>CM032814.1:3390419-5790419 GCA_019155185.1 Beaufortia kweichowensis
GGATTAAAAAACTCTTTAGGAGAGAAAAAAACCCCTGACATGACGGTTATAGGTGCAACTCGTAGCATGTAGCAATCCGGAATAGGGGACACAAATTGCCATTGATCGTGATCCATAACTCACTATGCAGTTTACAGGATACAGATACAGACATTATAAGATACAGAACTTCACTATAAGAGAGTTAATAAAAAATGTTATATGTTAAGTGTAATGTGGTAAATTTGATTTTAATATAACAGGTGCCGGAGGTTGTCCTGGGTAGTCGTCATGAAGCAGCACCAGGGTGGGCATCAGGTGGGGCAGTGTTGCGCCAGCTGGAACTCATTCCTCAGGATACCTCGGAGAAAGGGATAGGGGATGGAGAGAGAGAGAGAGAGAAAAGGAGAGGAGGAGGGAGAGAAGGACAAAACAGAATTAGCGTAGCAGCCATTCCTATGTTGATTGTAAGCAGTTTTATGTGATATCACATGCAGTATGTATTATGTGTGTGTGCCCGGTTCCAGTTGAGGTTAACTATTGGCGCCTTAGAGAGTTGGGTCAAAGATTATGTGAATGCAAGTGTAAACAGATAAGTCTTTAATGTAGTTTTAAACTGTTCGACTGTGTTCTGAGTCCCGGACTTTACTGGGAAGGTTATTCCATAGTTTAGGAGCTAAGTAGGAGAAAGATCTGCCACCTTTAGATTTCTTTGATATTCTTGGAACTATTAAGAGCCCGTTGTTTTGTGAACGTAATGTCCGTGATGGGTTGTATGCTGATAATAGTTCACGGAGGTATAGAGGTGCTAAGCCATTTAGTGCTTTGTATGTCATTAACAGAATTTTAAAATCGATGCGATATTTTACAGGTAGCCAGTGCAGTGTTGCTAGGAGTGGACTAATGTGGTCATACTTTTTTGATCTAGTGAGAACTCTAGCAGCTGCATTTTGAACCAGCTGAAGCTTATTTATTTGCTTTGCATGACATCCCCCCAGTAATGAATTACAGTAGTCGATTCTGGAGGTCATAAAGGCGTGGATTAGTTTCTCTATATCCGAGAAAAGAGACAGCATATGGCGCATCTTTGAAATATTTCTAAGGTGAAAAAATGCAGTTCGGCATGTATTAGAAATGTGACCATCGAAAGACAGGTTCTTATCTAGAATCACACCTAGGTTCTTGACTGCGGAAGAAGGGACAATGGTGCAACCTTCTATAGAGAAGTTGTGGGCTATTGTGTCGTGTTTGGAGCTATTAGGTTCAATAATCAAAATCTCTGTCTTGTTGGAGTTAAGTAGAAGGAAGTTGTTTGCCATCCATTTTCTAATATCGCTAATACAGTCTATTAGCTTAGTAAAACGGTGGGGTTTGTTAGGTTCTGAGGAAATATAGAGCTGGGTATCGTCAGCGTAGCAGTGGAAGTTGATGTCATGTTTTAATAATAATATCTCGAGGGGTAGCATATATAGTGCGAAGACAATTGGGCCAAGAACTGATCCCTGTGGTACCGTGATTTTACCTGAGAGTAGTAAGATTTTTCATCGTTGGCATACACAAATTGGTAGCGATCAGTTAAATAAGATTTAAACCAGGCTAAAAGGCTTGACCATTAATGCCAACATGGTTTTCAGTCTATCGAGTAGGATTGTATGATCTATTGTATCAAAAGCTGCACTGAGGTCGAGTAATATAAGAATAGATGTCTCACTGCGATCTGATGCTAAAAGGAGGTCATTTGTCACTCGGAGCATAGCTGTTTCTGTACTGTGATGAGGCCTGAATCCTGATTGAAATTTTTCATAAATGCTATTTTCGGCTAGGAATGTCTGTAGTTGTTTGGACACAACCTTTTCTAGTATTTTTGATAAGAAAGGAGATTCGAGATTGGTCTGAAGTTGGATAGGTCTCCTTGGTGAGATTAGGTTTTTAATGAGAGGCTTAATAACTGCCATTTTGAAGGCCGCTGGGACGTAGCCTAGTTCTAAGGATGAGTTAATAATGTTGAGTACAGGTTCGAGACTGCAGAAAAAACTTCTTTTAGTAGTTTTGTTGGGATGGGATCTATTATACAGGATGAAGATTTAGATGAATTTATTATTTTTGTGAGTTCATCTATTTTAATAGCATTAAATGATTCTAGTTGTACTAATGGCATGAAGCGGGACGGTATACTATGCGATATAGAGGTGGCAGGCTGTGTAGATGCAATATTGTCCCTAATCTGCTCGATTTTATTATCAAAAATTTCATAAAGGTATTACTATCGTGCTGTAGTTTAACATCTTTTTCTGTAAATGATTTATTTCCAGTCAGCTTTATGACTGTGTTAAAAAAGAAATCGCGGGTTATTTTGATTTTCTGCGATCAACTTGCTAAAATAGGGCGCTTTGGTGGTTTTAGAGCCTGTTTGTACTTGTTGGTGCTCTCTTTCCATGCATCGGCGCCATACTTATAGGTTCAGAAGTAGTCCTCCATCTACGTTCCATTTTTCTGGTTGCTTTTTTTAGGGCTGAAGTGTGGTTATTATACCATGGTGCTGGCGTTCTATCTTTTATTCTTTTTAATCTGATGGGTGCGACAAGTTCTAAAGTGCCTGAAAAAGCTTTGTTTAATGTTTCTGTTATACTGTCAAGATCCTCAATTTTATTGATTACATTATGGGTTTGATATAGATTCGGAAGTTTGTTAATAAAACTATCTTTAGTGGTAGAAATGATTGATCGGCTTGATCTAAACCGAGGTGTAGGGACGAGGGGTTTGTCTAAAAAGTACAGTGTAAGTTATGAGGCAGTGATCTGAAATAGCATCGCTCTGAGGTAATATTTCTACGTTGTTTATGTTTAGTCCAAATGATAGAATTAGGTCTAAAGTGTGCTTACATTTATGCGTGGGACCTGAAACCTTTTGGCTAACACCAAGCGAGTCCAGGATATCCATAAAAGCTATACGTAGCGCGTCTTTTGGATTATCAATGTGTATGTTAAAGTCACCAACGATTAGGGCTTTATCTACTAATTACTACTAATTCTGACAGAAAATCTGCAAATTCTTTAAGGAAGTCTATATGATGACCTGGTGGTCTGTAAATGGTAGCCATTATGAAGGACAAATGTTTGTTGCAACCGTTTGGAAGTGACATATTTAGCGCCATTATTTCAAAGGAGTTAAATTTCCTAGATTTAAGATTAACGCAGAATATGTTGCTATAAATTGTGGCAATACCGCCACCTCTACCTTTTAGGCGAGGCTCGTGCTTATAGTAAAAGTCTTGTGGAGTAGATTCATTTAGACTAGTAAAATCATCTGTTTTTAGCCATGTTTCCGTCAGGCACAGCGCATCTACTTTGTGTTCTGTAATAATTTCATTGACAATGTATTCTTTGTTGGAAAGCGACCTGATGTTAAGCAGGCCGAAGTTTAGCCATTTTGTTGCATCTATTTGTAGGTTATTTTCTAGTTTAATATTAATTAGATTTGTATATTTTGGTTTAGAGTATAATAAAGGTTTGTTTGTTTGGGAAACAGACACAGTCTCTATATGTTGATAGGTGGGTTGTAAAAACTCTATATGCTGTAATTTATGTGACTTGAGTGACATGTCGTGGCAGCTTGCAGACGGATGGATAGGCCGATTCGTCTGCTTCCTGACCTGGGCCCCGGATAGTCAGATTTTACTCTTAAGACTATTATTCAAATTCCTAGAGAGGACAGCAGCCCCTTCCCGTGAGGGATGGAGGCCATCTCTCTTTAACAGGTCAGGTCTCCTCTGGAAATATTTCCAGTTGTCTATATAGCCTATATTATTTTCCGGGCACCACTTAGACATCCAGCCATGCAGTGACAGTAGTCTACTGTAGGTCTCATCACCCGGTGGCGGGTAGGAGACCAGAGCATATTACAGTGTCTGACAAAGTTTTTGCAACTTCACACACTTCTTTAATATTATATTTTGTGATCTCCGATTGGCGGAGTCTCATATCGCTAGTGCCGACGTGAATAACAATCTTAGAGTATTTACGTTTAGTCTTAGCCAGCACTTTCAGTTTAGATCTAATGTCAGACGCTCTGGCTCCCGGTATACACTCGACTATGGTGGCTGGAGTCTCTATTCCCACGTTCCGTAAAATAGAATCACCAATAACCAGGGCGCTTGACACGGGTATCTCAGCATGTGTGTGGCTGAGTGGAGAATACCCGGTTTGAGATAATAACAGGGCGGAGAGTGGTGCCGCTTTTCTTTCTGACTACGCCAGCCTGACCGTCACCCAGCTGCCCTGCCGCCGGGCCTACAGTCGGAACCGGGCCGTTATTATCGCACGTTATACTAGACGCATCCGAGAGAGTGTCAGAGTTATCATTAGCCTTACTATTCTCAACAAGAGTACGGATGCATGTTTCTAATTCTGTAACCTTCTCCGTTAGCCTTACTACATCTTTACATTTATCACACGTGAAGCCCTTATCGCTAACGGAAGAAGCTAAGCTATACATGTGACGCAAGATACAAGTTACAACAACAAGCGATGGAGTAGGTTTATTACCGTATGCGTGCCGAGTGCCTGAGGTCTCGAAGTCCGGTTGCAGAGCAGGGGAAGAAGTCCTCAGTTGTCTGTGTCGTGCTGGGGCTGGGGTGAAGTTAATCACAGCAGACCGGGACCGGTGTAAATGGGTCCGTGAACACTCTCCGACCGTCTCCCGTTCGGCAGTATGCGGAGCACAAAGAACAGAAAGACACGCATCGGATAGATCCGCCATTAGAAAGATACAGTATTAGTATGAGAGAGCGAATCTAGTAAATCAAGTATTTAAATAATGACAATATGAGAGTAGAGTAAATAGCAGTGAATAGCAGATTTAGAATTGGTTTCGTAAGTAGAAAACTAGGAAAACTAGGTTTTTAGTATCAGATCGGCGGAGCTCCAAACTTAGTCGACGCTGCAGAGGTGAACCGGAACATAGGCACATATGGCTTATATGTGCCTAAGAATGTATTTAAATATGTGCCTATCAAGTAGTAGCCTATCAACAATTTTAATTTAGTGAGACAGAAAACTAACCCCCAGTTTCACAGTCAAGGCTTAAGGCTAGTCCTAGACTAAAACACATTTGAGCTGTCTCAAATGAAAATAACTGGCACTATCATATCTTAAAATATACCAGTGCCATTGATTTGTCTCAAGATACACACCAGTAACATCTTTTTCTAATGCATGTCTATAAAAGATGCTTGCACATCTTAATTTAACTAAGGCATAGTCCTGGCTTTAGCTAAGCCTTGTTAGTGAAACCAGGCCTACAAGTCTATGTAATCTATACATACCTCTGCATTAGCAACTCGCTAAAACGTAGGCCCACTACCCTAACCTGTCTTCTCATTGCTTCAGGTCCCTGAGAAGCAACTGCACTTTGGTTTGGGACTGAGAGCACACTAGATGTAGTCATTATAGTGTACACCTTTTGCTTGTGTACCTCGGCTTGGCAGTGTGCCAAGAGGGCATGAGGGCATCCAGGTATTAGCTGACCTTAGGGCTCCCTTTTCATCATATTAGAAGTTTATAGGCTAACTAAAGCTGCATTTGTCATTGATAAATAATCTACAAGAGCCGGTGTTTTGGTTTAAATCAAATACTCCGGCACGCTTGCTGATTGGAAAATACCAAAGACATCCTCTGCCTCAAATGACATCCTCTGCCTGAAATGACAGCTACTGCGAGGCTACTAATTGCATGGTATATGACCACAATGAGACTTAAGGACTTTGCTTTAACATACATTTTAAATACCCACCATAAAACTTTGAAACATCAAACCAAATAAAAAGCTATTTTCTACTTCTAATACATTAGCAATAAGCACACGTCAATACGATCACTTATTATGTTAGGTCAGTGTTTCCCAGTTCCAGTCCTTGCGGTTTTAGACGTCTCCCTATATAAACAACAGATTCAACTAATCAGATTGTTAGTGTGTTATTATGGAAACCGAGCAGCGAGTGACATTGCAGTACCGCGAGAGTGATTTCAAATCAACTGTAATGTCACACATTGGTTGTTTTGCGCGGTACACCATGAAGCCTATGGAAGAGCCTGATTTGGATTAATTTGGCTTTTTTTTGTATAGGGAGACAACTGAAACATTATGGGAGGGAGGGTGAGGACTGGAATTGGGAGACACTGCGTTAGATGTTAGTTTTCATATACCTTGAAACTTTCAGCAATGACTGATGATAAAATACGAAAGATACGAATGCAGCAGTTAGCCTTAAACTCAACACAAGTATGCAGATCCATTCTGAACTGGCATCTTAATAACTTGGACATTAGCTTACCTACTATCAAGCTCCACCAAATAGTTAGATGGAGTAAAGTTAGTGAAAAATGCATCACAAAACTCTGTTAAACTGCCTAGCTAAAGATAAGTTATTAAAAGCAAATAAATCATCAACAGCAAACTTACCTCAGTGCATAATTCAAGTTGTCCGCATCCATGGAAAAGACGATGCTGTAAGTTATCCTAAATTGTGATTGGCCAAAAGAACAAGACGCTGCTGTTACCCTGATTGTAATTAGCCAAACGAACAAGATGATGCTGTTATCTTGATTCTGATTGGTCAAAAGAGTAGACGCTCTGTACCAAAGACGTTTTGCTGCAGAGATGGCGTTTCAATTGGCTCCAGTCTATTTCAGTTTGCTATTTTAGAGAGGTTTCTTGTGCTTGCCGACCCCCAAAAAAAAAAACTCAGCAGATCTACACGATTCATACGAATGACCTATTTTGATTCAAAACGGCGAATTTCGCCGAAAAACGACTGGTTTGCAGGTATGATATGTAGCTAGTTCCTATGAAGCGGTTCAATTTGAGAATCATGTAAAAGTGTTGACATGTGATATGGGGTCTCTGTGTATGTTTCAATAGTGTCTCGTAACAGGTCTGCGAGAGTTTGATCCGAATGACTCGCATGATCTGTGGATGAACAAAAACAATTTTCAGCGGCTATATATTTTCACCTTGGACAAGTAATTGAGAATTGAGAAATTAAACATCCACAGTAATACAAACATTAATTGTAAACTCAAAAAATAATTCATTGTCTTGTGATTTTTAAGCATTACATGTAAAATCAAGCTTAGAAAGTAAAGAGTAATTTTTAGGGTAAGAGTGAATGGTAATTTTATTTAATGTTTCATGTATTAAATTATACTGTTATTTCAACTTTAAATCACCATTTAAAAGTAATATCGGCATTAATTGTATTCAATGTTTCTACTATTAAATTATCTTTAAATCAACATTAGAATGTAAAAGTAATACAACCATAAAATTTAAACTCAAGAAATAATTTATTGTATTAACAGTTTCTTGCATTACATGTAAAATGAAACCTAGGATGTAATTCAAACATTAAATGCACATTCAAAACCTAATACATATTACAATGTAATTTAACTATAAATAACCATTAAAATCCTCTCCTGGGACTGCCACCTTACCGTGGTGGAGGGTTTTAGTGCCTGAATGATCCTAGGAGCTACGTTCGGGGCTATATGCCCTGGTAGGAAGTCTCCCAAGGCAAACAGGTCCTAGGTGACAAGCCAGACAAAGAGCAGTCCACCCTACCCACTTATGGTGAAAATAACATAAAAGCGTGGAAGCCCGGTATGGCAGCAGGGGCCTCACCCTGGAGCCAGGCCTGGGGTTGGGGCTCAAATGTGGCCTTGTGGCCGAGTCTTACCACGAGGGCCCGGCAGACCCCTAGCCGAAGGAGGCGGCGTGGGGCTGACCTCCCGTGGGCCCACCACCTGCTTGGGAGAGGGACCGTAGAGGCAGTGCATTGTGGTTTGGGTGGTGGTCGAGAAGGCGGGGACCTCGCGACCCAATCCTCAGACACAGAATCTGACTCTTGGGACATGGAATGTCACCTCGCTGGGGAAAGGAGCCTGAGTTAGTGCGGGGAGGTTGAGAGGTACCGACTAGAGATAGTCGGGCTCAAGCCTCCGCACAGTTTGGAGCTCTGGAACCCAACTCCTCGAAAAGGGGTTGGACTCTCCACTACTCTGGAGTTGCCTCTGCGGTGGAGGCGGGCTGGTGTGGGCTTGCTTATAGCCCCCAGCTTGAGTCGTCATGTGTTGGAGTTTACCCGGTGAGCGAGGAGGGTTGTTTCCCTCGCCTCGGGTGGGGATAGGTCTCTCACTGTCATTTTGTGCCTACGGGCGAATGGCAGCACAAATACCAGCCTTCTTGGAGTCTCTGGGAGGGTGCTGGATAGTGCTCCAACTGGGGACTCCGTCGTTCTGCTGGGGGGACTTCAGCTCACGTGGGCAATGACAGTGACACCTGGAGAGGCGTGATTGGGAGGAGCGGCCCCGACCTGAACCAGTGGTGTTCTGTTGTTGGACTTCTGTGCTAGTCATGGTTTGTCCATAACGAACACCATGTTGAGCATAAAGGCGTCCATCAGCTGCACGTGGCAGCAGAGCCCTAGGGTGGAGGTCGATGATCGACTTTGTAGTTGTTTCATCTGACCTCCCGGCCCGTATGTCTTGGACACCCGGGTGAAGAGAGGCGGAGCTGTCAACTGATCACTACCTGGTGGTGAGTTGGATCCGCTGGCGGGGAGGAAGCTGGACAGACTCGGCAGGCCCAAAGCGTTCTGTGAGGGTCTGTTGGGAACGTTTGGCAGAGCCCCCTGTCAGAGGGGTCTTCAACTCCCACCTCCGGCAGAGCTTTGAACAGATCCGAGGGAGGTTAGGGGACATTGAGTCCAGTGGACTATGTTCTCCGCCTCCATTGTCCAGCCGGCCGTTTGGAGTTGTGGCGTGGAGTCTCTGGTGCCTGTCGTGCGTGGCAACCCCGAACCAGTGGTGGACACGGAAGTAAGGGGATGCTGTCAAGCTGAAGAAGGAGTACTATCGAGCTTGGTTGGCTTGTGGGACTCCTGAGGCATGGATGGAGTACCGGCAGGCCAAAGCGGACTGCGGACGGGTGGTTGTGGAGGCAAAAACTTCGGGCCTGGGAAGAGTTCGGTGAGGAGACTTGGAGAAGGATTATCGGTCGGCCTCGAAGAAGAGTTCTGGCAAACTGTCCGGCCTCCTCGGAGGAAAGCGGTGCCCTACCAACACTATATATAGTGGAGGTGGGGCTCTGCTGACCTCAACTAGGGGATGTGCCGAGGCGGTGGAAGGAATACCAGGGATCTCCTCAACCCTGCCAACCGCCCTCCACTGAGGAGGCAGAGGCTGGGGGCGAGGGGATGGGCTCGGACATCACCCGTGCTGAAAGTAGCCGAGGTAGTTGAGAAGCTTCCCGGTGGCAAGGCTCGGGGGTGGGCGAGATCCGCCCTGGAGTACCTCAAGTCTCTGGATGAAGTGGGGCTGTCTTGGCTGACACGTCTCTACAACATCAGCGTGGAGGTGGGGACAGTGCCTCTGGACTGGCAAACTGGGGTGGTGGTCCCCCCTCTATAAGAAAGGGGACGGAGGGTGTGTTCCAACTATAGGGGATCACCTCCTCAGCCTCCCGGGAAAGTCTATGCCAGGGTACTGGAGAGGAGAAGTAGATCCGATAGTTGAACCTCAGATACAGGAGGAACAATGCGGTTTTAAAGTCCTGGTGGTGGAACACTGGACCAGCTCTATACCCTCTTTAGGATACTGGAGGGTTCATGGGAGTTTGCTCAACCAGTCCACATGTGTTTTGTGGATCTGGAGAAGGCATTCGACCGTGTCCCTCGCGGTGTTCTGTGGGGGGTGCTCTAGAATATGGGGTCGAGGAGGCCCTTTGCTAGGGCCCGTCCGGTCCCTGCCTTATGACCAGAGCAGGAGCATGGTTACGCATTGCCAGCAGTAAGTCAGACTCGTTCCCAGTGCGTGTTGGACTCCGGCAGGGCTGCCCTTTGTCACCGGTCCTGTTCACTATCTTCATGGACAGGATTTCTAGAGCGCAGCCAGGGACGGAGGGGGTCCGGTTTGGTGACCACAGGATCTCATCTCTGCTTTTTGCGGATGATGTTGTCCTGTTGGCTTCATCAGGCCAGGACCTACAGCGAGACACTGGGGCAGTTGCAGCTGAGTGTGAAGCGGCTGGGATGAGAATCAGCACCTCTCCAAATCTGAGGCCATGGTCCTCAGGTGGGAAAAGGTGGCTTGTCCCCTCCAGGTCAGTAGGGGAGCTCCTGCCACAGGTGGAGGAGTTTAAGTATCTTGGGGTCTTGTTCACGAGTGAGGGGAAGGATGGAGGCGAGAGAGATCGACAGGCGGATGGTGCAGCTTCTGCAGTAATGCGGTCGATGTACCCGGTCTGTAAAGTGGTGAAGAAGGAGCTGAGCCACAAGGTGAAGCTCTCGACCCGGTCGATCTCGTTCCTACTCTCACCTATGGTCATGAGCTTTGGGTCATGACCGAAAGATGAGATCCAGGATACTGGCGACGAAATGAGTTTCCTCCAGCGGGTGGTTGGCGCCCCTTAGAGATAGGGGTGAGGAGCTTTCGGTCACTCGGGGAGCTCGGAGTAGATCGGCTGCTCCTCTACATCGAGAGAGGCCAGCTGAGGTGGCTTGGGCATCTGTTTGGATGCCTCCTGGGCCTCCCAAAGGGAGGTGTTCGGGCATGTCCCACCCGGGAGGAGGCCCAAGGGAAGACCCAGAACACGCTGGAGGGACTATGTCTCGGCTGGCCTAGGAGCATGCCAGGGATTCCCGGAGGAGCTGGAGGAAGTGTCTGGGGAGAGAGAAGTCTGAAGCGTCCCTGCTTGGGACTGCTGCCCCTGACCCGGTCCCGGATAAGCGGAGGAAAATGGATGGATGGATGGATAACCATTAAAATGTAAAAAAATAATACAAGCATTAATTGTTAAATGATAAAAGTAATTCAAAGTCTCCTAAAAGTAATCACACTGGCACAAAGCTGAAGCATTTAAAGCACAGGAGCTCGACCATTATTCGTCTTTCTCTCAACTGCTCCTGCTGATGTTGAAGAGGTCTCAATCACTTTCAGCTGGTTAGAGCCGCTATTTAATGGACATAATTTTACATAACAATAATAAAATTTAATCTTATAAATATATTAAACAGAAGTGAGAAACTCGGTGGTGATTAGGTCCATGCGGTCAACTGTATTCTGCTCCAAAGCATTTGATCCTAAGATATTAAAATCGATACATTTGATATATTCAATGTCATGATGATGCGATGTAAAACCATTTGAATATGAGCTAGTAATCCTCCAGAGTATATTCAACAGTGTGGTGATTATACACTTAAATAAAGAAACGAGTCTAGGATATCATAGGTCTCGTCACACAGTTTGACAAACCATTTCAAAATAAGTTTCACACACTGTCAGATAATTTCATCGTCAATGCAAAGTACATTACTTGGAGAACCATTAACAGACAAACTATAAAAATGCATAACTTACTTTTGTAGTTTGCTATTCTTAAGAATTTACGAAGTGTTGTTGGCATCTGGCAAGTTGCCAACTTGTATTCATCCGATGAATGGGTGAAGCTACAAACCCCTCGCTAGAGGTTACCGTAATGTGTGAAAATGTACATACCATAAGAACAGGTGGTGTTATACCATCCGGACGTTTGTTAAATATAGTGGGAACATCAGTGGAGAGACAAATCTAAACATATTTTGCTTCACTATTACATATTGAGCCAAATTTTAAAGTGTTTAGTCACAGGACACACCCTTATTAAAACTTGTAGACTTTGTTGTAATCTGACAAATACTTTAGGAAATACAATATTGAAAGCTGTTGGACTTGGCACTTAATCCTTCAAGTCCAGCGTGTTAGTTTATCCAGGAATGAAGACTCAAAAAATATCTTTAAAAGGATTTATTTTAACAATCAAAAATATATTGAAGAATATCACACTTGAAGAAAATATGCAGAATTCTGTCCCTAGTTATATAATCCTAGGAGTTCACCAATCGAGCAATACGACCAAGTGACCTCTCTTTCCCTAAAACTTTCAGTATTTAAAGTCTTCTTCTTTGATGGTCGTGGACAGCTGCCAAGGCCAGCATCCCAGACCTGTTGGCACCTTTTTCCCGAATTTGGTCATGGTTATCTCCGGCTTTCCTGCTAGGTCTGCAAAGATAAACACATAGTCTGCACAAACAACACTTTGTAAAGGGTAAAAGACATATTTGGAGTGCTTAGGGCACTTTGACCTAAGATAGCTCATTTCATATATGGTTATACCGGTCCTTCTCTCTCCTTGGTAAATTTCCACTGCCAAGCATTTCATACAAGCACACAAGTCTATGAATATATATATATATATATATATATATATATATATATATATATATATATAGATATATATATAGATAGATATATAGATATATAGAGAGAGAGCAAATGGTGATTAATATTGTTTTACTGATTAATGTTATTATAATGATTAATGTTTAACTCTGTAAAGTTAAAACATGATGAATACAATTTCCCTTTAATCCCCCTTTCGATCTCCTGAAACCGGAGATCGACTCAAATCTCTTCTTCTACATCATCATTCTCGCTGTGGAGCCCCAACAGCGGCATCTGGTGGTTGCTTCTCCTCAATGGCTGTAACTGTAATACGATTGCATAGAGATCGAATGCAAGGAATACAACAACAACCACAAGTAACTAAAATACCCAGAAAAGTAGCCATAGATAAAAGTAATGACATTACCACTTTCCAAACATTTGGTTCATCCATTCCTCCATAGGGTTATTGACACCAGAGTGTGCCTGCATGGTTGCTGACAGAACCCTTAAACCTTTTAGTGCTCTTGTCACTGATCCATCTGGAGCTGTATTATTTGGTATGTAGGTACAACATGAATCCCCAAACATCGAGCACACGCCCCCTTTCTCAGCGAGAATCATGTCCAAGCACTGTGAATTCGGTTCTCATATAGCCATTAATGAGGTGGGGCTAATTGCTCAGCAAGTCCCTCTACTGCATCTCTGGTCAAATTGGCCAACTTCATTATATTATAGTGCACATAATTGATTCTTTCAACGTTTTTATTGGGACTCACTGGAAAAAGGGCCGCTACTATGGGTATGTTTTCAAATCCTGATGCTATTTGGTCAACTAATTTATGCTTGTTTGGTACCCCCCTCGGAATCCCAATTGCATCTATGTAAGTAGGACTATTTGTAGTTAGATCAAATAGCGTCTATTTTTGGACAATGTGTCGTCTCCTTAAGCCTAGTTAATTCAGCTATTCCTGTCTCCCCTTTTAATCTCTTACTTTCTGCTAAATCCCCTATTAAAACCAATGGGGCTCCTAGTCTCACCATAGCACAAGTCCCTTTTGACCCTTTGGGCACTCTTATCAATAATCGTCTTCCTCCACAGTAATAATACAATCCTGCCCTTGCCCATGATCCTAATATGTCACCATTGTCTGTTAACGTAACCTTACACCAGTTGCTATCAATCTCTCCCAGGTTAATGTTTGCATCTAACCTAGTGATATTAAAACAAGTGTAGTTCCCCTCCCTTGGAGTGAAAGGCCCAGTTCTTGAACTATTGTTTATAGGTGGGAATATTGAGGCTAATACAGTGCAATTTGGTGGTGTGGCCATTTTTGTTAGGCTTAACATACATTGATACCCCAAGTATCCTCTGGATGTAAAGGAGCAGGTTCAGTAAACAGGCCGGGGCGTGCTTTGGCACATCCCACACAATTTCCCATCCCTTGTTCTTTAGCTGTGGCAATTAACCAATCTAACCACAAGTTACTTTCCCCATATCCTGTAGCTCTTTCAATAACGTCCTCAGGGCTAAGTTTAGTATAATCTACAGTTAATATTGCATCCTTAGATGGTTTTAACTCTATTTAGTTATGTTTACCTCATCTCGGTTACCTGTAGGAATTGGGGCTCGTCTTTTAAAGTTGATTTTTATTATAGCCTTTGGGTCTGTTCCTGTCACATCTACCCCCAATACTAAATATAGCTGTCTACTTTTTATCCCACTTGGTTCCTCCCACGGTCCTATAGACAAAGTTATTGGGTTCTGTCCTGCACTATAGTCTCTCTGTATTTTTAGTCTCCCCCATAACTCCTTACTGGTAGATCTCCAATTCCCCGTATGTCCTACTACCTGGCTCCAGCTCTTACACCATCCTTCTACAAATTGTTTTTATGATCCATGCATAGATATACATCTAATCCTTTCCATGAGCCATTGTCACCTTTACAATCAATTACCAGACATAAATCAAATGTGTACGACATTGTGGCCCCACTCTCATAATCCAGCTCAATGCCCCCATATTTTCTTACGCATTCATCAGTGCCAACCGATCTTCCCTTTCTCAGCAATAATGGATCCCCTTTAGTCTGGAAATGTTCTATTAAGTAAATAATTCCCACAATTGTACATGATATGGCTGCTAATACTCCCAACAGTCTCCAGTTTTCCCAAAGCTTCATTTTTATAGTATGGTTTTTTGTTATTTTGTATCGTTTTTGGTTTAAAAAATAATAATAATAAAATAAGCTAAACAAGACCCTATTTATACTAAGTCAAAGCAATTGTTAAATTCAAAAAACCCTGTAAAAGATCTAAACTCCACTTTAAAATCTTAAAACATGAAATGAAACACTTTAAAAGAAATAACACTTCTATAAAATATAAAACCTTAAAACCTTAAACATATAATACTGATTGAATACACACTCAAAATCAAATAAAAAAAAAATTAAATCATTAAAATAATCTTTTTTGTAAGACAATTTGTTAAATGTACAACCTCTGTACCTGTAAAGAAAAATAGTAAAAAGAACAATAAAAAGAAAACAGTGAATGTTATCATTGATTCGTTCAACATCAGTTCAATGTCTCTTGATGTTGTCTCGTCTGTCCTTTTCCTGTGAACAGATTATCATTTATGGCAGTTCATATACAGTTATTGTTATTCCAGAGCCCTGGAGTTCTCTTAGTAAAATCTCCTCCACTTCTCCCCAGTTCAGCTTGTCTCTGCCACAACCTATTTTTGGGATTAAGATTGTCTGGATACCTTCTTCACAACACTTTCTCATACACTGAATGCTTTTTGTAAAGTTATCATATGTTGGCAGGTCTGTAGCACACCCTTTTGTAATTAAATGGAAAATTTTTCTGTTGCCCTCAGTAGTTAATGCACATTCTCCCACCCCCTTTTGCTGTTGTCTTACTTTTTCAACCCCAAATCTTCTTCTGAATTCTTTGGCAATACCTGCTCCAAATGCACAGTCTTTGCTTACACAGTGTGCCAATCTCTCTGTGGGTGGGCTGGTGAATAAATCTCCTTGTGTGTGTGTATATCAGTGAAAAGTCAGAGTCTCCAGTGTGTATCACTTCTGTTTGTGTGCTTTGTGTGTCAATTATGTTTTCAGTGCTAGTGTTTTGTTCAGGATGTGTAATATCTGTGACGTCTGTGTCGTGCTGGTGTGTGTTCACCTCCCCCTCTTGGCTCTGAAGTTCCTTCAGGGCCACCCTAATATCCTCTAATCTCCTACTTGAGGATTCTGCTGGAACGCAACAGGACCAATGGTACCAGGTGTCACCTTTCCCTTCCACACGCACACCGTGTGAGGTGCGCTCAACAACCCTTAGCGGATCTGTCCACCTCGGCTCGCTCCACTTTCTCTTGAACACCTTCAGACGAATCCACTCAGCAGTGGGCACATTGGCATCATACGGAGCAGGATCAGATGTGTTTGCTACCTGGTTAGAAAAACCTGTAACTAGAGCATGTAATTGATCATAGTATGGTTTATACATTAGTGAGGGGCAGTCATTTTTATCTAGCGCTGTGCTTGGGCCAGGAAACTGGCGCCCTGTCAGAAGTTCAAACGGTGTGAAACCAGTAGTCTTGTTTACAGAAGAGCGAACTGCCATAAGGGCAATAGGCAATGCTTGTACCCAATTCATTTTTGTCTGCGCGCAGATTTTTGCCAATTTGGTTTTGAGGTTTCTGTTTATTCGTTCAACTTTCCCCTGAGACTGGGGGTGGTACAATGTTCCAAAAGAATGTCTTAGGCCTAAAGCCTCTTCAACAAACCTCAGATGTTCATTCTTGAAGTGAGACCCATTCTCTGACCTGATTTTCCTAGGAAACCTGTATCTATTAATGTAGTGATTTACCAAACACTTAATCACAGACTGACTGTCCTCAGATTTTGTGGGCCATGCCTCTGGCCATCCAGTGAAACTATCCACCAAAACCAACAAGTATCTCTTTCCTTGTACTCGTTCTCCCATGTCGGTGTAATCAATTACCACTTCCTCTTCAGGGCCAGTCCGCAGAGGAAAGGCTCCCTGATCTGGTCTCAGTGTGCCTCGCACATTATAACCCTGACACACATGGCATTCACGGAGAAACCTTTGTACCATAGCTGCTAGGTATGGATGCCACCAGTGAGTTAAATTTCTCTTCATCTGTGCTTCCCCCACGTGGGCCAGCCCATGAGCTTCAGTTAACAATGATTTTACCAATGGTGGTGGTATCACAGGTCTGCCATCAGGTGCTCTCCATACACCATTACACAAAATTGCTCCTTTACTCAACCACACGGACTTCTCTTGCGGAGAGGCTTCACTCTGAGCTAATCCGATTACATCTAAATCCAAAGTTGGCAAGATATCTAAAACAGTTTTCTCTGCGGTGACTAATTGCTTGTCAACACCATACCCTGCTGCCTGTTTAGCGGCTGCATCTGCTGCCTGATTCCCTGCTGATGTGCTGGACCGTAGTTTTTCATGACCCTTACATTTAATGACAGCTACTGCTGCTGGTAACATGATCGCTTCTGACCGCTCTTTCATTTCACCCTCATGCTTAATGGTACTGCCATCGGTAGTTACAAACCCTGCTCTTTGCCATTTTGACAGCTCCACGTGCAGTGCTCCCACTGCGTATGCTGAGTCACTGTAAATGTTAACTCTTTTACCTGCAGCCCATCTCAATGCGTCAATCAACCCCAAAACTTCTGCTCTTTGCGCTGACTGTTTTCCCTGTAAAACAGTAGACACAACAGTTTCAAAACAATCCCTTTTCTCTCTCACCACCGCATAACCGGCTCTCAGATCTCCCTTATCATCTCTATAACAACAACCATCACAATACAAGTTTTCTACTTCTCCCTTCAACGGGGTTGCCTGAAGATCTGATCTTATCTTTGATTCTGCTTCAACAATTGATTCACACTCGTGAGGTTCTCCAGCTATCATACCATCTGCCATATTGATGCCTTCGTGAGTGAATGTGACATTTGGTGAGCTCAAAACTTTTTGAATGCGGCATTGTCTGAGTGAGGACATTGTGAAAGAAACAGAATTAATGTAAGCCACAACTTTGTGAGATGTGAGAACAATCAGCTGATGGCCCATAACTACATGAGCTGTTTTCTGCAAAATCTTTGCCAAACCTGTTGCATACCGTGTGCACGGCGGTTGTTTCTGTTCAGTACTATCGAGCAAAATGCTCAAATACATCAATACTTTCCTTTCTCCAGATGCTTTCTGGAAAAGCACACCATTTACAGTTTTCTCATACTCTGAAACGTCCAAGTGAAAGGGCATGGAGTAATCGGGTGCAGCCAATTCAGCTGCACTTGACAGTGCTTGTTTCAATGCAATGAATTTTTGTTTCGCTTCAGTGGTCCATTCAAGATTTGCTCTTAACTGACGTGAACCCTTTTCCTTCACCAATGTCCTCAACAGTACAGTTTGTTTAGTAAATTGCGGAACGAAGTGTCTGCTAAAACCAGCTAGGCCTAGAAATGACAACATGTCTTTAACAGTTATCGGTTTAGGGTGATGCAAAATAGCTGATCTGTGTTGTGGTGACATTCCAGACCCCTGTCCTGAAACTATTCTTCTCAAAAATGTAACTTGTGGTCTACAGAGCTGCAACTTAGCTTTACTCACTTTAAATCCTACCTCATGTAATTGCAACAACACTGCTCTGGTAGCTTCCAAACATGTTTCTGTGGTCTCTGCAGCTATCAAAAGATCATCAACATACTGTATTAACACTACATGTTCTGGAAGTGTGCAAGGTTTCAGTAGTTCTCTTAGTGCATGATTAAAAATACCTGGTGACAAAATAAACCCTTGTGGTAGTCTAGAGTACCTGTATTGCTGACCCTGAAAGGTAAATGAAAACACATCACGCAACTCTTCTGCCAAGGGCAGACAGAAAAAAGCATTAGCCAAATCTATACATGTGAACCATGTGTGTTGTGGTGTCAAGTTGATCAGAGCTGTGTATGGATTCGGCACTGGCAAAGTTGGTATTTTTACAATTTGGTTAATTTTTCTCAGGTCATGTACCATTCGATATTTACCTGTGTTTTGCTTCTCAACGGGAAGTATGGGTGTATTCCAGTACGATACTGAGGGTTCCAGCACACCTGCCTCTAGGAGGCCTTGAATGGTGTCTGTGATTCCCTCTTCAGCTTTTGGTTTATGCCGGTACTGAGATTGCCAAATGGGCTCATATGACTTCAACTCAAAGCAAACTTCCGGAGTAGAATAACAGAACCCTACATCTGTTGGTCCTTGTGACCAAAACTGTGATGGTAATGTCTCTAACATAGCTACTGCTGACTCATGATCGGTTTGCTCCCTACCATGCCATCTTGTTACCCATTGTTGTGTCAGTAACACTAAATCACTAGTGTCTGCAGCTATTTTGTAAGCCTGTTTCCCAATCAGTAACTGTTGCGAGCCGTGCAGTCATTGGACCTAGATCTTTTGCCTGATGTTCTGGATGTACAGCTAAAGTGATGTGTGGATGTGCCCCGGGACCCATCATGTACCATTTCTCCTGGTCACCTGTCAATTTTACCTGTCCTACAACTCCCTCTTTTCCCACAAAGATGTTACAACACTTTACTTCCCATTCTAACCTCTCTAACTCGGCAGCAAAAGCTTCTTCATACCATTCTGTCTGGTCCCTGTCATAAAACAATGTGATGTGTGTGGGATCTTTGGGAGGCATATACGGGTTTATGAAGAGAATCCATCGCTTCCATATGTGAAACAGCGACAGCAACCCACAGTTCACAGTTTGCCCTTGTGGAAGGGTCAGCAGTACCCCCTCCGGAGTGCACAGGATGGATGCCCCCAGCAGGTCCACTGGTGCCCTACGGGAGAGTAAAAAAGCATGTAAAAGTTTTTGATGGCCAGCAGCCACTGGCAATGGTTTAGAAAATGGCTTTCACAAACCCCAGAGAAACCCATAACCTCCACTGTTTTGGATTAAATGTCTTTTTTGTCAATGTCAATGATCAAAGTGGAATGAGTGGCCCCAGTATCCACTAAAAAGTCCAGACGGTCTTTGTTGACCTCTAGCATCAGTCTAGGCTCCGCCAGTGCCCGACTTTGGTCTCTCTGTGGGTCTCGTCAGTAAGTCTCTTCCTCCTCACCGTATCCGCCCCAGACCGGGTACTGTGTTGGTTGAGGAGGGCCCTCTCTTGGAACAGCTGAAGCCCCAGGTGCCATGTGGATGCCTCTGCCTCGGCCGAATCCCCCTCTCTGTGGATGGCCTTGTTGCCCTGCTCGACAGTTTCGTGCAAAATGGCCTGGTTTACCGCAGATATAGCACAGGTCACTGCGCTGCCCCCCATATCCACCACGGAAACCCCCACGGCCCATAATGCCTCCCCTAAATGGTGGTGTGTATGTTTGAGGTGTGTATTGTGCGTGTGTGTCCCATGTGCCCTGTTCTTCACTTTTATTGTTCTGTGTTAACTGCTTAGATTTTTCTTTTGCTTTTGTCTCATTAACCTCCTGTCTGGCCTTTCCTACCTGTAACTTCAACAATTGTACTTTAAGCTCTTCTAACTCTGAATTCTTTCCTTCAGCCTCCTCCTGAGCCAAAGTCATATGATGAACCAAATGTCTCTCCCAGGTTTGGGCGGTACTACCTGGAATATCTGGGTTAGCTTTCATGCTGACTTGTAAATTTTTTGGTGTGCCTAACAATACAGCAGCTCTGAACATACCTTCATGTGTTCCATTAGAGTGAGGATGCTGACCTGTGTGTGACTCTCATTCTTCCTTACATCTTAACAAAAAAGCTGCAGGCGTTTCACCCTGTTTGACAGTAAATTTAATGTTATGTATATCTCCAGGTGGCGCAGGGAACTCCCTTCTAACTCCAAATGCTGTTGCTAGGTGTGAGTACAGTACTTCATCAGCCTGCCTTTCGGTACCCGCCTCTCTCTCTATATTCAGCAATGTATTAACCTCTGCTATCTCACTCACCAGAGCTCTCATATCTCCCAAAGCTAAATTCTGACCTTGTGTCAGTGACAGCACTCTGTTCAGCCATTTTCCACCTCCCTCTGTAATATGTGGCAATTTAGCAATTAGGGCGCCCTTATCAGTAAATGTGAAAGGTTGGTAATGTAATCCGCCGTTCTTTACAATCAAGGGAAACTGGCAACGACGAGGGAGATTTAAAAAAGGAAGATCGGAATCAGTTCCCCCCTCCCTTTCATAACCATGTGCATTAGGAGTTGACTGCGTATTTAAATTAGGATTTGATTGTGATCTCAATCGCATGGCATGAGCTTTCCCATGCATCTGCATTTTCCCTTCAATTGTCACATTCACTGCTTTATCATCTTTTTCTTCATTTAATTTTCTCTGCTCTTCTCTAATTCTGGCTGCATTTTCTTCAATCTCTCTGATTGCTTCCAGCCTGCGTTTCTCCAATTTAAAAAGATGCTCATCTATTACATCGTGTGATGGGTCTGCCACATACTTTCTGGCCCTGGGGTAGATTTTGCATTTGTCTGTCATAAAGCACTTGTTCAACTAGTAGTTTTACCACATCTCTCATTCTCATTTATATGTCCACTTGCTACACTTCTTGTTACAAGGCTTTCATCATCTTCATCTTGTGATTGTTCCATTTCAAGCTGTCCTCCTCTCACAGTAAACAACGGGGCCTGTACAGTTTTTCGCTGCTGCGCTCCCCCTCCCATCTCATAAGGAGGTGGGGCAGAGGGCACAACACTAGACACCTCCCTCTTTCTCAGAGGCGCCGCCTCCTTCTTCCTTAATCTCCTCATATATTTTTCTCACCTTTTTCTCTGTTTCTTTTCTCTCCTTACCAGTTACTCAACTTAATGTTTGTTCTACGGCTTCATCCCATTGATTCTTTAGTTCTAATGGACCACATGTCCCATACTCCTCACATTCTTTATCATATTGTCCCTCCATTCTGACTCTTTTTGTTTTATTCTATTATTATCAATCTTTGAATTGAAAATCTTGATTTTACTAGTGTTACTTTAAACCCCTATTTGAATTATCCCTTCAATACAAATACAGCCCTGTTCATGAAATAACAAATCACTTTACTTCAAACACAACACTGCACATGTAACAACGCAATAGCTCATTTGCTCTTGATTTTTGCTAAATTTGATTTTTGCTCTCTTCATTATTCTTTCCTCCTTACAGTACACACTCTGTATTCTCTTATCTGACTCCAAAGAAAAAAATACACCGCTCTCCTATCCTCCACATTCAAAAAACAAAGCAATTTTTCAGCAAAACGCACAGCAAGTTAAACGCCCATGAAACACAGGAATTCACAAAAACAGATCACACATAAACATGTATTAATCACTTAATGTTCATCAAATTTTTCACAACATACACTTGCAAGGATTTTCATATGCGCTTCATATCAAATTCTCATAACCATCTGTATCTTTTTATACAGGTATCTCAATCATCTGTATCTCTCTATACAGGTATTCTTAATCATCCGTATCTCTCTATACAGGTATTCTTAATCATCCGGGTATCTCACTCATCCGTTTTTTTTATACGGGTCTCTTGTGTGACTCTTAACTTTTCAAAATCATCCGTACCTCTTTATACGGGTATCTCAACAACTATTATTAGTCATCTGCATACACTAATCGCAGAGCTATTCTTAGTCTTCTGCATTCACTAATTGCAGGTTTTTCTTCTGGGAATAAAGCCAAGTTCCCAGGGCCTTCCACCCAGAAATTTCGATCACTTGTCAGCAATACGGGGTCCCAACCCTCAGGCTCTAGTTCATCACGACTCAGTCGCGGTATCCTTGAAATTATCTAGCCACTTAAAAACCAATTATTTTTCTCATGACTAGCTCATAGAGACATCTTTGTTACCATTTTGCCTACCGTTTATTTGTCACACTCAACCTTTTTTCCTACCAGTTTCAATGACTAATTCGTGGGAATACAGTATCCTCTTAATATTTTACCGGTCTATATTTACAAAGATATTTTCTTCAACTGTTTATACAATTTTACTATACAACTTACGTTCTCTTTTCTGACATCAATAATTTAGTCATAGCCAGTGTTTCCCCTACCATTATATAGGTCAAGTAAATTTGATTTGATTTTCTTTATAGCGCCAGATTACAATTTGTTATTTTATTAAACAAACTAAATAGCCCTTGAGTATTATGTTATTTATCTTATTTCCACGATGGCATGTCTTTGTCTGTGTTTGCGCGTTTACAATTATCCCAATGAGTGCGCACGCGTGCACTCACAGGGAACAACTGAAGATGGCAACACTTGCTCTACTGCGAGTAGCAGCCGGAGTAGCTCTCCTGCTCGAAGTAGGGATGGGTACCGAAACCCGGTATTAAACTAGCCCCGGTGCTAAATCATGAAAAACCGAAGTATCAATAAGCTCTGACGCTATCGGTTCTGCTTTCGGTACTGGAGAAATTAAGAAAATACATGTCCTGTTTATTAATGCTAAATAAACGTTATCTTGCGCATTTTAACTGTCCAACCATTTCTAATTTACGATAATAGCCTATTTAGACATTAGACATTTACCTGCATTTTTATCCATCATGCGCGAAATGTCCCTGTCTGTCCCTGAGTACACTGAGTGCGCGTGCACGCACACAACACGAAAGCTCGCGCTTAGTAGAGTGATGATGGCGGAGAGAAGCAAAAGGTCTAAAGTATGTTTACATTTCACTCGAGTGGATGCAGACAATGATCGTTACAACACGTGCGACAAGATTTTAGCTTGTAAGGGCGGAAACACAAGCAATCCGTCAAAACATCTTTCAAAAGTTCATCATGTGCGGACAGAGAATTGCAAAGTTTTCGACTGCCTAGTTAGTTCATCATCCACCTCCTCAGGTAAATGTGCTAGCAGTCTTCCCAAATAACAACGACATAAGCAAACTATAAGGTCTCTCTAAATTAGTATTTAATAATTTAATAAATACATCACGTTCAGTTAAATTATGAATAACATACGTATTTTTTCTGCAGTAAGCTAAATAAATCATACACATTAAAAATGCCTTTACAGTACTGCATTTACAAATAGATGAATAATAATAAACTATACTTATTAAGAAATGATAAAGTAGAAATGACCTAATAATGAATTTGTAGTGATGAAATACATACACTTAAATCTTGTAGTGTACATTGCAAGTAGTTTCAAACATGTATAACTTTTAAGTCCAGTTCTTTTGCAGTCTACCTGCCCTAACTGTGTTGCTTTAAAGCACTGGACATTCTTTTACAAAAGAAATTATTTATTTGATTTATTTTGTTTGTATAATATATATTTGCTCAAACATTGCTGTTTGTTAGGCTATAGATAATTGTTTTTTTATTAAAAACACAACAAAAAGTACCGATAAGAGTACCGTTAAAGTACCGGATCGATAAGTGGTATCGATAAAAGTAGTAATACCGTTAAAACCTTAACGATACCCATCCCTAGCTCGAAGTGCTGCCCCTGACAAGCATCAAATGTCCAGTCATCACTGGATGACAGGTTTTGATCCAGCTTGGCTGTCAGAGGGGAAATACTCCCCTTGGTTGTACAAGACTGATCTTGGTAAGTAACTAAATACATACATAAATAAATGTGACAGCAGGGTTCTCATCTAAGACATGACATACCAATTACGTACGGCCTAACTTATTCATAATATATTGTGGTAATTACATGACGGGTAACTGAAACCTGTAATTTCATTAACAAGTTTATATTAATGAATTACATGCAGCTCACTATTTACATATTTGTGTTTAAAATGTTTTTAGTCAGGACATTGTAAATCTGCTGAATAAATAAGACAAGAGATATTTAATACGCTATGCAGGCCGCTCTGCGCACGTGATGACGTTCAGAACAACGCGCGTGTCATTTTCCCCAACCAACCCCCCCCAAAGCTGTAAACCTAGGGGAAACACTGATAGCCAATGGCAGAAATTTGATTATAACAGGTTTCTGCTTACCTTGTAATTTTTTATGAGGCACCTCTTGATGTCAGAAAGAGTCCGTCCGTTGTCCGGTCTCTTCCTCTTCCCGAATCACGTTGGGGTCACCAAATTGTTGGATTTGGCACTTAATCCTTCAAGTCCGCGTGTTCGTTTATCCAGGAATGAAGACTCAAAAAATATATTTAAAAGGATTTATTTTAACAATCAAAAATATATTGAAGAATATCACACTTGAAGAAAATATGCAGAATTCTGTCCCTAGTTATATAATGCTAGGAGTTCACCAATCGAGCAATACGACCAAGTGACCTCTCTTTCCCTAAAACTTTCAGTATTTAAAGTCTTCTTCTTTGATGGTCGTGGACAGCTGCCAAGGCCAGCAACCCAGACCTGTTGGCACCTTTTTCCCGAATTTGGTCATGGTTATCTCCGGCTTTCCTGCTAGGTCTGCAAAGATAAACACATAGTCTGCACAAACAACACTTTGTAAAGGGTAAAAGACATATTTGGAGTGCTTAGGGCACTTTGACCTAAGATAGCTCATTTCATATATGGTTATACCGGTCCTTTTCTCTCCTTGGTAAATTTCCACTGCCAAGCATTTCATACAAGCACACAAGACTATGAATATATATATATGAGCAAATAGTGATTAATATTGTTTTACTGATTAATGTTATTATAATGATTAATATCAACACCAGAATATATGAAAGTAAATAATGGGTATTAAAGACACAAGAATATATCAGAGTAGATAATGATTAATGTCGAACTCTGTAAAGGAAAGTTAAAACATGATGAATACAATTTCCCTTTAAAGGAGAATGGGGAAAGCTTCAAAATAAACAAATGAATCCTTGATGTAAATCTAGTTTACAATGAACACAATATAAAGACACACGCACGCATGTATGAATTGTTAGATTTTCTTGAATTTGGATGAGCAGTCTTTGGGTGGCTTGCCAATTTACTAGAATGTACTTCTAATACATAAAGAAAAGTAAGCCAGACCGAAGTTCAGGGGAAAATACTTTATTGAAGATATTCGCGTAGCACAGCCTTCTTCTGGAACCCACATACTGTCTGTGTGAGCAGACCTTTATACCTTGTATCTAAAGGCCTTCAAACAAAGGACAGTTTCTACTGAGACCTCCTACCAGAGACCTTGCAATCGACAGGATAAGTGGGTCTTCCTGTATATTGATTATATGGGCCATTTGGCTCACACCTTTACATATGCATATGTTAATTACAGGGCAGGGATGCAATGCAAATTAATCATGAATACAGATAATGACATGAAGGCACAGATACAATGTTAACTGAATTTGAATACAATCTTTCAGTATGTATGTATACAATTATTTGGTAATCACATGATCAAATGTAGGCCTATACATTTTTAGTGGCTACTAGAGATGCAATTCGGATGCAATTTCAGTTCGGTTCTGATGGCTCGGCCTATCAGAGTCAGTGTTTTTTGTTATTTTGTGCTTGGGTGCCTGCAACAGTAAAATGTTAAGGAGAAAAAATATTATTTTTTATTGCGACACTGTTACTTTTTTACTTTAAGAAAAAATGCACTTGTACACATTTCTAGTGTATTGTATAACAATATGTATACAGCGGGGAAACGGGAATGTAAAAATTCATTTATTTAAATTAATTATAGCATTTACTTCAATTGATGATAGAGAGAGAGAGAGAGAGATGCATGTAAACCTGCACTGTGTGTGTGAGATTCCAAAGGGTCAAAATGAGTTTCAATGAGTTCTAGAGAGATTCTAGCAATAACACTGCACTCTTCCTTTTTAACAGCATTAGATTTTGTTTTTATGATGATGTGGTCACCAGCACACTTGTTACCTTATTTTTTTCATGAAAGGTTTAGTTCACCCAAAAATGAAAATGTTGTCTTAAAAATAGTTTCACTGTGTTTACAAACAGAAGAAGACACAGTCTGTATATAAGCTAATCTTATCTCACAAATAAGAAATATGAAAAAATAATGTTGGCTTCTGCCCCCACACATGTGCCACCCGGCGTTGATTTACAATTACCATGATGTCTATAAGTGGTCCTGGAAGCTCATGGACAAAAACATTTACATTTAGCTGACGCTTTTATCCAAAGCGACTTTGGAAACTTAGGAAAGCACTTCTTCGTACTATTGTTGCTTCATTGTCTCCTTATATTTCCAATGTTTCACAGTGGTAGATAATACCTGTAGAGGAAAGAAAACGTTTTTTTACACTGTTTCTTAAGAGGTGAGGGGGATTATTCCAGAAGGAGAAAGAACGAGAGAGAGATTTAGTGCCCTTCTGTGAGGGAACCACAGTGCAGGGTTCTGCATGGGTTGTAGATGTGTAGAAGAGAGTTAAAGTATGAGGGTGAAGAGTTTGTGATGGTTTTAAATGTTGTTGGACTTGGCACTTAATCCTTCAAGTCCGCGTGTTCGTTTATCCAGGAATGAAGACTCAAAAAATATCTTTAAAAGGATTTATTTTAACAATCAAAAATATATTTGAAGAATATCACACTTGAAGAAAATATTGCAGAATTCTGTCCCTAGTTATATAATCCTAGGAGTTCACCAATCGAGCAATACGACCGAATTAACTCCCTTTCCCTAAAACTCAATATTTAAAGTCTTTGATTGTCGTGGACAGCTGCCAAGGTCATGCCCAGACCGGTGGGCACCTCTTTTCCGAATTTGGACATGGTTATCTCCTGCTTTCCTGCTAGGTCTGCAAAGATAAACGCTTAGTCTCCACAAACAACATTTTCTAAAGGTTAAAAGACATATTTGGAGTGCTTAGGGCACTTTGACCTAAGATAGCTCATTTCATATATGGTTATACCGGTCCTTCTCTCTCCTTGATAAATTTCCACTGGCAAGCATTTCATACAAGCACACAAGACTATGAATATATACTGTATATGAGCAAATAGTGATTAATATTGTTTTACTGATTAATGTTATTATAATGATTAATATCAACATCAGAATATATGAAAGTAGATAATGATTAATGTCGAACTCTGTAAAGGAAAGTTAAAACATTATGAATACAATTTCCCTTTAACCCCCCTTTCGATCTCCTGAAACAGGAGATCGACTCAAATCTCTTCTTCTTCATCATCATTCTCGCTGTGGAGCCCCAACAGCGGCATCTGGTAAGGAGGTGGTTGCTTCTCCTCAATGGCTGTAACTATAATACGATTGCATAGAGATCGAATGCAAGGAATACAACAACAACCACAAGTAACTAAAATACCCAGAAAAGTAATGACATTATTACTGATTTCCATTTTCCAAACATTTGGTTCATCCATTCTTCCATAGGGTTATTGACAGTGTGCCTGCATGGTTGCTGACAGGACCCTTAGACCTTTTAGTGCTCTTGTTACCGATCCATCTGGAGCTGTGTTATTTGGTATATAGGTACAACATGAATCCCCAAACATCGAACACACGCCCCCTTTTTCCGCAAGAATCATATCCAAAGCCATTCTATTCTGCGTGGCCATTAACGAGGTCGGGGCTAATTGTTCAGCAAGTCCCTCTACTGCATCTCTGGTCAAATTGGCCAACTTCATTATATTATAATGCACGTAATTTATTCTGTCTACATTCTTATTTGGAGTAACTGGAAAAAGGGCTGCTACTACCGGTATGTTTTCAAATCCTGATGCTATTTGATCAACTAATTTATGCTCGTTTGGTACCCCCCCCTAGGAATCCCAATCGCATCTATGTAAGTAGGACTATTCGTAGTTAGGTCAAATGCACTAGCGTCTATTTTGGACAATATGTGTCGTCTCCTTCGCCTTGTCAATTCAGCTGTTCCCGTCTCCCCTTTTAATCTCTTACTTTCTGCTAAATCCCCTATTAGAACCAATGGGGCTCCTAATCTGACCATGGCACAAGTCCCTTTTGACCCCTTGGGCACTCTTATCAACAATCGTCTTCCTCCACAGTAATAATACAATCCTGCCCTTGCCCATGATCCTAATGTCACCATTGTCTGTTAGCGTAACATTACACCAGTTGCTATCAGTCTGTCCCAGGTCAATGTTGGCGTCTAACCTAGTGATATTAAAACAAGTGTAGTTCCCCTCCCTTGGAGTGAAAGGCCCAGTTCTTGAACTATTGTTTATAGGTGGGAATATTGAGGCTAATACAGTTCAATTTGGTGGTGTGATCATTTTTGTCAGATTTAACATACATTGATACCCCCAAGTATCCTCTGGATGCAAAGAAGCAGGTTCAGTAAACAGGCCAGGGCGTGCTTTGGCACATCCCACACAATTTCCCATCCCTTGTTCTCTAGCCGTGGCAATTAACCAATCTAACCACAAGTTACTTCCCCATATCCTGTAGCTCTTTCAATAACATCCTCAGGGCTAAGTTTAGTATAATCTACAGTTAATATTGCATCATTAGATGGTTTTAAATCTGTTTACTAAATCTACTTTTTATCCCACTTGGTTCCTCCCACGGTCCTATAGACAAAGTTATTGGGCTCTGTCCTGCACTATAGTCTCTCTGTATTTTTAGTCTCCCCCATAGCTCCTGACTGGTAGATCTCCAATTTCCTGTATGTCCTGTTACCGTGCATCAGACGAGGCAGAACACGAGATTACAGATTAAAGTCTTTTAATGAACTTCATCAGTGGAATAACAAACAGGTACAAACCTCACTTCAGAGGGGAATCAAGAACAGGCATAGATAACAGCGGCGAACGACACGCTGAGTTTCACTTGCATATATCCAGAACAGAATGCACGGTTACATAGACAAAGCAACAACAATACCAGACCAGAACTAACCAAAAAGACACACATTATAAAGAGTCCATTAACAAGGTGAAACAGGTGATGATTGTTGCGGGGCTGAGTGCTGGTGATCGATGGCAGGTGTGCAGGGTGCAATGGGTAGTGGGAAATGAAGTTCTTAATAGTCCGGGGATGAAGAACGGGTGAAGTGATAAAGAGAACCCGATGCTGAAGGCGACAGGAAATTGTTTTCCTGTCGCGCAGTGCCTATCTACCCCATGATCCATACATAGATATACATCTAATCCTTTCCATGAGCCATTGTCACCTTTACAATCAATTACTAGACATAAATCAAATGTGTACGATGTTGTGGCCCCACTCTCATAATCCAGCTCAATACCCTCATATCTCCTTATGCATTCATCAGTGCTAACCGATCTTCCCTTCCTCAGCAATAGTGGATCCCCTTTAGTCTGGAAATGTTCTATTAAGTAAATAATTCCCACAATTGTACATGATATTGCTGCTAATACTCCCAACAGCCTCCAATTTTCCCAAAGCTTAATTTTTTTATATTATGGTTTTTTGGTAATTTTATATTGTTTTTAGTTTAAAAAAATAAGCTAAACAAAACCCCAAATATAATGGGTTTAAGTTAAAATCACAAGATACAGTCTAGTAAATGTAAAACCTTAAAATCTTAAAAGTATACAACTTATCGAAAACACACTCAAAAATCTTAAAACATTAAAAGAAACCTTTTTGTAAGATGATTTGTTAAATGTAAAACCTCTGTACCTGTAAAGAGAAATAGTAAAAACACAATAAAAGAAAAACCGTAAGAATGGTATTATTCAATCATTGATTCAGTGTCTCTTGATGATGTCTCGTCTGTCCTTCTCCTGTGAACAGATTATCATTTATGGTGTAAGACTGGTGCCGAAATGACTGAGCCCAAAGAGGACCACATGCGGAGAGAATACTAAATTCTTACGTGAACCAACACCTGAAAACTTTCTCAAAGACTTGTAGAGACTCTTGGCCGGGCCAAATGTTGGATTTCTTTAAGGGATCATAAAGTTACAACAAACAACAAATTCCTAGGGGGGGAGTCAACACCAGAACCCCTTTTGGCTCCAGAAAGTCTGGGTTAAGTGATGACCTGCCGGTTGTTACTTAACTCAGGAGGACAGTTATGGTAACTCTCTGGCCTTCCCCAGAGAGGGTGACCCCCCAGCTCAACTCTGAGATTCTCCAGGCCCCCTGGAGATTTGCAGAGAGGACTAGAGAAGTACATTCCAAACACCTCAAAGAGACTCTCTAGGATGAGCACGACTAAACTGCCCAATTTGTATCTATATATCTATATATATATATCTATATATCTATATATATATATATATATATATATATATATATATATATATATATATATATATATATATATATATATATATATATATATATATATATATATATATCTATATCTATATCTATATATATCTATATATATCTATATCTATATATCTATGTGTGTATTCCTCCATAATCACTTGATACCCTGCCATAGTTATTGCATGCATCTCAGTGTCATTGAAGTTTAACTGTTATTTCATGGCAGATGAATGAATAACTATTGTTCTTACTTCACTTCTCTCTCTTGTGTGGTATCAAAATGATCCACAAATTATTTCCTAAATAATGATGCACAGTACATAGTCATGGCGTGCATCATACTCAATTTACAATAATTTACAATAATAACTTCGCGAATCCACCGGGACACTCTCTCTCTCTTTCTCTCCGCGCACCAGGATTCTTGCCGACGCAACTAACTGTTCAATGCAAGTATCACAATTCAACAGCGCTTAAGCATTGCCCCTTGGCTACCAAGGTGAACTTTGTAGAGAAAAACCCGGTGGTTGTGTCCTGCTGATTTAATATGCCATTCTTTACTCTTTACTCTAATTTTTCTATGCTTTATCTTGTATGAATGTGAATGTGTATGTGTTTTGTGTTAGTTAATCAATATCATATCTCCGTAGCTTAGTCAATAAATATTCATTTGTATTCACTCATGATTGTCTCTGCTTAATGCTCAAAACACATCCCTTAAAGTGTGCGATACTGTTACCGGCTCTGTATGTATTACTGTATTGGGCATGGACCATTGTTAATCAAGGCCAGAAGAATAATGCGTTTATTGCACCAGGTAATGCTACAAAATACATATAGTTAATAATTTTTATATGTAGGTATTTCCATTTGAGCCACAAATAATTATAACCTGAAACTGAACCGTGTTTTAAATAACACTGTCTTAGTTTCACTATAACTAGTGGAGATGCTGGGAAGTGTTTAAATAACACCACCGTCCCCCCCAGAATCACTACAGACTTTACATCCACTTCCAAAACAGTTACCCCGCTGTGTGGAGATAGATGAATCACACCACACCAGCGGTTACTCACATCTGTCTCTTTACTCCTTGTCCCTCTCTCTACCCCCTCATTACAGGTTGTCCTAAAGACAATCAGAAACACACCTAACATCATCTCTTTTAAATAAGATAAACAGGAGCATAACCATTCATATTTAATATCATTGTAAAGGTCTCAGTGTGATTGGTAAGAAGGTCTCATTCCTTTAAAGCCAGGAAAACCCACAATTAAGATATAGAAAACTGGAGGTAAACACCACACAAGTCTCTCACACAAATTACCTCCTGTATGTAAATGAAATGTATTTTCCCACAGAAATCAAAGAGGAGTTCTCACCACAAACTTACAACCCCCAGAGTGAGGTGCCCAAATGGTAATAATAAACAAACAGACACCACTTGGTGGATCTGTAGGTATTTAAGGGAAAGTGGCATGAAAATCAGGGAATCTGCAAACAGATCTCCCACACAATAGCTGTGTGTAATTCTTCATTATCAGGTAGACATTCCTAAGAATTGAATTTAGACAATTACTTGTGTTTACCTGTTTAATAAATTGTTATGTTTATATTAATTCTAAACACTCTGAATTATTGACTTTAGTAGATTATGATGTATCCGTGTTACCGCAAGTCTACGACCAGGGTTAAGTGTATTTAAGTAATTAAGTTGTCATGCAATCGGAGATCCTATATGGGGCTATCTTGGGTGGTAGTCATAACCTCTGGTCATTGTCTGTACTTTAATTAAGTTGTTATGTAGTTATTATGTATAGATTAATAACTATATGAGGTCAGATTAAATCCCCTACGGAGCTGGCCATAACCTCTGATTAATGTTTAAGCTTTGAACTAAGTTGTTATATAGGCGATTGTATGGGGCTACATGGGTACCTTTTAATAATAGTAAGCAGGAGCTACATTGTTAAATTGCTTTAGCCATAACCTCTGATTATACGGTCGAGCTTGTGATCGTGGGCCCGCACACCGAAGGGTGCGAGGACAATGAGAACCTAATGTACAAGTATAACAATAATAGTGAGTTGAATAGAATGATAAAAACATTACCCAAAGGTTAATAATCACAGGATAACCTTAAGAATCGTTTTATTAATTGGAGTCAGATAAAACAAAGAGGTATTAATTATATATATATGTAAAACATTTGATGTAACCCTGTTACTTATGCAAAGGAAAGGCAGTAACGCGCAAAGACCCTTCTGCCGTGCCATTGGCTGCCGTCATTAGACCAGTGGGCGGTGCCTTACACTTCTGACATCAGTATTAGAAGGTGTGTTGTCACAGGTGCTGTTGATTGACTGAGGGACATCTAGTGGATTTTTTTGGCATAACGTACCTGAACCAGATGGTAGAGATGGCTTCATCAGCTTGAGTTAAGTTAGGTACTCCTCTCAAGCAAATATAGTGACTCAAAATGTGCTCAACCATTTGGTCGTGCCGTCAGTTAAAGGGTTTAAGTGTTTATGCTAGTCTGTGTGAGTGTGTGTAGAAAGTTTTTGCAACATGACCTGTTTCAAGTGCAGTTTTGAGAAAAGGTCTAAAAACAAGGCAGGCTCAAAGCGAATGGTTTGTAAAGCCCACTCATTCGCCTCCGTGCACGGCCTGTCAAATCCTTTGAACCCGGTCTATTTGTCCAGCCATTCCATGCTCTGGCCTTCCCCTCGGAAAGACTTCCTGTTCACGCCATAGTCAAACTTCAGCTGCGTGTCCACGCTGATGTCTTTGAGCGCCCTGAAGAGGACGACGGTCCGGTCTTCTCCGTCTATCTTCATCACGCACTGGAAAGGTTTGACGTTAGGCATTTTGGAAGAATGATTAATTCTTCTCCCGACCGTGTTGACACCGGGGTGACACTCGCAGGGGAAGGTCTGGGCGTCGATGCACAGGTCCCGCTGTCCAGATTTAAAGAAGAACAGGTACCCGGCCTCATCGTGTATGTCCTCCATCATGGCCTTCCCTTCCACGGCAGTGATCACCTTCCCGTGGTAGTCGCACACGATCTCTCCTTTGGAGAAGGGGCGGGTCGCTACCACTCCTGGAATCAAGAAAACACGTCACGTTTGAGCGATTTTGAAGAGGCACGGGGTGTAAGACGGAAGGTTTGGGATTATAAATTGTAGCTTTTGGCGCAGTTGTATGTTTTTCTTACCGAAATCTTGCGGCGGCACAAAGTCCTTGATGGCCAGGCCCGGCCAGACCTGCTTAGACACGCACTTGTGTAGGAACGTGTCCATTTCCACCGAGCCCTTGGGAGACGGTTTCCAAAGCCGTTCGATTTCTTCGGGCTTCGGGTAGTTGGCCTTCCACCCCTCCTTTGCGATGAGCCTCGACACTGTGGCAGTGGTTGGCCTGCGCACTGTAAAGTGCGCTGAAAGACAATTTTAAAGACGTTTATATGCAAAATCACAGGACACAATGTTGTTTTTGACAACCTGAGCTGGTACTCACACAGCAGGTATTCCTGTCTCCGAGCGTAAAGCCGGCATTGATCCGCTGCTTTTTGCCCGGTGGCTGGCCGTCCAGGGACACCGGAAAGCTGTCGATGAAGGCAGAGAAGTCTTTCTGCGAAGCGCCTCGACCCGTGCCAGACGTGCTCGATTGGCAGGCGTCGTCGGCCGCGGATGACCTGCACATGAGAGAAAGACGCGGTTTGAGCGAAGCAAGTAAAGTGGGGCAGACACGGAGAACTGTTTGCGTTGACTTTCAAGAGACTTACCCGGCCAGGGAGTCCAGCAGCGCGGCCGTGCCTGATTTTAACATAGTACAGCTGAAACAACTAATGGAAAAACAAGAAAAGGGTTATTGAACATGCATCAGTGGCAACCAGCAATCAGCCATTTGCATTAAGAGACTTACATCTTCCTCGTCTTGAGTCAAACCCACGTGCATGTCGGACGTTTGTATCACGATCCTGCTGCCACAATGGGATCACTTCACCCACTCTGCGTCCTGGAAGCATTGAAAAGGTTTCATTTGAACACGAGTGCAAATGAGGCAACGCGTGGCATGCACAAACGCGACACAGACGATGAACTTACCGTCAAGGCCTCCACGGCTCCGGGGCGCTGCACGTGGCGGTACACCAAGATGGCTTCGCAGTAGTAGCAGTAGAGCATCATGTCTGAATCAGAGAGCTTCTGGTCCTTGAGCAGATTGCCTCTGATTCTGAGGAAGTCGGGCTCTGCCTCCCTCAAAACAGCCTGACACTCCGTGATGCTGGCACCTTCTGAGACGAATGACCCCTGTCTGGATCGGACGTACGGAAACAAGATATTTCTGTTATTTCTGCGAATGAGCAAAGCATCGGTTAAAAGTGACTTCGCCAAACAAAACCACATCAACCTGGCATCGGCGTGTCTCTTTAGCATGTCCTTGCGCAGCGTGGTGAGCAGTCGCTGGTAGTCGTCGCACTTGCTCTGAAGCTGCGGGTCTGCCCCGTGCAGATCGGCCCTCGTCAGCACGTACTCCAAGAACTTTTCGACGCTCTTCAGATAGTGAGTTACCGTGTTCGCACTCACGCCAGTGCGCTGCAGGGATGCCAGAAACTCTTGGATCTCCGTCGTCTTGGACAGGAAGTCCAGCGTTAGCTGGTCCCCAGTGGGCTGCATGTACCTTAGAAAACGTGACACGTTGTCGACCTTTGAAAAAAGAAGCATGTTAGCTTTTCAGCACGATCGCTGCTGTAACTGATGTGCATAGCGAGGTTCAGATATCTTGAATATATAAATGATTATTTTATATATCTATATTACTTATTTTACTACCTGTGTTTGTCAAAGATTTTCATTTGTAATTTGCCATTAATTCTGAACACCATGATTTAGCTTTTTTGAAGTGTGTTTGGTTAGGATTAGAGCACTTTTAGATACACTTACACTTTAGAACTGGAGTTGATGCCCTGACATACATAAAATAAATGTTTTCATTTTGTGTCTGTACAGTTGCTTTTAAATAGCTGCCTATGAGGGTCAAATTGACCCGCGAACAACACAAAGGTAATAGTAATTTTGATTGTATGTGTCAAAAAAACACCAGCATGTTGAAACTTTGCATGCATGTTCGTGATGATAAATGAGAAAAAGTCACAAAATATCAAGGAAAGAAAAACAAAGGTGTAATATTATATCAGGTAGCTTGAAAAAATAAATGATAGGTAATTTTTACCATCTGTGGCTGACAAAATATTTTTCTGTATTGAAATAAGTGTGGAAAACCTCATTTTCAGCTTCATAAGGTAGTAAAAAAAATAAAATAACAAAATATAACCAAGAAATGTTATTATTTTAGGTCAGTACAGTTTGTTTGTATATGTCAAAAAACACCAGCATGTTGAAACTTTGCATGCATGTTCATGATGATAAATGAGAAAAAGTCACAAAATATCAAGAAAAAAACATAGGTTAACCAGTATTTCCAACAACTAGAAAATCTAAACGGATCAAATTGACCCGGAACATAACACAAGGGTTAATCTAAATAATTTAAAACAAATACATTTATCCACATAAGACAAATTAATCTAAATGATTTAAAACAAATACTTTTATCTAAACAAGACAAATTAATCTAAATAATTAAAAAGTGAAAAATGTTTCAGTATTACAAATACAAAAATACAAAAGCATTAAAAGACTTACCTCTTCTGAGCTTGTTCAGCCATTTCAATAAACAGTGAGTCAAAGGTAAAAAGCAGGATCAAAATCAGGAAAACAGTATGTATCTCAATAAAAGAACACACGTTACAGTGTGAGAGAGAACTGATTTTATGGCAACTGTGTCAGTGTGGGTGGGCACAGCTTACCTGCAGTGATGTCATTGTATCTGAGCCAATAAGGAGATCCAGGGGTGTGGCCAGGGATGATCTGCTACATACAGACATAAATATGACATAATAAAGTGTGAAAACCTAACAAATCACTGTTCGCACACTTATCCCAAAATATGTCTGGAGACCGCGTACCTCACGTCTGGATCGTGGGCAGCTCCTATATCCGTAGAGCCCAGGCTTACCTTAGTGAGCGTAACCTGGACATGAACCTGGGTCTCCCCTGCCGCGTTACGTGGCATGTGTTGGACTTGGCACTTAATCCTTCAAGTCCGCGTGTTCGTTTATCCAGGAATGAAGACTCAAAAAATATCTTTAAAAGGATTTATTTTAACAATCAAAAATATATTGAAGAACATCACACTTGAAGAAAATATGCAGAATTCTGTCCCTAGTTATATAATCCTAGGAGTTCACCAATCGAGCAATACGACCAAGTGACCTCTCTTTCCCTAAAACTTTCAGTATTTAAAGTCTTCTTCTTTGATGGTCGTTGTAGAGACTTGCCCGGGCCAAATGTTGGATTTCTTTAAGGGATCATAATGTTAGACAACCAACAACAAATTCCTAGGGGGGGGGAGTCAACACCAGAACCCTTTTTGGCTCCAGAAAGTCTGGGTTAAGTGATGACCTGCCGGTTGTTATTTAACTCAGGAGGACAGTTATGGTACCTCTCTGGCCTTCCCCAGAGAGGACTAGAGAAGTACATTCCAAACACCTCAAAGAGACTCTCTAGGATGAGCAGGACTAAACTGTCCAATTTGTATCTATATATATATCTATATGTGTAATCCTCTATAATCACTTGATACCCTGCCATAGTTATTGCATGCATTTCAGTGTCATTGAAGTTTAACTGTTATTTCATGACAGATGAATGAATAACTATTGTTCTTACTTCACTTCTCTCTCTTGTGTGGTATCAAAATGATCCACAAATTATTTCCTAAATAATGATGCACAGTACATAGTCATGGCGTGCATCATACTCAATTTACAATAAGTTTATGTGTTCGGTGCAAACAGGACATAAACCATACCTGTGTAAATCATTTGTCACAAAGAAGGACAAAGAAATTTCTCCCGCGCAGCCGCCGTCCTTTTGCCATTGGTCAAAAGACCTGGCAGGGGCGTGACAGCTGTGCCTTTAAGACCACCATGCATCGGACAACTCTTTGCTCAGAAACTTGGAATCTCTCCAAAACTTCGTGGGACCTGCCCTTCTTCAGGACAGTTTTTCCGGCAATCTGACTTCGACACTTCTCGCGAAACTTCGCTCTCCGAATGGACTTCGCGAATCCACCGGGACACTCTCTCTCTCTTTCTCTCCGCGCACCAGGATTCTTGCCGACGCAACTAACTGTTCAATGCAAGTATCACAATTCAACAGCGCGCTTAAGCATTGCCCCTTGGCTACCAAGGTGAACTTTTGTAGAGAAAAACCCGGTGGTTGTGTCCTGCTGATTTAATATGCCATTCTTTACTCTAATTTTTCTATGCTTTATCTTGTATGAATGTGAATGTGTATGTGTTTTGTGTTAGTTAATCAATATCACATTTCAGTAGCTTAGTCAATAAATATTCATTTGTATTCACTCATGATTGTCTCTGCTTAATGCTCATAACACATCCCTTAAACTGTTACCGGTTCTGTATGTATTACTGTATTGGGCATGGACCGTTGTTAATCAAGGCCAGAAGAATAATGCGTTTATGGCACCAGGTAATGCTACAAAATACATATAGTTAATAATCTTTATCTGTAAGTATTTCCATTTGAGCCACAAATAATTATAACCTGAAACTGAACCGTGTTTTAAATAACACTGTCTTAGTTTCACTATAACTAGTGGAGATGCTGGGGAATGTTTAAATAACACCATCCCCACAGAATCACTACACACAATAGAACAAAAGGCACAAAGAGTGACCTGATAGCCTTGGCTGCCTTGCCCATTTCTTTCACATTAATGTGAGACAGGAACTAGAAACCTCTTAAATTATCATTTGGCTGTTTAGCATTTGTTTTTTGATTTGGTTCCTAAATACTAAATACAAGCAGTACATATAAACAATAAAAAGATATTATAAAAACAAAGATTTAAAATTATATTCCCACATTTCCCCCTTTGAGAGTTCTAATAACTCTCACACACACACAAAAAAAGTTATTTTTACATAAAATTACATAACATTTCATGGATTAGTGAAATTGCGACCACTTCTTTACGGGAGGGGGTCATAACTTGCTGCATACCGCACTGCATAAGACAAAAACCTGTATAGAATAAGAAGAGAAGTGATAGAAACAAAACCGCTGTATCTTTAACCCATAGCCATGATTCACCAAAAATATTTTTAAACCATGAAGAATTTTCCATAGTCATATTATGCAGTCTCATTGACAAATCTCTAATGTCTTTTTGTATTGTGTCAAGGTCATCAGTTGGGTCAACCAGTCCTGTGCGGCATTCAGGACCAATAATGGTGCACGTTGTTGAAGATATAATCAAGAAAATGTATTATCCTTTATTCTGTCTTTATTAAGTTTAAGATTTACAGGTATTAATCTTGTGTTTTTCTAATGATATATGTTTCTGTTTTTCTGCTACGTTTGATTTTTTTAATATTCACATACCACAAGTATTAATCATGTATCACAGAAAATCAAGGCCATTGAGAGGCCCACACTCATAATGCTTATCTGTATTATTGCACACATGAATCCTTTCATGTCCTTCAATGGGAGTTGTCCCATGGGAGTTGTTTTATGCAATAAAAAGGCTACGAGGGAGAAGAGACTCTGAGAGAGAGAGTGATAGAGAACCTTTCTGAAAGATCTCAAAGCTGCTCTCTCCCTCGCGAGTATTGAAACACCAGTCTTGGTCTGATTGTTGTTCTTTATTGATAGAGGTTTTAAGAAATAGACCTATCACACGTTCCCCCTTGTGTAGCCAAGATATAATCCAGTGCTACTCTGTTCTGTAAAATCATTATTTTATGTGAGACTAGAGCATTGGAGATGTTTCCAATGGCAAGGGCTGTATCATTCGCTAACTGCTGTACTTCCTTTGATAAGCTCCTTACTTGGTCTAGAGCATGTATGACTCCATAACTTGGAATTAGTGTTCCAAGTGTTCTTGACCACCATGTTTGTGCACATGTGAGGCCCAGAATGCAATCATCTTCCTTGTTAACAGAAGGGACAGAATCTTGTAACTGTAGAGAGTCTTGCACAACATTTGGAGGTTGATTATGAGTAAATCTTACATGTTCTCTAATGGCTGGGAGAGCATAAACTAAAGTACATCGTCCATTGAACTGAGCTGGTAGCTCACTATAAATTGAGGTTCCACATAGCCAATGTGTGCCTTCTGGAGAAGAAATCTTACACCACTTATTGATTGCCCATAATTTAAACCATGATCTAGCTTGCCTAATGCATGGTTGTACCTTTTTGTCATACTGTCCTGAGGATGACAATGGGGTGTCCACATTATACAAAAAATCACAAGCAGCACAAGGAATTTCTCCCAAACTGGGACTGTCTGAGGGATTTGCTTCAACACACCAGTGAAATGTAATGGGTAACAGTAACTCAGTCATTATGGGTGATGCTGATGTTAAGTTGCATGACTGTAAGCCTGGACTACAGCACTGTGTAGCCAACGGGACTGTGATATTGTGGCAAGTGCTCCTATTAAGCCCTCTGGTGTCAGTTCGTAATATAGAGCAGGTGTCACAATCAGAAATAGGGTGTGCTACCCATGGAATTCCTGCCCCTATAGATGGAGGATGGGGAATTTGTTTTAAAGTCTTTTATGATCGTATAGTGTTTATTATTATTATTTATTTTCTAACAATTTCTTTACCCTAATCTGTAGTGTTATGACACCTATGGACCAGTTAGGTAGGGATAAGCTAAAAACAAAACAAAAAAAGAAACCTATGAGGGAGTCTTCACCACAGGGTTGGCCCCCGAGGCCTATTGCACTTCGGTTCTTCCCTGGGCTCCTTACTGATCCGTGTGTCCTAATCTATCCCTATGGGAGGTCGAACTACTTTACAGTGAGAAACATGTGTCCATGTTCTTTTCCCTTGGCACAGTAGTGCGGCATCAGTAACTAACAATACTTGGTATGGTCCCTGCCATCCAGGCTCTAAGGGTTTGCTCTTGAATGATCGTATCATTACCCATTGGCCTGGAACTATGGTATGCCCTCCCTCCGGTGGGGTTTGCCAGCAAGCAACCACTCGATCTTTGGCACTTTGTACTACCTTTGTGAGATTTTCACAGTAAGTTATTATAGCATCTGATGCTATGTGTACATCAGCACTTCTAAGATCAATAGTACCTGGCATTGACATGGGGCGCCCTGTGATGATTTCATGTGGACTTAATCCAACAATCCGATTGGGTGATGCTCTCATGCTACATAATACTGCTGGCAGGGCCTCGACCCATGGCACACCTTCCTGGTGCATTTTGCTGAGCCTTGTCCTAATTGTCCTGTTTGCACGCTCTACTTGACCTGAAGCTTGTGGCCTATATGGACAGTGAAGATTCCATTTTATTTTAAGCATTCTGGAAACTTCCTTTACAACTTCCCCTGTAAAATGTGTACCTTGATCAGAGTCAACTGAATCAGGCAAACCCCATCTAGGGATAAAATCATTAATCAAACATTTAGCTGTATGTGTGGCAGTGGCTCACCCTGTGGGATAGGCTTCTATCCATCTAGAAAATTTGTCCACAACTACCAAGACATCAGTCTTTCCCTTACATGGAGGCATTGAGATATAATCTACCTGTAAATGCCGAAAAGGCCCTGGTGGGGCAGGGGTGTGTGCTGCTGGTGTGACAGTTGCTGGAGTTTTGTTATTCTGTTGGCATGCAACACATCGCCTGACTGTCTCTGTGGCTATTGCTCTGAAAGCAGGATTCCACCATTGATTTGAGAAATGATGCATCATTGCTGCTGGATTAATATGACCTAAATAATGTAGCTGCTGGGCCAGATATGGTAGAAGTGACTCAGGTGCAACATACTTTCCCCTTTTGATCCAGCAGCCTGATGAATCAACAACAGCTCCCTTATCTAAACATTTCCAAGCTTCATACAGAGGAACATCTTTATAGAGATCAGTAAGAGAGTCTGGAGGCATAATGACCTTGGGTGACATCATCCCAGCGCACACTTGCACTGTACTACATAGACAGGCCTGTTTGGCCGCTATATCTGCAAGAGCATTTCCTTGAGCTTCTACAGTGTTAGGTTTAAGATGTGCTTTCACTTTAATCACTGCTAACTCTTTGGGAAGAGTCATGGCAAACATTAAGTCTCTCACTAGTTCAGCATTTTTAATAGGAGACCGAGATGATGTTAAAAATTGACGACTCTGCCATATTATACCAAAATCATGAATAACTCCAAAAGCATATCTAGAGTCTGTGTAGATGTTTGCAGTTGATCCTGGAGCTAGTGTACATGCTCTAGTCAATGCTATCAATTCTGCCGCTTGTGCAGAATAATGATCTGGGAGACGACCAGAGGCTATTACATCAGACAAGGAAGTCACTGCATATCCTGCTCGTCTATTACCTTCAATAACTTGAGCTGAACCATCAACAAACAATTCAAAATCAGCATTTTTTTAGTGGAGTTTCTGCAATAGCACTTGCAGATGAATGTGTAAGCATAACACAATCATGAGTCACTTCATCTCCATCCTCTAAAGAAACCTCAGTCATTGCAGACATTATACAAGAGGATGGGTTTGTGACAGGAGCTCGTTGCAAAACAACATTCGGGGCTCTGAGTGTAGTTAACCAATTTCCCCAACGGGAGGAGGTGATGGAGGTGATTTTAGCTTGATTCATTAGTGCGGAGACAGCATGTGGACACCTGACTGTTATTGTCCGACCTAAAACAACATTTGTACAAGCTAGAAGGGCAAGATGAACTGCCTGTACTGCTCTTAGACATGGACCCATGCCCTGAGCAACTATGTCTAGCTTACCAAATAATATTGAACTGGATGCAAAATACCACCATGATCTTGCATAAGGCATGCTGTCATAAAGCCTAACTGTTCGTGTACATACAACACAAAAGGACAATCAGCTTGTGCAATACCTAGTGCTGGCGCTTGACATAATGCTTCTTTCAGGGCACGGAATGCTTTGAGGTGCTGTTCTTCTAGATCTATAGCATCCATATCTTTGACAGACCCTTTCAACAAATTATACAGTGGCTGAGCAAGCAAGGCATAATCTTCTATCCAAGGCCTACAATATCCAGCTGTGCCTAGAAATGAACGGAGTGCTTTAACAGTAGTGGGTGGAGAAATTTTCTTTACAGCAGCTGCCCTGTCTTGGGTTATAGAACTCCTGCTCCAATGGTCTGCCCTAAGAAGGTAACCTGATCCTTAGCGACTTGTGCTTTGTGTCGACTGCATTTGTGTCCTTTTTTATGTAAATAGTTGAGAAGAGCTGACAATTCATCTTTATGTGTGTCTCTGTCTGATGATGCGATTAAGATGTCATCAACATACTGAATGACTGTTGACTTTTTTGCAGGACATTCTGGGTCAGCCAAATCACGTAGAGTTTTGAAAGCCCTGAGGTAAACGAGTCCACTGATATTGTTCAAAATCAACTGTGAATGCTCACCAAGGTTGGCTATCCTGGTGTAAAGGAACAGAGAAAAAACCATTGGACATATCAATTACAGAGAACACATTACAGTCTAAAGGCAAACCATTACAGATTGTGGAAGGATCTGCAACTAAAGGAGTGATCTTGTTGATGTATTTATTAGCTATTCTGTAATCAACTGTAAGTCGCCATGTTCCATTAGCTTTCTTGATAGGCCATATTGGAGAGTTACATGGACTATTAGTCTTAACTAGAACACCCTGTGATAGCAACGTTTCTATGATAGATTTGATCCCTTGCACAGCTTCCTGGTTTATTGGGTATTGTTTAGTAGCAGGAGGTGCAGTTCCTGTAAGTCTAACAGGTTCTACTGATATTAGAAGTCCACAATCATCTTTATCTTTAGCCCAGATAGAATGATCTTGTAAATGTGAAAACTCAGGTGGCAGTACACTATCCGTGGCGATTTGCGCTGTAGCTATTTTAATGGTGGCAGCATCTGAGGATATGTCTAGCGTTAAATGTAATTGCCTTAGTAAATCCATTCCCAGTATAGCACCAGTGTTCAAAGGTGCACACAACAGAGATGTAGTTAATAACTTTGGACCTAACTGAATTTCAATAGGGAAGTTTCATACAACATTGAATCATTGCCCACTACACCAGTTAAACACAGCTTGTTTTTTTTTATAAGGAATACTTAGGCTTTTGGCTAATGCAGTTGGAATAACAGTTATTTCAGCACCTGTATCAAGCAAAAAATCAACCTCCATTTTTTTATAGTACCTTTCACAAAAATTATTTTATCATTGTGGTAGATAACAGGAGAAAGGTATGTACTCACAGCCCCAACAATTAGTTTTTTTGCTGATCTCTTTGTTCTGTTTGTGCCTTTAGTAGTGCTTGAGCAAGCTGTCCTAAGGTTTCACTAGAAAGAGAAGGAACTACCTCTGGGTTGTAAGCAGGTTGGGCGGGGGAGGGGTTATGCTGTAAGTTCCTTCTGATGTCTTGCTGCTTTTTCCTACACTTCTTCACCCAATGTCCTGATTTTCCACAATAGTTACAAGTACTCTCTCTTTTTACAAATCTGTGTTCTTGTCTACCCTCTGTATTTGGATTATTCATTGATGCTGCTGCTATTTTTACTTTTATTTTAACATCAGAATCTCGTTCCCAAGTGGCTAATCTGTCCAAATTGCTTCGCAAGGTTTGATTAGACCATGTAAGATCTAAGAAAGGCAGAGCACTCCTGTATTCAGATAAGAGGCCATCAAACCATGCACGGACTAATGGTCCTTTGTCATCTAAAACATTCTCAGAGCTATTGACTATTCCACTGTATGCAATGGCAGATTGACAAAATCTTTCAGTGTATTCGCTCACAGTTTCTTCCTTCTTCTGTACACAGCTAGTGACTCTGGCCCAGTCAATCTTTGGCCCAATAATATCTTTCAATATCCTAAGAACTCCCTCTCGCAACTCATCTTTGCTGGCACGTTTAAATTCAGAAGTATTGACAGTACTTTCTAAGCTATTGAACTCTGATTCTGTTAGAACTTGGGACATAAGTTGGGTGATTTCCACCAGAGACATGTCATATAGACAAATTTTTTTTGCTAATGCTCTCCTGAATTCAGAGAAGTTAACACGTGCTGATGGCAAACTTTGAGAAAGTCTCTCTATAGCTTCAGGTCCCAGAGTTTTAATAACTGTTTGTACTTGCACTACTGGAGGTGTGGGGGGGGTAACTTCTACCTCTTCTGTTGCACTTTGAACTCTTTTCCGGGCTCCACACACTTGAACTGTATTAACTAACAGATCAGCATTGTCTTTAAGAGATACATTATCTTCATCAGAGTTAAACAGACATTGTAGATCAGGATATAATTTATCTGACTGTGTTGTGTTTCTCAAGTTATCTGTCATTGCACTCTTTTTGATTCCTAATTTCTTAGTAAGGGAAGATACTCGGGCACGTAATTCCTTGTTTTGTTCTTCTAGTTCTAGAGCACGTTGAGTGTGTTCTTGTGCTATGGTAACACAAAATTCTCTGTGGCAACAGATAATTCCCTTAACATTGTTCTTCCTGATACATGCACCCAACACCTTTTTGCATTCTTCAATGGACCATACTTTATTTGGATGTATGCCATATTTCTTTGTTAAGCACTGCTTGACTGATGTTGTAACAATAGAGTCCATGTGTTCCCCTAATATTGACTTAAACTCACTGTCTGTCCACAAAGGGGTAGCTAATCCACCTTTCTCATTGGTAGGGATCAGTCTTGCATTCTTTTTAAACATATTAAACATCGTCCCTGTTACACAGAGGATAAACCAAAATTCTTCCCTGCCTAAACAGAGGATAAACCAATTCTTCCCTGCCTAAACAGAGGATAACCAAACTTCTTCTCTGCCTAAACAGAGGATAAGCAAAATTTGTTAACAGAACCCTGCAGCTGTTGTAAACACTTCCCTGGCATAGCAGAGGATAACCACATGTACTGGTCTGTAAAGGTTCTTTGGATAAAGTGACACTCAAATCAAAGTTGGGTTGAAAAATTCCGCCTGGAAAGGTTTGGAGAGATAAGGAGCTCTATCCGGGTCACGGCACCATCTGTTGGAAACTTTTTTCAGCGAAGACCAGTAGACTTGGATTTCCTTGAGCAGTAGTCTTTATTGTAGATAGCGAGTCTTCAAATCAGAGCATACTGCACGAGCGCTGCAGTCATCAAGTCTGATTTGAAGTCTAAACACTTGCATATATAGCCATTTGAGGGCAGTCCCCTCAAAATGGAAAACAAAGAAACAATACATGAAAGGGGAGTAGTAAGCCCATTCCAAATCCTGAAGTTTCACCCATCCTGAACCAAATCAACATAACTGTCTCACTCAGGCCACTTCATTATCATAGAAGTAAAGAGTAGCTCACACCTTAGGCTGGCATTCACACTTGACCTAGACCTTAGACTGGGTTATGAGCAAATGGCCACCAAGTCACACAATAGAACAAAAGGCACAAAGAGTGACCTGATAGCCTTGGCTGCCTTGCCCATTTCTTTCACATTAATGTGAGACAGGAACTGGAAACCTCTTAAATTATCATTTGGCTGTTTAGCATTTGTTATTTGATTTGGTTCCTAAATACTAAATACAAGCAGTACATATAAACAATAAAAAGATATTATAAAAACAAAGATTTAAAATTATATTCCCACAATACCCAAAAATTCGATAGAAGTGCTTGGGCCCATAGTTTTGTCCTGGGCGAGAGGGATCCCGAGTTCGGAGAAAACCCTCTGGGTTATTGAGAGGTGCGCGGCTGGGATGACATCGGGAGGCGAGATGATTATGAAATCGTCTAGAAGGTGGATAAGATGGGGGATAGCGTAATTGTTAGAGAGGATCCAGCAAATTGCTTCTGACAGCATGTCAAAAATGTTTGGGTTGCTTCTTCAGACGGACAGAAAAGTAGAACTTGTCGTGCCAGTATACGCTGAATAAATGCCAAAAATTGGGGTGAATAGGCATCACTTTAAAGGCAGAGGTGATGTCAACTTTGGCTAGCCAGGCGCCGCGGCCCGCATCTTTGATCAAGGTCATGGCATGATCAATGTCGTGGTAATTGAGGGAAAATTCTTCGAGTGGTATAAGGCTGTTAACGCTTGAAAATGGAGAATTGTGCAGGGAAGAGAGATCGATTATGAGGCGCTTTTTACCTGAGAATTTACACGGCGACAGGAGGAACAGAAAAGGGGCCGATCATAAAGTTTGCGTCGATTTCTTTTTATAATTAGAAGGTCGACCATGTCGGGTTCGGCAAGAGCGGACTGGAGATTTGGGCAAATGAGGCTTTGGACAGGGAGGGCTATGACGGCGGGATGGAAGCCGTGTGTGAGACCAGTCAGTAAATAAGCGGTAAAATGAGGATCGGGGTGATTACATTATTCGAAAGGCAAACAAGAAATGTTCACGGGAGTCAATAAGTAGTGATTAGATTTTTTATTTGCAGCCCGTGCAACGGGACATATCATGCGGGCATGAGTGCCGCCACAGAAACCACACACATGCATGAAACGGCAACATTGCCTCGTGCATCTGCCAGCGTTAAAGTTGCCGCAGACCTGGGAGTTAAGGAGGCGTGGTGGTCGGTGGGGGGAGGTGGGATCGTAGTTGCGGCTGGTAGATTTGGGCTGGGGACAAGGGGGAATGGATGGGTTAACTGAAGGGCATGAAGTAGTGGAGTGTGCAAGAGAACGGCAGACTGTGCAGGAGATGTTCGTGCACCCTGTGAAGACCCTGGTGTGAAGCTCCGTGTCCAGAGCCCCCCAGTAGGGACACTGGTTCCACTGGGCAACGCGGATGGTGCATTTGGCCGAAAACAACCTGTGATAAGTGTAAAAATGTGAGCCACCGTAAGATAACGCGAGCTCTGCAATTATCACGAGGTAGTCCCCAAGCTCGCGTCTCCTGTGTGGAAAAGCAGTGCAAATGATTTTAGAGAAGCAGGTGAATGCGATAGTGAATTCGGGGAATGATAAAACTCGGGACTGAATTTGTGCAGTGCGTTTGAGGGTGACAGAAAAGTCGCCACAGTCGACTTGTTGATCTGCGGCCGGAGGTGAGAGGGGTGAAAGGAGGGAAAAAAGGTCTACGTCCGCACCTGAGAGGATCTGTGTCCTGATGCTGTCGGCCACTGGGGGCGGCTCGAGGGCTGAGGAATGAGCAGGGGTGTGGCTGAAGCCAGCGTGAAGGCAGAGCAAGCGTGTGAGGCGGGAGGGGGAGGAAAGCCGCCGGGGCTGCTTGCGGATGCAACATCACGCTCGGGGAGAAAAAGCGGGCATCAGGGCCTGCGCCGGTAGCGGAGGCAGCCTTGCGCTAGAGCTAGATGGTGGGGCTGCAGGCCAGTGGAGGGTGTTAGGGAAGGAAAAGAGCTGGGGATGCATGTTCGCCGTTAGTGGAGGCAAGCTTGCGCTGAGATGGCGGCTTGTGGTGGGGACTGGAGTGCCAAGGATAGCTGAGGGTTGGGGCGCGGCTCGCTGACTCCGTGGCTTTTGCTGAGGGTGCGGCGCCCCTGGCTGGAGAGAAACGTAGAGGGCGTGGAGTTCCGCTTTGTTTAGCGCTTGCCGAAGGCCCAGCATGGTCCATTTTTCCACAGCGGGGACTGAGGGAAGGGCCGAAGCATGGGAGGACGCAGGTGAAGGCTGCGGGCTCGGTTGCAGTGTCCTGCAGTGTCAGAGTTTCTCACTTCTGTTAAATATGTTTATACTGTAAGGCCCGCCCACTGGTCCAATGACGGCAGCCAATGGCACGGCAGAAGGGTCTTTGCGCGTTACTGCCTTTCCTTTGCATAAGTAACAGGGTTACATCAATGTTTTACTTATATATATAATTAATACCTCTTTGTTTTATCTGACTCCAATTAATAAAACGATTCTTAAGGTTATCCTGTGATTATTAACCTTTGGGTAATGTTTTTATCATTCTATTCAACTCACTATTATTGTTATACTTGTACATTAGATTCTCATTGTCACACAGAGTCCTCGCACCCTTCGGTGTGCGGGCCCACGATCACAAGCTCAACCGTATAATCAGAGGTTATGGCTAAAGCAATTTAACAATGTAGCTCCTGCTTACTATTATTAAAAGGTACCCATGTAGCCCCATACAATCGCCTATATAACAACTTAGTTCAAAGCTTAAACATTAATCAGAGGTTATGGCCAGCTCCGTAAGGGATTTAATCTGACCTCATATAGTTATTAATCTACATACAATACATAATAACTACATAACAACTTAATTAAAGTACAGACAATGACCAGGGGTTATGACTACCACCCAAGATAGCCCCATATAGGATCTCCGATTGCATGACAACTTAATTACTTAAATACACTTAACCCTGGGCCCGGTTTTTCAAAAGTAATCCACTAGGATTTTGGATAACGGATTGGATCAAATCTTGAAAATGTGTTTTTCAAAAGAAAAATCGGATTGCATAATCGGATTAGATCACGTAATCCAATCTTGGTTTTGATCCGGATCAAACCTTTAGTTTGGGTTTTTTTAGAACTTTTTTGTAGGATTTGGATCACTTTGATCCAAAAAATCTGGATTAAACTGATCCCATCAGAAGGGTGGATTCAGCGTGGATTTCATGGCCAAAATGTAATGAAACATTTTTTAAGTTATCAAATAATACTATATTTGGATCATGCAGTATCTTACAAGCTATCCTATTTATTCATAAGGTTTTAATTTTATTTGTTCATCCGTCAGGCTACAGTGGTTAGGTAGGCTTTAACGTATTCAGCCTTTCAGTATAGGCCTACAGCAAAGTAGAAAGTGTTTGGCCTCATAAAATAATCCCCCAAACAGCTGTCAAAATTGACCAAAAACAATTAATTTTATTCTGTCACTAATTGATATATATGTTCATCACAATCGAAAATATTTTTGTTTTTAGAATATTTATTAGTGATGCATGCAATGATTACAGAATAACCAAAAAAATGCAAAGAATGGCAATCACTGATTTTTGAAATCCAAAACAAATCCAAATCAGAAATAGTGTCTAACTATTGCGTCCCTTGTTGCACATCCTGTTTGCTCGTTCTGGCAGAATGCAGGAGGTTGGTTAGGGTGTCCAAGGGGCTCAGGTGCATCATTGTCAGCACAGAGAGGGACATTGCGCTTAGTAGCGATGTTGTGCAGGACAATATAGGCAAGGGTTATGTTGCATGCTTTCTGTGGTTCCGCTCTCAGGTAGTTAAGGCATGCAAAGCGCCTCTTAAGAACTCCATTTAAACGCTCAATTGCACATCTTGCTCTGCAATGAGCAGTGTTGAAGCGTGCCTGCGCCGGTGTATTTGCTGTTAGAAAAGGAGTCATCAGCCATGGTAGGAGTGGGTAGGCACTGTCTCCTAATATTACGCCATCCGGTCGTTTGGTTTGGAGGTCTCTATATAGAGCGCTCTCCCTCAGGATGCGTGCATCATGGACAGACCCAGGCCACTTGACAACGCAGTTGGTGATGATGAGGTCAGCATCACACACAAGTTGGACATTGATGCTGTGCCTCCCCTTTCTGTTTATAAACTCCCATTCATTCTCACGAGGTGCTTGTATATGCACATGTGTGCAGTCGATTGCTCCAATAGTATTGGGCATATTCCCCAAAAGAAAAAAGCTGCGCTTGGCCTGGGCAATCTGGTTGTCCTTTGGAAAAGAAACAAATTCATTGACCAGGCTGGCCAGTGCGATTGACACATCTCTCACCACATCACACACAGCTGATTTCACCACTCCCATATAGTCACCAACAACTTGATAGAAAGTCCCACATGCATAAAATCGGAGAGCAATGAGGATGTGGTCTTCCACAGACAGACCGTGACTCCTTTGGGTTCTGTGTTGAAGTTTTGGCCTGAGAAGGTTCACAAGGTACTCTATATCAGCCTTCCCAAAGCGAAACCGGACATACATACAGCTCCTCAGTGGTGTATTGCTCCAGTGGCTTGGTACGTTCAACATACACCCTTTGACGGTATCCTCTCCTGGCAAAGTGGTGGTGGCGGTGGACAACACCTGCCATTTCACTGTCTCTCTGTGAATCCTCTGAGAGGCTGATTTATATGGCAGTGTAGTTGGTCTTTTCAAACACACCCACCTATTACAACTGATTAGTTTTGGCTTGCGTTCAATTGAGGCAATTGGACCCAAGGCCTATAATTGATGAACAATGTTCACTATAGTAAACAACGGTACCATGGACTCAAGAAGCTGTAACTTCACTGCTGCTGAAACCAATGCACTACTAGAGGGTGTTCGGTGCCATTATGGAACAATAGTGGGAAGTTTTAATTCTGCTAAGGATACCAACAAAAAGAAAAATGATGTTTGGATTTTAATCACAGAAAATGTGAATGCCATAGGGTCTGGCCAGAGGAGGACCACAGACCAAATCAAATTGCGGTGGAAGAATCTTAAGGCCAGGGCAACAAAGGACCATGCTGAAGCCAAAAACCCACAAACAGGCAACAAGCCATTTAAGAGGGGAGATTACACAGATGTGGTCCTCGACATCATTGGAGGTGAGAAGTCGCAAGCTCTCCATGGTATTCAAGGTGTTGTAGGGGATGGCGAGCCTTGGATTGAGGAGGAGGAGGAGAATCTGCCAGTTCCTCCTGAGGCTGATCCAGAGAGCGTATTTATATTGAATCTCAGCTCTGTTCCTGAGGAAGAAGCTGGATCCTCATTGGTTGAGCCAGTGGTAGTTGCCACAGGATCTCAGAGGAAAGGCTTGAAGCGCCCTTCATCAAACAAAGATGATGATTACAAGGCACTTCTGCAAAAAGAGACTGAAAGGGCAGAAGCACAGCTTCGTCTGGCAGAGGAACAACTGACTCTGACCAAACTGCAGCAAACCAAGGCCAGACTTGAGATCCGCCTCCTAAAAGCTACGCTCAGACAAGCTGGTCTCTCCACATCAGATGAGGAAGTATGAAATTATTGTGGAGTATTTTACAGTAAGTCTTTTTTTTTAAATTCAATACATCTATACTTGATACTTGTTATAAATATCCTCAATGTACAGTGTTTGTGTTGTAGGTCTATAGGACTGCTGGAAGAGGATGGGGTGGGGTTTTTCTTGTTTTTAGTTTTTTAAATGTGTGGGTTTTCATTTCAAATAAAAATAAACTTATATTGACCCCACACTGGCTATTCTACTTGTTGCTCTTTACATATCTATAGTTCTACATTGTGATTTCCTATCCTGTTTGAGCACTGGTTATCCAGATTTGGTGATCCTGAAAAGTTCCTATCCGGATCAGATTGATCCAATCCGATGTTGCTTTAAAAAACTGGCTCCAAAAGTAAGATGGATTACGTGATCACGGATCGCAAAAAAAGGATTACTAAATCCGGATCAATTCTATCCGGATTAAACCTTTTGAAAAACCGGGCCCAGGTCGTAGACTTGCGGTAACACGGATACATCATAATCTACTAAAGTCAAGTATTTAGAGTATTTAGAATTAATATAAACATAACAATTTATTAAACAGGTAAACACAAGTAATTGTCTAAATTCAATTCAATACAATACAATATCAATAACAAACATTCAATAATGTCAGGATGAGAAAACTTAGGAATGTCTACCTGATAATGAAGAATTACACACGGCTATTGTGTGGGAGATCTGTTTGCAGATTCCCGGATTTTCATGCCACTTTCCCTTAAATACCTACAGATCCACCTAGTGGTGTCTGTTTGTTTATTATTACCATTTGGGCACCTCACTCTGGGGTTGTAAGTTTGTGGTGAGAACTCCTCTTTGATTTCTGTGGGAAAATACATTTCATTTACATACAGGAGGTAATTTGTGTGAGAGACTTGTGTGGTGTTTACCTCCAGTTTTCTATATCTTAATTGTGGGTTTTCCTGGCTTTAAAGGAATGAGACCTTCTTACCAATCGCACTGAGACCTTTACAATGATATTAAATATGAATGGTTATGCTCCTGTTTATCTTATTTAAAAGAGATGATGTTCGGTGTGTTTCTGAGTGTCTTTAGGACAACCTGTAATGAGGGGGGAGAGAGAGGGACAAGGAGTAAAGAGACAGATGTGAGTAACCGCTGGTGTGGTGTGATTCATCTATCTCCACACAGCGGGGTGACTGTTTTGGAAGTGGATGTAAAGTCTTTGAGAAAGTTTTCAGGTGTTGGTTCACGTAAGAATTTAGTGTTCTCTCCGCATGTGGTCCTCTTTGGGCTCAGTCATTTCGGCACCAGTATTACAATACGATTAAATTTTATTATTGTTGTGTAAAATTATGTCCATTAAATAGCAGTCGTACCAGCGAGTGATGGAGACCTCTTCAACATCGCAGGAGCAGCTGAGAGAAAGACGAATAATGGTCGAGCTCCTGTGCCTTAAATGCTTCACCTTTCTGCCAGTTTGATTACTTTTAGGAGACTTTGAATTACTTTTATCATTTAACAATTAATGCTTGTATTATTTTTTTACATTTTAATGGTTATTTATAGTTAAATTACATGGTAATATGTATTACTGTTTGAATTACATCCTAGGTTTGATTTTACATGTAATGCAAGAAACAGTTAATACAATAAATTACTTTGAGTTTAAATTTTATGGTTGTATTACTTTTACATTCTAATGGTGATTTAAAGATAATTTAATAGTAGAAACATCGAATACAATTAATGGTAATATTACTTTTAAATGATGATTTAAAGTTGAAATAACAGTAATTTAATACATGAAACAATAAATAAAATTACCATTTACTTTCTAAGCTTGATTTTACATGTAATGCTTAAAAATCACAAGACAATTAATTATTTTTTGAGTTTACAATTAATGTTTGTATTACTGTGGATTACTTTTACATGATTGTATCAGCTCTGCTTATAAAGTTGTCTGATTGAAATGAAACACACCTGCTGTCCAATGACTCTTTGATTAGTTAAGTGTGTGTGTGATACGTGTGTTTGTTTTGCTATATTAGTGAGGACCCTTTGGTAAAGTGAGGACAAAATCGTGGTCCTCACTTTATTTTGCTCAATATAGCCCCCAGGGGGCTATGCAAATTTCTCAGATGTCCTTATTTCAATATTAGATCATGACAAAGCTGTGTTTCCTTTATTCTCCTGAGCTCCCTCTAAAGGATAATGACGTGTACTGCAGCCAATTTTTTATTGGCTGGAAGAGTACAGCTCCGTGTTTTTGATTGGATGGCTTGGTGAATTTTGTGATTGGTAAGCCAATGAAAAATAAATATCTTTGAAAAACAATTTATTTCTTTATATAATAAAATATCACAATTACTTTAGTAAATAAAGAGTACATAAAATGCCATGTCTGAACTTCAGCAACAACTGCCTCACAAATTAATTGCAAATGAATATTAAGTGAATATTATGCACTGGAAATCCATGTGGGTTTTTCATGCTTTTTGGCGCGAGCATTACGTCATGCGGAGTATATAAACCAAGCTCGCGTTCCGCGAAACCTGACCAGTTATTACAAGCAACAATGGAAAGATTTAAACAGAGACTAACGCGGCTGCGGGAACACCACAGAAAATGTGAGGAGAGACACCGGAGAAGCAGTGAAAAGAACAAGTAAGTCATGTTTTAAAACATTAAATATGAACTGTCGATTTATTTAACATTTGTATCTGTGGTATTTCATTATTAAATTAAGTGTTCACGTTTTTATTTGTATCAGTAAGTACAGGGGGTTGGGGAGGAAGAGAGGTCCAAGCACCAATTAATATGTTTTGTATAGATTAGTTTTAATGAATTATTGTAATGTGAAATATGGTAAAAGCTGACTGCCAAAAATCACCTCCTTCTTAAGTAGGTCTTTTTAATTTGTATATGTGATGTACAATAATTCTACAAGATAAGGTGTGTTTAAAACTAATGTTTTAAAACATTAAATATAAACTGTCAATTTTGTAATTTCATTATTAAAGATGATACCCTTGATTTTGTTCAGGAAATTTGTATAGAGGTAAGTCATATTTAAGGGCATTTTTGTTTATAATATACAATTTAAACAGGTCATTGGATGTCTTTTTTATTACACATTATTATACACAAACAGCGAAATATATTTTCACCGAAAATTAGCCTTTTGTCTTGTACTCCCTCATGTAGTTTAAAACCTGTATCACTAACCATGTTTTGTTATCAACAAAGAGAATATGCGTAAAAAAACGAAATTTGCTGTCTCAAACCTGTTTCCATCCAAATGGTGTCCGTGATTTGTCATCCCTAAAAAAATGAATTGTTGCATAAGTTTCAGTGTATGTGTATATAAAAAAAAGTTGCTCTTGAGCTGTTTTCTACGGAGCCAGGGAAGTCACCTGTAGGAGAAAAAAAAATCAATTCATTGCAATTCATCCCCTCAGTTTATAAACCGTACCCTCGGTTTAACAAATTGTACCCACGGATTAATAAACCGTACCCATGAATTTCCAATCCGTGCTCTCAGATTTAGTAAACTGCACGTTCGGTTTTTGAATCCGTACCCACGGCTTTGTAAACTGTACTCACGGATTCATTTTAGAAGAATGGCAAGCTCCTAGTGAATCATATTGTATATTGTTTTATTGCATATTATTATGAATAGGCCTACATCAAATTGTCTTAAGTGATACAATGATTTAATAAGAAAGATGTGCGTCGAAATCTTGTTTATTTGTGATAATCTTAGCACTTTATTATTATTGTATAATAAACCTGGCATTGTTTTATGACTGACTTTTGACTAATTTCTTCCTCTTTTGTAAGTCGTTATGGATAAAACCTTCTAAATGCACATGTAACCTAAATGTAATAATAGTAATAATAATAATAATAGTAATTATTATTATTATTTTTATAGGCTAAATAAATGAGTGCACTTATAATATTTTTTTTTACTATTGTATTATTATTATAAATTATTCTTATATTGTTATTATTTTGTTTTGTTTGAGAAACGGAAAAATGAAAATTAAGCTAGATTTATCGCATTTTTATTCATGGGTAAAAACAAATGAGCTGTCTATAGACATAAAAAGGTGCGCCAGAAAGCGCACCCTGTTTTTTTACAAAAGCAATTTATAACGTTTTGTTGTTATTGTGGAAGTACATAAAATAAAGCAGACATTTATATTGCTTTCCTCTGTTATTATCACAATGTAAGGCAGGGGTGTCCAAACTTTTTGCAAAAAGGGCCAGATTTGTTAAGGTGAAAATGTGTGGGGGCCGACCATTCAGTCTGACATTCTTTGAACTAAGAACATTAAATACAAATAAACTATTTTTTGAAATTTTTATTGCAAATGGCATACTTCATTTTCAAGTTTTTAAATTCACCCTGCCTTTCATATTTGAAGACTACATAAAATTAAGAAAAAGTCTTGAAAAAACAAATTTGAGAAGATAAGTAAGTAATTAAAAACATATCTAACGTAATTAGAAACATTACATATTATTTACTATTAAATGCTAACTGTAGACTTCTAAATTCAAAACAGTGGTTTTGACCATCACGAAAAATCATTCGCAAGACGTCACGCAGGTGAGAGTCACTTAGTCTCGTCCTCACGCAGCTCTTGGTAATATTCATAACCGAGAACGTCTTCTCGCACAGGTATGTCGAGCCAAACAAGCTCAGCATTTTCTTAGCAAATGTTCGAATCTCTTGGAACCTGCCTTCATCCAGCTGACGGTAGAAGTTGACAAGAGGGAACTGTTGGTGCCGACTGCGATACTTGGTGTCATACTGCAGGTGTTCTGGAGCGTCATCAGGGTCCACGGAGAAAGGAGAGGAAAAAAGTATGATGTCCTTTTCAATAGCTGCAAAATCACGAAAGCACTGATGAAACTCCTCAACAAGAGATGAGACATCTGTTGCATACCTTCTTATTTGCGCATGTAACAGGTATACAAAATATACTGTTATAATGTTATTATAATTCACACAAAACCGTTGTTTAATATGTTCTATATGGTTCACCTGATCTAAATGTGTGCTTCCCCTTTAAGTGCTGTGTGGTCACAGTGTGACCTCACTACCTGTCCTGTCCCCATTTCTCCCCTTTTGAAATGTGCTTCAATGGGAGAGGTGGGTTTCTTTTGTTGTCCTGCCAATCTTAATTAATCATTATTTTATTTATTGCTTTTATATTGGTATTTTTACTTAAACTTATGTATATAATGTTACTTTAATTATCCATATGATTATTTTTGTTATTTTGCATTATTTTAAGTATATTTGTGACCTTTGTGGGTAATGAGCACATGGTAATGGAGGTGCATCACATTTGTTTTATAGAGTTGTGTAAGGGCCACTCCATCTGAGGCTATGTATATTTCTATGTTGATCAGGTATGTTTAAGGTGTATTACTTTACTTATTTTTCACATATACATATTTTCATTGCCTTTTGAAATGTGCTTCAATGGGAGAGAGTTGTGTAAGGGCCACTCCATCTGAGGCTATGTATATTTCTATGTTGATCAGATCAGTAAAAAAGATCCAGTAAATCTGCTGCCTGCTGTCCCGTGTCTGTCTACACAACGCTGCACAACACAACGCTGCACAACACAAAGCTGCACAACACAACGCAGAATAAGTTCTAATAACTGGTGTCGCTGGGCATACGCGAGCCACCGGTTACACGTGGTGCCGTGATCCTTCGGATTTCACATGATCGGCTGTTCACCGATCGCCGGAGTTGCTGCTTCAACAGACGGCGAGTGTGCTGTTAAAGATCGCTGGAGTGCTTCGCTGACCGCGGAGGCCGCAGCTCGTCTCGTCACCTGCATTCAACCAGTTCGCTGTGTCTGCTTCTCACGAAAAGTAGGGCGGTTTTAATAGAACGATTGACTTTTGCCAGGTATGGTTGGAAGCCGTTCTGTTTCTATCAGTGATTTAAGCTGTATATAGCCTACACTTTGATATGTGTTGAACTGTTTTTCGTGCAACTGAACATTCATTATAACGGAGAGTTCGATCGTCACGTGGAACTTTTTTTTTTTTTTTTCTCTTTTTCTCCGTGCTACTGAATGCTGAACCGTTTTCGCGCTGCTGCACGCTCATTATAGCGGAGGCGTTTGTGATCCTTGCATACTTTTTCTCTCTGTGAAACGTCACTCTGAACTGTTTAGAAAAGGTTTTATTACATGTGTTTTGCAAAGTGCATTTTTTTTTTCTCTGCATATCAAGTTGTGAATTTTTTTTATTTGTTGGTTTTATTCCTTTTTTTTTTCATAAGTATTACATATCTCTTGGTATTTACTGTTCGATCTGAGTCATGTTTGAGGACACTGTTAGTCAGGATAACATTAGCTCTGTGCAACAACCTAACGCCATGTTTTCAGTAGGCAGGGGTAGTGGGGCTGTGTTTAGTCATCCTGACAAAATGTCTAATACTAGACCACAATGTTTTGGGAGGGGGAGGGCATTATTTAATGCAGAAATTGACCAGGTACATGCATCTGATTCAGCTATTGGTACCTCAGTGGGCCCAACTGCTTGTTCCACCCCTTTTACTCGCACAAATGCTGATCATGTTATTACTCCTGAATCTTTGGGAGTTATTATTTCTGATTTAGCACAGAAAATTAGTGAGAGCATTTCAGCTAGCCTCAATTTGACACAACAACCCAGCCAAATGCAGTCTAATTCAGATGTGCAGCATCCAAATAGATGTGCTGATGCTTCAAAATTGAAAGTCATTGTTCAACATGATGTTACACCACCGCCATTCTTCAGAGGTGATCGATGTGATTCATTTACTGTGCACGAATGGGAAGACATGATGTACAGTTATTTGAACAGTAAGAAATGCACTGATGAAACTGCTTATGATCTTATTTTGAGCAGATTGGCTGGAAAAGCAAGGGATGTCGTCAAGGTGTCTTTACGTAGCTTCCCAGGGCTGACTACTGCAGTGCTCCCCACAACAGTGTTTGATATACTGAAGCGTAATTTCAGCGAGTTGACATACTCAAACATGCCTATGGCTGACTTTTACAACACTCTCCCTCAGGTGGACGAGAACCCAATGGACTACTGGATACAGCTGAATAAGGCGATCGACGTGGCTGATGAGTGCTTACGCAGGCGCGACAAGTGTGTCGAGGATCCTGCAGCTGAAGCTGTAATGATGTTTGTCTCTCACTGTCCAGATCCCGGCCTTGCTTTGTCCTTTCAGTTCAAGCCTGCTGAACAGTGGAGTGCTGCTGAGGTTCAAGAGCGACTGGATTGTCACCGCAGGAAAGTGAAAAGAACAATTGCTAGAAGCCAACGTTACTCACCTGTGTTTGCTTGCCATCAGGACACTGTGACTGCCCATGACGATTCTGTGCCCAATTCCCACAAACAGCCTGAACTCTCCACAGGTCAGTTGCCATGTTCGAATGGTCAGCTCAACCCTAATGCGGTCCCCTTTACGCCTAATGATGGTATGCAACAGTTAGTAGGCATGATGGATAAAGTCCCGTCTCTCTGCACTGCCTCACTGTCCTCGTCCAATCCTGAATGTCACGTCAGAACATCATACCCCAAGCCTAGCTCGAACCCAGCATGTAAAGTATGTCAATCTAAAGAGCACACTACACATACCCATTGTATGCGCGAGAGGCTGTGTCGTAATTGCTTCATGCCTGGACACTTTAAGAGTAATTGTCCCAAGTTGACACGCTTTGAGCCACATTCACCTGAGACTCAGTTAAACTAGAGAGCCCGTGTGTGGAAGGGGGTAACATGGGCCGTGGTGTACTTCCCCTAAAAGATAAGTCCGATCCATTTGAGATTTTTGTAAATAGTTGTAAATTGCTGTCTCCCGACAAAACAGTGCTGTATGTGGGAACTCAGAAAATTGATGGAGCAAGTGAACTTTTTTATGCTCCTGTGACTGTCAGTGGCCAGTCTGTATTGAAGGGTTTGCTGGATTCTGGCAGTATGGCTTGCACCCTGAGCACGGAGGGCGAATCGAAGTTGCGTGCTGAAGGAGTTCTTTCACAACCTTCATTGATTCCTGGTAACGTGGTCTTAGTGGGCTGCGGTGGTCTTACTGTTCAGCCTAAGTGCACATATGACCTGGAAATTGAAGTTTATGGATTTAAGTTCATTGTGCCTACTTTAGTTGTGCCTGGACAGAAAGACGAGTTCATCATCGGCAGTAACGTCATCAAATGTGTGCTTCAGAAGATGAAAGCGGAAAAGAAGTACTGGGAGGTAATCTCATGTCGAAACGGCAATCCTGAGTCTGAAGAGTTTCTTGAACTTTTGAGCTGTATTTCTCGTTGGTCTGGTCCCAACCAGCCTGCTAAGATCGGTACGGTGAAGCTCTGTCAGGCAGTCACCTTACTTCCCAGATGTGAACACCTGGTCTGGGGCAAACTTCCTGCAAACGTTGATGTTTCCCCAGGGAGCACAGTCATTGTGGAACCCACTAATTCACGTTCAGTGCCCCGTCATGTTCTTGTGGGACGCGTTGTTACTCCTATGTGGGGGGATCGATGGGTGCCGATGAAGATTCTGAACCCCACACAGTCCCCGATAACTCTTCGACGTAATGCTAAGCTAGCTGATGTGTCTCCGTGTTTGGCAGTGGAGGATGTTACTGTCACACAAAGTCTGTGCAAACCTCATGACGCTTATGATGCAGCTTTCACCAAGCCTGTTCCATCTGTTGATCCTGTGCGGTTACTGCACGAGTATGGTTTGGATGACATTGATATTGAATCGTGTGAGGTTTCAAAGTCGTTGAAGGAGGAGTTGGCGAGGCTTATCGTGTCCTATCGCGATGTTTTCTCAAGAGACAGACTTGATTGTGGAGAAGCAAAAGACTTTGTGCACAGAATTCATTTGAGCGATGAACGTCCGTTCCGTCTGCCATATCGCCGAATCCCTCCTGCCCACTACCACAAGTTGAGAGAGGTTCTTTCTGACATGGAAGAAAAAGGCATCATCAGCAAATCAATTAGCGAGTACGCATCTCCTTTGGTAATGGTTTGGAAGAAGGATGGGTCGTTAAGGGTCTGCACTGATTTTCGCTGGCTAAATGCGAAAACGACAAAGGATGCCCACCCTTTGCCCCATCAGGCTGACTGCCTGGCCGCTCTTGGTGGCAATCTTCTATTCAGCTCTGTGGACTTGACATCTGGATTTTACAACGTCCCGCTCCATGTTTCTGATCTACATTACACAGCGTTCACAACGCCCATGGGCTTATATGAATATAACCGTCTTCCCCAGGGCCTGTGTAACAGTCCAGCATCCTTCATGCGGATGATGCTCAGCATATTTGGAGATCTTAACTTTTCCAGCCTCCTTTGCTATCTTGACGATTTGCTGGTTTTTGCCCGTTCTGAACGAGAGGCATTGAAACGCTTGGAAGTGGTGTTTGCACGGCTGAGAGCTAGTAATTTGAAGTTGGCTCAAAAAAAGTGTCACTTACTCAGACGTACCATCAAGTTTCTGGGCCACGTAGTCAGCGGTTCAGGAGTTTCCGTGGATGAGGATAAAGTTGCAGTCATTTCTGCCTTTCAGAAGACAGACCTGATGAAAGAGGATGGCAGCACACCTTCTCCAAAGAACATTAGATCGTTTCTGGGCATGGTTCTTTACTACCAAAGCTTCATCCCTGGCTGCTCACGAATCGCCAAGCCATTGTTCAATTTGACTGCTGGTCAAAAACGGCTGGTGAGAGGCACAGGAAGTCGTAAGAGAAATGGTACTTACCGTGAGTTGTCTCACAAGGACTGGACTCCTGCCTGTAATGTCGCCTTTGAGGAGTTAAAAAGAGCCCTCGTCAAGAGCGTGGTGTTGGCCCACCCTGACTTTGAGCGTCCCTTTATTCTTTGCACTGACGCTTCGTTGGATGGTCTAGGCGCAGTGCTTTCTCAAGTTCCCATTGGCGAGGATAAAGCACGTCCTATAGCGTTCGCCAGCAAGTCTTTGAACCGCAGCCAAGTCAATTACCCTGCACACAGACTGGAGTTTTTGGCCTTGAAATGGTCCGTTTGTGACAAGTTCAGCCATTGGCTTAAAGGCCATGAGTTCACTGTATGGACCGATAATAATCCGCTCACGTACATCATGACAAAACCCAAACTGGATGCATGTGAGCAGCGCTGGGTTTCAAAACTTGCCCCGTACAACTTTAAGATCAAGTACGTCCCTGGCAGATTCAATGTTGTGGCGGATGCACTCAGTCGTGACCCGTTCGTCAAGCCGGTGAGTCAGCGACTTCTGTCTGAGCCTTACTCCGAACTGCTGAAGCATGTACACAGTGTGGAAGATGATTCTGTACAAAAGACATTCCATCTCACGTGCCAGCCGCAAACACTTGCCACTGCAATCGATCAAAACTCTGAAATGGATGTTTCTATGACTGCTGAGGATGTGTCGTCCATCTTGTCGTCTTGTGATGATCTTGGAGCAGTATCCAGAGCAACGTCCCTAGCTGGTGACATGAGCACATTGATTCCTGCCTGTCAAGATGTCTTCCATGCTTTTTCATTGTCTGAATTGCAGTGTCAGCAACAAAATGAGGCAATTATTTCAAGGGTGTCCTTCTATGTCAGTAGGAAGCGCAGACCATCCAGGCGCGAGCGTGCGAATGAGGATATGCGCGTTTTGAGGATTTTGAAGCAGTGGGACAAACTCTTTTGCTCAGTGGCATTCTGTACAGAGCCATCAAAGATCCACTCACAAAGCATAAGAGAACACAGTTCGTCCTGCCTGATTCCCTGAAACAGCAAGCTCTCTCTGGCGTTCATGATTTGGCCGGTCACCAGGGCCAGCCACGTACACTGTCCTTGGCCCGCCAGAGGTTTTATTGGCCTGGAATGGAATGTGACGTCCGTGATTACGTTAAGACCTGTACTCGTTGTGTCCTGAGTAAAACTCCAGAGCCGGCAGCAAGAGCACCCTTGGGGAGCATCAAGACCACTGCCCCATTGGAGCTTGTTTGTATTGATTTCTGGGCTGCTGAAGATAGGCACAATAAGTCTGTAGATGTTTTGGTCATCACGGATCATTTCACCAAGCTAGCTCACGCTTTTCCATGCCGGAACCAATCGGCTAAGAGTGTTGCAAAGAAACTCTGGGATGTCTTCTTCTGTGTCTATGGCTTCCCTCAGCGTATCCATTCGGACCAGGGAACAAACTTTGAGAGCGAGCTGATAGCAGAGCTTCTTGATCTTGCTGGTGTCGACAAGTCACGAACTTCCCCATACCACCCCATGGGAAATGGCGGAACCGAAAGGTTTAACAGGACATTAGGTAACATGCTGAGATCACTTCCACCTAGATCTAAACAAAAGTGGCCACAATTAGTGCAAACAATGACATTCGTGTATAACTGCACTGCCCATGAAACAACTGGATTTGCCCCTTTTTACCTGATGTTTGGAAGGGTGCCGAGATTGCCTGTTGACCTTATGTTTCTAAGTGTCCTTCGTGATGAGTCAATTTGTGATTACAATGACTACGTTCAATCTCTCGTCAGTGATTTACAGTCTGCTATGGTGCTGGCTCAAAGGAACTCTACTGCAGAACAGAAACATCAGTCTGATCAGTACAACAAGAGAGTCAAGGGACTGCCTCTGTCAATTGGGGATCAAGTTCTCATCGCTAACAAAGGCTGTAGAGGAAAACGGAAGCTTGCCGATAAGTGGGAACCTACCATGTACTCTGTTGTTGCCTCCAAACCTTCCATGCACATTTATAAGATCCGTGACAGATCTGGACGTGAGAAAGTGGTACACCGGAATCTCTTTTGCCCGTTAACTTTCTTCCTTTGCCCACTAAAGAGTTTGAGTCTTCTGTTAGTGAAAGTGTTGGTGATGGTCCTTGTTCCACACCCTCTCAATCTGTACGTGATGTAGTTGAAACAATACCCGTCACTGATTGTTTGTCACATGCAGATTCTCTATCTGTCATTTCTCGCATAGCTGTGTGTGATGATGATTGTACCGCTTCTTGGGTCTCATCCCATTCTTTTCAAGATGTTTCTGAGGCACATGCTGATCTTTCTGTTGTTGACCATAACCATGTAACTGGTGCTTTTACTCCTACTGTCCCTGTCTCTACAGGTTTGCATGATCCTGTGGTTAACAATAACTCTGACGATCATTACATTACCAGGCTTGGTAGGGTAATCATGCCTGTTCGTAGGCTGATTGAGTCAATGGTTCAACTCGAAACCTTACTTGGTTTGGAGTCAATATCTCCTGTTATTCATGTTTGAATAAATGTACTGTATTTTCTCATGTGTATTACTCTGTCTTATCACATGGTCTGAGTTTTTCAAAGTGTAAAAGGCACTTTGGTATGCCTACAACATGTGTAGAGGTTTGGCTAACTTCTTTCACTCCTGTATCCCTTAGTTGGGTAACTTTTCATGTTGTGAGTCTCCACTGTTTTCTCTGGAGTGTAGACCAAGTCGTTCTCATGACCTGTAATCTTGTTTTGTTTTACTCTTTGGGATTTTGTGTAAATTCTGGGGGGTGAATGTAACAGGTATACAAAATATACTGTTATAATGTTATTATAATTCACACAAAACCGTTGTTTAATATGTTCTATATGGTTCACCTGATCTAAATGTGTGCTTCCCCTTTAAGTGCTGTGTGGTCACAGTGTGACCTCACTACCTGTCCTGTCCCCTTTTCTCCCCTTTTGAAATGTGCTTCAATGGGAGAGGTGGGTTTCTTTTGTTGTCCTGCCAATCTTAATTAATCATTATTTTATTTATTGCTTTTATATTGGTATTTTTACTTAAACTTATGTATATAATGTTACTTTAATTATCCATAAGATTATTTTTGTTATTTTGCATTATTTTAAGTATATTTGTGACCTTTGTGGATAATGAGCACATGGTAATGGAGGTGCATCACATTTGTTTTATAGAGTTGTGTAAGGGCCACTCCATCTGAGGCTATGTATATTTCTATGTTGATCAGGTATGTTTAAGGTGTATTACTTTACTTATTTTTCACATATACATATTTTCATTGCCTTTTGAAATGTGCTTCAATGGGAGAGAGTTGTGTAAGGGCCACTCCATCTGAGGCTATGTATATTTCTATGTTGATCAGATCAGTAAAAAAGATCCAGTAAATCTGCTGCCTGCTGTCCCGTGTCTGTCTACACAACGCTGCACAACACAAAGCTGCACAACACAACGCAGAATAAGTTCTAATAACTGGTGTCGCTGGGCATACGCGAGCCACCGGTTACACGCACTGATGTTGTTCTGTGGGAAACTGGTCATAATTTTCTGCAGCGATGGGAAATGTGTGGTATTGTAGTGATCCTCACACGGGGCACCAATTAATAGTACGCCTCACACAGGACACTAGAGGTGTTAGTGAGACTTGACCCCACGTCACTTCAAGTGTGTGTGTGTGTGTGTGTATGTGTCACATGACCTCTCCCTCTTTTTAACTCGGGGCACCAGCTGAGGAATTCCACCTCAACATTTGTCGGAATAAATCCAACATAAATCATAAATAATATGATAAGAAAAATTATGTAAAGTGGAGGGAGTAAATCACCTGGGGTATCTGAAGGATTTCGTGAGATTCGTGCTAACTTGTAGAGCCTTTTACTGTATTATCAACACAAGGAAGACACAACTGTAATAAAAGAGGATTTATTTACAAAAGACATACAAGAATAACTAACACACTACTAAATGATACTAAAGGGCTAAAGGATATTAAGGTTGTGTGTAAAGAATGAAAAGAATGCAGGTAACTAAGGTATAAACTGAAATGAACTGAAAGAGTACACTAATGCCAAGGTCTCTAGAAAGAGGTTTGGTAAGTGATATTTACGTTCACGTGAGCAGTCCGATGGTGGCGACGTCTTCCACTGGTGAGGCTGGGCCTTGTTGCAGTGGCGAAGGAGTCTGAATCCGTTCAACAGCCTTGAACACGAAGCACTGTGGGATGCTAATCTCCTGGAGCACCAAAAGGGTCCTGGCGATCTGGAACACGCAGATGAAGGTACCTGGAAGTAAGGTTGCCCTCCTGGGCTTAACCTTGTTGTAGACGTTTGTGATTGCCTTTCTGGACAGCAGACTCTGAACGTGGTTTCTCTATTTCAGTCCTTGCGGGGAGACTCAGAACTGGTGTTGCTGTTATGCTTCCTTCCCGGAAACTCAGAACGGGTGATCTGTTATGCTTCCTAGCACACAGGCTGGAAACTCAGAACGGTGTGTTGCTGTTATGCTTCCCAGCACACAGCCTGGAAACTCAGAACGGGTGATCTGTTATGCTTCCTTCCCGGAAACTCAGAACAAAGAATTTGTGTTGAAAGGGTACTTTTATCCCCTTTCAGATAAAGAGGAGATTGCATTTTGGCGCTTGTCCATTGCAGGGCTGTGATTGGCTGTTGATGTCAGAGAGGGCTCACTCATCCTTTCGCTTGTGAAGTGAATGTATTTGCATAGAGTAAAGTGCAGCATTAAAACTGTGTCTTCACTGTTTTACCTATGGAATTATCACTTCCCAAACCACTTTCAAAATACCTTTGGCTTTGTCCTGAATACAACAAGTATAAACATGACAAAAAGATATTAAACTATCATGCATGAATTCATTCATATGTGAATAGCATTTGTAAAACTTTCGTATTTAACACAAATGACTATTACAAAGTATGTTCTCAGAGAGTACAGAATGAATATGTGATATGTCCAATATGTTTGTGTCCATTTTTATAAATTAAGGAATGTAAAGATGTGTCCTTTGTTTTAGCCAAAGCTGCCGCATGGCCGGTTAATTACCCGCCACATGTGGAGGTCCTGAGGAGTTTTATGGCCAGGCAGGCCTGGATCTTTGGGTGAGGGTTTTAGTTTGATGATAAGGCTGCCCTATAGAGGGTGTCTGGCAGTTTCTCTGGTAGCCTTATCTGATGACACTGGTCCTTAGTTTACATTAAAGAGGGACCCTGCTTGTAAAGTTGGGACCTGAAATGCCTTCTGGAGTGCTGTTCACTACAGTATTGGGCTGCGCTTGTGACAGGTGCCTTTGGAAAAGTAGCAGCTTGGTTCGAAAAGCTTTGACGTGTGAATACAGTTGGCTTACCATTGCATTTTGCCCCTGAAGGCTTGTGTTCAGCGCATTCAGATGTCATGTTATGTCAACTAAAAATCCCAAATCAGCCAGCCAAAAAGGATCAGATAGTTCTGGCATCGGTTGTCCCTTTTTTGCCAAGAATTGTCCAATTTCCTCCCTAAGAGAGTAGAAGCGCTGTAGTGCAGACCCTCGACTGAGCCATCTTACGTCGTTGTGATACACAACATCTCCGTATTTAGCCTGGATGTCGAGCAGAAACTGTTGAAACTGGCGGTGGCACAAGGCTTTGGAGCGAATATAATTAATAACCTTTATCACCGGTTTCATAACATGATCATATTTCATATGTTTGGCACAGAGAACTTCTTGATGAATAATACAATGGAGTTTGATAGCTTTGCCTCCTTCTTCGCTGACTTTGTTACAGACAAGGGTTGATAATCCACTTCGCTCACCAGCCATGGCAGGTGCGCCATCCGTAATAATCCCAGTGACTTTATTCCACTGTAGTTTCATGTCTTCTACGGCTAAACAAAGAGAAACAAATAAATCTGTTCCTCTTGTTTGGTCCTTCAGGCTCTGGAGGTCGAGAAGCTCTTCACTCGTTCATGTCATTATCCACTCCTCTCAAAAAAATCAGTAACTGAGTGGTGTCAGATGCATCAGTGCTTTCACCGCAGGGTAACGAAAAAAAGTCAAATTCTGCTCCTTTTGCTTCTGTTTCTTAATATCTAATGAAACGTCTTCAATTCTCCGTACCACAGTGTTACGAGCCAGGCAAACATTGGCAAACTCTTGCTTCTTCTCAGGACAAATTTTCTCAACCATTTTCATCACACAGTCTTTAATAAATTCACCCTCAGTGAAAGGTTTGCAGTGCTTGGCAATCAGCGTTGCCACTTCGTAGCTCGCCTTTGTGGCATTTTCATTTGACTCACAGGCTCTTGTAAAAAAGCGCTGCTGTGCCGTTAAAACAGCTTGGAGTTGCTTCAATTTTTCACCGCATTTGTCTCCAGTTAGCTTGTCATAGTTAGCATGTTTTGTCTGGTAGTGCCTCTTGATATTAAATTCCTTAAAAACAGCCACAGTCTCTTGGCAAATTAGGCAGACACAGTTGTTTCGTATTTCAGTGAAAAAATACTCCAATTTCCACTTATCCTGGAAACGTCGGCCCTCTCTGTCAACTTTCCTTTTTTTAGCTACAGTCGCCATGTCAGAAATGGGCTGGGCTGAAATGATCACACACAGGCCACGGGTCATAGTAACCACAGGGCTACTGCCATCTTCTGGTGAAATGTAAAATAGCAATTTTTGTATACACGTATTTTATACTGTAGTCAACAGTGCTGGCGGGCCGCATATTATTGATTTTCTAACAGAGGCTGCGGGCCAGTGAAAATTTGAACACGGGCCGGACTTTGGACATGCATGATGTAAGGGGTCGCGCCGGTGCTGCCGACCCAAGAAGTGCAGTGTTGCGCTTTATATGAGATGTAGGCAAGAAATAGCCTATGCAACAGCCAAACATTATGAAGAAACCTTATTGTGACTAATTTGCAGAGCGGTACATCAGGTACATCAACTCTTATTCTGCATGATGGGACAGACAGTAAAGACATGCTAAGTTGAAAAGTAGCTTTTTCAGGGCACAAATATTAAAGCATAAGCTCTTTTTTTTTACCCACGAACAAAAAAATACGAAAAATCTAGCTTAATTTTCATTTGTCCATTTTTCAAACAGAACAAATCATCATAATACAATCAAACCGTTCGTCATTTCTCTTTTAATTCGTTCTGTTCGTATTTCGATTTGCTGTTAAATCATCACAACTGAAGTCATTCAAATAAAGAAATCGAATCGATTAGCCTATTCAAAAATAACAGTTTTGATCTGATCCTCTTAATGAGTCATTAATGAGTCAGTGTTTTTTCTATAACTTTAGCAGTGCAGATCCTCCTTTATGTCTATGGCGAAGGCAGGGCGGACAATTCGCTCAGCTCCCTCACATAATGTAACCATATCTTGGAAAATCATATCGTTTTTATGTCATTATTGGGTCAGTGACAAAAAGGGGTTGGCAAAATTCAAAAATCTTTTAAAAATGTGTTTTAAAAGCATGCATCAGGTAATTTAAAATGTACACTGCATGTTTATGTTGATTTTATTTAATTAAAATTGACATATGCACCATTTTTTACAAAAGTTAAGACTGAATGTACATGAAAATGTCAAATGGTGTAACCGCCAAAAAATGAGAAATATTAAATATTTTATCCACCTAGATGGTACGTAAGCTTACTCATTGAAATAAATACTTAATTTTAAAATATCACACAAAAGTAGATTTTATTTATTTCATTTAGAGTTATCTCTAAATGTAAACTTTAATGCATTATTTCAATATTAGGTGGGACATATGCTGAAAACACCTCTGTTTTCTAAATAATCTTTGACAAATTATGTAAAAAAAAAAATGTTAAAAACCATATTATTACATAAAACTAGTGGATTACATTTTATTCCACATTAATTTTCCTGCATATAATTATATTTTTATGAAAAATACTGGTTACTCCAATTGACACAAACCAGTTACACCACCTGACCATGTTGCTTCTACAGCCAAAGGCCATTGTTGGTTGAAAAAATAGACACTGAAAATCAAGCATGACTGTCAACAAGTTCAGCTGAAGTGCTTTTTTTCAATGCTAAAAAAATCTGGCAACACGAAATTATCATAGTGATGAACAGTGAACTCATGTCTCATATTGTAAGTTACAGTTACAATATCTGACAAGAAATCATCATAATTTTGTAGTGTATTGTGCCATGTATCGGGGGAAACGGGGCTCTGTTATATCATATTAATTATAAAATATCAGAAATTTTATGAATTGTATTTTACAGATGTAAATTGTAATCTTTGGTTAACATTTTTCATCAATGAATTTATGTTCAAATGTAGACACCCACTTCCTTCATTATACATTATTAAACTCTTAAATAATTTATGTATACAGTAGTCAACATTTGAAGTGGATCAAAAAAGTTCACCAAAGTTGTCCTAAGATAAGAACGGTATTGTTTTGGTTTTAGGACCACTTTGATGAAAAGTTTTGATCCACTTCAAATGTTGACTACTGTATATTACATTATATCATATGATACTACATGTTGTTTAAAAGGATGGTTCACTCAAAAATTAAAATTACCCCATGAGCCCCCCACTTTAATCCATCGTAGGTGACTTTCTTTTTTCAAATGAATACAATTGGAGTGACATTAATGTAAAAAATGGGTGATATTCAATAGTCCAATAAACTTCATCCATCCATCATAAAAAAAGTTTTCCAGACAGCTCTTGGGGGTTAATAAAGACCTCCTGAAGCGAATCAGAATTAGTTTTAAAGCGAATCCTGAATTAGTTTTAAAAAATATCCACATTTAAAACTTTATAAACCATAATCTCTAGCTTCTGCTATCTATCGTACTTGTGTTCACTAGAGAGTGGCGTTCCAGTGTATGATGTAGAACACAGACTCAGCATCAGCACTGGTGAGAATGCTGGTCTCGCGAGAATCAAGTGTGTTTACAGCAAAAAAAAAACAATCTGAAATTGAAAAATTCTGTGTTCGTCACTTCTCACCGGAGCTTACAGTACATCCTACGTCATCCACTGGAACACCATTCTCTCATGAACACAAGTACTACAGCTAGCAGAAGCTAGAGGTTACAGTTTATAAAGTTTTATATATGGATATTTTGCTTACAAAAGTGCATTGATTCACTTCAGGAGGCCTTTATTAACCCCCGGAGCCATCTGGAGCACCTTTTTATGATGAATGGACACAGTTTATTTGACTTCTATTGGACTATTGAATATCACCTATTCACTGCCATTATTATTATTTTTTAATATAACGCTGATTGTATTCGTTTGAAAGAAGAAAGTCATATGCACCTTGGATGGCTTGAAAGTGCGTAAATCAGGTGGTATTTTTAATTCTTGGGTTAACTATCCCTTTAAAAGTGAATGGAATAGAAATATGCATTAAAGCTAAACATTTCAAAAACACAAATGTTGTGCAACATAATTATTTTATCCTAGACTTACAGAGCTTCAGTAATAAAGTTGTAGATAAAGATCCATTTTCTCAAAAAATACAACATTAAACACTTGAAAATAGTTTCAAATAGTAAGTTAGTTTATATTACATCTTTAATCAGCATCATAAACTAGTGTTATTTGACTAAATTGGCCCCTAACAGAATGGCTTGTAATAGGAGTCAAATAGTGTAAGCGGTTACACCACTTGACATTTCAATTTAAAATCTAATTTGATGTAAGTACATGACTTGGTGGGAATATTTCAAATGAAATTTTTTAAGTTAATTTTTATAATATTGATGCATTATCAATGTATTCCTGAGGTCATACCATTTGACATGTATACCTAAGAATACCTGACCATACCCTAAAAATGTCAAATTATCTCACATTTTAAAGAGAGTTACTAACCTTTGCATGCAGAAGTATCATCAGAGGTCCTTCTCTGTGATATAATGTCCTGTCACATGATCTTCTTGCAAAATATTAACAAAATGGCTCCTTGAATTGTGGTTACACCACCTTGACATTTCAGGAATTTGACTTGACTCACATAATTCCCCAAATTAATTATAATATTCAGAACAATGGTGCTCCATTTACTTTTATTTACTATTTAATAGTACTAATGTAAGATTATGCCAAACTAGCTGATCTAGTGTTTTATTAAGAATTTCACCTTTTTTAAACAAGATCAATTATTTGGTTCCAATTTTTACGGTTACACCACATTGACATTTTTGCAGTCATGCCCCAAATATTATTTCAAAATGAATTAAAACCAGAAAGTTTAGAATTGGTCCACAAAAAAGAGAATGTATGCAATTGTTTTGCACACTTATTTTTTAAATTTTAACCCTTTTAAATTTTATTAAACCATATGGACACAAAAAAATTTGCGTCACATCATTGACCCTATTACGAGATAAAAGATGTCGTTTTAACGACATAACATCGACATACATATCATTACGACATAATTGAGTGAAAAAAATATGTGTGTGGCAGCAATGCGTCACCGTAATTTAGCCTATAATAATAATAATAATAATAATAATAATTACTACTACTACTACTATTATTATTATTATTAGGCTACATTTAAGTTACTTACATATGCATTTCGAAGATTTTATCCAAAACGAGGTTTATTATACAATACTAAGATTATCACAAATAAACACAGGATTTTGACGCATATCTTTCTTATTAAATCGTTGTATTCCACCTCATATCCGCTACAACTGATAGAGAATCACTAAAGACAATTTGATGTAGGCCTATTCCACATAATAATATGCAATATACAATATGATTCGCTAGGAGCTTGCCGTTCTTCTAAAATGAATCCGTGAGTACAGTTTACAAAGCCGTGGGAACGGATTGAGAAAGCGTGTGCGCAGATTATGAATTTGTGGGTACGGATTCAAAAACCGAACGTGCAGTTTACAAAATTTGAGCGCAAGGATTGGAAATTTGTGGGTATGGTTTATTAATCCGTGGGCACAATTTGTTTAACTGAGGGAACGCTTTAAGAATTCGTGAGTACGGTTTATAAACTGAGGGGACAAATTGCAAAACCGTTGCCACGGATAGATTTTTTTTTTTTAAATCTCTCCTACAGGTGACTTCCCGTGCTCCATAGTTTTCATTCATAATTTTACCTATTGCGCAAATTACATAGGCTAGTAGCCTCTTCTTCATCCATTTGAAACAAGACTTTACAAAAACAAAACTTTTTTGTTCTTAGTTAGGCATAGGCTAGATACTTGAATATCAAGCAATATTCATGAACAGGTGCAGTTGTATTATTATTATTTTTCTGATTAACCTTTATTAGACAGTATTGGAAATAGGAATGTTAATTTCGAGGGGGTTTTATTTCCCATAACCGACAACTGACGGTCATTAATCCATTATTAACCGACAAGATTGTTAAATTACAGTTCAATTACGTGGCTGTGACCCATTAAAAATACCTACATTTCTTTTCCAGGGATTAATTGTATACACGCAAAAAGCAGCATAAACAACAGAATGTGAGGATTCACATGGTCACATCACGCACCTGCAAAAGCACGTTTTGTTTTTATTGTGAATGTACACAAATAAAATAAATATTTAAAATAGTTTCGAATAATATCTTACATGACCACAAAAGAAGGAGTAGGCTATTGTTAGTTGTTTCTACTTTTATAAGGGGGAAAAAAACAAGTGATCTTGCCGGCACCTCTGGTGTGCAGTTAAACATTACTAACTCCACAACGCAGCTGTTCATTGTCATAATAAAATACAGCCAAACATATTGGAAAAAAAAACATGCTATTTTACTTCGCCTCACTCAACAACAAATCCTTTGAATTTAACGGTAGTACAGAACTGAGAACAAAACAAGAATATAATATAAGCTAACAAAACAAATTAATATAAAATTTAGCACTTTTGTACAAAATGAATACATTTTAATTTGCCATGTACTAAAGGAACATCAGATAAAATAAATGTATATTTGAAAGGTAATTCGTCTTTTTCTTACCATATATAAAATAACTTTCTAATCTAATAATATGAATATGATTTAAAGCGCTTTTGAACTACAGAGAAACGGTGCTTTAACGAGCAACAGCACGGACGCTGCCTATAGGCTAATTCTGTCATGTGACCACATTTATTTGCGTTAAAGCCCCTTTTCTCGACAAAAAGTGTTTCCAAACAATTTTTTGTGACATTTGAACTGTTGATATTTATGCGCTAAAGTTAAATGGAAAAAGATTGTGTCGACAAATGAGAAATTTTATGGATAAGGGGCATTTCCATCAGTTATATCTGTAAAATGTTTGAAGCGCTAAATATATTTTCGCAAAAAATCCTTATATGGAAACATGGTTACTGTCGTCAAGTACAATTCCGAAAGTGGGACGAAACAGCGTGATGATACAGAGCTCTTGACAACGGAAAAATGTTGTTTAAAATATTAATAGCTTCAGACAACCTATGACTAAAAGAGTTTGTGAGACATGCACCAAATTAAACGGAAGTGTTGACAGCTTTCAAGTGAAATTAGCTCTCATCATCTCCTGAAATATGTACTCATTTCAGTTATGCATATGAATGAATTTCATTAAGGTTGATCAATGTTCTTCATTTCACTAGTGTTTGTAAGAGGCTTTTCAATAATTATGGCCTATATGGCCCCTCATATAAAACCTGTAATATGATCCTAGCATTGTGTTGTGTGGTCCATTACACCCCCAACTTCAGTTGACTTGTTTGAAGAAAAAAATCATTGAAGTTTTTGATCATGCTGATTTGTCCAGAGTGAAGTTCAGCGGGTGTCATTTTTGTTCAGGCTAGTTACATTGCCTGCCTGAAGGGCTAACAGGGAATTTCAAATTCATTGTCAGTAATGATGAATAGTCACTGAAAAATAATGAATCACTATGCACCCCTAATCCCCCACCCCCAGTTATGTTATTAGGGTTAGGGTTAGACCAAACCAGACAAACCCTCAAAAAGCTAAAAAAAAACCCTAACCCTACCAATTTCTAAAACTATTAACTATGCACTCTGATAACATTTTAACATAACATTAATATGAAAATAGTGTAAACAATGAATTATAAATGTTTTAATTTAAAAATTGTCTTGTTAGTATTAGTATTACTAGACTACCTGAGTTTTCATAACACAATCATTTTGAGACTACAGGCATGGTCACATTTACAGTTGCTTTGCAAAATTTTCAATGTTTTCAATGTTAAAAAGTGATGATTTTTGCCAGATATGGTTGCAAAAAGATTTTCCTATGTAAATTTGCCTCTTGGAACCAAGCCTCTTTAGTGATGTTCTGCAGTGTAACTTAGCAATGAAACAAAACAGAATATCAATAATAACTAAGTGGCATCTACTTTGCCAGTTTTGTACAACACTGCACTTCAATATTATAAAATCATCTTTAAAATGAGGCTGCTTGGTTTGTTTGCTTGCTGGCAACGTGGTTTTGTCATTTTCATTGTTCCCATATTTCATTCATGGTATTTTGGCACATATTTACCTGCAAAATTTTGCTCAGCAATAGTAAATGTGATCATACCTTAAGGAGGAAGTTTTGAGTTTTGAAAATTACATTGTTTTCATAGACAAAGACCATTTTCGGTGTCAAGAACAATTGACTTCTCAATACATGACCACATTTCTTTATTTTTTGGCTTTGGGCAACATATAGACTATGTGATTTATTATTTATTAACCAATTTATATTTTTAACCATTGTGATTTAAGGCTGCATGATAAATCGCATGCGATTGTCATGCGGATCTCATGAGTAAAGCCGGTTCCGTGATTAGTAGTAAATCTCCATCACATGCATTCAGATAAGCGGCATTTAATACACAGAGCCGTAGATCGTAGAATCGAATACGATTCATCTGCGTTTATGAACGCTTGTCAGCGATTTACAGCTCTGGGTTTTTAAATGCCACTCATCTGAATGCATGTGATAGAGATTTACTAAAAGTCACTGGCTTTACTCACGAGATTCGCATGACAATTGCATGCGATTTATCGCAGCCCTAATTGTGATCTTCTTTAAATAACAGGATTGTGAATGTCAAAATAGTTTTTGTTAACAGGAACAATCGAACCAGGGCAACAAGGACTTAAGTGATCTCGATGAGAGCAGTGGCTCAGTCTTTGTTCCTTCAGTGGAGGAGTCTACTGTGAGGTTGAAAAGACTGTTCAAAAGACTGTAAAAGACACAATATTTCATTCATCTAAAGTCAAGAAGGCAAAGCAAAAAAGTCCAAGAAAAATGACAATCAAAACAAGTCAGCAAAATCCTGAAGGCAGACGCATTTGGAACAAAATACAGTACTGTGTCTACTGTGAAAAGGCACAAGTTAAGATTACTAGACATCTCGAAAGGTGTCATTCCAATGAAATTGAAGTGGCAAAAGCCTTGAGTTTTCCAAAAAGTTCAAAGAAACGAAACATTTTTCTAGAACAGCTTAGAAACCAAGGTAATTATTATCATAACATAAAAGTCTTGGAAACCGGACGTGGTGAGATCGTTACTTGGCGACCACCAACTGCGAAAACATTTCAGATTATCTTCCCTGCCCAGATTGTCTGGCCTTTTTTATGAAAAAAGACCTCTGGAAACATTCCAAGAGATGTAGGGGACAGCAGGATGCGAAAAAAACTAAAGGTGAGCAAATCAGATCAGCTGTAGCCTGTCAGATACCAACCCCAGCAAAGTGCTCTGTGAGTGTTCGATCTCTCTTGCAAAGTATGAGACAAGATAAAGTCACAGAAATGATAATGCAGGACAGTTTGATTTGTTTGTATGGTGAATCCCTTTATACAAAGTGTGGCCATGATAAGTCTTAGCATCAATATATAATTCAAAAAATGAGGGAGCTTGGCAGATTCATGATTGAAGTAAAGTCAAAATCCAAAAAGGTCAAGAACCTTACAGAGCTCTGTAACCCTGAGAACTTCATTTTAGCAGTCACTGCTTGTAAAGCAGTGAACAACTATCAGCCAGACTTGAATACATTTAAGACCCCATCTCTTGCCCTAAAAATTGGCTACTCGCTGAAGAAAGCCTGTCAACTTAGTTTGGGCCAAAGTTTAATGGCAGGGGACAGAGACACTGAGAAGAAATTGAAGAACTTCATCAAGCTGATTGACAGTCATTGGCGTACCAACATTTCGAGTCAGGCCCTCAACACCTTGCAGCAGAGCAAGTGGAACAAGGGTGACACCATTCTTCTTACGGAAGATGTTGTGGCTTTACAAAAGCATCTCAAAAGTAAAGCTCAAAGAGAACGTGACTGGCGCTGACTGGAAAATCTTAGCTTGCTCTGTCAAATCATTCTTTTTAATCGGAGACGTGAAGGTGAGGCATCCAAATTGCTCCTTGCATCATACGTGAGTCGAAATGTGAAGCCTCCTAACGAAGATGTGGTAAAATCTCTGACTAAATTAGAACAGGAGTTGTGCAATGAGCTGACTCGATTAGAGATTCGAGGGAAGAGAGGCAAGAAAGTACCTGTCCTGCTCACAAAGGACATGCTGAATGAAAGCAGGAGCAAAGTGGGCATCAGTGATGCCAATCCGTATGTTTTTGCAAGGGTGGGGGCTTTAACGCACATCCGCGGATCAGACTGTTTGAGGAAGTTTTCAAAAATGTGTGGTGCGAAAGACCCCAGGAGCCTTACGTCGACCAAATTAAGGAAACAAATAACTAATAACTCTGAGTCAGATCATGAATTTAAAAAACAATGAACTTGACCAATTGGCCAAATTCCTGGGACACGACATTAGAGTGCACCGCGAGTACTACAGACTGTCCGAAAATACAATTCAACTTGCAAAAGATAGCAAGTTGCTTTTGTCTCTAGATAAAAGTACTCTTTCAACACAAATTCTTTGTTCTGAGTTTTCTGGCTGTTGTGCTAGGAAGCATAACAGATCACCCATTCTGAGCTTTCTGACCAAACTACGAAGAAACAACAGTACAGCTAAGGTTAAGCTTTGCGAGCAGACCTTAAACATTACCACTATCTGCACGGCTCTCCCAGCCTCTCAGCTCAACTGCAACGACTCCATCACACCTTGGACTTTAACAATCTTTCTGGTGCAGCACAGTTCATCTCTCAATGACTGCGATTCTCTGAGAGCGATTCCACGCCTTTCGGACTGCACGCAACCTACAAAACCTGTGAAGGACGCCCCCCGATGCCGGACTAATCTCCCGACTGTGTGGAACGTAAATATACCTTTCCTTCCAAACCTCTTTCAGAGACCTTGGCACTAGTAAATGCAGTATTGTTTAGTATGTACTACTCAGCAGGGGATATAGGGGTTATCTTTTGGGAGTTGACAGCCTAAGAATATCCTCCTGCCACCATATTCAGCAACAGCATTGCATTTCGTCTATCCAAGTCATTGCCTTTTTTGTTTAACTAAATATACAAAACATTTACACTGCCGCTCAAAAGTTTGGGATCAGTAAGATTTTGATTTTTTTTAAGTCTCTTATGCTCATCAAAGTTCCATTTATTTGATTAAAAATACAGAAAAAAAATATATAATGAAATATTATTGCAATTCAAAATAAAAAACATTTTTTATTTTAATATACTTTAAAATACCATTTATTTCTGTGACGCAAAGCTGAATTTTCATCAGCCATTACTCCAGTCTTGAGTGTCACATGATCCTTCAGAAATCATTCTAATATACTGATTTATTACTTTTATTATCAATGTTGGAAACAGTTGTGCTGCTTAATATTTTTTTGGAACTTGTGATACTTTTTTCAGGGTTCTTTGATGAATAAAAAGTTAAAAAGAACAGCATTTATTCAAAATAGAAATCTTTTCTAACAATTTAAGTCTTTACTATTACTTTTTATCAATTTAACACATCCTTGCTGAATAAAAGTATAAATTTCTTTCAAAGAGAGAAAGAAAGATAAAAAATACTGACCCCAAACTTTTGAACGAGTATTGTTACAAACCTTTTCTATTTTAAATAAATGATGTTTTATTTGTTTTATTTATCAAAGAATCCTGAAAAAAATATTAAGCAGCACAGCTGTTTCCAGCACTGATAATAAATCAGCATATTAGAATGATTTCTGAAGGATCATGTGACATGATGTGAATGTGAATTGCATAGTGAATGAGTGGGTTCACTTATATGAAGTCCCACTCAAAGTCCATTAGTTTCTTAAGCACACTGGCAACCCGAGTGCTGACCGATTTCTTTTTGTGGGCGACCTTCCCTGTCCGCTTTGATAGGACTTGTCCACCCTTGTTGCCTTTTTCAGGATTTATACCAATGAACCGCCTGAAAAACAAATGCGTACATTCAGAATTAGTGTGGGTAAAAGTTTACATAATGAGAATGTGAAGAGAAATTAATATATGAATCTAAGCAACTAACCTCTGAATGAATTCCAACGTGCATACAGCCTCAGCTTGGTGCTCCACTTTGAAATTGTATTAAAGGAGAAGTTCACTTCCACAACAAAAATTTACAGATAATTTACTCACCCTCTTGTCATCCAATATGTTAATGCCTTTCTTCAGTCGATAAGAAATTATGTTTCTTGAGGAAAACATTTCAGGAATTATCTCCATATAGTGGACTTCAATGGTGCCCCCAGGTTTGAACTTCCAAAATGCAGTAAGGATCCCAGACGAGGAAGAAGGGTCTTATCTAGCAAAACGATCGGTCATTTTCAAAACAAACTGAAAATTTATATACTTTTTAACCTCGACTGCTTGTCTTGTCTATGTTTTCTTCCCCAACTTCAAAATCGTCCTACATCGCTGCAGAAGTACCGACCCAGTGTTTACAAAGTGAACGTGCAAAGAAAATCAAACGGCCTTTACAAAAAAAAGTAAAACATCGATGTAGGATGATTTTGACGTTGAAGAAGAAAATGAGATGGGAGTTTTTCGACATACCCTAACTGTTTTGACCCACATTACACAGACTATGCATGCGCATAGCAGAGACAAGACCAGCATTTGAGGTTAACAAGTATATAAATTGTCAATTTGTTTCAAAAATTACCAATCGTCTCGCTAGATAAGACCCTTCTTCCTCGGCTGGGATCTTTTAGAGACATTTGAAGCTGCATTTAAACTGTATTTTGGACATTACAGTTTAAATGCTTCACTTCCTTAAAGGAAGTGAACTTCTCCTTTAAGTTGAAAACACAGCAGCAAGCCCAGAGAGAAAACTTGGCTGGATGCCCCTCAAAACTGATCATCCATTTGTGAATGCAGCTTACTGGTTTTTCACCTAAAACATTCCAAAGAAAAAACAATGTCACATAACATATTAATTTTCTACTGCCAGACTGCAAATAAATGCAAGATAAACTGAAATCATTTTACCTAGCCCTGTTCTTTTAACATAACAAATGCATTTCAAAATGTTGATTGTGAACTGGTCTAGACAGACAATGAAATCAACATGTGTATATACTGTGTATTGTGAAATTGTTGCTGCATTTTTAATGATTTATTTAACTCAATATTTTTGCTCAGTATAATTGAAGGGTTAAAAAAATGTCAATTTAGTAATTAATTAGTCATTAATTAGTCAAATCCATGGTAAATGGAAACTCAAACGCTCTAGCCTGACAGATAAGAACAAACCTCATTGGTTGAATTATTCACAATGGACAGTCTTTGGCCATGAAAAAACTTAACTCAAAAATCTCAACAACAACAAAAAATCTCCACCAAAATAAAATGTCCATTAGCCTACTGTACTGGGCAAAGTAACATTACAATACAAACCAACAACAATAACATTTTGAACAGATTTATTCTTACTGAGTATTCTATCGCGTAACTTATTCTATCAAACTTGGATCGAAACAATCCAAAATACAGCCAACATCAAAGAAACAAAACAGCAACACTAAGAAAAACTTCCCTCAGAATATGGTTATGTACAAATTACAACAAACACAACGTTACCGAAATAAATGTTTTGTCTATATTGAAGGTATATTAGGCAATAAATGAAAAGATAGCAAGCTAAAATTAGCAAACGAGATGACGATCATTTCAGCATGCTACAGAGACATCGATCTGACTTTGTTGCTACAGTGTTAAAAGTCTTACTTTGCAGAAGAGATTATAGTATATCATGTTTGATTGAACTCACCTTGTAACGTAATCGGGGAATATCTAAATCAGAAATCCAGCTCCACTCTATGACGCCGTAACTTGGCACGTTGACGGGTTTAGCACTGAAATGGACGTATGAAAAAGTTACAATATCAGCTTCCACAATTATTACAGTTATTTGCAAATGTGCATTTTGTGTAAAAGGAGCAAGGTAAAGGTGCACTCACCGGTTAAGTCCGAGTATAAAGACGGATGAAAATTCACATGTGCTCACTGCAGTTTTCTGTCCCAAAATACTGTTAGGTACTGTTTTCTATCCTTCGTGCAGTAAATACGGTAAAATCCCTTTAAATTTTGTCTACGTCATTTCACCAACCGTAAAAAACAGCAATGCACTGCTTTTGAATACAACAGGATTATACTGTTAAAATTTTGCTGTAAATTAACAGCAATTTTTAACAGTGTAGAATGTGTCTGTTTATTTATAATTTTAACAACATGCAGTTTTAACGTGTGATTCAACTTTGTACTTTTGTGATCTCCAGACCCTTCAGAGAATGAAGATGAACAACCCTCTACCTCAGTAAAGACAGTCAAGCGCAAGCGTCACGTCGCAGAAACGGGTAAGTACCCACATAGCAACTGACATCTGGCCCAGCTCTGGGCCAAGCAAGCAGTTACACTCGGCCCAATTGCAGCAAAGAACGACGGCCCTTGAGTGGCCCAGATCTGGACTACAGACATGAGCCACACATGAGCCATAACTGGCCCAAATCTCAGCCAAATAGTAACTTATAACCAGCCCTGAACTGGGCCAGAACAAGTTTGAATAGTGCTGCCCAATCTCAGCCTTCAGTCAACCACATAGAGACCAGTCTTTGACCAGAAACCCCAAAATAAAGCCATTAAAAGGCCAAAAAAGGTATAAATTTACAGATACAAAGCTCGGTTTGAATAGATGCTGAAATGTACAACATACACAGCAAAATCTTCAGTGAACACTGCACACAATGTTAAAAGAAACACTGAAGTAGTGTTGAAGTTCACAAGATGAACAATCAAATTAAATGATTATATAACTGATGATTGAGCTTTTGGTAAAATCAGCTGCAAGTCAAACACATTAAATCTCTCAAGATCTCAGCAGAGAATGATTAAACAACTCCACAAACAGCATCACCAGCATCATCAGTTAGACATGTTATTGAATGTGTCTGTTTATTTATCATCTTATCAACATGCAGTTTTAACATGTGATTTAACTTTGTACTTTTGTGATCTCCCTTCAGAGAATGAAGATGAACAACCCTCTACCTCACAGTCAAGCGCTCTCCTGCAGACAACCAACATATTATAGAAATGTTCTCAGGTAATGAATATGGATCTTCTTCACAACTTATACAACCTGTCCAGAACTTGGCTACGGACAGATATCAAGCTTCTCAGCAAAGTTTCCATCCAGTTTTTGCACTGTTTTGTTATCAACAAAATCAAAACTTGCTATCTCCATCCAGTTGGCCTTTTACCGCAAAAATGCATTGTCACAAGTTTTGTTTCTGCCATTGAGCAGTTTCCGTACATAAGTTTGAATGTATCGCAAATTACTGTATATCGTGTATTGTGTACTCCAAATATTTCTAAAATGTATAGAGCAGGGGTGGCGAACTCCGATCCTGCAGGGATCAGAGTTCAGCTCCAACACTAATTTAATCTCACCTGCCTGTAGCTTTCTTGTAACCCTTCAGACCTTGATTAGCTTGTTCAGGTGTGTTTAATTAGGTTTGAAGCATTATTCTAAACAAAAAAGTATTTTTTTTTTAAGATACAGCTATGACATTTCATTTCATTTGTGTATTTAAGATTTTTACATTAAATGGACTACATAAAAGGGATGCAGCCTTTATTCTGGTACAAATGTCTAAATTTCATTTATAGCTTCTTGGATTCAACCCAAATTATTTTCCCAATTTGTTTAAGCTAAACATACATTACATATTAATAAATTGTATTTAATAAGTTTTATTTTTTTACATTCCAGGGGTCCTGAAGAGTTCAGCTCCAACCCTAATAAAACCTCACCTGCTTGTAGCTTTCTAGTGACCCTTCAAACCTTGATCAGCTTGTTCAGGTGTGTTTGATTAGGGTTGAAGCTGAACTCTGCAGGGCTGCGGCTCTCCAGGACCGACGTTCACCACCTCTGCCCTATTTAGAATGTAATGACTTTTATGTCTTCAGAAGAAAAATAATTTTAACCGCTTAATGTTTCAAAATAAAAGAAATATAAGATTATGTGTAATAAAAAGAAAATATATTAGACAGAATTACAAAAATGTGGATGAATATACAATTTAATAATAGTAAAACAATTTAAGAGAACTCAACTGCTTTAATGGGAGAAAGAGCACGAACGCGGATGCTACACTAGGAACACTAGGGAAAAAAATTCCTTGAGAAAAGTTCCTGGAAAGGCAGAATGCCAATCATGTATGGATGCCAACCCAGTACTTAGCTCAAGATCATGGGTTGATGTTAAAAACTATGTCCATAACACAAGTCAGGAATTAAGGACTGCAAGTACGCTACCAGTCAAAGGCTTTCATACAATTGATAGAAGTGTTTCTCATGATCTTCAAAATCTTTTTATCTGAAGGTGTACATTTCAATGTTTCAACTGAATGTCATAGACAAAAATGTAATTCTGCCAACATATTCTTTTGCATTTGAAAACTAAAATCGTATTTAAAAAAAACATTTGAAATGGATTACTAGGACCAAATAATGAATAAAAAGCCACCAATAAGAGTCCAGCAAAGATGGAAAATCCTTCAGTGCTGTTTAAAAAGCTTCCTCAAGAAACTGGATGATAAGAGAGTAAGACTGTACAAATTCCAGTCAAAGGGTGGCTACTTTTGAGGATGCTGAAATAAAACATGGTGTTTATTTGTTTTGGATGTTGGAGGCAACATAATTCCCTGCAGTTTTAATTGTGTTATTTCATGGTTTTGAGGAGTTTGCTACTGATATTCTAAAATGTGTGTGTGTGTGTGGGGGGACTAAACAACAGTGAGTAAGTGTTTCTAAACCTTTGCTTGGTAGTGTAAATAACTGTAACTGGGCATGTGAATAAAAACAATAATGTGCTTTACTATTTCTTATTTTGCCTGTCGTGTTAAAACAGCACCATTTAACAATGTGTGCTATTTAACAATTAAATAGCACACACACACATACTGATGGATTAACCATTACCATAGAAACATGATTTTAGAATGTATTCGGGAGTGGCTCAATTGTAATAAACTTGCTCAGTACTGTATCTATGGTGATATACGTCACACACACCCTTATATATATATATATATTTCCCAATTTCTCCTATTCTGTTTTATACTTCTATAAACATTTTTCCGTTTTGTTTACAAAGGCCGTCTGCTACTAACATTCGGCGACGTAAAGTTAAAGGTCCGACTGCCTGAGTGCCTCCCATGCGCTTGGATGGTCCGGGTAACGTAGCGACAACCAATGACAGACAGCTGCTGTCGCTCTCCACATCGCCGGACTTGTTCGGGCTTTACAGATTCGGTCTTTAATGTAGTTACTGTACATACAGCTAGCTTGCACGCACATTACCAACTGCACATTGATATGCGTATTTGCCTGATACTGGGATAAACTGCTTTGGCGTTGAACGCGGCATTCACAAACACGCTAGGCCTAATTTCTAGCTGCCAGGTAAGCAAACTTGACAATGTCCCGAGCGACAAAAGACAACAAAGCGCCCAAAATCATCGTAATAAGATTATGTGACAACGAGTGACGCTAAAGTAAGTCTTCTTTCTTTTATTTTCTCAAGCGCACACGGTTTCGCGATTGTAGATAGTAAACCTGGTTCTCGGGTGGACTGATTAGCGGTTGTGTAAACACGGTTTAACTGGAAATTCATTTCTTTTCTATTTCCTTTATATATAGAGAGATATGTTTTATCATATTCGGCTTTTGTGACGTTGCGTTTCGGTGTGTCACAGTCGCACTGTGGAACGCGGCGCTAAGGAGAGACATTCCAGCAAGTCATTAATACGTCACACGCGCGTGTATGCAATGTAAGAGACAAACAAAGAACCTTAAACCTACTTTAGTTATACCGTGATTCATTTTCGTATTAGATTGCGTGTTTTATTTAGATTCCTATTGTTATATGACCTCCTATTGTTATTCTTAACTGTACATGTATTTTATTCTGTTTGTTGCTTGTTATGTTTTGTATTACTTCTATGGCTTTTACACGGTCTACATATAATTTCACTGCGAGTTGTATCACGTGTATCACAACTTTGTATGTGAAGAATACTACTTGGCCTGCGTGTCCAGACAATTGTGCCGCTTGCAATCTTTTTATTTTTGCTTTGGTTTCTATACTGTGTGATGAAACGATACCTATGGCTTTCCAAAAATGTGGTGTTTTTGTTACGCATGGGCATTGTGGTTTTAGTGGTCAGTAATAATTACTTTTACTATTATTCATGTGATACATTTGTTATCAATAGGTGTCTTTGTGTTATCGGCATGAGTTATGCCCATCAGTTCTACGTGTAGTCTAGTGCTATGGTGCTTTGCACAATACATGCTAACAATTCTTTACGATTATCTTTCAGGAATTTGAATCTGCATGGCTTTTACAAAACAGCGTGGTAAAAGACAAGGACGCCGTCCTCGTGGAATAAAGAGACGTTCCTTCTGCAAAGGAGCATGTCAGGCCAGTTGGCGTGCACCTCGGTCCCGGCTGAAGATGCTGAGGACACTTGAGGACCTGCCTAGGTGGTTTGAAACCAAGGCCCTGGCAGACCTCAATAAGAAATATACACTAGGGAGCTTCTGGATGCTGAATCGTTCATGGAGCCTAGGTTCAAAGCGCAGTACATCATCAAGCGCAGGCGACGCCCCCGTGGCTAGGACCCGACTAAAGATGGTAATTCTGGAATCCGTGAGACCTAGTACTCTAGTAATAATGATGCGCTTGATCGTTATGCTTCCACAAAGACATGTTTCTATGTAATTCAACTGCACAATTAATGTGAGATTTTCCCCCATCTGCCAGGAGAAGAAGAGATCTCGTATAGTGAAAGCGTTCAGAAGCTCGCGGACCCTCAGGGGAAAAGGCAGACAGTTCTCCTAATTGGCCTCTTCCGCTTTGCCTGATCAGCCTGAAGATGTCGGAGGCCGAGTTCGAGCCCGTCACCGGCGGAGAGGGCGTTTCCTGAAGAGGTCGCATTTCCACGTCTGGCGCAAAGGAGCCCGAGTGTCTTTGTGTGGCGGCCACGTCACCCCCTCCGGCGTCTGTTCGCCAGCGGAGGGAATACAGTGACTTGAACTGGCTCGTCCTCAGAGCGCAAAAGCGGCACGCTGATTTTCCCGCCAAACACACGCGAGCTACCGAGCGCCGTAAGGCAGGATGGCCCGGCATCGCCGGGGCTTCACCGCATGCCGCTACCGACCGGCGATGATTAAGATGCATGTTGCTGTTAATGCTCAGACAGCGTTTCTTTTAAGATTACCTTAAAAGTACAGTTCACATGTTTATTTTGCCTTTGGCTTTTTGATTGACTCAAATCTATTCAGAGAGGTACAGGCAGACGTTTGTTCTCCTTGATTTTTTTGCACCGTGTGTGTTGCGCTTCTGACTGGAGATCATTAAGACCATATGTATCTTATATTTTGATTGATTTATTTAAAGGCTGTCTGGTAAAGTTCACAGACGGTGTTTGACAAGTTTTACACGTTTACATACGTTCATGACTTATTTGGCATCTAAAGAGGGATTTAGATATCACCACATTTCATCCTAATCCGAAGGTCTGGCCAACAGGAAAGAGCTGTACATGTTTCGTTTATCTTATGTGTGTCTCTCAGACTGTACAATGATTTATTGTTTGCTGAGTAATACAGAAGCTAAAGGGCTTTAAAAGCAACAACCGCACATTAAATAACAATGGCGATGTTTGTTAAAAACAGAATCACAATTCGATTATTTTCTTGGAAAGGAAAATTCCCTGTGTATTTTCAGATGCAATGTCTAAAATATGTTGTCAATCACTGAAGTAATGTTCTAAGAAATGAATGCTGTGTGTCATATGTAGGCATGGATGGCATTCATGTTTGAATCTGACAATGGATTCAACTGTGAACGAAATCCCTTGAAATTCATGGAACTCCATGAGCCGTTAACTGTATGTTGCTGTGTTCAAATCTAATGCAATGTGTATGACTTTAGAGTTTTTTTGTTTTTTTTGTATTAACATTAAGATATGGGAGAGAATCAGTTGATGCTAGACTTACTCAAGATTGCTTTTTTGCACTCAGTCAGGCGTGACGTCCTGCTGGCTTGACACTGGTCAACACCTTCTTTGTTCTAAAGCTGTAGCCCAGACGCTTTTCTGGAAAGAGCGAAGTGTATTGCGGTTCATGGATGTGCTTGAAAGGAAATTTTCAGATGCAATAAATAAATAAATGACATCTTTCTGAGGTGCCTCTGTCCACCATAAGGGGTTCTAATGTGATGGAATGTATTGGGCGTGGCTCTCTTTGTTTCATGCTACATTCTTAGTGACATCACAGAATAGAATCTTTTTGCACAATGTTGCAATACACTGTTCAAATGAAGATTAGATGTAAACATGTTTGTTTTGCTTAAGCCGTTTATGTGACTGCAGAAATGAAGTGAGAAACAGGTGGTGTTCTTTTAAGGACATGTTTTATTTGTAAAGTACAAACTCGTCTGTGATATAATGTGCAATTAAATCACAGGCTTTGATAAGCTCAACCTTTTCTGTATAAACAGCAGCTGATTTCATGTAGAAATGTTCTTAAATGTAGACGGTAGAAACTGTTAAGATTTATGTATCTGTTTTGTAAAAGTCAATGTATGGTAAAATTACTATGGCATGAATATTTCTGTTAATGATTTATCCTTTATTCTTTAAAGCAATGTATGGTTCCTTTTCTAGCATGACCGGTCCGCTATGGTCTTTTACTTTAGCGAGGCCTATGATTTAAGACATGTTCTGCTTTTTACTTTTAGCATGTGTCTCATGATCTGTATATCGAGGTCAAAAGTTCTTCAAGATCTATGTGTTATATCTCCTTATATGGATGTTACTAACCACAATAAAAAGGCTGCGAGGAGAGAGAAGACTGAGAGAGAGGCGCTGATGATCTTTGGATCAGAGAGACTGCTCTCTCCCTCGCGAGTATTATACACCAGTCTTGGTCTGATTGTTGTCTTTATTGATAGTAGCATTTGAGTAAACCTATCATCTTGGTCCTTCGAGCCGGATTCCAACATACCCGAAGATCAACGGTGGGGGAGACACGCCGAAGCCCCGCCGACGGCCGGATTCCATAGGAATTCGCCGAAAGTCCTGGTGGTGAAAATTCCTCGCCAGGCCGGCCTTAGGTTTCCCCGGCTGGTGGTCTCGGATTGACGGAATTCGAAGCAGGACAAGAATCAGACGCAGTGCACTGGGTGAGCAAATCTTGAAGAATTTGCTAGATAGTAAATCTTGTAGAATTTACTAAATGTTGTCTTAGACCTTGAAGAGTCTAAGTAGGTAAATCTAGTAGAATTTGCCTGAAAGTAAATCTTGTAGAATTTACTGAAAGTTGTTTTAGACCTTGAAGAGTCTAAATGGGTAGATCTAGTAGAATCTACCAGTGAATATTGTGTGCATGGTATGCGTGTGTATGTGAATGTCATGTTCAGGACACTGAATCAGCAGCACAGAGGAAACCTAACGGTGACAACAAAATCTGTGGTCTGACTGAAGTAGGTGCCCTGGACCTCTGAAACATTTTATTTTTTTTATTTTTTGTAGTACATATATATATTATCATTAATTATTAAGCATAGTCGACTTAGAAGTATAATTACTAAATACATCATTATGGGAAATTGTTGTGGCCATTGTGTAGAACAGCCTGAATTGATAGGAGATGTGAAATATATGGCAAAATTAGGAGAAGATAATATAAAGTATGTTAACAAGTGGAAAAAGAAATATCAGTGGACAGGGAAGCTGAATGTAGAAGAATGTAAAAATCTAATGCAGAGATTAGAAATAAAGGCAGCAGTTAAAAGGGGAAAAAAAAAAAAAAAAAAAAAGAAGCGCTGAGAAGAATCCTAGGCTAAAGTCCTGTAAGAAGTAAGGCATTGGTTCTGGCGAGGGTTGCCTTCATCAGAAAAAACAACCTGATGAGACAGAGTGCAAACTCATTAGGTTATTTGTTGTGTAGAGAAAGTGTATCAACAAATGTTAAGTTGTGTATTTGTATGATCTGTGTTTATTGTTAAGTGAGTATAAGGAAATCCGTCCTGGAGTAAATTGCAGTAAATTGCAGGGGGTGAAAATCCCTGTCAATACTGCTTTTCTCCTGTGTTAATGAAAGTTGCAGTGAAAGAGTGAGTAAAACTGACGGGTTGCTCAGACAGAGTGTAATGTGATTGGAAAAAGGTTGGAGGGTGAATCTGCTATGGGTTGACAAGAAGGCTATCGCACAAACTGGCGCGCCATTATAACGTAAGCATATTTGCTTTTATTATAGTAATGGTTTGTGTGATATGCCTGAAGGTGAGCCTGTGGTGGTATGAGCACTTCAGTAAACTTCTCCAAATTGAACTAAGTTAAATGAGTCAATTGTTTTTGTGAAATACAAAGAAGATTCCAGATCTCAATAAGAAGTGTGTGTGTGTGTGAAAGGTTGCTCAAGGTTGAGTGTGTTGTTTATGTGTTGAAAAGAAGAGTGTGTGAGAAAGTAAGTGTGGTAGGTGTTTGCGCAAACAAAAGAGAGTCTGAGAGAAACAGATGTGCGGCTGTGTGTGTGTGTGTGTGAGGGTTGATAAGAAGAGAAGAGACAAATTTGCTCTATAGCTTTAAGGAGCAGTGGTTTTTGTGATTATTGGATAATCCTCGTATGAGAAGTGGTTAGTAATATATGTTGATGTGAAATATTTTTAACAGTATAAGCAGTATAAATAAAAAGTAAAGAGACAGTGAATTGAGAATAAAGTATAATAAGATGAGAAACTGTCAGAAAAATGGAAAAGTGAGACATGGGGAGTTCTATCCCCCTCCCCTTTAGAAACTAAAAAACGGAAGAGAGGGACATAGAGAGTTTCGTCCCCTCCCCTATAAACCCAGGTTACTGAAACAGATTGACTAGATGAACCCATAGTAGACTGTGCAGCAGCCATACAGACTATGGGGATTTTTAAGTACAACCAGAAATAGAACTACAAATGAATGGCGAATGGTGCAGGATTTGAGAGCAGTGAATGAGGCAGTACGATCTTGTAACCCCCTGGTCCCAGATCCACATACGCTATTGAATCAGTTAAAACCAACATGTAAAGTGTTCACTGTAGTAGACATTAGCAATGCATTTTTCTCCATTCCCATACATCCAGATTCACAGTTTTGGTTTGCCTTTACCTTTCAGGGGAAGTCATATACGTACAATAGGTTACCCCAAGGTTATTGTGAGAGTCCAACGATTTATTCACAAGCAATTAGTAATTGTTTAGCAGCATTTAATCCTCCGATGGAAAGTCAAATACTTATATATGTAGATGACATTTTAGTGGCCTCTGACACTGAAGAACAATGCAGAATTGATTCTATAGCTTTGCTGCAGTATCTAGCAAAAACAGGAAATAAAGTCAAGAAACAGAAACTGCAGTGGGTAAAAAGAGAAGTTCAATACTTAGGGCACAGACTTACATCCGAAGGGAAATTTATACAAGCACAAAGAAAGCAGGCTATTTTAGCCGTACCAAAACCTGTAACAAAAAGACACATGATGTCATTTTAGGATTGTGTAATTATTGCAGGGCTTGGATCCCTAGCTATGCTCAAAAGACACAGCCACTATTAGATTTCATTTATGGAAATGCCATGACATTGTCAGATCACATAGAATGGAATGAGATATGCAAAATGCCGCACCACCAAAAGAACAAGAATACTGGAAAACGCAAGGTGCTGTAAAAAACAATGATGATTTGATGTGTGTAGATGATAAGCCTATTCTACCCAAAGCTTTATTTAAAGCAGCAGCAATATTGAGCCATGGGCCATGCCATGTCTCAACAGGAGGGATGGTAAATAGTATAGAGAAATACTTTAAAGCCTATGGTTTCAATTCTTACTCAAAAATTTTTGTAAAGCATGTAGAGTGTGTATAAGACATAATGCACAGGGAAATCTGAGACCAAAGAGAGGACGTTTTCCAGAACCACAACACCCATTTCAACATCTTTGTATGGACTTTATAGAATTAAGTCAGAGTGGACCCTATCGTTATTGCCTGGTGATAATAGATGTTTTCTCAAGATGGGTAGAAATTGTGCCTTCAGCAAAAGCAGATGCAATAACGGTAGCAAAAGCTATATGTAAAAATATAGTTCCAAACCATGGTGTACCTGAAAAGATATACAGTGACAATGGTCCTCATTTTGTAAATGAAGTTGTCAAGAAGATGGCTGAGAATTTAGTCATGACATTGAAACATCACCCTCAGAGGGCAGGGCTGGTAGAAAGAACTAATGGCACAATTAAAAATAGATTGAAGAAATGCATGGAAGAAACAAAGAGACCATGGTCTGAATGTTTAGACCTGGTAAAGTTATACATGAGAATAACACCTTCATCTAAAGGCCTGACACCTTTTGAGATCATATATGGCCGACAGTTTAAAATACCTGATTTTCCATCAATAGTTCAAGAAGCAGACGAAGAGCACACTCTTAGTGATTACTTGAAAAAGGTTTTTAATGAAAAGGAAGTGAAACAAGCAAACATACTGCCCAAATCTCCTTCTTCTTCTGTTTTACAGGACACAGCTGTGAAACCAGGCGATTACGTCTTCATCAAGGTCATAAAGCGGAAGACCTGGTCCAGCCCGAAGTGGGAGGGTCCCTATCAAGTGCTGATAACCACCCCAACCGCAGTAAAGATTGCAGAACGACCTTCGTGGGTTCATCAAAGCCATATCAAACTCCAACCTTCTCTAAGTGATTCACCGGAGTAGTGGGGACAGTCTGACTTCAAAGGGTTCAGCTTTTAGTGGCTGTTCGTCTCAACGTCAGTGAAGAAACCAACGATCCCTACTCTATTAGGAATCAGGAAAAGAGGAGGGTGAGAACGATGTGGACAACCAGATCTAATTGGGGTGCAACGGGGAACCTCGTCATCTTGCTGATGATCATCACACTCACAGGAACGTGTAACCGCAAAAAGAAGAATGGAGTACAGAAGAAAGAGAAGAGAGATCCTACACCGAACAAGCGATTTGATCTGAATACGCTTTTGAAGAGAAGTATACGAACACCTATGATATTAACTTGTGGTACAGATATGCAAAGTTTCTCGCCAACAGTGGAAATCACACAAACTGCTACGTGTGTTCGAAGATGCGGTTTCCAGTACCAACCCGCATGTGATACCGATTCCAGTTGAAAACCCGTCTGATTTGTTTCCAGAGTGCCTGGTGTCAGCCTATTCTCCGGAAGCGCTGAATGCAACGCTGAACCACCTGTTGCCGGCACCTGTGGACACATCAGTAATAACTTTTCAGAACTTTCTAGCTCTGGAACTGAACACCAACAGAAAATTGTACGGACCTGTCCATGTGTCTCCCAGAACCAATTTCACCTGCTATGAGAGCTGGACACCGTTCTTTGGCAAAACCACTGAAGTAGGAAAAGCTCCAGATCATAATTGTGGTGTTATATATTCACCTTGTACCAAGAATGCAACAGGACATTTTAATGAATCTGAAGCCAAAGGAAAAGCTAAGTGTGCAGCTTACTTCACCGTACCAGATGCCATGGGAACGACTCCATGAGCGAACTTCGTTTGGTTATGTGGATTAAATGTATACACCAACTTACCCACAGGATGGCAAGGACGATGTGCTCCAATGATACCTGCTGACCACTCCTACATCATCACAGCCAAGAACTACCATCGCAGGAAAAGACAAGAAAACTTCAAGCAGCATGACTCCATCTGGGGCTCAGATGTCCCCCTGGACCACAAGTTGTGGAATGATGGACAAAAGGTAGCACTAGCCCTTTTTCCTTGGGTTGGTGTTGGTAAACTCATGCTTCGAGTGGAAACAGTGACTTATCGATTTGAAAGCTTTGTCAACACGACTATCGCAGCACTAAAAGGTATCAAAGAAGAACTCACCGCATTACGACTAATGGAGATGCAGAATCGGATGGTTCTGGACCAGATGACTGCATCGCTCGGCGGCGTTTGTACTGTGGTAGGAACAACTTGTTGTACTTTTATTCCTGAGAATGATGAAGATGGACATGTTATAGATCAAGCTATAACCAATTTAACTGCCTTACGAGACGTCATGGAAGAAGATCTAGTAACAACCAGTGGACTTCTGCAATGGTTGTTTGGAGGACAGTGGTGGCATGTGCTTCTCAAAATACTCGTACCTATATTTGCAGTATTGATTTTATTTTGTTTATGTATGACATGTGTGATTCCATGTATTACAGCAATGATCAAAAGAATGGTAAATTCTATGCTTGCTAGAGTGTATATGATTACTTTGAAAAAAAATAATCAAACTGATGAAGATTTATATGAAACCCTTGTTATGGAAGATAAAGAAAAGGACAGTAATGATAATGTCATATAAAAAAGTTTGTCATGAAGATTATTTCTTGATGACGAATTATACTGAAAGTACCAACAGGTAAAGGTATAATTCTGATAAACTTGAAAGAATAAATGATAAACAGGAGGGAAATGTTAAGATTTATGTATCTGTTTTTGTAAAAGTCAATGTATGGTAAAAATTACTATGGCATGAATATTTCTGTTAATGATTTATCCTTTATTCTTTAAAGCAATGTATGGTTCCTTTTCTAGCATGACCGGTCCGCTATGGTCTTTTACTTTAGCGAGGCCTATGATTTAAGACATGTTCTGCTTTTACTTTTAGCATGTGTCTCATGATCTGTATATCGAGGTCAAAAGTTCTTCAAGATCTATGTGTTATATCTCCTTATATGGATGTTACTAACCACAATAAAAAGGCTGCGAGGAGAGAGAAGACTGAGAGAGAGGCGCTGATGATCTTTGGATCAGAGAGACTGCTCTCTCCCTCGCGAGTATTATACACCAGTCTTGGTCTGATTGTTGTCTTTATTGATAGTAGCATTTGAGTAAACCTATCAGAAACGATACTAAATGTAAGTGTAGAAATGCTTTTTACATTTTCAAAAACAGTGCTATTCAAAAGTGCAACAGTTCAATTCAGATCAAAGTGGCCAAAAGAACTTTTCAAAGTTAAATAGGCAAAATCATAGCAGAAGGCATATATAGGCTACTTTATTGTTCTACACACACCCTGGCTACATATCACTGGCTATGTGTGATATTCATGTGTATATAAAGTGCTTAACCAATGTATTAGAGCACTCGTCCTAATAAAAAGAAAACACAAACAGTAATCGGTCAAAACTTGTCTAAAACAAAACATTTTATTGTTGTGTTCTTTGGGCAAATAGCAAATTAAAACAACGAAATAGTCTGTATTCGCATTTTGTTATACCCAGATTTTAGCTGGCACATTCAGCTTCTCTCAGAAGTCAGGAATTAAGGACTGCAAGTACGCTACCAGTCAAAGGCTTTCATACAATTGATAGAAGTGTTTCTCATGATCTTCAAAATCTTTTTATCTGAAGGTGTACATTTCAATGTTTGAACTGAATGTCATAGACAAAAATGTAATTCTGCCAACATATTCTTTTTCTTTTGCATTTGAAAACTAAAATCGTATTTTCAAAAAAAAAACAAAAAAACATTTGAAATGGATTACTAGGACCAAATAATGAATAAAAAGCCACCAATAAGAGTCCAGCAAAGATGGAAATTCCTTCAGTGCTGTTTAAAAGCTTCCTCAAGAAACTGGATGATAAGAGAGTAAGACTGTACAAATTCCTGTCAAAGGGTGGCTACTTTTGAGGATGCTGAAATAAAACATGGTGTTTATTTGTTTTGGATGTTGGACGCAACATAATTCCCACAGTTTTAATTGTGTTATTTCATGGTTTTGAAGAGTTTGCTACTGATATTCTAAAATGTGTGTGAGGGGGTGGGGGACTAAACAACAGTAAGTAAGTGTTTGTAAACCTTTGCTTGGTAGTGTAAATAACTGTAACTGGGCATGTGCATAAAAAACAATAATGTGCTTTACTATTTCTTATTTTGCCTGTCGTGTTAAAACAGCACCATTTAACAATTCGCCGATAACAGCAGCCATTCGATTTAAGCAATAGAATTACTAGTGAGCTTAAATAGCACACACACACACATACTGGTGGATTAACCATTACCATAGAAACATGATTTTAGAATGTATTAGGCGTGGCTCAATTGTAATAAACTTGCTCAGTACTGTATCTATGGTGATATAACGTCACACACCCCGCATATATATATTCCCCAGATTTCTCCTATTCTGTTTTATACTTCTATAAACATTTTTCCGTTTTGTTTACAAAGGCCGTCTGCTACTAACATTCAAGTGACATAAAAACTCTAAAAATTGTGAAATATTACTGCAATTTAAAATATCAGTTTTCTATTTTAATACTTTCAACTACACTTCAAAGGTTTAGTATAATATTTTTATTTTTGTTGAAAAATTAATATTTGTATTAGGGATATGTGCTCATTTGCTAAAATGTGTAAGTAAATACATTTTTCTAGACGTTTAAGAATTTAATAGGAATACATTCTGTTTTTTTTATTTTTTATTTTAGAATAAATTTATAACAGGCTATAAAAAGAATTACGTTGTTTCCAACATTGATGATTAATCAGCGTATTAGAATGATTTCTGACAGATCATGTGACACTGAACACTGGAGTATGAAAATTGAGCTTTGCATGACAAATAAATACATTTAAAAAATATATATTACAATACAAAACTTTTTTCGAATTGCAATAATATTTCACAATACTGTATTTTTGGCATCTGTACTTTTCATCAAATAAATTCAGCCTTGATAAGCATAAAAAATTAAAATCAAATAAAAGAAAAATTACAGATCACAAACTTTTTTGAGCGGTAGTATGTGTGTATATATACATATATATGTGCGGCAGTGTATCTTGTCTTAGTGATGCATGCCGTGGCTGAGAGTGCATCTTGTCTTAGTGATCTTGTGGCTGAGAGTGTATCTTGTCTTAGTGATGCATGCGCTGCTGAGAGTGGATGTCGTCTTAGTAGCATGCGGCTGAGAGCGCATCTTGTCTTAGTGCGCATCATGTGACTGAGAGTGTATCTTTGCATCTTGTCTGCTGCCAGACCCTAGGCCTTTGGCTAAGATCAAGTGTAGTATCTGTTCTTATCACTTTAATATCTGATACGTTCCCTATCCGGGACTATATATTAAATGGATTTTGAGACACGGAGGTGGAAGCGGGGCTTCCACCTCCATTTAAATACGTTTGCAGAAAGGAGTAGACTTAAAGGTATCTGCAGTCCTGGCGTTGTGAATAATTGTATTCTCAAGAGCACTTGATGATTTATGTTCAGCCAAAAACGACACAAGATTAGTTAGGGAGGGATATTATTCTTCATTCAAAGCCTCTCACCACATGGTCCATCAGAAACAAATAAAGTGCTTAAACAGTACAACTTTTTCACAACATAGGCTAGGTTTCAGTTAAGAATTAGTTTAATACCATTCTAATCAAAATATCAATCAACCTACCTAGGTCAAATCTTAAACACTGGTCTATGAATAAGGCTTTATTGTGGTACATAGGCAGTCATTTAGAGTGAGTACTCAATTGGACAACATTTCATTGTTGCATACCTACTCAGCTCAGATTCTCATCATCAGACTTCTCGAGGTGGTAGTTTCTCTCGTTCTTTTCGGGTTGTGGCTAGAGGGGAGACAGCTCCGGCCGGAAGCGGCACAAAATCTCGTTGGATGCTTGGTAGCAAAATCTCGGAAAAATGAAACGAACAGCTTAAGAAGACAAGTAGAGAACTATTTTTTCTTATTATTAATTAATGCCAAGGCACCATTTGTGCATGTATATAACAAAAATAAATACAAAACGAAAGCTTTAACACCAAAAAATACATAAAATAAGGTGAAATAAATGAACAGTTTTAAGAGCTTTAATCAGCCTAATTTGTGACAAGTCTGTCTCCCTCCATGATGTTGAAGAGAACGAGGGCTCAGGCAATCAGAATTCATAATCGAAACAATCCGTTTTATAAAATATTTTTTAAATAAAAGTCATTAATAAAATTGGTAAATTGTGTTTGTATGAGAGTACTCATGTGTCAAATCCTCATGTACTACACCCTTCCACTACCCAACATAAATGTCTTAAAATGGCTGCATATGCTGTTATTGCAGACTAGACTTACAATTACCAGTATCTACACACAATAGGGGGAAAAAAAGAGCAAACATACAATTTGTTGGCACAAAACATTTTTATTTTACACAAACATTCATGCATACACAGACAGACACAATGCCAACCACCATAACAACAACAACAACATTCGAACACTCATGCACAAACACAGTGCCAACAATTGTAACATTCACTAATTTCAATACATTTGAAAAAAGGTTTCAGCAAGAAAATTTTTTTGGATTTGATTTAATTCATTACCAAATGATTGGATTGTGATTAACCCAAAGAACAGTATTAATGCAGCAATAAACAGTAAAGAAATAACCCAAGGAACAATAATGAACAGTAAAGAATTAATCCATAAATATTAAAGAATTAACCATCCACACCAAAAGCCTTGTCCTTTGTCCAAACGATAAACTTTGTCATTGTGTCCTCCTCGAAGCCTTTAAAATTGCGTTCAAAACACCCCTTTGAGGGAAATCTTTGAAAATATCCCGCTGCCATTTCTCCACTAATTGTTTTTTGTAATTTGCGCGAGAGTTCGCAAAACTTGCGTCACTTCCGGCCGGAGCTGTCTCCCCTCTAGCCACAACCGTCTTTGTACAACTGCACAACATCCTAATACAGGGAGAACAAGTTTTGCTTTTAGTTGTCCATCCTTAAACATTTTTAATAATAGGAGAACATCAGATCATTTATCAGTATACACTGTAGAGATGATGGCAATAGCAACAGCACTGCAGTGGATAGAAGACACTGGAATCAAAAAGATTATACTTTGTACAGATTCATATTCAGCATTACAGTCATTGCAATCATTCACATCTCACAGATATATGAAAATCTGTATAGATTTAAAAATATGAACATCATGATAAGATTTATGTGGATACCAGCTCATAGGGGATAAAGGGCAATGAAAAGGTTGATGGATTAGCAAAGCAGGCTTTGGAAAGTGAGAACATTATTAATATCTCACTTAGTAAATTTGAAGCAAAAGCAGTAATTAAAACATATACCATTAAGGAGTGGCAACAAAATGGGATGCAGGAAATACAGGACGTCAACTTTATGAAATACAAAGGGAAGTAGGAGGGGTAAGGAAGACGAGAAGAAATACTAAAGAGGAAACTATTATAACAAGATTAAGGGTTGGACATACCATGCTGAATAAAACTTTAAAATTAATAAATAAACATCCAACAGGATTTTTTTTATAATTATGAAATGGGAAACTCTGGTTCACACTCCAATACAGTAGGTGGCGATAATGCAGGAAAAGAAGAAGAACAACAGAAGCTGCCGACTGTCGTATCAAACACAGCTTTTTGTTTCCCAAACATTTTATAAAAGTTACCAGTGGCACACTGAGAGCGATTAAGGGTAAGGTGTCTTGCTCAAGGGCACCCCAGTTGTTTCCTGCTGGTACTGGGAATCGAACCAGCATCTGGTTGCTAGTCCAACACTAACCACTAGGCTACAACTGCCCCTATGATGTGCGGCTATTAATTATATAAATGCAAAGAGAGTTTTATTTTTATTCATCTGAGCTCTTAAACAATGCTGCAAATACAGAAAGTCTTGTACACGGTCACTAAAGACATACATTGATTATTGTTGTCGTTGTTTTTAAATGAATGGTTTAATTTAGCAGAGAATAGTACAACATATTTTTATTTGGCACACATTTGCTAGTAAAATAAATCAAACTCAAATGAATAAATGACAATGGTAAATGATAAAATAATCATCACTGATTATCATTATTAAATGAAGTATTATCAATAATTAAAAAACCATTAAGCACATTTTAAGCCATTATCACCATCTTGTGACTATAAACAGTCATTACAGCAAAGTCGTAGAAATCAACTGAAAGAATAACATCCATTTGAACAAATACAGTGAGTGTAAGAGCTTGGGGAAATTATCACAGGGTTCCAATTTAAACGAACAAATAATAAATACATTTTTAAACAGATGAATACATGTTGGATTGTCTCTGATTTAATGTCTATAGAAAAAGGTAACACGAAGTGCAGATTATTCATAGGGTCTACTGTAATAGTGTTTTATTTTTGTTGTACATTTAATTGATTGTTTGCTCATTAATATCATTAAAAGCTTAATTTAGGCAATATGACGACTTGCTGAATAACCCAGTAGTCCAATGCGTTACCTTACATACCTGTAAACAAATTCCTGTAATAAATAGTAATCATAATAAAAACACACACAGGTCTGTATTATGCTTTCAATAAAATATGTATTTATTTACAGGGAGGAGGTTTGAAACATTCAAGCAGTGTGTGACTAATGTACATTAGAGAAGGAGTTGGAGTTGTGCCTGTTGATGATCAAATGCTTCAGTTTGGGATCAGTTCGGTATCGATGATGCAGCAACCGTCTCTGCAGTTTCTCATTCTCTTTCCTTTGTCTCTTTTCCTTCTTTTTGCTGACCGTTTTCTCAGCCCAGTCCAGAAGAGCAAGCAGACCGCTCCTCTTTTTGGCTTCATCTCGAACTCGCATGCGGTTTTGCTCTTTGTTCTTCATTTCATCGGATGAGATGGTCCTCCCTGTGTACTCCACATACTCATTTTCGATGTCAATGTCCATCAGGACGAGTTGTTGAGCCGATTCAAACAGTGAGGTAACTGGCTGTGGCTTTACTTCAGCACGCGAAGGAATTTGGCTGAGAGAATTCACTTGAATCACCGGTTTCTGTTCCACTGAGGATTGAAGAGACAGAGAACGTGTCAGAGATATAACTTCACATTCAATCATTTAGCAGACACTTTTCTTCACACTGATCTCACCTGTTGCTAACGTTGGGTTTTCCTGAACCAGTATTGGTTCTACCACCGATGGCAGTGTTTCGATTCCGTCAGCTCGTGGTATCATCTGAAAGATCCTGTCAGACAGTGATGGTTCTTCCACCGATGGCAGGGGTCTGATCTCGACAGCAGCTCGTCTCGAGTGTCGAGAGGTCCTGTAAACTCTCACTGGTTCTCCCACCGATGGCAGGGGTCTGATCACAGCAGCTGATGGTCTCGAGCGGTGAGAGGTCCAGTCAACTCTCATTGGTTTTTCCACCGATGGCAGGGGTCTGATCGTGGGTCTGGTCTCTCCAGCTCGTAGAGTCGAGGATGGAGGGGCCGTGTTAACCATCACTGGTTCTCTCATCGACGGCAGGCCTCTGATCTCAGTCGCCGGTGTTGGAGGGGCAGATGCCTCTTTAACTAACAACGGCTCTGCTACTGAAAACACGAGTCTGTTGTCATCAGATGAAGTCATCGTTCTCTTTTCTTCGTCCTTACTTGTCTCCTCCTTCACCATTTCGCTCTGTTTCTCAGTGACACTCTGTGAAGAAATCAGACTTTGAGAAACCTTCAAAGCTTAAGACGCTAGGAGCAACACTGCATCATACACTTAGATCCCATTACTGAACACACAAACTTCAATCATAATGACTGTCAGCAAACATCATTCATTGAACAACTCTAAATACAACAAACACCAATGACAACAACAACTACTGAAGCAGTAATCCTTTTTAATAACAGTAACCACATAACTGCAGTGCATGCTGGGATACTGCGTATGAACAAACTCAGAGTTGCTCTCTCAGGTTTAAATGTTCAGATGGCAGGACTAATGGTCTTAAATGTTCACTCTAATCAAGATTCTAGATGTCTCACCTTATTCAAATAGCTCAGAGAAATTATAAAACACTTTCTCTAAGATATTTTTAACAACCTCTCTTTTTCCGTCTCTCCTCCTGCTCCAGCGAGATGCTTCGTCCAGTACTTGGCTGTATCTCTTGCACTGTAAAATGGATAAGTTGACTTAGAAAATGTTTGGAAATTGATTGCCTTGCAATGGATAAGCAGTGTATTCATTTGTAGTTGGCAAAACTTTAAAATCTGCAAACTTGTTCACGAAGTTTAATGAAGTGATGGTAACACAAAAGCATTACCGAGGTCAACTTTTTACACATTGACTGAGTGAGTAATGTTTACTTGTTTGTTAAAGACAGTATTTGTGTGCTCTTGAATCACCTCTGGCCCTGTTAATGATTCCTCAGATCGATCAGTCTGATCAGTTTCGCTCCGTTCTTGTTCGGTAAACTGCTCTGTCTTCGTGGACAAGCAGAGAACAAAGCGCCGAAGCGACTCCATCACACTTCTAAACGGTGTCATAATCAAACACTGAATGCTACAAGCAAATGTCAATTCACTTGTCTTTGTAAATCTTCGTAAATTGTTCGCAGAAATAGTCTCTTTCGAGCGCGTGTCTTTGTACAACCGCACAACAGAAGCTACCAATTGACAACACCCGTTGCTATGGAGACTTTCAATCACGCAACGCGGTGACGTCATCGTCTGACGGGCGAAACGTGAAATGCGCTGATGAAATGTTGTACTGACGGACCAGCAGTCGTATCAAACACAGCTTTTGTTTCCCAAACATTTTAGGAAACACTCCTAATGCCCCTGCACATTAAACATTCATAGGTTGAAGTATTTAAACGCTAAAAAGCAACGTACCTCATATTTGAGAAACAAATACTTAGACAGAATAAATGTATATAATTTATATTTATTATGTTGAACTTTAAATATCTATAAATTTCCCGTTTACTTGTTTTAACGTGTTTAAAAGGCAATTTTTCCTGGTCTAATATGGCGGTGACGTAAAGCGTATCGGCGACATGCGCCTGTTCACGAATGTACCCGGATGACACAGAATGATGTGCGGCCTTTAATTATATAAACGCAAAGAGAGTTTTATTTTTATTCATCTGAGCTCTTAAACAATGCTGCAAATACAGAAAGTCTTGTACACGGTCACTAAAGACATACATTGATTATTGTTGTCGTTGTTTTTAAATGAATGGTTTAATTTAGCAGAGAATAGTACAACATATTTTTATTTGGCACACATTTGCTAGTAAAATAAATCAAACTCAAATGAATAAATGACAATGGTAAATGATAAAATAATCATCACTGATTATCATTATTAAATGAAGTATTATCAATAATTAAAAACCATTAAGCACATTTTAAGCCATTATCACCATCTTGTGACTATAAACAGTCATTACAGCAAAGTCGTAGAAATCAACTGAAAGAATAACATCCATTTGAACAAATACAGTGAGTGTAAGAGCTTGGGGAAATTATCACAGGGTTCCAATTTAAACGAACAAATAATAAATACATTTTTAAACAGATGAATACATGTTGGATTGTCTCTGATTTAATGTCTATAGAAAAAGGTAACACGAAGTGCAGATTATTCATAGGGTCTACTGTAATAGTGTTTTATTTTTTGTTGTACATTTAATTGATTGTTTGCTCATTAATATCATTAAAAGCTTAATTTAGGCAATATGACGACTTGCTGAATAACCCAGTAGTCCAATGCGTTACCTTACATACCTGTAAACAAATTCCTGTAATAAATAGTAATCATAATAAAAAACACACACAAGTCTGTATTATGCTTTCAATAAAATATGTATTTATTTACAGGGGAGGAGGTTTGAAACATTCAAGCAGTGTGTGACTAATGTACATTAGAGAAGGAGTTGGAGTTGTGCCTGTTGATGATCAAATGCTTCAGTTTGGGATCAGTTCGGTATCGATGATGCAGCAACCGTCTCTGCAGTTTCTCATTCTCTTTCCTTTGTCTCTTTTCCTTCTTTTTGCTGACCGTTTTCTCAGCCCAGTCCAGAAGAGCAAGCAGACCGCTCCTCTTTTTGGCTTCATCTCGAACTCGTCGCGGTTTTGCTCTTTGTTCTTCATTTCATCGGATGAGATGGTCCTCCCTGTGTACTCCACATACTCATTTTCGATGTCAATGTCCATCAGGACGAGTTGTTGAGCCGATTCAAACAGTGAGGTAACTGGCTGTGGCTTTACTTCAGCACGCGTGAAGGAATTTGGCTGAGAGAATTCACTTGAATCACCGGTTTCTGTTCCACTGAGGATTGAAGAGACAGAGAACGTGTCAGAGATATAACTTCACATTCAATCATTTAGCAGACACTTTTCTTCACACTGATCTCACCTGTTGCTAACGTTGGGTTTTCCTGAACCAGTATTGGTTCTACCACCGATGGCAGTGTTTCGATTCCGTCAGCTCGTGGTATCATCTGAAAGATCCTGTCAGACAGTGATGGTTCTTCCACCGATGGCAGGGGTCTGATCTCGACAGCAGCTCGTCTCGAGTGTCGAGAGGTCCTGTAAACTCTCACTGGTTCTCCCACCGATGGCAGGGGTCTGATCACAGCAGCTGATGGTCTCGAGCGGTGAGAGGTCCAGTCAACTCTCATTGGTTCTTCCACCGATGGCAGGGGTCTGATCGTGGGTCTGGTCTCTCCAGCTCGTAGAGTCGAGGATGGAGGGGCCGTGTTAACCATCACTGGTTCTCTCATCGACGGCAGGCCTCTGATCTCAGTCGCCGGTGTTGGAGGGGCAGATGCCTCTTTAACTAACAACGGCTCTGCTACTGAAAACACGAGTCTGTTGTCATCAGATGAAGTCATCGTTCTCTTTTCTTCGTCCTTACTTGTCTCCTCCTTCACCATTTCGCTCTGTTTCTCAGTGACACTCTGTGAAGAAATCAGACTTTGAGAAACCTTCAAAGCTTAAGACGCTAGGAGCAACACTGCATCATACACTTAGATCCCATTACTGAACACACAAACTTCAATCATAATGACTGTCAGCAAACATCATTCATTGAACAACTCTAAATACAACAAACACCAATGACAACAACAACTACTGAAGCAGTAATCCTTTTAATAACAGTAACCACATAACTGCAGTGCATGCTGGGATACTGCGTATGAACAAACTCAGAGTTGCTATCCGGGGACTATATATTAAATGGATTTTTGAGACACGGAGGTGGAAGCGGGGCTTGCTCCGTCCACTCCATGCTCGACCTGGTATTTCAGTGCCTTCAGGAACGGTGCGCTTTCCCTTTCGGGAATCGAAATTGTGCGTCTAAAAACAGAGAGAATTGCAAAGAGGAGGAGAGTTGAGACGTAAAAACACTCTTTAATGTGTCTCTTCAAGTAACCCGTCTTTTCGTGTTTGCTCATGTGCCCGCCAGAGTGGGCGGATGTTTGTGTGTTCTCTATCCATTTGAAAAAAACGGACGGTCTCAAATGTCATTAAGAAAATTCACAAACAACACTCTTAGACGTTCTTGGACGATGATAACGTTGCCTCTGCGTGCATTTCTATCTGCTACAGAGCATTGAGGGAGCTGAAGTCGTTGGTCTTTAGTCCGTGTACGGAGCCAGCCCCGCTTCCACCTCCGTTTCTCAAAAATCCATTTAATATATAGTCCCCGGATAGAAGCAATGCTTTGGATATGTATAAATCTCAATATTTCTCTATTTCTCTCTATCTATATCTATATCTCTATCTACATACTGAACTTGAGCAGCAATATATATATATATATATTGCTGCTCAAGTTCAGTATGTAGATAGAGATATAATATATAAAAACGTTTTTTAACGTTTTAAAAGTTTCTTATGCTCATGAAGGTTATATTTATTTGATCAAAAAACTGTAAAAATTGTGAAATATTACTGCAATTTAAAATATCAGTTTTCTATTTTAATACTTTCAACTACACTTAAAAGGTTTAGTATAATCTTTTTATTTTTTGTTGAAATATTAATATTTGTATTCGGGGTATGTGCTCATTTGCTAAAATGTGTAAGTAAAGACACTTCTCTAGACGTTTAAGAATTTAATATGAATACATTCTGTTCTTTTTTTAATTTTTTCACAGAATCTTTAGAATAAATTTATAACAGGCTATAAAAAGAATTAAGTTGTTTCCAACTTGGGTGTAAAGGGCAGATCACTCGTTCCCACAGCAAGCGCCAAGTATTCATTGCTGCCGCTCAGCTCAATGGCCATTGTGCACGCTCAGTGTCAGAGGCCCAACGGCAACACGAGCTCAACACGAGCTCAATTTGAAATTTGCTCATGTACACGGTCGTTCGTTTTGCTTACACGTTGCGTGGTGTTTTGCTACAAAGTTGTAGGCAGTGCACGGTGTATTTTAAGCCCTTTAGTCTGACAAAATGAAAGAAGCCGTTCGCGATGGTGGAGGCCGAAAGGTCCACACTCGCGATTAAACACCTCGAATTGAACAGCTCTCTGCTCGTGATTCGTGTGCATTCAACTCTTTTGGTTTATTTCGGAGCTGCTTCGCATCTTGCTCTGCCTGCAGATGGGAAAAGTGTCCTTTAAAAACGTCAAGAAAATGTTTACGTTGCACTGACTGGCGATGAAAGCCAGTGCTCAAGGCTGACTGATGCGCTTTACGAGTTAAATAAACCTCTCCCTCTAGCAGCGCAACCAAAGCATTGCTTCTATTCGAGCAAACAACACTCTTAGACGTTCTTGAACGATTATAACGTTGCCTCTGCGTGCCTTTCTATCTGCTACAGAACAGTGAGGGAGCGGAAGTCGTTGGTCCTTTGTCCGTCTTCAGTGACGGTCGTTTGGCGTGTGACCGCCGATGTGAATGGCAACCGGGAGAACGAGTCCTCTGGCCCGAACGCCGTGTACTCATACTTACCTGGCAGGGGAGACACCATGATCACTAAGGTGGTTCACCCAGGGCGAGGCTCGCCATTGCACTCGGCTCTGCTGACCCCGCGAATTCCCCAAATGTGGGAATCTCGACTGCATAATTTCTGGTAGTGGGGACTGCGTTCAAGCTCTCCTCTGATCAATCGTTGAACAAGAGAAGATATAACATAAAGGAATAATAATATATATATATATATATATATATATATATATATATATATATATATATATATATATATATTATGAACATTATGAACCAGAATACTTCTTTTGTTTTGTCTTTGTAATGAGCGAATGGGTCCGGCCTTTCATGCTATATCAGGGTAACGCATATACCGTTGTATTTGTGAAATAGCAACGGTCCCTGGTGCAAAGTGCTTTAGAAGTGTAAATAACGACGAGCAGCAAGCAATAAAATGCGTTGCCGGCCGTTGTTGAAAACAGACGAAATGAACCTTTACGCCACTAACACGGTTTCGTTCGTTAAATGAACGCTGCATTCGTTGAATGCAATGCGGCATAAAGCGCTGGAACACATTTGCAGACAACAGAACGCCTTTAATTTGCTGATATTGTGTGAAATCAATGCAATTTAAACGCTGTCTCCAGCGTCAACAGGCTTAAAAATCACTCCGTGAGCTTGTTGTCCTTTAAGAATGAAACGCCAGCGGCAATCCTTTCACAATCCATATAAGGAATAGTATTCCACGACAGCCTTTTATGCGTGTATGCTCATCCCTAACTTTGTTCGTTCTCTTGTTTATTCGTTTACCGACTAATGGAATAGTTTGTGTATTCCACCAGCAACGTCATCAGTCAGCCATGCGCAATGGTTTGCATCAACGGTGAGTCCAGCAAAGATGGAAATTCCTTCAGTGCTGTTTAAAAAGCTTCCTCAAGAAACTGGATGATAAGAGAGTAAGACTGTACAAATTCCAGTCAAAGGGTGCCTACTTTTGAGGATGCTGAAATAAAACATGGTGTTTATTTGTTTTGGATGTTGGACGCAACATAATTCCAGCAGTTTTAATTGTGTTATTTCATGGTTTTGAAGAGTTTGCTACTGATATTCTAAAATGTGTGTGGGGGACTAAACAACAGTGAGTAAGTGTTTGTAAACCTTTGCTTGGTAGTGTAAATAACTGTAACTGGGCATGTGAATAAAAACAATAATGTGCTTTACTATTTCTTATTTTGCCTGTCGTCTTAAAACAGCACCATTTAACAATTCGCCGATAACAGCAGCCATTCGATTTAAGCAATAGAATTACTACTGAGCTTAAATAGCACACACACACACATACTGGTGGATTAACCATTACCATAGAAACATGATTTTAGAATGTATTCGGGCGTGGCTCAATTGTAATAAACTTGCTCAGTACTGTATCTATGGTGATATACGTCACACACCCGCATATATATATTTCCCCGATTTCTCCTATTCTGTTTTATACTTCTGTAAACATTTTTCCGTTTTGTTTACAAAGGCCGTCTGCTACTAACATTCGGCGACGTAAAGTTAAAGGTCCAACTGCCTGAGTGCCTCCCCGTCGCCTCGATGGTCCGGGTAACGAAGCGACAACCAATGACAGAGAGCTGTCGCGCTCACGTGCGCGCGGACTTGTTCGGGCTTTACAGATTCGGTCTTTAATGTAGTTACTGTACATACAGCTAGCTTGCACGCACATTACCAACTGCACATTGATATGCGATTTGCCTGATACTGGAATAAACTGCTTTGGCGTTGAACGCGGCATTCATAAACACGCTAGGCCTAATTTCTAGCTGCCAGGTAAGCAAACTTGACAATGTCCCGGCGACAAAAAGACAACAAAGCGCCCAAATCATCGTAATAAGATTATGTGACAACGAGTGACGCGTAAGTCTTCTTTCTTTTATTTCTCAAAGCGCTACACGGTTTCGCGATTGTAGATAGTAAACCTGGTTCTCGGGTGGACTGATTAGCGGTTGTGTGAACACGGTTAAACTGGAAATGCATTTCTTTTTCTATTTCCTTTATATATAGAGAGATATGTTTTATCATATTCGGCTTTTGTGACGTTATGCGTTCGTGTGTCACAGTCGCACTGTGGAACGCTGGCGCTAAGGAGAGACATTCCACCAAGTCATTAATACGTCACGCACGCGCGTGTATGCAATGTAAGAGACAAACAAAGAACCTTAAACCTACTTTAGTTATACCGTGATTCATTTTCGTATTAGATTGCATGTTTTATTTAGATTCCTATTGTTATATGACCTCCTATTGTTATTCTTAACTGTACATGTATTTTATTCTGTTTGTTGCTTGTTATGTTTTGTATTACTTCTATGGCTTTTACACGGTCTACATATAATTTCACTGCGAGTTGTATCACGTGTATCACAACTTTGTATGTGAAGAATACTACTTGGCCTGCGTGTCCAGACAATTGTGCCGCTTGCAATCTTTTTATTTTGCTTTGGTTTCTATACTGTGTGATGAAACGATACCTATGGCTTTCAAAAATGTGGTGTTTTTGTTACGCATGGGCATTGTGGTTTTAGTGGTCAGTAATAATTACTTTTACTATTATTCATGTGATACATTTGTTATCAATAGGTGTCTTTGTGTTATCGGCATGAGTTATGCCCATCAGTTGTACGTGTAGTCTACTGCTATGGTGCTTTGCACAATACATGCTAACAATTCTTTACGATTATCTTTCAGGAATTTGAATCTGCATGGCTTTTACAAAACAGCGTGGTAAAGAGACAAGGACGCCAGCGATCCTCTCGTGGAATAAAGAGACGTTCCTTCTGCAAAGGAGCATGTCAGGCCAGTTGCCGTGCACCTCGGTCCCGGCTGAAGATGCTGAGGACACTTGAGGACCTGCCTAGGTGGTTTGAAACCAAGGCCCTGGCAGACCTCAATAAGAAATATACACTAGGGAGCTTCTGGATGCTGAATCGTTCATGGAGCCTAGGTTCAAAGCGCAGTACATCAGCGCAGGCGACGCCCCCGTGGCTTGGACCCGACTAAAGATGGTAATTCTGGAATCCTGTGAGACCGTACTCTAGTAATAATGATGCGCTTGATCGTTATGCTTCCACAAACACATGTTTCTATGTAATTCAACTGCACAATTAATGTGAGATTTTTTTCCCCATCTGCCAGGAGAAGAGATCTCGTATAGTGAAAGTTCAGAAGCTCGCGCCCTCAGGGGAAAAAGGCAGACAGTTCTCCTAATTGGCCTCTTCGCTTTGCCTGATCAGCCTGAAGATGTCGCTCAGTTCGAGCCCGACCGACGGAAGGAGGCAGGCAGATGGCTTGGCCACTCCAGAGGGGGCTTCCGCCCGGCATGCCGCCACCGAACCGGCGATGATTAAGATGCATATTGCTGTTAATGCTCAGACAGCGTTTCTTTTAAGATTACCTTAAAAGTACAGTTCACATGTTTATTTTGCCTTTGGCTTTTTGATTTACTCAAATCTATTCAGAGAGGTACAGGCAGACGTTTGTTCTCCTTGATTTTTTTGCACCGTGTGTGTTGGCGCTTCTGACTGGAGATCATTAAGACCATATGTATCTTATATTTTTATTGATTTATTTAAAGGCTGTCTGGTAAAGTTCACAGACGGTGTTTGACAAGTTTTACACGTTTACATACGTTCATGACTTATTTGGCATCTAAAGAGTGATTTAGATATCACCACATTTCATCCTAATCCGAAAGTCTGGCCAACAGGAAAGAGCGCTGTACATGTTTCGTTTATCTTATCGTGTGTGTCTCTCAGACTGTACAATGATTTATTGTTTGTTGAGTAATACAGAAGCTAAAGGGCTTTAAAAAGCAACAACCGCACATTAAATAACAATGGCGATGTTTGTTAAAAAACAGAATCACAATTCGATTATTTTCTTGGAAAAGAAAATTCCCTGTGTATTTTCAGATGCAATGTCTAAAATATGTTGTCAGTCACTGAAGTAATGTTCTAAGAAATGAATGCTGTGTGTCATATGTAGGCATGGATGGCATTCATGTTTGAATCTGACAATGGATTCAACTGTGAACGAAATCCCTCGGAATTCATGGAACTCCATGAGCCGTTAACTGTATGTTGCTGTGTTCAAATCTAATGCAATGTGTATGACTTTTAGTGTTTTTGTTTTGTTTTTGTATTAACATTAAGATATGGGAGAGAATCAGTTGATGCTAGACTTACTCAAGATTGCTGTTTTGCACTCAGTCAGGCGTGACGTCCTGCTGGCTTGACACTGGTCAACACCTTCTTTGTTCTAAAGCTGTAGCCCAGACGCTTTTCTGGAAAGAGCCGAAGTGTATTGCGGTTCATTGATGTGCTTGGAAAGGAAATTTTCAGATGCAATAAATAAATAAATAAATGACATCTTTCTGAGTTGCCTCTGTCCACCATAAGGGGTTCTAATGTGATGGAATGTATTGGGCGTGGCTCTCTTTGTTCCATGCTACATTGTTAGTGACATCACAGAATAGAATCTTTTTGCACAATGTTGCAATACACTGTTCAAATGAAGATTAGATGTAAACAAACATGTTTGTTTTGCTTAAGCCGTTTATGTGACTGCAGAAATGAAGTGAGAAACAGGTGGTGTTCTTTTAAGGACATGTTTTATTTGTAAAGTACAAACTCGTCTGTCATATAATGTGCAATTAAATCACAGGCTTTGATAAGCTCAACCTTTTCTGTATAAACAGCAACTGATTTCATGTAGAAATGTTCCTAAATGTAGACGGTAGAAACGGTACTAAATGTAAGTGTAGAAATGTTTTTTACATTTTCAAAAACAGTGCTATTCAAAAGTGCAACAGTTCAATTCAGATCAAAGTGGCCAAAATAACATTTCAAAGTTAAATAGGCAAAATCATAGCAGAAGGCATATATAGGCTACTTTATTGTTCCACACACACCCTGGCTACATATCACTGGCTATGTGTCATATTCATGTGTATATAAAGTGCTTAACCAATGTATTAGAGCACTCGTCATAATAAAAAGAAAACACAAACAGTAATCGGTCAAAACTTGTCTAAAACAACATTTTTTATTGTTGTGTTCATTGGGCAAATAGCAAATTAAAACAACGAAATAGTCTGTATTCGCATTTTGTTATACCCAGATTTTAGCTGGCACATTCAGCTTCTCTCAGAAGTCAGGAATTAAGGACTGCAAGTACGCTACCAGTCAAAGGCTTTCATACAATTGATAGAAGTGTTTCTCATGATCTTCAAAATCTTTTTATCTGAAGGTGTACATTTCAATGTTTGAACTGAATGTCATAGACAAAAATGTAATTCTGCCAACATATTCTTTTTCTTTTGCATTTGAAAACTAAAATCGTATTTAAAAAAAAACAAAAAAAAAAAAAACATTTGAAATGGATTACTAGGACCAAATAATGAATAAAAGCCACCAATAAGAGTCCAGCAAAGATGGAAATTCCTTCAGTGCTGTTTAAAAAGCTTCCTCAAGAAACTGGATGATAAGAGAGTAAGACTGTACAAATTCCAGTCAAAGGGTGGCTACTTTTGAGGATGCTGAAATAAAACATGGTGTTTATTTGTTTTGGATGTTGGATGCAACATAATTCCCGCAGTTTTAATTGTGTTATTTCATGGTTTTGAGGAGTTTGCTACTGATATTCTAAAATGTGTGTGAGGGGGGGGACTAAACAACAGTGAGTAAGTGTTTCTAAACCTTTGCTTGGTAGTGTAAATAACTGTAACTGGGCATGTGAATAAAAAACAATAATGTGCTTTACTATTTCTTATTTTGCCTGTCGTGTTAAAACAGCACCATTTAACAATTCGCCGATAACAGCAGCCATTCGATTTAAGCAATAGAATTACTACTGAGCTTAAATAGCACACACACACATACTGGTGGATTAACCATTACCATAGAAACATGATTTTAGAATGTATTCGGGAGTGGCTCAATTGTAATAAACTTGCTCAGTACTGTATCTATGGTGATATACGTCACACACCCGCATATATATATATATATATTTCCCCAATTTCTCCTATTCTGTTTTATACTTCTATAAACATTTTTCCGCTTTGTTTACAAAGGCCGTCTGCTACTAACATTCGGCGACGTAAAGTTAAAGGTCCGACTGCCTGAGTGCCTCCCCACGCATGCGCCTGATGGTCCGGGTAACGTAGCGACAACCAATGACAGAGAGCTGTCGCTCTCACGTGAGCGGACTTGTTCGGGCTTTACAGATTCGGTCTTTAATGTAGTTACTGTACATACAGCTAGCTTGCACGCACATTACCAACTGCACATTGATATGCGTATTTGCCTGATACTGGAATAAACTGCTTTGGCGTTGAACGCGGCATTCATAAACACGCTAGGCCTAATTTCTAGCTGCCAGGTAAGCAAACTTGACAATGTCCCGAGCGACAAAAAGACAACAAAGCGTGCAAAATCATCGTAATAAGATTATGTGACAACGAGTGGACGCGTGAAGTCTTCTTTCTTTTATTTCTCAAGCGCACACGGTTTCAGCGATTGTAGATAGTAAACCTGGTTCTCGGGTGGACTGATTAGCGGTTGTGTGAACACGGTTTAACTGGAAATGCATTTCTTTTCTATTTCCTTTATATATAGAGATATGTTTTATCATATTCGGCTTTTGTGACGTTGCGTTTGGTGTGTCACAGTCGCACTGTGGAACGCGGCTAAGGAGAGACATTCCAGCAAGTCATTAGGCTTGTTTGAGATGCAGCAAAATCTGCCGACAAACAAATCACGGTGATCTTTAGAGATGCATGCCGGTTAAAAAAAGTGTCGAGTTACATCCGCCTTGCTCTGATGTCATGCTGGCGTATGGCCTCCATTGAATTCTCGCGACAGCATATGTATTTTATGTCGGATTGAGCTTGTATGTTTTGTATCTCTCCACCGACTGCGCTATTCCAAAGCATGATGGGAAACGACTGACTGCGACACAGCTTCATGCTCATTGGCTGAGAATGTCAACTGATACATTTTCTCTTTATTCTAAGAATTAGATTACCCATGTATTTATTTATATTTACATGCGAACTAAAACAAAAACAAAACTTTTGCCCAGTGAAGTTAAGAATTATGACCTGCGTTTATTTTATTTAGTTTTCTCTTAAGTAGTAATTCTTCCTTAGTTTGTAATTTTCACTTTATTCTATTGTATGTTTGTGTGAATTAATAAATCAATCCATCAAATATACATGCACATACATTTTGTGTGGTTTCATCTGAGAAGTGTCAGGGTCTGGCTTAATACAAGGGAAGAAATTCTGAAGAGCGTTTTTACAAAACAGCTTTGACTTGTATTGTATGGAAAAATACTATGGACATGAAATGGTGGCAGAAACCTGCTTGTTTGCAAACATTCTCCTAAATTTCCTCCTTTGTGTTCAGCAGAACAAAGGAATTGATGCACATGATCACAAAACTTTCCTCTTTGGGTGACCTTAAATAGGCTAAATATCATTAGTTTAATCAATTAAGCTATTTCCAAATCTGAACTGTTTAATTAGGGATAACAATGTCCATGTAGTGCATCATCTGTGTGCTCATTTGCCATTATGGCCTTGATTATAAAACTCATCCACAAAGCTAGCAGTTACAACAAAATGGAGAATGTGTTAATAACACTAACAGACTCCCAAGGAGCAATAACATTAACTGTCAGCAAAGAAATTGCTGAGAAAATAAAGACTGGTAAGTAAAAAAATATTGATGGTTTAGTGTTACTAATTTCATTTTATTTTGATTGATAGCATTTTTTTTACAGATGAAAAATATGCAGCATACATAATGCAACAAGTGAGATCTGCAGCACAGAAACATGGTAAGGTATTTGTTAATCACATTCATAAAATGAGCATAGCAGACATTAATTGTGTTTTTTTTTTTTCCGGCATGCAGATATTACCCATCATCCAGCATCTTTGACCCAGTGTCCCCTCCTCCAGTTACAACCCATCAAGCGTTTTTCCAGCATCTTTGACCCAGTGTCCCCTCCAGTTGCCAACCCATCATTTCCAAATCATATTTTGACCCAGTGTCCCCGTTTGTTCGTCCTTGATTTTTGACCCAGTGTCCCCTCCAGTCTGACTGGAGATCAGCATCTTTGACCCAGTGTATCTTGATTTTCCTGATTTGATTCACTTGTAAAGGCTGTCTGTTGAAACAAGGGAAATACATCTCACTCAAGCCTTGCAAACACACAATCCTCAATCATGACAGTTGGCAATGTAAAGAATTTAGATACAAGGTATGTCACCAATTCAAAATGCACTATCCAGTATCTACACAAAGTTTCTCTTATCTCTATTATTAAGAGTATTAGTACTGACTTGTTTTCATAGAATTCACACACAGGACCACACTGCTGCTGCTCGACCTCACACAAACAGTACCTGCATCTGTATTACAAAAACAAAATTGCTTTCTACAAAAGCTTGAACAAGCTTTTAAAGAAAAAAAGGTTACAGCGTCAGTAATGACAAACTGAGAAAAAACTTGGCAACATGATAACTACCTATAAAGGGCTAAATGCCGTGTGTCATATGCAACATGGATGGGAAAAGTAATCTTGGGAGTATTACAAGGTTGGAAATGCTTTATGTATGCAATTACCGCAGAATTGCTGGATTTACATTTAAACCATTTTGCAATGCATTTATATTTATATTGTTTTACATGTATTCTCACATTAAGAAATGGAAGACTTATTTGCTAGAAATACTGGATTGTTGGGAGTGCACCATCGGGCACAATATGCCAACTCCTCTATTCAACACCATCTCATCCCAGACTACAGCTGTAGCCCTCAACAGCACTGGCATCAAGCTCCCATGAGAACGGCCTCTCTCAGAAGAGCAACCAGATCCCTCCACTGGTCTCCCTTCACAGAAACACAAAGAAGAAGACCAATGAGATCAACTTTCTATGATGTTTTGAGGAGGCACATTCTCTCTCTTTGAGAACCGCTGCTTTAGAATCACTAGTCTTTTGCACTGACTTGCAATACACTGTTCAAAGAGAAGCAGAAGGGTGTTTGAAAAGAAAACTGTAACCTGCCTTGGAGAAATACTTGAACAACTAAAAAAAAATCAGTAAATCACAAGAAATGTTAATAGATCTATTAAAAATAAAGTATAACTATATACAGTCCATTCTCATGCGTCTCATGTTATATTTATTGTTCATCACAACATCATAATAACACCATCACAAAACTTTCCTCCCCACACATGGGCATAATACTACATCATTATTAGATGTATTAACTAATTCCAAAACAGTAAATTAAAAAAGCTTTACATTGCAAAAAAAGATGTGTTTATGGCAAGGGTTGAACAGAAGAATGTCAATGTAATGTCTACAGGCAGCCACAAATTGCATCTCTATAATGTGCAGCATCATTGTGAATGTGGCCTTCTGGTGGATATGGTTCATCCTCCATATCATCAGTCTGCTCATCCTCATCTATGTGGTCACTGGATTCCAGGCACATGTTGTGAAGGATGCAACAGGCTGTGACTGCAGAAGAAATGTTCTTCAAATCTTTCATGTGAAAACATTTCAAACTCCTAATTTTGTTTTAATATACCATTTTTTATTGTTGTCAATTACTGGATAGGAATTCAAATTAAACAACGTCTTTGTCTGACAGTCAAGTGGCCATTGTCCCTGTATGGCTTCATAAGCTGTAGCACAAAGAGGGTATGCAAGTCAGGAATAAGGATGCATGCCCTCTGGAACCAGGGAATGTGGATCTTCCTGAATACAATTACCTCTGACAAGTGAAATGCCCTTGAATCATGCCAGCTACCAGGGTGACCCACACTGACATGTTTCAACTGACTGTCACAGAATCCTGTAGATTCACAGAATAGAATTCTTTTCCTATTGATACTAGGCCACAGGATTCTCACAGTGAGGTTTTACAATAGGAATATGGCATCCATCAAGATGCGCACAGACAGTGTTAGGAAACCCAGCTGTTTTGAATCCTAACTGAGACATGTGCAGGGCTTCTCCTCTGGGAAAGAGATGTAGTGTGACAAATGATTTCTTCAAAGAGAACAGAACTCATGCAGGTGTTTTGAAACTGTGGATTTGGTCAAGTTAAATCTGTCTGCAACTCCTCTATAGGACTTTTGGTTGGAAAGAGTCCACAGGAGGCAAGTATACTGTTGGTCAGTGGTACCTTGGTCTGCTGTGCATTCATATAAACAAGAGTGGGCCAAGTGTATTCTAAAGCTCCTGCATTAGGAACAGAAAAACATGATTAATATGATAAAACATGGAAACATTTTATTTCTTATATACAACAGCACAACAGTTGAAACAAACAGGGCTTAAGCCCAAAAAATAATATTTTAGACAATCAAGCTATGTCCCCATAGTACATTTACGTGCTTTGTTTCACCCCCCCAGCTCTTAATGCATGGTGTTTCTTTCTGGAGCATCAGTGAATGTTTGAACCTTTTTAATAGTTGTGTTTGAGTCTTAAAATATCTTACTCAGAACAGTGATAAATAAATAAAAATAACATGCATTTTGCATGATCTCTTATTTTGTTAAAATTATTCACATTTTCACAGCTTCTATAGGGGGCCCAAACTTTTGCATAAAACTATATGTGTGTGTCTTACATGATGTACTTCTTCTCACCCCTACATACCTCCACACGCCCTCTAGAAAGTCTGAAATGACTCTGAAACTCAGAGGGACTGTACAAATGGACCACTTGCTCAATGAAATGTCGAATTTTAGGGACATTCCTAGCAAAAGGACAAACAGTTGTTCTGACATCTGTCAACTTGCTATTTACTTCATTTACCATTTGCTAATACAATCCTTGAAAATTTCTTACATGTTGTTGTATAAGCTGTTTATTTGGACATTATTTGACAGTACCTTTGGTGATTATCATTATAATAATCATCTTCATGTAAAAACAGTGGTATTTCCATTACATCGCACTTCTTCTTTGCGCACATAAAATTCAGTTTAAAGCAAACTTGAAATGTTTTGACAAAAGACATTGCTCATCGTAAATTGCAATGTGACAGTTGACATGTGACAACGTAAGCTGTCTTTGAGATTTCAGGAAGTTTCCGATTGTAGATAGTAAACCTGGTTCTCGGGTGGACTGATTAGCGGTTGTGTAAACACGGTTAAACTGGAAATGCATTTCTTTTTCTATTTCCTTTATATATCAGAGATATCTTTTTATCATATTCGGCTTTCTAACGCAAGCCTAACCGGTCACAGACATTCATTATAAGGAGAGACATTCCAACAAGTCATTAATTAATACGTCACACGCTGCGCGTGTATGCAATGTAAGAGACAAACAAAGAACCTTAAACCTACTTTAGTTATACCGTGATTCATTTTCGTATTAGATTGCATGTTTTATTTAGATTCCTATTGTTATATGACCTCCTATTGTTATTCTTAACTGTACATGTATTTTATTCTGTTTGTTGCTTGTTATGTTTTGTATTACTTCTATGGCTTTTACACGGTCTACATATAATTTCACTGCGAGTTGTATCACGTGTATCACAACTTTGTATGTGAAGAATACTACTTGGCCTGCGTGTCCAGACAATTGTGCTGCTTGCAATCTTTTTATTTTTGCTTTGGTTTCTATACTGTGTGATGAAACGATACCTATGGCTTTCCAAAAATGTGGTGTTTTTGTTACGCATGGGCATTGTGGTTTTAGTGGTCAGTAATAATTACTTTTACTATTATTCATGTGATACATTTGTTATCAATAGGTGTCTTTGTGTTATCGGCATGAGTTATGCCCATCAGTTCTACGTGTAGTCTACTGCTATGGTGCTTTGCACAATACATGCTAACAATTCTTTACGATTATCTTTCAGGAATTTGAATCTGCATGGCTTTTACAAAACAGCGCGTGGTAAAAGACAAGGACGCGTCCTCTCGTGGAATAAAGAGACGTTCCTTCTGCAAAGGAGCATGTCCGGCCAGTTGGCGTGCACCTCGGTCCCGGCTGAAGATGCTGAGGACACTTGAGGACCTGCCTAGGTGGTTTGAAACCAAGGCCCTGGCAGACCTCAATAAGAAATATACACTAGGGAGCTTCTGGATGCTGAATCGTTCATGGAGCCTAGGTTCAAAGCGCAGTACATCAGCGCAGGCGGCGTCCCGTGGCTAGGACCCGACTAAAGATGGTAATTCTGGAATCCGTGAGACCGTACTCTAGTAATAATGATGCTTTGATCGTTATGCTTCCACAAACACATGTTTCTATGTAATTCAACTGCACAATTAATGTGAGATTTTTTTCCCCATCTGCCAGGAGAAGAGATCTCGTATGGTGAAAGCGTTCAGAAGCTCGCTGACCCTCAGGGGAAAAGGCAGACAGTTCTCTAATTGGCCTCTTCCGCTTTGCCTGATCAGCCTGAAGATCGCATTCGCGGAGGAGTTCAGACGTTCCGGGCCTGTTCCCCGACCCGACTACAGTGCTTGAACTGGTTTCGTCCTCAGATCGGCATTTCACGCTGGTTTTCGGCACAAGAGCCACCGTGGAGCGTAAAGGCAGGATGGCTGTGGCCACTCCGCCGGGCTTCGCCGGCATGCCGCTACCGACCGGCGATGATTAAGATGCATATTGCTGTTAATGCTCAGACAGCGTTTCTTTTAAGATTACCTTAAAAGTACAGTTCACATGTTTATTTTGCCTTTGGCTTTTTGATTGACTCAAATCTATTCAGAGAGGTACAGGCAGACGTTTGTTCTCCTTGATTTTTTTGCACCGTGTGTGTTGCGCTTCTGACTGGAGATCATTAAGACCATATGTATCTTATATTTTGATTGATTTATTTAAAGGCTGTCTGGTAAAGTTCACAGACGGTGTTTGTTTTTTACGTTTACATACGTTCATGACTTATTTGGCATCTAAAGAGTGATTTAGATATCACCACATTTCATCCTAATCCGAAGGTCTGGCCAACAGGAAAGAGCTGTACATGTTTCGTTTATCTTATCGTGTGTCTCTCAGACTGTACAATGATTTATTGTTTGTTGAGTAATACAGAAGCTAAAGGGCTTTAAAAGCAACAACCGCACATTAAATAACAATGGCGATGTTTGTTAAAAACAGAATCACAATTCGATTATTTTCTTGGAAAGGAAAATTCCCTGTGTATTTTCAGATGCAATGTCTAAAATATGTTGTCAGTCACTGAAGTAATGTTCTAAGAAATGAATGCTGTGTGTCATATGTAGGCATGGATGGCATTCATGTTTGAATCTGACAATGGATTCAACTGTGAACGAAATCCTCGGAATTCATGGAACTCCATGAGCCGTTAACTGTATGTTGCTGTGTTCAAATCTAATGCAATGTGTATGACTTTAGTGTTTTTTTTTTTTTTTTGTATTAACATTAAGATATGGGAGAGAATCAGTTGATGCTAGACTTACTCAAGATTGCTGTTTTGCACTCAGTCAGAAGGCGTGGCGTCCTGCTGGCTTGACACTGGTCAACACCTTCTTTGTTCTAAAGCTGTAGCCCAGGACGCTTTTCTGGAAAGAGCCGAAGTGTATTGTGGTTCATTGATGTGCTTGGAAAGGAAATTTTCAGATGCAATAAATAAATAAATGACATCTTTCTGAGGTGCCTCTGTCCACCATAAGGGGTTCTAATGTGATGGAATGTATTGGGCGTGGCTCTCTTTGTTTCATGCTACATTCTTAGTGACATCACAGAATAGAATCTTTTGCACTATGTTGCAATACACTGTTCAAATGAAGATTAGATGTAAACATGTTTGTTTTGCTTAAGCCGTTTATGTGACTGCAGAAATGAAGTGAGAAACAGGTGGTGTTCTTTTAAGGACATGTTTTATTTGTAAAGTACAAACTCGTCTGTCATATAATGTGCAATTAAATCACAGGCTTTGATAAGCTCAACCTTTTCTGTATAAACAGCAACTGATTTCATGTAGAAATGTTCCTAAATGTAGACGGTAGAAACGGTACTAAATGTAAGTGTAGAAATGTTTTTACATTTTCATAAACAGTGCTATTCAAAAGTGCAACAGTTCAATTCAGATCAAAGTGGCCAAAATAACTTTTCAAAGTTAAATAGGCAAAATCATAGCAGAAGGCATATATAGGCTACTTTATTGTTCTACACACACCCTGGCTACATATCACTGGCTATGTGTGATATTCATGTGTATATAAAGTGCTTAACCAATGTATTAGAGCACTCGTCATAATAAAAGAAAACACAAACAGTAATCGGTCAAAAACTTGTCTAAAACAAAACTTTTTTTTATTGTTGTGTTCATTGGGCAAATAGCAAATTAAAACAACGAAATAGTCTGTATTCGCATTTTGTTATACCCAGATTTTAGCTGGCACATTCAGCTTCTCTCAGAAGTCAGGAATTAAGGACTGCAAGTACGCTACCAGTCAAAGGCTTTCATACAATTGATAGAAGTGTTTCTCATGATCTTCAAAATCTTTTTTATCTGAAGGTGTACATTTCAATGTTTGAACTGAATGTCATAGACAAAAATGTAATTCTGCCAACATTTTCTTTTGCATTTTGAAAACTAAAATCGTATTTAAAAAAAAAAACAAAAAAACATTTGAAATGGATTACTAGGACCAAATAATGAATAAAAGCCACCAATAAGAGTCCAGCAAAGATGGAAATTCCTTCAGTGCTGTTTAAAAAGCTTCCTCAAGAAACTGGATGATAAGAGAGTAAGACTGTACAAATTCCAGTCAAAGGGTGGCTACTTTTGAGGATGCTGAAATAAAACATGGTGTTTATTTGTTTTGGATGTTGGAGGCAACATAATTCCCGCAGTTTTAATTGTGTTATTTCATGGTTTTGAGGAGTTTGCTACTGATATTCTAAAATGTGTGTGTGGGGGGACTAAACAACAGTGAGTAAGTGTTTCTAAACCTTTGCTTGGTAGTGTAAATAACTGTAACTGGGCATGTGAATAAAAACAATAATGTGCTTTACTATTTCTTATTTTGCCTGTCGTGTTAAAACAGCACCATTTAACAATGTGTGCTATTTAACAATTAAATAGCACACACACACATACTGGTGGATTAACCATTACCATAGAAACATGATTTTAGAATGTATTCGGGCGTGGCTCAATTGTAATAAACTTGCTCAGTACTGTATCTATGGTGATATACGTCACACACCCGCATATATATATATTTCCCGAATTTCTCCTATTCTGTTTTATACTTCTATAAACATTTTTCCGTTTTGTTTACAAAGGCCGTCTGCTACTAACATTCGGCGACGTAAAGTTAAAGGTCCGACTGCCTGAGTGCCTCCACGTGCGCCTGGATGGTCCGGGTAGCGTAGCGACAACCAATGACAGACAGCTGTCGCGCTCTCACGTGAGCGGACTTGTTCGGGCTTTACAGATTCGGTCTTTAATGTAGTTACTGTACATACAGCTAGCTTGCACGCACATTACCAACTGCACATTGATATGCGTATTTGCCTGATACTGGGATAAACTGCTTTGGCGTTGAGCGGCATTCACAAAACGCGCTAGGCCTAATTTCTAGCTGCCAGGTAAGCAAACTTGACAATGTCCCGGCGACAAAAAGACAACAAAGCGTCCAAAATCATCGTAATAAGATTATGTGACAACGAGTGGCCAGCGTAAGTCTTCTTTCTTTTATTTCTCAAGCACACACGGTTTTAGCGATTGTAGATAGTAAACCTGGTTCTCGGGTGGACTGATTAGCGGTTGTGTAAACACGGTTTAACTGGAAATTCATTTCTTTTTCTATTTCCTTTATATATATAGAGATATCTTTTATCATATTCGGCTTTTGTGACGTTTGCGTTTGGTGCGTCACAGTCGCACTGTGGAACAGCGGCTAAGGAGAGACATTCCACCAAGTCATTAATACGTCCTGCGCGTGTATGCAATGTAAGAGACAAACAAAGAACCTTAAACCTACTTTAGTTATACCGTGATTCATTTTCGTATTAGATTGCATGTTTTATTTAGATTCCTATTGTTATATGACCTCCTATTGTTATTCTTAACTGTACATGTATTTTATTCTGTTTGTTGCTTGTTATGTTTTGTATTACTTCTATGGCTTTTACACGGTCTACATATAATTTCACTGCGAGTTGTATCACGTGTATCACAACTTTGTATGTGAAGAATACTACTTGGCCTGCGTGTCCAGACAATTGTGCTGCTTGCAATCTTTTATTTTTGCTTTGGTTTCTATACTGTGTGATGAAACGATACCTATGGCTTTCAAAAATGTGGTGTTTTTGTTACGCATGGGCATTGTGGTTTTAGTGGTCAGTAATAATTACTTTTACTATTATTCATGTGATACATTTGTTATCAATAGGTGTCTTTGTGTTATCGGCATGAGTTATGCCCATCAGTTCTCGACGTGTAGTCTACTGCTATGGTGCTTTGCACAATACATGCTAACAATTCTTTACGATTATCTTTCAGAATTTGAATCTGCATGGCTTTTACAAAACAGCGTGGTAAAAGACAAGGAGCGTCCTCGTGGAATAAAGAGGCGTTCCTTCTGCAAAGGAGCATGTCCGGCCAGTTGGCGTGCACCTCGGTCCGGCTGAAGATGCTGAGGACACTTGAGGACCTGCCTAGGTGGTTTGAAACCAAGGCCCTGGCAGACCTCAATAAGAAATATACACTAGGGAGCTTCTGGATGCTGAATCGTTCATGGAGCCTAGGTTCAAAGCGCAGTACATCAGCGCGAGGCGGCGTCCCCGTGGCTAGGACCCGACTAAAGATGGTAATTCTGGAATCCGTGAGACGTACTCTAGTAATAATGATGCGCTTGATCGTTATGCTTCCACAAAGACATGTTTCTATGTAATTCAACTGCACAATTAATGTGAGATTTTTTCCCCCATCTGCCAGGAGAAGAGATCTCGCGTATAGTGAAAGCGTTCAGAAGCTCGCGGCCCTCAGGGGAAAAGGCAGACAGTTCTCCTAATTGGCCTCTTCGGCTTTGCCTGATCAGCCTGAAGATGTCGCGGAGGCGAGTTCGAGCCCGTCACCACCGACGGAGAGAGGGCGTTCCCTCGGCCCGGCGCAAAGTCGCGTGAGGTCGCATTTCCGCGTCTGCGTACAAAGGAGCCGCATAAGTGTCTTTGTGTAGCGGCCACAAAGGCGCTCGCCCCTCCGGCGTCTGTTAAGCCAGCGGAGGGAATACAGTGCCTTGAACTGGCTCGTCCTCAGAGCCGGCAAAAGCGGACACGCTGGTTTTCCCGGCCAAACACACCGCGAGCTACCGAACGCCGTAAGGCAGGATGGCCTTGGCCACTCTCGCCGTGGGCTTCCGCCGGCATGCCGCTACCGACCGGCGATGATTAAGATGCATATTGCTGTTAATGCTCAGACAGCGTTTCTTTTAAGATTACCTTAAAAGTACAGTTCACATGCTTATTTTGCCTTTGGCTTTTTTGATTGACTCAAATCTATTCAGAGAGGTACAGGCAGACGTTTGTTCTCCTTGATTTTTTTTTGCACCGTGTGTGTTGCGCTTCTGACTGGAGATCATTAAGACCATATGTATCTTACATTTTGATTGATTTATTTAAAGGCTGTCTGGTAAAGTTCACAGACGGTGTTTGACAAGTTTTACACGTTTACATACGTTCATGACTTATTTGGCATCTAAAGAGTGATTTAGATATCACCACATTTCATCCTAATCCGAAGGTCTGGCCAACAGGAAAGAAGCTGTACATGTTTTCGTTTATCTTATCGTGTGTCTCTCAGACTGTACAATGATTTATTGTTTGCTGAGTAATACAGAAGCTAAAGGGCTTTAAAAAGCAACAACCGCACATTAAATAACAATGGCGATGTTTGTTAAAAAACAGAATCACAATTCGATTCTTTTCTTGGAAAGGAAAATTCCCTGTGTATTTTCAGATGCAATGTCTAAAATATGTCGTCAGTCACTGAAGTAATGTTCTAAGAACTGAATGCTGTGTGTCATATGTAGGCATGGATGGCATTCATGTTTGAATCTGACAATGGATTCAACTGTGAACGAAATCCCTCGGAATACATGGAACTCCATGAGCCGTTAACTGTATGTTGCTGTGTTCAAATCTAATGCAATGTGTATGACTTTAGTGTTTTGTTTTTTTTTTGTATTAACATTAAGATATGGGAGAGAATCAGTTGATGCTAGACTTACTGAAGATGGCTGTTTTGCACTCAGTCAGGCGTGGCGTCCTGCTGGCTTGACACTGGTCAACACCTTCTTTGTTCTAAAGCTGTAGCCCAGGCGCTTTTCTGGAAAGAGCCGAAGTGTATTGTGGTTCATTGATGTGCTTGGAAAGGAAATTTCAGATCAGATGCAATAAATAAATAAATGACATCTTTCTGAGGTGCCTCTGTCCACCATAAGGGGTTCTAATGTGATGGAATGTATTGGGCGTGGCTCTCTTTGTTTCATGCTACATTCTTAGTGACATCACAGAATAGAATCTTTTGCACTATGTTGCAATACACTGTTCAAATGAAGATTAGATGTAAACATGTTTGTTTTGCTTAAGCCGTTTATGTGACTGCAGAAATGAAGTGAGAAACAGGTGGTGTTCTTTTAAGGACATGTTTTATTTGTAAAGTACAAACTCGTCTGTCATATAATGTGCAATTAAATCACAGGCTTTGATAAGCTCAACCTTTTCTGTATAAACAGCAACTGATTTCATGTAGAAATGTTCCTAAATGTAGGCGGTAGAAGCGGTACTAAATGTAAGTGTAGAAATGTGTTTTACATTTTCATAAACAGTGCTATTCAAAAGTGCAACAGTTCAATTCAGATCAAAGTGGCCAAAATAACTTTCAAAGTTAAATAGGCAAAATCATAGCAGAAGGCATGTATAGGCTACTTTATTGTTCTACACACACCCTGGCTACATATCACTGGCTATGTGTGATATTCATGTGTATATAAAGTGCTTAACCAATGTATTAGAGCACTTTCGTCATAATAAAAAGAAAACACAAACAGTAATCGGTCAAAACTTGTCTAAAACAAAACTTTTTATTGTTGTGTTCATTGGGCAAATAGCAAATTAAAACAACGAAATAGTCTGTATTAGCATTTTGTTATACCCAGATTTTAGCTGGCACATTCAGCTTCTCTCAGAAGTCAGGAATTAAGGACTGCAAGTGCAGCTACCAGTCAAAGGCTTTCATACAATTGATAGAAGTGTTTCTCATGATCTTCAAAATCTTTTTATCTGAAGGTGTACATTTCAATGTTTGAACTGAATGTCATAGACAAAAATGTAATTCTGCCAACATTTTCTTTTGCATTTGAAAACTAAAATCGTATTTAAAAAAAACCCCATTTGAAATGGATTACTAGGACCAAATAATGAATAAAAAGCCACCAATAAGAGTCCAGCAAAGATGGAAATTCCTTCAGTGCTGTTTAAAAAGCTTCCTCAAGAAACTGGATGATAAGAGAGTAAGACTGTACAAATTCCAGTCAAGGGTGGCTACTTTTGAGGATGCTGAAATAAAACATGGTGTTTATTTGTTTTGGATGTTGGAGGCAACATAATTCCCGCAGTTTTAATTGTGTTATTTCATGGTTTTGAGGAGTTTGCTACTGATATTCTAAAATGTGTGTGGGGGGGACTAAACAACAGTGAGCAAGTGTTTCTAAACCTTTGCTTGGTAGTGTAAATAACTGTAACTGGGCATGTGAATAAAAAACAATAATGTGCTTTACTATTTCTTATTTTGCCTGTCGTGTTAAAACAGCACCATTTAACAATGTGTGTGTGCTATTTAACAATTAAATACACACACACACACATACTGGTGGATTAACCATTACCATAGAAACATGATTTTAGAATGTATTCGGGGTGGCTCAATTGTAATAAACTTGCTCAGTACTGTATCTATGGTGATATACGTCACACCCGCATATATATATATTTCCCGAATTTCTCCTATTCTGTTTTATACTTCTATAAACATTTTTCCCGTTTGTTTACAAAGGCCGTCTGCTACTAACATTCGGCGACGTAAAGTTAAAGGTCCGACTGCCTGAGTGCCTCCACGTGCGCCTGGATGGGTCGGGTAGCGTAGCGACAACCAATGACAGACAGCTGTCGCTCTCACGTGAGCGGACTTGTTCGGGCTTTACAGATTCGGTCTTTAATGTAGTTACTGTACATACAGCTAGCTTGCACGCACATTACCAACTGCACATTGATATGCGTATTTGCCTGATACTGGGATAAACTGCTTTGGCGTTGAGCGCGGCATTCACAAAACACGCTAGGCCTAATTTCTAGCTGCCAGGTAAGCAAACTTGACAATGTCGGCGACAAAAGACAACAAAGCGTCCAAAATCATCGTAATAAGATTATGTGACAACGAGTGACGCGTAAGTCTTCTTTCTTTTATTTCTCAAGCACACTGCGGTTTTCGCGATTGTAGATAGTAAACCTGGTTCTCGGGTGGACTGATTAGCGGTTGTGTAAACACGGTTTAACTGGAAATTCATTTCTTTTCTATTTCCTTTATATATATAGAGATATCTTTTATCATATTCGGCTTTTGTGGCGTTGCGTTTGGTGCGTCACAGTCGCACTGTGGAACAGCGCGCTAAGGAGAGACATTCCACCAAGTCATTAATACGTCCTGCGCGTGTATGCAATGTAAGAGACAAACAAAGAACCTTAAACCTACTTTAGTTATACCGTGATTCATTTTCGTATTAGATTGCATGTTTTATTTAGATTCCTATTGTTATATGACCTCCTATTGTTATTCTTAACTGTACATGTATTTTATTCTGTTTGTTGCTTGTTATGTTTTGTATTACTTCTATGGCTTTTACACGGTCTACATATAATTTCACTGCGAGTTGTATCACGTGTATCACAACTTTGTATGTGAAGAATACTACTTGGCCTGCGTGTCCAGACAATTGTGCTGCTTGCAATCTTTTATTTTTGCTTTGGTTTCTATACTGTGTGATGAAGCGATACCTATGGCTTTCCAAAATGTGGTGTTTTTACATTTACGCATGGGCATTGTGGTTTTAGTGGTCAGTAATAATTACTTTTACTATTATTCATGTGATACATTTGTTATCAATAGGTGTCTTTGTGTTATCGGCATGAGTTATGCCCATCAGTTCTACGTGTAGTCTACTGCTATGGTGCTTTGCACAATACATGCTAACAATTCTTTCACGATTATCTTTCAGGAATTTGAATCTGCATGGCTTTTACAAAACAGCTGGCGTGGTAAAAGACAAGGGCCAGCGATCCTCGTGGAATAAAGAGGCGTTCCTTCTGCAAAGGAGCATGTCCGGCCAGTTGGCGTGCACCTCGGTCCCGGCTGAAGATGCTGAGAACACTTGAGGACCTGCCTAGGTGGTTTGAAACCAAGGCCCTGGCAGACCTCAATAAGAAATGTACACTAGGGAGCTTCTGGATGCTGAATCGTTCATGGAGCCTAGGTTCAAAGCGCCAGTACATCAGCGCGAGGCGGCGTCCCGTGGCTAGGACCCGACTAAAGATGGTAATTCTGGAATCCGTGAGACGTACTCTAGTAATAATGATGCGCTTGATCGTTATGCTTCCACAAAGACATGTTTCTATGTAATTCAACTGCACAATTAATGTGAGATTTTTTCCCCATCTGCCAGGAGAAGAGATCTCGTATAGTGAAAGCGTTCAGAAGCTCGCTGACCCTCAGGGGAAAAGGCAGACAGTTCTCCTAATTGGCCTCTTCCGCTTTGCCTGATCAGCCTGAAGATGTCGCGGAGGCGAGTTCGAGCCCGTCACCGACGGAGAGGGCGTTCCCTCGGCCCGGCGCAAAGTGCGTGAGGTCGCATTTCCGTCTGCATTACAAAGGAGCCCGCAAGTGTCTTTGTGTAGCGGCCACACAAGCTTCGCCCCTCCGGCGTCTGTTAAGCCAGCGGAGGGAATACAGTGCCTTGAACTGGCTCGTCCTCAGAGCCGGCAAAAGCGGACACGCTGGTTTCCGGCCAAACACACATGAGCTACCGAGCGCCGTAAGGCAGGATGGCCTTGGCCACTCTCGCCGGGGCTTCCGCCCGGCATGCCGCTACCGACCCGGCGATGATTAAGATGCATATTGCTGTTAATGCTCAGACAGCGTTTCTTTTAAGATTACCTTAAAAGTACAGTTCACATGTTTATTTTGCCTTTGGCTTTTGATTGACTCAAATCTATTCAGAGAGGTACAGGCAGACGTTTGTTCTCCTTGATTTTTTGCACCGTGTGTGTTGCGCTTCTGACTGGAGATCATTAAGACCATATGTATCTTACATTTTGATTGATTTATTTAAAGGCTGTCTGGTAAAGAGTTCACAGACGGTGTTTGACAAGTTTTACACGTTTACATACGTTCATGACTTATTTGGCATCTAAAGAGTGATTTAGATATCACCACATTTCATCCTAATCCGAAGGTCTGGCCAACAGGAAAGAGCTGTACATGTTTCGTTTATCTTATCGTGTGTCTCTCAGACTGTACAATGATTTATTGTTTGCTGAGTAATACAGAAGCTAAAGGGCTTTAAAAGCAACAACCGCACATTAAATAACAATGGCGATGTTTGTTAAAAACAGAATCACAATTCGATTCTTTTCTTGGAAAGGAAAATTCCCTGTGTATTTTCAGATGCAATGTCTAAAATATGTCGTCAGTCACTGAAGTAATGTTCTAAGAACTGAATGCTGTGTGTCATATGTAGGCATGGATGGCATTCATGTTTGAATCTGACAATGGATTCAACTGTGAACGAAATCCCTCGGAATACATGGAACTCCATGAGCCGTTAACTGTATGTTGCTGTGTTCAAATCTAATGCAATGTGTATGACTTTAGTGTTTTTTTTTTTTTTTTGTATTAACATTAAGATATGGGAGAGAATCAGTTGATGCTAGACTTACTGAAGATTGCTTTTTTGCACTCAGTCAGGCGTGACGTCCTGCTGGCTTGACACTGGTCAACACCTTCTTTGTTCTAAAGCTGTAGCCCAGACGCTTTTCTGGAAAGAGCCGAAGTGTATTGTGGTTCATTGATGTGCTTGGAAAGGAAATTTTCAGATGCAATAAATAAATAAATGACATCTTTCTGAGGTGCCTCTGTCCACCATAAGGGGTTCTAATGTGATGGAATGTATTGGGCGTGGCTCTCTTTGTTTCATGCTACATTCTTAGTGACATCACAGAATAGAATCTTTTTGCACTATGTTGCAATACACTGTTCAAATGAAGATTAGATGTAAACATGTTTGTTTTGCTTAAGCCGTTTATGTGACTGCAGAAATGAAGTGAGAAACAGGTGGTGTTCTTTTAAGGACATGTTTTATTTGTAAAGTACAAACTCGTCTGTCATATAATGTGCAATTAAATCACAGGCTTTGATAAGCTCAACCTTTTCTGTATAAACAGCAACTGATTTCATGTAGAAATGTTCCTAAATGTAGGCGGTAGAAGCGGTACTAAATGTAAGTGTAGAAATGTGTTTTACATTTTCATAAACAGTGCTATTCAAAAGTGCAACAGTTCAATTCAGATCAAAGTGGCCAAAATAACTTTTCAAAGTTAAATAGGCAAAATCATAGCAGAAGGCATGTATAGGCTACTTTATTGTTCTACACACACCCTGGCTACATATCACTGGCTATGTGTGATATTCATGTGTATATAAAGTGCTTAACCAATGTATTAGAGCACTTTCGTCATAATAAAAAGAAAACACAAACAGTAATCGGTCAAAAACTTGTCTAAAACAAAACTTTTTATTGTTGTGTTCATTGGGCAAATAGCAAATTAAAACAACGAAATAGTCTGTATTCGCATTTTGTTATACCCAGATTTTAGCTGGCTCATTCAGCTTCTCTCAGAAGTCAGGAATTAAGGACTGCAAGTACGCTACCAGTCAAAGGCTTTCATACAATTGATAGAAGTGTTTCTCATGATCTTCAAAATCTTTTTATCTGAAGGTGTACATTTCAATGTTTGAACTGAATGTCATAGACAAAATGTAATTCTGCCAACATTTTCTTTTGCATTTGAAAACTAAAATCGTATTTTAAAAAAAAAAAAAAAACATTTGAAATGGATTACTAGGACCAAATAATGAATAAAAAGCCACCAATAAGAGTCCAGCAAAGATGGAAATTCCTTCAGTGCTGTTTAAAAGCTTCCTCAAGAAACTGGATGATAAGAGAGTAAGACTGTACAAATTCCAGTCAAAGGGTGGCTACTTTTGAGGATGCTGAAATAAAACATGGTGTTTATTTGTTTTGGATGTTGGAGGCAACATAATTCCCGCAGTTTTAATTGTGTTATTTCATGGTTTTGAGGAGTTTGCTACTGATATTCTAAAAAATGTGTGTGGGGGACTAAACAACAGTGAGTAAGTGTTTCTAAACCTTTGCTTGGTAGTGTAAATAACTGTAACTGGGCATGTGAATAAAAACAATAATGTGCTTTACTATTTCTTATTTTGCCTGTCGTGTTAAAACAGCACCATTTAACAATGTGTGCTATTTAACAATTAAATAGCACACACACACATACTGGTGGATTAACCATTACCATAGAAACATGATTTTAGAATGTATTCGGGCGTGGCTCAATTGTAATAAACTTGCTCAGTACTGTATCTATGGTGATATACGTCACACACCCGCATATATATATATTTCCCGAATTTCTCCTATTCTGTTTTATACTTCTATAAACATTTTTCCGTTTTGTTTACAAAGGCCGTCTGCTACTAACATTCGGCGACGTAAAGTTAAAGGTCCGACTGCCTGAGTGCCTCCCCGTCGCCTGGATGGTCCGGGTAACGTAGCGACAACCAATGACAGACAGCTGTCGCTCTCACGTGAGCGGACTTGTTCGGGCTTTACAGATTCGGTCTTTAATGTAGTTACTGTACATACAGCTAGCTTGCACGCACATTACCAACTGCACATTGATATGCGTATTTGCCTGATACTGGGATAAACTGCTTTGGCGTTGAGCGCGGCATTCACAAACACGCGCTAGGCCTAATTTCTAGCTGCCAGGTAAGCAAACTTGACAATGTCGAGCGACAAAAAGACAACAAAGCGTCCAAAATCATCGTAATAAGATTATGTGACAACGAGTGACGCGTAAGTCTTCTTTCTTTTATTTCTCAAGCACACGGTTTAGCGATTGTAGATAGTAAACCTGGTTCTCGGGTGGACTGATTAGCGGTTGTGTAAACACGGTTTAACTGGAAATTCATTTCTTTTTCTATTTCCTTTATATATATAGAGATATCTTTTATCATATTCGGCTTTTTGTGGCGTTGCGTTCCCGGTGCGTCACAGTCGCGCTACTGTGGAAGCAGCGCTAAGGAGAGACATTCCACCAAGTCATTAATCGTCTGCGGCGTGTATGCAATGTAAGAGACAAACAAAGAACCTTAAACCTACTTTAGTTATACCGTGATTCATTTTCGTATTAGATTGCATGTTTTATTTAGATTCCTATTGTTATATGACCTCCTATTGTTATTCTTAACTGTACATGTATTTTATTCTGTTTGTTGCTTGTTATGTTTTGTATTACTTCTATGGCTTTTACACGGTCTACATATAATTTCACTGCGAGTTGTATCACGTGTATCACAACTTTGTATGTGAAGAATACTACTTGGCCTGCGTGTCCAGACAATTGTGCTGCTTGCAATCTTTTTATTTTTGCTTTGGTTTCTATACTGTGTGATGAAACGATACCTATGGCTTTCCAAAAATGTGGTGTTTTTGTTACGCATGGGCATTGTGGTTTTAGTGGTCAGTAATAATTACTTTTACTATTATTCATGTGATACATTTGTTATCAATAGGTGTCTTTGTGTTATCGGCATGAGTTATGCCCATCAGTTCTACGTGTAGTCTACTGCTATGGTGCTTTGCACAATACATGCTAACAATTCTTTACGATTATCTTTCAGGAATTTGAATCTGCATGGCTTTTACAAAACAGCTGGCGTGGTAAAAGACAAGGACCTCCTCGTGGAATAAAGAGGCGTTCCTTCTGCAAAGGAGCATGTCCGGCCAGTTGGCGTGCACCTCGGTCCCGGCTGAAGATGCTGAGGACACTTGAGGACCTGCCTAGGTGGTTTGAAACCAAGGCCCTGGCAGACCTCAATAAGAAATATACACTAGGGAGCTTCTGGATGCTGAATCGTTCATGGAGCCTAGGTTCAAAGCGCCAGTACATCAGCGCAGGCGGCGGCGTCCCGTGGCTAGGACCCGACTAAAGATGGTAATTCTGGAATCCGTGAGACGTACTCTAGTAATAATGATGCGCTTGATCGTTATGCTTCCACAAAGACATGTTTCTATGTAATTCAACTGCACAATTAATGTGAGATTTTTTTCCCCCCATCTGCCAGGAGAAGAGATCTCGTATAGTGAAAGCGTTCAGAAGCTCGCGGCCCTCAGGGGAAAAGGCAGACAGTTCTCCTAATTGGCCTCTTCCGCTTTGCCTGATCAGCCTGAAGATGTCGCGGAGGCCGAGTTCGAGCCCCGTCACCGACGGAGAGGACGTTCCCTCGGCCCGGCGCAAAGTGCGTGAGGTCGCATTTCCACGTCTGCGTACAAAGGAGCCCGCAAGTGTCTTTGTGTAGCGCCACAAGAAGCGCTTCGCCCCCTCCGGCGTCTGTTAAGCCAGCTGGAGGAATACAGTGCCTTGAACTGGCTCGTCCTCAGAGCCGGCAAAAGCGGACACGCTGGTTTTCCCGGCCAAACACACCGCGAGCTACCGAACGCCGTAAGGCAGGATGGCCTTGGCCACTCTCGCCGTGGGCTTCCGCCGGCATGCCGCTACCGACCGGCGATGATTAAGATGCATATTGCTGTTAATGCTCAGACAGCGTTTCTTTTAAGATTACCTTAAAAGTACAGTTCACATGTTTATTTTGCCTTTGGCTTTTTTGATTGACTCAAATCTATTCAGAGAGGTACAGGCAGACGTTTGTTCTCCTTGATTTTTTTTGCACCGTGTGTGTTGCGCTTCTGACTGGAGATCATTAAGACCATATGTATCTTACATTTTGATTGATTTATTTAAAGGCTGTCTGGTAAAGTTCACAGACGGTGTTTGACAAGTTTTACACGTTTACATACGTTCATGACTTATTTGGCATCTAAAGAGTGATTTAGATATCACCACATTTCATCCTAATCCGAAGGTCTGGCCAACAGGAAAGAAGCTGTACATGTTTCGTTTATCTTATCGTGTGTGTCTCTCAGACTGTACAATGATTTATTGTTTGCTGAGTAATACAGAAGCTAAAGGGCTTTAAAAGCAACAACCGCACATTAAATAACAATGGCGATGTTTGTTAAAAACAGAATCACAATTCGATTCTTTTTCTTGGAAAGGAAAATTCCCTGTGTATTTTCAGATGCAATGTCTAAAATATGTCGTCAGTCACTGAAGTAATGTTCTAAGAAATGAATGCTGTGTGTCATATGTAGGCATGGACGGCATTCATGTTTGAATCTGACAATGGATTCAACTGTGAACGAAATCCCTCGGAATACATGGAACTCCATGAGCCGTTAACTGTATGTTGCTGTGTTCAAATCTAATGCAATGTGTATGACTTTAGTGTTTTTTTTTTTTTTGTATTAACATTAAGATATGGGAGAGAATCAGTTGATGCTAGACTTACTGAAGATTGCTTTTTTGCACTCAGTCAGGCGTGACGTCCTGCTGGCTTGACACTGGTCAACACCTTCTTTGTTCTAAAGCTGTAGCCCAGACGCTTTTCTGGAAAGAGCCGAAGTGTATTGTGGTTCATTGATGTGCTTGGAAAGGAAATTTTCAGATGCAATAAATAAATAAATGACATCTTTCTGAGGTGCCTCTGTCCACCATAAGGGGTTCTAATGTGATGGAATGTATTGGGCGTGGCTCTCTTTGTTTCATGCTACATTCTTAGTGACATCACAGAATAGAATCTTTTTGCACTATGTTGCAATACACTGTTCAAATGAAGATTAGATGTAAACATGTTTGTTTTGCTTAAGCCGTTTATGTGACTGCAGAAATGAAGTGAGAAACAGGTGGTGTTCTTTTAAGGACATGTTTTATTTGTAAAAGTACAAACTCGTCTGTCATATAATGTGCAATTAAATCACAGGCTTTGATAAGCTCAACCTTTTCTGTATAAACAGCAACTGATTTCATGTAGAAATGTTCCTAAATGTAGGCGGTAGAAAGCGGTACTAAATGTAAGTGTAGAAATGTGTTTTACATTTTCATAAACAGTGCTATTCAAAAGTGCAACAGTTCAATTCAGATCAAAGTGGCCAAAATAACTTTTCAAAGTTAAATAGGCAAAATCATAGCAGAAGGCATGTATAGGCTACTTTATTGTTCTACACACACCCTGGCTACATATCACTGGCTATGTGTGATATTCATGTGTATATAAAGCGCTTAACCAATGTATTAGAGCACTCGTCATAATAAAAAGAAAACACAAACAGTAATCGGTCAAAAACTTGTCTAAAACAAAACTTTTTATTGTTGTGTTCATTGGGCAAATAGCAAATTAAAACAACGAAATAGTCTGTATTCGCATTTTGTTATACCCAGATTTTAGCTGGCACATTCAGCTTCTCTCAGAAGTCAGGAATTAAGGACTGCAAGTACGCTACCAGTCAAAGGCTTTCATACAATTGATAGAAGTGTTTCTCATGATCTTCAAAATCTTTTTATCTGAAGGTGTACATTTCAATGTTTGAACTGAATGTCATAGACAAAAATGTAATTCTGCCAACATTTTCTTTTGCATTTGAAAACTAAAATCGTATTTATAAAAAAAAAAAAACATTTGAAATGGATTACTAGGACCAAATAATGAATAAAAAGCCACCAATAAGAGTCCAGCAAAGATGGAAATTCCTTCAGTGCTGTTTAAAAAGCTTCCTCAAGAAACTGGATGATAAGAGATTAAGACTGTACAAATTCCAGTCAAAGGGTGGCTACTTTTGAGGATGCTGAAATAAAACATGGTGTTTATTTGTTTTGGATGTTGGAGGCAACATAATTCCCGCAGTTTTAATTGTGTTATTTCATGGTTTTGAGGAGTTTGCTACTGATATTCTAAAATGTGTGTGGGGGGGGACTAAACAACAGTGAGTAAGTGTTTCTAAACCTTTGCTTGGTAGTGTAAATAACTGTAACTGGGCATGTGAATAAAAAACAATAATGTGCTTTACTATTTCTTATTTTGCCTGTCGTGTTAAAACAGCACCATTTAACAATGTGTGCTATTTAACAATTAAATAGCACACACACACATACTGGTGGATTAACCATTACCATAGAAACATGATTTTAGAATGTATTCGGGCGTGGCTCAATTGTAATAAACTTGCTCAGTACTGTATCTATGGTGATATACGTCACACACCCGCATATATATATATTTCCCAATTTCTCCTATTCTGTTTTATACTTCTATAAACATTTTTCCGTTTTGTTTACAAAGGCCGTCTGCTACTAACATTCGGCGACGTAAAGTTAAAGGTCCGACTGCCTGAGCGCCTCCCACGTGCGCCTGGATGGTCCGGGTAACGTAGCGACAACCAATGACAGACAGCTGTCGCTCTCACGTGAGCGGACTTGTTCGGGCTTTACAGATTCGGTCTTTAATGTAGTTACTGTACATACAGCTAGCTTGCACGCACATTACCAACTGCACATTGATATGCGTATTTGCCTGATACTGGGATAAACTGCTTTGGCGTTGAACGCGGCATTCACAAACACGCTAGGCCTAATTTCTAGCTGCCAGGTAAGCAAACTTGACAATGTCCCGAGCGACAAAAAGACAACAAAGCGTCCAAAATCATCGCAATAAGATTATGTGACAACGAGTGACGCGTAAGTCTTCTTTCTTTTATTTCTCAAGCACACACGGTTTCGCGATTGTAGATAGTAAACCTGGTTCTCGGGTGGACTGATTAGCGGTTGTGTAAACACGGTTTAACTGGAAATTCATTTCTTTTTCTATTTCCTTTAGAGATAAAAATAGAGATATCTTTTATCATATTCGGCTTTTTGTGACGCTATGTTTGGTCGCGGCCACAGTCGCGACTGTGGAACGCTGGCTTAAGGAGAGACATTCCACCAAGTCATTACAGTTTTTCTCAATTGCTAAAACACTAAAACCTATTGTCTGAACCAAATGCTCAGTTGCCTGAACCCACTGATTGAATCAATCACTCTTTTGGCAAAACCATAAGCACTTTTCACCTGTTTAGACACAACTTGCCAACACATTTTCATTGTGATGCACCCGTGCTGCATAATGGTGAGCACAGGTGACAAAAGTCAAACACAATTAAAGCACAGGTATCACCACTCTGAACACAACAACTCAAAATTGATCACACTTGTGGCTAATGATGTGAGAGAACATATACAGTAAGCCAGTTCAGAGAGCACTGGTTTGTGAGGCCCTACAATGGATAGAAATCTGAGAGGAAGAGTTCGTGTGAGAGGAGGTCGAGGTGGTCAGCAAAGACAAAGAACAGTAATATCTGATGAAATCAGAGCTACTGTGATTGACCATGTTCTTGTCCATGGTATGAGCATGAGGGAGGCTGGACAAAGGGTACAACCAAACATCAGTAGATTCACTGTGTCCACCATAATCCGAAGATTTAGAGAAGAGAACAGGTAATTACCTTTTTTTGACATTATAGTACAGTATGTAAATGTTGACAGCAATTACTGTATGACATGCTATATACTGTACCACAGTATACTGTAAGTAAATATGTTTCAGTACATCACTGTACCAATGTACTGTAGTATTGTAATGGAGGGTTGGTCTAACTGTTTGTAGGCCTAGTATTCCATGTATATTTTTTGTAACTCCATGTTCTCTTTTTGTAGAATTGAAAGACTGCCACATGGGGGTGGGAGGACAGGTATGTTCTCCCCACACCAAGAGACCCTAATTGTTGATATGGTCCGTGAGAACAATGCCATTAAACTGAGTGAAATTCAGCAGAAGATCATTGAGGACCATGTAAATTTTGAGGGTATCAACAGTGTCAGCCTCTCTACTGTTGATCGAGTCCTCAGCGCTAAACAGACTGGCGCATGACACAGCTATACAGAGTGCCCTTTGATCGCAACTCAGACAGAGTCAAAGAGCAAAGGTTCCAGTATGTACAGGTTGGCATATATCCAGACACATTCAATGTTGATTACTCTAAGTAGCGATTTACTGTAGTGGCCTAAATCACTTTTTTCCTATCACTTACAAAACTATATCTATTTCTACAGAGGGTTTTTGAACTGGATGCAATGGAAAGACCCCATGAATACATGTACATGATTGAAGCTGGGTTTACAGTTTTTTCCAATTGCTAGCACACACTTTTTCAAAGTAGTCTGGTTTTTTCAAAATATTTAACACAATTCACAAAACCACACACCCAAACTGCAAAATACCTCATATATCCTGCAAAATGAAGCACTGCAACCGAAACTACACATAGCATTATCAAAATCAAACTTTTGCATGAAATGGCACACACTTCATTCATGTTACCAGATTTCTGCCTAACCAACTACACTGTTGGGCATAATGAAAAGCACCCCATCTTTAGTATACTTTGCCATAATACTAAAATATGTATCAGATTGTTCACATACACAGAAATATTTGCAGATACACACACATGCTGTTGCAATAATTTTTTTTTTTTTTGCACTACAGTAAACAAGTCAGTGCAACATATGCACAGCAGATATATTTACATGGGACTGAACAAAAATATTCTTACAAAAACAGTAAACTGAAAAAGAAAATTGCAGACAAAATATATTACAGTAAAAAAAGAGGCAAGAAAAAATAATTAGTCAGCATCTTGCTGCACAGCCGGTCTGGCCACAACGCCCGTCGACATCACAGGCAATATCTTCCCTTGCCAGACATCAAGGGAAGAAGCGCCTTGAGTGCCTTATCCATCCCTGAATTGCACCCACATCAATCTCATCACATGCCTCTTCCATGGCCTGCACAAGAGGCATGCGCACAAAGGGCTGCCGGTCATTATACCTTCCAATCGCCATGCCGAAAAGAACTATTCTATGGGGTTCAGAAATGGTGAGTATGGTGGGAGGTATTGCACGAGAAATGTTGGGTGGTCAGCAAACCAGTTTTGGACTGGGGCTGCACGATGAAAGCTCACGTTGTCCCATACTACAACATACCGGTTTCTTTGATGGTCTGCATCATTCATACGCTCTGGTGGTATGAGAATGTTGTGAAGTCTGTCCAGAAATGTGAGAATATGGGCTGTGTTGTATGGTCCAAGTTTGGCATGATGGTGGAGGACACCATGCATACTGGAGATGGTAAGCACATTGTGATGTTCCCACCCACGTTGGCCAGGAACATCTATGATGGCTCTGTGGCCAATGACGTTTCTCCCTTCTTCTGGTCTTTTCTAGGTTGAACCCAGCCTCATCTATAAATATGAACTCATGTGGGATTGCATGAGCATCCATTTCCAGTACTCCCTGAAAACAAAGAACAAAAATCAGTCAATATGGTGTTATCCAGTACACTGGGAAACAATGTTGCATGTGGTGTACTGCAGTCAATATAGTACTTACATTCACATATGCTTGTCTCAGCTCTTTGTTTCTTTGAGAGTTTCTCTCAAATGGCACCTTATAAAGTTGTTTCATTCTGATTTGGTTTCGCTTGAGAATGCGCGAGCCAATGTGGACAGACTGACTCATTGAATGTTGTTGAATAAGGTGTTGTCTTGGATGATGTGGCTTTGAATTTCTCTTAATCTGATTTCATTACTTTCCAAAACCAAGTTTACAATGCCAGCTTCCTGTACCCCGGTGAACATTTGGCCCTTCTTCCTCCACCATGGTGTCGTCTCTCTCAGTCCTTTAGAAAAATAAAATATATACAGGGCTTGGACAATGCAGCCTAAATATTTTTCCCCACAGTAGAGTACATTGTACAGGAAACTTGTACAGTTCATGAATGGCTGATGTCATACACTAAGTAAACAGGTGTCACCCAACTGATACACTATGACATGGGGTATACTACATGTGTACTACATGAAATTTTGGTTACATACCTGTTCTCCAGTCTAAAGGTCCGGATGACAGAGGCGACAGTAAAACGACTCAAGTTTGGCTGCACTCTCTGTCCAGCCTCACGCATTGTCAGCCCATGGTTGATGACATGATCTACTAAGGTTGCTCTGATTTCATTTGAAAGTGTTTGTCTTCTTTGGCCATGAACTCCTCTACCTGCTCTACCCCTGCCTCTCACTCTTCCTCCCCTCTTATTCTCAACCTCTTCCTCTTCCTCTTCTCTGCAATGTCTTCCATTGTTCTCACAAAAAGGTTCTCACCTGTGGTCTTTTCATAGTGCTTAGATCCTGATTGAAGTGTTAACAATTAACCATTGAGGTGTTTGGCCAGATGGCACATGTAATTGGCCAATTAGCTCATGTAGTGTCATTTTGAATGGCAGTGTTTTGAAATGGCAAACATGTGACTTTATTTCAGATTGTTGTGTGTTATGTAGAGAACCGTGTTCAGTGTTTTTAAAAGTGCCATTTTGAAATGCAAAATGTGTGTATAGCAGAAAATGTGTTTAGACTTTTGGAGACTTGAGAAGAAGTTTTGCTCTCTGTGTGTCAGTTTAAATAATTGTGCTGTGCATGTCATTTTAGTGTGTTAGCAATTGGAAAAAACTGTAATCTCACCAAAAGGAGAAGGAGAGGCTGTAATGTGATTGGCCATCGGGCCATTGTTGGTGTTCCTGGGCAGCGAGGTGGCAATGTCACATTATGTGCTGCCATCAGCAATCATGGGGTTGTCCACCATCATGCCAACCTGGGGCCCTACAACACTCACCAGCTCCTCAATTTCCTCAATCACATGCGAGATGCTCTGTTAGGGCAGCAGGATGAGCATCCCATCTATGTTGTTGTTTGGGACAATGTGAGTTTTCACAGAGCCCTCCAGGTTAGAGAGTGGTTCAATATGAACCAAGGTTTTATCAATCTTTGCCTTCCACCGTACTCCCCTTTCCTAAACCCCATTGAGGAATTCTTCTCCTCATGGCGGTGGAAGGTATATGAACGCCAACCTTACACCAGGGTAAATCTCCTGCAAGCCATGGGACTTGCCTGTGGTGACATAGGTGTGGAGGCATGCCAAGCCTGGATAACGGCATGCCAGGGTTTTTTTTCCCTGCTGCCTGGCCAGACAAAATGTGGCCTGTGACGTGGATGAAGTCCTGTGGCCTGACCCAGTACGGAGACATGATGTGGAGTAATGCACTTATTTGTATATTTTGTACTTTATTTTTACATGGGCTTATTGCAACACAAGTGGCAACGCGATAAGATTTCTGTTTGTTTTACAAGTGCTACGTGTAAATGCACAAGATTTCTGTTTTGTCTTTTTGTACAAGTGCTAAATGCACATGTTTTGCAACATGCATTTAGCCTACAGTGAACAATAAACATTTATTTCTCCAGCTTCATGTCCTGAGCATTGTGTTTTCTATTTTTCTACGTAGTGTTTAGTGACTGTTCCGTAGTGTTTTTAATTTTGATTGACTCGGGGCACGATTTGACAACATGGTTCAGTTTTGAGCAAAGATTGAACTGTTTTGAGGTGAAAGTTTGGTTTTGCAAGAAGAGTCTGAGGTTTTGTGAATGTAGCTTGAAAATTGGGTTTTGTGTTCACAGTTTAGAGAAAATGAGAGCACCTTTCAAGAAATGTGTCTTAGCAATCGAGAAAAACTGTAATACGTCACACGCGTGTATGCAATGTAAGAGACAAACAAAGAACCTTAAACCTACTTTAGTTATACCGTGATTCATTTTCGTATTAGATTGCATGTTTTATTTAGATTCCTATTGTTATATGACCTCCTATTGTTATTCTTAACTGTACATGTATTTTATTCTGTTTGTTGCTTGTTATGTTTTGTATTACTTCTATGGCTTTTACACGGTCTACATATAATTTCACTGCGAGTTGTATCAATGCGGTATCACAACTTTGTATGTGAAGAATACTACTTGGCCTGCGTGTCCAGACAATTGTGCTGCTTGCAATCTTTTATTTTGCTTTGGTTTCTATACTGTGTGATGAAACGATACCTATGGCTTTCCAAAATGTGGTGTTTTTGTTACGCATGGGCATTGTGGTTTTAGTGGTCAGTAATAATTACTTTTACTATTATTCATGTGATACATTTGTTATCAATAGGTGTCTTGTGTTATCGGCGCGAGTTATGCCCATCAGTTCTACGTAGTCTACTGCTATGGTGCTTTGCACAATACATGCTAACAATTCTTTACGATTATCTTTCAGGAATTTGAATCTGCATGGCTTTTACAAAACAGCCGCTGGTAAAAGACAAGGACGCGTCTCCTCGTGGAATAAAGAGACGTTCCTTCTGCAAAGGAGCATGTCCGCCAGTTGGCGGCACCTCGGTCCCGGCTGAAGATGCTGAGGACACTTGAGGACCTGCCTAGGTGGTTTGAAACCAAGGCCCTGGCAGACCTCAATAAGAAATATACACTAGGGAGCTTCTGGATGCTGAATCGTTCATGGAGCCTAGGTTCAAAGCGCAGTACATCAGCGCAGGCGACGCCCCTGGCTAGGACCCACTAAAGATGGTAATTCTGGAATCCGTGAGACGTACTCTAGTAATAATGATGCTTGATCGCTATGCTTCCACAAAGACATGTTTCTATGTAATTCAACTGCACGGTTAATGTGAGATTTCCCCATCTGCCAGGAGAAGAGATCTCGTGATAGTGAAAGCGCTCAGAAGCTCGCGGCCCTCAGGGGAAAAGGCAGACAGTTCTCCTAATTGGCCTCTTCCGCTTTGCCTGATCAGCCTGAAGATGTCGCGAGGCCGAAGTTCGAGCCCCGCCACCGACGGAGAGGACGTTCCCTCGCCCGGCGCGCAAGTCGCGTGAGGCGCATTTCCATCTGCGCATTACAAAGGAGCCCGTAAGTGTCTTTGTGTAGCGCCACAAGAGCGCTTCGTCCCCTCCGAAGCGCCTGTTCGCCAGCTGGAGGGAATACAGTGCCTTGAACTGGCTCGCCCTCAGAGCCGCAAAAGCGGACACGCTGGTTTTCCCGCCAAACACACCGCGAAGCCGAACGCCGTAAGGCAGGATGGCCTCAGCCACTCTCGCGGGGCTTCGCTGCATGCCGCTACCGATCGGGCGATGATTAAGATGCATATTGCTGTTAATGCTCAGATAGCGCTTTTAAGATTACCTTAAAAGTACAGTTCACATGTTTATTTTGCCTTTGGCTTTTTTGATTGACTCAAATCTATTCAGAGAGGTACAGGCAGACGTTTGTTCTCCTTGATTTTTTTTTGCACCGTGTGTGTTGCGCTTCTGACTGGAGATCATTAAGACCATATGTATCTTACATTTTGATTGATTTATTTAAAGGCTGTCTGGTAAAGTTCACAGACGGTGTTTGACAAGTTTTACACGTTTACATACGTTCATGACTTATTTGGCATCTAAAGAGTGATTTAGATATCACCACATTTCATCCTAATCCGAAGGTCTGGCCAACAGGAAAGAGCGCTGTACATGTTTCGTTTATCTTATCGTGTGTCTCTCAGGCTGTACAATGATTTATTGTTTGCTGAGTAATACAGAAGCTAAAGGGCTTTAAAAAGCAACAACCGCACATTAAATAACAATGGCGATGTTTGTTAAAAAACAGAATCACAATTCGATTCTTTTCTTGGAAAGGAAATTCCCTGTGTATTTTCAGATGCAATGTCTAAAATATGTCGTCAGTCACTGAAGTAATGTTCTAATAAATGAATGCTGTGTGTCATATGTAGGCATGGACGGCCTTCATGTTTGAATCTGACAATGGATTCAACTGTGAACGAAATCCCTCGGAATACATGGAACTCCATGAGCCGTTAACTGTATGTTGCTGTGTTCAAATCTAATGCAATGTGTATGACTTTAGTGTTTTTTTTTTTTTTTTTGTATTAACATTAAGATATGGGAGAGAATCAGTTGATGCTAGACTTACTGAAGATGGCTTTTTTGCACTCAGTCAGGCGTGGACGTCCTGCTGGCTTTGACACTGGTCAACACCTTCTTTGTTCTAAAGCTGTAGCCCAGACGCTTTTCTGGAAAGAGCGAAGTGTATTGTGGTTCATTGATGTGCTTTGAAAGGAAATTTTCAGATGCAATAAATAAATAAATGACATCTTTCTGAGGTGCCTCTGTCCACCATAAGGGGTTCTAATGTGATGGAATGTATTGGCGTGGCTCTCTTTGTTTCATGCTACATTCTTAGTGACATCAGAATAGAATCTTTTGCACTATGTTGCAATACACTGTTCAAATGAAGATTAGATGTAAACATGTTTGTTTTGCTTAAGCCGTTTATGTGACTGCAGAAATGAAGTGAGAAACAGGTGGTGTTCTTTTTAAGGACATGTTTTATTTGTAAAGTACAAACTCGTCTGTCATATAATGTGCAATTAAATCACAGGCTTTGATAAGCTCAACCTTTTCTGTATAAACAGCAACTGATTTCATGTAGAAATGTTCCTAAATGTAGACGGTAGAAACGGTACTAAATGTAAGTGTAGAAATGTGTTTTACATTTTCATAAACAGTGCTATTCAAAAGTGCAACAGTTCAATTCAGATCAAAGTGGCCAAAATAACTTTTCAAAGTTAAATAGGCAAAATCATAGCAGAAGGCATGTATAGGCTACTTTATTGTTCTACACACACCCTGGCTACATATCACTGGCTATGTGTGATATTCATGTGTATATAAAGCGCTTTAACCAATGTATTAGAGCACTCGTCATAATAAAAAAAGAAAACACAAACAGTAATCGGTCAAAACTTGTCTAAAACAAAACTTTTTATTGTTGTGTTCATTGGGCAAATAGCAAATTAAAACAACGAAATAGTCTGTATTCGTGATTTTCTTATACCCAGATTTTAGCTGGCACATTCAGCTTCTCTCAGAAGTCAGGAATTAAGGACTGCAAGTACGCTACCAGTCAAAGGCTTTCATACAATTGATAGAAGTGTTTCTCATGATCTTCAAAATCTTTTTATCTGAATGTACACATTTCAATGTTTGAACTGAATGTCATAGACAAAATGTAATTCTGCCAACATTTTCTTTTGCATTTGAAAACTAAAATCGTATTTATAAAAACAAAAACATTTGAAATGGATTACTAGGGACCAAATAATGAATAAAAGCCACCAATAAGAGTCCAGCAAAGATGGAAATTCCTTCAGTGCTGTTTAAAAGCTTCCTCAAGAAACTGGATGATAAGAGAGTAAGACTACAAATTCCAGTCAAAGGGTGGCTACTTTTGAGAATGCTGAAATAAAACATGGTGTTTATTTGTTTTGGATGTTGGAGGCAACATAATTCCCGCAGTTTTAATTGTGTTATTTCATGGTTTTGAGGAGTTTGCTACTGATATTCTAAAATGTGGGGTGACTAAACAACAGTGAGTAAGTGTTTCTAAACCTTTGCTTGGTAGTGTAAATAACTGTAACTGGGCATGTGAATAAAAACAATAATGTGCTTTACTATTTCTTATTTTGCCTGTCGTGTTAAAACAGCACCATTTAACAATGTGTGCTATTTAACAATTAAATAGCACACACACACATACTGGTGGATTAACCATTACCATAGAAACATGATTTTAGAATGTATTCGGCTGGCTCAATTGTAATAAACTTGCTCAGTACTGTATCTATGGTGATATACGCCACACACCCGCATATATATATATTTCCCCGAATTTCTCCTATTCTGTTTTATACTTTTATAAACATTTTTCCGTTTTGTTTACAAAGGCCGCCTGCTACTAACATTCGGGCGACGTAAAGTTAAAGGTCCGACTGCCTGAGCCTCCCATGCGCCTGGATGGTCCGGGTAACGAGCAAAGCGACAACCAATGACAGACAGCTGTCGCTCTCACGTGAGCGGACTTGTTCGGGCTTTACAGATTCGGTCTTTAATGTAGTTACTCAACATACAGCTAGCTTGCACGCAAAGAAGCAGGTAAAATGGAGTTAAATCAGAAAAAGTATATTGCGACAGTGCCGTTATCAATAACTGCACCTTGGATGTTTCCTACAGTGTTCTTGGATTTTTATATATTAGAATTAATGAAGATAATGAAAGAATCTGAAGATATTGCAGATATGGTTGAAGATAGAATACAAACTGTATATCAAGAATTTACTCCAGTATATACTGATGGATCTAAAGATCCTAATACAGGGAGAACAGGTTTTGCTTTTAGTTGTCCAAGCTTAAACTTTTTTTATAATAGGAGAACATCAGATCATTTGTCAGTATACACGGTAGAGATGATGGCAATAGTAACAGCACTGCAGTGGATAGAAGATACTGGAATCAAAAAGATAATACTTTGTACAGACTCATGTTCAGCCCTACAGTCATTGCAATCATTTACATCTCACAGTAGACAGGATATAGTAAATGAGATATATGAAAGTTTGTATAGATTAAATAAAATGAACATCATGATAAGATTTATGTGGATACCAGCTCATAGGGGGATAAAGGGTAATGAAAATGTCGATGAATTAGCAAAGCAGGCCTTGGAAAATGAGGACATCATGAATATTGCACTTAGTAAATTAGAAGCAAAAGCAATAATTAAAACAAATATCAATAAGGAGTGGCAACAACAATGGGATACAGGAAATACAGGTCGTCAGTTTTATGAAATACAACGGGAAGTAGGAGGGATGAGGAAGACAAGAAGAAATACTAAAGAGGAAAGTATTCTAACAAGATTAAGGGTTGGACATACCATGTTGAATAAAACATTAAAATTAATAAATAAACATCCAACAGGATTATGTGAGTACTGTGGAGTAGAGGAATCAGTAGAGCATGTTATTTGTTTCTGTCAGAAGTATATTAATGAACGAGAAACAATGAAGAACGAACTTAGAAAGGTGGGAGTGGATCTTAATCTTAAAAATATATTTAATTATGGTGTAGAGAGTTTATTTTTATATCTCAAGAAAACGGAGCTGATCAAGAGAATTTAGTTCTTTTTTTTTTTTTTGTTTGTTTGTTTTGTTTTTCCTCATATCTCAATTATGAAATGGGTAAACTCTGGTTCACACTCCAATACAGAAGGTGGCGATATTGCACCTTAACGTTGGTGCCGCCCGCCATAAAAAGAAGAAGAAGAAGAAGAACCAATGACAGACAGCTGTCGCTCTCACGTGAGCGGACTTGTTCGGGCTTTACAGATTCGGTCTTTAATGTAGTTACTGTACATACAGCTAGCTTGCACGCATTATTACCAACTGCACATTGATATGCGATTTGCCTGATACTGGGATAAACTGCTTTGGCGCTGAACGGCATTCACAAACACGCTTAGGCCTAATTTCTAGCTGCCAGGTAAGCAAACTTGACAACGCCCCGAGCGACAAAAAGACAACAAAGCGTCCAAAATCATCGCAATAAGATTATGTGACAACGAAAGTGACGCTGCGTAAGTCTTCTTTCTTTATTTCTCAAGCACACACGGTTTCGCTGATTGTAGATAGTAAACCTGGTTCTCGGGTGGACTGATTAGCGGTTGTGTGAACACGGTTTAACTGGAAATTCATTTCTTTTTCTATTTCCTTTATATATATAGAGATATCTTTTATCATATTCGGCTTTTGTGACGCTATGCTGCGCCACAGTCGCGACTGTGGAACGCTGGGCGCAGCTAAGGAGAGACATTCCACCAAGTCATTAATACGCCACACGCCTGTATGCAATGTAAGAGACAAACAAAGAACCTTAAACCTACTTTAGTTATACCGTGATTCATTTTCGTATTAGATTGCATGTTTTATTTAGATTCCTATTGTTATATGACCTCCTATTGTTATTCTTAACTGTACATGTATTTTATTCTGTTTGTTGTTTGTTATCAGTGGCGCTAAAAGTGGGTATATGCTTTATATATGGCATAGGGCCAAGACCATGGGGCGTAAGTTCAAAGCGATGGTTAATTTTTTTTAAATAATAAAGTTATATAAATTTATATAAAAGTTATATATATATATAAAAAAAGTTATATAAATTTTAGAGGACTAACAGGCTAGAGTAGGTACCGGTGCCCCTCATAAGATTCCATCATAGAATTTAGACATAGAAGGGTAATATCATGAGGGCGATGGGCTGCCTGAGTGAGCAGCAGTAACGCTTAGTGAGTTGTAATTGAAACTTCGAAAATGGATAAAGCAAAAAGCTATCGGGGCTAAAAATAGAAAAAGAAAGAGGGAAAAGGAGATGGCATGTCAAGGGATGCGACAGCAGCTAAATAAGTGGATGGTGAAAGGCAACAGGTAGGATTTTAAAATGTGACGCCTATGCTTTTAGGCTTGCAACACGTTATTCATGTTAACAGACTAGCTAGCGTTTGCTGACACTGGGAATGTAGCAGACAGAATATGTAGCTAGCTTAGAATATGCAAAACCGAGGTTGCTGAGCTGAAAACTGAAAAATATAAGGTAGCATGTACAATAAATGACAAGAATCTGGAAAACAACTTTAATATCTCCTGGTTTACTGTGGAATCATGCATATATTTGCATACCAAACTTGAGGCTTCCAAATATTAATGTTGACTGACAAGTGTTTACTAACTTACTGCAAAATAATGTTGCTGATATCTACATTTAGATTTTGGTTAAACCCTTTGGTACCAATCCCATGCATGACATATCTCAATTTTATTAAAGTAAAATGACAACTGGTAAATATAGGGTAGCATGCACAATAAATGACTAGAAGCTGGAAAACACACTTATGCAATAAGGCTGGTTTATCATGGAAACAAATAGATTTTTTTTACCATTAGCTGTTCATGTTAGATCAGTTGTGTCAGTCAGACATACATATACATACATGTATGCATATGCATGTATGTGTATGTATATCTATATGTATATGTATATGTATCTTATATATACAGTATACATATATATATATATATATATATATATATATATACATATATATATATATATATATATATATATATATATATATATATATGTATATGTATATATATATGTATGTATATATATATATATATATATGCTATATATATATATATATATATATATATATATATATATATATATATATGTATATATATATATATATTATGTATGTATATATATAGACATGTGTGACTATATATATAGTACCATATAATTATGAGATAGCTATACAGTGGAAGCATGCTTTAAAATAAAACATTTATTATTTCAGACCCATACACATGAGATGAGACAGACAGTAAAAGAGAGCAGACACTGGATGGTTCAAGCCCTGACTAAATATATGACACAGAGTATGAAATAGAAAAGTGATATTTTAAATTGCAGTAATATTTCACAAAGAGTTTTTGATCAAATAAATATAACCTTCATGAGCATAAGAAACTTTTAAAACACGTTTATATATATATATTGCTGCTCAAGTTCAGGATGTAGACAGGATAATAGAGAGAAATAGAAATGTTGGATTTATACATATCAGAGCATTGCTTCTATCCGGGGACTATATATTAAATGGATTTTTGAGCGGAGTGGAGCGGGGCTGGCTCGATTACCGCAGGACAAAAGACGATGGCTCCTCACTGCTCTGTAGAGATAGAAATGCACGCAGAGCAACGTTATCATCGTCAGAAGGCGACCAAGAGTGTTGACAGATTTTCTTAATGACATTTGAGGACCGTCGGTTTTTTTCTCAAATGGACACGCAGCACCACGCAAACATCCGCGCACAGAGCAAAAAGAAAAGACAGGTTGCTTGAAGGACACATTAAAGAGTGTTTTTACGTCTCAACTCTCCTCCTCTTTGCAATTCTCTCTGTTTTTAGACGCACAATTTCGATTCCCGAAAGGGAAAGCGCACCGTTCCTGGAAGCAATGCAATACCAGGTCGATGCACGGAGTGGACGGAGCAAGCCCCGCTTCCACCTCCGTGTCTCAAAAATCCATTTAATATATAGTCCCCGGATAGGGAATGTATCAGATATTAAACTGATGAGAACAGATACTACACTTGATCTTAGCCAAAACGCCTCAATAGGGTCTGGCTGCATTCAAGATGCAAAGATACACTCTCAGCCGCGCATGCGCACTAAGACAAGATGCACTCTCAGCCGCAGATGCATAACTAAGACAAGATGCACTCTCAGCCGAGAGGACTAAGACAAGATACACTGCCTCACATATATATGTATATATACACACATACTACCGCTCAAAAGTTTGTGATCAGTAAGATTTTCTTTTATTTGATTTTAATTTTTATGCTTATCAAGGCTGAATTTATTTGATGAAAAGTACAGATGCCAAAAATACAGTATTGTGAAATATTATTGCAATTCGAAAATAAGTTTTGTATTGTAATATATTTAAAAAAAAATGTATTTATTTGTAATGCAAAGCTGAATTTTCATACTCCAGTGTTCAGTGTCACATGATCTGTCAGAAATCATTCTAATAAGCTGATTAATCATCAATGTTGAAAACAACGTAATTCTTTTTATAGCCTGTTATAAATTTATTCTAAAATAAAAAAATATAAAAAGAACAGAATGTATTCATATTAAATTCTTAAACGTCTAGAAAAATGTATTTACTTACACATTTTAGCAAATGAGCACATATCCCGAATACAAATATTAATTTTTCAACAAAAAATAAAAATATTGTACTAAACCTTTGAAGTGTAGTTGAAAGTATTAAAATAGAAAACTGATGTTTTAAATTGCAGTAATATTTCACAATTTTTAGAGTTTTTTGATCAAATAAATATAACCTTCATGAGCATAAGAATCTTTTAAAACGTTAAAAAAACGTTTATATATATCAGTTGAATGTTTAATCATGAGTGTGGACCTTCGGCCTCTACCATGGCGAACGGCTTCTTTCATTTTGTCAGACTAAGGGCTTAAAATACACCGTGCACTGCCTACAACTTTGTAGCAAAAAACACCGCATAGCGTGTAAGCAAAGCGAGACCGTGTACATGAGCAAATTTCAAATGTGAGCTCGTGTTGCCGTTGGGCCTCTGACACTGAGCGTGCACAATGGACTCCACTCTTCGTAGAGTTTTACTTATTGAAATGAATAAGTACAATACATCAGTAAATAAATAGTAAAATTAATAAATATGTAATTCAGTACACAAAGGAAAAAAAAAAACATGCTGTTACATTTAAAATGTTTGAAAACCCCTGTGCTGTATTGATAAATAAAGAGGTGACAATAAAATGGTAAAAGACAAAAAAGGGTAAAATACAATTAAATACACAACAACATTTAAATCATACAAAAATAAAACAGTCCATCACTATCACTAATCACCTTCAGAACCATCAGAACCAGCACTTGTCTTTCCATTCTCGTTGCCCAGCGGAGATCCTCGCCCTCCGGCCCGCTGTTCCCGTAGCCGATGGTGGTGAGGGTGCATCTACGGGCAACCAGAGTCGGTGGTGGCCAGGACCCTTTCTGTGCGACCCCGGCCCCCATGTCCGAATAACGATGTGCGGTACCCCTGCAGCGTTTTTTTCACCATCTGCTCGCGTGGAGGGTGTAGTGATTCTGGGGGGGACGGTGGTGTTATTTAAACACTTCCCAGCATCTCCAATAGTTATAGTGAAACTAAGACAGTGTTATTTAAAACACGGTTCAGTTTCAGGTTATAATTACTTGTGGCTCAAATGGAAATACCTACAGATAAAAATTATTAACTATATGTATTTTGTAGCATTACCTGGTGCAATAAACGCATTATTCTTCTGGCCTTGATTAACAACGGTCCATGCCCAATACAATAATACATACAGAGCCGGTAACAGTATCGCACAGTTTAAGGGATGTGTTATGAGCATTAAGCAGAGACAATCATGAGTGAATACAAATGAATATTTATTGACTAAACTACGGAAATATGATATTGATTAACTAACACAAAACACATACACATTCACATTCATACAAGATAAAGCATAGAAAAATTAGAGTGAAGAGTAAAGAATGGCATATTAAATCAGCAGGACACAACCACCGGGTTTTTCTCTACAAAGTTCACCTTGGTAGCCAAGGGGCAATGCTTAAGCGCTGTTGAATAGTGATACTTGCATTGAACAGTTAGTTGCGTCGGCAAGAATCCTGGTGCACGGAGAGAAAGAGAGAGAGAGTGTCCCAGTGGATTCACGAAGTCCGTTCGGAGAGCGAAGTTTCGCGAGAAGTGTCGAAGTCTACCGAAGTAAGATTGCCGGAAAAGCTGTCCTGAAGAAAGGGCAGGTCCCACAAAGTTTGGAATAGATTCCAAGTTTCTGAGCAAAGAGTTGTCCAATGCATGGTGGTCTTAAAGGCACAGCTGTCACGCCCCTGTCAGGTCTTTTGACCAATGGCAAAAGGGCGGTGGTTGCGTGGGAGAAATTTCTTTGTCCTTCTTTGTGACAAATGATTTACACAGGTACGGTTTATGTCTTGTTTGCACCGAACACATAAACTTATTGTAAATTGAGTATGATGCACGCCATGACTATGTACTGTGCATCATTATTTAGGAAATAATTTGTGGATCATTTTGATACCACACACGAGAGAGAAGTGAAGTAAGAACAATAGTTATTCATTCATCTGCCATGAAATAACAGTTAAACTTCAATGACACTGAAATGCATGCAATAACTATGGCAGGGTATCAAGTGATTATGGAGGAATATACACATAGATATATATATATATATATATAGATACAAATTGGGCAGTTTAGTCCCGCTCATCCTAGAGAGTCTCTTTGAGGTGTTTGGAATGTACTTCTCTAGTCCTCTCTGCATATCTCCAGGGGGCCTGGAGAATCTCAGGGAGTTGAGCTGGGGGGTCACCCTCTCTGGGGAAGGCCAGAGAGGTACCATAACTGTCCTCCTGAGTTAAGTGACAACCGGCAGGTCATCACTTAACCCAGACTTTCTGGAGCCAAAAGGGGTTCTGGTGTTGACTCCCCCCCTAGGAATTTGTTGTTTGTTGTAACTTTATGATCCCTTAAAGAAATCCAACATTTGGCCCGTCCAAGTCTCTACAAGGGGGACCGTCACACGTTTCCCCACCAGCAGGTTTCTGGTGGTCCAGATGGCATCTTTTATGGCGTTGAGGGTGAGCCAGAGCGAGGCAAACTGCTGTGCTGGTAGGTCCTTCAAGCTCCGGCCCACTCCTAAGATGGTGAGCTTGTAATTTATCTGGACCCCACCCACTGGCAGGCACGGGAAAAACGGGGCCAGTCGTGGTCCACTGGTCCCGTGCAGCACCGCAGTCCCAAAGCGAGTGCCGCACGGTCTCTGGGGCATTGCACCCAGACCGTGGGCATTTGGCGTTGGTGGCCATGCCCCGGGAGTGCATAACCGCCCTGGTCGGCAGGATCTCATGGGCCGCCATCCATGTCAGGTCTTTGTGCCGGTTCTGCAGGGCAGGGTGGGCGGCATTTTTCCAAACTTGTTTTGCCTCACTTAGTGTGAGGCCTGGCACTGGACTCACTGGCTCCCGGTCCTGAACAAGAGAGACAAGAGATTTGTGATTTATTAAAACAGTGACATCTTGATTTTCTAAACTGTATTTCTTTAAAAACGTCTTGATAAAATTGTATTCTTTGGGGAGGTTAAAAGCCACTGGGGTTGTCAAATCAATCGGTAAAATTTTTAAAGTTCTCAAGTATGACCCCATCCAAAAGCGTGCCATTGCTGCGGTCTTGTTTTCTTTGGATGGGGTCGTTGCATATGCAACGTGCAGGGCGGTGAAGCGGCTTGCTAAAAACAGGCGTGGGTCTGGAAGGCCTTTCCCACCATTTTCCTTCCTCTTCTTCACCACCTCTCTCTTCAAACGTTCCCACTTGGACCCCCACAGGAAATAAAACACCGCCCTTTCCAAATCTGTAATAAAAGACTTTGGGGGACTGAAAACAGAACACACAAGTAAAAGCAGGGGTAAAATGACAGATTTAAAAATTTAGACCTTACCTTCAATAAACTGTCTCAGTCCCCAAAACCCCAGTCTTTTCCTAACTTTCCCTATCAAGTCCGTCCAGTTTCCCCGTCCTCCACCCTCTCTGTCAAATTTAACACCTAAAACTTTAAAATCTGTTTCTTTAAAATCTACATTTAGTCTTCCTTTGTCTATGTCACCCCACGGCCCAAAGAGCTGGGCCTCGGACTTACTCCTGTTAAGTTTCGCCCCCGAGGCCCGACCGTACCAGTCCGTCAAATCCAATGCTCTTTGTATAGATAAAATGTCCGTAGCTAAGAGTGTCAAGTCGTCCATATATAAAACACAAGTTGTTGTCAGTCCTCCGGTCCCTGGAACGTCCAGTCCTTTAATCCATTTGTCCCTTCTCAAGATTTGTGCCAACGGTTCTATACATGCCACATATAGAAGGGGAGATAAAGGACACCCCTGACGGACACCGCTGCATATATTCACAGCATTTGAAAGATGTCCATTAATAAGAATTTTGCTGATCATGCCGCTGTACAGCAGCATGTACCATGCTATAAACCTCCCTGGGAATCCCATTTTTTGCAGTACCCAGAAAAGGTACTGGTGCGAGATACGGTCAAAGGTAGGTCAGTAGGTCAGTAGGTCGTTTGATAAAATGTCCCAAAACATCAAATAAAACTCTAGGGGAAGTCCGTCTATTCCTGGTGACTTCCCCCTTTTAAAACATTTGAGAGCTTTTTGCATTTCTAAAATCGTAAAATCCTGGGATAAAACCACACCCTGACTATTCACTTTTTTTTCTAAAAAACCTAAAACTTCCTCTAAGGTATCATTGTGCACATCTTTTTTGGTATATAATTTCTGTATAAAATGTTTCCACCCCTCTTAAAATCTCATTTGTTGTACTTGCGTTCCTATCTCCATCTTTTAACGCAGTCGTTCCGTTTCCCCTTGTTAATACTTTTTAAAAAAAATACCTTGTGCACTTCTCGCCTTCCTCTATTTCTCGCTCTTTACATCTCAAAATCACTCCTTTACTTTGGGTTTCACTTAAAACTGACATTTGCTTCTTAACTTCCTTAATTTCTTTACTAAAATCAAATCCATTGTTTAAAAGGTTAAAATATCTTTGTAACCGTTTTTGCAGGCTGCAGGTCCTCTAAAATCTCATGCCTATCATTTTTCTCTGTGAAACCATACACATTAAGAACAGTAAAACTTTTTCCTAAAAACGTCAAGTTTGCTAAAAGGGCCCGTCCATCCCTCACCACTGTGTGACCCTTCACCACAATATTTTTATTATTTATTAAAATCGCCACCCCATCGTTTTTATTAAAATTGGATCCACTCCATATGGAGGGCCCCAGGGTCCACATCTCCTCCCACTTCCTGTAATGTAATAAAAAGGGCAAAGCACACTCCTGCAATAAAAAGACATCTGAATTAAAAGTTCTTAACATAGAAAAAATGCTCTGTGCTCGGACAGTGGATTTCACACTTCTCACATTGATTGTTGAGAGTGTAAGAGCCATGAGCAGTATGGTTAAAAGCATGAGGCTTAAAAGAACAAATTAAAAACGGTTACCGGTTTAAATTAAAATCATGTGATTTCTTGTGACACTTGCTCCTCTTTTATACTAATATGGCTAGGTTCAAGAGGGCATGTGCCCATCACCTGAGAGGCTGCAGAGATGTTCTCTTGAGGCTCTTTGGGCGATGATGTTTTTAGCTGTATATGCAAAAAGGATACCTCATTAGGGGGGCCGCATACGGTCCAGATCTCCTGATGAAGAAGAATCTGGCCGCTGTGATGCCCTCAGTTTTTTTTCCTCTGTGTTTGACAGAGGAGATCCCGCAGGTCTTTTTTGCATCTGAGCATTGGGTAGCGATATGTTGGTTTCATCTCCACTAGACTCGCTACTTAGGCCGGGTACCGTCACGAGGGAGGAAGTCGTTTCTTCCTCTCTTTCATTCTTTTCCTCATTATTTTGGGAGGTGACTTCCTCCCTCTGTTCAATTGGACCATTTGACTCCGCCCCTGGGTCCGCCCCACTTCCACCCTGCTGGCCAATCCCTGAGGTCGGCTGGGAATTTGAATTTCCCGCCAAAACCTCAGAGACCACACGCTCTTCTAATTCATCCTCTTGTTGGGCGGCCATCTTTGCTGCTTTTACTTTGTTGGCAAAACTTTTTGGGCAATCTCTGTAGAGATGGTTTGTTTTTCCACACAGATTACACCTTCTGCCATTTGGGCATTCCTCAAAAGTATGACCAATTTCTCTACATTTCCCACAAAAAGACTTCTGGCAAGCTTCTAATAAATGCCCATGCTCCCCACATCTTCGACAGAGCTTGGGCTTTCCTTGATAATAAATGTAGCCCCTGTTTTCTCCAAGCACAATCACTGATGGAAGATGTTTCAGGCCCTGGAACCCCTGAGAGTCTTCCCATTGTTTAACGGGGATCCTCCAGGCACAGTTCCAGATGCCATCCTCATCTAACATTTTCATGGCTTGACCCCTCACAGTGCAGTATCTCCCCAACCAAGTGCATATATCGTCTCCACTAACGGTTTCATTAAACATTCTGACAATAACCATTTTTTGGGAATTGTCAGAGAGTTTATCCACTTTAAACATGGAGAATTGGGATTTAACATTAGCATATCTTAACCAGAAGTCAATTAGCAAACTAGCCGTTTTAAAGCTCACATCGAACCCTTTGTTAAAAGGTAGGACAAGATACAATTTAAGTCGTTCGGTGTGAACTCCAAAGACTGCTGAATAAATTTGCGGGGAAAATCTAAATGGGACATTTGAAAAAGTTTCCCATCTTTTCCAAGAAAATTAAAACGCACGCTGTGGTGCCTCCTCAAGCCGGCACGAGCAGCCGACATGTTGGAGGCACCAACAGCACTTTAAAATTGACTTTTTTTAAAAACCAGCAATAAATACTTAAGAAACTGAAATAAATAAATAAAACCACCTACCTTAGAAAGGATTTCTCGAAAAAAGAACGAGCAGTCGCAACACAAAATCCAATATACCTCCTGTAGGTTGTGAGGCTCCTGCCACAGACAAACGCGAGCCGAGAAACCTATAAAAGGCGATTGCAGCGCCACCTTTTGACCAGATACTAGATCTTAGCCAAAAGGCAGAGAAGCGATGCTTTGGATGCGCTGCAAGAGGGAGAGCCGGTCAAGGCACTGCTGGTCGCGGCAGCAGTGAGCAGGCCAAAGGTCAGCAGCAGGCACGCACCGAGGCGCTGCACACGGGCAGCTGGGCCATATGCACACTCTTGAAAATAAAAGGTGCCATAGAAGACGCATTTGGCCAAATGGGTATAAGCTTTTGCGTACCTCTTGGGTGTAAAAGGCAGATCACTCGTTCCCACAGCAAACGCTCAAGTAAGACGGCACTTCATTGCTGCCGCTCAGCTCAAAGGCCATTGTGCATGCTCAGTGTCGGAGGCCCAACGGTTACACGAGTTCACATTTGAAATTTGCTCATGTACACGGTCGTTCGTTTTGCTTACACGTTGCATGGTGTTTTGCTACAAGGTTGTAGGCAGTGCACGGTGTATTTTAAGCCCTTTAGTCTGACAAAATGAAAGAAGCGGTTCGCGATGGTGGAGGCCGAAAGGTCCACACACACGATTAAACGCCTCAAATTGAACAGCTCTCTGCACTGTAAAAAATAGTATGTGCCATCTACTTAAAAAAATTATGGTAATAATATTACACATATTATTTTTGAGCAGTTTTTAAGGCTTGATTTTTTTTTTTAGCATAATCTACTTAAATAAATTGTGTAAAAAATCTTAAATTATTTAGCCTGACACATGATGATTTTAAAAATATTAGTGGAATGTGCTTTTTTTAGTTTAAGCAAATAAAACACAACTTACTCATATGTATTAAGGAAAATTACTTAATATATATATATAATTTTATATATATATTTTATATATAATTTTAATTATAATTTTTTTTTTTTTTTTTTTTTTTTATTATGATGAAATAAATACATAATACATTTCTGATGTTAAACATGCTTTTATTCCATGTTCCACTTGGTAAACAATTTGTAAAACAGTCTATATAAAACTATTACAGTCCATTACAGCAGTTTTAATGTCTTTCTAGAATTTTTGCCATTGAAATTTGTACATTTTTTGAATACAAATTTCTTGTTGGAACAGTCACACAACCTGACAGATCTTTTGTATAGATAAAAAAAGGCAACAATGCTGTTGAACAATCTGAAAACCACAATTAATAAAACAGTGCAGGGCATTTTCACCAAAACATGGTAATGTCTCTCAAAATCTAACACATAAGTTTGTTTTTGAGTGATTGTAATTTGGGGGAAAACCTGCAAACATCGAGTTCCAGGAACAGCTTCTGAGAAGCCTCAAAGGTGTGCCTCAGTTGTTTGGGGTAGGTGAGGTTTAGTGTATATGTGAGTCCAAGAAGAATTGCACAGGATCTAGCCAGATTTCCAAAGCCAGCCATGACTTGCACACCCTCCAAAATAATTCTGAAGTCCTTGTGGCCATCCCTCTTGCAGACAGCAATTTTCAGTATGTGCTGCAGGAGACTTTGTTGCAAATCCTCACTGTCACACTGTAAAATAAACATGAAATATTTTATTAGAAGGTCTGTCATTTATAAAGTTAAATGGTTACTCCACCCCAAAATGAAGTATATCAAGTATAGTACAACTAATGACAGACAGGATGGTTTCAAAAATGTTCACAATATTTCATTTATTTTATTTACATTGCTGACACTAGTGTCAGAAAGAAAAAAGTTTGTGTCAACAAATAATGTTTAAATGACAAACCTAATTGATTAAACTAAGTAGTGTTTCAGTTTTTGTAAAGAAAAACAAAAATGTCAAATGCAGTTTTGTGAAAACTATAAATGTCTGAAATAGTTGTATACACTTACATTGTACTCCTGGATGAGGTCTTCCTCCTTTTCACCCAAGTAATTGACCAAGCAACGGAGGACAACATCTCTTGTCTCATCTATGTTTTGACGCAAGGCCTGAGGAAACAAAAGTGTAGAAATTAGTAATATTACCAATCAAATAATAATGAAAAATACCAATAAAAATACCTGGTGTATGGCACCCATTTTCTTCTTCAAAATCTGGCCGAGTGCTCCTCCTTTGCAGGAAAATATTGTAATAAATTTAGGAGCGTAGAAATCCAACATCTTCATAAATGTTGGCTCAAGGTGCAGAGTAGTAATTCTCCTAAATTCTTCATTAATCTAAAAAATAAAACAAAAACACTGATTATAAATATTTATAGATGACAACCATATTATTATCAGAGATGGTGCTTAATGAATATAGGGCAGATTTAAAATGTCTACAGTGTACCTGGAGAATGTCAAACAGAGCAGGCCAGCGATCTTTAAATTCTGCAACACTCGGGCACCGTTCAACCACCTCATGTCTTCGGAGAGCAAAGGTTTTTGACATTTTTTCTTTCACCACAATGGTGTTGTCCCTCTTTTTCACTTCAGTCAGGAGTTGAACCCTCTTTTCTTCCAAACTGTCATGATTTTCACCTGCTGAGTAAGGTGGTAGGTAATTCACTTCCGCTTTACGTGTTTTTTTTACATTTTTTGCAGGTTTCCTGTCCTCAGGTTTCTTCTTTTGCAGCGAGTTACATGCAACTTCAGGAAAACCAAACTTACTGAGTCGTCTTCTATAATCAGCCATCTTGTACTTCAGGCTCATCTGCCAGCCATAAAAGCCAGAAAAACTGCCTGGTTCTTTCAGACATGGATATTTTCGGATAAGTGCTTCAGCAACACTGGCAATCTGGATCCCAGAAGGATAGGATGTGTAGGTATGAATAGCCTTTACTAAATGCTCATTTATATCCCTCTTCACAGTTTGGACATTTAGAAGGCTGCCATCTTTCTTGTAAGCCTCCATGCCCTTTTTGAGGACCAGTTCTACTTCTGGAGAAAAAGATGGGATTGGGAACTCCTGAGGCCATGGCAACCTATCTGGGATACTTTGTGGAGAAAGGATAACTGTATCTTCAGAGGAAGTGGATGTGGATGCATGTTGACCAGCATCATCAAGTGTACATGCAGTGGAAGAAATAGAGGACACTTCTTCTGCTGACAGTGATGTACTGGCACTAAGGTTTCCTTCATTTTCAGCAAAGAGTTTAAGAACAATAGGTGCAGGGTAAACAACTTTGATAGTATCCTTGTGCTGAATTTGGTCAGTGGATGTAAGGGTAAAAAAAATCATTGAATTCAGAATCTTTATACTGGAGAGAAATATCCTCGGTGATGTCAAATGCCTCCTTAACCACCAACATAAGCTCATCTAAAGTTTTTGGGATTCCTGAGGGAAGGATTAACTTCCTGATTTCTTGTTCAATAAGTACCCTTAGTGCTGCAGGGTCCATGTTGTCATCTGAATGCCTAAAAACAATACAAAAATTACAAGTCTGATGTTCACTATAAAGTAACATTAATGAAACAATTGGAATAAACCTAAAGTCACAATTAGCTAAATAAAAATTATTTATAGGGATAACTGAAAAATCATCTTTCACTGGCATTGTCATTTCAAACCTGTATGCATGGATGTTAGGCTGAATGTTAAAAGAATAATTAATCCAATCATGAGAATTCTTTATCTTTTACCCTTACTCATGTTCTTCAAAACCAGAAGACTTTCATTTGTGTGAATTATCCTTTTAATGACTGACAGCCTCTTGTACAAATCATGTTACCATCTAATCAGAACAGCAGATATGATGTTTCAGTGTGACAAAGTGCTTTGTACTCAACAAGCTGCATATCCCCACTTGACTGAAGACAATAATATCGCAAATGTTCATCATACCAAGAACTAAAAGTCTTGACAATGAAACGAAGACTTCTGTCCAAAACAACAATCTGCATAATTTCGGCAAAGTCAGGTAAACCTCCAGTGCAACCATAAGGCAAAACCATGCCCACTCTGTATGTTGTTCCAAGGTATGACACTGAAGTGGTCAAAGACACACTTGTTTGATTTGAAATGTTTCTTATGGCCTCCTGTACCCCTATATGCAGAAGTTCCAATGGCATATTGGAAACTTTACTCACATACAATGAGGTACTCTCAGGAGTGTTATGTAAGTGGTAAGCCATCATTAGTTGATGCCTTGTAGCAAGTGACAGTAACGCATTTTTGAAATTTGTTGTATGTCTCACTACCGCGGCTTGAAAAGCTATGCTTAGATTCAAAGCTGTATGGTCCAAAGTCCAACAATTGGACCGAAAGACTCAATCAACTGAGAATAGTGCTCCAAGAAGTGATGTTTTGGGAGCAGTCTTTCATGTGGGAAAAGTTCAAGAAATTGATGTCGATGTTCTGATATCTTGGAGTCAAGATAACCAATACTTTCTGCAGTGTGGACAGGTGACACAACCAGTTCAACAATATCTTTTAAAGTCATGAGAATTTGCCAAGCAGGTTCATCTAAAGGTATCTTGGACCCAATCAAAAATTGCAGAAGTCTGATAAGAGCCCAGTTCTCATGCATATTACCCCCTACACTTCGACGTGCAGCAAAATTTGGGGCTATTGCATGAGGGCTGTTCGTTTTCTCTGTCCATTTGTACGGAAAGAGTGCAATTGCCTCATTGAGTTCACTTAAAGTGAAATATTTCTTCTTCACAAGGACAGAGAGGCACAGTGCTAGCTCCATGGGAATGACACCTTCAAATAAGTCATGGGCTATGTCTGGGGGATAGCCAGTAGTGAAATGAAAATGCTTCAGTTTGTCAGTAAATGGACAAACCTTTTTGACACCAAAGCAGTGGGTGAGTGTAGGATTCTCCTTCACAGTCTGAACATGAAGTGCGTAAGACTCCTTTGTTCTTGGAGGAAAAGAACCTGATCTCACTTCCTTTTCCTGAAATTCAGCATGGCAGCCAAGGCAGAATCGACAGATGTAATCCCCATTAAAACTTTCAACTAAACCACCAATTGCATGGGCACCAAGGTTATCTGCTACCACACTGACCACAGTCCCTTTGATGGTTTTTCCATATCTAGCAATGAAAACTTCCCTTCCTGCTCCAATATAGAAAGGTCATTCAAAAGAGGTTCCAAAATGACATCATATCCATACATTTTTACTTCATCAGCTTTGCTGAGAACAGCCAAATTTATTGATGTAAGAGCAGACCGCAATTCAGGTGGCAAATTTGCCAAAACCCAATACACTGCTGTGATTTTGTGCTTTTTCTTGGATGTTCCAAGCGGATTGCACACTTCAAAGTCGTCAGCATATAGAATCAGAGAGATTTTCATCTCATCTCCAGCATAATATTCATTTTCCCTGAAATATCTTAAATGGTGATGGGACCCCTGAACTCTGCTGAGACGTTTCCAAGTTCATGTGCTGGCTATTCAACACTTGCTGCAATGTCTGGAGAATAGGTACATACTGATAGTGTCTACGCTCAGCAGAATCTAAAATATATTCCACAGGTTCAACAACTTTCAAACTGTCAAATATCAAATATAATCTTCTTTTAAAAGAAGAGCCAAGGGGACCCCCTGCCTCTTGTGCTGATTTTATGGGACTGAGATTACAAAGTTCACTGACAAACTCATTAATACTGTCTTCACTGAGAATGCAGTTGTTGTTCCTTAAATTTGACTCAACAATGTTTCGTACATCTTGTCCTGCTGCCAGAGAAGAAATAAACTGGAGCTCACCTACCAAGTCATCTATACACCTAGAAGAAACATTATAAACACTCTCCAGCTTCAAAAGAAGCAAGGCTAGTTTATTAACAACTGTTTGTGACACATCTTGAATCTGGTCATCAGTTATTTCAGTGATTTCTTCTGAATCTTCACAGTGGGATCAGTGTGGATCAGGAGCAAATGAATGCTGTGTCGACTTCCTTATCACAAGCACCTCAGGCTTAAAATCATTGGAAGAATGGGAATTGTGTTTTCTACTTTTGTGAGTTACAAAAGTTCCATCAACATTTGTCTTAAAATCACATCCAGAAAATATACATTGTACAGTTTCGTAATTCTTAAGATGTTGACCTAAATGTTGAAAATAGTCTTTTTCGGAAGAATGTGGTGTACTACAAATGTTACAATTAAATGAAAGCTCTGTTTCAGGCTCCAAGGGTTCCTCAGCTAAATGATATCTATTCATATGTGTGCGAAGGGCACCATATGTTTTGAAAGAGCATGGACAGCTGTAATGTAAACAAGGTATAGTATGGCTATGTATAGTAAATGGCCCATGGTGTAGTCTGTAGTGCCTCAAAAGACCCCCCTTTGAAGATGCTGTCCACTGGCAAACCTTACACTGCCATAGCATGATCTCAAGTTACCAATTCAAAATCTTAAATGCAGCATATCTAAAATGAAATTGAAAATATAACTTAAAAACAGCAGAATGATACCTACTACGCTGAAAACTGCTTATGAAGATGCAATGACTCTCACAGTGATCTGTAAAGAAAGAATTCAAAAACTGAATTAGATTCAAATTAAAATGTTGTCTCTAGATAAAACTGCAATACACAAAATCATGTATTATAGAATATTTGCCATTTCTATGCATAATGTAAAAATGCATAATTCATAATTAAAAAAAATTGTTAAAATATCAGTGTAACACAATTACAATAATTAATTTAGGTTAAGGAGTAGTTATTTGCACCATAAGCTTCATTACTTTGGTCTATAAGCCTCATTGTCGTCTTAGAAGGCTGTCTGCTGTTAGAATTATAACAATTATAATTAAAAGTAGGTTTTAAAAAGGTTAAAAAAGGTTTTAAATTTATTGTAAGATTTGTAGCATATTATTTATTACATAATTTTATTCACCAAAAACATGAAATTGGCCTTGATTAAGTACAGAAACACCATACAATACAGCTAAAACACGTCTAAACACCTAGTCATTAAAGAGTAATTTTAAATACATTTATATTAAACAACATTATATTAAATCTCAAATGTGTCTAAATAACTTCATTTAGTTATCTCATGTATCAAAGTTACTATGAACCAAAGAAAATAAAAAATACTTGCATATATTACATGAAAGGGTTACACGCCTATTAATTCTGAGCAATTTTAAAATTCGAAGCGAATATGAGCACATCAGTTCTCTTACCGAATTTTTAAGTTCAATCATAAAAATTGTCCAATATCTAGTTAATCTATCTAGCTAAACTTTAGCAATTAGCACGTGCATTCTAACCTCAGCACATGTAACTTATGTGAGCAGTTATTATCAGTTTGAAATCAGACTATCCTTACTACTTTCACATCTAATTGCATTGCATTGGATAGCTTTATTTTAAAACACCAGATTTAACTCACCTCTTAACGTGGCCACCCTGCCAAAATGATCATGTCGGTCAGATTCAAATATTATATCAGTGTAAAATTAAGTACCTCAACTAGCATGAGCATAACGTGTGTTTTCCGAATCAGAATAAATGTAAAGATTAACAAGGGGCTTACCTTTCAACGCTGCCACTGTTCATCTGCTCCTTCAAAATGTCGTCTGATCACGTTGTTGAGATTCAAATGAAGGTAACTCAATCAAAACCACATAACTGAACAAATTCTCTGAAAATATGGGGCTTTCTTTCCTTAATTTTTTTAGCCTAAATTGTTCCTCAAATTAAGCCTAAAAATTTCACAGGTTTGCTTAAAAAAAAGGTGAATTTTATTTCTTAATTTTGTTAGTGAAATGTTCTCAATGCCCCTCCTGGGACCGCCACCTTACTGTGGTGGAGGGGTTTGAGTGCCTGAATGATCCTAGGAGCTATGTTGTCAGGGGCTATATGCCCCTGGTAGGGTCTCCCAAGGCAAACAGGTCCTAGGTGACAAGCCAGACAAAGAGCGGTCCACCCCCCCCCCTTATGAGAAGGTCTAGAAGAAATACCGTGACGTCGCCCGGTATGGCGCAGCCGGGGCCCCACCCTGGAGCCAGGCCTGGGGTTGGGGCTCGTATGCGAGCGCCTGGCGGCCGGGTCTTACCCCATGGGACCCGGGCGGGCTCAGCCAAGGAAAGGAGTGACGTGGGGCCGACCTCCCGTGGGCTCACCACCTGCAGGAGGGACCGTGAAGGGGCCGGTGCATTGTGGTTTGGGTGGCGGTCGAAGGCAGGGACCTCGGCGACCCAATCCTCGGACACAGAACCTAGCTCTAGGGACATGGAATGTCACCTCGCTGGGGGGAAAGGAGCCCGAACTAGTGCGAGAGGTAGAGAGGTACCGACTAGATATAGTCGGTCTCACCTCCACGCACAGTTTGGGCTCTGGAACCCAACTCCTCGAAAGAGGTTGGACTCTCCACTACTCTGGAGTTGGTCAGGTGAGGCGGCGGTGATGGGAGTGGGCTTGCTTATAGCCCCCCAGCTTAGCTGCCATGTGTTGGAGTTTACCCCAGTGAATGAGAGGGTCGTTTTCCCCCGCCGGTGGGGATAGGTCTCTTACTGTCATTTGTGCCACGGGCGAATGGCAGTACAGAGTACCCGCCTTCTTGGAGTCTCTGGGAGGGTGCTGGAAAGCTCAGTCTGGGGACTCCGTCATTTTGCTGGGGATTTCAACGCTGCACGGGCAACGACGGTGACACCTGGAGAGGCGTGATTGGGAGGAACGGCCCCCTGACCTGAACCCAGTGGTGTTCTGTTGTTGGACTTCTGTGCTAGTCACGGCTTGTCCATAACGAACACCATGTTGAGCTTATAAGGGTGCTCATCAGCACTGCGTGGCAACAGAGCACCCTAGGGCGGGAGGTCGATGATCGACTTTGTGGTTGTTTCATCTGGCCTCCGCCATATGTCTTGGACACTCGGGTGAAGAGAGGGGCGGAGCTGTCAACTGATCACTACCTGGTGGTGAGTTGGATCCGCTGGCCGGGAGGAAGCTGGACAGACTCGGCCAGGCCCAAACGTTCTGTGAGGGTCTGTTGGGAACGTTTGGCAGAGCCCCCTGTCAGAGGGTCTTTAACTCCCACCTCCGGCAGAGCTTTGAACAGATCCCGAGGGAGGTTGGGGACATTGACTCTGAGTGGACTATGTTCTCCGCCTCCATTGTCAAAGCCGTCGATTCGGAGTTGTGGGCCGTAAGGTCTCTGGTGCCTGTCGTGGCGGCAACCCCCAACCCGGTGGTGGACACCGGAAGTAAGGGATGCTGTCAAGCTGAAGAAGGAGTACTATCGAGCTTGGTTGGCTTGTGGGACTCCTGAGGGCAGCTGATGGGTACCGCAGGCCAGCGGACTGCGGCACGGGTGGTTGTGGAGGCAAAAACTTCGGGCCTGGGAAGAGTTCGGTGAGGACTTGGAGAAGGATTATCGGTGTCGGCCTCGAAGAGGTTCTGGCAAACTGTCCGGCGCCTCCGGAGGAAGCGGTGCCCTACCAACACTGTATATAGTGGAGGTGGGGCTCTGCTGACCTCAACTGGGGATATTGTCGGGCGGTGGAAGGAATAGCCGAGGATCTCCTCAACCCTGCCAACACGCCCTCCACTGAGGAGGCAGAGGCTGGGGACGAGGGGGATGGGCTCGGACATCACCGGGCTGAAGTCAGCCGAGGTAGTTGAGAAGCTCCCGGTGGCAAGGCTCGGGGGTGGACGAGATCCGCCCTGAGTACCTCAAGTCTCTGGATGAAGTGGGGCTGTCTTGGCTGACACGTCTCTACAACATCAGCGTGGAGGTGGGGGACAGTGCCTCTGGACTGGCAGACGGGGTGGTGGTCCCCTCTATAAGAAGGGGGGACCGGAGGGTGTGTTCCAACTATAGGGGATCACACTCCTCAGCCTCCCGGAAAGTCTATGCCAGGGTACTGGAGAGGAGAATAGATCCGATAGTTGAACCTCGGATACAGGAGGAACAATCGCGGCTTTCGTCCTGGTGGTGGAACACTGGACCAGCTCTATACCCTCTTTAGGATACTGGAGGGTTCATGGAGTTTGCTCAACCAGTCCACATGTGTTTTGTGGATCTGGAGAAGGCATTCGACCGTGTCCCTCATGGTGTTCTGTGGGGGTGCTCTGGGAATATGGGGTCCGAGGCCCTTTGCTAGGGGGCGATCCGGTCCCTGTATGACCAGAGCAGGAGCATGGTTCGCATTGCCAGCAGTAAGTCAGACTCGTTCCCAGTGCGTGTTGGACTCCGGCAGGGCTGCCCTTTGTCACCGGGTCCTGTTCACTATCTTCATGGACAGGATTTCTAAAAAGCAGCCAGGGGACGGAGGGGTCCGGTTTGGTGACCACAGGATCTCATCTCTGCTTTTTGGCGGATGATGTTGTCCTGTTGGCTTCATCAGGCCAGGACCTACAGCGGGCACTGGGGCAGTTTGCAGCTGAGTGTGAAGCGGCTGGGATGAGAATCAGCACCTCCAAATCTGAAGCCATGGTCCTCAGCCGGAAAAGGGTGGCTTGTCCCTCCAGGTCGGTGGGGAGCTCCTGCCACAGGTGGAGGAGTTTAAGTATCTTGGGGTCTTGTTCACGAGTGAGGGAAGGATGGAGCGAGAGATTGACAGACGGATCGGTGCAGCTTCTGCAGTAATTCGGTCGATGTACCGGTCTGTCGTGGTAAAGAAGGAGCTGAGCCACAAGGCTAAGCTCTCGATTACCGGTCGATCTATCGTTCCTACTCTCACCTATGGTCATGAGCTTTGGGTCATGACCGAAAAGTGAGATCCAGGATACAAGCGGCCGAAATGAGTTTCTCCGCCCGGGTGGTTGGAGCTCCCTTAGAGATAGGGTGAGGAGCTCGGTCACCGGGGAGCTCGGAGTAGATCCGCTGCTCCTCCACATCGAGAGGCCAGCTGAGGTGGCTTGGGCATCTGTTTCGATGCCTCCTGGACGCCTCCCAAGGGAGGTGTTCGGGCATGTCCCACCGGGAGGAGGCCCGGGGAAGACCCAGAACACGCTGGAGGGACTATGTCTCGGCTGGCCTGGGAACGCCTCGGGATTCCCCGGAGGAGCTGGAGGAAGTGTCTGGGGAGAGGGAAGTCTGGGCGTCCCTGCTTAGACTGCTGCCCCCGCGACCCGGTCCCGGATAAGCGGAGGAAAATGGATGGATGGATGGATGGATGTTCTCAATGTTTTATAAGAAACACAGAACAACATTTTTTAGAAAATATGCACATTATTTTTAAAGATCACATCAATTTTTTAAATGAAAATTACAAGCTTCGTGATTCACTTTTTACAGTGTGGTCATCTTTGTGTGCATTCAACTCTTTTGGTTTATTTCGGAGCTGCTTCGCATCTTGCTCTGCCTGCAGATGGGAAAAGTGCCCTTTAAAAACGTCAAGAAAATGTTTATGTTGCACTGATAGGCATGAAAGCCAGTGCTCACGGCTGACTCATGCGCTTTGCGAGTTAAATAAACAAAATGCTTCCATTAGTTGGTCAATAAATAAATACAAACAAACACACACAAGAGTAAAGGAGTGTCTTGGTGTTTTAATTCGAATAATATGGAAAAGTACACCTCAAAAGCATGGAGGCATGGTACATGCAGGCTTTTTTTGCACTCACCGTCGATACAAACCATTGCCCATGGCTGACTGATGACGTTGCGGGTGGAATACACAAACTATTCCATTAGTGGGTAAACGAATAAACAAGAGAACGAAGGAAGTTAGGGATGAGCATACACGCATAAAAGGCTGTCTTGGAATGATATTCCTTATATGGATTGTGAAAGGATTGCCGCCTACGTTTCATTCTTAAAGGTCAACGAGCTCACGGAGTGTCTTCCGCCCGTTGACGCTGGCGACAGCGTTTAAATTGCATTGCTCTCACACAATATCAGCAAATTAAAGGCGTTCTGTTGCCTGCAAGTGTTCCAGCGCTTTATGCCTCATTGCATTCAACGAATGCAGCTTTCATTTAACGAACGAAACCGTGTTAGCGGCGTAAAGGTTCATTTCGTCTGTTTTCGACAACGGCCGGCAACGCACATTATTGCCTGCTGCTAGTCTTTATTTACACTTCTAAAGTACTTTGCACCAGGGACCTTTGCTATTTCACAAATACAACGGTATATGCGTTGCCCTGATATAGCATGAAAGGGCGGACCCATTCGCTCATTACAAAGACAAAACAAAAGAAGTATTCTGGTTCATAATGGTTCCTTGAATATTCTGCAAAACGGATGCTTTCGTTCTATCGAAGACGTTTCAGAGAGCCCTCTCGGGTTCCCGACGCAAGGCACATTCGTAAAGAGAGAAGAAACACAACAACAACAAACAATAAAAAATTCAAAGGCGTAGCGATGTCAGCCAATACTTCTTGGTGCTACCCTGCCTTTCATTTAACGAATAAAGCTGCGTCCTTGGCCAACAGACTCACTCCCGTGTCGGACATCAACACCCTTTTCCCCTGTCCGTATATATAATATATATACTTTTAGCCTTGTGAAGCTGAACAAAAAAAAAACTTGTTCAAAAGTCACGTAACACAGTCTCATAAGTTTAAATAATGTGTCTAGTTTTAAGGTCTGTTAAAGGGCAAACTTAGATTATGTAAGACTGGTGCCGAAATGACTGAGCCCAAAGAGGACCACATGCAGAGAGAACACTAAATTCTTACGTGAACCAACACCTGAAAACTTTCTCAAAGGCTTTACATCCACTTCCAAAACAGTCACCCTGCTGTGTGGAGATAGATGAATCACACCACACCAGCTGTTACTCACATCTGTCTTTTTACTCCTTGTCCCTCTCTCTCCCCTCATTACAGGTTGTCCTAAAGACACTCCAGAAACACACCTAACATCATCTCTTTTAAATAAGATAAACAGGAGCATAACCATTCATATTTAATATCATTGTAAAGGTCTCAGTGCGATTGGTAAGAAGGTCTCATTCCTTTAAAGCCAGGAAAACCCACAATTAAGATATAGAAAACTGGAGGTAAACACCACACAAGTCTCTCACACAAATTACCTCCCTGTATGTAAATAAAAATGTATTTTCCCACAGAAATCAAAGAGGAGTTCTCACCACAAACTTACAACCCCAGAGTGAGGTGCCCAAATGGTAATAATAAACAAACAGACACCACTTGGTGGATCTGTAGGTATTTAAGGGAAAGTGGCATGAAAATCAGGGAATCTGCAAACAGATCTCCCACACAATAGCCGTGTGTAATTCTTCATTATCAGGTAGACAGTTTTCTCATCCTGACATTATTGAATGTTTGTTATTGATATTGTATTGTATTGAATTGAATTTAGACAATTACTTGTGTTTTACCTGTTTAATAAATTGTTATGTTTATATTAATTCTAAAACTCTGAATTATTGACTTTAGTAGATTATGATGTATCCGTGTTACATAAGTCTACGACCAGGGTTAAGTGTATTTAAGTAATTAAGTTGTCATGCAATCGGAGATCCTATATGGGGCTATCTTGGGTGGTAGTCATAACCTCTGGTCATTGTCTGTACTTTAATTAAGTTGTTATGTAGTTATTATGTATAGATTAATAACTATATGAGGTCAGATTAAATCCCTTACGGAGCTGGCCATAACCTCTGATTAATATTTAAGCTTTGAACTAAGTTGTTATATAGAAGATTGTATGGGGCTACATGGGTACCTTTTAATAATAGTAAGCAGGAGCTACATTGTTAAATTGCTTTAGCCATAACCTCTGATTATACGTGGGTCCAGCTTGTGATCGTGGGCCCGCATTAATCAAGGAGTGCGAGGACTCTGTGTGACAATGAGAACCTAATGTACAAGTATAACAATAATAGTGAGTTGAATAGAATGATAAAAAACATTACCCAAAGGTTAATAATCACAGGATAACCTTAAGAATCGTTTTATTAATTGGAGTCAGATAAAACAAAGAGGTATTAATTATATATATATGTAAAACATTTGATGTAACCCTGTTACTTATGCAAAGGAAAGGCAGTAACGCGCAAAGACCCTTCTGCCGTGCCATTGGCTGCCGTCGTTGGACCAGTGGGCGGTGCCTTACAATTATAAGAGAAATTGTTAATATTTTAAATTTTTTCCGACCTGCAATGAACAAATGTCATTTCCACCACATCTCAATATACAGCTGTTATTAAAAAATAGAATAACTTATGCCAGTCAAGAATTGTCTAAGATCATTTTTGTAACTAGTTTTACCAGTTTTCCACAAAGTACAATAATTATACATTTGTTAATGAGATAAATTAACTGCCCTAATATGCTTTCAGTTGTGTGCAGATGTAATCTTCAGACTTCTGGGCTCCGTTCTTCGTATGTCGCTTATTACATCCGAGATCAAAAGACACATCCGAGATTCAATTCAATTCAATTTTATTTGTATAGCGCTTTCTCACAATGATCATTGTACCAAAGCAGCTTTACATGTATTGAAATATAGTCAAGTTCAAGTCAAGTTGAGCTTTATTGTCATTCCGCTACATGCTACACGTGGAACGAAATGTCGTGCCTCACAGTAGCACTATTTATGTAGCACCATGGTGCTACATAAATAAATACACACAGCAAATTACTGAGTAATAAAAATCTGGTGTTGGGCAGCTAGTGATCAAATCTGGTGTTAATTTACAAATGTTATATGCTTTATCACTTGTTTAGTGATAATGCACAGTGTTTACTTTGGGTGTTCACATGTAATCAACATCTGCTCATGTGCAGAGCATTTTCAATCTCCCCGCCCATACTACTCTCATACTACGCTCTCCTGTCTCCTGTCTTTATGGATTTGTCTGCACAAAGGTATAATATTATTAATTTATCAACTTGTTTCTTTTATATATATGAACGTGTATCATCACTAAAGCAAATTGCGTTTCTTTTATGTTATACTGTTTGTGTGAAAAATAACATTACTGTATTTTGCCTCTTTTTACCCAGACATTGACAAGGTCAAAGCAAGTTATGATTATATCCAGGGGCGCAACTATCCAGTGTTAGAGGGGTATGCAGCAAAAAATTTTGGCGCCCCCCCCACTTCTAAATAAATAAGCGTGCCGGACATCATCATGTATGGGTTTGAAATAATAAATGTTTATTTTAAAGTATATCAGACAGCCACTGTAAGCCTACCATAATTATATGGTATATATGCACACATATATATATATATATATATATATACACATACACATACACATACACATACACATACACATACACATACACATACACATACACATACACATACATATACATATGTATATACATATGTATATGTATGTCTGACAGCACAGCTGATCTAACATGAACAGCTAATGGTAAAAAAAAAAAAATCTATTTGTTTCCATGATAAACCAGCCTTATTGCATAAGTAATGTTTTCCAGCTTCTAGTCATTTATTGTGCATGCTACCCTATATTTACCAGTTGTCATTTTACTTTAATAAAATTGAGATATGTCATGCATGGGATTGGTACCAAAGGGTTTAACCAAAATCTAAATGTAGATATCAGCAACATTATTTTGCAGTAAGTTAGTAAACACTTGTCAGTCAACATTAATATTTGGAAGCCTCCAAGTTTGGTAGCAAATATATGCATGATTCCACGGTAAACCAGAGATATTAAAGTTGTTTTCCAGATTCTTGTCATTTATTGTACATGCTACCTTATATTTTTCAGTTTTCAGCTCAGCAACCTCGGTTTTGCATATTCTAAGCTAGCTACATATTCTGTCTGCTACATTCCCAGTGTCAGCAAACGCTAGCTAGTCTGTTAACATGAATAACGTATTTGCAAGCCTAAAAGCATAGACGTCACATTTTAAATCCTACCTGTTGCCTTTCACCATCCACTTATTTAGCTGCTGTCGCATCCCTTGACATGCCATCTCCTTTTCCCTCTTTCTTTTTTCTATTTTAGCCCCGATAGCTTTTTGCTTTATCCATTTTCGAGTTTCAATTACAACTCACTAACGTTACTGCTGCTCACAGCCAGCCATGTCGCCCACACTCAGCGATATTACCCTTCTATGTCTAAATTCTATGATGGAATCTTATGAGGGCACCGGGCCTACTCTAGCCTGTTAGTCCTCTAAAATTTATATAACTTTTTTATATATATATATATAACTTTTATATAAATTTATATAACTTTTATTATTTAAAAAAAAAAAATTAACCATCGCTTTTTCCCCATGGTCTTGGCCCTCTCTATACCCGCATATAGCGCATACCCACTTTTTGCGCCACTGATTATATCTAATGTGTCACAAGATTAATACACAAAGTCAACACTGCATACTCTTCTTTATTTAAGTAATAAAGTTAAATTATCATAACATTGATAATCAGTAACGCAGAAGGTTGGCTTAACTCAACATTTTTTTTTACCTCAGTTTAATTTCGCGCGCTTTTGATCCACCGTTCAGACTTTACCAGTTCACAGGTAACATTAAGTTTATACTAATATGTAAAAAATCGTACGTCCATTTTAAAATATGTTTTAACGGTTCGAAATTACAAGTCTGACATGGTAATTTTATCCCTCCCCCTTCAATTTGTAGGACAGCACCATGACTGAAAGTGATGCGGCGAGACTACTAAATTCGTTAATGGAGGACGATGGAGACAGATGTAAGTTCATTACCATTGTGCTAATTTTAATCGTTTTGTTAAATAATTTATTTTATGTGTGATACCAACATTATGTGTAATTTTGAAACTGACATGATTTGAACAGTTAACGTTAAACTTAGTTTATTTGTAATTTGGCGAAAGTATCTTTTTATAAGTCCATTTATATCTTTCATTCTGTAACTACGGGTAAATTCTGGTGTCTTGAAATGTCATACAAACCAGAAAGCACACGTTAATCGAATTAATTGCTCTTGAAATAATATTTTCTTGTGTGGTGTCCCTGCTAACGGATTTAGCCGAGCATCCACGGAAATGCACCAGACATCTCGAGATCTACATTTAGCGTCGTTCTCGTGGTACTTTGATAACATTCGCTGGTCAGTCTGTACAGCGTTCCAAAAAGTAAAAAAAAAAATCTTAGCTAGAGACGCACAAATGCACTTGAACAATAAGTAACGTTATGGTATGGAAGCGACAGATAGGAACTTAAAACCGGGTAAACAGGTTTGTTTCTCCCTCCCCCATTTTTGGTCTTATTTTGTATTAGCATTAGCTGAGCAGATGTGCATTGGTTGGCCTGGCGTGACAGATTCTTTCTGTAAGACTTCTGTAAATCTGTAACAGTGTTTTGTGCTTTTGTGTGAATGTAAAATTTTAGTTGTTTTGACAATTGACATAGGCACGTGTTAGTTCTTACTGTAATGTGTGTGTTGGTATTAAACATAATCTGTAGCAAAACACAAAGTGACCTTATTGTATTGAGTCTGTTAGTTTGTTCTATGGAGGATAAGCACTCACTGGCAAAAAAATATATATAGGCCCGGTTTCACAAACAGGGCTTATCTTAAGCCAGGACTAGACCTTAGTTAAATGAAGATATTTAAGCAACTTTTACAAAAATGCCTTAGAAGAAAACATTAAGGTGTGCATCTTGACACAGAACAATGACACTGATATATTTTAAGATATGTCAGTGCAAGATATTTTCAGTTGAGACAGCTCAAACATGCATTTTAGTCTGGGACTAGCTTACGCCTTGCGTGTGAAACCAGGGGATAGTGACATTTAGTGACAAATTAAAATTGTATTAGTTTTCTTTTTGAATTTTTATGTTATGTATTTGTATTTTTGTTTTATCTTTTTTTATTTGTATAAAATGTCATTCAAGTTTGCTTACCTTTTACAGGTTGGACAGTAAAGGCAAGAACACAATATCGGGACACTAGAAAATATGTAAAACTCAAAGAGCCATGCTTTTTGTCTCTAAATTAAGCTATACTATATAGTAAATGCACAAAGTACTTTAATGTCTTCATGATTAATAAAAAAAAATGTTGGATAGTAACAAAGTTATTGTTTTACAGCAAAAAAAGCATTTGCCATTCCAAAACAGATACCTGTTAAGGTAACAGATGACACCTCTACAGAAGTGGACGTGGATGTATTTGCTGAACTTATTGCTGAAAAGGGCATGTGCTTTATTTTACATACTAATGATGGTAATTATGTTTATACTTATTTGGTCTTATTTTAAAATTGTGGTGATGTTTACATTTTTCCTAGTAATATTTTTATATGCTGTATACAGATTCCACTTCTGCACATGAGTTGCCCCCGCTTCTGACTGATGGGAAGTCTGTCAGCAAGTCTTCAACCATTACTGAATGCAATGAAAGCAACAAAACTTCTGCCTGCCCTTCTAAGAGACCCAGGTTGGATGATTCTAAGCTTGCAAAAGAGGTTGGTAAGACAAAAGATGTCACTCGGCTTAAAGAAAATGTTCTCCAGCTTATCAAAAAAAAACCTGTTCTATAGGCAATGTGTACATTTTGCTATTATCTGTTTAGACAATTGAAGACATCCTAAAGTGCAAACCTGGTGGTGTATAAGTGATGCAGCACTATAAAGACACTGGTAATCTGCCAACATCCAAAAGAAAGGAGATGATCAATATATTGGTTGCACACATGTAGGGATGCAACGATTATAGATTTTGTTGGTACGATTATAGTCTGAGGAATAATCACGGTTTCACGGTTATCACGATTATCACGATTATGCATTCATTAATTTCACAACACTATTAGTTTATAAAATCACATGAAAACTCCTTATATTTTAAAGTGTTATTTATTGCTGCCTTTTGAAACAGACATGAACTTAGTAACCAAATAATACAGCACAAAATAATAAAAACAAACAAAATTCCATTTCTCTCTTTGGAATTAAAGAAAAGTGAAAAAAGGTTTTTGACGTAAACATAAGTAATACTTTAACACTGATAATAAATAACAATCAAAATAAAAAATAGTCTGTCTATTTGGAATTAAATATATGACTTGTAGTAATGAATTAAATACATGACCTGCAGTAATGATTTTCGTATTTAATTACATTAACAATTACATTTCTATAATATTTAATATTATTATTAATATAAATGACTAATATTAACTTATTAACTGAACTGTTATTTTCATCAACTTTCATCCATACATATTCATTTTAATAATTTTGTAATAATTCATCTAATTTTACACGTGTATTTACACGTGACAAACATTACATGCGTTTTTGTTTACGTTGCACTGAAAGCCCACAACTCTCACCGCTACGGCATTGATTGTAACTAACACATTTATATTTAATTCCCTACCAACATATTTCATGAAGTAATTTGTCACGTAATTTAACTTTGTGTACCCAAACTGCCGACTTCAGGCGCTTCTTTGGAGGAAACAGAGTTTCGCTGCTAGGTGCCTCTGCCATTGTTCAGTGTGCGTGTGTAATAGCCTGCGCGTCTCTGATAAACTCGGAACTTTAAACTGCCGCACCACTGGCATAATAGTTCCGTTCCGTGCGACAGAAACACGGTGTTGCGGAGCCTTTACAATTAATTAACCGTGACGATTTAAAGCGCGGTTAATAGTGAAACCGGTTAATTGTTGCATCCCTACACACATGACTGAACAAGAAGGGTAAGCTTTGTTCATATAATGTGTTCATATCACTGTACTTCCAACTTATTCATATGTGACCCTGCATGTGAAACCGAGGCTAAAGTCTCATCTAATTCTGATATAGCAAGCATCAAAGTTGGATTTCAACCATTAATTTAACTAATTTAACAGCCTTACCCAGACAATATTAAAGATATCAATGTTATATTTTCACAGAACAAGAAAACTTTGAATCACAATAAAATGACATCAGCTGGGTTTTCACAGGCAGGGTCACAAATGAAGTTAATATTAAACAAGCACATTATCTAGGTTCTTAACACAGGTTCTCTAAAGTGATCCAATCAGTTTGGGCTGAGAAACAGACAGAAATGTTTGTATTATTACATTTTTGTAATATTTGCGACATTAATATTGCTTTGTTATGCCAAATGTACCAAATAATACATTTAATAGATTCCAATGTTTTAACCCCAAATAAACAGACCTGAACAGAATAGACTAGTTGTTTTATTAGTTTTTGGTTTCATTGTTTATTGTTTATTATTGCAGAAGGATACCACTTAAAGCCACAAGAGAGATGTATGCCCTTGGCATTATTACTCTTTTTCCAAACCTAAAAGATCCTGAAGGGAAGACAGGCTATGTAAGTATCTGCTTGTTGTTCAAGATGTTTGAAACTTAGATCTTAGCTCTTAAAATCTTAGCTTTTTTTTATGTATTTGTTTTTCCCAAATTTGTCTCTTTAACAGGAACGGAATGCACAGAGAGGCACAGGTTTTATTATGAATCGCCTAAAGACGGTTCAGAGAAACACTAGTTGTAAAATGACCTCTCGATCAACTGACAAAACGTGTAGTACTAGAATGGAGGAAAAAATCTGCCTTACAGATCAACTAACAGGCGATGATTGCCAGGAAGCGATCTCACTCCTTAAACACAGCACTGATCGTGATCTCATCTTCTGGAAGATGAAAGAAACTTTTCAGTTCCGTCAAGAGATTGTAAAGGACTCCACATCCATCTTTCATGTTTTTCCTCGATTCCTGGACACCAAGGGTCTGGTGAGTATTCATGCTTGCTGACTTAACCCAAAGTATTAGATTTTAACTTCTCTGCTGCAAACTTCATCTAATGTGGACTATCCCTTGCTTAGAATAGGGTTAACACATCATCGACAGCAGCGACTCACTGTTAAGTTATGAATGAGGATAAGGCAGAAAAGGATGCAGCTCCCAGCCATCAAACAAAAGCTCCAGAGTTACCTTCTATTGAAGAGACAATTGTTGACCATACATGTGAGACACCTGATAGCCCACAGCAACCTACAACCTCATTTCAAAGCCTTGATATGTGTGCATCAGTTATTTCAAAATTGATGGCAAGTAATGTTCAAAATTCTGTTGTTTCTTCAACAATAGAAAGCCTAGAACACTTCATCGATGATTTAAAGTGTAACCTCAAGGACAAAGTCCTGAGCATCGTTTCACAAAATAATTCAAGCAGAGAAAGTTTAGAGAATGTTTTTGAAAGTTTTGATAATCCATTTGGTGCTCTTAATACAGACAACAAATTGAAAAAGTATTTCTGTAGCAAGTGGGGTATAGTGCAGCCAGTTGAAGTGCCTTTAGGCATTCGGTATGACACCGAGAAAAATAGACAAACAGGAGCATATGAGCAACTCCCAGTTAATGATAAATTTATTTATATACCAATACTAAAAACATTAGAATTCATTTTTAAGAACTCTTGATGTGTGTAATTTCATGCAGGACTGCACTCAAAGTGACATTTTAGAAGATTTCTGTGATGGAACTTATTTAAAAAATCACCCCTTGTTTTCAAGTCACAGATTTGCTCTACAAATTCAACTCTATTAAGACGATTTTGAAATGGCTAACCCCTTAGGATCAAAACAAGGGATCCATAAACTTGGATGTCTGTACTTCATTCTCAGAAACCTTCCCCCAAAAGTAAATTCAACTCTAATGAACATTGATCTGGTGTCATTGTTTCACTCACAAGATGCCAAAAAGTACGGTATTGATTCGGTATTAAATCCTTTTGTGGACGATATGAAAATTTTAGAGAATAAAGGAATAAACGTCCCTTTCAGCGGGATGCCTATAAGAGGTACAATTTCACAAGTCACAGGGGATAACTTGGGCATCCACTCAGTTCTCGGTTTCATGGAGTCGTTCAGTGCAAATTATTTCTGCCGCTTAAGCTTGATTGACAAAGTTTTGTCTCAAGAAGTTTTTTCAGAGGATGATCCCCGGCTGATATTGAGAACAAAGACTCTTAATGAGGAACACTATGCTGATCTTTCCGAGGAACCAACTCTTACATCTTCACATGGAATTAAGCGCAACAGCATACTCAATACACTCTCATACTTTAATGTATCTGAAAACTTTGCTTTTATTATGTCGCATGATATTTTAGAGGGTGTCGGTCAGTATGAAGTGAAACTTCTCTTTGATTATATGGTTAAGAACAAGTTCATTTCAAAGGAAAGCCTGCTCAACAGAGTCTATGCCTTTAACTATGGTCACATGGAAAGATCAAATCGGCCAACTAAAATAAACTTGGACTCTAAAGGTAATGGCATTGGATTAAATGCTGCACAGACTCTTTGTTTAATAACAAACATTCCATTGATTCTTGGTGATGTTATTCCTCAGGGAAACCTGCATTGGTATTTGTTACTGTTGCTTTTGCAGATCATCAACATTGTATTCTCACAGTCAGTCACAGAGGGTATGACTGTGTTTTTGAAACACCTCATTAAAGACCATCATCAGCTGTTTAAGGAGCTCTACCCATCTAAAAACCTGATACCTTAACATCATTTTCTTTTACATTATCCGCGCTGTATTCGGAGAATTGGTCCATTGTTGCATGTTTGGTCCATGAGGTTCGAGGCCAAGCATAAGTTCTTTAAGAACTGCATAAAGAACTTTAAGAATTTGACAGTGTCTTTGGCAAAAAAACACCAATTTGCTGTGGCATATCACTGGGAATGTATGAATTACAATTCTTGTTGTTAAAAGACTACGAGTCGACATTTATTGAACATGTCCATGCCTACAGATTATTTGACAAAGCATCTCAACATGTACGTATAGTGAACAAGGACAACTTGAGGAATGTTTCTTTGTTTGATGCACAGATGTCCTATGGTGCAGACTCATTTTTCTACATAGTTGCAAAAAATGAATTTGTTTGAAAGATTTATGTGATTATTTATTCTATTTATTAAAAAAATGTATATTCTATCAGAATGCATGTCTATTTTCAAACCAGACAGTGTTTAACAGTGATGATTTTAAGGATGCATGTTAAATTATTTTTGTATTTTTAATTTAAAGATGTTATTGCACTGCATGTTTACTTGTTAAAATCTGAATCAAACCTGAATCAACTTCTATTGAAAATGCCCATGTTGATTATTTGACAAAGCATTTCAACATGTATGTACTGTATAGTGAACAAGGACAACTTGAGGAATGTTTCTTTGTTTGATGCACAGATGGTGCAAACTTTTTTTTTTCTTCATTAGTTACAAAAAAATGAAATAGTTTGAAACACTGTAGAGATTTATAAAGAAATATTTATCACAATGAATGTGTATTTTCATAACAAACAGTGTTAAGATGCATTGGAGAGAGCTGTTTTATTCAATTGTATATTTGATGTACAGTAATAAATGTTCAAATAATTTCAGTGTCAACTGTTTTTTTTTATATTTATAGGCTTATGTTTTAAATTTAACCTGTATTGCCATTTTAAAATAATATTTACAAAATTCACATTAAACCAACATTAAATAAATGCACTGGGTGTGTGGGATTAATCACCAAAAAGTGTAGTGCTAGTAATAATTTCTCAACACCTTGAGTGATGAAACACTATGAAACGAAACACTAATACAGTGTTTGTATAATAAACACTTTTGTCAGTGTTGTTTTAACAGTAGCAGAGATGGATCTGTATGTTCACCTGGAAAGTGTTAATTTTAACACCCATGGTGACAAATCTCCCAACATGTTTTTGCTGTGCAGGCATACAACAATGAAGTAAAAAAATGTAAAAATGTAAAAAAAGAAGATGTACCTATACATAAACTAAAAATACAAACTGTACAAGCTATACAAATGCTATACAAACTATACGAATGCTGGATAAATACTGTACATGTGCAGAGAGAAACATTTGAGTTCAAGCTGCTGGCTGGGGAACAGTGCAGTATGATTTGTAGTGCATGAGCATGTAAACATACATATATTACTGAGTCTTTTTGGTGGGATTTGTATACACACAGCAGTGTGTGTGTGTGTGTGTGTGAAAAGTGACTAGTGTGCATAGAGGAGGTGAGTGTGCTACTACAGGTGGTTTGTTTCAGAGAGGGGCAGGGTGATTTTCAGGGCTCTCACAGCCTGGGGGAAAAAGCTATTGAGGAGTCTGGCAGAGCGGGCTCTGATGCTCCGGTACAGTATTCCTGATGGTAGGAGCTGGAAGAGACTGTGGGAAGGGTGTATGGAGTCCTTCACGATACTGTTGGCTTTGCTAGAGCATCATGTGAGGAAAATGTCCAGGATGGAGGGGAGAGGGGCACCGATGATCCTTGCAGCTGTGTTCACTGTCTGCTGGAGGGTCTTGTGGTCTGCTGCAGAACAGTTCCCGTACCAGACAGTGATGCAGCTGGTCAGCACACTCTCAATGGTGCCCCTGTAGAAAGTGGTGAGGATGGGTGGAGGGAGACTTGCTCTTTTCAGCCGGCAGAGAAAGTGTAGGCGCTGTTGTGCCTTCTTGGAGAGTGACATGGTGTTGGTGGTCCAGGTGAGATCCTCTGTGATGTGCACCCCCAGGAATTTAGTGCTGCTGACTCTCTCCACTCACATTTAGGGACAGGTTGTTGGTGCCACACCATTTCGCCAGCTGTGCCACTTCCTCTCTGTAGTGCATTTCATCCGCTGCCACTGTTACCACTGTTGTGTCATCAGCAAACTTGATGATGTGGTTGGAGTGCAGTCGTGGGTCAGCAGCGTGAAGAGCAGAGGGCTGAGCAAACAGCCTTGTGGGGAACCTGTGCTCATTGTGGTAGTGCTCAAGGTGTTGTGGCCGACACGGACTGACTGAGGTCTTCCGGTTAGAAAGTCCAGAATCCAATTACAGAGGTGTTAACCTCAAATAAACATTTTCACTTTCCTTTAAAGTGGTGTTGTGTTTTCCCTCTGAGGCTGAAGTGTGTCCTCCCCATTTCTTTTTTTTTACACCCTTGCGTTGTTTTTAATAAGCTTATCTTATATTATTTTGTTACCTTCCCTCCTAAACCCTAGACTGGCAGGGGAACGTAATAACAGACAGAATTGTTAAGGCCCAGCAGGTTTAGTTTATATGAGCTGTTGTGGGATTATTGTGTTGAATGCTGAACTGAAGTCAATGAACAGCATTCTGACATAAGAGTCCTTGTTTTCTAGGTGGGTAAGACCCAGGTGGAGGGTGGAGGAAATTGTAGAGCGGTTTGGACGGTATGCAAACTGGAGCGGATCGAGTGTGTTGGGGAGGCTGGTTTTTAAGTTGTGCATGACTAACCTCTCAAAGCGATTAAATGACGGTAGTCATTTAGACAGGACACAGGTGATTTCTGTGGTACCGGAATGATTGTTGTGGATTTGAGACGTGTGGGGACGACTGCCTGGCTTAGCGAGGTGTTGAAGATATACAGTATGTTAGGACATCTGTCAGCTGTACAGCAGGTATGGCCAGGTATGGTCAGTACACAGCCAGGTATGTTGTCAGGACCCGCGGCCTTGCGTGGGTTAATCCTAGATAGGGTCTTCCTTACGTCGACTGGAGACAGACAGAGCCCCAGGTCGTTGGAAGGTGTGGCCAGTTTTTGTGCAGGTGTGTCATTCTGCATTTCGAACCGTGAATAAAAGTGGTTGAGTGTAACTGGGAGGGATGTGTCATCATCACAGGCCTGTGGTGGGGGCTTGTAGTCTGTGATGGTCTGAATGGCTTGCCACAGACTTCGTGTGTCACTGCTGTCTGTGAAGTGATTGTTGATTTTTTGAGCATATGACCGTTTTGCATTTTTTATGCTGCGGGACAGATTGGCTCTTGCTGTTTTGAGGGCTGCTTTATCTCCTGATCTGAAAGCTTCATCTCTGGTCTTTAGCAGCCCACAAACCTCTGCTGATGGTCTTGTGACTGTCACATCATCTGTGCACTTTTTGATGTAAGCCATCACAGTTTCAGTGTACTCTTGTAGGTCTGTGTGGTTGTTGTAGGTGGCCGCCTCTTTAAACATGTTCCAGTCTGTGTCCTGGAAGCAGTCTTGCAGTGCTGAGGTAGCATTTTCTGGCCATACCGTTATCTGCTTTAGAACCGGTTTGGCACGTTCGAGAACCCAAGGTGGGGGCGGGGTTTGGCTTTGTATGCGTTCTTAACTGTTGTGTAAACAAAGTCCAGTGTATTGTTTCCCCTTGTTGCAAAGTTCACATGTTGGTAAAACTTTGGCAAAACTGTCTTTAAGTTTGCGTGGTTGAAGTCACCAGCTATGATGAAAAAGCCATCGGGGTTATTTGTTTGTTGTTCGCTGATGGCGCTGTACAGTTCACGAAGCGCGTCCTTTGCGTTTGCACACGGGGGAATGTAGACCGCGACAGTAACAATGTCCATGAACTCCCGCGGCAGATAGAACGGTTGACACTTCACAACCATAAACTCCACCAGTGATGAGCAGTGTTTTGTCATTACCACAGCATTGTTACACCATTCTTTGTTGACGTACACACACAAGCCACCCCCGCGAGTCTTACCAGACAGTGATGAATCTCTGTCTGCGCGGTAGCAAGTTAGCCTGTGCAGCTGAATGGCGGAGTCCAGGATGTTGTCGTTTAGCCATGTTTCAGTGAAAACAAACACACAACAATCCCTTGCCTCATGCTGTGTAGACTGACTGAGTTGAATTAAGTCCAGTTTGTTTTCCAGAGAGCGAGCGTTTGAGAGCATGAGTGTTGGAAGAGCCGGTCTTGTGGGGTTAGCTCTTAGCCTAACTCGTATACCTCTGCGCTTACCGCGCTTCCATCCTCTCTCACACCACTTTCGACGCTGCCTTGTGCGGGTAGCGTCAGTACAAAGGCCTCGTAGCTTCTCAGTAGCCCCCGGCGAGAATTTGTGTTTGTATGTGTTGCCGATATCCAAAAGGCTTTGGCGATCGTAGATGTATCCCGGAGTGATCTCACGATGAATTCGTGGTAAATTTACACTGTTTGGAGACGAACAGACAACATTAAAAAACAAAAATCACCGTCTTTGGGACCCGGAGAAGCCGCTGCGTCTGATCGCGCCGCCATCTTGGATTCAAACTTACAATGTCTTTCTCACAAAGATCATTGTACCAAAGCAGCTTTACATGTATTGAAAGATAACAGTCAGTGGTCAGGGATTCAAAAAAACTATTTAAGAGAGGAAAAAAAACCCTGACATGACGTGTTATAGTTGCAATCTGTAGCATGTGCAATCCGTAATAAAGGACACAAATTGCCATTGATCGCATCTATAACTCACTATGCAGTTACAAGACACAGACATTTGCTTACTTATGAGAGTGAATAAAAATGAATTATATATAATGTGGTAGATGTCATTTTAATTTAACAGGGCCATGGGTGCAAGGAAGTTGTCTTGGGCAGTCTTCTATTTAGCATCACCAGGATGGGCATCAGGTGGGGCAGGACTGTTATGAGCAGTGTTGTGCCAGATGGAACTCATTCCTCGGGAACCCTCGGAAAAGGGAAAGAGATGATATGATCCGCCTAATCATTATCTGGCTTATTAGGTTCTTCAAACGCACCTGTTGTTGATGATTACTATGGCTGGATTTAATTATCTGAGGTCATTGCGCGTTCATGCGCTGATATAAAAGGGGATATGTATGGATTGTAGAAAAACTGATCAACAACGCTGCTATTGGTTGTCTACAATTGCCAAAGAGCGCGCTCACTTTTTCTCGCCGGCAGAGCAAGAACTCTTCATGAAGGGCCATGGCGAGTTCCAAAATTTAATCAAAACACCAGGGAACACCTCAAAGGCTGCAAAGGTCAGGAGAGAGGGCTGGCAAAAAGTTGCTGACAAATGCGTAAGTAGTGAGTGTGTTAGATGTTTTCCATCAATTATTACAATATATGTACACTTCAATTCTTTTTAATAATTATGTTAATCAATTATGTTAGAGCCACCACAGGACCCACTAGAACTTGGGAACAAGTAAAGGTGAAATACAAGAATATACTACAGAATGGTAATATTATGTATACTGTATATGTGTGTGTGTATATATATATATGTGTTTTGTTTAATGATTATGAAATTATGTGCTTATTTATATCAGCCACTAGGAAAAAGGCAGAACAAAAATGGAATGTTTTGAATAACACACCCACACTTTTGCCTGTTCCCATGCAAGTGCAAGAGAGAATGCAAGTTGCGCATGCACTCGGTGTTACGGCAATAGCGCCTAAATACTCTGCTCAAAAGAAAAGCGATCTTTGCCAGTCCTTAACTAATCCGGTTTCTCTGTCAATATTAAATGAATAAATAAGATAAAAAATACATGAACAAAGACATAAGATAATAATAATAATAATAAAAGTGGTTAAAACGGTTTGATAACAGTAAAGTGACTTGCTATGTTGAGTAATAGGCCTGTTCAATGTAGATGTCCCAAATTGTCATGAAATAACTGTCTGATATAAAATAAAATATTTTTGAAAGAACTTGCATATAATCTTTTTAATCTGTAAATTCATATGGTTATAAAAAAGTCCCTGTTTACAAAAAATACTATAAATTCCTATTAACAATACACCACTTCTGAATGTCACTCCCCCGATGTCAGGATAGTCTGATTTGTTAGAAAATAAAAACCCTCTGAAACTTTCATGACTCTTTGATGTGGCATTACACAATAAGAGCCCTCCAAAAATCATATATGACCAGTGTTGTCTTAGAGTTTGGATAGCTGTAAAAAGGAAACTCCCTGTTACCACAGACCAGACTTGATTTAGATTGACAGTCCACCACCCCGAGGTGTCCTCGCTTCCTCTGCACCACCCACCATAACACAGTACATCAGTATTCTGTCCTCTGCATGCATGTGCACTGAGCATGCATATACAGATAGCCAAACATTATAAAGAGATGAGGAGGCTTCAATGACGACTCAGATAATGAAGTACATTTTGTCTTTACTTGACTTCGTTGAGTGCAATCAAGTTGTTTCTCACAATCTCTCTTACATTCTTTTGTGAAACTGCAAAATAAATACAAAAAATGCTTACTTTACATTTCAACAAACAAAATACACAAACTTGTTCTGCTATGTTTACATTAACATTGCTAAATTATAATAGTTATCATATGGTATCACATGGCGATCTTTTGAATGTGCGCATAATGCAAGGTGAAACCATTAACATGCTTTCAATATATATATATATATTAACAAGATCCAAACACAAAGTATATAAATTAACAAATATAAATGATAAACTTACAAGCAAAGCTTCTCAAGGGCATTACACATTGTATAGAAACAGATTAAAGGAGCACGCGATCTCGAGAACGGAAAACGGCTGCTGCGCTTTGCATGATTGAAAGCATAACCAATAAAGTTCTATCAAATGGTAGTTTAGCTCAACCTATGTCCAACAGCGCCCTCCAGAGGGGAGGAAGGAGTAATGTTACTCATAGCATAATAATCAGCACCATTTGTTATTACACAATTACAAGACATTTTGATGATTTATTTGACACAGAAAATTGAATAATGAAATTATTACTTAAATACTATTTACACATATATCCTTTGCTGTTTGCTATACAGTAGCAACATTATAATAATAATAAAATAAATAAATAAATTTGGAATGAATAAGTAATGAAATAATGACATGATTAAATAAGAATAAATAACGACAAATAATAAACAAACATAAAGGCAAATCTAAGCTTCACAACATGTCTTAAAAAAAGACTATTTACACAATTATCCTTAGCTGTTTGCTATACAGTAGCAATATTATATTGCCATAAGGTACAAAATTAAATGATGGATCAACAGATTAATAAAATAAATACAATCAATCAAACAAACAAAGGTTTAACAGCATAATCTGCTGTTCCAAGTGGTGGCCCTGGCCTGTTTCAGGTCTTTTTTAGTCATGTCTAGGTACTCTTCGTGGAACCACCTATCACAGCTGTCACACTGGATCTACAAAATGAGGAGGTGGAATTTTCAATTTTTTAATTTTATTTCTTTAAACAAACATCTATATAAAATTGAAGTAATGCTGAAGTAATTGAAGTAATATTAAGTAAAGACTAAACACTGCATTTAAATTAGACCTTAAGACAATGTACAGTATGTAGTGATTCTGTGGGGATGGTGTTATTTAAACACTCCCCAGCATCTCCACTAGTTATGTAGTGAAACTAGGACGGTGTTATTTAAAACACGGTTTAGTTTCAGGTTATAATTATTTGTGGCTCAAATAATACTAACAGATAAAGATTATTAACTATATGTATTTTGTAGCATTACCTGGTGCAATAAACGCATTATTCTTCTGGCCTTGATTAACAACGGTCTATGCCCGATACAGTAATACTACAGAGCCGGTAACAGTATCGCACAGTTTAAGGGATGTGTTATGAGCATTAAGCAGAGACAATCATGAGTGAATACAAATTAATATTTATTGACTAAGCTACTGAAATACGATATCGATTAACTAACATAAACACATACACATTCACACGCAAGAGAAAGCATAGAAAAATCAGAGTAAAGGGTAAAGAGTGGCACATTAAATCAGCAGAACACAAACCGGGTAGCTGGGTTTTCTCTACAAAAGTTCACCTTGGTAGCAAAGGGGCAATGCTTTAGCGCTGTTGAATTGTGATACTTGCATTGAACAGTTAGTTGCGTCTGCAAGAATCCTGGTGCGCGGAGAGAAAGAGAGAGAGTGTCCTGGTGGATTCGCGAAGTCCGTTCGGAGAGCAAAGTTTCGCGAGAAGTGTCGAAGTCTGCCGAAGTAAGATTGCCGAAAAAGGCTGTCCTGAAGAAAGGGCAGGTCCCACGAAGTTTGGAAATAGATTCCAAGTTTCTGAGCAATGAGTTGTCCGCTGCATGTCGGTCTTAAAGACACAGCTGTCACGCCCCTGTCAGGTCCCTTGACCAATGGAAAAGGGCTGTGGTTGCGCGGGAGAAATTTCTTTGTTTCTCTCTGTGACAACTGATTTACACAGGTATGGTTTATGTCCTGTTTGCACCGAACACATAAACTTATTGTAAATTGAGTATGATGCACGCCATGACTATGTACTGTGCATCATTATTTAGGAAATAATTTGTGGATCGTTTTGATACCACACACGGGAGAGAGGTGAAGTAAGGCACATGGTTATTCATTTCTTTAGTGTATATCTGTCGTGAAATAACAGTTAAACTTCGATGACAATGAAATGCATGCAATAACTATGGCAGGGTATCAAGTGATTATGGAGGAATACACACATAGATATATATATATAGATACAAATTGGGCAGTTTAGTCCTGCTCATCCTAGAGAGTCTCTTTGAGGTGTTTGGAATGTACTTCTCTAGTCCTCTCTGCAAATCTCCAGGGGGCCTGGAGAATCTCAGGGAGTTGAGCTGGGGGTCACCCTCTCTGGGGAAGGCCAGAGAGGTGCCATAACTGTCCTAATGAGTTAAGTAACAACCGGCAGGTCATCACTTAACCCAGACTTTCTGGAGCCAAAAGGGGTTCTGTTGTGGACTCCCCCCTAGGAATTTGTTGTTTGTTGTCTAACTTTATGATCCCTTAAAGAAATCCAACATTTGGCCCGGCCAAGTCTCTACAAGTATGTGTGTATAATGTGTGTAACACTTTAAATATTTCATATTATAGTCCTTATAGTCCATAAGTATTTACTTTCAAACAATACCATTTAGGCTATTTCTGTGTAGTTGCCATGTCTATCATTTTGATCTCATACTTACAGGCCTTACCACAATCATCTTTTATCTGTTGTTATAATGTCCTGAATTTGTTGAGCCAATCAACAACATTGCCCTCACAACATTCACATTACTACACAACTGCTGCATAGTGTGTTACATAGGCGTGTGTACCGTGAACACAAGAAGCACGGAGACAGGAATATACGGAAGGAACTTTACTTAGGAACAGGAATAGCATACCACGATACAAACTAACATAACTTCAACACTCGACCAGGAACAAAGGAAAACACAGGGTTTAAATAATAGTCCATTGATGACTGTGCACAGGTGCTGAACCAATGATGAGTGATTAAGTGCAAGGAGTTATGGGAAATGGAGTCCGGGGGGAAACATGGGGTTGTGACAGTACCTCCCCCTCCCGGAAGGCGCGTCCTCGCGCCATAGAAGGACCAACAGAGGAGGGAGGGTGGGGGTCCTGGAGGGGGAAGAAGGAGGTGGCGAGGATGAGGGCGGTGAAGCAGAATCCGTCTGGCCAAGGTGGAGACGATGGAGGGAGGAGCCATTGTGGAGGGAGTGACGGAACCAGGGGGCCGACCGACAGAGCCGAGACCGGGGACGTGGGATCCCCGGGCGGAGATGGAGAACCGCAGAGGCAGGGTGACTCGGAGGCACCGGAGGGCCGAGGCGGAGCCGACAGCTCTGCCGACCGAGGTGGAGCTGTGGATCCGGCAGAGCGCGGCGACAGCGGAGGGACCGAGGACGAAGGAGGAGCTGGAGGGAGGGAGGAACCTGACCGAGCCAGCTGGACGCACCGCCGAGCCGAAGGTGGAGAAGGGGAGTCCGAGGGAGAGGTCGACTCCCGACCAAGGCGAAGCCAGAGGGACGAGGGAGCCCGGTGGAGGTTGTGCGAGGACGGGACACAGTGGAGGCAAGGGAGGTAAGGGCTGAGGTGGAGCTGTAGGGTCGGAGGGCCGCAGAGGAGTCTGGGCCTCGGAGGCAGGAGGCGGAGCTGGGGGAGCTGCACTCCATGTAGGCGCCAGGACCCGAAAGGCCCGAGGCAAGCCCCAACAACTAGGTGATAATGCATGGAGGTGAGCTGAGGGACTGAGAGGGGCCAGGGCAGACAGGGGAGTAGGCCAGGCGGAACACAGAGGAGGCGGGAGAGGGAGGCTGGGCGGGAACTTGGAGGTGGGGTCAGGAGGCTCGGGGTCAGGAGGCTCGGGGTCAGGGTCCTCTGGGGCGGGGTCAGGGTCCTCCGGGGCGGAGTCAGGAACCTCAGGGGCGTGGTCGGGAACATCAGGGGCGGAGTCCGGAACCTCAGGGGCGGAGTCCTTCTGGGCCGCGACGGTCATCTGGTTGAGAGTGCGGAGGGGGCGGCACCCACAACTCTCCAACACCCAATCCATGCACTCTTCTAAGCCCCCATTTGGCCCCCATCCAGACAGCTTTGCCCACGTCTCATCATTGAGGCCCTAAAGAAATACTTGCCTCAGGTCGTCCTCTGGTAGCCCCGACAGCTTGCCCAAGACTGCGGAGTGCAGGGCGTAGGTTTCCAAGGGTTTATCCTCCTGGTCATCGTAGAGGAGAGTTTGGCGCGGGCGGCGAGGCTGTGGGTGCTGTAAAAAAGCGTCGTCATCTTCTTCTTACTTGTAGTAGGTCGAGTGTTCTGTTACATAGGCATGTGTACCGTGAACACAAGAAGCACGGAGACAGGAATATACGGAAGGAACTTTACTTAGGAACAGGAATAGCATACCACGATACAAACTAACATAACTTCAACACTCGACCAGGAACAATGGAAAACACAGGGTTCAAATAATAGTCCATTGATGACTGTGCACAGGTGCAGGTGATGAACCAATGATGAGTGATGGGGAACAGGTGAGTGGAGTGCAAGGAGTTATGGGAAATGGAGTCCGGGGGAAACATGGGGTTGTGACATAGTGACCACTGAGCAAGACTGCTGAAGAATGACTTTGCTCAGATAAATTATTATATTATCATTAAGTTGTTACAATCACACTTTAGTAGTTTGTGGACCGATTGTCACGATTAACAAACTATTGACTATTTGCCTCAATAAACTTCTAATTTGCTGCTTCATAATAGTTAGTAAGGTAGTTGTTAAGTTTAGGTACTGTGTAAAATTAAGGGATATAAAATATGGTCATGCAGAATAAGCATTAATATGTGTTTTTGAAGTAACAATAAACAAGTGTAATATGCTAGTAATATGCATGCTAATAAGCTATTGGTCATGTGTAAATAACTGTTAGTCTTAAGACATTTTTTTGGGATTGTATTCCTTGCTTTGATTGTATTGTTCTTGCTAGTTTGTTACTCGTATCATGGTTCCTGCCAGATCTGTGTTACCTGTTTGGATACTTACCTGTTTTTGGCATACTTACCTGTTTTTGGATGCTTACCTGTTTTTGGATGCTTACCTGTTTTTGAATACGTACCTGTGATTTGATCTGCCTCTGTTTGCACTGACTTACGGACAGCGTGTTGACTTTATTGAAGTAAACCTGTTACACTTACCTGCTCTGACTTTGTCTCTTACCTATACCCGTAACACACTCTGGGATAGGGCAGCAGTACCAAGGAATTAAGCACACATACATTAAACAAATATTACCTATTTACCATTACAGTAGTGTCCAAGTGAGTTAAAAAGAGTCAAAACACATACACTATAAATACATAATAAAAGGACAAGCTAAGTATTACACTACTTCACATACCATGATGACAATGAACCCACAGCTACAGCTGTCTTTCTGGATTGGATGGGTCAAAACTGCCATTGTATGTCAATTCAATTAAATTTTATTTGTATAGCGCTTTCTCACAAAGGTCATTGTACCAAAGCAGCTTTACATGTATTGAAAGATAACAGTCAGTGGTCAGGGGTTCAAAAAAACTCTTTAAGAGAGAAAAAAAACCCTGACATGACTTGTTATAGTTGCAATCCGTAGCATGTGCAATCCGTAATAAAGAACACAAATTGCCATTGATCGCATCTATAACTCACTATGCAGTTACAAGACACAGACATTTACTTATTTAAGAGAGTGAATAAAAATGAATTATAAATAAGGTGGTCGTCTTGGGCAGTCATCCATTTAGCATCACCAGGATAGGCATCAGGTGGGGCAGGACTGTTATGAGCAGTGTTGTGCCAGCTGGAACTCATTCCTCGGGATCCCTCGGAAAAGGTAGAGGGGGATAGAGAAAGAAAAGGAGAGAGGAGGAGAAAGAGAGAAGGGGACAAAACAGACTAATGTATGCTGTTCATATGTAATGTATGCAAATGATATCTTATGCAATATGTAATATTTATGCATGCCTGGTTCCGGTTAAGCTAACTATTGCAGCCTTGGAAAGTTCCATCCATCCATCCATCCATTTTCCTCCGCTTATCCGGGACCGGGTCGCGGGGGCAGCAGTCTAAGCAGGGACGCCCAGACTTCCCTCTCCCCAGACACTTCCTCCAACTCCTCGGGGAACCCAGGAGGCGTTCCCAGGCCAGCCGAGACATAGTCTCTCCAGCGTGTTCTGGGTCTTCCCGGGGCCTCCTTCCGTGGGACATGCCCGGAACACCTCCCTTGGGAGGCGTCCAGGAGGCATCCGAAACAGATGCCCAAGCCACCTCAGCTGGCCTCTCTCGATGTGGAGGAGCAGCGGATCTACTCCGAGCTCCCCAGTGACTGAGCTCCTCACCCTATCTCTAAGGGAGCCCAACCACCCGGGCGGAGGGAAACTCATTTCGGCCGCTTGTATCCTGGATCTCACCCTTCGGTCATGACCCAAAGCTCATGACCATAGGTGAGAGTAGGAACGATAGATCGACCCGGTAAATCGAGAGCTTAAGCCTTGTGGCTCAGCTCCTTCTTCACCACGACAGACCGGGTACATCGACCGCATTACTGCAGAAGCTGCACCGATCCGCCTGTCGATCTCTCGCTCCATCCTTCCCTCACTCGTGAATAAGACCCCAAGATACTTAAACTCCTCCACCTGTGGCAGGAGCTCCCCCACCGACCTGGAGGGACAAGCCACCCTTTCCGGCTGAGGACCATGGCCTCAGATTTGGAGGTGCTGATTCTCATCCCAGCCGCTTCACACTCAGCTGCAAACCGCCCCAGTGCCGCTGCAGGTCATGGCCTGATGAAGCCAACAGGACAACATCATCCGCAAAAGCAGAGATGAGATCCTGTGGTCACCAAACGGACCCCTCCGGTCCCTGGCTGCGCCTAGAAATCCTGTCCATAAAGATAGTGAACAGGACCCGGTGACAAGGGCAGCCCTGCCGAGTCCAACACGCACTGGGAACGAAGTCTGACTTACTGCTGGCAATGCGAACCATGCTCCTGCTCGGTCATACAGGGACCGGACAGCCCCTAGCAAAGGGCCCGCACCCCATATTCCCAGAGCACCCCCACAGAACACCACGAGGGACACGGTCGAATGCCTTCTCCAGATCCACAAAACACATGTGGACTGGTTGAGCAAACTCCCATGAACCCTCCAGTATCCTAAAGAGGGTATAGAGCTGGTCCAGTGTTCCACGACCAGGGACGAAAGCCGCATTGTTCCTCCTGTATCCGAGGTTCAACTATCGGACGAATTCTCCTCTCCAGTACCCTGGCATAGACTTTCCGGGGAGGCTGAGGAGTGTGATCCCCTATAGTTGGAACACACCCTCCGGTCCCCCTTCTTATAGAGGGGGACCACCACCCCGGTCTGCCAGTCCAGAGGCACTGTCAATTCAATTCAATTTTATTTGTATAGCGCTTTTCACAAAGGACATTGTATCAAAGCAGCTTTACATGTAATGACATAGCAGTCAGTGGTCAGGGATTCAAAAACTCTTTAGGAGAGAAAAACCCTGACATGACGTGTTATAGGTGCAATCCGTAGCATGTGCAATCGAATAGGGGACACAAATTGCCATTGATCGCATCCATAACTCACTATGCAGTTTACAGGATACAGATACAGACATTATAAGATGCAGAACTTCACTATAAGAGAGTTAATAAAAATGTTATATGTTAAGTGTAATGTGGTAAATTTGATTTTAATATAACAGGTGCCGGAGGTTGTCCTGGGTAGTCGTCATGAAGCAGCACCAGGGTGGCATCAGGTGGGGCAGTGTTAGCCAGCTGGAACTCATTCCTCAGGATACCTCGGAGAAAGGGGTAGGGGGATAGAGAGAGAGAGAGAGAGAGAGAGAAAAGGAGAGGAGGAGGGAGAGAAGGACAAAACAGAATTAGCGTAGCAGCCATTCCTATGTTGATTGTAAGCAGTTTTATGTGATATCACATGCAGTATGAATTATGTGTGTGCCCGGTTCCAGTTGAGGTTAACTATTGCGGCCTTAGAGAGTTTGGTCAAAGATTATGTGAATGCAAGTGTAAACAGATAAGTCTTTAATGTAGTTTTAAACTGTTCGACTGTGTCTGAGTCATGGACTTTACTGGGAAGGTTATTCCATAGTTTAGGAGCTAAGTAGGAGAAAGATCTGCCACCTTTAGATTTCTTTGATACTCTTGGAACTATTAAGAGCCCGTTGTTTTGTGAACGTAATGTCCGTGATGGGTTGTATGCTGATAATAGTTCACGGAGGTATAGAGGTGCTAAGCCATTTAGTGCTTTGTATGTCATTAACAGAATTTTAAAATCGATCACGGTATTTTACAGGTAGCCAGTGCAGTGTTGCTAGGAGTGGACTAATGTGGTCATACTTTTTGATCTAGTGAGAACTCTAGCAGCTGCATTTTGAACCAGCTGAAGCTTATTTATTTGCTTTGCATGACATCCCCAGTAATGAATTACAGTAGTCGATTCTGGAGGTCATAAAGGCGTGGATTAGTTTCTCTATATCCGAGAAAAGACAGCATATGGCGCATCTTTGAAATATTTCTAAGGTGAAAAATGCAGTTCGGCATGTATTAGAAATGTGACCATCGAAAGACAGGTTCTTATCTAGAATCACACCTAGGTTCTTGACTCATGGAGGAAGGGACAATGGTGCAACCTTCTATAGAGAAGTTGTGGGCTATTGTGTCGTGTTTGGAGCTATTAGGTTCAATAATCAAAATCTCTGTCTTGTTGGAGTTAAGTAGAAGGAAGTTGTTTGCCATCCATTTTCTAATATCGTTAATACAGTCTATTAGCTTAGTAAAATGGTGGGGTTTGTTAGGTTCTGAGGAAATATAGAGCTGGGTATCGTCAGTAGCAGTGGAAGTTGATGTCATGTTTCTTAATAATATCTCCGAGGGGTAGCATATATAGTGCGAAGACAATTGGGCCAAGAACTGATCCCTGTGAGTGCGCCGTATTTTACCTGAGAGTAGTAAGATTTTTATCGTTGGCATACACAAATTGGTAACGATCAGTTAAATAAGATTTAAACCAGGCTAAGGCTTGACCATTAATGCCAACATGGTTTTCAGTCTATCGAGTAGGATTGTATGATCTATTGTATCAAAAAGCTGCACTGAGGTCGAGTAATATAAGAATAGATGTCTCATTGCGATCTGATGCTAAAAGGAGGTCATTTGTCACTGAGACATAGCTGTTTCTGTACTGTGATGAGGCCTGAATCCTGATTGAAATTTTTCATAAATGCTATTTTCGGCTAGGAATGTCTGTAGTTGTTTGGACACAACCTTTTCTAGTATTTTGATAAGAAAGGGAGATTCGAGATTGGTCTATAGTTGGTTAGGTCTCCTTGGTGAGATTAGGGTTTTTTTAATGAGAGGCTTAATAACTGCCATTTTGAAGGCCGCTGGGGCGTAGCCTAGTTCTAAGGATGAGTTAATAATGTTGAGTACAGGTTCGAGACTGCAGAAAAAACTTCTTTTAGTAGTTTTGTTGGGATGGGATCTATTATACAGGATGAAGATTTAGATGAATTTATTATTTTGTGAGTTCATCTATTTTAATAGCATTAAATGATTCTAGTTGTACTAATGGCATGAAGAGACGGTATACTATCGCGATATAGAGGTGGCAGGCTGTATAGATGCAATATTGTCCCTAATCTGCTCGATTTTATTATCAAAAATTTCATAAAGGTATTACTATCGTGCTGTAGTTTAACATCTTTTTCTGTAAATGATTTATTTCCAGTCAGCTTTGCGACTGTGTAAAAAGAAATCGCGGGTTATTTTGATTTTCTGCGATCAACTTGCTAAAATAGGGACGCTTTGGTGGTTTTAGAGCCTGTTTGTACTTGTTGGTGCTCTCTTTCCATGCATCGCGCCATACTTCTAGGTTAAGTAGTCCTCCATCTACGTTCCATTTTTCTGGTTGCTTTTTAGGGCTGAAGTGTGGTTATTATACCATGGTGCTGGCGTTCTATCTTTTATTCTTTTAATCTGATGGAGTGCGACAAGTTCTAAAGTGCCTGAAAAGCTTTGTTTAATGTTTCTGTTATACTGTCAAGATCCTCATTTTTATTTATTACATTAAGGGTTTGATATAGATTCGGAATCTATCTTTAGTGGTAGAAATGATTGATCGGCTTGATCTAAACCGAGGTGTAGGGCGAGGGGTTTGTCTAAAAGTACAGTGTAAGTTATGAGGCAGTGATCTGAAATAGCATGCGGCTCTGAGGTAATATTTCTCGTTATTTATGTTTAGTCCAAAAGATAGAATTAGGTCTAAAGTGTGCTTACATTTATGCGTGGGACCTGAAACCTTTGGCTAACACCAAAAGCGAGTCCAGGATATCCATAAAAGCTATATCGTAAGCATCTTTTGGATTATCAATGTGTATGTTAAAGTCACCAACGATTAGGGCTTTATCTACATTAACTACTAATTCTGATAGAAAATCTGCAAATTCTTTAAGGAAGTCTATATGATGACCGGTGGTCTGTAAATGGTAGCCATTATGAAGGACAAATGTTTGTTAAGCGACCGTTTGGAAGTGACATATTTAGCCATTATTTCAAAGGAGTTAAATTTCCTAGATTTAAGATTAACGAGAATATGTTGCTATAAATTGTGGCAATACCGCCACCTCTACCTTTTAGGCGAGGCTCGTGCTTATAGTCAAAGTCTTGTGGAGTAGACTCATTTAGACTAGTAAAATCATCTGTTTTTAGCCATGTTTCCGTCAGGCACAAGCATCTAGTTTGTGTTCTGTAATAATTTCATTGACAATATATTCTTTGTTGGAAAGTGACCTGATGTTAAGCAGGCCGAAGTTTAGCCATTTTGTTGCATCTATTTGTAGGTTATTTTCTAGTTTAATATTAATTAGATTTGTATATTTTGGTTTAGAGTATAATAAAGGTTTGTTTGTTCGGGAAACAGACACAGTCTCTATATGTTGATAGGTGGGTTGTAAAACTCTATATGCTGTAATTTATGTGACTTGAGTGACATGTCAGTGGCAGCTTGCAGACGGATGGATAGGCCGATTCGTCTGCTTCCTGACCTGGGCCCCGGATAGTCAGATTTTACTCTTAAGACTATTATTCAAATTTCTAGAGAGGACAGCAGCCCTTCCCGTGAGGGATGGAGGCCATCTCTCTTTAACAGGTCAGGTCTCCTCTGGAAATATTTCCAGTTGTCTATATAGCCTATATTATTTTCGGGCACCACTTAGACATCCAGCCATGCAGTGACAGTAGTCTACTGTAGGTCTCATCACCCCGATGGCGGTAGGAGACCAGAGCATATTACGGTGTCTGACAAAGTTTTGCAACTTCACACACTTCTTTAATATTATATTTTGTGATCTCCGATTGGCGGAGTCTCATATCGCTTTGTGCCGGCGTGAATAACAATCTTAGAGTATTTACGTTTAGTCTTAGCCAGCACTTTCAGTTTAGATCTAATGTCAGACGCTCTGGCTCCGGTATACATTAGACTATGGTGGCTGGAGTCTCTATTCCACGTTCCGTAAAATAGAATCACCAATAACCAGGAAGCTTTGACACGGTATCTCAGCATGTGTGGCTGGAGTGGAGAATACCGGTTTGAGATAATAACAGGGGCGGAGAGTGGTGCCGCTTTCTTCAAGACTTCCGCCTGGACCGTCACCCAGCTGCCCTGCCGCCGGGCCTACCACAGTCGGAACGGGCGTTATTACCGCGACGTTATACTAGACGCATCCGAGAGTGTCAGAGTTATCATTAGCCTTACTATTTCTCAACAAGAGTACGGATGCGTGTTTCTAATTCTGTAACCTTCTCCGTTAGCCTTTACTACGTCTTTACATTTATCACACGTGAAGCCCTTATCGCTAACGGAAGAAGCTAGGCTATACATGTGACACGAGATACAAGTTACAACAACAAGCGATGGAGTAGGTTTATTATCATTATCGTGCCGAAAGTGCCTGAGGTCTCGAAGTCCGGTTGCAGAGCAGGGGAAGAAGTCCTCAGTTGTCTGTGTCGTGCTGGGGCTGAAGTGAAGTTAATCACAGCAGACCGGGACCGTGTAACTGGGTCCGTGAACACTCTCCGACCGTCTCCCGTTCGCGGTAGCGCGGAGCACAAAGAACAGAAAGACACGCATCGGATAGATCCGCCATTAGAAAGATATAGTATTAGTATGAGAGAGCGAATCAAGTATTTAAATACTGATAATATGAGAGTAGAGTAAATAGCAGTGAATAGCAGATTTAGAATTAGTTTCGTAAGTAGAAAACTAGGTTTTTAGTATCAGATCGGGCGGAGCTCCAAACTTAGTCGGCGCTGCAGCGGTGAACGGAACGGAAGTGGGAGCCACCTCCACGCTGATGTTGTAGAGACGTGTCAGCCAAGACAGCCCCACTTCATCCAGAGACTTGAGGTACTCAGGGCGGATTCGTCCACCCGGAGCCTTGCCACCGGGAGCTTCTCAACTACCTCGGCGACTTCAGCCCGGGTGATGCCCGAGCCCATCCCCTCGTCCCCAGCCTCTGCCTCCTCAGTGGAGGGCGTGTTGGCAGGGTTGAGGAGATCCTCGAAGTATTCCTTCCACCGCCCGACAATATCCTCAGTTGAGGTCAGCAGAGCCCCACCCCCACTATATACAGTGTTGGTAGGGCACCGCTTTCCCCTCGAGGCGCCGGACAGTTTGCCAGAACCTCTTGAGGCCGACCGATAATCCTTCTCCAAGTCCTCACCGAACTCTTCCCAGGCCCGAAGTTTTTGCCTCCACAACCACTGTCGTGCAGTCCGCTGGCCTGTCGGTACCCATCAGCTGCCTCAGGAGTCCCACAAGCCAACCAAGCTCGATAGTACTCCTTCTTCAGCTTGACAGCATCCCTTACTTCCGGTGTCCACCACGGGTTGAAGTTGCCGCCGCGACAGGCACCAGAGACCTTCACGGCCACAACTCCGAGCGGCCGCTTTGACAATGGAGGCGGAGAACATAGTCCACTCGGACTCAATGTCCCCAACCTCCCTCGGGATCTGTTCAAAGCTCTGCGGAGGTGGGAGTTGAAGACCCCTCTGACAGGGGGCTCAGCCAACGTTCCCAACAGACCCTCACAGAGCGTTTGGGCCTGCCGAGTCTGTCCAGCTTCCTCCTGCCAGCGGATCCAACTCACCACCAGGTAGTGATCAGTTGACAGCTCCGCCCTCTCTTCACCCGAGTGTCCAAGACATATGGCGGAGGCCAGATGGAAACAACCACAAAGTCGATCATCGACCTCCGCCCTAGCGGCTCTGTTGCCGATGCAGCTGATGAGCACCCTTATGCTCGAACATGGTGTTCGTTATGGACAAGCCGTGACTAGCACAGAAGTCCAACAACAGAACACCACTTTCGGGTTCAGGTCAGGGGCCGTTCCTCCCAATCCGCCTCTCCAGGTGTCACCGTCGCTGCCCGTGCAGCGCTTGAAATCCCCAGCAAAATGGCCGGAGTCCCCAGACTGAGCGCTTTCCAGCACCCCTCCCAGAGACTCCAAGAAGGCCGGGTACTCTGTACTGCCATTCGCCCGTAAGCACAAATGACAGCAGAGACCTATCCCCACCGAAGGCGCGGGAAACGACCCTCTCATTCACGGGGGTAAACTCCAACACATGGCAGCTAAGCTGGGGGCTATAAGCAAGCCCACTCCCTTCCGCGCCTCTCACCATGCGGCCAACTCCAGAGTAGTGGAGAGTCCAACCTCTTCGAGGAGTTGGGTTCCAGAGCTCAAACTGTGCGTGGAGGTGAGACCGACTATATCTAGTCGGTACCTCTCTACCTCCAGCACTAGTTCAGGCTCCTTTCCCCAGCGAGGTGACATTCCATGTCCCTAGAGTTAGGTTCTGTGTCCAAGGATTGGGTCGCCGAGGTCCCTGCCTTCGACCGCCACCCAAACCACAATGCACCGGCCCCTTACGGTCCCTCCTGCAGGTGGTGAGCCCACGGGAGGCCTTGGAAAGTTAGGATCTGTAATTAGGTGAATGCATGGCTAAAGAGATAAGTCTTTAGTTTAGTTTTAAACTGCTCGAGTGTGTCTGAGTCCCAAATATTGCTGGGAAGGTCATTCCATAGTTTTGGTGCTAAGTAGGAGAAGGATCTTCCACCTTTAGATTTTTTTGATATTCTTGGAACTATTAACAAACCGCTATTTTGTGAGCGCAATGTTTGGGATGGATTTTTATGCTGATAGTAGTTCATACTGTAGAGGTATAAAGGTGCTAGGCCGTTTAGGGCTTTGTATGTAATTAACAATATTTTGAAATGTATGCGATACTTAACAAGTAGCCAGTGCAGTGTTGCAAGAAGTGGACTTATGTGGTCATACTTTTTTGATCTAGTAAGCACTCTAGCAGCTGCATTTTGAACCAGCTGAAGCTTATTTACTTGCTTTGCATGGCACCCCCCAGTAATGAATTACAGTAGTCAATTCTTGAGGTCATAAATGTGTGGATTAGTTTCTCTACATCCGAGACAGACAGTATGTGGTGCATCTTTGAAATGTTTCTAAGGTGGAAAAAAGGGGTACGACACACACATTAGAAATGTGACCATCGAAAGACAGGTTCTTATCTAGAATCACACCTAGGTTCTTGACTGCAGAAGATGGGACAATGGTGCAGCCTTCTATGGAGATATTGTGGACTATCGTGTCGTGTTTGGAGCCATTAGGTTCAATAACCAAAACCTCTGTCTTATTGGGGTTAAGTTGAAGGAAGTTGTTTGCCATCCATTTTCTAATATCATTGATACAGTCTATTAGCCTAGAAAAACAATGGGTTTTGTCAGGTTCTGAGGAAATATAAAGCTGGGTATCGTCTGCGTAACAGTGGAAGTTGATGTCATGTTTCTTAATAATATCTCCGAGGGGAAGCATATATAATGCGAAGACAATTGGACCAAGAACTGATCCCTGTGGCACTCCGTATTTTACCTGAGAGTAATAAGATTTATCCTAGTTAACACAAACAAAGTGGTAGCGATCGGTTAAATAAGACTTAAACCAGCTTTTTGCTAGGAATGTCTGTAGTTGGTTAGACACAACCTTTTCCAGTATTTTTGATAAAAAGGGGAGATTTGAAATTGGTCTAAAGTTAGTTAGGTCTCCTGGTCAGAGAGATTAGGCTTTTATGAGAGGCCTAATAACTGTCATTTTGAAGGCTGCTGGGACATAGCCTAATTCTAATGATGAGTTAATAATATTGAGCACTGGTTCCGATACTGCAGGAAAAACTTCTTTTAGTAATTTTGTGGGGATGGGATCTAATATACAAGATGATGATTTAGATGAATTTATCATTTTTGAGAGCTCATCCATTGTAATAGCAGTAAATGATTCAAGTTGTACTAGTGGCTGCATGCGGAACGGGATACTATCAGATATAGAGGTGGCTAGCTGTGTAGATGCAATATTTTCTCTAATCTGCTCGATTTTATTTGCAAAGAATTTCATAAAATCATTACTATCGTGCTTTAGTTTAGCATCTTTTTCTGTTAATGATTTGTTTTTAGTCAGTTTTGCAAAAAGAATTTGTAGTATTAAAAAGAAATTGTGGGTTATTTTGATTTTCTGCGATCAACTTGCTAAGATATGAAGATTTGGCGGTTTTTAGAGCCTGTTTGTACTTGTTAGTGCTCTCTTTCCATGCATCACGCCATACTTCTAGGTTCGTAATCCTCCATCTACGTTCCATTTTCCTAGCTGCCTTTTTTAGGGAACAGGTGAGCAGAGTGCAATGAAACATGGGACATGTAGTTCAATAGTCCGGGGATGTAGAACGGGTGAAGTGTGGGATCGAATCCGATGCTGAAGGGATCGTATTCGACTCCGTGACAACGAGGCTCATGCTTGTAGTAGTAGTCTTGTGGAGTAGATTCATTCAGACTGATAAAATCATCTGTTTTAAGCCATGTTTCTGTCAGGCACAGCGCATCTAAATTGTGGTCTGTAATAATTTCATTGACAATATATTCTTTATTGGAAAGCGACCTGATATTAAGCAGGCAGAATTTAAACTTTTTTGTAGCATCTGTTTGTGGATTGTTTTCTAGTTTAATATTAATTAGATTTGTGTGTTTTGGTTTAGAGTATGCTATATGTTTGTTTTTTCGGGAAACAGATACAGTCTCTATATGTGGGTTGTAAAAACTCTGTATTCTGTGATTTATGTGGCCTATGTGACATGTCAAGGCAGCTTGCAGACGGATGGTTAAGCCGATTGGTCTGCTTCCTGACCTGGGCCCCGAATAGTCAGATTTTACTTTGAAGACTATTGGTCAAATTTCTAGAGAGGACAACAGCTCCTTTCCATGAGGGATGGAGGCAATCTCTCTTTAACATGTCAGGTCTCCTCCAGAAATATTTCCAGTTGTCTATATAGCCTATACTATTTTCCGGGCACCACTTAGACATCCAGCCATGCAGTGGCAATAATCTACTATAGTTTTTGCAAGTTCACACACCTCTTATTTTTTATATTTATATAAAAATATATTTATTATTTTTAGTGATCTCCAAATGGCGGAGTCTCATATCGTTTATGCCGACGTGAATAACAATCTTAGAAAATTTACGTTTAGTCTTAGCCAGCACTTTCAGTTTAGATCTAATGTCAGACGCTCTGGCTCCTGGTATGCCTTCAACAATGGTGGCTGGAGTCTCTATTTCCACATTCCGTAAAATAGAATCACCGATAACCAGGACGCTTGACACGGGTATCTCAGCATGTGTGTGGCTGAGTGGAGAGAACCGGTTTGAGATAATAACAGGAGCAGGAGAGTTGTGCCGCTTTTCTTTACGACTATGCCGCCTGACTGTCACCCAGCTGCCCTGCCGCTTCGGGCCTACAGTCGGAACCGAGCCATGATTATTGCACGTTATGCTAGGCGCATCCGAAATAGTGTCAGAGTTATTATTAATAGCCTTACTAGCCTCAACAAGAGTACGGATGCGTAATTCTAAATCTGTAACCTTCTCTGTCAGCCTTACTACATCTTTACATTTATCACACGTGAAACCCTCATTGCTAATGGAAGAAGCTAAGCTAAACATGTGGCAGGAGATGCAAGTTATGACAACAAGCGAAGGAGCAGGTTTTTTACAGTTTACGTGCAGAGGAACTGAGGTCTCGAAGTCCGGTTGCAGAGCAGGGGAAGAAGTCCTCGGTTGTCTGCGTCGTGCCGGGGCTGGGGTGATGTTCATCACGGCAGACCAGGTGCAGTGTGTATGGGCCCATGCAAACTTCCCGACCACCTCCCGTTCGGCAGTATGAGGAGTACAAAGAGCAGAAGGACACACATTGGATAGATCCGCCATTAGAATAGCTGATCAAAAAGGTAAGTTGCGTATGATTTAACTGTTATCAAAGTTATATATACACCAGTTTAGTGTTAATTTAAGAGAATGAATCAAGTATTTCAATATTGACAATTTTAAATAGAGTAAATAGAAAGTAGATTTAGTAGATTTAGGATCCACCCATGTGGATACCCATAGTGTATGTCCACCCAGTCCGTTGTCCCTCTCATTTTTATGTAGTTGCTGTATGTGATTTATTTTGGCAGCAGACAAAGTTTGCAACATTTTATATGAATTCAATTAAAATTATATCAAATATACATTTGATTAAATATTACATAATGTTGAAAAACTTAGATACACCACAATAACAATGTGTTAACCAAATCATCTACAAAGTAATCAACACATAATATTAAGGTACTACACTAATAAATTACTATCAGTATTATATATTCTAATTTATATGATTAATAAGAGTAATTACATGATAAATACCTGAATCTTTTGGCTGCAAGATTGGAATCAAATTCCTCTGTTGAATTTTTGCAGGATCCACCAGAAACACAGTGTGGTTTACTGCATTTATGTACTGAAAATGATAAGCAAACAAAGTAATACAGCAGAAATTGATTAAAATTAATAATTAAATGTGCTTAACATTGTAATGACATTGTAAGACTGGTGCCAAGATGTCCAAACCAAAAGGACATCACATCCTGGGGAACAAAGGACTCTTTCCAACATATTGAGTTCCCCCACAGAGTTTGCATCCCCATCTCAGATAGCACACCTCAAAGGATGCTGATTGCAAACTCACACCTTCACATCTGTCTCTTTCTCCCCCTCTCTTCATCTACTTCCCCTCAGCTCACCTATGAACTGTATTTAAGATATACTACATTCTGTGTGGACAACGTATCTAAATATTCATGTCTGATATCATTTGAAATGTCTCAGTGCGACTTACACAATGGTCTTATCCCCACAACAGTAGAGCAGATCATAACACAGGTTTAAGAAGTTTGGAGATATTCTGCTCACTGCTGTGGGTGTGTCCTTCCTGGGCTCTTTCATGGAAATGGCCATTTGGGCCTGATCTGGTTCAGAGTCTTTTCAATGTAAATTACATCTCCATTTGGAGGAAGTATACTTTGGTTTGGGTATTTAAGGGAAGCAAGCAAAAGGTTCTAGGAGTCTGTAAACGGATTTCCCGCACAGTTGCTGTGTGTATTTTTGATTGTCAGGTAAACATTTCTAAATTCTCTCATCTCTGCATTATTGACTGTTTCAATGACTGTTGATGAATTGATCACTTTACTAAATTGTTCGAATTAGATATTGAATCATTGCTTTCGTTTACCTGTTTAATAAATTGTTATGTTTGTATCAATTCTAAATACTCTGAATTATTGGCTTAGTAGACTATGATGCATCCGTGTTACCGCAATACTACGACCAGGGTTAAGTATATTGAAATAATTAAGTTGTTATGCAGTCGGATTTTGTGTATCCTCTGTTTAGGCAGAGAAGAGTTTTGTGTATCCTCTGTTTAATCAGAGAAGAGTTTTGTGTATCCTCTGTTTAGTCAGAGAAGAGTTTTGTGTATCCTCTGTTTAGTCAATGAAAAGTTGGATTGTATGGGGCTACATGGGTACCTTTTAATAGTAGTAAGCGGGAGCTACATTGTTAAATTGCTTTAGCCATAACCTCTGATTATCTAAATTATTTAACTTTAACTAAGTTGTTATGCAATTGCATTATATAGGCGATTGTATGGGGCTACATGGTACCTTTTAACAATAGTAAGTGGAGCTACATTGTTAAATTGTTTTAGCCATAACCTCTGGTTATACGGTCGAGTTTGTGATCGTGGGCCCCCACACAGCCGGTAGGAGGACCCTGTGCGACATTGAGAACCTTGGTGTACAAGTCCAATAATAATAGTGAGTTGAATAGAATGATAAAATATTTATCTAAATTTAAGAATCTTAACTTAACCTTTACAAGGTTTTATCTTTTGGAGTCAGATAAAATTGAGGAATAAAAGTAAAGAATAAAGCTTAGGAAAAGACCGGTAGCTGAAACTTAAGCCATTACCACTGGACTCCTACGTTGGGCCAGTGGGTGGTTTTTTGGGTGGCTTTTCCATCCAGCCTTACATTCTGAAAATGCATTATATAATAATTTCCGAATATCTTTCCAAAAATGTTTTAAAAATTCTGTAGTTAAACCATCTATACCTGGTGATTTACCATTATTCATTTGTTTTAGAGCTACATCAATTTCCTCTAAAGTCAACTCATCCTCAATTAAGTATTTGTCTTCCTCATTCAATTTACGTATTTTATCTCTTATATTCAGAAATAAAGAATCACAGTCAGCTTTCTTATAATTATATTTATAAAGGTTACTATAGAAAAGCAAGATTTCATCCTGAATTACTTTTTGATCATCTGTTATAATATCATTAATCTTAATCTTAGAAATTTTCTTCTTTGTTTGTCTTTGTTTTTCAAGGCTAAAAAAATATGATGAACTTTTTTCTCCCTTTTCAATCCACTTGAACGAATATAAGCTCCCTTTGCTTTTTCGGAATACAATTCATCTAGTTGAGATTGCAGTGACTGTACTTTTGCTAAATTTTCAGGTGATTCTTGTGAATTAACTGCCAATAAATTTATTTCCCCAATCAGTTCTCTTTGTTTCTGTTTTCTAATCACTGATAAAAATTTGCCTGTATCAATTGCTATTTGTTTGACCTTAAATTTAAACCATTCCCATTTATTTAGATCATATCTAACTTGTCAATCTCCTCAATGAGAGCTAATACCTGTTGATCAAATCTATCATTCTTTAACAAGTCATTGCTAAACCAAATATTAGGAGAGATTTGAGATTTCTTAATGACTGATAAGGACAGTGTAACCATACAGTGATCTGTAAGTGGGGCAGCTGAAATTTTACATTCTGAGACAATTTTACATAGTTCACAAGAAATAAGCCAATAATGTAATCTTGAACATTGTCCATTACCTGAAGGGTTAAACCATGTATGCTGAATACTGTTTGGGTTAGAAACCCTCCAGTAGTCAATTATATTTACTTTCTTACAGAAGTTCAATATAGTATCATTATACACAGAATGTGAACCTCTTTGAGCTCTCCTGTCTAGCCATGAATCAGAAACTATATTAAAGTCACCCCCTATTATCACATTTTCTGCTTTATACTTTTTTTTCCAATCATTGACCAAATTACTCAGTTTCTCCAACATTTCTCTATTAGCCACTTTGTTATTATAACCATAAATACAAAGTAAAATGTAACATTTGTCGTGTATTTTTACTACTATCATTAACCATTGGCCTTCTGTGTCCCCTTTATGAACAATTACAGAGCCTTCAAATCTGTTAAATAATACCATCACACCAGCTGAATATGAAGATCCATGTGCAAACAAGGCTAAATCACTCCACTGAATTTTCCAGAATATTTCATCATTCAAAGCAGAATGAGTCTCTTGTAAAAAAACACAGTTCGTTTTTTGTTCCTTGCAAAATAAAAAAAAAATGGCTTTACGCTTAACACTGTTTTTTAACCCCCTTAACATTCAAAGATAGAAAAGAAACAGACATAACTTAATTTTCAGTATGCACTCAACTTTTTGCTATTACGCAGGAGTGAACATGTTGTCCTTAATAACTCAGTTACAAAACCAAACCTACTTCATAAGTAATACGAACTTTAGTTAAACATCTCTTTTCCTTAAACGGATTAATCAGATTATTTCCATCTGATATGCTGCAAACCTTACACCCTTAAACAGGAGTCTAAGTGTTACCTTGAAAACCTCAGTCACGAGTCAACTCTGAGTGCATCAATAAGTGCATAGCCTTCTTTTAGAAAGGCTCTCTTCCCATTTTTCCTGGCTTCTTGCACTTTTGGTGCAAATAGCCAGCACGAGCTTCGTGATCTTCCTTTGAAAAGTCTTCTTTGAACTGAATATTCATCTCTTTACACACTCTTGCCTCTCATGATTTTTTCCACACTTCGTCTCGAACAGTCCGCATTGCAAACTGAATGATCACTGGTCTTGGTAACTTGTTTGTAGCGGCGTCGTTTCTCTTTCCTAGACGGTGCACTGTATCCACAGACTGCCGAAGCTTCTCCACTGACCACGGAATCACCCGGGTAAGAATCCCGATCAACGTTTGTCTTGTGTCTTCGTTTTCTTTTTCTGTAAGGCCAATCAGTCTGAGATCCCATCTCCTCTTGTATCTGGCATGCTCCAAACATTGTTGTCTCAGTGATATGTTCTCTTTCCTCAAGTCTGCTATTTCTTTTTTCAGATCGCCAATGTCTTCTTTGTTCTCTTTAACTGCATGTGCATTCTCCTCCATTGTGTTAAGGGACAGAAGGGACGGAGTCAGCAGCTGTCAGAGACGGTAATTTATTAACACAAAGGATTAATAAACTCAACACTTCGTTAGCAAGGAAACAACTGAAAGTAATACTGTCCTTGTAAAACTCAGGGAGAGCGTAGGAACTCAGGAGAGAAGAGGAATCGTAGGAAGATGAATCACAGCAACCACACTGGAGAAACAACGAGGGAGTATCGGGATCACAGGAGCCGAGAATGCCGGTAAGTAAGTCCGTGTATCAAAGTTGAGACTGGACGGTGACTAGTGGTGGGTGAGTGTCTTTTATTCTGAGGTGATGATGAGAATCAGGTGGCGGTGATTAGAATTCGGGAGAGGGTGAGCGCTGTGATTGGGTGAGCTGTGAGCCTGGCGTGTCGTGACAGTACCCCCTCCCCGGCCCGGCTCCAGAGGGGCCGTGGACCCCGGCCGTCGTGGTGATCGTCCCTCTACCTCTTGGCCCGGCTTGTTGGGGTGTTGGCATGGAAGGTCTGTAGCAGGCTGGGATCGAGGGATGTCGTGACGACTGACCCATGACCTCTCTTCGGGTCCGTAGCCCTCCCAGTCGACCAAGTACTCCAGCTGTCCACCACGGCGTCGGGAGTCCAGGATTTCCTTAACCGCTTACACCGTTCCTTCCTCTAGCACCAGAGGGAGAGGGTTCCACGCCAGGCTCTGTGGAAGAAAGAACAGAGGGATGGTGAGGTTTTAGGGAGTGATACATAGAAAGTGGGGTGTATGCGATACTCTGGGGTTACTGGAGTCTGTAGGTCATCTGGGTTGATCTGCTCCACGATGGTAAATGGGCCAATGAAGCGGGGACTCAGCTACGGCAAGGTAGACGCAGAGGATGTCCCTGGTTGACAGCCAAACCTTTGTCGGGTTGATATGCAGGTGCCTTGGGCGGCTGACGGTTGGCTGTCAGTCTGCGTCGACTCAATGCACGTTGTAGATGGTGGTGGGCTGAGTCCCAGACTCTCTCGCTCTGCGGAACCCAGTAATCAACGGCTGGGGCGTCGAGGGTTCTCCAGACCAGGGAACATGGGAGGCTGATACCCAAGGACGCACTGAAAGAGGTGAGGCCGGTGGAAGGCTGGATCAGAGAGTTCTGGGATATTCGCCCAGCAGTACTGGCTCCAGGACTCTTGATGATCATGGCAGAAGGTGCGCTGAGGTATCGGCTGATCTCTTGAACCTTTCTCTCCATCTGCCCGTTCGATTGAGGGTGGTACCCAGATGACAGACTGATGGTCACACCTAGAGAGAAAAGAATGCCTTCCATAACACGAGAGATAAATTGAGGATCTTGATCTGAGAGACAATATCTTCAGGTAAACCAAAGTACCTGAATACATGGTTGAAAAGAAGTTCCGCTGTCTCCATAGCAGTCGTCAAAGCCCTCAGGGGAATCAACCGGCATGACTTGGAAAACCGATCCACTACGATGAAGATACAAGTACAGTTTCTGGAGATGGGTAAGTCTGTGATAAAGTCTACTCCTAGGTGTGACCAGGGGCGGTTAGGAACGGGCAGCGGGTGAAGTTCACCAGCAGGTAAATGACGTGGAAGAGATGGTCTAGCCTGGACGGTAGGAAATGGAGAAATGGAATCGGGTTAAGAAAAGAGCCCATCTAGCTTGTCGAGGGTTCAGGCGTTTGGCAGTGCGTATGTATTCTAGGTTCTTGTGATCAGTAAACACTTGGAATGGGTGGCGAGCTCCCTCTAACCAATGCCTCCACTCCTCCAAGGCCAGCTTGATGGCAAGAAGCTCTCTGTTCCCGATGTCGTAGTTGGCTTCCGTCGGGCTGAGTTTTCGGGAAAAGAAGGCACATGGGTGGAGGCGACTAGGATTCCCCTGCTGCTGAGACAAAACCGCTCCTACTCCTGTTGAAGAGGCATCCACCTCCACTATGAACGGCTTATTGGGATCAGGATGTGCCAGGAGAGGAGCGGTAACAAAGGAGTTCTTCAAGCGTTGGAAGGACTCTGTGGCAGTTGGGGTCCATGGGAGATGTTTAGGAGCACCCTTCAGGAGATTGGTGAGAGGATGGACAATGGAACTGAAGTTTTGATGAATGTGCGTAGAAATTGGCAAAGCCTAGGAAGCGTTAAGGTTCTTTTATGGTTGTGGGAGTAGGCCAGTTGGTAATGGCGGATACCTTCCCCTAGTCCATCTGGATGCCACTACTATCGATGTTGTACCCAAGGAACTGCACTGAGGGAAGATGGAGCGAACACTTTTTCAGCTTTGAGGAAGAGCTGGTAATCCCTCAGGCGTTCGAGGACCTCCCATAGCGTGTTGGCGATGTTAGAAGCCAGAGCTCCGAGTAGATCAAGATGTCATCAATGTATACTAATACAAACTTGTGGAGAAACTCCCGGAGCACCTCATGGATGAAATCTTGGAAAACGGAGGGGGCCTTGACCAGTCCATACGGCATAATCAGGTATTCGTAGTGTCCCGTTGGAGTGACGAAGGCGGTCTTCCATTCATCCCCCTCACCGGATCCGAATGAGGTTGTAGGCACTCGCGGAGGTCCAGCTTGGTGAAGATGGTGGCACCCGAAGCTGTTCTAATGCTGCGGGGCGAGGGGAAGAGGATATCTGAACTTGACCGTGATTTTATTGAGGGCTCGGTAATCGATGCAGGGTCTCAGACCGCCGTCTTTCTTTGCCACAAAGAAGAAACTCGAAGCAGCAGGGGACGTGGATGGACGGATGTAACCTTGTTCTAGTGCCTCTTTGATGTATTCCTCCATGGCCTTCTCTTCCGGGATGGATAAGGGGTAAATCCTTCCCTTCGGCACTGGCTCACCCGGAAGCAGATCAATCGCGCAGTCCCATGGCCGGTGAGGTGGTAATCTTGAGGCTCTCCTGGGGCAGAATACGTCACTGAAGTGGGCGTAGTCGTCTGGTATCTCCACTGACCTCTTTTCCATCAGCCCGGGCTTTGACGGAGGTGGAGCATACTGAGAGGGAGTGGCGTCACGCGGAACAGGACATGGCGGAGGCAAGGAGAGACAGGTCTGGAAGCAGTTGTGCAGCCCACTTCAGGACTTCACCATTACCCCAGGAGAGGATGGGCTGGTGTTGTTCCAACCAGGGACACCCCAGAATGATGTCAGCGGTGGAACCCTCCAGAACCAGCAAGGAAATCCTCTCTGTATGGAGAACGCCCACCGTCATCTTGACAGGCTCCGCCCTCCGACTCACCGGGCGCCGGCTAACTGGGATTCCTGTTATGGAGCGGATCTGGTACGAGGTGGGTATGACTGAGGTTTTGAGTTTGAGTTGCCGGCAGAGGGCGCCAGAGATGAAGTTACCGGACGACCCGGAGTCGAGGAGGGCGGAAACTGGAATGGAGATCGACACAGCAGTAAGAGATACTATGGTGGTAAGGGGTTTCATATTTTCATTACTTCATTATTTCATTATTATAGCTGCACTCACCATTTGACGTGGCGGACGGACGGGGCACGCCGAGATGACGTGCCCTGGACCTCCACAGTAGAGACATAGACGATTCGCTAGACGGCGGTGACGCTCTGTGAAGGACAGCCGAGAGGAGTCAATTTGCATGGGTTCGATGGCTGGTTCTGGAGTGCTGGCTGTTTCAGATCGGCGGAGGATAGTAGCGAGCGGGGTAAACTGAGTATCCACACAAGACTGGATTCGAGTTGCGGTTCTGATGGATAACTGGATAAATCTGTCAAGCTCCATGGTATCATCATACGTAGCAAGCTGCAGCCTCACCTGGGGATTCAGACCTTGGCGATAGGCGGTCATTAGAGCCCGCTCATTCCAGCCGCTTTTGAAGCCAGAGTCACGAAACTGAATAAGTATTCATTGATAGACAGATTTCCTTGCTTCAGCTGGTACAGTTGCTCGCCGACAGATGCATCCCACACTGGTTTACCAAAAACTTCTCTGAAATGAGTCATAAAGCTTGACAATAAAAACGTAATTGGATGTTCTTGAGTCCAAAGAGGCTCTGCCCATTGGAGCGCCTTACCAGTGAGATGTTGTAGAATGTAGCTGACTTTGAGACGTTCAGTGGTGTACAGGTGAGGCTGCATCTCGATAGCGAGCGAGCATTGCAGAAGAAACCCGCTGCATTCCTCCGCCGAACATGAGAAGGCTGGTTGGGCCATGGGACTCGCGACAACCACCGGAGAGGGAGTAGTGTTGACGGTAATGGGGGTGGTGCTCGGAGCGGTGGTTGTGGTGGAGCTGCGCTCATAGTAGGCTCGTAGAGCCGTCTCAAACAGCTCACGAAAGGGATCTGGCTGACTCATGTTGTCTTTGTTCTTTGGTCCAGTCTTCTGTTACGGGACAGAAGGGACGGAGTCAGCAGCTGTCAGAGACGGTAATTTATTAACACAAAGGATTGACACAGGAGCCGAGAATGCCGGTAAGTAAGTCCGTGTATCAAAGTTGAGACTGGACGGTGACTAGTGGTGGGTGAGTGTCTTTTATTCTGAGGTGATGATGAGAATCAGGTGGCGGTAATTAGAATTCGGGAGAGGGTGAGTGCTGTGATTGGGTGAGCTGTAAGCCTGGCGTGTCCATGACACATTGTCTTTTCAGTTATTTTCAGTCATTGATCTTGCTCATCAAATCTCTTAATTAGAGTTTGAATTGCATCGAAGATCACTACATTTGTTATTTCGTCTGGTTGTTTTAGTTTATCTTTCGTCTTTGTTCGTACTTTCTTGGGATTCGGGCTGGGCAATGGTGTATGGTCGTGTCTTGTAATGGCAGTTCCTATCATCATAGCTTCAATTGCTTCTTCATCACATGCCTCTGTGAGAGCATTTAAGTTGTAGTCATGGTCCACTAGCCCAGTAACGTTATCTGCTTGATTGGAGTTTGCCATAACGGAAAAGGAGAATAACTTTGTAGGCAGCGTTACAAAATGAAACAAACTTAAGTAGCCTAAGCTATAATTTAAGTACTACTGGTGGGTTTCTTAGTCAAAATTGTCAAATCCAGGACTTTTTCAAGCTATTTTTATCAGAGCCTGCATAAACGCGACTGCTCACTCCGCCATCTTGGAATTCCCCCTTCCTGTCTGAAGTATGAGAAACAATTTATGGCAGTTTATACAATATAAAAATATATAAAAACATATACTGTTGTTATAATACTAATAATATAATATAATATAATATAATATAATATAATATAATATAATATAATATAATATAATATAATATAATATAATATAATATAATATAATATAATATAAAATAATATAACTACCCGATCTGTACAGATTAAAAAATTAAATTAAATAAACTTAAAAATCGATAAATCGATCTTACCTTCACAGTCATGAACACGTTTTAAACATTATGATGCAATCTCCTCCTTATCTGAAAGGGGATAAAAGTACCCTTTCAACACAAATTCTTGGTTCTGAGTTTCCAGGAAGGAAGCATAACAGATCACCCGTTCTGAGTTTTCTGGCCTGTGTGCTAGGAAGCATAACAGATCACCCGGTTCTGAGTTTCCAGGAAGGAAGCATAACAGATCACCCGTTCTGAGTTTTCTGGCCTGTGTGCTAGGAAGCATAACAGATCACCCGTTCTGAGTTTTCTGGCCTGTGTGCTAGGAAGCATAACAGCAACACCCGTTCTGAGTTTTCTGGCCTGTGTGCTAGGAAGCATAACAGCAACACCCGTTCTGAGTTTTCTGGCTGTTGTGCTAGGAAGCATAACAGATCACCCGTTCTGAGTTTCCAGGCTGTGTGCTGGGAAGCATAACAGCAACACCAGTTCTGAGTCTCCCCGCAAGGACTGAAATAGAGAAACCACGTTCAGAGTGTGCTGTCCAGAAAGGACTGCTCACGTGAATGTAAATATCACTTACCAAACCTCTTTCTAGAGACCTTGGCATTAGTGTACTCTTTCAGTTCATTTCAGTTTATACCTTAGTTACTTGCATTCTTTTCATTCTTTACACTCAACCTTACTATCCTTGAGCTCTTTAGTATCATTTAGTAGTGTGTTTGTCATTCTTGTATGTCTCTTGTAAATAAATCCTCTTTTATTACAATTGTGTCTTCCTTGTGTTGATAATACAGTAAAAGGCTCTCAAGTTAGCACGAATATCACGAAATCCTTCAGATACCCCAGGTGACTTACTCCCTCCACTTTACATAATTTTTCTTATCATATTACTTATGATTTATGTTGGATTATTCCAACGAATGTTGAGGTGGATTTCCTCAGCTGGTGCCCCGAGTTAAAAGGAGGGAGAGGTCACCTGACACACACACACACACTTGAAGTGACGTGGGATCAAGTCTCACTAACACCTCTAGTGTCCTGTGTGAGGCGTACTATTAATTGGTACCCCGTGTGAAGATCACTACATAATTGGTGCCCCGTGTGAGGATCACTACATAACTGATGTTAAATTTGTAGTAGCTATCAAAATGGGAAAATCAGAGAAAAGAAAAAGAAGAAATGGAACTCAAGCTGCTGCTAATGCTAACAAATCTGCTAATGAAACAAGCCAAGCCCGAAAATAACTTCTGATGGAGAACATGCATGACTATATGTACCAAGATACAGACTCTGCAGAATTCATGCTATTTCAGGAAGAGTTTCCCTGTCTTCCAGAAACCCTGTGTAAGTCCCCTGCCATTAAACAATACAAGACCGAGAGCGCCGACACAACTGCCATCCTCTCACAACTTGGGGAGCTTTCGAGGCTGATTAATAATCGCTCGGATGCTTTGGAAAAGATGGTGGGGGAAAACTCACGTGTGATCGCTAGTATGAAAGAGTCAATTAACGAAAATACCAGGCAGATTTCTGGAGTGAAATATGTGATTGACTTTATGAGTGCCGAAGTAAAAGATTTGAAAGTCAAAGTCGGTGCAACTGAGTCACTTGACAAAAGAGTCGAGTTTAACTGTCATGAACAGGAGAAGCGGCTTCTGCACCTTGAGGCTTATTCACGTCGATGGAGTCCATGGAGTCCCTGAAAGTGAGCGAGAAGATGTCTGAGGTAAGATTATCGACGTTTGCCAGCACCTTCTGCCAGACGCGCAAGACAAACTCCCGGATGCCGTGGATACCGCTCACCGCCTGGGTCGTAAACGGCTGAACGACAGCAAGCCCAGAGGAATAATCGTCCAGTTTACCTCTCGTTTTCAACGCGATGCGGTCTGGCGTGCTGCTAAGGATTTAATTTTCCTGAGAAATAACAACTTAAAAATATCTGAGGATCTGTCTCAAGCAGATAGGGAACGAAGAAACAAGCTATGGCCCATCGTGGAAAAGGCCAGAAAAGAAAATAAGTGAGCTTACTTCGTGGGTGGAAGGGCATTTGTTGAAGGAGCTGAAATATTCCCTCTTAACTGACTAAAATAAGTTTCTCGTTTATTTTATCATCTCTTGACTATAATATTGTTTCCACCCTCTTGGTTGTTTGACCCTCTTTGATGTTCTGGACCATCATTAGTTTACGACTCTTCTCAGGACACCAAAGACACTCGTCGGGCGGTATTACACTTTACTATGCAAGACATTTAATGCACTGCCTTTTTAAAAGATTTACATAGTTCTATTCTAGAACGTGTTATACTATGGTGGGGCATATAGTTATTGAGACGTTCTAGTAGGCTAGACATTTGTTTTGTTTGTCTGTATATTACAGTACAGTCTTTTCATGACTTAAACGATCTGGTACTATACTTAAGTTTTTAAATTTCATTTAAAGTATTACTTAATAAGCTTTCAATGCTGCATTTGAATAGATTTTCCAATTGTTTGAGTTGTGGTTCTCATACTTGTGCTTATTTCCTGACCGGTTAAAGTTCTATACAAGTTATTTGCTGTGCTTCTCTAGGTCTATTTAACTTTATTTATTTATTTTTTAGTTACCTTTTTTATTTCATGTCTTTACCTGTTGTTTCTTTAAATGCTAGAGGGCTAAGAAATCTCACTAAGCGAAAGGCTGTTTTCTTATATCTTAAACAATTTAAATCTGATTTTTGTTTCCTCCAAGAATGTCATTCATCAGTAGAGGATCTTAATTTCTGGAGGTCACAATGGGGTCTGGAAATATGGATGTCTCATATGCATTCAGCCGGTGTATGCATTTTAAAATCAATTTAAAGGGAAAGTGTTACTTAGTGAAAGTGATGCAGGTGGACATTTTATCTGTCTTGTTACTGAAATTTCAAATGTGACCTGTATTCTTGTTTGTATTTATGGTTATAACCAGCAGAAAGAAAACGAAGCCTTTATTAGTCGATTAGAGGAACATGTGTTAAAATTATTGACTAAATACCCAAATTCCATGCTTATATTTGGTGGAGATTTTAATGTGGCTTTAGATAGCAGTATAGACAGATGGCCTCCAAAACTCCCAGACAACAGTAGTTTATACTTGAAAATGTTTATGCAAAGATTCTCTTTGATGGATAGTTGGAGAGAGTTGCATCCCTTTCAAAAGATGTTCACTTGGAGTAATAATTCTCTCTCCTTCCAGTCCCAAATTGACATGTGGCTTATCTCTAAGGAATTTTTCAATACCTCTTCCAACATTTTACCATAACCTTTTTCTGACCATAAGAGTATTTTTATTCGTACCCATTTCCTTGCCTCTGATGATGTATGTGGGTTTTGTTCTTACTGGAAACTTAACAACTCCATTCTCTCGTATAGTGAAGTAAAAGATGAAATCAATAAGATAATTCACAAAAATTGGAAGAAAGCAAGAGAAGAGAACAGTTACAGCAGCAATTGGGAATTTACTAAGTACAAAATTGGCAAATATCTTACAAAATTCAGTAGTGATTTGGCAAAAAAGAAAAAAACTGATGAAAACATTGTTATATGCAAAATCACTAATCTTTTATCTAAAAATGTGGATGATTTACTTGATTGTGAAAAAGCAGAATTGGTTGAATTACAGTGCAAATTAGACAACATTTATAAACATAAAGCTGAAGGGGCGTTTATTAGATCACGCAGAAAATGGATTGAAGAGGGAGAACAGAACTCGGCATACTTTTTCAGATTGGAAATGAAATAATTGGAAATAATGATTAACGGTAATATTAGTGATGACCCAAAAAATATTGCTAGGTATTGTGCCAAATTTTACAGTGATTTGTATACTTCTAAATTATCCCAACAACATATGGATGACTTTTTTAAATCTCTACCTAATATAAACCAGCTGAGTGACTTAGATAAACACTTTTGTGATGCCTCTATCACACTGAAGGAGATAGAGGATGCAATTAACTCTTTAAAAGCCAACAAATCCCCTGGAACTGATGGACTCAGCTCAGAATTTTACAAGCTGTTTACTCATAGTATAGCACCATTCTTATTAAAGGTTTATGAGGAAAGTATAGAGAAAACATTACTTATTAATAGATAATTGGCGTCCAGTTACATTATTAAATAATGATTATAAAATAATAGCTTTAGTTCTAGCGAAAAGATTGAAATATATTTTGAACTCTATCATTGATGAAACACAGTCAGGGTTTATGCAGAAAAGACACATTTTCCAATAATATATGATTAGTATTAGATATGTTAGATTATTCAGATTTAATGGACAGTGATGGCTTCATTTTCTTTTTAGATTATTACAAAGCTTTTGACACATTGGAACACAAATTTTTATTTCAGGCTCTGCAAAATACTGGCTTTGGCAATTCCTTTTGCAGAATGGTTCAAATGCTATACATAAACGGAAACAGCTCTATCAAATTAAGTAATGGTACTTCACCTAGATTCTTTCTAAAACGAGGAGTTCGTCAAGGATGTCCAGTTTCCCCTTACTTATTTTTAATTGCAACACAGTTCCTTAGCACACATATCAATAATAGTGGTCAGTTAAAGGGTATCACAACTGGCAACAGTAAAATAAGAATTACTCAATTAGCGGACGATACAGCCTTATTCTTGAATGATTCGTCACAAATTCCATTGGCTTTAGGTATTCTTCAGTCTTTTTCTGAAGCTTCGGGATTAAATTTAAACTTTAATAAATGTGAATTGCTTCCAATTAAAGATTGCTCTCTTACTTCAATTGAGGATATTGCTGTCAAAAATAGGGTAACATATCTTGGTATACTAATTACTAAAGATGATAGGTGTTCTGCAAACTTCAAACCTATTATTGCCAAAACCCCCAAAAAATGCAACTGCTGGTTACAAAGAGATCTGTCACTAAAAGGCAGAACATTGCTCACTAAGGCAGAGGGACTGTCTCGTTTGGCCTACGCAGCTCAGGCTCTTTCTGTGGATAAGCCCACGTCTAAATTAATTAACGAGGTTTTAATAAAATTCCTTTGGAAAAACAAATCTCATTATTTGAGAAAATCAAATTTGAATCTGAATTTCATTGATTTTGATGCCCTCAACAATACATTTAAAATTATTTGGCTGAACCAATATCTAGCCAAACCATCTTCTATTTGGAATGTTTTTCCTCAACTTGTTTTTCACAACTTGGTGGCATTCACTTTCTCTTAATGTGTAATTATGATATATCTAAACTCCCTATTAAACTTTCCAACTTTCATCGCAGGTTCTTTTAGCTTGGGCTTTAATTTATAAGCATAACTTTTCGCCACATAGATGTTTTATTTGGAACAATAAGAACATTTTATTCAAGAGTATGTCTCTGTTTTATGATAGTTGGTTTAGTAATGGTTTATTTTTGGTGGAGCAGTTGTTAAATGAGCAAGGTCTTTTGTTCAGGTACTCAGAATTTCTTTTCAAATACCAAATACCAATAACCCCCAAAGAATTTGCTACAGTTATGAGAGCTATCCTTTCTGGTTTATGTATGCTTTTTAAAAACTCTAATAATTCCTCAATATCTACTGCAACCTTTCCTAGACCTTGTGATATTCCTATTGGTCAAATTTGTTTCTCTGGGCCGAAAGTCAAAAATTATAAAATAAAATCTTTATTTCTTAAGGATTTGATTTCTGTTCCTCCTGTAATTTCCTTTTGGAATAATTTGTTTGTTAACCTTAACTGGAAAAAAATCTGGTCTCTACAGCAAAAATTCTTTCTTACAAACAAAGTGAAAGAAATTTCCTTTAAACTCATATACAGGTTTTACCCTGTAAAGAAGTTTATACAAAGATTTAAAGCAGATATTGAGCTAACATGCTTTTTTTGTTCGAATCATGATGAAACTGTGGTACATTTATTCTGGTCATGTCACTACACTCAGAAGTTTTGGAATGATATTGCTGTGTTTGTCAAGTGTAAGACTTTGCCAGGCTTCTCAGTACATATGAGAAATATTATATTTGGGTATTATGACTCAGACCCCACAAATGATAATATCACAAATAATATAATATCACAAATAATGATAATATTTGGGTATTATGACTCAGACCCCACAAATGATAATATCACAAATGAAAATATCATTTGTGTAATTATGATATATCTAAACTCCCTATTAAACTTTCCAACTTTCATCGACAGGTTCTTTTAGCTTGGGCTTTAATTTATAAGCATAACTTTTCGCCACATAGATGTTTTATTTGGAACAATAAGAACATTTTATTCAAGAATAGGTCTCTGTTTTATGATAGTTGGTTTAGTAATGGTTTATTTTTGGTGGAGCAGTTGTTTAATGAGCAAGGTCTTTTGTTCAGGTACTCAGAATTTCTTTTCAAATACCAAATACCAATAACCCCAAAAGAATTTGCTACAGTTATGGGATAAAGAAATTTCCTTTAAACTCATACACAGGTTTTACCCTGTAAAGAAGTTTATTCAAAGATTTAAAGCAGATATTGAGCTAACATGCTCTTTTTGTTCGAATCATGATGAAACTGTGGTACATTTATTCTGGTCATGTCACTACGCTCAGAAGTTTTGGAATGATATTGCTGTGTTTGTCAAGTGTAAGATTTTGCCAGGCTTCTCAGTACATATGAGAAATATTATATTTGGGTATTATGACTCAGACCCCACAAATGAAAATATCTGTTTTATTATAAATCTATTTTTTTTTCTAATCAAATTTCACATTCACAAATGCAAATTCTCCAAATGTAAACCTGTCTTCTCTGTAAAAAAATTATTTCAATGTAATTTCAGTATCTACTAATAAGAAAGCCATAAGGACTGTTAGGATTTGCTCTGCCTTTGATCTCTTCATGTGATCATGTTTAGATGATGGCCCTTCTTCTTTTTTTCTATTATCTTTCTTATTTAATTTTATATTTTTTACTTTATTTATTTATTTGTTAATTAATTAATTTATTTTTTTGTGCTTTGTTTTTGTGCTTTGTCCTTTATAATTTTGTGGTTGTGATGTATGCCTATTCTTCTGCTCTGTATGTTCTGTGCGTTCTATGCAATAAAAAAAGCTTCAGGAGTCTCTCCTGTTGTAAAGACGTTGGCGGTGACAGGAAGTGGCAGTAATTTCGCGCATGCGCAAAACAAAACCTGAGTTTTCGCACATGCGCGGTACAAATCGTGTTTCCGGTATGGATCGAGTAGTGACACAAGTGTCCACAAAGCCGTAGTGCGCCATTTGGAACAGGGCCCTAGTAGGCGTAGCAGCGTCACAGCGCATGCGCGCTAGATTTTGTTTCCTGTTCTGAGGCACTTTCCCTTGCGGGGTGATGGAGCTTCTGAGAGCGGGTACTGGACACATTTAAACTCTTTATTTAATTTATTACATTATTGATATTATTGAGCATGTCATTGATCTTATAATCAGGTTCGCGTGTAATTATTTGTGTTTGTAGTGTTCTCGTTTCTTCTGTTCAGTCCGACGGCGTTTGCTGTAGTGGAGGATCTTGATGACACGTAAGAAACTTAATCTCAAATATTGTCATTTTATTTATATAAATCAATGTTTTGACATATGTGAGACATTCTGGGAACTCTCTTGAGTTTGTTGTAATACGGGCAAAGAAAACGATGCTTTAAACACGTGCCTGATAATCCGCTGCTTTGTATTCATCTTGAGCACATCTGACGGCTGCATGTTTTCATGTACATGTAGTTTTATTTGTTTCTGTATGTATATGGGTTGAATCTGCTGTTTTTATATTGCTCTAAATATACTTTGTCATATATGTCTTGTTATATTTTGTTTCATCAGCCTCTAAAACAGTACAGCGATTTAGGAAAGCTTTACTGATATTGACCAATCATTTTGGTAAAGCTTGTTTTGATCCCCAAACTATAAACACTAAACTTAGACTAAATTATAAATTGGTAGCAAATTTCAGTTTGGAATGTAATATGCAATATGGCAACACAGTATGTAAACAAATATTTGGCATGTCCCATAGAAAAGAAACAACACTGTATTCATTATGAGGTCTATATATATATATATATATATATATATATATATATAAGTAGCATTATTTTTTATAATATCTTGTCTGCAGTTCGATTGATCAGACTGAATGCACCCTTAATGCCACCAATGAATCTGAACATATAACTGCTTTCTTGATCTTAATTTGTGCAAAATAAAAATGTAATAATATAATATAGATTTGCCTACACTGCTTTTAATATGTAATTTAAAGTACCCCATTAAGCCATTGTAAAGTATATGTATGTTAACATTTATATCAGGATTTCAGGATTTATAACTACAGTATATATTCAGGTTTTATGTAATTATTTCCCGTTTGGCCCCCCATAGTATATGTATATGTATATGTATATTCATATGTATATGTATATGTATATTCATATGTATATGTATATACAGTTGTGGACAAAAATATTGGCACCCTTATAAATATGAGTAAATATGAGCAGTTATAAAAGTAAATCTGTATTGTTTCTCCTTTTGATCTTTATTTTAAAAAATACAACGTCATTAAAGCAAAACTATTGAAAGACGGGGGAAAAACAAATCATGAAATAATGTTTTTCTTAATGCATGTTGGACACAATTAATGGCACCCTTTCATTTACTACTTTTTAATACTACTACTTAAAACTGCTCTGAATCTTCTCTTATAATGTCCAGTGAGGCTAAAGAATTTATGGCAATTAATAGTACGCCATTCCTCCATACACAGTTACTCCAGATCCTTCAAATGTTGCTGCTTTATCCTCTTTAGTTCACCCCACTAATTTTCTATAGGGTTTAGTTTAGGAAACAGAGGTGGTTATGGCAGAACCTTGATTTTGCGCTCAGTGACCCATTTCTGTGATTATATTGATGTTTGTTTTTAACCAATGGCCTTACAGAAGATCTAGCCACTGCCTATTATAAGATCTCTAGTAGAGGAGGTTAGGTTAGAATTTTTTTTGGTATTTTATAGAATCCGTGATGCCATGTATCTGAACAAGATGCTCAGGACCTCTGGTATAAAAGTAGGTCCACAACAATAAATATCCGGCTGTTTATTTAACGATGGACATGGGGCACTTTTTTATCCATTTGTGCACCAAACCTGTCTTGTGTTCTTGCTGACAAAAAACTCTTCTTTAGTTTCATTTGACCTTAGAATCTGCATTTAAGAAAAAAGTTTTTTTCATGATGTGATTTCCTCCCCACTTTCAATGGTTTTGCTTTAATGACACATAGTATTTTTGTGAATTTTTTAAAATAAAGATCAAAAGGAGAAACAATGCAGATTTATTTTTACAACTGTCTTTGCTCATATTTGCCAAGGGTGCCAATATTTTTGTCCAGAAATGTATGTATGTTGTAGTGATTCTGTGGGGATGGTGTTATTTAAACATTCCCCAGCATCTCCACTATTTATAGTGAAACTAAGACGGTGTTATTTAAAACACGGTTCAGTTTCAGGTTATAATTACTTGTGGCTCAAATGGAAATACTTACAGATAAAGATTATTAGCTATATGTATTTTGTAGCATTACCTGGTGCAATAAACGCATTATTCTTCTGGCCTTGATTAACAATGGTCCATGCCCAATACAGTAATACATACAGAGCCGGTAACAGTATCGCACAGTTTAAGGGATGTGTTATGAGCATTAAGCAGAGACAATCATGAGTGAATACAAATGAATATTTATTGACTAAGCTACTGAAATACGATATTGATTAACTAACATAAACGCATACACATTCACACGCATACAAGAGAAAGCATAGAAAAATCAGAGTAAAGGGTAAAGAGTGGCACATTAAATCAGCAGAACACAAACCACCGGGTTTTCTCTACAAAAGTTCACCTTGGTAGCCAAGGGGCAATGCTTAAGCGCTGTTGAATTGTGATACTTGCATTGAACAGTTAGTTGCGTCTGCAAGAATCCTGGTGCGCGGAGAGAAAGAGAGAGAGTGTCCCGGTGGATTCGCGAAGTCCGTTCGGATAGCGAAGTTTCGCGAGAAGTGTCGAAGTCTGCCGAAGTAAGATTGCTGGAAAAGCTGTCCTGAAGAAAGGGCAGGTCCCACAAAGTTTGGAATAGATTCCAAGTTTCTGAGCAAAGAGTTGTCCGATGCATGGTGGTCTTAAAGGCACAGCTGTCACGCCCCTGTCAGGTCTTTTGACCAATGGCAAAAGGGCGGTGGTTGCGTGGGAGAAATTTCTTTGTCCTTCTTTGTGACAAATGATTTACACAGGTACGGTTTATGTCCTGTTTGCACCGAACACATAAACTTATTGTAAATTGAGTATGATGCACGCCATGACTATGTACTGTGCATCATTATTTAGGAAATAATTTGTGGATCATTTTGATACCACACACGAGAGAGAAGTGAAGTAAGAACAATAGTTATTCATTCATCTGCCATGAAATAACAGTTAAACTTCAATGACACTGAAATGCATGCAATAACTATGGCAGGGTATCAAGTGATTATGGAGGAATACACACATAGATATATATATAGATACAAATTGGGCAGTTTAGTCCTGCTCATCCTAGAGAGTCTCTTTGAGGTGTTTGGAATGTACTCTAGTCCTCTCTGCAAATCTCCAGGGGGCCTGGAGAATCTCAGGGAGTTGAGCTGGGGGTCACTCTCTCTGGGGAAGGCCAGAGAGGTACCATAACTGTCCTCCTGAGTTACGTAACAACCGGCAGGTCATCACTTAACCCAGACTTTCTAGAGCCAAAAGGGTGTTCTGGTGTTGACTCCCCCCCTAGGAATTTGTTGTTTGTTGTTGTTACGATCTTTGTTAGTCTAGAGGTTAGAACGCAACACTTAGAAAAAAAATAATTATTGCTGGGTAGATTGTACCTGGCAGAAAATGACCATAAACACAATTAATGTGCAAAAGAGAATGATTTATTCCTTCAAGCCTGAGCCACAAGAGAATGTATGAGGTGCGCTATTTACAATGTAGACAAAAAGAGAGAGAGAGAAAGAGAGAGAAAAAAAAGTAATAAAGAAAAAATATTTTACTGTTAATCAGGTTAATGAAAAATTCCAAACAACAACGAAATAACACTAATAAAGGGAAAAGGAACTTGAGCGGCACCTAAATCAAAAAACAAAACAAAACCAAATAATTCCCGTAAAGCTCCCCAAGTCCCCTAACCTAACTCGGAAAGAAAAATGTAGAAAAGAAACCGATATCTTCAGCGTATCGACGCTCTGAGTTTCCTATCCTTGCCAATAAAAACCAAATTACAAACGTGGCGCTCACCGCTTTCCTAGTGTATCTATACACATTCTTGCTACGTGTAAAGTGTATATCGTACAATAAGCTTACCTGTTCGCTTTTCCCTTTTACTAAGAACAAAATCATCAGTTAAATACACAGCGGACTATATCAGCAGATTAAGCCACATAACATAAAAGGGCAAAACAAAAACAGAAAAACACATTTCAAATAAGAACAAAACCCAGGCGCACAGCACGCCAAACAAACACACACACATGCCTCTCTTTAATTAGTTCGCGGAAAGGCTTTTAAACCAGCATGACGAAAGCAGATTGGTCGGAGGAGGCAGCGTCACAATGATGATTGACAGGATCCGCATCAAACCAGGAGCCTAAGAGCAACAGAGAGAGCAGTGACAAAAGGGGAAGGGAAGAAAGACACGCACCAAAACACGCGGCACGTAACAGTTGTCTAACTTTATGATCCCTTAAAGAAATCCAACATTTGGCCCGGCCAAGTCTCTACAATGTATATGTATGTGTGCTGTGCAAATATCTACACAATTTAATAATCCAGTGAGATTTTTATAAGCACAACAGTTGCTGCACAACATATCTGGTCTATATGTTATATACACTAAATATATGTATATATACGGATCAACAATCATCAGCCATATAACTAATAATTAAAAAACACAAATAAATACATAAACCAATATAAAGGTACATTTAGCTGGCGAATGCATGTGTGCATTACCACAATGGTTGCCTTCAAATTTAAACAATTTACTGACAACGATTCCTTACTAAAAGCACACTATGTTATACACTTTTTAATGTATGTCATTAAACACTAATCCCTTAAACACTAAACCCTGAAACATGATACCTTTAGTTCTTTACTTTTTAAAAAGACTTGACTGAACAGTTCTCTTTGACATTTTGAAAAGCGTGAAAAATGACACAAACTTGCGTAAATGTGACTTTGTACATCACAGAAAAAAAATTCTGCTGTTTTAAATGTCAAAATATCATGTGGTCCCACCATCCAGCCATAAATGCTGTTTTGGAAACGCTTTTGAATCTATATTTATTCACATTTTTTTTATTTTATGATTTCCAAAGTGTTTTGTAATCCTATACAAAACTGCAAAGCATTTGTGTGTATATCATACAAACAAACAAATATCATGTGGTGGGACCATTAAGAATCTACCACTTTGGGAGTTTTATGGTAAAATCCATATAAAGACAGATCATTGCATAATATTCCAGTTTGCCAGGAAACCGTGGATTTGTAACTCTATCTTAAATATGGAAAAATATTTACGGATGGTATGTATCACCTTTGGACATCATGTGGTATGACCTCAAAAAATAATGAATATTAAGTTATTTCTACAAATTCAGATTTTTATTACAAATTTTATAGTAACTTCATAGTTACTTGTGAAAAGTAGGGATGCAACAATACAGCTAGTCCACGGTTCAATACAATACAATAGTTTTTTTTTTTTTTTTTTTTTTTTTTTTTTTCAGTTCTGATGGCTCAGCAAATCAAGACTCAGTTTTTTTTTGGTAAGGTGACAGCAACAGTAAGAGGTTAAGGACGAAAAGTACAATTCTTTATTGCAACACTCTTTCTTTATTTTACTTAAAACAAAAAATGCACTTGTACACATTTCTAGTGTATTGTATAACAATTAGGGTTGCAAAGGGGTGGAAAATTACCAGTAAATTTCCAGTCTATGGAAATGTATGGAAATTATTTGCCCCTTTGAAACCCTAATAACAATATTTAGTATGTATACAATGTGGAAATGGGGATGGAAAAATTGCATTTATTTGAATGAATTATAGCATTAACTTTAATTAACGAGAGAAAAAGAGGGGGAGAGATGTCCTATATATTCTATTAATGATTAATATACAAAAAGGACTTTATTTAAAAAAAATTTGGGATAAGTTTTATGCAGTTTGGGTCATTTAAAAAAAATATTTCAAATGGTTTATGTTTAACAGTTCTTGGCGCACGCACAACTGTAAGGAGCCTGACCCTTTTGTCATTGGTTGATGTTTGTGTCTCTGAACTCTCTTGTAAACAAACTGTGACAGTTCACATGCGAGTAAGCACCTAGGCATACATCATCAAGTGACAGAAAGGTCACGCTCCCTACACATGCTGTTTGTCCAGGCTGTGGATTAAAGTTAATAGTACTGTAAATCATGTTCAATTTCTAGCACAGACCGATCATTTTGCTTCATAAGACCTCATATTGCGCTGTAAATTTAAACAAATGTGCTTAAAAGTTTTTGTTGATTTTACTTAATGTGCACCTGTTTGTTGACATTAATGTTTTAGAAGTAATCTGTACTATTTGGTCTTAGTTACTCAAATATCCATAGTTGAGGTCATGTGATTGCCATTTTGTTTAGTAATCTTTACCTAATTTAAACAAGTAAATTCAACATGATTGGTTGACAAGGATTTCCATTTCCCAGCATGCTTTGCATGAGACAGCATTACAAAAGTTAATTTAGAAATTAAGTATTGTATGTGTTTTCCGTAAAGATAACAACTTGTTAGTGTTTAATGTTCATTTATCTAGAAGATTTTGAAAAGTTATATTTTATAACTTAAAGCATTTAAGTAAATGTAAATCAGAAAAAGTAAAAAAAAAGTGTTATTTTAATAAATAAGACTTGGATTGTATTTACGCAAATTTTTTGTTGAACAATTCAGTTCAATTAAGGCCAACGAGTTTACACAATTAAATTAAGTAAAGTAAACAAATTTGTTTTTATAGTGTGTCAGGAGCCACGAGTATTGATGTGGCCTTGTTTGTATGTTTTTTATTGGCTCAAAAAACCTGTAGATGTTGACTTGTATTATATGAATCACCAAGGTCTAAAGTTTCAGATATAAATCTTCTTTACTGTTTTACTGAAGAAAAAAGTGTGTGTTTAGGGCACAACATGCAATAAACCAAAAAACCAACCAGTATCATCTCCCATTTACTATAAAAGTCGCTATAATTCACTATTTACATGGCAGAATTTGCAAGCGGATAAACGGAATGCTTCTCTAGCTAGGAAATGGATCTGCTTGTGCGTGCTCTGATGCTCCTGGCCACTCTGTCGCCCGTCCCGCTGTGGTGCGCACAAATGGTCAAAAAACAATGAAAAAGGAAAAAAACAAAGAAAACAAAAGGATACAGTACAAACAAGAAATTATTGGAAATGTAAAAAGTCAGACCAAATGGTAACAGAGTTTACAGGATCCTAATCTAATGTCTAATATCAGAAAAAGTTATCTCCAAAGAGTTAGGAGCACCAGTGCTACAAAGTTAAAAAGTTAATTTCGAGCCCTGATACTATTTGTCTATATCCACACACTTGGCACATCATCTAGTCTGGGTGACTGGTTAAAGACTGATTAAAGTTCCTACCATGTTAACTGCCTCTGGAAGGTCAACTTAGATTTACAGGCCACTCTTTAGTTCCAAAGTCTTGAAAATCAATGTCTCCAGTGTCGGTAGTAGTGTACCATGGAAACAGTTGTCTTCTCCCTGAAGAATGTCTAAGGCTGTAAGTGGCCTCATGACAGTACAGTACTCCCTGATGAACTGATGTTCTCGTTCTGTGATGGCTGTCATCCCCATTTTAGACAAGACGGTGTTCAGCTTGGTCATAGGAATCTTACAGATTTGAGCTGGGGCATCATAAAACGAATTACTGAAAGGGACCAGCAGCTTCTTGCAATGATGTCATCCACGGTCTCTGCAGCCACAGTTGAACAACTAGACTTGTTCTATAAGGCTGTACATTTTAAGGTAGCGCTTCTGTATATTGCTTTTGTTTGTGGTTTTGACAGTAACCATTTGTCAACATCAGTACACAAAACGAGGTTTAAAGTGTGTGCTGAACATCTCTGATGTGGCGGCAAAGTGATTCACCAGCACCATCATCATCACCACCACTGTTTTGCAATACATTATTAATTACTGTAAGTCTTTTAAAGGGCTTGGTGTAATTAGAGACATTATCCGTGATAGCTGATGTAATTTTATGGGAAATGCCATAGGTTGTCAAGCTCAGTTGCATTAATGCATGGATTAAAGGTTTTCGTTAATTAAAGCGAGTCTATGACGGATTTTTGTCAATTGCTTGTTCTTGATGTCTTAAAGTCATTTTTTCATCATTTTAAGGCCGTAAGTAGGCTTACTTTTCTCAAATAGTGTAATAAATAGGTCTTACATTAAGGCAAGACAAGGTGTATTAAGCCTGCAGAGGGGGATGTGATCAAAACCTGGAGTGGAGCGAAAGCACATTCCTCTCTCTACTCTAAGCTCTTTTTTTCAGGCTTTCAGGCATCTAAATTTTTCAGAATGCTGCAAGTGCACCGCAGGTCATGTGACAAAAACATCCAATCAGCTTCACCCTTTCCGTAACACCATTGAAAGCCAACAGAGAAACGCCTAATCGTTGCTGTTTACGGTTTCATAGCAACGACAGACTCCACAGGAGCGCAAGCTCACAAGCACTTTTAAAAAGAGAAAGCTGCGGGTTTTTTTGCAGGTTTTTAGACGCGACATGTGAATGGCCCCATATATGTTCATTTTTTATTTCATGAACTTCTGCACATGTAGCTAGTCAAAAACTGAAACAGGTGTCTGGTGTAGCCAAGCTTTAGGAATATGGTTTCACAGCCAAAATTCAGAAAAAGTGAATAGCACAAGAATAGCACTTTTTGGTCTTAGTAGTGGTGCTGTTACTTTTTTCTTTTTTTCTGTTAATTTTTAAGAGTGGGCCTGAAAAAAAATACTTTAATCCCTGTTAATGCCATGAGTATGACAACCCTTGAATCTTCTGCATGCTAGTGCTGCTTTCCCTCGCTCCATGCTGTTTGGATTTATCCAATGCGCAGTTACACCAAAATAGCTTTTATGTGCCGTCCAAATATCGACTATTGTAGAGGTATATTCTACGTGTTCAAAAAACTGTTTTTTTGTTTTTGTTTGGCATTTATTCTGGCATATTTGGCGTCTATGTGTTTTGAAAATGTCTTTAGACATGATTTGTATTTATAGCCATCAACGTTTAGAGATTCTTTCTTACTGGGCATAAGTTGCACGTTACATAAACATTCTTACCTTTAAACTCGTTGGACTTGCCATTGCTCTGACTTCTGGTTGTTGTTGGTGTGTGTGACTGTTCTTGTGTGTGAACAACCAGAGGCACTACTCTGCCTCTGGTTGGCAAAAGATGGAAATTGACTCTACCTAAGCCAGTCATCATCAGTTATGTGTCGACATTTTAAACAACATTTTAAACTAGATAGATACATTTTCTGAAGGAAATGTGAGTGTTAATGTGAGTAAATGTGAGTTAATGTGTGCCAATTGCCGTGGCAAAATATTTTGCTAAGATTTCTAATGCTAACATATTTCTAATGATATCATTAAATGCTATAATTCAATCAAATTAATGCAATTTGTGCATCCCTGTTTCCCCACTGTATACATTATGTATATTGTTATACGATGCACTAGGAATGTGCTTTTTTGCCTTATTTTGTTTTAAGTAAGTAAATAAACAGTGTTGCAATAATATTTTTTTCTCCCTAACCTCTTAAAAAAACGGTCCCCATCCAACCTGACTGAGCTTGAGAGGATTTGCACAGAAGAATGGCAGAAAATCCTCCAATCCAGATGTGTAAAGGGTCTGAATACTTACGTAAATGTTATTGATCAAAGAATCCTGAAAAAGGTATTTTCTTAGGTTTCAAAAAAATATTAAGCAGCATAACTGTTTTCAGCATTGATAATAAATCAGCATATTAGAATGATTTTTGAAAGTCATGTGACACTTAAGACTGGAGTATATTGTAATAACATTTTGCAATATTACTGTTTTTTTTTTTGTATTTTTGATCAAAGAAATGCAGCCTTGATGAGACTTCTTAAAAAAACATTACTGATCTTAGACTTACTTATCTAAGTCTTACTGATCCTAAACTTTTGAACGGGGGTGTATGTTCTGAAGTAAACACACCTGGGGTCCGTTCTTGCTACGTCACTATCTACATCCGAGATGTAATGACACATCCAAGCTAATGTAATCACACTAATCGTGATCTTGCTAATTCATAGTTATGGGAAGTCTTGACTCTTTTCAAAGATTCGGCTCTTTGGGCTCAGCTCTCTTAGAGAAGCCGATTCTTACAGCGTGTCCTAACCAGACACGATATGATTGTAGTAATAAGCAATTTGACTGTCCTCACTGGATGCGATAAAGGGGCGTGCCGCGATGGTCAATCACAAAACATGACCAATCAGAAAGTTTTTTTTCTGTCCGCGCACCCTCTCTCTCACAGCAGCTGAAACACTTGCACAAGCACATACAGATGCATCCTGTATTCTCATGACTTCCATGATTCCGCACCGGACACTATGCTGTAATTTCGGAATTTAAATTTCTATTATCTGTCTCTCCTCATCCGTATTTGTTGCTTAGTATTCATGAAGTGCAGAACTTTCAGCTTTCAGCCGTGGTGTTGCAGAAATATAAACAGTTTCTAAAATAGAAACCACTGTTGCGTGTCGCAGCGTTGCGTCTGGTTAGGACAAAACCTCAGATTAACATGGAAAGATACCTTTTATCGTGTGTCGCAGCGTCGCATCTGGTTAGGACACGGTGTTACAGCTTCCAAATGGTTCTTCATTTAGTAACACTCTGAGCCTTCTATTTTAGCCCAATTTAGCAATTGTGAATGGTTTGTGTGTTGGTAAGTGATCTTTTTTTTCCAGTGTTTTCATAAAAGCCTTATTTTTATGAATTTGTTCAGTTAGGCCTACTGAAATACAGTGAACTAAAGACTTCTATTTTCTATAATTAGTATTATGTAATATAGTATTACTAATATGAAATATTGTTCAAAAGTATTAACATTTAAATAATTATTAATATTATTCTCATCAACAAATAGGTAAATTATAAACATATTCCCATGCTTTATGTCTTTTTTATACATTTTTGTATCATTCTTTACCAGATGCAAATGCGAGAGGAACAACCTCATTCAGTAGTAATTACTTTTACGTCTAAAACCTAAGCTTACTTGAAGCTTCAATACTTCTCTTTTGCTACCTTGCAGAAAATACTGTTTTCTCTGCTAAAACAAATTCAGTAAAGCTGTTTTCTTTTTTATTTAGGTTTAAAGACAACAGAATAGATGACATTTGGCTGGTGGATGTGAGTACAACCATGCACACATCTAAATAGGAGAGGAAAAGGGGAATGCTAATGTTTTGTTTAAATGGCAGACCAGCAAAATGTTGTGTGTTGTTTTGCAGTTTTATGCACCATGGTGTGGTTATTGCAAAAAACTAGAGCCCGTGTGGCAGGAGGTAGGAGGTGAGCTAAAACGCGCAGGGTCGCCAGTCCGAGTGGGCAAAATGGATGCCACTGCATATTCAGGTAATACTGTGTATAATTCATGTTATAAATCTTGATTCTATTTTGATTCTGATTTGTCAGTGGCTCATTTTATTCACAATAAAGCACAGCTAAGAGTGCTTTACTCTCTTCTGTGCATCACTGCACAAGTGTAACTGAACTAATGTTTCTTTTGCATTGCGTTTTTATTTGCTGTAAAACAGCATAACAAAGTTAAATTGGAGCATACGGTACTGCACAGCCCTTGCTGTTCTGCTGTTAAAAAGGCAAAATCTACTGACATCATGCTTTAAAACAAAGAATTAGAATAAGTAATGTGACAATCGGTTGCGGGTCAGGTGCAGATATCTATATCGGAAAAAGTTGTAAGTGCGGGTGGCTGGTGGGTGGATGAATTGTTTGAAGCAGCGAATGCGGGTAACATTTTAGCTGATTATTTGTACCCAATTACCTCTCAATATGATTCTATAAGTAATGCTATATTGGCAAGTGGAGACACACTAGGGCTGCTCGGTTATGTGAAAAATCTAAATCACGATTATTTTAACAATAATTGAAATCACGATTATTTTGAAAACGTTGCATTTATTGTGCAAAACAGTGAATTTTCTGTAAAATAAATAATATATTCCTATGTATAAATAACATACAAAATAAACAAAAAAATCTACAATGTAGTGCACTTGTACAATTTAAGAAAACAAGTAATAAAATACAAATAACAGGTAACAAATAACACAATTTAACAAAACAAGTACAAAACAAGTAATAAAATACAAATAACAGAAAACATAATTTAAAAAATAAATATATGTACTATATCTTAAACAATAACATGTGTTTGAGCCATAACAAACTGAAAAGTCCTAAAACATTATTTAACTTTTTTTTTACTTTTGTATAGTGCTTTCACAATGTAGCACTGTTTCAAAGCAGCTTTACAGCAAAATAAACAGAATGACAGAAGCAGGGAAATATAAAAGCTAGCTTAATAACTACACTCCCCTCCAAAAGTAGTTAACTTGCCGTGTTTCGATCTGAGGTCAGTAGTATTATCAAAGATGGTTTGTGTCTTTTTTTTTATTAAAAGCTGCTAATATTAGTTAATTTTAAGTAATTTTGTATTATTATGGGTCTATATAGGCTAATATATCTTATCTATATAATCTAAATGAGGAAAATAATCCCTTCAATGATGTTTACAGAAGACGATAAGAAACATAATATGCATTTCTGCCTAGACTATCTGCACTTACATGAAAAAAGAACTACAAACAAGTCTGGGGAAACGTTATAGAGTATTTCAAACTGACAGTGGAAATGTCTTGAAAGAACACATAGTGTGCACACAGAAGTGCCATGAGACTGGAGGTGGACAGCAGTATAGTACACTCTGTCGACTCCATCAGCACCCTCAACGCATTCATTCGGTCATCATAATTCATCAACATGTATGACGGTTCTTGCACCTGGCCAGTGAAAAGCCCAAGACTGTTCCTCACGATGTATTCCGCCTGGTACATATGTTTCAACGTGAGGGGCAGCTCCTCCACTTCTACCTGTTCCTCCTATGATAAAGTAAAATACCATAAATTAAGACAACCCTATAACATAAGATGTTTTGGGCCTAAAAACATCTTTTCAAACTCATACATTATATAGATTCATTAGACATTAAGTGAAATATTTCTAGTCATTATTCGTGTTAATTTTGATGACTATGGCTTGTAGCTAAAGAAAACCCAAAATTCAGTATCTCACAAAATTAAAATATCACATACAACCAATAAAAAAATTTAATATAGAAATGTCGGCCTCCTAAAAAATGTGTTCACATATATACACTAAATACTTGGTTGGCCCTTTGCGTGAAATATTGTATCAGTGTGACAAGGCATGGAGGCAATCCGCATGTGGCACTGCTAAGGTGTTATGGAAGCCCAGGTTGCTTTAAAAGCAGCTTTCAGCTCACCTGCATTGTCGTATCTCGTAGCTTTGATCTTCCTGTTGGCAATACCACATAGATTCCCTTTGGGGTTCAGGTCAGACGAGTTTGCAGGCCAATCAAGCACAATGACTCCATGGTCATTAAACCAGGTATTGATACTTTTGGCAGTGTGGGCAGGTTCCAGTTTCTAAAATTCTGGATATTTAAGTTTTTTATTTTTTATTAATTTGCAAAAACTTCTACAAATCTGTATTTTGCTGTCATTATGGGGTACTGAGTGTAGATTAAGGAGAAAAAAATGAACATAATTGTCTCTAGGAGATGGCTGCAATGTAACAAAGGGTGAAACATTGAAAGGGGTGTGGAGTGTGAATACTTTCCAGATAATAATGTATGTGCACTATTTTTAGCCTGTGTGCACTAAATGTAATCTGTCCCAAATGTCTTCTTATATACCTTAAATGTAACACCACTTGACCCATGGTGAAAGGTTGTTTTGTCTCACTATAAACAGAGTATAAACTTTTCCACAATATTCTAATTTTTTCAGACCTACCTGTATAAAATGCATAAGTGAAAATGGTTGTCTGGTTAGTTTGGCCATACCTTGACTATTTGGAGTGGAGGAATCCTATAAATAGGTGGTAGGGTGCCTGCCATCAGCTGTTTTGCCTCCTTTGTCCAGAAGACAAACCGCTGTCCAAAGTCAGAGTATGGTACTTTTAATATCGCATAATTGTAAAGCAGACCAATGTTTTACTGCTTGAAATGTGTCCTACATTGCGATTGAGAATTTCTCCAGAATCTGGGGACACCACCACTTCCAAATAGATGGTATGTCAGTCAATATGTAATATCAAATGTAATATTGGAGTCTTGCATTGTTTGTTTTTTAACATTCTTGGATACATACATTCCATGAATTACAACTTACATCCAAAAAGTGAAACTGGGCACCAGTACAGATGCAGAGGGCATACTGTTAAAGAGAAAGATAATGATTATAGAGATGTAGGACAAACGGGAAAAGAGAAGAAATTGTATTAGTTTACCATAAGCATGAAGATCCCACAGCTCTGTCCATCTGACTGAACTGGAAATGGCTGAAAAGTAATACACAGTTACTCAAACGTGATGTTGACAACCATTGCAGTATATAGTGTATAGTGTCCACTGAGCAAAATGAAATGCTAAAATTACATAGTAAGCAAAGTTACATCAAAATCTTTGCCTGTCTTCTCCACGCATGGTCCATTAGCCACTGCTCCTGCAAGCTGTCTGGAAAAGAAATTATGCAATGCCAAATTATGCAAAACTGAATCCATAGAATAATGTCTTTGTCCAACCCTGAAGCCATAGAACAAGGCTTTTACTCAAACCTGAAGCCATAGAACAAGGCTTTTACTCAAACCTGAAGCCATAGAACAAGGCTTTTACTCAAACCTGAAGCCATAGAACAAGGCTTTTTCACAAACCTGAAGCCATAGAACAAGGCTTTTTCACAAACCTGAAGCCATAGAACAAGGCTTTTGCTCAAACCTGAAGCCATAGAACAAGGCTTTTTCACAAACCTGAAGCCAGAGAACAAGGCTTTGCCTGAACAGGACATCAATCTATTTCACTCAGTTTGATCTGTATTTGTTAAGGCTGTTACACAGTGTCATCAGATTAATGATTTTCCGAGTGCTGTTCAGGCTTAACTGGATGAAAGAACTGTAGAAAAGGCACCCATCATGTATTAACTTTATTTCCCATGTAATGTAACTTCATGTATGTAACTACATTCCCATGTATGTAACTACGTTCCCATGTATGTAACTACATGGACTGTATGTTCTCTGTTAGCCTTAAGCGATCACATGTTAAACCTTGCTAATGTCTTCTGCTTATGCGTTTCAAACCTAAATATGGTTTGGTATTCTTCATCTCCAAACCCATTTGCACATAATGAGTCCAGAAAAATAGTCTCCTTCTTAGCAACCTGTGAAGAACATGCGCCATAAATGCCAGCTATAGGGGCACCAACTGTTTTAAAAAAATAGAGGAAACACTAAAAAAGGGTAACTATACACAAAGCATGTAGTGGCTTGCTGTTTGTGACCCCCTAGACCATGTTCTTACAGAGCCTGACAGCCTCTTTAAATGTGGTAACCCACATGTTTCTAAAAAAATCCTCGATCAGAGCTAGGACCCGTTAAAGTTTGTCACAATGTTAAGTCTATGAGATTTTTTGCCCGTATTTTCGTTCGCCCTACGAACATCGTACACCCAGTCGCTTAGAAAAGATATAACACACTTCCTCAAACCAGTTTTAAGATATGTGGAAAGTTTGGTGGATGTAGCTAGTTTGGTGAAGGAGTTAGAGTTAATAATTCAGCATAAGAAGACAATTTGATTAATAGGCTTTATTAATCCCCACAGGGAAATTTATATGTCACAGCAGCACATATTGGACAATGAAAATAACCATAATATATAATGCAGTATATTGTCTTGTACAGTTCTGATTATACAGTCTAACAGAAATTGGTATGAAAGACTTTCTGAAACGCTCCTTATGACAGCAAGGTTGGATTAACCTATAGCTAAAAGAGCTCATAAGGACTTGAACATCTACATAAAGTGGGTGACAGACATGATTTATCATAATAACCAATTTCCTTGTCATTCTCTCCTGCAAAACATTTTGATGTTAGGTAACACACTCCCCAACACAGAACCTTGTTCAAATGTTCTTATCTCTTTCTGATAATCCTCCTCTCCAACAAGTAACAGCACACAATAACACAGATGATACCACACTAGGTGCTATTACACATTCAGAGAACATTTTAAGCTTTCTTTAGACATATGTTTCACGTTTCTATGATAAGAATTCACAGAGTTTCGTTTTGGTTTTTGTGATGCGTTTTAGGAAGATGCTGAAGGAGGCAGAGACTGCTGAAGACGCACACTGTTTACTTTCTTAATTTTATGAAATCACAAAGTTTTGTTGTTATTGTGAGTATACACAAATCAAAATAGACCCTTTACAGATTTAGATGTATTACATTTATTATAAAAAAAATGAATGCACCTGCGGAACTGTGGACCCCTGGGGGTTAACACGCTTCTTACTTGTTTAACTGAAACAGAAAAATCAAGAACATACCCACTAGTGGAAGCAACAGATGAACTTAAGGCTAGAGGAAGAATAGGTAATGAGCCCTGCAGTGTACCATCTAATGGAACATAGTTTAGATCATTTAACCCACCATCAAATCCGACAATTTTTTTATTGATCAACCCATGTCTGATCTCCCGAAATATTACTCCCCCATACTTTATATACATGACCAGACATCTTATTAAGGTCTTTCCAGACCTCTCTTACATTCTTCTGTTGTAATTTTCGTTTTATTTTTAATTTATAACATTCCTTTCCTTCTCTAATTTTAACTTTTAATATCCTCTGTATTCTCTTTTGCTCGTCCTCATTACCATCAATAAAAGCTCTCTTTTTTAATTTAATAACACCTTTAGCTCAGGAGTAACCCATGGCTTGTTGTTTGAATAGCATCTAATCTTTTTGGTAGGGACTGAATTGTCAACACAAAAGTTAATATAGTCTGTGATACACTCAGTTAGACTGTCAATGTCCTCTCCATGTGGTTTAAACAAGGCCTCCCAATCAGTTGTTTCAAAGCAACCACAAACATTAATGCCTCATAGACCGGTTCAGATCATTTTTTAACGGTTCTTGTAACTGACGGCTGCTTAATAACAACCGGAACAAAAGTTAACTTTACATAAACAAGATTGTGATCCGATCGGCCCAATGGAGGAAGTGGTGAAGATCCATTAGCTTCACTGACGTTAAGCATATAACAAATCCAAAGTTTTTTTCATTTCCTTTGTCACAGTCCACATATTGGGTAAATGTGGGAAGAGTATTTTGCAGAGATGCTTGGTTAAAATCGCCTGAGATAATAATGAGTGACTGAGGATATTTAAGTTGCATTCTACCTATGATGATATTGATGTGCTCACAAGCATTAATCACATTTGCGGATGGAGGGATATACACAATTATCACATATGAAAAATCTCTAGGCAGGTAGTATGGTCTCATCCCCAGCAAGCAGTTCAATGTCCTTGGTACATAGTTTTTCCTTAACAGTAACATGCTTCGGATTACACCAGCGTTCATTAGTAAACAGTGCCAGTCCCCCTCCTTTGCTCTTACCTGTCTCTGCAGCACACCTGTCCACTCGCACAAGATGACAGTAATCCAATGCAACAACTGAGTCTGGCATTTTCTCATTTAACCGTCTGGGGTCTGAGGAGACCCTGGAAGAGTTTTGACATGCCCTGACGTTTGTGCTTTTTTCAGTTTCTTATAAGCACAATAATGGTTGAAGTCACACATCACTGTATTCATCACAAACTGTGCTACAATAATATACAAGAAACATGTATGTGTACACTTGTGTTCTTGAGATAACCATGTTTATGCGTGGTTAGTGAAAAGTATAACATTTTTAAGTAATTGAAATGAGGACAAAAACACACATTAAACATATGTTTACAAGACTTTTGACTACTGTATCTTGTAGACTAGAGGATTTGCTTCAAAAAGATGTGAAAACCAAAGGTGTGGCAAAGGTGTGCGACCTTAAGACAAAGGTGTGCGACCTTAAGGCAAAGGTGTGCGACCTTAAGGCAAAGGTGTGCGACCTTATCTTAAATAAGGTAACAGATGGAAACAGATGAAACGCAACCGTTAGCCAAAGAGCCACAAAGTGATATACCCCTGACTGGCAAAATTAGCAAAGGCTTATTTGTGTGTAGCCGCTACTTCTGTGCCATCCGAGAGGGTGTTCTCTGCGGCCGTGCTAATTGTGAACAGATTGCACTCCCGTTTTCATCCTGAACATGTGGATATGCTAATTTATTTGAATAAATATGTGCTATAGGTTGTTGTTATAAAGGGTATTAAATGATGTTCACATACGCAGTGTTATGTATATTTTAATGTTATCTATTCACAATGTTTTAAATGGCTTAAGGAAATATTTCTAAATTAATTAACATTTAAACTTTTTAAATGTTTTCTAAATTACTATTAATGTTCATGCACATTTTTGAAGCGGAAATGCCCCATCCAAAAGAGATTTATGCTTTTTGGACTGTTGTCTTTCGATTGTTATTATATTAATATTTTTTCATACTACATGGCTTGAGTAAAATAGCCTATTCACTGTTAAATTAAAACTGTTTATCAGATTAAAAGTGTAATGGTCTTTTACTGATTAAAAGTTTATTAGTGTCCCTCTATACTGTACATGTTTGTGTGCATGCGGGGGAGGGGTTCAATTTTCGAATAATATTTGAATACTTCCCCGCGAATACTTCCAATATTATTTTTGCTTGAAATGCCCATCCCTACTTGAAACATAAATAGGTATAAATAGCTTTGTATTTATTGTGGAAAATGAATAGAAAATATGCACAGTTGTATGCTAATTGTAGTAATTATTTGATTGCTGTTTTATGTGACTTTGGCTGCTGATGTCTTGTATCATGCAGGTGTGGCCTCAGAGTTTGGTGTGCGAGGATACCCCACAATAAAACTGTAAGTCTTTAACCATTATTTGAACATTATTTAAACCTTTAGAACATTCCTTGTCCTTTTGGACTTCACAAGCTAAGTGCTGCTGTTTTTATGTAGCAGATAATTAAAATTAGTATACAATGAACAGTGCAGCTAATGCGACATTCACACTTAAAACTTAAAATAAAATTTTAGAGAATGCATTTATTCGTAAACTCTTGTGATATAGTTCAGACATCAGAAAAAAATATATAAACATTTTCTATTTAAGAGGAGGAATGTATGGATGTTACAAAAAAGAACATGTTTTTAAGAGACGTCACATGGATGTCTAAATCTTCAAGTTCAAGTTCTGAATATATACCTAATATTGACATTTTAGATATCAGTATGGTGGGAACCTTTTGGGAATTTGCATGGAATTGCCCAAATTATATAATATATTGTTTTTGTGCACATGTACAAACTGTTTTAAAAACTGACTGTCGTGTGTTGTCGTTTTTTTGTGTTATGGCACACTTTGTAATAAAATAAATATTTGCTCATGGGTGATTTTGTGAAAGCCTCTGTAGGGGAAGTAAAACTCTCTTGCTATTGGTGATGTATAGTGTCAAGGAAAGTAGGTGTTATTGAAAATGTCCTACCCAGTGAATATTGTTAAAACATAGAGGTTTCTTTGTTTATTATTTTGTTTTTTTGCCTAATGGAAGTTAAACTGATGTTTATCTTTACTTTAGAACTAAAAAAGATCTGTCCATTTTGTTTCACATGAATTGTTTGGGAATGACTGTGTAAGACACTTACATCAGTTATTGTGTATTGCCAGTGGATTTTGTGCTCCTTGGAGATGACACTTGTGTACTTCTGTAACCATAGCAAATACATCTTGGGTGTTTCAGTGTACATCAGCCAATAAACTGCAGTTAAAAGAATGTCCTAGGGGTGATTGCATCTTTCACGTAAGGTGGAATCGCTAAATATGTTGAATCTTAAATTAAGGATTTAAATTCTTTTTCAAGTAAAAGCAAGGTTTTGTCCTTTGAACTCTGTTTACATATTGACATTTTGAACAATTTGTAGATGGAAGATCGCATTTGCGACATGCCACAGTATAGGGAGTTACAGCAATCCAGCCATGATGCAATAAAAGCATAGACAGTCTCCAAATCTTTCTGGGGTAAACATTGTTTAATGTTGCTACTGATCTCAGATTTAAAAAAAACTGTTCTGTACTGATTTGTTTCTCAAAATGTAATGCCAAATCAAATGTGACCCCAAGATTTTTTTATCTGATGTTGAATACTGACAGAGAGGGAACCTAGATTAAAAACAGATTAAGAACTGGAGGGGCCTAAAATATAAATATAAATACATACATACATACATATATATGAACTTACATAAATATATATACATACATGTATATGTATATACATGTGTATATGTATATGTATGTGTATATGTATATGTATATGTATATATATATATATATATATATATATATATATATATATATATATATATATATATATATATATAGACTTCCAAATAATGGACACAAACAAAAAAAAATATTGTCATTTTTTATTAAGCAAAAGGAGTTAATATCACAAAACTGAAAATTTGGCCTAAAGTATGTGAACCCTTTTATTTAGTAGCTTGTGGCTCCTCATTTTGCAGCCATTACTTCAACCAAACATCTTCTGTAACCACTGACCAGTCTCTCACATCTGTCTTGGGGGATTTTTGACCACTCCTCCTTGCACACAGCCAGATAAGAAAGGTTGGAAGGACATCTGGCATGTACCGCCGGCTTCAGGTCTAGCCACAACATTTCAATTGGATTGAGATCCGGACTTTGACTAGGCCAAACAAGAGTATGAGACTGATTGCAGGAGATTCTCTTCAAGAACTTGTTATAATAGGCCTGAGAATTTAAGTTTCCCAAAATATTATGAAGTCGCCCTGGCCCAGAGGCAGAAAAGCAGCCCCAGACCTTCACCTTTCCACCACCATGCTTTGCTGTTGGGAGTAAACTCCACACGTCGGCTATAATTATGACCAAATAAATATATTTTGGACTCATCTGTCCAAAGAATGGACTTTCAAAAGGGCTCTGGTTTGTCCAAATGCTCTCTGACAAAGTTGAAATGGGCAGCTTTGTTCTGTTTTTGAGAGCAGATGTTTTTTTCTAGCATCCCTCCCATAAATGTCATGTCTGTTCAAATGTCTGGTGCTTGTTGATGATAGTTTGTGTTTCATCTAAATCTGTTACCCACTTGACTTTACCAATGCAGCTGGGGCTTCACTTACTTTTGCACATACTAATTCAATCTTCCATGTGGTTTTTGACTACTCACAAAATAACTAAACAAACACATGCTATTGATCAACATACATATGACATTTAATATATAAAGAGCAGGTGATGATAAAATAAGAAAATCATAGTAAAACAACAGCAGACTCTGAACAGCTCAAGGGGTTCATATATAAATACATACATACATACATACACTGCCGCTCAAAAGTTTGGGATCAGTAAGATTTTTAACGGTAAAGTTTTACAATTTCTTATGCTTTAGCTGTGTTCATTTGATCAAAAATACAGAAATTTCTTAAAATACAGAATATTATAACAATGTAAAACTATGTATTTCTATATTAATTTACATCAAAATTGTATTTATATCTATAATTGAATTTTCAGAATCATTACTCCAGTCTTCAGTGTCACATGATCCTTAAAAAAATCATGCTAACATTCTGATTTATTATCAGTGCAGTTGTTTTGCTTAATATTTTTTTGGAACCTTTAATACTTTTTCAGGATTCTTTGAACAATAAAAGGTTAAAAAGAACAGCATTTATTTAAAATAGAAAGGTTTTCCAACAATATACACTGCTATTTAAAAGTTTGGGGTCAGTACACTTTTATAGTTTCTTTTTTTTTGTAAAAGTAATGAATACTTTTGTTCATCAAGGATGTGTTCAATTAATAAAAAGTGAAAGCATAGATTTACATTGTTAGAAAAGATTTATATTTTGAATAAATGCTGTTCTTTTTAACTTATTTATTAAAGAATCCTGGAAAAAGAATCACAGGTTCAAAAAATATTTGGCAGCACATCTGTTTCCAACACATTGATAATAACAAGAATAAATCAGCATATTAGAATGATTTGTGAAGGATCATGTGACACTTAAGACTGGAGTAACAGCTGATGAAAATTCAGCTTTGCATCAAAGGAATTTATTATATTTTTAAGTATATTAATATAAAAACAATTATTTTATATTGTAATAACATTTTGCAATGTTACTGTTTTTCTGTATTTTTATCAAATGAATGCAGCCTTGATGAACATAAGAGACTTCTTTAAAAAAAACAATACAAGACTTGCTGATCCCAAACTTTTGAGCAGCACTGTATACTGTGTATACACACATATACATATATACATAGCCATACATACAGTTGTGGACCAAAATATTATTCCCCCTGTTAAATTTGAGCAAAGACAAGCACGTTGTCAAATCCACCGAATGGCAATCCGCAACGTCACGGGTGGGGTGACGTCAGGACCAGGAAGTATAAAAGACCCCGGAACGATCTCATTTTAGCTTTTATGCCTTCAGCTGCGTGTTGTGTGTGTCTGTCGAGTGTGGTTTTGTTAAATAATATGGAAACTTTCAAGCCGTGTGCCTCTCCCTGATACACACTACTTGTGTGTGTTGTGTTTGGGGGTGGAGCATGCCCAGTCAGAGCTTGAAAACACTGGCTGTGTGCATTGCAAGGTGCTACCGCTTTGCACACTCCCTGAACCGGCTTGTTATTTCACCCCTATGCTTCGGGGCATAGTGGCCTCCGGGAAGTAAATAGTGCACAATACATCACACCCGCTGGGTTTTAGAGCCGTTATTTTCTTGTTCCAAAAAAGGATGGGGGCTTGCGCCCTTTTCTAGATCTGCGCACACTGAACCGCTCAGTAAAGAAACTGAGGTTCAATATGCTTACACTCAAAGAGATCATGACCCAAATCAGGTCCATGGACTGGTTTGTCACAATAGACATGAAGGACGCATACTTCCATGTCTCCATCCTTCACAAACACAGGAAGTTCCTGAGGTTTGCTTTTGGGGGCGTAGCGTACCAATATCGGGTTCTTCCCCTTCGGTCTTGCCCTGTCACCCCGTATGTTTACGAAATGTGTAGATGCTGCCCTTGCACCCTTGTGTCTCCAGGGCATTCGCATACTCAATTATATAGACGACTGGCTCATTCTGGCCGAGTTGGAAAGCCTAGCTGCTTAACATCGAGATGTTGTGCTCGCACACATTCAAGTGCTGGGGTTGCGGCTGAACGGCAAGAAAAGTTTGCTGTTGTGTTGGTGTTGGTGCAGATGAACAACACCTCTGTGGTTGCCTACATCAACCAAGACAGGGGCCAAGGCCAGGAGAATGGGAATGGAGACTTCACCCCTAGGTGGTGAACTTTATCTGGGAAACATTTTCCCAACAAAGGAAACAGTGGACAGTGGACCTGTTTCTTCTCCAGAGATAGCGCACTGTCCATTGTGGTTCTCCCTAACACCACCAGCCCCACTGGGGCTGGATGCTCTCGGGGGAAAGGCATACAGCCGTAGCCGTGGCCGAGGCTACGCCTGTATGCCTTTTCCCCGACCGCTCTGCTCCTGGGAGACTGAGGTCATAGAGTCCATTCTAAGCTCCAGAGCTCCCTCCACGAGGAAGCTGTATGCACTGAAGTGGGGAGTGTTTACTTTCTGGTGCTCAGGTCGAAGGCAGGATCCAGTTAACTGTCCTGTTAGCACAGTACTCAAGTTCCTGCAAGACCGCTTTTCTTTGGAGCTGATGCCCTCGACCCTTAAGGTTTATGGGGCAGCCATTGCTGCCTACCATATTCCTGTTAATGGCCAGGCTCTTGGTCGAGACCCACTGGTTACACGTTTCCTCCGTGGCACACTGAGGATAAGGGCGGCATTGCATGCCAGCCTCCCAGCTTGGGTGGTACTAGAGGGGTTGTCGGTTGCTCTGTTCGAACCCATTGAGGCCATCTCGGCCAAATTTCTCACCATCAAGACAGCGTTTCCTCTCTGAAGAGAGTTGGGGACCTCCAAGCTCTCTGAGTGTCTCCTTCATGTCTGGAGTTTGCACCAGGCATGATTAAGGTTTTTGTCCAACCCACCAATGTGCCCACCAATGTGCCGAGGCCCATTACGTTGCAGGCGTAATTGCTTTAGTAACTTGGACCAGGAAAAGTCAAATTTGGTGTGTCCAGTGCGAGCAGTGCGAACGCCTATTTTCACAGAGCTGCTTCATGGAGAAAGTCTGAGCAGCTGTTTGTGTGTTTTGGGCCGTCCATCAAGGTTCTGCCGGCAACCAAACAAACCCTTAGCAGGTGGATAGTCGAGGCTATCTCACTGGCTTATCAAGTCTCTGGACAGTCGTCTCCACGCCTCTAAGGCCTTGGGGTCAGGGGCTTCTATTGAGGATGTGGTCCTCGCCGCTTACATTTGATAGATTTGATGACTTAGACCTGGCCTCTACGCCAGGGTCCCATGTTCTTGTGCCCTAGTCATGCTCTTCTGACTCACACTAGTCAGGGACTTGCTCTTATGGCGGCGTTGGAACCTCGTTCCCATTGCGGCGCAATGCTGACGCAGCACAAGTTCCCTTGAAAGGGAACGTCTCAGGTTACCCATGTAACCCTGGTGAAAGGGAACGAGTCTTGTATGGCGTTTTCCCACTGCATAGTACGGTACAGTACGAGTCAATACAGCACGACTCGGCTATAAATGGCTTTATAACCTTTTCCAGACTGATAGATCTTTCTCGATTACTTTCTTTCTCATTTGTTTCTGAATTTCTTTGAATCTCTGCATTATGTGTAACTTTTGAGGATCTTTTGGTGTACTTCACTTTGTCAGGCAGGTCCTATTTAAGTGACTTCTTGATTGCAAACAGGTGTGGCAGTAATCAGGCCTGGGTGTGGCTAGAGAAAATTAACTCTTAAACCACAGTTAAGTTGTTTTTACAAGGAGGCAAACAGTTTTTCACTCAGGTCCATGTAGTTCAGTCCAAACGCTACCATGTTTACTATTAATTCAAAGCTTTTAAAATTTCCTTGAGGGGGGAGTGAAGGCTGCTGTCTGCTCACTCTTTGTATGGGATAACTCCAGCGGACTTTACAGAACTTCTGGAAAACGACTTTCCACACGCCACACAGACACTTCAGCACGACCAAAACAAAATCCATTCTATTTTGATTTACATTTACATTTAGGCATTTGACGTGCTCTTTTGGGTTCCTGGAAAACAAGTCTTGCTGCTGCATTCTGTATCATCTGGATTTTGATAGATGCGTTAAGCAGCGCCCCATTTGTTAAAAGTTGATTCTAAAGTCTGATGGTTTATTCAAGAATGTTTTCTGCTCTTGCTCTCTTCCTTTCTCTGTTTCTCTCACTCTCTCTCCTTCCCTTATTATGTTTGTATGTGTTTAATGTGTAAATGTTTTTCTAGTTAGATGTTGTAGATGTTCATAGTACTTAGTTTAATAGTTTTAATAAACACTATTTGTAAAAGTTTGCTTTCTGATGTGCTGTTTGGTTGGATTAGCAGGCACAATACCACAGAATTTGTATGCCTCCTTTAGTTTCTCCAGGTCACTCTGATCCACAACAGAAAAGGCAGCAGAAAGGAACTGTCAGTAGAGTGGATGATGCTCTGACACTCACTTCCTTTGAAACGATCGCATACAGTAAAAGTCTGGTTTAATAATGATGTCCTTATTGAACTTCTTGCCAGAGGCACATACATTTTAAGGTTCCCTGTGGTTACCTCTGCCACAATAGCTTCAGTAATAATCCAGGCATCCCACTGCAGGTGTTCAAAGGGCACTGAGTCCATTACTCTAAAAGGAGCACAACAGTCCCTATATACGCAAAGAGAGAAATAGGCATCAGTTAAATAGTTGAATATATAAATTACCATCACTTACACAATTTAATGTGACATTTATTTCCTCCCACTGATACTTGCCCTTGGGATGTCAGCAGCACTGCCCAGGACAGGATCACCTAGTTCTTATTCATCACAGCATATGATGAGAGTGTGACTTTTTTGGCAACTTTGCGTATGTGATCTGACCTGAACACCTGTCCAAAAATTGTATTGTAGAACCCGAATTAGAGTTGTCTCCTGCCACTGATATTTTTGTAAAAGCCATTCAACCAGTCACTGTTACCCAATACCATCCATTGGTATCCTCATATCCCGCAAACTGTGCTGGTGTGTCATCCTTTCTCAAGGCCCCAGTGATAGTCCATATAGCACTGCTTCAGCATCTTTGATGTTCTTCACGCTGAGCAGGTAGGCTAGATGGGCTCTTTCATATTAATGATAAAGCACTACGGACAACTGGTTTGCCATATTATTATGCTATGTCTAACAGTTCTCCTTCTTCCCCTCTGGAGGGCGCTGTTGGTCATAGGTTAAGCTAAACTACCATTTGATAGAACTTTATTTGTTATGCTTTCAAGCACGCAAGGCGTAGCAGCCATTTTCCCGTTCGGCGCAGCAGAGAGATCGCGTGCTCCTTTAATCTGTTTCTATTCAATGTGTAATGCCCTGGAGAAGCTTTGCTTCTAAGTTTATCATTAATATTTGTTAATTTATATGCTTAAATCTTGTTAATATTTATATAAATATTGAAAGCATGTTAACGATTTCACATGCATTATGCACATTCAAAAGATCGCCATGTGATACCATATGATAACTATCATAATTTAGCAATGTTAACGTAAACATAGCAGAACGAGTTTGTGTATGTTGTTTGTTTAAATGTAAAGTAAGCATTTTTTATATTTATTTTGCAGTTTCACAAAAGAATGTAATGGAGATTGTGAGAAACAACTTGATTGCACTCAACAAAGTCAAGTAAAGAGAAAATTTACTTAATCATCTGAGTCGTCATTGAAGCCTCCTCATCTCTTTATAATGTTTATAAATCTGTATATGCATGTTCAGTGCACACGCATGCAGAGGACAGAATACATATCCAGGGCTCGAAATTAACTTTTTTACTTGGTAGTACTTGGTGGAACTTCAAAAAGTTAGGAGCACCAGCAAAAATTTAGGAGCACCCACCAAAAATTAATGAGCACCACAACTACAAATTGTATATTAACAGATTTCTTTAATTTGAAAACAACACCAATCAACACTAATAAAAAACAGCAACAACAATCACTGAACAGGGCTCGAAATTAACTTTTTAACTTTGTAGCACTGGTGCTCCTTACTTTAAAGATTTAAAAAAAAATTAGGAGCACCCATCGACAATAAAGAATAACAGACTGCTGCTCAACTAAAGCAACCATGTATTGCTTATGGCCAAAATGCTAATGGATTGACAAAAATAGTACCAATTTAACCATTAAAACATGCATGTTATGTTTACTATGCGTCATGATTTCACGAAAAACACATTTTCTATTTATAAAACCTAAAACACCCCACATGTTATATGCTTAAAGGTAAATTTGTCTCCCTCCAGTTGTTCCAAACCTGTATGAGGTTAGTATAAAAGTAACTTTTATTAAAATATCTTCTTTGTACTAAATTTATACAGGTTTAAAACAGTTGAAGTGTGAGTAAATAACGATAAAAAAAGTGTAAACTATCCTTTTAAATTGTATGTGTGAGGCGAAAGTTCTCATATCACACTGTCAATCATCTCTTCTGCACTGACTAAACCCTCAAATTTTCTCATCATAACCTTCAGAGAAACCATTGAAACTACATCACATCATGTTATGCTTATATTGCGTCTTCTGCAGTGTCTCGTGCCTAAGCGCTGTGTTTCATACCGCACGGCTGAGCACCTGGCGACTGCTGCATGGCTGTGAGGGAAGCACGAATGCTTTTTGAAGGGGTTTGCTCGTGAATGTATTTAAAATACAAACCTGCCATTACTATACAGTCACTTGCGGTGCAGTCGCGAGGTGCACGCTCCCAGCTGTAACACGTGCTGTATGAAACGCAGCGTTCAGGCACGATGCGCGGCAAACTCATCTGTCTAGCACGTTTTAAAAAGCAATGAAAGTAGCACTGAACATACTCTGCAGTAATTACCAAACGGTCTGTAGAGAAATAAAACTGGTACTACAACAAAATATGCAGTCGCACAGATGCTTCAAAATATTATTTGAGATCACAAAGATAACATTTCGGTCGCATATGCGACCAAAATGGTCGCAATTTTGAACCCTGATATCATTAGGTAATTTTCAAGAGAGCCCTAGTTCATTCATCACTGTTTTACAAATTGCCTTTTTTATGTGTGGGGAAAGGTGGCAAGATGTTACTGAAACACTGTGGTAGCATTATAATGTGCTACATTAAAATGGACGGCCACATGATAAATCAGAGGCCTTTCCATAGATTGTTTACATTTACATTTAGACATTTAACTGACGCTTTTGTCCACAGTGACTTACAAATGTTTAGGAGACAATGTAGCAATTTATTATAAAAGGGTATCAATTATATGAAGAAGTGCTGTAGAAGTTTCCGATGTTTCACAGTGCTAGATACTACCTGTAGAGGAAAAAGGCGGGTTAGTGTTTTCTTTCATGGAGAAAGTGGTTAGGATGTCAAGTATTTGTGTTTTTAAGTGTTTCTTAAAAGAAGCGAGGAATGTGGCTGACCAGATTGCATTTAAGAGATTTTTCCACCAGTAGGGAACAGAGAAGGAGAATGATCTAGAGAAAGTATTTTTTTTTTGTACCCTTCGGTGACGGTAATATAAGTCGGCATTCGTTCGCTGAGCGCAGGGTTCTGGATGGGTTGTAGGTGTGTAGTAGAGAGTGCAGAAGGGAACTGAAGGTTTAAATTGTTGTTTTTAAAATCTGATGTATGGGTAGAGCTGCACAATTCTGGCTAAATTGAGAATCACGATTTTTTTGTTTCAAACAGAGATCACGATTCTCAAAAATTCTGAACTCTATTCTATACTCATTCTATTTAAAATGTTTCATTTTAATGATTTTTAAATCACTAATAAATATTTCACTTGATCAATTACTGGATGAATCAGCATTGAATGAATGATTCATGAAAAATACATTTTTGGAGTCGTTGTCCCCACCTAGTGGCGAAACAATGTAATCGATAAATGCTTTGTTTGAAGCGCCAATTTGCGTTCAAAATGTGATGTGCTCTGTTTTGATCACGTAGACATTAGTGTTCATATCCAGATTTTTATCCCAGTCAGTGTTTCCCCTAGGTTTACAGCTTGGGGGGGGTTGGTTGGGGAAAATGACACGCGCGCTGTTCTGAACGTCATCACGTGCGCAGAGCAGCCTGCATAGCGTATTAAATATCTCTTGTCTTATTTATTCAGCAGATTTACAATGTCCTGACTTAAAACATTTTAAACACAAATATGTAAATAGTGAGCTGCATGTAATTCATTAATATAAACTTGTTAATGAAGTTACAGGTTTCAGTTACCCGTCATGTAATTACCACAATATATTATGAATAAGTTAGGCCGTACATAATTGGTATGTCATGTCTTAGATGAGAACCCTGCTGTCACATTTATTTATGTATGTATTTAGTTACTTACCAAGATCAGTCTTGTACAACCAAGGGGAGTATTTCCCCTCTGACAGCCAAACTGGATCAAAACCTGTCATCCGGTGATGACTGGACATTTGATGCTTGTCAGGGGCAGCACTTCGAGCTAGGGATGGGTATCGTTAAGGTTTTAACGGTATTACTACTTTCATCTGTACCACTTATTGATCCGGTACGTTAACGGTACTCTTATCGGTACTTTTTGTTGTGTTTTTAATAAAAAAAACAAAAACAAATTGAGAACAGAATTAACACTTTATTTTTTAAATGTAAAATAAAATAATTATCTATAGCCTAACAAACAGCAATGTTTGAGCAAATATATATTATACAAACAAAATAAATCAAATAAATAATTTCTTTTGTAAAAGAATGTCCAGTACTTTAAAGCAACACAGTTGGGGCAGGTAGGCTGCAAAAGAACTGGGCTTAAAAGTTATACATGTTTGGAACTACTTGCAATGTACACTACAAAATGTAAGTGTATGTATTTCATCACTACAAATTCATTATTAGGTCATTTCTACTTTATCATTTTTTAATAAGCATAGTTTATTCTTATTCATCTATTTGTAAATGCAGTACTGTAAAGGCATTTTTAATGTCTATGATTTATTTAGCTTACTGCAGAAAAAATCATTAGGTTATTCATAATTTAACTGAACGTGATGTATTTATTAAATTATTAAATACTAATTTAGAGAGACCTTATAGGATGCTTATGTCATTGTTATTTGGGAAGACTGCTAGCATATGTACCTGAGGAGGTGGATGATGAACTAACTAGGCAGTCGAAAACTTTGCAATTCTCTGTCCATACATGATGAACTTTTGAAAGATGTTTTGACGGATTGCTTGTGTTTCCGCCCTTACAAGCCAAGATCTTGTTGCACGTGTTGTAATGATCATTGTCTGCATCCACTCGAGTGAAATGTAAGCATACTTTAGACCGTTTGGTTCTCTCCGCCATCGTCACTCTATTAAGCGAGCTTTTATCGTGTTGTATACAATGACTCAGTGTACTCAGGGACAGACAGGGACATTTCTCGCATGATGGATAAAAATCCAGGTACATGTCTAATGTCTAAATAGGCTATTATCGTAAATTAGAAATGGTTGGACAGTTAGAATGCGCAAGATAACGTTTATTTAGCATTACATTTCATTTACATTTACATTTAGGCATTTAGCTGACGCTTTTATCCAAAGCGACTTACAAATATTAGGAGACAATGAAGCGATACTTCAAAAGCGGCAGCAATAGTACAAAGAAGTGCTTTCCTAAGTTTACAATGTTATGCAGTGCTAGATAAATACCTGTAGAGGAAGGAAAAGTTTTTTTTTATGCTGTTAGGTGTTCGTGGAAAAGGTGCGTTTTTAGTAGTTTTTTAAAGGAGGTGAGGGATGTGGCAGACCGGATTGCGTTAGGGAGATTATTCCACAAGCCGGGAACAGAGAAGGAGAAAGAGCGAGATTTAGCGCCTTTCTGTGATGGTACCACCAGTCGACGTTCATTGGTTGAGCGTAGGGTTCTGGATGGGTTGTATGTATGTAGAAGCGAGTTAAAGTATGAGGGTGCAGAGTTTGTGATGGTTTTAAATGTCAGCATTAATGATTTAAATTTAATGCGGGCCGCCACCGGTGGTGGCCAATGGAGAGAGATGAGGAGTGGTGTGACATGTGCTCTTTTGGGTTAATAAACAGGACATGTATTTTCTTAATTTCTCCAGTACCGAAAGCAGAACCGATAGCGTCAGAGCTTATTGATACTTCGGTCTTTCATAATTTAGCACCGGGGCTAGTTTAATACCGGGTTTCGGTACCCATCCCTACTTCGAGCAGGAGAGCTACTCCGGCTGCTACTCGCAGTAGAGCAAGTGTTGCCATCCTCAGTTGTTCCCTGTGAGTGCGCGCGTGCGCACTCATTGGGATAATTGTAAACGCGCAAACACAGACAAAGACATGCCATCGTGGAAATAAGATAAATAACATAATACTCAAGGGCTATTTAGTTTGTTTAATAAAATAACAAATTGTAATTTGGCGCTATAAAGAAAATCAAATCAAATTTACTTGACCTTCAAGGGGGGCGGGGTGAGCCGTTAGGGGGGCGGGGCGGGGCGCCCCCCTTATATAATGGTAGGGGAAACACTGCCAGTACTTCTGATACAGGGTCATAATAAGACCTCAATTAGGACCTCAATTAGGACTGTTCACACAGAATGCCTTTTTCAAAGGCACTGCATTATTTAGCATAGGTTTTTGTGAACACACATACAGTAAACACGTGTTTGTCCGTTGCATTTGCGTTTTGGGCGTTAATGCTCCAAAATAATCCTTACACAAAAAGAATAATGAAAAAGTAGCGCAGTAAAATGGAAAACAAGTTTTATAGGCTTCTGCTTTCTTTGCTTCAGCGGCATCACCAACGCCAACGAAAAATCGTTGACATTTATGAATGAGATCGTATGGGTGTTTAAATCGAGATCGCGATCCTTTAACGATTAATCGTGCAGCTCTATGTATGGGTGACTTTTGTGGTGTAGAAGGATATCTTTGCCGTGTGGACTTTGGCAACGAAAGATGAAAGCAGTGACTGGTACTCACAGAGGTTGGATGAGTTTTTCGTCTTCTATTCTTCCGTGGGCAGCTAAGAGAGGTGTTAGATGGACTAGAGGGCAAAGGAATTGCATTGAATTGTTGCCAATACTTGAATAGAGATGATGTCTAGTGTCATACACTCTTTGACACACTGGTGTCAAACCCAAAATGCCCTAATGCTATAAACATTAATTAAGCAACATACAATAACATAAAAATTCTGAATGTAAATATAAGGAGAAACATTCAATTCAATGCAATTCACTTTTACTTTTGTTTACAGTATATACCTATTTTTACAATTTTGATTGTTGCAAAGGATAAATTATTATTTTAAATCAGTATATTTTTTCTGACAAACATGTAAATATCTTTTTAATAAAAAAGGTCTAATTATTAATAAAACATTATTGTAACCGAGTGTAAAAACTCTGTCTGTCACTTTAACATCTTATTCTTTTTTTTCTATATGATTTTGATTTCTCAAATGTATGATTCTTTTTCTGTTTCAGGCTAAAGGGTGACCTGGCCTATAATTACAAGGGCCCAAGAACCAAGGATGACATAATCGAGTTTGCCAACCGTGTCGCAGGGTGAGACTTTTCACACAGATATTTTAATATTAAACTAACAGTAGAGATACAGTACTTCTTATTTATTTTTTTATGTCTTTTATGATTCGTTTCTGTGTTAGTCATATGGAATCCCAATCTGTGTAAAAAAATATATATATAGCAGCAAGCAGCAATTATCGGGGTTCAAGTGATTTAAGATTTAGAATGCTCAGAAACAACAGATCTAACACATGATATCAGTATTTTGTGCATATTTCAAAAGTCATTTGAATAAAAATGTGATTGCACCCCCAGTGGCCGATTTCTTTCAAATCCTGTACAGACCTATAAGACAATGATTCAAACATGCCTACCCAGTTTCGTTGTGATCAGCCTTTGTTAACCTTGTTTAATATGTATTCAGATTTAATTGGCTCAGAATAGGTCACAAACAAGATATCCAAGCCCCCACTCATGAGTTATAGTAAATGTGTCTCCGCCCACTTTGAACATTTTGGCCTCCCCTAACGACCGTGAGTGGAGTTTCACCTTTCTTTCGATAACTTTTGATAATCACCCTCCATAGAATCGGACCAAAACCTAGTACTAGTTCACAAAAGATTTTGTTTTGTTCGGCTTGATCCAAGGATTCTGGAGATACCAACCACTTGAGTGTAAGATACATGGTTTAGGAGTTATGAGTGGTTACCCCAGGGAAACCTACGCTGACACAGGAAGAACATGCAAACTCCACACAGAAAGGTCTCCTGACTCAAACGGGGCTAGAAATGGTGATCCTTCTGCTGTGAGGCAAAAGTGCTACCTACTGAGCCACTGTGCCGCCCCGAATGTGACATCATATTCCCTCTCTGTTGTCTGTGACATGATATGCGTTCAGTGTTGTCTGTGACATGACATCATACTCACTCTCTGCTGACCTTCTTCTTTTTCATAGTAAATTGCGCACTCCCCCTTTAAGCACGTTCTTTACTAGGCAATATGCGCGTGCACACACACCGAATTTCCACATGCTGTAGGAAATTCCTTACTTTAGCTTTTGATGTTACAATTACTGGACAAAATCGCTTGCCTGTGATCAGAGATAGTGAGACCTGATGTTGGGAAATATAGCCAAAATTGCTAAAATAGCTAAATTATTATTATTGCAGTAAATTTTTTTGCTTTGTAACAAAAAGCTATAGGTTAGCTTTGGCTCCCTAAAACTAAAAAGTATCTAAAACTTAAAGAAAATAACCAGAGGTGTATTTCATTATATTATTTCAAACTCTACTGTATTTATACTCATTTCTGCTATGTAAGACTACATCTAAAAAAGCAAATAATTCTGGCTATCTTTTCAACAATGTTTATATTGTGGCAATGCATGCATGAATCATTGCATTTGTCTGTTTTAAAAATGTCAGGAAAAAACCTAAATATTATTTTATTCTGGGCATTCAAAAATAATTTAATTTGTGTTACGAATACACACAAAGGTCTTGTGTGGCTGGAACGACAGGAGGGTGAGTAAATAATGTCAAAATATTCATTTTTAGGTGAACTAACCCTTGAAGACTGTCTGCATCTTTCCTTATTCATTATATAATGGACCATGTTCCATTTAATACATGTTCGAACCAGGCTAATTTCAAGCCCCACTTCTGCATTCTTGATGGTGTTGGGGTGAGATTCTAAACAGCATTTAATTAGACAGTAAATTTGATGAGAATCTAAATGATGTAGAATAATGTCTTCAAAATTCTAGATTTTTTTGAGGTCATGCGACAGGCTGTTTTGATTACTTATATCTTTTACATTATTGTAAATTCAGTCAGTTTGGTTTTCAGTTTATATATATATCCCTAATGCATTTGTTTCATAGGAAAATAAATTACATTTTGGTTTTATTAAGACTTTAAAAGGAGTTTCATAGGTAGTGTCTGTTAGCGTGTGTCAGAACAGGCAGAACACTAGAATTCAGATTCAAGGATTTTACTGAACTTCATCAGCGGGAACATACAAGAGCAGGTACAGACCTCACTTCAGAGGCAGGATTACAGTTGCATAACAATGCACATCAGAATGTCAGAGAGATAATTCAAAGAAACAAACAGGATTACCACACGTTCACGGGACAACATCAACACCAGACAATGAACAAAAGCAAACACACACATTAAATAAGGTCCATAATAATAAGGAAACAGACGATGCGGGTTTGCGGGGCTGAGTGCTGAAGATTGCCGGCAGGTGTGCGGGGTGCAAAGGAATGTGGGAAATGAAGTCTCTAAAATTCCGGGGATGCAGAGCGGGTGACGTGATGCATAGAATCCGATGCTGAAGGCATCGACTCTGTAACAGTGTCTGTGTGTGTATTTTGTCAATTTATTTTGCAAGGTACGATAAACTTGAAATGGCAATTAAAGAATATATGTTTCTAATTTATTTGGTTAAAATGACTAGCATGCATCAAGTATTCGTCAGTGTCATACTTGAAATTACACATACAGCAATTGTATGGGAAATTCTGGTTACAGAATCATAATTTGTATGAGCTGTTTGAAAGGGGTCAAATACAGTATGGACACAATGCTGAAAAAGCAAAGATTGCTGGACCTGAAGGAGTATACTGAAGACCTCTACCAGATCTCTGTGTATATGCGCATATATGTCCTTTATATTTTTAATGTATGTGTGTTTCAGACCAGCTGTGAGATCCCTCCCGAGCAGACAGATGTTTGAACACATATTGAAGAGGCATAGTGTGCTGTTTGTGTATGTTGGTGGGGAGTCTCCTCTCAAAGTAAGTTTGTGAATTTGCCTCATATGAACAAATTCTCATAAAGTTATGCACACCAGAGTCAGACATTAGCTTTGTGAACCGTCTGTTGGTCTGATTTAAAGGTGACCTTATATGCCCCTTCTTCTATGCCCCCTTCTAACCTATTCCACGAAAATCAGGGAATAAGTTGTAAACACACTATTCTCCTTAGGAAATTGTTGATTTAGCTCAAAGGAAAATACGTATAATTAATTGTCATCAAGTATACATAATTTGTAGTATCTGATCAGCAGCAGTAGCGACATGATCCCAGGTACAGTTAATGTCAGTTTTAATTGTTGATCGGAACTATGTTGTTAAATTGCGATTTTATTATCGCGATTGTAGAAATATCTGCCCTAGTAGATGGGACTGTTGTCTTGTTAAGAGGTGTTGAAAACATGACGGCGGAGTGAACAGACTTCCGTAAACAAACTTTGGTATCACTTTTTTAACAAGGGGACGCTGCTTAACGTGTCTATCAAAATAGAAACGGATAATTGCATCGGCCTTGGTAGTGCCTAAGTGTCCATGTCCGTATGTAGAAAGTCTTGGTGTAATTTTCCCAGAAGTTGTTGAAGCTGTGTTAAAGGTGGACTATTATGCAAAACTCACTTTTATAAGGTGTTTGAACACAATTGTTTGGCCGCAGTGTGTGAAAACAACTAGCCTATAATTATACAAATCCACCCACTCATTTCTTTATAATCTCCAAAAATCATAATCAGTCCGTCTCAATACATTAATCAAAAGCAGGAGAAAACTCCGCCCATTTGTGACGATCTCTGCCCAATTTGCATAGACACAGACCTGACGGAGAAGCCCCAAGTTGGGGAAGCTGGGAGGATATACAATGTCTGCGCCAAAGAGGTGTAAAGTGCAAAGTAAAGTGTCATATTTTGTTTTCCAAACTGCCTTTCTGAATTAGCTTATTGGCACTATGTAAGGCTAATGTTGCTAAAGCTACCATTTTCTCTGCCAGTTTTCATTAATGCTGCCTTCGCGTGCTACCAGAATGATCAAGAGTGTGGTAGTTAAAATTTGCACATGAAACCCATTTGCTGTAGACCACGCAAATTTGTTGTGCTCATAATCACAAGTGATAGTTTATAAAGTTTGTGATCGCATGCAAAGGCACCATGAGACCAGCCTATGTTGTTATTTTTATTGTGCCAGGCTCCCCGTCTACAACTTCTAAGTACCAAAGACTCGTTTCTCAGTAATCTGCCTGAATTACCTCAATTCCCTAGCATATGTGATAACTTGATATATTACAGAAAATATTAACTCTGTCTTTTCCGAAAACACTAAATACGGTTGCTCCTCTGCGCTTAAAAGAAAATTAAAGATAGCAGTCCAACTCCATGATATAATCAGAACAGCCCAGCTTTAAGAAAACAAAACTAGAGGTATTCCAGTTAGCTTGGAAGGATAGTGTCTCAAAATTTAGAAAAGCCTTAAAAAAACTCTGGATCTGCCTACTTTGCGTCATTAATAGATGAAAGTGAACACAACATTTTTATTTAACACAGTGGCTAATCGTCACTCAGACGTTGGCTATTAGCATAGTAGTGATGCATTTATAAATTTATTTACAAACAAGTAATATTAGAGAACAAATTATAGCTATGCAACCAGAGGCTATATTCCCAGAACAGACACACATTCCAGCCCTCTTACTGAGCAACTGCAATTATTCTCAGCCTTAGAAAAGAATGAACTGTTTAAGATCATTAAATCATCTAAATCAGCAACATGTATACTAGATCCAATCCCTACTACCTTATTAAAAGAGATGCTGCCTGAAATAATAGATCCTATGCTTAGTATTATAAACTCATCTATGTCATTAGGATATGTCCCTAAAGCAAATAAGCTGGCTGTTATTAGGTCTACTATTAAAAAAAACAACTTGACCCTAGGGAGTTAGTAAACTATAGACCTAAAACTGCCACACTTAACTATTGACAGATTTTCCACCTACCCTTCTTTGTCAGCTAGGAATCTGGCTGAAAGTCATTTGAAAGCCATGTTGCCAATATTTGTAAAACCGCTTTTTCCATCTCAAAACATATCTAAACTACGTTATATGCTGTCACTATCGAGTGCAGAAAGTTAATAAACACATTCATGACAAAAGCTCCAACTACAAAAGCTCCAACTAGTTCAAAATGCAGTGGCTAGAGTTCTTACAAGAACAAAAAGGTTTGAACATTAGCCCGGGACTGTCAACATTGCACTCGTTACCCATCACGCAACGTATCAACTGTAAGATCTTACTAACTACTTATAAGACTCTACATGGTTTAGCTCCTCAGTCCCTAAGTGAGCTCCTAATACATTACAGTCCCTCACGTCCATTACATTCTTAGGACTCTGGCCTTTTGGTAATACCTAGAATTTCTAAATCAAGTGCTGGTGGTAGATCATTCTCCTATTTAGCACCTAAACTTTGGAATAGTCTTCCTAGTGCTGTGCGGGAGGCAGACACACTCTCTCAGTTTAAATCTAGATTAAAGACCTCTTTAATCTCTTTAACATAGCATACACATAGTCCAACAATATATAACACAAATCTATCGATTGTGTTATATCAATAACACAATCAATATGGATTGCTAGGCTGCATTAATTAGGTCAACCGGAACCAGGAACACTTCCCTAGCAATCTGATGTACTTGTTGCATCTAAAGGTGTGAAACAGTATTTTGCTCTTAGTTTGTCTGTCGAGGTTGTATCCAGTCCATTCCCTGACCTGACGTTGGATCTGTCAAAAGGAGGCGGCGACCCCCAGGAGCACCTGTACTCATTATTACTAAAGCTAATGCTAGTTATTACATTAATGATAATGCTAAACAGTATTTATGCTAATAGCAATTTATTTTCTGTCTATGTCAGCAGTCTGATGTTATAGCTGCACTCAGTTACACTATGCCTTATTGTCATACCTGGTTAAACAACCCTTTACTGTATAATACTGGCCTCATTAATTGCTACCTAGTTTAACATAAAAATAAATTAATTATATCACAACTAATCAACAAATCAGACCCAATCTAAATTCTGTCAAAATCATCAACCCCAATGAAATGCAGTGCATGATATTGGTCACATTAACTGTAAGCCGGTTTAACACTAGTTTAACACTAACACAATTATAAATGTCTGGACTCTATCACAAGGGTTTACGAATTAATGCATTCTCTAAAATTTTATTTCAAGTTTTATGTGTGAATGTCGCATTAGCTGCACTGTTGTACTCTAATTTTAATTATCTGCTACATAGAAACAGCAGCACTTAGCTTATAAAGTCCAAAAGGACAATGGATGTTCAACAGGTGAAATAATGGTGAAAGACTTATGGCGCTTTTTCACTGTGTACTGTACCTAGTACCTGTTACTTTTTTGGCACCACCTCAGCTGAGGTTCCAAGCGTTCCGTACCAATACTAAAACGTGACGTGTAAACACTGTAGATCGCTGATTGGTTGGAGAGAAACGTCTCTGCCTGTGTCATTGGATTTGCAACACGACACACAAACCCTGCTACATTTAAATAAAAAGTCAGCAACAGTCACCGTGACCTCCGTATCATTGGTTTGTACGACTTTTGAAACACTATTTCATCGATTATGCTTGCAAATCAATGCCAAAAAGAACTGAGCCCAAAACTAATGCATGCGTGCAGGTAAATTAATCCGCGAGGGCATAAGATATGTACATTGGTTATGTTTTCAATTCATTTACTTAGTATTATACACAATAGGCACACGCAAGAGTTTAATCCTTTCCTAGTATGTTCCGTTATCCTCTCGTCGAAGTAATTGACCTGCGCACGAGCATTAGTTGTGCTCTCAGTTCTTTTTGGCATTCATTGCCAGTATATATATCCTCAACTGCAACTGTGCTGTGTGTGTTTGTTTGTTTGTATCGTATTTAGTCACGGCAGTAGAGGCGGCTCAACAATAACTACAACACTTAGCATACAACTGTGCACATTTTCTATTAATTTTCCACAAAAAATACAAAGCTATTTATACATTTTTATGTTTCAAGTAGGGATGGGCATTTCAAGCAAAAATAATATTGGAAGTTCGCGGGGAAGTATTCAAATATTACTCGAAAACCGAACCCCTCCCCCGCATGCACACAAACATGTACAGTATAGAGGGACACTAATAAACTTTTAATCAGTAAAAGACCATCTGATAAACAGTTTTAATTCAACAGTGAATAGGCTATTTTACTCAAGCCATGTAGTATGAAAAAATATTAATATAATAACAATCCAAAAACAGTCCAAAAAGCATAAATCTCTTTTGGATGGGGCATTTCCTTAAGTCATAAGGATTTTAGGCTAGATAAACATTTAAAACATTGTGAATAATGTAGCGAAACTAGGACAGTGTTATTTAAAACACTGTTCTGTTTCAGGGAATAATTATTTGTGGCTCAATGGAAATACTTACAGATAAAGATTATTAACTTTACGTATTTTGTACAGGCTTTACACAGGTATGGCCGTATGTCCTGTTTGCACCGAACACATAAACTTATTGTAAAGTGAGTATGATGCACGCCATGACTATGTACTGTGCATCATTATTAAGGAAATAATTTGTGGATCATTTTGATACCACACACGTGAGAGAGGTGAAGTAGGAACACTGGTTATTCATCCATCTGCCATGAAATAACAGTTAAACTTCAACAGTAATGAAATACATGCACTAACTATGGTAGGGCATTAAGTGACAATGGAGGAACACACACACACACACACACACATATATATATATGTATATATACAAATTGGGCAGTTTAGTCCTGCTCATCCTAGAGAGTCTCCTTGAGGTGTTTGGAATGTTCTTCTCTAGTTCTCTCTGCAAATCTCCAAAGGGGCATTTAAGGAAATGCCCCATCCATGCCGGTTCTGTTGTGTTTGTTGTCTAATTTTATGATCCCTTAAAGAAATCCAACATTTGGCCCGGCCAAGTCTCTACAATAGATAACATAACATATAAATAACATTGCGTATGTGAACATCATTTAACACCCTTTATAACAACAACCTATAGCATATTTTTATTCCAATAAAATGATCATATCCACATGTTCAGGATGAAAACGGGAGTGTAATCTGTTCACAATTAGCACGGCCGCAGAGAACACCCTCTCGGATGGCACAGAAGTAGCTGGTACACACACATAAGCCTTTGCTAATTTTGCCAGTCAGGGGTATATCACTTTGTGGCTCTTGGGCTAACTGTTGCGCTTCATCTGTTTCCAGCATTACGCCTATCTCGTCTTCGCTCTCTAAGGTGTTTGAGATAAGGTCACACACCTTTGCCTGCACAGCATGCTATTCTTTATAGGGCTGCCCCCGACTAAAGATTTTTCTAGTTGACTAGTAGTTCTTTATTTAAGCAATTAGTCAAATAATCGCACGTTTATCATATTACTGTAATTAATGCACATTGAAGACAGCATTATGATGTAACTGGAGCCAGTGTGTTTTTCCTCCCCATTGCACAGCCTTATAGTACTGTTTCAGCCATAGATAAAATAGTGTAGTTTAGTTTTTAATGGCAAAATAGTTAAATTTAGTTCATTTTCTTTATTAAGATAATTTACGTGTTTTACATATTTTACATGCTACAGAGAACATGAGAGCAATTATATTTAACATACTTACAGGTTGTGATTCAGAGGAGGAAGAAGCTGGTCCAAAATAAACAGGGTACCTCATCCTTCCTTAAATAACAACCAGACTGCGAATCTCGCGTTGTATGCATTTAGGTTGCTGTAGCAGTCATCAGAGAAATGACAGGGACACAATGCAAGGTTAGGGCTATACTGCTGTGTTCATTTTAAAATCACCTACAACAAGAACTCTATCTGCTGCCAGTACTAGTTCTGATAAAAAGTCACCAGATTTTTTGCTAAAGTCTGTGTGGTGCCCTGTTGGCCTATATGCTGTAGGCAGAAGAAATTTCAAAAATGTTTTATCATCTACATTAGAAGATATAATATAGATAGAATATAAGATAGAATATTCAGTACCATTGTTCCAAAATAATTATATTTAAAATTAGACTTTTGTTTAATGCGAAAGTTATTAGTGTAAAGTGCAGAAACACCTCCCCCTCTGCCTCATGTTCATAACAGTCGTCTTGGGAATGGACTCATTTAAATTAATATAATCATCTGGTTTCAGCCATGTTTCTGTCAGACAAAGCACATCTAGTTTATGTTCGGCAATCATATAATTAACAAAAAGTGCTTTATTGGTAAGAGATGTAATATTTAGCAAGCCAAGTCGTATCAGTTGTTTATCTGGATTTTGTTTAATCTTTATTTGTTGAACATTTATTAAATTATTTTTGTAGGGTTTGCACAGTTTTTGCACAGTTGTAGGGTTTGCGCAGTCTCCATGTTGTGATATTTAAAAGACAGATTTCTATGTGGTGTAGATTACCTGTGTTATGTGACTTGTGATGGAACATAGTTGAAACCACCTGTTCACGTAGTTTAAAAAAAAAAAGTAGATTAAATGGGGCTATAATTAAAGGTGACCTACTATGCTCCTTTTTACGAGATGTAATAAAAGTCTTAGTGGTCTGTGAAGTTACAATATACCACAGATCATTTATTATACTTTTATTATTATGTCTATTTTTAAGTGTCTGCAAATATAAGCGGTTTTTGGTGTGTGTTTCTTTAACTGTGAATGAGCTTCTGGTCTCTGCCCCTTCCACCAGAGAGCACTAAGCTATGAGTGTCCGCTACTGCCCTTTTACGTTCAGTAACAACAAAACAAGAGAAGAAGAGAATGGCTAAAGAGAGTCACATAAAGTGAATGAGAAGTGTTGTGTCATGTCTGTAGAAAACCAAACACATTCTCTGAGCGAACTGACACCGGACAAAAGCATCACATATTCACATATAGGTGCTGGTCATATATTAGAATATCATCAAAAAGTTGATTTATTTCACTAATTCCATTCAAAAAGTGAAACTTGTATAATGTATACATTCATTCCACACAGACTGATATATTTCAAGTGTTTATTTCTTTTAATTTTGATGATTATAACTGACAACTAATGAAAATCCCAAATTCAGTATCTCATGAAATTAGAATATTACTTAAAACCAATACAAAGAAAGGATTTTTAGAAATCTTGGCCAACTGAAAAGTATGAACCTGAAAAGTATGAGCATGTACAGCACTCAATACTTAGTTGGGGCTCCTTTTGCCTGAATTACTGCAGCAATGCGGCGTGGCATGGAGTCGATCAGTCTGTGGCACTGCTCAGGTGTTATGAGAGCCCAGGTTGCTCTGATAGTGGCCTTCAGCTCTTCTGCATTGTTGGGTCTGGCATATCGCATCTTCCTCTTCACAATAAGGTTAAGGTCAGGCGAGTTTGCTGGCCAATTAAGATACCATGGTCCTTTAACCAGGTACTGGTAGCTTTGGCACTGTGTGCAGGTGCCAAATCCTGTTGGAAAATGAAATCTGCATCTCCATTAAGTTGGTCAGCAGCAGGAAGCATGAAGTGCTCTAAAACTTCCTGGTATACGGCTGCGTTGACCTTGGACCTCAGAAAACACAGTGGACCAACACCAGCAGACGACATGGCACCCCAAACCATCACTGACTGTGGAAACTTTATATTGGACCTCAAGCAACGTGGATTCTGTGCCTCTCCTCTCTTCCTCCAGACTCTGGGACCCTGATTTCCAAAGGAAATGCAAAATTAACTTTGGACCACTCAGCAGCAGTCCAGTCCTTTTTGTCTTTAGCCCAGGCGAGACGCTTCTGAAACCCATGTCTTGCATACGTCTGTGCGTAGTGGTTCTTGAAGCACTGACTCCAGCTGCAGTCCACTCTTTGTGAATCTCCCCCACATTTTTGAATGGGTTTTGTTTCACAATCCTCTCCATCTTTTCCTTCCCTTCGCCTCTCTATTAATGTGCTTGGACACAGAGCTCTGTGAACAGCCAGCCTCTTTTGCAATGACCTTTTGTGTCTTGCCCTCCTTGTGCAAGGTGTCAATGGTCGTCTTTTGGAAAACTGTCAAGTCAGCAGTCTTCTCCAAGTTCAAGTTCAAAGTTTATTTGTCACATACAAATCATACACAGTAAAGTGGCCAAACTTCCAACTCCACAATCATTCCATGATTGTGTAGCCTACAGAACTAGACTGAGAGACCATTTAAAGGCCTTTGCAGGTGTTTTGAGTTAATTAGCTGATTAGAGTGTGGCACCAGGTGTCTTCAATATTGAATTTTCATTAGTTGTCAGTTATAATCATCAAAATTAAAAGAAATAAACACTTGAAATATATCAGTCTGTGTGGAATGAATGTATACATTATACAAGTTTCACTTTTTGAATGGAATTAGTGAAATAAATCAACTTTTTGATGATATTCTAATTATATGACCAGCACCTGTACATATATGTGTGTGTGTGTTTGTACAATGCTTTATATATTGTTCTTTTAATAGAAAAATTGCTGTAAGTTGCTACCTTCAAATATTTAACACTGGCTCATCAGTCCAGAGCACCTGCTGCCATTTTTCTTCACCCCAGTTTCCATGATTTCATGCATAGTTGAGTTGCTTAGCCTAAGCCTGGCCAGACTTCTCCGAAGGGTACATGGGCATACCATGTCCCACTGGTTTCTGCCAGTTCTTGGTGATGGAACTGCTGGACATCTTCCGATATCAAATGCAAATGAACGTGTCTTTCATCTGGTGCATTCGGTTTCCTTGGCCAACAACTGTGTCTATGGTCCTAAACAGTTCCAGTTTCTTCCAAAAATCCTGTGCAGTTGTGCAGACAGTTGTGGAAAAAAATGCTGTAAAGCAAGATTGCTTTCAAAAATATGTTTAATAGTTTCTTTATTTTACAGAATGTACAAAGTAAGTGAACAGAAAAACAATGCAAATCAAATTTATGTGTGATGTTATTTCCATTTGGTTTGGAACAAGCATCAATTCTTACACTTGCACACTGTGTACACTTGCACAAAGTCAGGGTTTGTGTGTATAATTTTAATTTGTGTATACTTAAAAGTAATCTTACTGTATATTGTCTTTCAGGAGAAATTCATTGAGGTGGCATCTGAGCTCATCGTGTACACATATTTCTTTTCTGCATCTGAAGATATCTTAACTGAGGTGATATGTTTATTTACTTATTTTCACATATGACTTTTGTTCTATGATGATTTTGTGTTTCATGATAGTTGTTTATGAGTCCATGGCTGATAAACTGCCCACTATTCAGAAAAAAAACTCCAAAAGTTTGTGTTATAGTGTGTACAGTAGGTGGTCAACCAAAATACCTATTACCGCTGCATGTACCGTGCGCTAAATCCAATTAGTCGCGTATAAAAGTCTTTCGCGTATTCACCAACAGGTGCTGCAAAGGGATGGTTGGCACTGTTGCTTTAAAGACTGTAATTGCTGTGTTTTTTGTAAATGAAAATAAAATAATTAAATTAAATATTGGGAATAAACTGGTATTTATAATCAAATAGTCTAATAATATTGTACTTTAACATTTAATCTTGGCTTATTTATCATATAAATGCTTCATTTATAATTTCATTTTTTATATGATAAATGCATTCATTTAAATGCTTATGTTAGTAACCTACAATGTTTCTATTCGATATGGTTCACTTCGCATTGCATCAGTAGCTCGCCAAGGGTTCGTATACATAGTAAGGTTTACAACTATGGCTAACAGCCGTTTTATTAGCGATTGCTGGAGCAGCAGACAGTGTTACAGGGGGAAAAGCATAGAGTTGCATAGAGGTGGCAAGATGACCACTAATTGAAATCCTGCCTAATTGTAATCCTGCCGTGCCAGTCCTGCCTAATTGAAATCCTGCCGTAGCAGTATCACTGCTATCATCTCGAGGGTGTTAATATGCCACTCAAAGGTCAATGGTTCGCTGTCGCACAGGGCCCCCAGCTGATTTGGAGGCATCTGTGGTCACCACTTTTCTCCTGTACATCAGGACGAGCTCCATTCCCGAGAGGAATAGCTACTGACGCAATGCGAAGGAACCGTAATGAAAGGGAACCATGTGGCCAAAAGGTACAGTACGCAACCCATTTTATGTAAAAAACAGGACAAATCGGAAAATATGTATAATATTTATTTAGTTGTTTTGAAAATAAAGAGACAGAGAAAAAAAAAATGGATAGACAGTGGCGCGAAAAGAACTTTAAATGCTCTGTCGTTTTTGATTATACACATGAGAGTAATACATCATTTGAATTCGTAAATTCTAATTTCTATTTTTATTTGTTTATACTCACAATAACAACAAAACTTTGTGCTTTTAAAATTAAGAACATAAACAGGGTGCGCTTTTTGATGTCCCTATGTGCGTTTCCATTACAAATTTGCGCAAATGTTTTTTTATCTTCTAAATGTCAATAAAACTATTGCAAAATGACAGCGTTTTTATCAACCATATTATGTGACTAAAACTTGTCTTCTCGCTACATCATTCCAAAAACCTTAAAACAAAAGATTTGCCTTGTCTTTCAAAGTCAATGTGGAGTTTATTGTCATTTCAGCCATATACAAGTACATAGTGAAACGAAACAACGTTTCTCCAGGATCAAGGTGCTATAGTACAAAAAACCCTATATACATAAATATATACAAACAGACAGCACAAGACAGTAACGCAGACACAATACACAGTTCAATGCACAGTTTAAATATGAAAGTGACTGTAGTGATTGTTGTAAAGTGACAGTGCAAATATTTAAGGAATAAATAATAAAAAAACAGTCCAATGGCAGTAGTGTAATTTGTAATGAGTTATTTTGAGTTTAGCAGCCTGATGGCATGGAGGAAAAAACTGTTGCAATGTCTGGTCGTGATGGACCAAATGCTTCGGTACCGTTTTCCAGACGGCAGGAGGGTGAAAAGTGTGTGTGAGGGGTGTGTGGGGTCATCCACAATGCTGGTGGCTTTGCGGATGCAGCGTGAGGTGTAAATGTCTGTGATAGAGGGAATGATGATCTTTTCAGCTGTTCTCACTATCTGCTGCAGGGTCTTGCGGTCCGAGACGGTGCAATTTCCAAACCAGGCAGTGATGCAGCTGCTCAGGATACTCTTGATTGTCTCTCTGTAGAACACGGTGAGGATGGGGGGTGGGAGATGTGCTTTCCTCAGTCTTCTCAAAAAGTACAGGCGCTGCTGGGCTTTTTTTGCTGTGGAACTGGTGTTGAGCGACCAGGTGAGGTTCTCCGTCAGGTGAACGCCAAGAAACTTCAATCGAGAGGAGAGTTGTCTCTCTGTGCTCTTCTGAAGTCAACTACCATCTCTTTAGTTTTGTTCGTTAGCTGTTTCACCTCCTCTCTGTATGCTGCCTCATTGTTCTTGCTGATGAGACCCACCACGGTCGTGTCATCAGCGAACTTAATGATGTGGTTCGAGCTGTGCATTGCTACACAGTCGTGAGTCAGCAGAGTGAACAGCAATGGACTGAGCACACAGCCCTGAGGGGCCCCAGTGCTCAGTGTGGTGGTGCTGGAGATGCTGTTCCCGATCCAGACTGACTGAGGTCTCCCAGTCAGGAAGTCCAGGATCCAGTTGCAGAGGGAGGTGTTCAGGCCCAGCAGGTTCAGCTTTTCAGTCAGGTGCTGAGGAATGATGGTGTTGAATGCTGAACTGAATTCAATGAAGAGCATTCGAACATATGTGTTTTTATTGTCCAGGTGGGTGAGGGCCAGATGGAGGGTGGTATTGATGGCGTCATCTGTTGAGCAGTTGGGGCGGTAAGCGAATTGCAGGGGGTCTAGTGAGGGGGGCAGCAGGGTCTTACAACGGGTCGGTAATTGTTGAGGCAGGACACTTGAGACTTCTTTAGCATGGGGACGATGGTGGTGGCCTTGAAGCACGTTGGAACTACGGTGCTGCTCAGAGAGATGTTGAAAATGTCTGTGAAAACATCTGCCAGTTGGTCTGCACATCCTCTGAGCACCCTACCAGGAATGTTGTCTGGTCCAGCAGCCTTCTGTGGGTTAACTCTGTGTAGAGACTTCCTTACATCAGCTGTGGTTAGACACAGCACCTGGTCATTGGGGGGAGGGGTGGTCTTCCTCGCCGTTATACCGTTTTGTGCCTCAAACCGAGCGTAGAAGTCGTTCAGCGCATCTGGGAGGGAGGCATCACTGTCACAGGCAGGTGGAGTCGACCTGTAGTTGGTGATACTCTGGATGCCCTGCAACTTGCGCCGCGTGTCTCTGCTGGCCGTGAAGTGGCTGTGGATTCTCTGAGCGTGTGCGCGCTTTGCTTCTCTGATGGCCCAGGACAGTTTGGCCCTCGCTGTTCTTAGGGACGCTTTGTTGCCTGCCCTGAAGGCGGAGTCTTGGGTTCTCAGTAGCGCACGCACCTCTGCAGTCATCCATGGCTTCTGGTTTGAGTGTGTGGTGATGGTCTTGGAGGTGGTGACGTCATCAATGCACTTGCTAATATAGCTGATCACTGATGTCACATATTCCTCCAAGTTGGTGGAGTCGCCGTCAGTTGCCGCTTCCCTAAACATGTGCCAGTCAGTGCATTCAAAACAGTCCTAAAGAGCAGAGATGGCTCCTGCCGGCCAGGTTTTCATCTGCTTCAGAACCAGCATAACAGAGATGTGGTCTGAGTAGCCGAGGTGGGGGCGGGGCTCCGCCCTGTACGCGCCGCGGATGTTTGTGTAAACAAGATCCAGCGTGTTTTTTCCCCTCGTTGCAAAGTCCACATGCTGATGGAATTTAGGCAGCACTGACTTAAGATTTGCATGATTGAAATCTCCAGCGGCGTCTGGAACTCTTTCGCTGAGCCATGTCTCCGTGTAAACAAAGACGCAGCAGTCTTTAAACTCACGCCGTGTGGTTTGCTGGAGTCGGATGTAGTCCAGTTTATTGTCCAGGGTGCAGACATTGGAGAGTAGGATGGACGGGAGAGCCGGCCGGCTAGGGTTTGTTTTTAGCCTAGCACGGACCCCTGCCCTCTTGCCGCGCTTCTGCTTTCTCGCGCACCGCTTGTGACGTCCCCTCCCCCGGCCACCGGCATCCGACAACGGCGAGGGCAGAAGGCCTGGTCTCCACAGCACGCCGAGATCGCATAGCATCTCCAACAGATCATGTTGTAGAGCGGCTGTGGTGTTATTATTTAGATGTAAAAGTCTCTGGCGGTGAAATACACGAACACCGGTTGCACCGATGTACATATGTCGTGTAAAGTCGCGTTAGAAGACGCGTTAAAAGACAAAATAGCACCATTTTGTATCTGGAGTCCATCTAACCCTATCCATCTTGGATTTGTTCCTTTCATGTCTGCTTCTAAGTAAATGGATTTCTCTGTTGTTTTAAATCTGCTATTCCTGTATTTTTTGTCTTTAATTAGTTAGTTTTAGAACTCACTCTTTGGTCCACACATAATACCTCATCATCTTTAAAGAATAATCATATAAGTTGGCTTTAAAAATGAAAATAAAATAACTGTGAAATAAAAAAGAAAATTAAATTAAAAGCAAAGTTTACATTTTAATTTGAATTATGTCAGTATCATTGCCTATTATTATTAGTAAGTCAATATTTTTGTGTTATCAGGCTTTTGCGCATGAGTTGTGCATGTAATCTACTGGTACTTTGCACAATATATGCTAACAATCATTTACAATGATCTTTTTAGAAATGTGGAGCATGCTTTACAAAGCCTATGATGTTTACTTCTTCAGTTGCAGAGTAATGGTTTCCAGAAATGGCATAAACATGTAACTGTGTGCTCAAAAATGTGCCTCTGACACTGATTATTATCTGACACTGGCAGATTTTTGAGCACACAGTTACTTATTTTTGCCATTTTTGGAAACCGTTTTTTCTGGAACTGAAGAAGTGAACATCATATCCTTTGTAAAGCATGCAGATCCAGTGATTTAAATCAACAGTCCTAGATAATTGTAAAGAATTGTTAGTATGTATTGTGTCCAACAAAATTTGATGGACACAAAATACTGTCTTATTAATAATAATAGTAATTATTACTCACTAGTGTAGTATTTGAGACCATCTAAACCGAGACCAAGACAGGTAACTGGTTTATTGAATGATTGTGTAAAATCAATAGTAACAGGTGTAGGCAATATAAAATTCACACCTGAAAGCAGATAAAAAGGAGAGAAGTTGACTTAGTCTTTGCATTGTGTGTCTGTGTGTGCCACACTAAGCATGGACAACTGAAAGAGGAGAAGAGAACTGTCTGAGGACTTGAGAACCAAAATTGTGGAAAAATATCAACAATCTCAAGGTTACAAGTCCAGAGATCTAGATGTTCTTTTGTCCACAGTGCGCAACATTATCAAGAAGGTTGCAACCCATGGCACTGTAGCTAATCTCCCTGGAAGTGGACGGAAGAGAAGAATAGATGAAAGGTTATGTGTTTGCAATTTAGCATTATTCTCTCCATGCCCATGTCTATGCTTTGGCCCATGCCCACTAGACAACCATTTTGATACATGTGCTGCAAAACTATTTCAAACTATTCAAACTATTTATGCAAAAATGCAAAACTACTATTTCAAAGTCGGTTGTCAGTGACACACTTCCTGTTGCCAGTTGGTGGAACTATGACTATGACTCACAATAGCGACGGTTTAGACCCCATGACCAAACATACACCTCAAGTTTGATTAAAATCACTCAATGTATGCCAAAGATATAGCACACTTCTTGTTTGCCTAGGCCTAATGGTTGAGGACTCTGATGTGTTTTTGAGCAAAATGCTCCAAAACCTTAAAAAAATAAAATGGGGAAAAAAATAATCCTAAGGAAAACAATAGGTCTTCGCACCTGCACCTCTGTACTTGGGCCCTAATAATAATAACTAGATACAAAAGTTTGAGTACAAACTTTATGTTGGCTTGAGAAAGCATAGTATGAAAGTTTAGGTTTAAAAGAGCTGATTAGAGTTTAATGAAATTAGACTGTAGTAGATTTAACAGCTTAAAGTTTAGAGGTTTTATCGTCAAAATATATAAAATATTATAAATAGCTAATATGTTTTGACATTTAGTATGATCACAACATGTTTAGCATGATTTAACATGATTTACCAAAATGTTAACACGTTTAATCATAATGTTAACACGTTTTATCATGATGTTAGCACGGTGTTGCATAATGCTAACACAATGTTAGCAGACTTTAGCATAATGTTAGCACACCTAAGCATGATTTTAACGTTTTAACACAATGCTTACACGTTTTCACATGATGTTACCACACTTTAGCATGATGCTAGCACATTTTAGCACAAAGTGCTGATTCATGATTTAACATGAAGCTAGCATGATTTAGCATAATGCTAACATGTTTCAGCATGAAGCTAGCATGTTTTAGCATGAAGCTAGCATGATTTAACATGATGCTATAGCATTGTTATTCAAAGATATCCATCTAGGCTGTTTATAATGGCAATCTATGGGATCGGTTGCTAGGGTGGTCTAAATGGTTGCTATCCTCCCTCAGAGCTATGACCCGTCAATGTTAAGTCTTTGGGATTTTTCACCCGAATTTCTGTATGCCCTATGAACATCATACGCCCAATCGCTTACATAAAATATAACACACATCCTCAAACCAGTTTAAAGATCTGTGAAAAGTTTGGTGAATTTAGCTTGAAAGCTGTAGGAGGTGTTAGAGTTGATAATTCAGTGTGAGAATAATAATAATAATAATAATAATAAGTTTAAAAGGAAGAACAGTATGTTGGCTTTCTCAAGAAAAAATCTCAAGCCAACATTATTATGTGAATGTCATTCTAATAATAATAATAACGACAATGATAATAAATGGAGCTAAAACATTATGGTCCTAGCTTGGGCCCTAAAAAAAATTATATATATAATATATATATATATATATATATATATAATATATATATATATATATATATATATATATATATATATATATATATATATATACAAACCCGATTCCAAAAAAGTTGGGACACTGTACAGATTGTGAATAAAAACAGAATGCAATGATGTGGAAGTTTCAAATTTCAATATAGATGACACATCAAATGTTTAAACTGAGAAAATGTATCATTTTAAGGGAAAAATAAGTTGATTTTAAATGTCATGGCATCAACACATCTCAAAAAAGTTGGGACAAGGCCATGTTTACCACTGTGTGGCATCCCCTCTTCTTTTTATAACAGTCTGCAAACGTCTGGGGACTGAGGAGACAAGTTGCTCATGTTTAGGAATAGGAATGTTGTCCCATTCTTGTCTAATGCAGGCTTCTAGTTGCTCAAATGTCCTAGGTCTTCTTTGTCGCATCTTCCTCTTTATGTTTGCCAAATGTTTTCTATGGGTGAAAGATCTGGACTGTAGGCTGGCCATTTCAGTAGCCGGATCCTTCTTCTACGCAGCCATGATGTTGTAATTGATGCAGTATGTGGTCTGGCATTGTCATGTTGGAAAATGCAAGGTCTTCCCTGAAATAGACGACGTCTGGATGGGAGCATATGTTGTTCTAGAACTTGGATATACCTTTCAGCATTGATGGTGCCTTTCCAGATGTGTAAGCTGCCCATGCCAGAGATGCAGGCTTCTCAACTGAGCGCTGATAACAACTTGGGTTGTCCTTGTCCTCTTTAGTCTGGATGACATGGCATCCCAGTTTTCCAAAAACAACTTCAAATTTTGATTCGTCTGACCACAGAACAGTTTTCCACTTTGCCACAGTCCATTTTAAATGAGACTTGGCCCAGAGAAAACGCCTGCGCTTCTGGATCATGTTTAGATATGGATTCTTTTTTGACCTATAGAGTTGGCACGTTGGATTGTGTTCACCGACAATGTTTTCTGGAAGTATTCCTGAGCCCATGTTGTGATTTCCATTACAGTAGCATTCCTGTATGTGATGCAGTGCCGTCTAAGGGCCCGAAGATCACGGGCACCCAGTATGGTTTTCCGGCCTTGACCCTTACGCACAGAGATTGTTCCAGATTCTCTGAATCTTTGGATGATATTATGCACTGTTTCCCAATCTGGAAATATATCCCAAATGGAAAATATGTACATAATATGTACATATTTATATAACACAACATGGCAGCTAAAAGCTAAAATGAATGATGGTTAAAGTAAAGTAACCATAGTATTTGTTGTGTTTATACAAATTTCAATCAACCCTCAAAGTATGTGGTTTTAACTACTGTGGTTTAACTGTGGTAAAATTTGGTAAAAATGTAAAGGAAAGAAAGAAAATAATACATTGGATATAATAATCTTTGCTGGGTGCAGTTACTCTCATAATGATATCATTCATCACCAGGTTCGTGATCTTTTTTCTAATGTAAAAGTGAACTTTATCATTACTTTACAGACACATATCTAAAGCGCTTTCTTGTGTGTGCAGCGCATCATTGTTAAAATGTGCTGTGAAATTAATAAATCTGACATTGAATCTGCATGATTTTTTGGGTTTGGGATGCTGTTGGTTAGGGGTAAGGATAACGGAACATGCAAGGAAAGGATTAAACTCTCACGAATGCATATTGTGTATTATACTACGTAAATAAATTGAAAACATTACCAATGACATTAAGAGATTACAAATAAGTAGATAGGTATGCCTGTGAGGGCTTGCAATGCACATACGGTACGGTATGCTTGGAACCTCAGCCGAGGTGGTACCAAAAAAGGAACAGGTCTTAGGTAACGGTACGCAGTGGAAAAACCCCCAAAAGTGAGCCGTACTGACCGTACCATGCAGTGCAAAAACGCCATGTGATCGCGCATTCTGTGCATGGGTGGCATCACATTACAGATAATGAGCTGACATGGGAGAAACTGTACCTGTCTTTACTTTCATGCGTATTGCATAATAATAGAATATAATCAGATAACATTTGTTTTCAATTTGGGTCGATTTATTGAAAAGTATTTTGAATTTGTTTGTTTCATTTAGTAAAATGTTTGTGGAGACAGAAAATTAAAGTGCACCCTGTTTACTTTCTTAATTTTACAAAAGCATAACGTTTTGTTGTTGTGAGTGTACACAAATAAATCTAGAGCATTTAAAGTTTCAATTGATGTCTCACACGTATATGTTTGACTACAAATGACAGAGTATTTTACGTTGTATCTGCTGCTATGAGAAAAAAAAATCCACATTTATGCATCTGCATCGAACCCTGAGGTTTAACTAATGTAATGTAATGAATATTACAACAAATAAACATATCTAATGGATATTTTAGCTTATGTATTATTCACATGTGAGGAATGCAACAAGCTCAAGTCAGATACATTTCTGTCAAATTACTGTCAACTAGCACAGTCTATGAAAACTCGCATACTGAAAACATGTTACAGTGTGTTTGAATTTGAAGTTTGGTTTGATGTGGCTGTAACAATTTATTATAGTATTTCTCTTGTTATTGGTTGACTACTTGCAGATACAAGCTATGACACGTTAACTTGATTACTTGTGAAAAAACTATGGTTATACCGCTACTTAGCGGTCCAGAGCAGAAATGTGCATGCCACTGCTACAACCGCGGTGGCCGTGGTGGAACAGAACACATTCTGGTTGAGTATCATCTGTACTTGGAAAGATAGAGAGAGAGTATTTTGATTCTTTATAAAATGATGTAACAATTGAGTTCTTTCTTGCTTTTGCTGCAGTCTGTGACTTTGCCTGAATTGCCTTCAGTGCTCGTCTTTAAAGATGGAACCTATTTCACATATGATGGTAAGTAAAGAGAACTGTTCATAGCACTCTTGACTTGTGTTCTACAGCATTTTCTTAGAATTCTGCAGAAAATAATTTCACTCAAAGCAGTTATTCAGTTAATTATATTCCAAACCACACTTTGAAATACACTAGTTTCAAAATATATTAAATTACTGCAATGTTCTCTTTATATGTTTTGCTTTCTCAGTAATGTTGTTAAACAGCTAGCCAAACTCTGTTCAATTGCCAGGATATTGAGTGCCTTGCTCTATGTTGTACAGTCGTATTGTCTATATTGTATATTGTATAGCATAGCTTTATTCTTTTTTATCATCTGTCTTGCTGTTTTTCTGTAACACTCTGGAGCTTCTGTCACTATAACAAATTCCTCGTATGTGTAAACATTCCTGGCAATAAAGTTCTTTCTGATTCTCCTCTGATTCGTCACAGCTGCAGTCAGTAATTTGATAAAAAAGTATTTGATTTAAAGTGATGTACTAAATTTACTAAAATTTGAAGCTATGTGGGTCTGAGTTTTGAGTTGGTCTGGATTATTAGTTGTGATTGAATTTAACAGCGTGTTAGCTATGTGTTAACAATGTGGCCGATATCTAGCACAGAGTTTAATTAGGGTTGATGATTTTGACTGAATTTAGATTGGGTCTGATTTGTGTTAGTTGTGATACAGTTAGTTTGTGTGTATGTTAAACTAGGTAATAATTAATAAGGCCAATATTATACAATAAAGGATTGTTTAGCCGGGGATGACTGAGTTGACTGAGTGCAGCTATAACATCAAACTGCTGACATAGACAGAAAAGAAGTAGTTAATTAGTCCAAGATGCAAGATGGCGCCGGTGTCTGTGGCTTGCTGTCAGTCTCATGGTCTTATTTTTAGTTTTTAGTTTTTTTTTCTTGTGTTGTGTCTTATTTAACACAGTGTGCTTTGTCACTACTGGTCTATGACAAATCAACTCTTTTAAGTTTACAACCTAGTGCAAACGATCTACTATTTCAAGCACGAAATGGCTCATATCACTCACCTCCTCCGTTTTTGACGTCGATACCTGGCTACCTACGCCGTTGGCCGTGTTCCCTACCAGTGGGAAGCGTAGGAAAAGACGCGGAAGACGGAGTGGCTTTGCCGTTAAGCTGAAGTACTCCCTGGCTCAACAACGTGGGGCGCCGCCTTTTCGTGGTCTCCACGGGAAGGGCTCGGCTGGCGATTATTTCATTCGCTGGTGCTCCCTGGATCCAATATGCAATTGGAATATTACATTGACTCCAAATGCGGATGCTTTGCTTCCTGCTTATGGCTCGCCCCGAGTCCATCGTGGAGGAGTTCGTTTGAACCATCTTCGTGCTCTTCCCCGGGCACGGCAGTCTGAGGTGTCGTCGGATAAACCGTTTCGGCTCAGGATGGCATTGTTAAATGCCAGATCAGTGGTAAATAAGACTGTTATTATTAACGACTTCTTCTCTTCGTGGGAGCTGGATTTTTTATTCATTACGGAATCTTGGCTTACAACGGTTGATCTCAGCCCATTCTCCGAACTTTTACCATCAAAATGATTGTTTTTTAATTTGCCTCGTAAATCTGGTCATGGTGGAGGCTTGGTCTCTATTTTTAAAGACAATTTTTCTTGTCGCTCAGTTATGATTAATGACTATCGGAGTTTTGAGCTGCAGCTGTTTACATTGGATTTGAACCTCCCTCTCTTGGTTACTCTGATATATCGCCCCCCAAAGTACAAACTTTTTTAGTGAATTGCAGACTTCTTGGGAGAATTTATACCGAAATATGACAAACTGTTGATTCTTGGTGATTTTAATGTTCATGTATGCTGCACAGTTGACTCGTTTCTATCCCTTGGGCTTCTAATGTTCCTAAATCCACTAAAATTTCCCGTAAATCTCGAATAATAACTTAATAACATAATAACTACTAGCAAAGCCTTTTCAGTAGCCTTTTGTGATGCTAGTAAATCAGTGGATGTAAGTCAATGTGACTTGAGTGCAGAGGAGCTACTGTCCAGGCTTAACTCCATATGCGTGGATGTCCTAGATTCAGTTGCTCCTGTAAAATCCTTAAAACTCAAACCTAGATCTGAGCCCTGGATTGATAATAACATTCGTTCTCTGAGGCGGATCTGTAGGAGGGTGGAGCGTCAGTGGAAAAAGGACCGGCTCCAAATTTCCTTTTAAATTTTAAGGGACTCATTATTTAAATTTCAGAAGGCAGTGAGAGCAGCAAAATCCAGGTACCTTGCGGCAATCATTGACAAAAATTACCATAGACCTAAAACTCTTTTTACCATTTTCAACACTGTTGTTAATCCAACTGTCTGTGAGTACCTGGTTGTGTCAAAAACTATGTGTGATGATTTTCTTAGATTTTCTATCAATAAGATCAGTGATATCAGGTTGGGGATATCTCCACCTGTTTTTGACCCTTCCATTTCTTCAGTTTGCCCTGCTGAGTTTAGCCACTTTGAACCTATTTCTTTTATACATCTTCAAGAAATAGTGTGTCAGTTAAAGCCCCTCCATTGATGCCATTCCACCATATTTTCTGAAACAAGTTTTCGATGCAGAGGGTCCTTTTCTTGTGACCATGATAAATCGATGTTTTGGTACTGGTATTGTACCTGATATATTAAAGCATGCGACAGTTTATCCCTTGCTGAAGAGACCGAACCCATTATAGACCCATTTCAAATCTGTCTTTTATTACAAAGATCTTTTGGTCAAAGATCAACATTTTTTGATGAAAATAAGATCTTTGAGATCTTTCAATCAGGTTTTAGAAAACACCACTCGAGTGAGACCGCACTTCTGAAAGTTTTAAATGATATTCTATTAACTGGTGATGCTGGGGATCATGTTGTACTTGTGCTCCTAGACTTGAGCGCTGCCTTGACACGGTGGACCATGCTATCCTGCTGGCTCGCTTGGAGCACTGTGTAGGCATAAAAGGTAGTGCTCTTAAATGGTTTAATTCATATTTCTCCAATCAAAGTTTTAGAGTTAACATTGGCGAACACTCATCTGAGGCAGCTCCTTTGTCCCCAGGGATCCATTTTAGCTCCTGTTCTTTTTTCATTATATATGCTCCCATTGGGTTCTATTTTTAGGAAGCATGGTCTGTCATTCCATTGCTATGCAGATGACACTCAAATCTATCTGCCCTTAAAACGGAGCTGAGATGGCCTGGAAACACTTATGTCTTGCTTGTCTGATGTGAAAGCATGGTTGTCTCTAAATTTTCTTAATTTTAATGAGAGTAAAACTAAAATTATTTTGTTTGGTCCGTCAGATTTGCTTAATACACCTAAAGTAAATCTTGGTGATTTAACCTTTCCTGTGAAGCCTTGAGTAAAAAATCTGGGTGTTATCTTTGATGATGGTGTGAAATTTGATAAACAGATAAATGCAGTGGTCAAATCCTGTTTCTTTCAGCTTCGACTCTAGCGAAAGTAAAACCAATTCTGTCTAGTAAAAATATTCATGCTTTTATTACCTCTAGATTGGACTACTGCAACTCGCTGTATTTTGGGATTAGTCAGTCAGCCCTATCCCGCTTGGAGATTGTTCAAAATGCAGCTGCAAGGCTTTTAACGAATACCAAAAAACGTGAGCACATTACACCGGTTTTACGTTCTCTCCACTGGTTGCCAGTGCGCTATAGAGTTAATTTTAAAATTCTTGTTCAAATCATTGAATGGTTTGGCTCCTCTTTATCTTTCAGAGTTAGTGACTGAACATCGGTGTTACCATGCAGCAGACAAAACATACACGAGAGTTCTGATCAAAGTCTTTACTTATACTTTATCAGAGAAAAATCAAACAGGTACAAACCTCACTTAAGAGGGGAATCAAACAGGCAGAAATAACAGCGGTAAACCACACACTGAGCTAAACTTACGGATCTCAGGAACAGACAATACACGGTCAAACCAACATAATAACAACAATACCAGACGATGAATGAACGAAAACACACACATTATAAAGAGTCCGGGTAATGACATACACAGGTGAAGCTGGTTGCGGGGCTGAGTGCAGGTGATGGGGAACAGGTGAGCGGAGTGCAATGACTCATGGGACATGTAGTTCAAAGTCTGGGGATGCAGATCGGGTGAAGTGTGGGATCGAATCCGATGCTACCCCCCCTCCATGGACCACTCCTGCGGGCCGCAACAGACGTCGGCGGGGCGCCCTCGTGGCCTGGGACCTGGCTGGGTGGGATGAGTTCTGTGGAAGTCAGTGAGCAGGGTAGGATCCAGAACATCTGAGCGAGGAATCCAGCAGCGTTCCTCCTGACCGTATTCCTCCCAGGACATGAGGTACTCCAGCCTGCCGGCCCGTCGACGTGACTGGAGGATGATATCGACCCGGTAGATGCGGTCCTGTTCGTCGATGGGAGGTGGAGGAGGAGGCGCCGGAGCTGCAGGTGGAGGTCCTTCAGCACCAGATTCTGGGGAAGGAAAAGGAACAGGGTTAGTGTGTGGCTTGAGAAGTGAAACGTGGAACGAAGGGGCCAGACGATAGGATCGGGGAAGTTGCAGCCGGTAAGTCACTGCATTTATTTGCTTGTCAACAGGGAAGGGGCCGATGAATTTGGGGGCAAGTTTCTTACAGGGCAGCCATAGGCGGATGTCGCGTGTAGACAGCCAGACCAACTGACCCGGGTGGAATATGGGCGTATGCGATCTACGTTGGTCGGCGTGTCGCTTCTGCCTACGGACTGCAGCCTGTAGGTGGATATGAGTTCCACACCCTCTCACTGACCCGAAACCAGTGGTCAACAGCTGGCACCGCTGATGGTTCTTGGGTCCACGGAAAGAGGGGTGGCTGGTAGCCGAGTATGCACTGAAATGGGGTTAGCTGGGTGGAATCTTGGCGCAGGGAATTTTGTGCATACTCTGCCCACGGGAGAAAGCGATGCCAGCTGTGCTGATGTTGGCGGCAGTACGCCCGGAGATACCTCCCGATCTCCTGGATCTTGCGCTCAGTCTGGCCGTTCGCTTGCCGGATGGTAGCCCGAGGTTAGGCTGACCGTGACACCCAGCAGGGAGAAGAACCCCTTCCAGACATGGGAGATGAACCCCTTCCAGACATGGGAGATGAACCCCTTCCAGACATGGGAGATGAACCCCTTCCAGACATGGGGAACTGGGAGCGGGAGCAGTTTGCCCTGGGGTAGTCCTTGGTAACGGCACAGACTGAGCACCCCTGCACATATCGGGTGACATCTCTGGAAATACCTGGCCACCAGTAACGGGGGGAGAGCAGTGAGAGGGTGCGCTGCTGACCTGGATGTCCCGTACCCGGAACACTATGGATGGAGTCCATCAGGGAGACGCACAGGCACGAAGATTCCCCCCCTGGACCTCCCGGCGGAGCAGGCTGGTTGCGTTGGCTGGCACGAATCCGTTCCTCGAGCTCCCACTCTATGGGAGAGATTACCATGGCTGGAGGGAGGATGGGCTCTGGAGGATCAGCGTTGGTGTCGGGAGCGTGGATTCTGGAGAGGGCATCCGCCTTCCCGTTCTTGCTGCCAGGGCGATAGGTAACTGTGAAGTTAAAACGTGAGAAGAAAAGAGCCCACCGGGCCTGACGAGAATTAAGTCTTTTAGCATCACGGAGATACAGAAGATTCTTATGATCAGTGTAAACAATAAACGGATACTTAGCTCCCTCCAGCCAATGCCTCCACTCCTCTAAAGCCAGGTTGATAGCGAGGAGTTCCCGGTTCCCGATGTTATAATTCTGCTCCGCCGGCGACATCATCTTAGAGAAGAAGGCACATGGGTGAAGGCGAGCTGGGCTCCCCTGCAGCTGGGAGAGCATGGCGCCTACTCCGGTGGTGGAGGCGTCGACTTCCACGACGAACGGAAGCTCTGGAGACGGGTGTCGAAGGATAGGTGCCGTGCAGAAGGCTTCCTTCAGAAGATTGAAGGCTTCGGTCACTTCCTGGGTCCAGACCAGTGCTTTGGGTTTGTTACGGAGTAGAGAGGTGAGGGGTGAACAGATGGTGCTGAACTGACGGATGAATCGTCGATAGAAATTTGCAAAACCCAGGAATCGCTGCAGACTCCGGATGGAGGAGGGCTGAGGCCAGGTCCAGACGGCTTAGACCTTGTCCTTCTCCATGAACACCCCCGTGGAGCTGATCACATACCCCAGAAACTGAACCTCAGAGAGATGGAAAGCGCCCTTTTCTCGCTTCAGGTAGAGATGGTGGTCTCTGAGGCGCTGGAGAACGAGTCGAACATGGCTCCGGTGCTCCGCAGGAGACTTCGAGTACACAAGGATGTCATCTATATAAACAATAACAAAAAGACCCAAAACATCTCTGAAAATCTCATTCATAAAACTTTGAAAAACAGAAGGGCGTTTACCACCCGGAAGGGGGCATAACCAAGTACTGAATTGTCCTGGGCGAGATGGCCAAGCCGTCTGCCACTCGTCCCCCGCTCTAATTCGAATCAGGTTGTACGCGCTTCTGAGGTCCAGTTTCGTGAATATGGAAGCCCCACGAAGGTGCTCAATGGACGGAGGAATGAGAGGCAGGGGGTAAGGGAACTTGACCGTGGCTTGATTGAGTACTCTGTAATCTATGCAGGGCCTCAACCCTCCATCCTTCTTCCCCACGAAGAAAAAGCTGGAAGCTGCAGGGGAGGTGGATGTACGAATAAACCCTTGCTGGAGAGCCTCCTTGATGTATTCACCCATGGCCTTCTGTTCCGGGAGGGACAGGGAGTAAATGCGGCCCTTGGGAAGAGGGGCTCCAGGCAGCAGCTCGATGGCACAGTCCCATGGCCTATGCGGGGGAAGTTGAGTTGCTTTCTTCTTGCTGAATACGCCCTGGAACGCCCCATACTCGGGAGGAATCAAAACCTTCGAAGTAGAGTCCAGACGGGGCTCACATGAGGCATCAGGGTTCCCTGAGGAGAGATTCACGGAAATTGGAGACATTGATATAGGAACTGATTGTGACTTGCTTTACTGTCTTGTCATTTGGCCAACAAAGAACTCTTCCTGACTCCCAACCATCTCCGGACGGTGAATTTGAAGCCGGGGCGTCCCAGGACAAGATCCACTGAGCTCCCCTCCAGCACCCAGAACGATAACTCCTCAGTCATGGCAGGTTCCCATTCCAGCTTCACTTGAGGAGAGAAATATCTGATGAGCCCCCGACCCAGGGGTTTTCCCAGAATATTGTGAACTGAAAGCGGTTGAGAAACGCGATGGCAAGGTAACTGAAGTCGAGCCAAAAGCGTCGTGGAGATGAAATTACCAGCCGCTCCAGAGTCCAGTAAGGCTTTTACTGGAAGAGGCTTTTACTTACTTTTACTGGAACAGTAGGGGAAACAAGGATTAGAGACGTTAACGGTAGTTTAGTACCTGCTTGCGGTGGCTGAATCGCACTCACCCGGGGTCGGGACTGACGGACAGGACAGGCAGAGATGAAATGACCGGGCTCGCCACAATACAGACAAAGTCGGAGAGAGATTCGTTGTTGTGTTTCTTCTTTAGTAAGACGGAAGTTATCTACCTGCATGGGTTCGGGTGCTGGAGGATTAGGCGGAGCGGCGAATGATGTTGTGTGACGCAGCTGCTGAGGAGCACGCGGAGCTGGAGCGGGATGCAGCGGAGGAGCGGTGGAGACTTCAGGGATACCACGCTGACATGCGGTGATTCATTGAGCGATTCTGATTGATCTTTGAATGAAGGTTTCCAGCTCAACAGTGTCGTCATAAATCACCATGTGCATCTTTACCTCAGGCGATAAACCTTGTCTATAAACCGCCAGCAGCGCGGACTGGTTCCATCCGCTGGCTGCGGCGAGATTAGGTGTGAGACTCGCGATGTCCAGCCTCCCAATAGCCCTGTGCCCAGCGTAGCGCGGACCCAGTCATGAGGCTGATAGCAAAGTCAACTTTATCCGCATCAGTGGGATGGAGATGGGGTTGCATACTGAAGTACAGACGACACTGGAGGAGAAAACCACCGCAATCCTCCGCTGCCCCGGAGAAACGATTCGGCATGGCAATGGGACTACCGGAGGGTGCAGTGCTTACCGGCTGAGGGGAACAGACAGGAAGGGCATTAAGATGACGGGACAGAGCGTGAAGGAGTTCGGTTGCGGCTTCTGATGGACTTGGTGTAGCAGGATCCATGACAGGTAACGTAAATAATCCAAACTGAAACAAATAATAAATCCACAGGCAATCTTCACGACACGACAAACAGTAATCCACAGAAAGATATTAGTTTGGGTCTGGTATACTTTTACCGTGCAGCAGACGAGACATACACGAGAGTTTTGATCGAAGTCTTTATTTATGCTTTATCAGAGGAGAATCAAACAGGTACAAACCTCACTTAAGAGGGGAATCAAACAGGCAGAAATAACAGCGGTAAACCACACGCTGAGCTAAACTTACAGATCTCAGGAACAGACAATACACGGTCAAACCAACATAATAACAACAATACCAGACGATGAATGAACGAAAACACACACATTATAAAGAGTCTGGGTAATGACATACACGGGTGAAGCTGGTTGCGGGGCTGAGTGCAGGTGATGGGGAACAGGTGAGCGGAGTGCAATGAATCATGGGACATGTAGTTCAAAAGTCCGGGGATGCAGATAGAGTGAAGAGTGGGATAACCCTAACCCACTCCGTGACAATCGGCCCCTCCTGTCTCTCTGGTCGTCTAACCAGAGACTTTTAAATATACCAAAGTCGAAGTTGAAATGCAGGGGTAACCGCGCTTTCACAGTAGCTGCCCCTAGATTGTGGAATGCTCTGCCACTCTGTATTAGATCTGCATCTTCACTATCGGTGTTTAAATCCATGCTGAAAACTTACCTTTTTGCTTTGGCCATTTTATCAATGAGAAATTTTTATTGTATTGTTTTCTTTTGTAGTAATTATTTTATATTGTTGTATTGAAGTGTTTTTGTATTGTGCAGCACATTGGTCAACCTATGGTTGTGTTTAATAGTGCTATGTAAATAAAATTGACATTGACATTAATTAGTCAATAAAGTTAAATAGTTAAAGAAATTAGCATAAATACTGTTTAGCATTATCATTAATGTAGTAACTAGCATTAGCATTAGCTGTATTGAGTGCAGGTTCTCCTGGGGGTTGCCTCCTTCTGACAGATCCAACATCAGGTCAGGGTATGGACTGGATGCAACCTCGGAATAATAAGAAACTACCTTAGACGCAACAAGTACATCAGATTGTTAGAGAAGTGTTCCCGGTTCCGGTTGGCCTAATTAATGCAGCATAACAATCCCTTAGGGTATTTGTGTTATAAAAATGTTGGACTATATGTATGCTATGGTAAAGAGATGGGTCTTTAATCTAGATTTAAACTGAGAGAGTGTGTCTGCCTCCAGCACAGCTCTAGGAAGACTATTCCAAAGTTTAGGTGCTAAATAGGAGAATGATCTACCACCACCACTTGATTTAGAAATTCTAGGTATTACCAAAAGGCCAGAGTCCTGAGAACATAATGGACGTGAGGGACTGTAATGTATTAGGAGCTCACTTAGGTACTGAGGAGCTAAACCATGTAGAGCCTTATAAGTAGTTAGTAAGATCTTAAAGTTAATACGTTGCATAATGGGTAACCAGTGGAGTGTTGACAATACCAGGCTGATATGTTCAAACTTTTTTGTTCTTGTGAGAAATTTAGCCGCTGCATTTTGAACTAGTTGGAGCTTTTGTAATAGGCTAGCTGGACAGCCACCTAATGATGCATTGCAGTAATTCAGTCTAGACGTCATGAATGCGTGAACTAACTTTTCTGCACTCGATAGTGACAGCATATGACGCAGTTTAGATATGTTTTTGAGATGAAAAAAGCGGTTTTACAGGTGTTGGCAACATGGCTGCAAATGAGGGGGTACTGTCAAATAAAACGCCCAGATTCCTAGCTGATGATGAAGGCTTAGTAGAGAACCCGTCAATAGTAAGATAATATTCCTGTTGGTTAAGTGTGGGAGCTTTAGATGGTTAACACCTCTGTTTTGTCAGAGTTCAACAACAGAAAGTTGCTACTCATCCAGGTTTTTATGTCAACTATACATTCCATCATTTGATGGAATTGCTGTGTTTCGTGAGGCTTCGAGGAGATATAGAGTTGAGTATCGTCGGCATAGCAGTGAAAATTAAAGGGCAACATGTACAGGGTGAAGAGTAGTGGTCCTAGAACAGATCCCTGTGGTACTCCATACTGGACTTGTGATCGGTAAGACTTTTCATTGTTTATTGCTACATATTGAAAACAATCAGATAAGTATGATTTAAACCATTCTAATGCGATTACACTAAAGCCAACTTAAGTTTTAAGTCTATTTAAAAGTATGCTGTGATCAATGGTGTCAAAGGCAGCGCTAAGATCTGACAATACAAGTAATGAGATGCAGCCACGATCAGATGACAAGAGCAAATCATTTGTAACTCTGATCAAAGCAGTCTCTGTACTGTGATGGGCTCTAAATCCCAACTGGAATTCTTCATAGATTCCATTCCTATGGAGGTAGGAGCATAGTTGTGATGAAACAACCTTTTCAAGTACTTCAGAAATGAAAGGTAGATTCGATATAGGTCTATTGTTTGCTAAGTCTCTAGGTTCAAGTTGTGTTTTTTTTAAATAGTAGGTACAATAACGGCCAGCTTATATGCTTTAGGGACATATCCTACTGTTAGAGATGAGTTTATAATACTAAGCATAGGGTCTATTATTTCAGGCAGCATCTCTTTTAATAAGGTAGTCGGGATTGGATCTAGTATGCATGTTGCTGATTTAGATGATTTAATTATCTTAAACAGTTCATCCTTTTCTATGGTTGAGAATAATTGCAGTTGCTCAGTAAGAGGGCTGGAATGTTCCGTCTGTTCTGGGAATATAGCCTCTGGTTGCATAGTTATAATTTTTTCTCTAATATTATCTATTTTATTTGTAAAGAAATTCATAATTACATCACTACTATGTTTGATAGCCAGCATCTGAGGATGGTGTTGATTTTTTTTTTGCTGTGAACAATGGTGTCAAAAGCAGCGAGATGCATAATGAGATGCAGCCACAATCAGATGGCAAGAGCAAATCATTTGTAACTCTGATTAAAAGCAGTCTCTGTACTGTAATGAACAGCTCTAAATCCTGACTAGAATTTCCTCACAGATGCCATTTTTTGGAGGTAGGAGTATAGCAGTGATAGCAGTACCCTTTCAGGTTGTACACTTGTGACTATATCAATATACACAGTGACTACTATCACAAGGGCAACAGGGGTATCAGTGATGTCTGGCTCACACGACTCCTCCACCTGGAATGTATAAAGAGGGTTTAACTGTAAACTTGTCTAACAATTAAGTGTATAGTCATGGTTAATATTACAGGTTAATATTATACAGGTGATTATTCAATATACAGTATACAGAAAATTCTATCTAATTCAACTCAATTCACATTTATTTATAAAGCACTTTATTATTACGCTGCAGATCACAGAAAACTGATTAAATGTTTATAGAATACAAATGTAGTACTTAGCATAAATACATTTTCATTGTAAGACTGAATCTACTAAACTGGTATATACTATTTGTCATATTATGGATATTTGGACAATTAGTATGGTATCATACCCAACCAGACAGGCCTTTCAGTTTACACAGAATTATCCCTTCTAATTTGAATAAAAAGAATATAAATGGAGGATTTGAAAAGTGCCATGAAATAAAGGTGTATATATGGAGGTGATCCTAACAGTTTGGTGAGTGCACTGAATACTTGCATTCCAAGTCTTAAAAAGCTGTTGGTCATCCTCACACAAGTATACTGCTACGGCACAAAGTGCTACAGTGCACTTTGATGTTGATATCATGCAAATCCTTAAAAGAGAAACAAATATTAACAATGAACAAGCAAGCAAACTTATTTTGAGATCAGTTGAACAGAATAGTAAAGGAGAGTTTATCTTTAAATCACCTCAAGATCATAACTCCTTAAAATGTCATGCAGCACCTCAGAGACTTTGTACGTGATGCATTTTGCCTATACAAGGCAATTAGTTGTGGTGTGTGCCTGTCCAGCATAGAACTGAAAATTGATGTTTATGATGCGATAATACTCTGCACAAACCTACAAAATCATAAACACACAAATGAATAAATGACATAAAAAGGGCCTTAGAGAAGCCTACCATGCAATCATCTTAATAGAAGGTAATAGAATAGGGGGTGGTTATTATGGGAAGTTTATTAGAGGCTCTAAAGCAGATTTATTTGTAAGGCTGCTAAAAACAATCCAAAGTAAATGAAAAAAGAATACATACCAAGTTCACATTTAAGATTTTTGAATTTCAGGAGACACTGCATCCACTTCAGCCTACAAGGCAAGAAAATATCCAAAGGTTAATATAGGTTAGCCAGTTTTAATATCTTCCCACTTTTATAACTTTTCCCAATTCCTAATATCTTGCTAATTTTTGTGCCATTAGCCTTAACTTGCTCGAGGACGAAAGTTACAGCCAGACGCAAGTTTATTAATTATAACATGTAAGCATAAAATCACATTTACCAGATAAGGGCGCTTAACAAAAACACATTTATAAACAGTACGACTGCCGCTAATCGACATATAACGTTAACATTACACTACTAAATGTGAAATAAATAAGGCAATGACGTCAATGGCATTCAAAATGTGTGCTGAACTGTGGATGCTTTGTCGAAGCTTAGCGTTACCGGTAAAAACAGCCGAACAATCAAACATATTCTTCATAAGACATACTTGTAGTTATTAAAATATAATCAAAAAGCATATTGCAAAACGTGTACTTACAAATTTCCCTCATGTGATTCCAGTCGCTCACGAGTGTCAGCCATGTTGGAAAGAATTTTCTGGTTGCGTCAGTCAGAAACATGTCGTATGTCTTGACGTTGATGACGTCGATGAACGTCGCTCACTACACTTAAAAAATATAATTGAAGTAGCAGTGCCTACTCAGAAATAATGAGCCATGCAAAATTTAAATCAAGTGAATGGTTCTGAGAATCCAATAGTTTTAAGTTCAGTAAACTCTCTAACCGATTTTAATTATGGTGTTCTCAGTTTTTATAGGTTAGTAGTACTGTTCGGGTTTACAGTGCACAGGGTTGGACTGCTATCTTTAATCTTTCTTAAGCGCAAAGGAGCAACTGTGTTTAGTATTTCTGAAAAGACAGAGTTAATATTTCCTGTAATATAATCAAGATCTTCTAAGTTATCACATATGCTAGGGAAATGAGGCAATTCAGGCAGATTACTGAGAAGCATCTTTGGAACTAGAAGTTATTGTTCTACTATATTTATAACACAAATTTGAGTTTGTAGCTGTAGACAAGTGAAGCATACATGATATTAGATAGTGATCTGAAATGTTTTCACTCTGCTGAAGAATTTTAACGGCATCCACATTTATACCGTATGACATCACATTTATACAGTATTAAATCTAAAATGTGATTACGACAGTGAGTGTGTCATGAAACATGTTGTCTAATGCCTACAGAGTTGAGAAAGTCTTTGAAAGCTAGTCCCAAAACATCCAAGTCATTATCTGCATGGTTATTAAAACCATCAACGACAATAAGTCTGTATGAGTCTAGTTCTGATAAAAAGTCACCAAATTCTTTAATAAAGTCTGTGTGGTGCCCTGGTGGCCTATACAGTATACAGTAGTAGTAGTAAAAATATTTTATCATTCACATTAGATGACATAATATATTAAGTACCATAATTTCAAAATAATTATATTTAAAATTAGACTTCTAAATAATGCTCAAGGTGTTACTGTAAAGTGTAGTAACACCTCCCCCTCTGCCCTTTAGACAAGGTTCATGTGTATAACAGTAGTCTGGGGGAGCAGACTATTGTAATATAATCATCTGGTTTTAGCCACGTGTCTGTCAGGCAAAGCACATATGATCATATCATAAATCAAAAGTATTAAAAAAAAGATTATTTTTAAATTAGCTTTGATGTCAGGCACTCTTGCTCCCAATAAACATTGGACTATGGTGGCTGGTGCTGCTATTTTTACGTTCCATACAATTGAATCTCCAATAACTATAGGGCACTTTCAAATGGTTTCTTGGTGGGCATTTTACCAAGTTGCCCTATCCAACCCGTTTCTGTGTTTCCTGTCTATTTCACGTCTGTTAAAAGTCCATTGTAAAACCACCCCGTTGATATTCCCCAGGAGTATGCCCCCCTCAGTAATGTCTTTTGCCAGAAGAGAGCCTCCCAACTACCACCTCATCGACCATGGGACCGTGCCATCGACCTCCTTCCTGATGAACCAGGGGTAAGATCTACTCACTCTCCATCCCCGAGCAGAAGGCCATGAAGGAGTATATCGAGGAGGCTCTTAATCAAGAATATATTAGACCATCTAATTCCCTGCTTTGTCTAGTTTCTTCTTCGTTGCCAAGAAGGACGGAGGCTTGTGGCTTTGCATTGACTACCAGTCCCTCAACCAGCACTTGAACAGCTTTGAGGAGCCCGCATCTTTACAAAGTTGGACCTCAGAAGCACCTACAAGCTCATTCTACAACCCCCCTCCGTATTCCAGAGGTGTTCCGAAAGTTCCTCCATCGTTTTGATTTGTCTACATATATGATATCCTGATTTTCTCCCGGACACGCAGCAGCAGGAGAATCCTTCTCGACTTCATCCATGTGCCCACTTCTCTCACAAACTCTCCTCGTAGAGCAAAATTATGACATCGTCAACCGAGAAATCCTCGCCCTTGAGGAATGGAGGCACTGGCTTGATGGTACCCACCACACATTAATAGTCTATACAGATCACCGAAACCTTGAATATCTATGAGATGCTAAACGACGCAATCCCCTTTAATCTAGGTGGGCCCTCTTCTTCACCAGATTCCACTTCACCATCTCCTATTGTCCAGGGACCAAGAATGTAAAAGTCGATGCCCTATCCCACTCTTTCCTCTCTCACTCCTTCCATCTGATCTCATTGTCAGCCCAATCCAATGGTCCCTGGACAAGGACATGTGCCTCCGAGTTAGCTTCGCTGGGGTGCCCCACCTGGTCACACCTATGTTCCATGCAACCATGAACCCTATTTATTCACTCAGCGCACAGAACCCTGGGCACTGGTCATCCTGGGACCAATGCAAAACTCTTGCTGCTGAAAGATCGCTTCTGGTGGCTCAGAAGGTATGTGTGAGGATGCCTGGAATGTGCAATGGCTAAAACACCATGCCACCTGCCCACAGGAAAACTTCATGGTCACACCTAGGAGTGGACTTTATAACAGACCTCCCAGCATCAGTTAGTCACACCTGCATCTTTGTCGCCGTTGACCGCTTCATTGCCGTTGACCACTTCTCCAAGTCTAGAGATTAATATATATATATTAATTTGTACCTGTAGTTGAAAGTGATGGAATTGCATGTGAACAACAAAAAATCACATTGTTTTTACTTACTAAACAAAAGGAATAAACATGAATAAATATTTTTAACTGAGAAAAAAGTTAGGACACCCTGTGCCCTAATAAGCTACTGTTTCCCGCTTTGGCTAAAATAACCTCAATAAGATGTTATTTGTAGCCATCTACCAGTTTTTTACATTGACTGGAAGAAAGCTTCCCCCACTCCTCAAATAATTCTTTCAGCTGTGTAATGTTTGAGGGGTTTCTTGTATGCACAGTCTGCTTTAAATAACCCCACATCCTTAATAGGATTTAGATCTGGGTTTTGCCTTGACCATTCCAGAATCCTTTTTTTCAGCCAGTCCTGGTATTATGGTATGTTTTGGTATGTTGCAAGGTCTATTTCTTAAATTTTCTGACATGGCCATGTTGGCAGTTTTTTTTTAAATGTTCTCCACTTGTAAATGATTTTTTCTGACAATAGCAATAGCTTATTGCAAATTATTTTGAGATCTTTTTACATCCCTTACCACAGGGGTTCCCAAACTTTTCAGACCGTGACCCCCCCTCCCTCCTTTCTCCTCTCTGTGTTTTCCTCCAACAGCTTGTGAGGATTTGCGATTTGGTTACAGACTGATAGAGCTAAAACAAAAAGGATCTCTATGCCAGGCTATTTTATTAACAAATTATGGACAAAAACAAATACATCCCATAACTGTGAAATGCTTACAGACAGAATACGAACAAGCTGCCTGTAACACGCGTACAGCGTTGGCTGGCGCCTTGGAACAATTATAACTTTGTATTCAGAAAAAACGCCTAATGTGATGGATGGGGGCTGTGCGCGGAGCAAAGCAGGTCCACTCTATGTTCAATTTTGGAGATCGCCACCCGCAGATCATCTTTCACGTTAAGCCGTGACCTGTGTTTATTCTTAATGTAAGTCAGCGCAGAGAATGTCTTTACGCATAAATACGTTGAGCCAAATTGCATGAGTACATCCAACGCAGCTTTCGACAACTGTGGATATTCCAGCGCGACAGAAACCCAGAACTCATCCAGCGTCTTGCCATCAAATGCCGTCCTCAGGGTTCGATCGGTTGAAAGTTCTATCAGTGCATCTTCCATATCTGACGCCAGATGATTTGCCGTGGTTACATTGAATGGTGACCTTATCCAGTCATATTGGTCGGGAGCGTCTCCTTCAGGGAAATACTTATGAAAGTGATCCAAAAGGGACTGAAGGTGAGCAGTAATAGACAACACCCGTGCATGATCCCTCCAGTTGCGTACAAAATAACATTTCCTCATTTAGTTTCCCCTCAAAAATATATCTGACAAATACAAGGAGTTGAGCGGTGCTGGACACGTCTGTGGATTCATCCAGTTGTAAGGCGTACCTCCCACTCTTCTTCACTCTGTCAATCAGTTGACACTTGATATCCTGAGCCATGTCTGTAATGCGGCAGGATACAGTCCCATCAGAGAGCGGCACTTGTTCCAGCTCAGTGGCCAGTTTATCTCCATGCATGACGCGACTCATAACTATTGCTGCTGGTTTGATTAAAGTTTCTCCAATGGTGTGTGGCTTTTTGGTCTGTGCAGTTAAATATGCCACCTCATATGAAGCCCTCTGAGCTTTAGTGGGGATAGTTGTTTGTTTAATAAGGACTTTCTTTTGTCCCTGTAACTCTTTCTCCTTTCTGCGGAAAAAGTCAGTGGGTTTATCTTTGAGGCTGGGGTGTTTGGTGTTCAGGTGTCTTTGCATTTTCACAGGCTTCAGACTCTCATGTGCGAGGACTTTGGAGCACAAAACGCATTGAGGGTGTTGTACCTGATTTATAACAATGCACGTGAAACCATAGTTTATGTATTCCTCTCTGTATTTTCTGGCTTTCGAGGAGGGATGGTCCGTTTGCGGGGCATGGGTTTGGCGGGCTGCCCTTCCAGAGGTGGAGGGTTGTCCTGGTGGCTCATCCTCTTCTCTGCCCTCTGCATTTTCCGCTGATCCTGCTCTCTCATCAGCAGGCATCTCTGTTCCCTTCTCTTTTTCTTTTGATGATAATAACCACTGTTTCATTTTTGATCAAGTTTAGATCTCAAAATAGACGATCGCTGTTTAGCAAAACACCAAATCTGCATCTAGCTAGCGCATGTTGTTGTGCTGTAAATTGTGATTGACGCCGTCACTTAACTGTCGTAATTAATCGGAGCAAACAAAGTTTTATTTCCAGTTTATTTTAATTATCCTAAATTTATACTTGCATCATTACAACCTTTTTTAACATATAAAAACAAATAAAAAAAACCCCACTTTGGGAACTGCTGCCTTACCAGACTCGTAAGCATCAACAATCTTCTTTCTAAAGGCCTCAAAGAGCTCTTTTAATCTCACTATGGTGATACCTCTCAATTAAAAATTATGAGCAAACTAAATGTCCAAGGTTTAAATAGGACAAAACTCCTTCAAAATTCTTAATAATTTGCACCTGATGTTGATACACCTGTAGGTAATTTAGCCATCCTTACTTTAATCCTCACATGAAATTGGAAGGATTAAAGTTATATTGTTAAAATGTAAAATATGTTTAACATTGTGTATATATATATATATATATATATAGTTAAACATTTTTTTACATTTAGCACACGCTTTTATCCAACACGACATACAAGTGACCAGTGGCACAATGGGAGCAATTAGGGATAAAGGTGTCTTGCTGAAGGGAAAGTTGTTTCTTTCTGGGTTAGTACTGGGAATACTAGGGAGTACTGGGATGTTGATGCACCTGATACACTTGATACACCACTTAATAGCATATTCTGCCATTATTTAAAAAAAAAAATTCAAATAAATGTAGTGAGTGACAATTGAATATTTGAAATACACTTTAACAAATTCCAATGTTACTAGCCACTAGCATTTTTACTGGCTACAATTCTTTTATTCTATTCTTTTGCTGTTGGGAACATACATTTTAAATGATTAAAGTTCACTATGGTGTGCTAAAATGTACTTGAGCTACAACCCTTTAAATGCATAACACCATTAATCATTATCAAATATGTAGTTGTGTAGTTATGTAAATATGTAGTTATGTAGTATGACAAGGTTGTATGTGACACACCTCTTTATGAAAATGTGTATTTAAATGTGTGCTTAGCTGCTGGCTAAATTAATTTCATGCCTCTTTTTTCATTTACAAAAGTCTAAATTGGATGTCAGTATTAGTTTTTTGTGTTCTAGCATTTATATGAATAATATTTGTCATGTAAATTCTGTTTCAGAATATGAAGATGGTAGCTTGTCATCCTGGGTAAATCGTGAGCGTTTTCAAAGTTACCTGCAGATCGATGGCTTCACACTCTATGAGCTGGGAGAAACAGGTACAGCTTCACAGGTTTCACAGCAAAATGCTAGATAACCATTTTGTTTCTACAGTTTTAGTCATTTAACATATGCGTTTATGCAGAGTGATGCACAGTGCGTTTCAGATGCTTGATCAATTCATAGTTTCCAGAACCCCATTCACACAAAGCGTTGATCCCAGAAAATTGACATAGAAGTGCCTTCTGTGTGAGCGTAAACACATCTTGTAATTGATTACTGAATTGATCTGTAAATGGGACCTAGTAACATTTCTGTGTGAACTGTGTAAACAAAAGGAACACAATCAATTTTCAGTAATCATGATAGGAAATGTCTACAAACTGGAATGAAACAGAAGCAAGGAGCTCCTCAATAGCCGATGATTCGCCCCCTTAGTGGAACAGCACGCAATATGCTGGTTTTTGAGCATTTTCTGAAAACAAAGTACACAAAGCTCTGCAGCTCTTAAACCCTATGGTCTTGAAAGATTGTATTTTTCAGTTACATTGCATCTGTGCCTTGATGTTATTGTATTCATGCTCATTTGCATTGCATCCCTGCCCTGTAATTAAAGGTAACCTATTATGCCCCTTTGTACAAGATGTAAAATAAGTCTCTGATGTTAAGTTTTAGCTTATGTTAAGTTTTACAGCATACTTTGTTGGACAGAATGATAGTGCTATTCTCTTACATGTAAACGGAGGTAAACATATAAATCTATATATATATATATATATATATATATATATATATATATATATATATATATATATATATATATATATATATATATATATATATATATATATATATATATATATATATCTATATATACAGGTCCTTTCTCAAAGATTAGCATATTGTGAAAAGTTCAATTATTTTCCATAATGTAATGATAAAAATTAAACTTTCATATATTTTAAGTTTGTGTCTTTTTATTGTTTTAATACTGATGAAAAGTGCAAAAGGATATTGTGATCCGGACCAATAAAAGAAAAGTGGGAAAGTTTTTTAATACAATTTGAAGGTTGAAGTCAACTTTCAAATAATTATGCAGTTATTACATGAACACAGCGTGGCATGGAGGCAATCAGCCGGCAGAGCCTATGGAGGCCCAGGATTTTAGTGACGTGCAGTTTCACAATAAAGATAGAAGCTTTGAATGGACAGTGTTTGGATATCAATGTTAAACCCTTTGAGCTTTGTAATGATATATTGTATGTGATGTTTAATTAAATTCCCAGACAACAAAATACATAGTGAATGTAAATATTGGTAAACACAGCTACATCGGGCCCGCCCTCATGGATCTGTCGGCTTAACAGGTTACAAGCAACTGGAGACGGTGTTTAAAAAGAATATTCAGAAACCACCATCACGTCTGCAGAGGATGTTGATGAAGCTGATATCCCATGTTACGATGATTTAAAACAATACAACATATTGTGGTGTTTATTAGAAGGCATTTTGTCAGCATTACATTTGACATTTAGAGCCCGATACAGGTTTGGGGAGTAAAAAAAAAGTCTGATATCGATATGTTGACCGATATTCTTTATGTGTATATTATAGTTCAGTACCAGTGAAAAGTTTGGACACACTTCCAATTGGTATGTACAAACTTTTGATTGGTACTGCATATTGAATACAATATATACATATGGATGGACTTACAGGGCTCGAAATTAACTTTTTAACTTAGTAGCCAGCAAAAATTTAGGAGCACCCACCAAAAAAAAGAATACAGACAGCCGCTCAACTAAAGCAACCATGTATTATTTATGGCCAAAATGCTAATGTATTGACACGAAATAGTACCAATTTTACCATTAAAACATGCATGTTATGTCTGCTGTGTTTTACATAGTCATGATTTCCTAAAATCACATTTTCAAATCATAAAGCCTCAAACACTTAAATTGTATGTTTGAGGTAGAGGTCTGCATTCCCGCGGTTCTCGACCAGATTTCTTCCGACGCGGGAATAAATTTCCAAATAAAACGCAGTAGCGGTCGGTAACTCTGGTGTAATTTGAACGGAAGCGGGCGGTCTAACAATATCCCGTTACCGACGTCCTTTCTGAACAGAATTTCTGCGCTTTACACATTGTTATCATATACCCTGCGCTCAGGACTGTTATGCACACGCTGCACGCTTGAACCAGTGCTTATTCAGCCTTTGTGGTCTGATTTTGGAGGTTTTGTTCTTTTGCTTATAATGGTAAATGACAAATGTCATGTTTTTTTTCTCTCAGAAAAATGTTAAATTTGTATTTTGAATAAAAATAACAAATAGGCTACAATTTTTGTACCTACATTTATTTTCTTCAGCAACACATTTTTCTTGTTGGCAGCTAAATGTTAAAAGCATCTTGACAATAAAAAATTGTACAACCTACAATTTTATTTGTTATCTCTCTCTTTCGGTAGTGTTTATATGTGAGATTCTGGAAACGGGATCTGAATTTAGCAGGAACGGTCCGGTCGGGAAGAAAATTATTTTAAGAGGGCAGCGAGTGAACAAAGAATGAATATATAGCGGGAGCGGGAGCGGGACTAAAAAAGCCGGTCCCACGCAGACCTCTAGTTTGAGGCAAAAGTTCTCATGTCAACCTCAAATTTTCTCATCATATTCTTGTCATATGTTACCCTTACATTGTGTCTTTTGCATCTTGTGCCTGAGCGCTGTGTGTTTTGTACCACACGGGTGGGCAGCACACTAGAGGTGCGCACCTGGTGACTTCTGAACCGATGTAAGGGGAACACGATCGCTTTTTGAAGAGGTTTGCTTGTGAATATAGTTAAAATGCAAACTTGCCATTGCTATACAGTAAGCTGCGGTGCTGTTGCAAGGTGCGCGCTCTCGGCCGTATGAAACCAAGCGAGATGCTGCAAAGACGTGTATTTATAACTGCTGTTCATGATCACCGCATGACAACATGACCATAATTTTCCAGTTATCCCACAGCTTAGAATGGATTTAAACACATTGTGAATCACTTAAATCAGTAGAATATATGGTGGTTAACTGGAGCATGTATTTTTACTGTCCTTCAACAAAGGTACTTTTCTTAGTCTAAAAAGTCTGACTGTTGTTTTCTTTTTCTTGTGTTTTTTTGTCACCAGGCAAATTGGTGGCAATTGCAGTTACTGATGAGAAGGATCAAACAGAGAAAAGTGTCAGGTACAAAAGTGCAATTAATAGATATTTTTGTTTCTTCTGATTACAAACAAGTCTCTTTACATTAGACTGTAGTGTCAGTCATGTCTTAATTTTGTGTTTGGTTTTATACAGAATTAGAGCATTTGAATCATTTTATTTTTCATCAGATTAAAAGGTCTCATCCAGAGAGTTGCTACTGAGCACAAGGAACAGTTTTACAGGTAAATTGATCTTGTTTTACTATCTTTACCAACTTGCAGTTTATATTTACGTGTCCTTTCTGCTCCACCTGACCACTTTCCCTCCATCCTTGCATGTCTGTTTTTAACCGCTTTGGCGGAGGCACGGAAAAGACATAAAACTGTAAAAAAAAGTCTTGCCAGTCAAGACTAACGGATTTAGATTAATGAATAGGTTCATTTTATTATTATTATTTATTTAATTAATTGAATGCTGAATTCGGAAATTATCACTTTAGTACAATGGGTGGGGAATAATGATATAGAATAAATAATAATTATTAAAAAAGCTGGCTGGCAGCAGGCCAAATCAGTCGCCAGGCCACTAAGAATGCTCCCGGTGCTCCCAATGACATAAATTCCGGGCCTGCTTTCAGTGGATGACAAGTGACAAGACACAGATAACCAAAAAGTGATTAGAATAAATATGTGAAAAGACAATCCACAATAGACAATATAATGTATGTATAGATGTGCTATATACAAATTATTCAAGGGAATTTGAATGCAAGCGAAGATATGTTAAAATGATAACATATGTGTAATAAATATAAGTATGGATAGTGGTTATTGCATGTTTTATTACACAGTGGGGGAAACATTTAACAGTTCATAAGGTAGATGGCCTGGAGTGAAAAAGCTTTTCATGTGTACTTTTGTCAGCAGCTTTGCTTAATGAACTGTAAAAATATTTAGCCTGATTTGCTCAGTAAAACTTTCATCAGTAACTTTTTGAGTATCTTGAACTTATTTTATTTTATTTATTTATTTTATTTGTCCTGTTAGACATCACATGTTTTTAATTAGCACTCTTATGACAACTCAAATTTATAAATTTACTAGTAATGCTACATTGTGAACGAATCATTATTTTTAACAAATGAACTCATAGTTCACAAAATGCATCGTAATGTGTATAGCTGCGTGGACATCCAGCCCGAGCGCAAGACACCTTACCCCTAATCGCTCCCAGTGTATCACTGGTAACTTGTAAGTCGCTTTGGATAGAAGCGTCTGCTAAATGAATAAATGTAAATGTAAATGTAAAATGTAAGAATAAAAGTTTCAATAATGTTATTAACCAGGAAGTGACTAAATTTAGAGAGAAGTCTATCTAGCCATTTATCAGGAGTAAAGTTAAAATCACATCCAGTAGGGGTGTAACATTATTACAATTATTACATGTGTAGATCCACATTTCTAAAAGATAGAATAGAAGCATATATTGTGTAAAGCACCAGTAAAGTACATGCATAATTTATGGGCAAAAATACTGATAACACAAAAATACTGTCTTATTAATAATAATAGTAATTATTAACCACCAATAAAACTAACAACTTTTTGTAACTCCATACAGGCACATAGACTTTGTTTACATTGCAAGCATTAATGCTTAATTGTTTTTTGCTCAGATCCGATTTCGTTTGGCTGTTGACATTGCTTTCAAACATTTACGTGCAAATTTCCCTCCACTGACTGATTTCACCGTTCTTCTCCATGTTGTGGCGAGTAAAAACCTACACGGTTGTGACATGTGACGATCTAGAATGACGTAAAAGTCGCATGAAGTCCGATATGACTGTTTAGATTTAGATTACATAGCAAAACATCAAATCTGTATTGGATTTAGAACCACACATGGAAGTGGCTCAAATTTGATTCGAAAAGATCAGATTCCATGTGGTCTTGCAAAAAATCTGCTAACCCAGAGTATATAAATCAAAGCAATGAAACATATTCCAGGTGGAAATATAGGCTGGAAATATAGTCCAAATAGGGAAATATGTACATATTTATAAAAACATGTGAAATGGAAAAAATCATGGTTTAACTTAAATTAATCATAGTTTTTGTTGTGTTTATACAAATGTAATCAATCCATCTATGGTCACATCTTATATAGTTAAACTGTGATAAAGTTTGAAAGTTAAAGAAAGAAAACGTACTCATCAGGTATAAAAACTTCGCTGGATGCAGTTATCAGATAACATTTGTTTTCGGTTTGGGTCGGTTTATTGAACAGTAGATAGCTTAAGCTTTATTTAGACATATTTTTTTTGTTGCTATGATAAGACTTCGCAGAGTTTGTTTTTGTGACATGTTTAAGGAAGATGCTCGCAGAGAAATGGATATCTGAAAGTGCACCCTGTTTACTTTCTTAATTTTACAAAAGCACAACGGTTTGTTGTTATTGTGAGTGTACATAAATAAAGGTAAACCGTTTACAATTTTTAATGATGTCTGACACTTACATGTATGACCACAAATGCCATATTATTTTACGTTAATTCTGCTGCTATGAGAAAAAAAATCCACATTGACGCATCTTAGAGTTTGTCGAACTCTAAGGGTTAATGTTAATATTTAGAATTTACATTAAAATGAATATAAACACTAAAAGAAAAAGTAGGTGCTTGACCTTTAAATAGCACTGTTTTGGTAATTATTCTCCTAAATTGCAGTATGTAAGTTGTCATAAAATGTTTTGTTGTGCATCACAACATGAGAAGATGAACCACACATGTCTCACATTTTTTTCTTATTTTCTATTTATCAGGGATTTCCAGTTTGGCCACATGGATGGTAGTGACTACATCAATAGCCTGATAATGAGGTCAGTATCTCTGGACCGTCATAAACATCCAAGTTGATGTCCCTGTTGCGTGTTTACACTGCAGTATAATTCTAATATATACAAATATTTGCTTTAATGCTTTGTCCAATGCATTATAGTGCATTGCAGCTAAAACATTGGAACTAAAAAAGTACATGATTAATACTTGTAGGATCACCTAAATAATTAGGGCCCGAGCACTGAGGTACAGGACGTGGGTGCAAAGCTGCTCTGTTTCTTCTACTTATTCTCTGAAATGAATCTCAGTTTTGAGGGCCTAAACATGCTTGAAAAGTCATCAAGAGTGGTAAAAATGTACATCCGGTATATGTTTCAGAATTAGGCCTGGACAAATAGCTTGATAGCACCACCTACACCGGTTAAGCGAAGTGGCCCTCGCACTGTGTTTTACGTACATGTTTGAATTTCGGTGGACTCATGTATCATCTCAGGACATAAAAAAATCGTACCCATGGGTTTCCAATCCGTGCTCTTAGTTTTTTGGCTCTTAGTGCGCTTTGCTGTTACACTGAGAAAGGATTGTGCTCATGAAAAACATTCTCTTCTTAACCAGACTTCTTAACCAAGGCTCAGATTGACTTGAAACCAAAAGTAAATATGTGTCTTTTAGAAATAAACAAGCATGCTAAATTTGATGGCAATCGGACAATAGGTGTTTTTATAAAAAGTAACGGAAGGATATTTTTATAATAAGGGTAAAAAAGAATGCTTTATTTATATGGTACAATACCCTTCATATCACATAACGTTTGAAGTAGGCACAAAAGTCTGATATTATGGGATAGATCTATGCGTTGTTCATTTTAAACAACTTTGCCCCTAGAACCACTGCTGTTAATCAAACTGTTCTTTAATTATTCAAGATTAATTGAAAAACATAATTATCCCATTCCTTTGGATCTCACAGCTCTGTGTTCTAGAGCCACCGTGTGTGTATATATATATATATATATGGATATATGGATATATATATATATATATATATATATATATATATATATATATATATATATATATATATATATATATATATATATATATATATATATATATATATATATATATATATATATATATATATATATATATATATATATATATATATGGATATATGGATATGGATAGATATATATTATTATATCCATATATATATATATATATATATATATATATATATATATATATATATATATATATATATATATAAGCCATATAGTGATATATGGATATATATATATATATATGGTCATTCTGTTTATATATGGATATATGGATATATATATATATATATATATATAAACAGTCTGGGGCACATTCCACTATATATGTTATTTAAATGTTACTAGCTTATTGCCACATTATTAGTTTGATAATTAGTTGTGATTTTTTTTTTTTATAATACACATTCATAATGCACAGCAATAAATGCATATCGTAAGCAATAATACAAATTTCTCTTACAACTGAGTGCAGCTATAACATCAGACTGCTGACAAAGACAGAAAAGTAGTAGTTAATTAAATGTTGACAATCTCTACCCTATTTGCATAGACACAGACCTGACAGAGAAGCTCCGCCTCCTTCAACACTGTGCTTGTAGGCTACATGAGCAGGGACAAACAATGGCTGCGTCTAAGAAGCATTATAGATGTTGTGTTTTGGGATGCAACAATGAACATAAGAGTCTCCGTAGACTACCTATGTCAGAGCCACTGAGGACAGAGTGATTACAATTCCTTTAATTAGGAAATATTCCCTGAAAAAACAGTAAAGTGTTATATGTTTGTGCCAATCATTTCACGTTGGACTGCTTTACAAACATGTGACAGTTCAATGCAGGATTTTTGCAAAGGTTAATGTTGCAAGAAGGGTTAAAACCAAAGCTTCATTCCCGAACTTCAGCTACAGAGGAAGTAAGTCTCACACTTTATATTTTGTTTTCCAAATTGCTGAATGAGCTTCTTAGCACGTTGGAAAGCGAATGTGGTTAAAGTTTACTCTGCCCTTTTACATTGCTGTCTTCACGTGTTACCATAATGATCGTAAATAGGAATGTAGTAGTTAAATATTGCTCATGAAAGCCCTTCGATGTAGACCACGTGAATTTGTCATGCTCATAATCACAAGTCTGAGTTTGTAAAGTTTGTGATGGCATGCAAAGGCACCATGAGACCAGCTATGTAGTTTTATTTTAATCGTGCCGAGTCTTTGTTGCCGGTATGCGTGAATCTCCGCCGAGGGAGCCTGCAGCACCAGCTCATTTGCATTTTATGGGGCACACAAAGAAACAGCGCATTTCTTCTCATGAAGTAAAAGTGGCAACTTTAACAAGCTATTAAAAGTTTTCTGTGGGGAATTTTGAGCTAAAACTTAACATACACACTCTGGGGACATCAGAGACTTGTTTTACATCTTGTAAAAAGCGGAATAATAGGTCACCTTTAATAATATGGGTACTCAGTCCGTACATTTGCCAATTCTTGCAGATCCTATCTTGTACTTTTCATATAAGAACAGGTTTGTTTTGTTTGAGGTGGTGCTTGATTTTTTTTTGTCTACCTAAAAATGCTTTTAGTTAAGTGAATGGATACCCGTCATTTTTAATAATATGAAATACTTTATAATATTCTATAATATATACTACATTCATTTACAAACTGTGACCTATATATACACATGTATGTAATGTTTCCTTCAGACATTGTGATAAATTAAAATGTGTTTATCATTTTGTTTTGCTGCAGTGAGGTGTCAGTGCCAAACATCATCATCCTCAACACGTCAAACGAGCAGTACTTCTTGCCTGGTGAACCTGTGGAGAGCCTCCAACAGCTGCTCCAGTTCATTAACAGCGTATTGGATGGCAGTGCTCCGGTACAGACTGTTATATCACATTTCCTGAAAACTTTTATTTGAAAACTATTGGTTTTGTTCACAAGAAGCATTTTAATAGAACATGTGTGCTAATTGGTGTTTATGGAAATACATGTTCATTTTCCCTGATCCTTCACATTTGTGTAGTTAAACCCACTTTCATATTCTTAAATCAGTATCTCTCGGCTGTAAGGTTTAATTTCATCCTTTCAGTCTTTTAAATTCAGAATATGTTTGAAGATTTTTCTTTTTTTCTTGGTCAAACAAATCTGCACTACCTAAAATGCTTTTGCACTGCCGAATAAAATAAATAACTTTTTTGTTGTCCCCAAGTTTGGGACAACTTGCCTATTGACTGATTTTAACCATAGAATCAAAAAGCTAAACTGACTTTTGTTTTCAAACAGGCATTTGGAGGAGATGGAATACTCCAAAGAATCAAGCGAGTTGTGTATGATGCCAAATCTACAATAATGGTAAGTCAGGGGGGAATGTGATGCAATGCAAGGCTTGTAAATAATTTCCATTTTAACCAATCAAACTTTATTGCGATGTTCAGGTGTTTTTCAGGTGCTTAGTATGCTTAAAATTTCATGAATTTAAGCCCATGCATCAGAATTGTTAATTACCAAGCTTGGATATGAGTATCATCAAGCCTTTGTCATGAGGAATCGAGTCCTCCTGAGAAATTAGGTCATGTTTTGCAGACAGGCATGATGACAGGGTACTCACAGAGGGACTCTTTTCTCTTTTCTCAAGCAAATTTCCCACGATCTAACCTATGCTACCTTCCAAGCTAACTATAAAAAATACAGTAAAAACAAAGATGTGATGATTTCACTACCCATAGCCTCAGTTCTATACGAGTATATAAACCATTTATTGTCTTATAAATTAATTGTATTGCATTACACCAGTTTCATTGTATATTTAATTGCATTTGAAGATGATAATTACTTATTGTCCTTGTATTATTTCAATATTATTAGTATATACCTTAAATTATTAAGGTCTTGCCTAGCCTGTGTCTCATTCACGAACTTCCAACTCAGTTTAAACACAATTTTATTTGTTGTAGCAGCTGCATAAAAAACTATTGAAGAGCATTTACTGTAATTAAACCAAATATCATAGTGATCATTCTGTTTCAGTTCGTTTTAAGAAGTTCTTTACCCTTTTTGTGCTGTCAGTCCACTGAAACTGTCCATCTCTCTCATGTAGTCTGTGTTCCGCGGTTCTCCAGTGTTGGGTTGTTTCCTGTTTGGCTTGCCATTAGGCGTCATCAGTCTCATGTGCTATGGCATCTGCACAGCGGAATCTGATGACAATACGGACGACATGGAATTGAGAAAGAGAGAAGGCTTTACAGACGAGGAGGAAGAGGAGAGTGAGAATGATGTGCGGTATCAATTGACTGCTAACATAAAACACACAGGAGAAGAGGATGAAGATGTAGAAGAAACTAAAGAGAAGAGCCCAAATGAAAAAAAGATTGATTAACAAAAATAAATAAAATATTTAATAAATTCAAATGCTTCATACAGGAGGAACAATTGGCCTAGATCTTCTTGACGGGTTTTTATTGAATTATTAACAAATTCTCTTAATGGATAATTTAAACAAATAATTTTGACCTATTTCTTTATTTTCAGAATGTTACCTGAATATTTGTCTGTCAAATTTTAAAATAGCTTTAAAATATTTCTGTATAGTTGAAGAGTAGATAATGGTGTATGTTAATGCAGACAATGTTAATGCACCAAAATTTGATTGTAGGATTAAGTTAAGACTTAGGACCGGTATACATTTATCATTCTTTAAGTTAGTTAAAGTAAGGGTTTGGGATATGGGTAGCGTTTAGGTTTAAACTACATTACTTTGACAGAAATGTTGTTCCCGAACTAGCAAGCATGTTGATCCAGAAACACATTTTGCTTGCCAAATGACCTTTTGCTTATTGTCTTTTCTTAACACTCATTTTGACAATTAAGATGGCAAATAATATCTCTCGGACATACAAAATACAGTATATACCTTAGTTCGATTTTTTAATGCCTTTGTTGAAATATAAAAAACAATTATTGTTATTTAAAGTAATTTCTACAGAATCTTCTACAGTCACTAACTTTCAGTCCCATCTTCAGTCCCACTTTATGTTATTAGATGCTTGTTGTCACTTTTGTTATTCTGTTATTTTGTTTATTTTTTTATTTTTTTATTGTCTTTTTATATCCCTGGTGTCAATATAATTAAAAAATCCTTCAAGAATAAGTTCTAGATTGCAGAGAATAAGTTCTAGATGGCAGATCACAAGCACCTTGCAGATGAATTAAAAAAGTATAGTTTGTCATGATTATATTAACATTCAACTATGAAATATTAAAGTGAATAGCCAAATAACATAGGTGTTCCTCCTGAGCAACAGTGACGGTTAACAGGTAAAATAACATATTTCCGACAAATATTTCCAATTACACCTGACCAAACTGTACCATAACCTTTGTTTATTACGTTTAAATTGCGCAAAAAGCATTTTTTCCAAAGCATCTTTTTCGAGCTACAGCACATGTGCACAAGTTGGCTGGCAGTTTCTCAGTGAAACGTCACTGTTTATCAGTTGGCGTTTGGTTATTTTTACTGGAAGGCAGAACTCAGAAAATGAGCGTTGCAATCCACCCCATTCTTAGTAATAACAGAAACGCATCTTGTTTATATTTATAATTATCTTTGCTTCCCACTATTGCTTAAAATCAAACCACTCTCCACATAATAATAGTTTTAAAATACTAGGATGTTTTTTTTCAGATAGATTTGCATTTATATCTGTGCAGTCACTAGTCGCTATGTTCCTAGAAAATCTTCTTATTTTTCTAACTTTAATTATATTTGCAAGTTTGTTTTTATGTTAAACATTTGCATCATTTTCAAATCCTATTTAACAATTATTTGTATATTTAAAAAGCCATTCTAAATACAGTGCTTGCTAAACATTTGTCTTTCGAAAAATAAAATAAAAATTGTCAGAAAAGACAATGAAAAGAGTTCAAATTCAGAGTAAAAGAAATAAAGAATCCCTGTCAAAAAAGCTGTCATGTGTCGTAATTTCTGCGTTTTACATTTCCTACTGTAAACATATCAAAACTTTTAAGTCTCAATATATATTGAATAAAAGTCTAAAGGTCTGAATATATGGAATGAAAGTCTGAATATAATGAATGAAAGTCTGATTATATAGACTGAAAGTCTGAATATATAGACTGAACTTCTTAATATATTGAATTGAAGTCTAAATAAATTGAATAAAGTTTCAATATATTGGAATAAAAGTCTGAATATATGGATTGGACTTCTGAATATAATAGAGAAAAATAGAAAATAGTATATAAAAAATATAATAGAAAAAAACCTTGTTATCAGAGTGACAGCCTTCTGAACTATATTGCTTTACAAAATGGGATCAGCTGAAATTTTCCAATACTTTGTTGAACCAGAAAACTTTTTTGCAACAGTAAGTCATACAACAGCAACAGTTTGGATTTGAAGAATCAAATTGAGGATTATATTTCTATTATTGCAACATTTTTAGACCTTATTAGTAATCATTATAGAGCTCAAATGTAACAAACACAGCAGTTTGCAAACAAACAGCATTATGTGCAAACAAATAGAAAGCGGTTTGCAAAAAAAAGCGATTTGATAGAACATGCAGAAGTGTTACAAACAAATGCAAATGAAATGTGTCTTTTTTCCAGTTGCTGTCACTGGCAGCAGTGGCACGTAAGGTAATATTTACAGCTTCTTCCAGGAGACCAGTGTAAAAGGCCTGGTGGCGCCATCTGCTGTTTTGGTAGAGAAATTGCACAGCTGTATTTGTGAGAAAATCTGCACGCTCACATTTTTGAGAAATTCAAGTCAAGAAAATCTCATAAAACAGGTTTGTTGTAAACACAGTGGATTTGTTTGTTGCAACTCTGTATGTTCTATCAAATCGCTTTATGTATTTGCAAAGCGCTTTCTGTTTGTGGATATTTGTTGCTGGGGGCTATTTAACAGAGAGTCTGACCCAAATTAGTTGTGGTATGTTTTTTGTAAATTTGGGTAAAACATCATACTTACTAGCTCCCTAGTACTCATTAAGATTGATCTACCCAGCTAGAAATGTAAAAATGTTCTAAAAACATCCCCAAAACACAAAGCAATGTTGTGGGAATGTTTTCAGTGGGAAGTTTTATTTTTGTTCCCAGAAAGTTTTTACAAACAATTTTTTGTTATAGTTATTGGTGATAATATTATTGGATTGTACCCTTTCCATATGTTTTTAGAGCAACATTAAAAAACACTAACATTACATTTGGTTTCTCTGTTGGTTTTAACAAACACAATGCAAACACCATTACTACCTTTACATATACTGTATTTGTATTATTTAATATATTTATTTATACATCATGCTTAATTTAAAATAATATAGTTCCATCGTGGTGATCAGTGTTTGGTTTAGTTAGGCTCTTGACGCCCAACATTTGGTTGTTTTTCTGTCATAATGGTGCATTTTAAAATACAGTACATCTACTACAACTATAAACTAACAAAATACAATGATTACATTGAAATAGTTAAGTGACATTGTTCTAACAATAAAACAGTAAACTACAAACTATCCCTGGTTAAATGAGAGTGTTGTAATTGATTTACTGTGTGTATTGAAATTTTATCACTCACAAACAGAGATATCAAGAATCAGCATATGAATCTCACAAATGGTACAAACAGAATTTGTAAAACAGTTATATAACATCTTAATAAGCTCAAATACAACACTCATTCAACCAATAATGCTTTAAAGTTATTAGGTGACATGTGGTTAAAATATGTTTTGGAGTTTGAAATCTGAGGATGATGATAACTTCCACTTTCAGTTTAATTAATCGTTTTCTTAGACAGCTGAATTTACTAAAAAGCCAGGTAACCAAGTTCATTAAATTAATTTACAATATACACACATTCATTCTCAAATACACAATAATTATATTAATTCTCAATTATAACATACGTTGAACTTTTTGATCAGTAAAAATGAATCGCAAGGCCTGGACCTCATTGGTGGGTATAGCCCTATATACATGTAATCCACAAAAAGAAGTACCAAAAAAACTGCCTGTCAAAAACAGCATGTTAGAGTGTTAATTACAAACCATGCTTTTTTGTGTGTAATTGTCTCAAGAAAGACCTGGGGCCAGTTGCATAAAACTGTTTTAGACCAGTCTTATGAGTTAGTCATCTAATTTTTTTCTTTAAGAATAGTACTTACTTTTTAAGTCGGTTGCATAAAATCTTAGATTGGTCCAATTTAAGCTTATAAAGTTAGACTGCTGACCAACTTTCTGTTATGATCTATGTTTCCATGGAAACTTGTCAACTGCTCTTTATTTAAAGTGGCCTGACTTTAGCTGTGTCCGAAATCGCCCCTATCCCCCATATAGTGCACTACGTAGTGTGTCGGCCATTGTGTAGTGTTGTCTGAATTTTGAGTGAACAACTCATTCCCTACATTAGATCACTACTTTATACCCACAATGCACTCTGATTTCAAGTGTACAACATATGTACACTCATCGACTTTTTTAAACATATATAATGAATAAAACAAATAAACATTTGAACATTCTGTTCTCGTTTTTATTGTAAGTAGCCAATACAAGAGTTACTATAATTAATTAACAAACATTTCTTTTTTTATTCTCATGATTTATTATACTTATATTGTATTTTTCTATAATAAGTATATTCTATAACAATTTCGGACACAGCATTTGTCTTGTGCTATAGCAAATATTAATGTTTGGTTTTCTGAACAGACAATAATAATAAAAAGATTTTTCTAGGACCATTAAAATCCACTGGAAATCTTTTCTGTTTTCTTTATGCTTCTTTCAAGGTACATAAGACTAATTGATTTACTGAAATATTACATTTTCTCAGTTATTTTAGTCCAAGCCTTCTGTTTTTTATATTATTTGCATCGAAATCACCTAATTTGTACATTTTACTTGATTAAGCTGCATTGTATTTCTCTAAAATGCAATTTGTTTAGCAAAGGAAAACTGTGATGAGCCACTGTCTGCCATTTTGTTTTAAGTTGTTCAGTGTCTTACTTTTTCCACAAAGCAGTGTGATTTAGACTGCCTTACTAAAGACAACCATCAGCTTGTTTTAAGCATCATTCTATCTTCAATGACTTTAGCTAGTCTGACTAATTCCTAGACAAAGTCTAAAGATGATGGCTATGTGTACGCAACCGGCCCCTAATACAGTGCAACAAGAGCTTTGCAACCTTCTCAGTTTGCATTTTACTATGTGCAATAATGTATAATGTTTGTTATCTGTGACTACTAAAAAAACAGCACACAATGAATACGTTTTTTCTATCATATAACATAAATAAGCACGACATTGGGAAAACTCACCAATAAATACTAGTGACTAAAGTGATAAAGAAAACTTTCATATAAAGATTGCTGATGTGTCAGTCACCTAATAATAGATACAGCTCAATACAGTCTTAAGAAAACAGCAATGCTTGAGGTTTTTTGATATTTTGACAGAGCAGAATGCATTTTGCAGACATCAAATAGTATTGGCACTCTTGTAAAGAAAGAGTGGTTATAGTGGCTTTCTTGAAAGAGATAACAGACAAAAATACAAAGACACACAAAAAAAACTAAGCTAAACAGCAAAAATGAAAGAAAAAAAAACGCAAAGGCTTTAAAGGCATTTTAATATAAAATGTGATGTTAGTTTATGCTAAACTGAGATTTAGGCATCTTCTAAAATTATTTGCAACTTTGTACAACACAAAAATTAAACGGTCACTTACAAGAGATTGAGGACAACAGCTGGCCTGGCTTATCAATCACTGAACCTACGATACCCAAATTGCTTCATCAGGAACCCACATATGTCCTCAATGAGTCTAATATCGCTCCGTGGCAAATTTTGCCTCCATATGTTAATGTTGTCTGGTGATATGCCTTCCTCATACATTAAGTTAAACAAGTTTGTGGATGTGCTAAACATGAGCTGGTTCAGAGCTGAGGTTGATACAGGGATCCCTAAGAAAGAGTGTATTTTCTCAGCTGTGTCTTGTGGATAATTTACAACATCCTCAAACCTGACTTGAAGATAGGAATCCTCAGATACGTTAGCCGTAACTCTTCGAACTGCAGCGGTGTGAGCAAGCCACAGGTGGGCCAGCAACAGCACAGGATTGGTCTCTGAACGAGATATAAGGTGCCACAATATCCTAAATTCGGCTGCAAATTTTGTACATCTGTCTCTAAGCATGTCTTGTTTGAATATAAGGGCTAGGTGCTGTGGGATATTCTTGAGGGAATATAGGCTTGGTTTGCTGTTATATAGCATCATATAGATCCATGCGCGGGGGTCCCTGATAATATAGATAGCCCTGAAAGAAGAGCCGATAACTTCTTGGAGAAAGGGAAGTTTAAGAGCCCAGCTGCCACTGCACAGATTTAGAACAACACATGCATTAGGGTATTCTGCTGTGTGTTTTCTTAGCTCTCTGATATACTGAACATCTCTGTCCAAAGCAGCTTGCACCTGTCCTTTCATTTCAGCCACTGACTCCCTTTTTCTCAGACTTTTCCTTTTGTGAGGAAGACTGACTCTTTGGGCCAGCTTGATATGGGTGGTTTCATAGAGTGGCATATTTTGCAAGAATAAGTGGGTGTTGTGAATAAGTGAACGTAGCCAGCCCTGAATAATTTTAAAACACCCACGATGGGCTTCTGACCGTGTCCATTCACAAGCATCTACTAAAGAGTCAAATTCAAACTCTGTTTCTGGTATATCCAAGTGTTCTGTAGGGATGTGTAAATAGATAAAGTCTGTATTGTTGTAAAAAAGCTGTTTAAGGATATCCGATCCAGAGCCAGGTAGTGTTGTTATTACTACAGTGGGAAGAGGGAGTTGATCCTTGTTTTTTTGCTTGCTAGGTTTAGCGTCGGTGGTGGCTCCTTGCCACTTCACAGTACAAAGAAGCTGATCACAGCTGTTTGAGACAAATAGGAGCTCAGTCATCCACAGCAGTAACACAGAGAGCAGAGTGTAGCGCATCAGTCTGGTAAAGCAAACATAAATTTTGCGCTGCAGGGTCAAAATTACAATCACCACACACAGTATTACCCCAGCTAAGACACTTACCAGAAATCCTAAGTCAAAAACATGATTGTGCAACATTGTCTGTTTTTGGACAGGATGAACTCCCAAGCCAAAACGAATTGTCTGATGTCTGTCTTCAACCTTAGCATACCCCCCAAAGCCCAGATAATTTGAACGTGCACCTATGTCTTTGTGATTGGTCACTATAGAAACTATTTTCTCAGTATTGTTGATGATGATAGAAAGTTTAAGCCCATTCTTACTGTTATCAATGAACTTGCAGTCAGAAACTTTAATATAAGGCCCATGCATCACATAAGCCATTCTAACAACTGAATCTGTAAAAGGAAAGGTGAGGTTGATAAACTGGGTCCATCTCTTCTTAAACTCTGCTGCCTGCTCTACCTCCTGTATCTGTGTAATGGGGCTGTATCCCTGATTATCAAACCAGAACATTTTGTAATGAGCATCCCAGACATCCATCAATGCCCCGTTATATCTATCCTTAAACTTATGGGGAACATATTTAAAGTCAATGTCCAGGTTGTGGAAAAATGCACTGACAGTGTTAACTGGTGAGTCGTCCCTTTTCTCAATGTGGTCGACTACCAAAAGAGTCTGTGAGTTCAGGAGAACCAACGCTCGGTACACACTCCTTAATTTCATAGCTGAGGAATATGCTGCGGCTGCCTCCCCACTTACGAACATTGTCTCTCTATGGGCAGAGGCGGCAATAACCTCTCCTGCACAGTCTCCGACCTCTTTATCAGTCCAGCGCAGCCTACTGGCACACTCCCCAAGCTGTCCTTCCCATGGAGCATTACACTGGCTTGTTGGAGAAGGACTGAACACTAGCACATTGTTTAAGTAGGTATATTTGGGGCCATATAAAGCCTCAGATACAAATACTTGTCCATTAGGAGCAAAAGTAAAAGAGTTTTGGTCTGGATGCTCATGACCAGGGTTAAAGCTGTTCCAGCCATCCACCCATGAGTAAGGCTTAGTATGGACAATGTCAAATATTGCCCGACCACCAAGCTTTCCAGATTTAAATGAGACAAAGGTATTTCCCTGGGCCATAGGTAAACCAGCCCCATAGGTGACCACACCCCAGTCTGAGAATATGTGGATCTTAGCCTGACTGTACCCATAAGGGGGAAGTGGTATAAGGTCTGCATTATACCAGATAAACTCTGTGTGAAGAGTTGTCCAACGCTGGGCAAAGGACTGGCCTAAGGGACCATCTTTGGGTCTATGCTTTCTTATCTGCTGTGCCAGCCAGTTTCCTGACCCATTTTTAAGCACAAAAGAATCTAAAAAAACTAACTGGCTCTCTGGTCCATAGAACCAGTTGTAGTTTGAGTCCCCTATACCAACTGTTCTCTGAAAGCCTGGCAGCAAAGTGGCGTAATAAAACCAAAAATGAGTACAAAGCCAATTGTTCTTGGTATTGTCTATGTTGAAGTGGCGCTGTGCTAAAAACACATACTGTGTGATTGATTTTGCTGTATAACTCCCATATGCCACTCCCTCATCCAAAGAGCCATCAATAACATGGTTTAACAAAAACATTGTCTTCTCCATATAGTTTACAGACACCTGTTTCCAAATCATCGACTCTATGTCATTATGTGCACCTGCAACTATTGCACCAGTTAAAATAGCTACAACATTAGTGGTTTGATGATTCTGTAAAAACTGTTTTCCCCAGCCTCTGTACTTTGACATCTCATACAGCTCTTTTGTTTGAGAATGTATTTTCTTCAAGTACAGGTCCTGGCGCTGCTGATCCAGGAATGAGTAGATGAAGTCAAAAGCAGTAGCAAATCCAGTGAGAGAATGAGCCGTGGGCACTTCATCATTAGGTGCAATGGATACTTTCCAGTCTGGATATCCTGACATTCTATCCATAAACTTAATCAGGAATTGTAAAGCAGCAGTGTCCTCAGGATATAGCAAACAGTAGAGAGCAAGAGGTGGGAGGTTGTTGCCATAAATCTCATTCCACTTGCTAGTGAACTCATTGTGCTTGGCAGGAGGCATGTAGAGTGGTCCTGTGGAGAGCATTGTAAACACCGCTGCCCGAATGACTTTAAAAATGTGGCTATGAGTTGTGATTGACCTTTGTCTCAAAAGTGGTACATCGTCTTGGCTAAAGTACAAGTTAGGGTGAAGAGTAGTGGCTTGGAGTTTTCCTAGCTCTGGCACAAGGTTCCTGGTGACATGGAACTGCCCAAGGTCACTAAAAATATCTTCTTTTTTTAAAGCATTAGATACTCCAGAAAACGCAGTTCCCACTGCTAAAAGAGAGGCTAAGAATATTGGCCACCCTATGCAGTTCCAAGTCACTGTCCACACCATTTTTTCTTCCTTTTACTTGTTATTTGGTGGCTATAAACATTTAACCTAAAAACACTTGTTATCCTTTCTTCAATTAAAAAGGCTCCTTATTCAAAGGAAAAAACACAAATGATAAATGGTGTCCAATTTGGTTAATATGGTTTCTTAAATTTTTATGCAAGGGTTTTCTTTGGTTTCCAAAACATATATGCTGCTTTTAAAATGAATGTGATTACAAAGTTTTAAATATTTCAAATAAAAAAAAAAAGTGTAAAAAAATACACTTAGCCTGCATTTAGATAAGAGACGTTTTGTAAATGCATTACATGTCCTTTAACCAAACCCTTACCATTCTCTTACCTATAACGATTCTCTTTACAAAAGAAAATTGCATGTCATATAATGTATATTATTAATCCGTTCAGGTGTAAGAAAATCCATTACATTGGGCTAGTAGACGATGTGGTTTCCGTTTGTAAATGTGTGATGTCCATCCCCACAAAAAAGCGCGAGCTCACTGTCTGCTCTGATCATAGCAAACATCCACACAGATACAATTATGCATCAGTATCAAACATTTATAAGGTCTGATTTGTGTTCCAGAGAAAATCACGTTACTTATCAAAAATATCCATCGTTGGATGCGTCTTTTTTTCATTTACCTCGTATTGCAGACAGATGTAAAGAAGCATATAGCATAGCAGAGATGATGTAATGACAATTAACGACATCCTGTAAGGCGGATATTTTAGTGTCCGTGTAAAAAAGTGTTATGCCATTGCATCCATGTGCCGCGGGATTTCATCGCGTGAACCGCATTTCATGTTCGTCCTGTTTTGCTGTTTTGTACGTTGTCTGCGGTTCCGTCAATGACACGATGTTACCATAGCGACGACTGCCTGTAAAGGGCGTTCTCTATAAAGCTGCTTCTCCTTTCGAAGGCTGCATACGTCATTACTCAAGGTTTTATTTAAGAAAAGCAACCGTTACATTTGAAGGTAAGAATGAAACTATAGCGACTATCCCCCTCTTATAAGAAATACATATTAATTTTATAGTGTTTTTAAAACTGAAATTAGACAGCCGCGATAACGTATGTAGCCTTTAAATGCGACCTACAGAGGACGCAGCATTCCAAATGAGACACAGCCAGCGCTCTCTCTCTCTCTCTCTCTCTCTCTCTCTCTCTTTCTCTCGCGCGCACGCACGCACACACACACACACACACACACACACAACAACAACACTACGCGCGTCATAGGAAACCTCCATTCTCTTTTGCTGGGGGTCTAGGGAGGAGCCCTAGACTATCCCTGTTATTGAGCCAAAGTATGGAAAAAAATACCCCAGAAATACTACATAGTTTCTGACATAACACTTAAAAATGATCACGATCTAACACATAATAGTAATTTGACGGGTTGTGATATGAAGTAATGATGAGGATTTGCATGTTTTGTTATTCTGTACGTTATTCATTGGAAGCATTTCTCTTTAACCGCTGTTAAAAACGTATAGGATAATCCCAGATAGCGGACCAACAGTGAATCAACATTGAATCATTGTTGATGCATCAACCAAATTATAATTTAATCAATCTTGAAAGTCAGGCTTGATTTTTCATCCTTATGTAATGTTATTTCAATAAAGAAAAATAGATGAAGTTAAATGAAGAGAAAACATCTTCAATATATGAAGATAAAAATATTATTTTTCACTCATTTAACATTGAATGAATGCTGAGACAATATTCGCCGAAGATTGAATCAGGTGTTTTAGGGAGCGAAATAAAACAATCTGGGAGAGGAGCCTAAGGACTACAGCAGAGAAACACGTAACTGTTGCCAGTGCTGAAAATGATTCACTGGGGGATGTAGTTGGGGACATATTTTATATTTTTAAACCAAAGATGCAGAAAATGGTTTAACATCAATCAAATTTAACATGATAAACACATCAATTACATGTCTGCACTGATTTATAAGACTGAAACTTATAGGTTTAGTTTGGTCTTCTGTGTTTAAATTTTTCTTTGTAATTACCACTGTGCATAAACATACTCTCTTGTTCTTTGTATTTAAAGAGTAAGTGTAACATTTGCATCTGTAAATTAAAAGGTTAACTCTCACTTCTCCCCCATTTCAGTGAGGACCTAAAATGGTGATGTGCACCTTTAAATTGATGTAACTTTGGATTAATCTAGCAGCCTGATCTTAGTCACATTTTTAAAAAGACACGTGGAGGTTTATGAAGTTCATAAAGAACTCATAAAAAATTCATAAAGAACATTTATGCAAAAACATTTTACTTTTAAGAAAAACTACATAATTTAACATATATTTTATATATTTGAAATTGTAGAAAAACAAATTCATATGTCAAAACAAGTTTTTACGGAAGTTGTAGGCGGCTATAAATTGTTATTTTTTCTTGTATTGTTTTCCTCATGATCTCGACTTAATCTTCTAGTGATCTCATGATCAAATTTAAGTTACAAACACATTCATTTACTACTTTTAACAGCATTTAAATGGAATAACTTACAGTCAACAAAAAGTCACAAAACCAACTGTACAGTGTTCATGTGGTTGTCAGCTAATGCACATTTTTTAGATTTGTGTTATTTTAAAAAATAAGCTGTTCAATGCTATTAAAGTTAGAAACATGTATATTATAACTTTAGAGACGGTCCCTAAATTCAGGAACAAATTCCAGTCCAACTTTATTGTCCATTGTGGACAGTTATTTGTTTGCTACACTTGTGGTGAGAAAACAACTTTTGTTATATCAAAATCACGAGAAAACAACTTTTGTTATCTCGAGAAAACAATACAAGAAAAAAATAAGTAAAAGTAAGTTTTCTTACAAATTATTATAATGAAAATTTGGCTTTCAGTGACACTTTAACTGCTGTACAAACAAAATCCACTGCTTTCTGTGCATGAATAGTGACATTAAACAGATTACTGTCACTACATATTTCCATTGCAAAATGGTGGCGAAATATGAAAAATACTATCTTAGAGCTTTCCAATCATATATAGTTTAGTAGTAGGTTTAGAATATATAATATCAAATGGGGCCATGACATTAAACTAAATTACTCTCATTACATTATTCCTTTTACAAAAATATGATAAAATATCAAAACTACACTCTTAGAGCTTTTTGTATTTTTTAAAGTTTAAAAAAAAAGATTTGTTAAGTTTTATTATTTACAATTATTACTGTCATAAATATATAATAAGAAATGGGCAAACCTGGCTTGTGACTTTTAACAAAATTACTCTCACTATATCAATCCTTTGGCAAAAAAACTTTTGTCAACAACTTATAAGTCAAGTCAAGGTTTTAAGGTGTGGGAACAGATTATTAGTGTTACAAATACATCCTAGCAAACACACAACGTCAGTGAGATGTTTAGATCATGTCTGTATAATTACTTATTACTTATAAGGCCTGTTATAAGAATCCTGTCTATATTGCATTGAGCTGCGATGACGTGTGAGATATGTGCTAAAGTCCCTTCAACTCACAAGCAAATGATAAATTGTTGAATTTTTAAATTAGGATGTTTGTTTCTGTCTGTTATTTTCTGTCTTTCATATTTCCTTTTTTTATTTTAATTCATTCATTTACATGGAAACCCTGATAGCAAGCATCTATTGAAATGAAAAACTGATGATTTTTCAATGTTAATTTCATTGAATCAATATTACTTTTGCACCCGCATTAAAAAAATTGTGACATTTTATCAAACCACCATTATGGTGATCAGTGTTTGCTTTAGTTGGGCTCTTGATTTTGATTACGTGTTTGCAGTAGTGTTTTAATCAGATCACATATGCTTTTATAAAGAAAGAAGAAAGAATAAAATGCTTTACAAGAGTTAAGTTGTTATCAAACTTCAACAAAATAGAAGTTGTTCTACACTCTTAAAAATTGTCCCGTTAAAAAACAAACAAAGTAAGTAACTGGCAGCACGGTTGCCAGCAAGTTACTGTTAAAGTAACAGTGTCTTGCTGTTGTTGAAATTTACAGTTTGTTACTGTTTTTGTAAATACATGATAATGCTGTTATTTTCTACATTAACAGTAAATTACTGTCGAAAGCACAACTCCATTATTCTCATTTTAAATGCTGTTATACTCTAAATTTTATATTTGTGGATTACAGAAATAATTAACACCAACAAACAAGTTATGGTTTGTTTAAACTCTCTTTATTCCTATTCAACATCAGATTAATTGTTATGCTGTTGAATAGTTGTTGTTGTTAAATACAGGCAAAAAGTACAGGCAGTTATATTATAATATTCTGAGCATGAACTGTGGTGCAACAAAAAGCACACATGCCTTACCTTTACATAGAACACTAATGTAGCATGAAATCAGGCTTAAAAACAGCCTACAACAGTTTCAGTGATGAAAAACAAGCAAGTTTTTAAAATGATTCAGTAACAAATTAAAATAGTTAAGGCTTCAACAAACACCAGCCCTTTTGGAATATGACAACAGTTTATAAAACACAAGCTAGTGTAAAAAACAGCCAACAAACTTTTTATAGAAATAAACACATGAATTAACACAAACGCATGTATTTCAAGGAAATACAAAATCTTTTGTACAGTAGACAATGTAATGTTTAAAAAGATGGCACTTACTGAAATTTAGTGTGTTAATGACAGGTCTTACATATCCCACACTGAATAAGATAGCTGAATATAAGACGGCTGGACACTCCAGTGCCTGTAACTCCGTGTCTTCAATCAGGATATTGACATCATCCATTCTAACGCTGGCTCTTCACATCAAGGGTGCACCATGTCAAATTCTTGTTCATGTTACCTTTGCTGAGTCCTGTAAAAAAAAAAAGCAAAATATTTTACAATGAAAATTACATTTTTCCCCCCTTGCATTTTTACATAAAAAAAGAACAGGCAGTAGAGAAACTTGCTATTTTCCTAAAATAAAGATAGAAAAATTAGCAGCTCAGCATTGTTCTTCTGATCGACAAAAACAGGAAAAACAAAGTTATTGATGTAATATTCATTTTTATACTAAATAATTAACATTTCAAGTTGTTTATGGAAGTGTAAAGAAAAATAATGTATAGTACCTTTTGTGTTTGTATCAGTATGTCCTTTAATGTGATTAAAGTACTCAACACTTCACTTTGGCTTCCACATCCAGACAGATTTAGCATGTCCTTAAAATCCCTCCCAGAACAGGCATCTTTAACACAAAGAACAAACAAAATGATTCAGGCCCTGTGTACAATAATACATTTTCAGCTAAAAATGCACTGACAGATGATCACCAAATAAATTTCTACATTTAAACATCAGCTTTAGATTGTAAGCATTAAAATATATGCTTATAAATAAAAAATATAATAATCTTTATAATGCTAATATCACATATTTGCAGGAAATATTACGTATATGCATTAAGCATTATCACGTATTTGTTTACCAACTAAGTGCAACCTATATTGTTAGATTGTTAAAACTGTAAGGTGCTGTTTTTTGTTCCACCACTGATCTAAAGAGTGAAAAAGTCTTCCCACAATGCACTGTAAATAACAGCAACTTACTGCTATTACACAAAAACGGAATTTTGCTTTTAAATTTCCATGTAAATTTACAGCAATTTTTTACAGTGTATGTTGATACTTAGCACGTATTGCAGTGTAAAGCTTTCCTTTGTTGATTGTCACCCTTGTTCAGATTACAGTGATTCTACATCGACAATCTTGTTAGTATGTTTTCTTAATTTCAGAGGACAATATGATAACCATAATGCTGCTTTAACCTCAAACACCATTCACACATTAATAATATAACATAACAAGTCACAACAATTACTTTTATTAATCATTAAAAAATCACCATCACCAGATCTGGATCCTGGTCCTTAACCTGGTACTTGGTCGTAGCAAATGCACCATAAGGGTGTTTTAATTCAATTTTGGGTTGCGGGTGCATTAATATCACTATATTGATTAATATCACTATATCAATATCACTATATTGATTCAATGAAATAACATATCAACAAATCAACAATTTTTAACATTGATTCAATGGTTACTTGCTATCAAGGTCATCATTTCATGAGGTATGTAGACTGGATCTGTGCCAGAATAAAAGCCAACTGTGGTCCAGATTAAGGTCAGTTCTGGTTTAGTTGGTTAGCTTTTGGCTGATATGTGGCATTGTTATGGCTTCTTAGTGGCCCAGATCTGGCAAACAGGACCGCCCAAGTGCCATCATTTCATGCCATATGTGGGCTGGATGAAATTTTGCTATCTGGGATGAGTTTACTTACCCTATAGTTTGTCAAGATTTTCTCAGGTTTAGGATAGAATGTTTGTAATGTAGACTGTATAATGCACAGATTACTATTCCAGTATCAATCACATTTGAAGGCAAAATATAGGAGAAGGCTGCAGACCTGGAGCAGGCAGTTTTACGGCCCAGTCAGTTTTACGGCCCTGGAAACTGGTCAAGAGTTACAAAAAATAGTTTAAAATCATAGGATTAGTCTTGTTTGATTCGGTGCTGCATGCCGAGCCATGTGATGTGCAGTGTTCCATGTGCAGAATTTTGTTGTAAATTGCAGTATTTTACAAACGCAATAGCGTATCGCGACCAAACTTGGTATGCTTTATTAGTAACATGCTTTGAGGGTAAACCCTAAGGTTTTTTCTGGCGCTCCCTTGTTTCAAAAGATATAATGAAATTTACAAAAATGCTTTTACCATAGGAAAAATTGCCATATTTTACATTTATGTTTGCAGGTACATGTACAAATCTGTCATAGGTGAACCTACTTCACCTATGTAGTATGACTCATAATCAAATATGTATAATAAGTATAATAGCTGTAGTTCTGAGTCATATTATAAAACCCACTTTTCGATCTCCTCCTTCAGCTTTTATCCAGTTCAGTATGTTTCATCGAGAGGCACTCAGGACAAAAAGTTTTGTTTGTTTTGATTTGTTCCATTTTCATACTACTTGGTTGTGCATGCAAAATGGATTTAAAGCAACAACTTCATGAAACTTTTGTGCAGTGACATAAAACTTGGCAGGTGTCATCATAAACGCATCATGATGGCCTCCTAATATGGTTACAGTGCCACCTACTGTTCAAAAGTTATGATCAATTTAATACTGTTTGTAATGCTTTTTAACCATGTTTTTTACCTGCTTGTCACAAACTCATCATCACAGATGTTTACATTTTCTTTTGTACTATTGGGCTTGGTAGCCTTGACCCCGTTATTGCTGCTTGCAGTTAAGTTATTTCTGTTAAGCAATCATGCAACATTTATAGTTTTTAAATGATTAGGGTTGATGTAATTGTCGTAGTCTATGTTATTTACAATAAATTGATTGCATTTACATTTACATTTAGGCATTTAGCTGATGCTTTTATCCAAAGCGACTTACAAGTATTAGGAGACAATGAAGCGACACATCAAAAGTGGCAACAATAGTACTGAAAAGTGCTTTCCTAAGTTTACAAAGTAATGCAGTGCTAGATAAATACCTGTAGAGGAAAGAAGAGAGTTTTATATATATATATATATATATATATATATATATATATTATGGTTTCAGGTGTTTGTGGAAGAGGTGTGTTTTTAGTTGTTTCTTGAAGGAGGTGAGGGATGTGGCAGAGCGGGTTGCGTTAGGGAGATTATTCCACAAGCCGGGGACAAAGAAGGAGAAAGAGCGAGAGAGAGATTTAGTGCCCTTCTGTGAGGGAACCACCAGTCGACGTTCGTTCGTTGAGCGTAGGGATCTGGATGGGTTGTAGGTATGTAGAAGAGAGTTAAAGTATGAGGGTGCAGAGTTTGTAATGGTTTTAAATGTTAGCATTAATGATTTAAATTTAATGCGGACAGCCACCGGTAGCCAATGGAGAGAGATGAAGAGTGGTGTGACATGTGCTCTTTTGGGTTCCTGGAACACAAGTCTTGCTGCTGCGTTCTGTATCATCTGCAATGGTTTGATTGTTCGTGCAGGAAGACCGGCCAGAAGAGCATTGCAATAGTCCAGTCTGGAGATTACCAGGGCTTGAACTAGCAGTTGGGCAGCGTGCTCTGTGAGATATGGCCTGATCTTCCTGATGTTGTAAAGTATGTAACCCTGTTGAAATATATTTTTTTAGTATAAGATACAAGTTTGAATAAATAATTTCATAGTTTAATAAATATAATTGAAGGTTAAAAAGTTAAGATTTGTTGACCAGCAAGGAAGTTATAATTTCGTTAAAAGAGAAATGCATATATTGGGTAATGTATTGGGTTTACTGAATACAGCATTTAAAATGTTAATTATTTGTGGAGTAATAATATGCCAAAATGCTTAAAAGATGCCGGTTAAGAATATGAAGAAAGATGTACCCAAATGTTTGTGAAGTTATTTTATTTCTGAAAGTATTGTGTATGAGCCAATCGGAGTAGAGGTCAAGGTGGAGGAGGAGGAGAGAACGGGAAAAGTTTGCGAGAGCGAAAAAGATGTAAATGTGATGTGTGCATGAGTTTTCTAAAAGTGTTCAACAAGGACTCTTATCTGAAACGTTAAATGTGATAATTCTGTCTGTGTGAGTGTCCAACTATGCACATGAAGACTGAGATAAGTTTAATTTAGCTGCCGATTTAGTGGGTAGTGTTTTTGCATGGATTTTGGCTAACAAGCTAGCGGCCAGCGACCTCGATTAGTAAGCCTGTGTGAACTGTGAGATCGACCCGGACGGAGCCGGCTAGCGTTACCGTCCGAGTGGTGGACTTTGCCCTGGTAATCAACCATGTGTCTCTTCTTTTCGACTTTCTTCTCTTCCTCGTGAATCCTCTCATCCCGTCATCCGCTGCGGACACCTTTGATCCTGTGCACGTGAGGTTATATCCACATTGAGTAAAGGTACTATTTTTTGTTTTGTTTAGCCTATGTGGTGAAGCAGCCATTTGGTTTAAGGCTACAACGTACCCAAGCTACATTCAGGCCTGCAACAATTGAACATTTGAAGGGTATTTACAATTGAGTTTTGCGGGTCATTTTATTTTGTTGGGCCCTTGTGTAAATGTGAATTTGAATGCATTTTTGATTTTACAAGTGATGGAGCCAAGACACATTTATTTACTGACCTATTTTTCCAAGTAAATCTGTTATATTTTTGTGATACAACAGTTGTGGTTACTGACTCTTTTGATATTTTAAGTTGATTAAGAAACATAGTATGTTGTTTGGTTTACATGTGAAAGTGTGTATAGGATAAAAGCAATTCCTAGACATTGATTTTCCTGTGAAAGTTAAAATATTACTGTTTAAATAGTGATTTAAAGGAGTAAACTTATCAATAAGTTTAAAAATAAGTTAATTAGTGAGACCTCACTTATTTGATTGGATAGCTATGTAAAGAACTTAGGATAGCCACCTCTCATTATAGTTTAACCCACTAGAGAGGCGCTACATAAAATGGAGGCACCGCTGGGATAATTAGTGCGGGTTTCTCTTAGTTTTTTCCTCTTTTTGAGTTTACATTGAAAATTAGTATTCTGAAGCTTCAAATAGTGCTATCGGATAAGCCATAATGGAGCGTAGCATAGAGCTAGTATCAGAATTAAAGGGATGGTGCCGTGGCGAGGCCATAGACGAGGCTCATGCAGTCATGGTGCTCATTCAAGATGATGTGGACGCAAGTACAATAGAAGAGACAATGCAAACAGTGAAGTGTTTGGGACGTGTGCGAGTCAGAGGCCGCATTCACAGCAGTCGTTTCAACCGATACTTGGTCTTGTGTGAATGTAAGGAAGTCATAAAAGGCGAAATCGTTCCCTTTGAAGTGCTTCCTATTGCTGGTGGAGGCCCGTGGCCTGTTGTTATTGCAAATGCAGAAACCCAAGCCACTATGCACGATTGTAATACCGGCACGCAACAAGCTCCAGGTAAACATGTTGAAGATTTTCGCACACTGTTCCCTGAAGATGAGGCTGCTGCCAAGTCGACAGAGGCCATTCTGCGAGCTGTGAGTGAGTTACTTGATAAGACATCCAAAACCTCAAGTGAGCATGGAAGCTATCGCCGCCTACGAACTTTCTCCGGGTTGTTGCCCACCCCAGCTGGGGAAGAGCAGTTTGACCACTGGTTGGGTCAAGCACGGCTCATGGTGGAAGAGTGTGACTGCTCTCACAGAGAGAAGAGGCGGAGACTGATGGAAAGTCTCAGAGGCCCGGCACTTGACATTGTAAAAGCAGCACGAGCCAGTGATCCTGATGTGAGCCCCGAAGAGTGCTTAGAGGCACTGGAGCATTCTTTTGGGACAGCAGAGGCAGGAGAAGAGTTGTATTTTGCATTTCGTTTACTGCAGCAACAGCCAGGTGAGAAGCTGTCTGACTTCCTCAGACGTCTAGAACAGTCATTGAATAGGGTGCAGCAGAGAGATGGTCTTCCCCTTGGATGTGCAGATAGAGCAAGACTCGACCAGTTGTTGCATGGTGCGATAGCCTCTGATCTGATGTTAGTTAACCTTCGTCTGAGAGAGAGGAGAGCAAAGCCCCCAACCTTTCTCCAGCTGTTAAAGGAGATACGCACAGAAGAGGAATACGAGGCATCACGTAGGAAGATTACTCCTGTACTGCAAGGTGGAAATGTCAGGCAGACTGCTGATGTGAAACAGACTGAAATTCAGAACTTGAAGTCTGAGATCAAAGAACTTAAGGCCTTGATTGCTGCTGTCGTGTCTAAGCCAGGCCACGACACGGCAGTTGGCAGTGACAAAATTCCCCCAAAAGTAGTGTTCATTGAGTGCAGTTCGGACAGTGAGATAACAGCTTTGAAAAAACAAATGAAGCGCTTGCAGCAGAGAGTAACCAATAAAGTAGCTGAACCTCAAGCGGCCGTTTCAGCAGTGAATACCTCAAAACCAGTAACCAGCTCCCCACCACGATCATTTAAAGTATCGGAGGAACACTTCTGTTATCGATGTGGTGAGAGTGGGCATTTCGCAAGGAAGTGCCAAAGCCCAGAAAACCAGGCTAAAGTTATCAAGAGACTTATCCAAGCTCTGAAGCTGTCCAAGAACAACCAGCAGTCAAGTGATGCCCCCGCCAATGCCGTTAACTGTTCTGTTAAACAAAGTACAGCTGACATGCCTGAGAGTGTGCAAATACCAGATGGGTTAGTTGGGCCGCCTAGCCTGGTACCACTGAAGGTTAATGGACAACCCTGCACTGCTCTATTAGATAGTGGCTCTCAGGTGACGATAATTTTTGAACCCTGGTACCGGAAGTACTTGTCTGATATCCCCATTCAGCCAGTATCTGGTCTCTCCCTGTGGGGTTTAAGTGAGTCTGGAGCTAGCTACCCTTACTGTGGCTACGTGGTAGTTGATGTGGAGTATCCAGCGGAGGTAGTAGGAACAAGTCAGACTGTAACTGTCCTAGCTCTCATATGTCCTAACCCCAGGACTGAAGATAAAACGTCTGTCATTGTGGGCACTAATGCAAGCCATGTTAGACGTTTGGTGAATCAATGCAAAGATAATGGTTTTGATGTCACCCGAACACTAGGCCTTCGTGTTCATGTTGATGAAAATCAACCTGCTCTAAAGGGTGTTGCGGTCCCAGCCCAAGAGGAGGAGGCTGGCCGTGTCCGATGGATGGGTCCAGGCCCCTTGGTCTTACCCCCAGAGAGTGACACTCAGGCTGTGTGCAAAGTCGAGCTGAAGAAGCCAGTTGCTCAAGAAATTCTGATGATAGACTCCTCACCAGCAGCTGCCTTACCGGCTGCTGTGATTTTTCATCCCATGGTTGTGCCCAGTGGGGCATTGGATGTCAACAGTTTGAGGATTCTACTCAAAAATGAATCTTCAAGAGAAACTTCCATACCTGTGGGAACAGTGATTGGCTGTGTGTATCACATTGATTCAGTTGCAACTATTCCCCCTAAGGAGACTGCTTCCTCTGACTTTGATGAGAGCATGATCAACTTTGGAGATTCTCCCATCTCAGACCAATGGAAGAACAGATTATGTAATAAACTGGCTCAGAAGTCTCATGTCTTCTCAATGCACGAGTGGGACGTGGGATTAGCAAGAGGAGTAGAGCACCGAATCCGACTTTCTGATTCCCGGCCTTTCCGTCAAAGATCACGCCGGTTAGCCCCTGCAGATATCGAAGATGTGAGAAAGCACTTACAAGAACTGCTGCAGGCAGGGATCATAACAGAGTCGCGAAGCCCCTATGCATCCCCAATAGTTATAGTCCGAAAGAAGACTGGGGCTATTAGGATGTGCATAGATTACCGACTGTTGAATAGCCGAACTATACCCGACCAGTACACAACACCATGCATTGAAGATGCACTGAATCAGTGCAATCTAACAGGGAGTCAGTGGTTCTCTGTACTGGATTTGCGTTCAGGCTACTACCAGATTGCTATGTCCGAAGAGGACAAAGAGAAGACGGCATTCATTTGCCCATTAGGATTTTTCCAGTTTGAAAGAATGCCTCAAGGCATTACTGGGGCACCAGCAACCTTTCAAAGGTTAATGGAAAAGGCAGTGGGTGACATGAACCTCTTACAAGTGCTGGTGTACCTGGACGACGTGATAGTGTTTGGAAAAACTCTCGAGGAACATGAAGAGAGACTGCTCAAGGTCCTAGATCGTCTCAGTGAAGTTGGGCTGAAACTCTCAGTAGACAAGTGTCAGATCTGTCTGCCAAGGGTCAAGTACCTGGGGCACATCGTGTCGGCAGATGGAGTTGCCCCAGACCCCAAGAAGATTGAGGCTGTCACTACATGGCCCATGCCAACAAACCTGAAGATGTTACAATCTTTCCTAGGATTTTGCGGTTATTACCGCCGATTCATTCAGAACTATTCTGAAATTGTTAGACCACTGACTGAACTCACAAAGGGGTATGCTCCAACTCAGAAGGGGAGGAAGTATGCTCGAGAGGTGAGCAAAGTCTACTTGAAAGAATCGGAGCCGTTCGGAGAGAGATGGGACAAATCCTGTAAAAATGCGTTTCATCACATAATCCACTGTCTGACACATGCGCCTGTCCTGGCCTTTGCCAATCCACAACATCCGTACATCCTGCATGTGGATGCAAGCTTGAAGGGTCTGGGTGCTGTTCTTTACCAGGAACACCCGGAAGGCTTGAGACCCATTGCCTTTGCGAGCAGAAAAGTCAGCTCTGCAGAGAGAAACTACCCCATACATCAGCTGGAATTCTTGTCACTCAAGTGGGCAGTAGTCGATAAATTCCACGACTATTTGTATGGGGCAAGATTCACCGTACGTACTGACAACAACCCGCTTACGTACGTGTTGTCCACAGCCAAGCTCAATGCGGTGGGGCATCGCAGGCTAGCTGCCCTATCGACGTACGAGTTTGATGTGCAGTATGGCCCCGGCCGACAGAACATTGATGCCGACCTGTTGTCAAGGAACATGGATGACGATGGCTGGGTGACTATACCTCAGTCTGGAGTAAGAACCATCTGCCAGAGAGGCAGCATCTCTGAGTCTGCCCGCAGTACACCCGTCGGTGTTGCACAGCTTGGGGCATCTCCCCACTGTGTTCCTGACTTTCTATGCGTTTCCCACCCACATGGAGTTAAAGTCGCTGGAACTCATGTCCAAACTAAGTCTCAGGAAGGCTCAGGAAGAGGATGAAGCCATTGGACCGGCCATCCAAGCAGTCAAGCATGGGCGATGGCCAGAGGAGGGGAACGTGAGTCCTGAGTTGTCCAGATTGAAAAGAGAAGCTGGGAAGCTGTCAATGAAAGATGGATTGCTGTACCGGTATAGTAAGAGAACATCTGGAGATGTGGTCAGTCAACTCATCCTGCCAAGAAAGTTCCGGGAGATGGTTATGCAGGCCATGCACGATGACCTGGGGCACCTTGGACAAGAAAGGACTGTTGACCTACTCCGAAGTAGATTCTTTTGGCCTAGGATGTCGATGCAAGTGGAAGAATACATAAAGAACTGTGGAGAGTGTGTCACTCACAAGACCCCTTTACAGAGAGCTGCTCCATTGCACCAGATCATAAGCCATGGTCCTTTGGATTTAGTGTGCATGGACTTTCTGTCCATGGAGCCTGACTCCAAAGGCATAAGTAACGTGTTAGTGGTCACGGATCATTTCACGAGATACGCTCAGGCTTTCCCCACTAAAAGTCAGAAGGCCCATGTTGTTGCAAAGGTCCTGGTTGAGAAATATTTCATACATTATGGACTGCCTTCAAGGATCCATTCGGATCAAGGAAGAGACTTCGAGAGCTGTTTAATCCAAGAACTGTTGACCTTGATGGGTATACGCAAGTCGAGGACAACGCCATATCATCCGCAAGGAGATCCGCAGCCAGAGAGGTTCAACCGAACCTTGCTCTCTATGCTAAGTACGTTGGGCCGGGAGAAGAAGCGTACATGGAGTCATCATGTGCCTCACTTGGTCCACGCGTACAACAGCACCAAGTGTGATTCCACGGGCTACTCGCCGTACCATCTAATGTTTGGCCGAGAGGCGAGACTTCCGGTTGACTTGTGCTTTGGAACGTCCCCAGATGGCATGGAAGAGGTGTCTCACACACGATATGTCACAAAGCTGAAGGAAGACTTGAAGCAAGCCTACAAATTAGCCTCTGATGCTGCAGTCAAACGGCACCAGAGAAATAAGAGGTTGTATGATCGCCGAGTTACCTTTCAGTCCATAGAGATCGGTGACAGAGTACTGCTCCGGAATCTAGGCCTGAGAGGAAAGCACAAACTGGGAAGCAAGTGGAGTCCTGATCCGTATGTTGTCGTGGGAAAGATGCCACATTTACCTGTGTTCAAGATCAAACGGGAGGATGGTAGGCTAGGGACAAAGACTATACACAGGGACCATCTTTTGCCTATTGGATGGCGGGTGAGAATGCCATGCACTGACCAAGATGCTGATCCGCCTGCGAAACCAAAGACCAGAGCAGACACTCGTAAGAGACGTCCAAGAAACTCAAGACCAGAGACTCCAGAGTTACAGGAGTTTTCTGATTCGTCTTCTGACATGGAGTATTATGTCACTCACCGTGTCACTCGGAGAGAGTCTGTCCCGAGGGTGCTAAATACTGCCAGGCCAGTAATTGAATTAGAAGAAGACCCTGAAACAGAAGATGACTCTAAAGCTGAACCTGTTCATGAAAATGAGTCAGACCCAGAGGAGGTTGATCAACACTCCTAACCGGAACTCATAGATGAGGAGGGTGACACAGAAGTAGTTCTGGAAGAGACTAGTGAAGCAGGATTAGAGTCTGAACGAGAAGAACTATCTGAGGTCCAGGAGGATAGAGTGCAGCCCTGCTCTGAGCCTAGACCTAAGAGAACTGCCAAGCCAACTATTAGACTTACCTATGATGAGCCTGGTAGATCAAGAGATGAGCCTTTGACCATAGTACACAGAGGGATAGTCATTAAAATAGGAAAACACTAGTTATCATGCCCTTAGGACTCCCTTTAGTTCATTAGGTCTGATGAGGACATACAGACTTTTAAAAGGGGGAGGGTGTAACCCTGTTGAAATATATTTTTTTAGTATAAGATACAAGTTTGAATAAATAATTTCATAGTTTAATAAATATAATTGAAGGTTAAAAAGTTAAGATTTGTTGACCAGCAAGGAAGTTATAATTTCGTTAAAAGAGAAATGCATATATTGGGTAATGTATTGGGTTTACTGAATACAGCATTTAAAATGTTAATTATTTGTGGAGTAATAATATGCCAAAATGCTTAAAAGATGCCGGTTAAGAATATGAAGAAAGATGTACCCAAATGTTTGTGAAGTTATTTTATTTCTGAAAGTATTGTGTATGAGCCAATCGGAGTAGAGGTCAAGGTGGAGGAGGAGGAGAGAACGGGAAAAGTTTGCGAGAGCGAAAAAGATGTTAATGTGATGTGTGCATGAGTTTTCTAAAAGTGTTCAACAAGGACTCTTATCTGAAACGTTAAATGTGATAATTCTGTCTGTGTGAGTGTCCAACTACGCACATGAAGACTGAGATAAGTTTAATTTAGCTGCCGATTTAGCTTAATTTAGTGGGTAGTGTTTTTGCATGGATTTTGGCTAACAAGCTAGCGGCCAGCGACCTCGATTAGTAAGCCTGTGTGAACTGTGAGATCGACCCGGACGGAGCCGGCTAGCGTTACCGTCCGAGTGGTGGACTTTGCCCTGGTAATCAACCATGTGTCTCTTCTTTTCGACTTTCTTCTCTTCCTCGTGAATCCTCTCATCCCGTCATCCGCTGCGGACACCTTTGATCCTGTGCACGTGAGGTTATATCCACATTGAGTAAAGGTACTATTTTTTGTTTTGTTTAGCCTATGTGGTGAAGCAGCCATTTGGTTTAAGGCTACAACGTACCCAAGCTACATTCAGGCCTGCAACAATTGAACATTTGAAGGGTATTTACAATTGAGTTTTGCCGGTCATTTTATTTTGTTGGGCCCTTGTGTAAATGTGAATTTGAATGCATTTTTGATTTTATAAGTGATGGAGCCAAGACACATTTATTTACTGACCTATTTTTCCAAGTAAATCTGTTATATTTTTGTGATACAACAGTTGTGGTTACTGACTCTTTTGATATTTTAAGTTGATTAAGAAACATAGTATGTTGTTTGGTTTACATGTGAAAGTGTGTATAGGATAAAAGCAATTCCTAGACATTGATTTTCCTGTGAAAGTTAAAATATTACTGTTTAAATAGTGATTTAAAGGAGTAAACTTATCAATAAGTTTAAAAATAAGTTAATTAGTGAGACCTCACTTATTTGAATGGATAGCTATGTAAAGAACTTAGGATAGCCACCTCTCATTATAGTTTAACCCACTAGAGAGGCGCTACAAGTAGATATATGCATCTACAAGACCGTGATATCCTTGAGATGTGTTCGGTAAAGGACAGCTGGTCATTGAAGATCACACCAAGGTTGCAGGTGAGGCCAGAAGTACCAGGAGCTCAGTCTTGGCAAGGTTTAGCTAAAGGTGGTGTTTAGTCATCCAAGATGAGATGTCATTCAGGCAGGCTGCAATGCGTGCTGCTATTGTGGGGTCATCTGGCTGGAAGGAAAAGAAAATCTGGGTGTCGTCAGCATAGCAGTAGTAATCAAAGCCATGTGATTGAATGATGGGTCCCAGGGATGTTGTGTAGATAGAAAAGAGGAGTGGTGCAAGAACAGATCCCTGAGGAACACCAGTGGCCATGGGGTGGGCTTTGGACAGCCCCCATTCCATGACACCCTGAAGGACCTGTTTGAGAGGTAGGATTTAAACCACCGGAGTGGGGTACCTGTGATCCCTAGCGATGAGAGGGATGTCAGCAGGATCTGGTGGTTAACTGTGTCAAAGCCAGCAGAAAGATCCAGCAAAATGAGGACAGATGATTTAGACTCTGATTTAGCTTTTGCCCGTCGCAGTGCCTCAGTGACCGACAGAAGCGCAGTCTCTGTGGAATGGTTGCTCTTGAAACCGGACTGTCGTTTGTCCAGTAGGTCGTTCTGGGAGAGGTAGGATGAAATCAGATTAAAAACAGCTCGCTCTAGTGTCTTTGAGATGAATGGGAGGAGAGAGACAGGTCTGTAGCTATCGGTGAGGGAAGGGTTGAGAGTGGATTTTTTAAGCAGCGGGGTGACCCGGGCCTGCTTAAAAGTGGTGGGGAAGATGCCAGAGAGGAGTGAGGAGTTTATAATGTGTGTGAGTGATGGAGTGATTGCCAGGTTGATGTCCTGTAGGTAACAACGTGTAGGCTTATTCAATCTGACTAATTATATATTTATTTTATTTGTAATTTTATTTTGTTGTCTGTCTCTAGCGTGCATGAGATGGCCTTTTCTGGTAAAATATTTTTCTAATCCTGTTTTCTCCTTACATTAAAACACTCCACACCATGGAACACTAATATATACATATTGGATAAACACACAAGGACAGATTTTTGATAATGATTTATATCACGAGGACACATGTATGTATGTATGTTGTAGCCTAGTGGTTAGAGTGTTGGACTAGCAACCAGGTTGCTGGTTCGATTCCCAATACCAGCAGGAAACAACTCAGGTGCCCTTGAGCAAGACACCTCACCCCTAATCGCTCCCAGTGTGCCACTGGTAACTTGTAAGTCGCTTTGGATAAAAGCGTCTGCTAAATTAATAAATGTAAGTAAATGTAAGTGTGTAAATCTCTCTGTTAAATGCATATTAATTAGATGTTAAATTTTATAATATCATTTGTAATGTGCCACCATTGACCACTGTTACATCTACCACCATTCATGTGCCAATTTTAACTCCATGCAACCACAGCTGCGGAACAGCAAAGTTGTTAAGAACAAATGCCCTCATTGCCACATCTGAAAAAGAGAAAATCAAGCTGTAATACAATTACATTTAGTATATATTTAGAACTAGGGTAATTTATAGATTATTATCATTATGAAAACAGTGCTCCATGCATATCTCCATTTAGAGTGTAAGGCACCGCCCACTGGTCCAACGACGGCAGCCAATGGCACGGCAGAAGGGTCTTTGCGCGTTACTGCCTTTCCTTTGCATAAGTAACAGGGTTACATCAAATGTTTTACATATATATATAATTAATACCTCTTTGTTTTATCTGACTCCAATTAATAAAACGATTCTTAAGGTTATCCTGTGATTATTAACCTTTGGGTAATGTTTTTATCATTCTATTCAACTCACTATTATTGTTATACTTGTACATTAGGTTCTCATTGTCACACAGAGTCCTCGCACCCTTCTCGAAAAGGGCCCACGATCACAAGCTCGACCCAGATAATCAGAGTTTATGGCTAAAGCAATTTAACAATGTAGCTCCTGCATACTATTATTAAAAGGTACCCATGTAGCCCCATACAATCGCCTATATAACAACTTAGTTCAAAGCTTAAATATCATAATCAGAGGTTATGGCCAGCTCCGTAAGGGATTTAATCTGACCTCATATAGTTATTAATCTATACATAATAACTACATAACAACTTAATTAAAGTACAGACAATGACCAGAGGTTATGACTACCACCCAAGATAGCCCCATATAGGATCTCCGAATGCATGACAACTTAATTACTTAAATACACTTAACCCTGGTCAGACGTAGACTTATGGGTAACACGGATACATCATAATCTACTAAAGTCAATAATTCAGAGTTTTAGAATTAATATAAACATAACAATTTATTAAACAGGTAAACACAAGTAATTGTCTAAATTCAATTCAATACAATACAATATCAATAACAAACATTCAATAATGTCAGGATGAGAAAACTGTCTACCTGATAATGAAGAATTACACACGGCTATTGTGTGGGAGATCTGTTTGCAGATTCCCTGATTTTCATGCCACTTTCCCTTAAATACCTACAGATCCACCAAGTGGTGTCTGTTTGTTTATTATTGCCATTTGGGCACCTCACTCTGGGGGTTGTAAGTTTGTGGTGAGAACTCCTCTTTGATTTCTGTGGGAAAATACATTTCATTTACATACAGGAGGTAATTTGTGTGAGAGACTTGTGTGGTGTTTACCTCCAGTTTTCTATATCTTAATTGTGGGTTTTCCTGGCTTTAAAGGAATGAGACCTTCTTACCAATCGCACTGAGACCTTTACAATGATATTAAATATGAATGGTTATGCTCCTGTTTATCTTATTTAAAAGAGATGATGTTAGGTGTGTTTCTGAGTGTCTTTAGGACAACCTGTAATGAGGGGGGAGAGAGAGGGACAAGGAGTAAAAAGACAGATGTGAGTAACCGCTGGTGTGGTGTGATTCATCTTAGGGCTGGGCGATATGGCAAAAATGTAAACTCGATAATTTTTTCCCATATTGATCGATAACGATATATATTTCGATATATAAACTGTTAATGCTGCCAGCTTTAAAAGTGTATCCCAACTATGACTGAAGCCATAAAAATTTGAGGGTTCATTAATTACATTTTAAAGTATAGTTTTTTGTCCACAATTTCATCATTTTTGGATAATAACTCGAGGTTAGTTTCACTTTGGTCGCTGCTTCCACTTATTTTTGTCATCCCGCGTGCGAGTTTGCTTTGCAGAGTGCCGTAGGAAATTGACTTTGTTCTTTGACGTGAACGTTAAAAGCTGCATGCTGATTGGCTGTTGTCGCATATTTCTGCTGTGTGATTGGCTCTTATATTAATCCATATCGAGTAAAAATGCCTAGAGCTTATCATCGTTATCGACATATATTTTATCGCGATTCGATATGATATCGTTTATCGGCACAGCCCTAATTCATCTATCTCCACACAGCGGGGTGACTGTTTTGGAAGTGGATGTAAAGTCTTTGAGAAAGTTTTCAGGTGTTGGTTCACGTAAGAATTTAGTGTTCTCTCTGCATGTGGTCCTCTTTGGGCTCAGTCATTTCGGCACCAGTCTTACAAGAGGCACTCACAAGTCTTGGGTATGAATACTCTTGAGTGACATGTGGGGATCATCCAGCCGTTGTAATCATAGATCTCCACAGAAATTTTGAGCATTCAACATTTAAGTATGTTGGCATGATATTATTTGATATTATGTGCTTAGGGCAAATAATACTTTTGGGGTGATCTAACACAGCTTGAGTTTAGTGAGTGAGTGACATCAAACCACCACCAAAGGATTTTAATGGATATGTGGATATGGAAGACTTTTGAAAGAAATTGGCCCGGCAAATGATTTGTTGTGGCTTTGTAAAAAGTAATTATCTTGCTTTTATGTGCCTCCTCTTGACATTTTTTATGCTGTATGCTATTTCCTGCTTTCCTGTAGCTCAGTGATGAGCATGGCACTAGCAACGCCAAAGTAATAAGTTAAATCCCAGGATTGCACATATTGCACAAAATATACATAGTATAATGCAATGAAATTTGCTTTGGAAAAAAGTACTTGCCAAATGTAAATTTACAAACTTTTTTGATATTTTTTTTTCTGCTGTTTTTGTAGGACAGAGCATCCTACTTACCACCTGTGAGGACTATGGATTGGAAGAAACACATGCAAGTCCTCAACACAGAATTCCAAAAAATTCACCAACCCAAAGAAGCTGAACTTTAGAAATAACTGTTTCTATTTTTATTCTTAAAAAGTTTTTAAAAAAGGTGAAGTGGATTTAATTTCTCATTTCTGCAACTATCATCAAGTTTGTCTTGGACTAAGTAGGACATAAATATTTATTTTTGTTGCAACTCTATGTATTTTTATGTTGTCAATGCTAGCAATGTTTAGTTCTAAAAATGTTCTAAGAACACCCCCAAGACAATATGCAACGTTGTAGGAATGTTTTCAGTTTTTGTTCTCAGAACATTTTTTTTACAAACATTCTAAGTGATTGGTGATAACATTATTGGATTGTACCCTTTCCATGTTTAACATTAAAAACACACACATTCTGTTTCTCTGTTGGTAATGGTGTTCACAAACACAATGCAAACACCATCTTCCATCTAAACATTATTTATTATATTTATTTTACATCATGCTTAATTTAAAATAATATAGTTATAAGTCACTATTATGGTGATCGGTGTTTGGTTTATTTAATCTCTTGACTCTCAACGCAGCAACTTGTGATTGTAATAAAGATGTGTTAAAAAGCGTGCCTTTTCCAACCATAAAATAATAAATTACTTGCCTTGTATTATAATTAGTTGCTTTAACAGCAAAGAAAGTGAAGCCTATTAGTTTTGAAGCACTTTTGGTTTAATAATGTTTTGTTATAAAATATTTCACAAAGCCTTCAATGTTATATCGCAAAAACTGTATATTAAAGCTTTGCCACTCACAAACAGACATCAAGAATCAGCGTATGAATCTTACCAATGGTAACAAATTAATAGAATGTTTCATGCTTCAATGCATGCTGGATACAAAACTAATCTATGACTCCCAGCATGCAATGCAGCATAAACCTTTTTTTATTGTCAACATTTGTGAGATTCATACGCTGATTCTTAATCTCTGTGTTCGTAAGGGTCAAAAAGTTTTTTTAGAAAAGCAATATAAAAACAGATGTTTGAGATCAATTAAAACAAACTTACTCAAACAAGAATGCTTTAAAGACACTAGGTGACATTTGCTAAACAACAACAACTTATCACCAATGCAATCATGATGTTTCTTTAGTTCATGGTTACAATAGATGTACTTTCCAATACACCATTATTACAACCGAATGTCATTTTCTAAGAGTCAACAGCCTATTTAAACCAAACACTGATCACCATAATGGTGATTTATAACTATTATTTTAAATTAAGCATTTATTTTAAAAGGTTTATATAGTAATATATGTGAAGATCTCATATGTGAGGATCTAGCCACGTTATGGCACTTATTTATTCTGTTATTGCAAAGCATTGAGGTTCAATCTGATGTTTTCTTATTTGCATGTGGCCCATTATTATCTTCTAATATCAAACTTGTCACTTATCCCAAATCCTACTAATTCTATTATATATTATTTTGATATACAATCTACTTGATTTATTTACATCTGTTATTTCATTATTATATTGTATTTATGATACTGCATTTGTATTATTAATGATACAATTTTGCATGCCTTTCTTACAGGATCAGAAGCATCAGATGTGCCACCATTACGGTTTCACCTTTAACAGGAAAGAGTGAGAACTAAGAATAAAATTAGTAGCATTTGTACTAACAACACATTTTCCATCGCAGGTAATTTGGCAGTTAATCCTATTCCTAGGATGAGCACTAGAGCACATATATGATATAAAAAGAGCACACACACATAGAGTAAAGAGCACAGAGCACAGAGCAACTAGGAACACAGCGGAACCGAACAGTACTAGGAACACAGAGGTACCGAACAACACCACAGGCACGTTGGCACCAGGCACGAACATAGAAGGCACGTGCTGCATGTACTGCACATAATGCTAACATGTTGATATATGCAGATATATGTATATAATATAACACTGAAACACCAATCCAGGGTTGCCTTGCCACTACTATGTCATAAGAACAGAGAAATAAGAAACTATGGGGCCAGTCCTAAAAAGGAATAGTCCAATGATAAAAGATAATGGTAGAAGACCAAGAAAGGGGATGACTAAAGAGAAAAGGTAAATCATTTGTCAAGAAGAAATTGAATAAAGTGAGGGGTCAGAGACTGTAAGATCAGATGCTCTTGGATGTTCTTTGGATGTTCATTGGCATCTCAGCTTTGTTGGCTCGAGCAATAAACGTTGACTTTTGGCACCTGGAACTTTCTTCTCGTAGAGATTTTTTGGAATAGTGAGGGATTATTTTCCACAACATAAATTGGTGACCCCGACGTGATTGGAAAGAGGCTGGAGGGTGAAACCGGTATGGGTGCACATGAAGTCTATCACACAAACTGGCGCACCATTATAAGGTAAGCATATTTGCTTTTATTATAGTAATGGTTTGTGTGATATGCCTGAAGGTGTGATATGCCTGAAGGCCTGTGGTGGTATAAGCACTCCAGTAAACCAAATTGAACTAAGTTAAATAAGATATTCAGTTGTATTTCTGAAATACATAGAGGGTTCCAGATCTCAATAAGAAGTGTGTGTGTGAGAAATTGCTCAAGGTTGAGCTAAATCTTGTAGGTACAGGCACGCAAGAGCCGTGAGCCCTAGGTAGGGCACGAGCTAGGTAGCTCGAGGGGTGCGGAAATCCCAGTAAATCCTGTAGGTACAGGCACACAAGAGGTGTGAGCCCTAGGTAGGGCACGAGCTAGGTAGCTTGAGGGATGAGGACACTCCAGTAAATCCTGTAGGTCACACAAGAAGTGTGAGCCCAAGAAGGGCATTGGAAAGATAAAAAATAATAGTTTTAGTTTGTGTTGTCTAAGTGTTGAGGAGAAGAGATTGAGAGAACAGTGTAAATGTGTGTATGTGCTTGAGTAAGCATAAAATAAGAGTGATAGAAACCAGACATGGAGTGCGGCTGAGCGCGGTGCGTGAGAGAATTGACAAGAAGATGAGAGATGGAGTTTAACTAAAAGTTTAAAAAGCATTTGAAGTTTGTTTTTTTTGTTGTTGTTTGTTTGTAATAATTATTTTATGTGAATTGGGTAGCTGTTGTGACAATTTTTTTAAAGAAGCAGAATACTTAAACGTAAAGAATAAACAAAGTATAACAAGTTAAGAAAAGCTTAATCATGTCTAATAAACCACTAGAAAGAATTAAGGCTAGATACCCTATCAGCAGAGAACTGATTGAGAATATATATTTAAAAAATGGACTAAAAGAACTAAGAGTTTAATAACTAAATGGCCTGAAGAAGGTGAGATACTTTTGATGTATCTGTATGTGAAGAAATGGAAGCATTGATAAAGAATTATAAACCAAAAGATTGGAGTAGGAAAAGAAAAGCAAAAAGGCAGAAAGGACATGATGTATTAAACGTATTTAAAAAAGAAGGGGTTAATTACCTAAAAAGCATAAACAGATGATGAGAAAATGAAAGAAAAAGCAAGAGAAAAAAAAGAGAAATTGACATCAATTACCAGTAGTTAAAGGGATTATTCGATTTGAGGGACAAGTAGAAGTGTATACAGAGAAGGCAGCACAGGCTTGTGATACAGTATCTGGTGCACTAGCCACAGCAAAATCTTCCCAGGGCAGACCTAGCGATTGTAGACTTATTTTAATGGCTGACCCTGCACAGGGTCAAGACATATTAGGGCCTCACTTTTTGCAACCTGAGAAAGTAGGAATGCCAGGGAAAAGTAACTTGATACCAAATTTAGATGCATATGCAGCTGTAAGAACTGATTTAGAGCAGGTGATTCTGAAAAAACATGAAAGTTTGGAAAAACGAATAGAGTTCAGAGAAAAGGTCAAGTATGTATTTGACTTGCCAAGCATACATATGAAGATTGATCCCCAGCACATATGAACTCCAGCACACTTTAAGTGTATCAAGGACTTTGACTAGAAATGGAGACTCCAGAGAGACGTGAGCAAAGAGGTGAATATAAACGAGTGTCAGGGAGCTTGTACTTGAGCTCCGCAAGCAGAGCCAACTGACTTGGCAGAGAGACTGGTGAGACTGAGGAAAACCACAAGTGCCAGAAATCTGAAGAGAAAGAGCACAGGATTACATAACTCTCCGATTTCACAATGCCCAATTTTGATTGAAGGAGATAAAGGACACTAAGTACCCTGGGCTACGCAAGACGTGGATGGATTATTTGCCCAAATGCCGGACATACACGAAGGAGCTGGAAAATGGATTAGACTTTTTGAAAAAGAAACCACAAACAACCTTCTGGCACTGATACACAAAGGCACTTCTAGCTAAATGCGTGAGTGGAGCCAAAATAAATAAACTGTTAAAAGAAGCTGATTTAAATCAAGCTAAATATCAAGCTAAATATCCAATCACCTGCTCTAAATCACTAAAATGTTAAAACGAGACCCGATGGGAGAGACAAGAATCCAACAACCTATGTTCGAAAGCAACTGAAGAGATGGAAACAAGAGCTGAAGAAAGACCTGGGGGAGGATCCAGTGATGACAGCGCTATTTAGGAATGCTATTTGATGCAATGCCTCCTGCAGTAAAAACCAAGCTGACTATGTTGCCCATGCTGTTGAACAATACAGAAGAAATGAAATCAAGATAAAGACTCAAGAAAGGGAGTTAGTAAGGGAAACTAGCACAGTGCTGCAGTACATGGATGATTTGTGCCCCCACCCTTGAACAATGCCGTAGGGATTTTATCAAAGTGCTGACCAGACCCCAAAGGGCCTCCAGAACTAAACTACAGTACAGTCTCCCTTAAGTGGAATACTCAGGTAGCTATTGGTTTTATAAGCTATTGAGCTTACATAAAACCAGGGCCATTTCACCTAGTCAGTTAGAATACCTGATCAAAATACCTTTACCCCAAGATGTGGGGCAAATGATGACATTTTAGGAATGACTGGATTTAGTTCAGAGTGGATAGAAGATTATGCAATAAAGGTTGCCCCTCTAAGAGTATTAATGAAACAAGCAAGTCAACAGAATCTTAAAGCACAAGTAACTTGGACAAATGATGCTTTGTTAGCATTTGAAATGTTGAAAATAGAGTTGCAGACAGCACCAGCCCTAGCTAACCCTAACTATATAAAGCCTTTTTATTTGTATGTTGCAGATCAAAAAGAGGGGTATGTTTCAGCAGTACTTGTTCATGTTTCATGCAAGAAACATGTAAAGGTTGAGTATAACAGCCAGTTGCTTATTACAGCACTAAATTGAACGGTGTAGCTCAAGGATACTGTTGGAAACTTTTTTCAGCAAAGACCAGGAGACTTGGATTTCCTTGAGCAGTAGTCTTTATTGTAGATAGCGAGTCTTCAAATCAGAGCATACTGCACGGGCGCTGCAGTCATCAAGTCTGATTTGAAATCTAAACACATTGCATATATAGCCATTTCAAGGGGCAGTCCCTTAAAATGGTAACAAAGCATTTAGGTGACAATAGAAACAATGGACAGAGAGGAAGTAGTAGACTCTCTCCAGATCCTCACCCTTACTGAGACCGCTTCATTATCATAGAGATAAAGAAATGTTCACACCTTGGGCCTGTTGTCCCTTCCTGAGTTTTGACTTTTGATTTAATCATGAGCAAATGGTCACCAACTCAGTAGGATATGATGGGTAAACATCCTAGGAGCCACCCCATGTTCCTATGTTCTTCCAATGTAAGGATGGGGGAAATAAAGAGAATCAGCTAATTTTAAAGTGATCCTCAAATTTACATTTCCACAATACCCACCTTGTTATCAAGGGCTTGCTGCTGTATATTATGTTTATAGAAGCTTCTTCAGTAACTATGGGTGTCCAGTTTTTATTTATGCACATCATAAAGTTGTTGAGTTGACTGAGCAAGGAAGATTTGTTCTTACAAGGTGTGCAAGGTGTTTGGCATATTCAGTGTTATTGACATATCCAGATATAACACTTAAAAGATGCAGAACCATAAACCCAGCTAATTTCATACATTTAGAAGGGGAAGGAAAGCCACACAATTGTGTAGCTGAATTTTTAGCAGTTACACACCTCAGACCAGACTTAGAATCCTGCCCAATGCAAGATTCTACTGTAGAATATTTTGTGAATGGATCTTTTTTCAGAGACCATCAAAAAGTGCTGGATATGCAGTAGTAAAGAAAGAATGGAATTAATTTGTTTCTGTTATTTCACAGCATTGTGAACAACCATGTTCAGATCAATTATCTGAATTGAAAGCCCTTACTGTAACATGTCAGTTAGCAAAAGGGCAGTTTGGAACCAGAAAGGATTTAAGAAAAGTGATGGAACTCCTATCCAACATGCAGAACAGATGCAAATAATGCCTGCAATGATGCTACCAAGACAACTAGCTACTGCAGGCATTAAATGCCAGGCCATAAGAAAGGGAATGAATTTATAATAATGGGTAATAATGTTGCTCAGTTAGAAGCAAGACAAGCCCCTGGTTGTCATAGTGCAGTTATGTCAGCCTGTGCCCCAGATAGTAGATCTTATTCGTATTCAGACACAGGCTAGTGTGCTCATGCTATACATGAGAGAGTGCATTCACAGGAACAAAGACGAGCACCAAGAGAGGACAAGGAAGCAGGCAATGTGGAAGCAAAGGGGGGCTAATAAAGACAGCACTGGAAAATGGCGTTCACATGAGGGACATATGATTGCACCCACTGCACTGTTAAGCATCTTAATATCTGATGCTCATGGTTTTCATTATTGTGGGACTTCTCCCACAATGATTAAAACCATGAGCATCAGATATTAAGATGCTTAGAGATATTAAGAGATATTAAGAATTGGTCACCTTACTTACAAGCTATAGTGGACAACTTTTTGACAAGCTGTGATATTTGTGCCCAGAATAATATTAGAAAAGGAACATCTACACCTGTAGGACACATACCTGTGCCAGAAGGACCTTTTAAACACCTGGTAATGTTTTATGTGGATATGTTAAAGACAGTATATGGAAGTAGATGGAATACCATCACAGATCAGCTCTGAAAATGCTTTTGTTCAAAAGACTGTTACAACTGTGTTGCAGCAGTTGAGAATAAAACAGAGACTAGGATGTGTGTATCACCCTCAATCACAAGGAATTGTTGAAAGAGTGAATGGAACCCTCAAAGCCAAGATTAATAAACTTTGTGCAGACACTAAACTGAACTGGGTTGATGCATTGCCTTTGGCATTGATGAACTATCACATGCAAACTAACAGGATTACAAATCTGACTCCTCATGAGATGCTTACGGGCAGGCCCGTGCCGTATTTGAGAGGCCCTTATGATGGGCACCCTCTGGAACAATTGTAAGTTGGACTGAGAAATTATATAAGACAACTAACTGTTATAAATGAGACAGTGCATTCACAGGAACAAAGACGAGCACCAAGAGAGGACGAGGAAGCACCATGTCCAGTAGTTCCCGGAGACCATGTGTATCTCAGAGGTGGAATGAGCTTAGGAAGGAAAGGAGCATATACTGTTGTAAGAGCAACACCAACAGCTGTACAAGTTGAAGGGAGTACCACGTGGTATCACTTAAATCATTCCACCAGAGTTCCTGTACTGAGATATTGTGAAGCAGAGAATCAGCAGGATGCAGAGGCAGAGAAGCCAGCGAGTCCTAACCAGCGAGAAAACGATGTAGAGACATATGGAGATCACTGACACCACTGGACTCAACCATGAGACAACAAACGCCGATCGGGTACAGACTGATTCATGATCTTGATGTTGTTGCAGAATAAGAGACAACGTGAGGCAGGCCAAGACAGACACAAACACAAAAAACAGGGAAAAAGATCTTCCTTTACAAAACTCTCCTGCAATGGGTGAGCAGGGGTCGAATCACGTTGAAGATGGAGACGGGACGAGCTGTGTTCTGATGAGCCACTGCATGATGAGAGACTGTTGAAGATATAATGAGTGGTTTAAATTGGCACAATTCCCAGTGAGTCAAGTAAAACTGAACAATTGTGTATTCTGTATATCCTCACCTTTGAGTAAAGTGAATCCATATAGACACTGCGCAAAACATTATGCATAATATTATGATATAGAATCACAATAGAAGATGTGAAGGTACCATTTTGTCCAGCAGAATGTTTAGCTATCGCTGGAAAGCCTGATGCTGAAATAAGATTGAATAACGAAAGGTGGAGTAAGAAATGCAAAGACATAGATATGACATTGTCAATAGATAAAGCTGAGGCACCTGGGGCCTCAGCTTGAGACACCTGGGGCTTGAAATAGATTAGGATATGAATGCTTTGAAGATTTCAATATGAAAGGAAACAAGGTGGGATCATTTTTAGGTAATTGTACTACTATATGGTATCTTAATGAACAAATGTATGATCATGAAAATGTATGGACAACATATAATCGCATGCTTGCTACTGTGGGTATAACAGACAATTTAACGGTGATAACGAAAAATGAATATGAAAATCAAACACTGCAATTCCCATTAATAGAGTGTAGTGATCCTCACACGGGGCACCAATTATGTAGTGATCTTCAAACGGGGCACCAATTAATAGTACGCCTCACACAGGACACTAGAAGTGTTAGTGAGACTTGATCCCACGTCACTTCAAGTGTGTGTGTGTGTGTGTCAGGTGACCTCTCCCTCCTTTTAACTCGGGGCACCAGCTGAGGAATTCCACCTCAACATTTGTTGGAATAAATCCAACATAAATCATAACTAATATGATAAGAAAAATTATGTAAAGTGGAGGGAGTAAATCACCTGGGGTATCTGAAGGATTTTGTGATATTCGTGCTAACTTGTAGAGCCTTTTACTGTATTATCAACACAAGGAAGACACAATTGTAATAAAAGAGGATTTATTTACAAAAGACATACAAGATTAACTAACACACTACTAAATGATACTAAAGAGCTAAAGGATGGTAAGGTTGAGTGTAAATAATGAAAAGAATGCAGGTAACTAAGGTATAAACTGAAATGAACTGAAAGAGTACACTAATGCCAAGGTCTCTAGAAAGAGGTTTGGTAAGTGATATTTATGTTCATGTGAGCAGTCCGATGGTGGCGACGTGAGGCTGGGCCTTGTTGCAGTGGAGAAGGAGTCTGAATCCGTTCAACAGCCTTTAACACGAAGCGCTGTGGGATGCTAATCTCCTGGAGATGTGCTCCCTAGCACAACAGCCGGAAACTCAGAACGGGTGATCTGTTATGCTTCCTAGCACGACAGCAGTAAACTCAGAACGGGTGATCTGTTATGCTTCCTATCACGACAGCCGTAAACTCAGAATGGGTGATCTGTTATGCTTCCTAGCACGACAGCCGGAAACTCAGAACGGGTGATCTGTTATGCTTCCTAGCACGATAGCCGGAAACTCAGAACGGGTGAGAATTTGTGTTGAAAGGGTACTTTTATCCCTATATAGAGGAGAATTCGTCCGATAGTCGAACCTCGGATCCAGGAGGAACAATGCGGCTTTCGTCCTGGTCGCGGAACACTGGACCAGCTCTATACCCTCTTTAGGATACTGGAGGGTTCATGGGAGTTTGCTCAACCAGTCCACATGTGCTTTGTGGATCTGGAGAAGGCATTCGACCATGTCCCTCACGGTGTTCTGTGGGGGGTGCTCCGGGAGTATGGGGTCCGAGGCCCTTTGCTAGGGGTTGTCTGGTCCCTGTATGACAAGAGCAGGAGCTTGGTTCACATTGCCGGCAGTAAGTCAGACTCATTCCCAGTGCGGCAGGGCTGCCCTTTGTCACCGGTCCTGTTCACTATCTTTATGGACAGGATTTCTAGGCGCAGCCAGGGACCGGAGGGGGTCCGGTTTGGGGACCACAGGATCTCATCTCTGCTTTTTGCGGATGATGTTGGCCCCATCAGGCCAGGACCTACAGCGGGCGCTGGGGCGGTTTGCAGCCGAGTGTGAAGCGGCTGGGATGAGAATCAGCACCTCCAAGTCTGAGGCCATGGTTCTCAGTCGGAAAAGGGTGGCTTGTCTCCTCCAGGTCGGTGGGGAATTCCTGCCACAGGTGGAGAAGTTTAAGTATCTTGGGGTCTTGTTCATGAGTGAAGGAAGGATGGAGCGAGAGATCGACAGACGGCTTGGTGCAGCTTCTGCAGTAATGCGGTCGATGTACCGGTCTGTCGTGATGAAGAAGGAGCTGAGCTGCAAGGCGAAGCTCTTGATTTACCGCTCGATCTACGTTCCTACTCTCACCTATGGTCATGAGCTTTGGGTCATGACCGAAAGGATGAGATCCCAGATACAAGCGGCCGAAATGAGTTTCCTCCGCCGGGTGCTCCCTTAGAGATAGGGTGAGGAGCTCGGTCACACGGGGGGAGCTCGGAGTAGATCCGCTGCTCCTCCACATCGAGAGAGGCCAGCTGAGGTGGCTCGGGCATCTGTTTCGGATGCCTCCCGGACGCCTCCCAGGGGAGGTGTTCCGGGCATGTCCCACCGGGAGGAGGCCCCGGGGAAGACCTAGGACACGCTGGAGGGACTATGTCTCTCGGCTGGCCTGGGAACGCCTCGGTGTTCCCCCGGAAGAGCTGGAGTAAGTGTCTGGGGAGAGGGAAGTCTGGGCGTCCCTACTTATACCCCGGATAAGCGGAAGAAGATGGATGGATGGGTACTTTTATCCCCTTTCAGATAAGGAGGAGATTGCATTTTGCCGCTTGTCCCTTGCAGGGCTGTGATTGGCTGATGATGTCAGAGAGGGCTCACTCATCCTTTTGCCTCAGTAGTGTTTCCATAGAATAAAACGCAGCATTAAAACTGTGTCTTCACTGTTTTACCTATGCAATCCTCACTTCCCAAACCACTTTCAAAATACCTTTGGCTTTGTCCTGAATACAAAGATTATAAACATGACAAAAAGATGTTAAACTATCATGCATGAATTCATTCATATGTGAATAGCATTTGTAAAACGTCCGTGTTTAACACAAATGACTATTACAAAGTATGTTCTCAAAGAGTACAGAATGAATATGTGATATGTCCAATATGTTTGTGTCCATTTTTATAAGTTAAGGAATGTAGGGATGTGTCCTTTGTTTTAGCCAAAGCTGCCGCATGGCCGGTTAATTACGCGCCACATGTGGAAGTCCTGAGGAGTTTTATGGCCAGGCTGGCCTGAATCTTTGGGTGAGGGTTTTAGTTTGATGATAAGGCTGCCCGATAGAAGGTGTCTGGCAGTTTCTCTGGTAGGTTTATTTGATGACACTGGTCCCTTAAAGAGGGACCCGGCTGTAAAGTTGGGACCTGAAATGCCTTCTGGAGTGCTGTTCACTACAAGAGACATATAAGGAGCAACTCACACCAATAGCTGATTATTTTTGGTTGTGTGGGGATAAAAAAAACTTCTCCCTAAAGGTTGGAGTGGATGATGTGCCAGAGTAAAATTAATACAAGAAGTTATTATGTTTTCATGGGACCCAGACAAGTTTGAGAGAAATACTCCCATAGCAGGAGAAGTGAAGGTATTGTTACCTAGAGTAAAGTGATTCTATCAAAAAAATCCTAATGTATATTTGGATTTAATTGGACAATCTAGAGATATCCCAAATGAATTTAAAGCTCGGGATAAAATAAAATCTGGATTTGAATCTATATTTAGTTGGATAATGTCCAACAAAAATGCTAAATGGATTAATTATCTGTACTAAAATCAACAAAGATTTATTAATTATACTGATGATTCCCTAGATGCTATTGGTGCTCAGTTAGGGCCAACAAGTAAAATGACCTGGCAGAATCGACAAGCACTTAGTTATTAGCTGAAAAGGAGGAATTTTATGATGTTTGGTAATGATTGTTGTACTTATATTCCCAATAATACAGCCCCTGATGGAACGTGTACCAAAGCCATGATAAAACAGAAATATCTGTGAGAAGAATTGGCTGTTAACGCAGGCTATGATGCTAACAACCGGTCATGGTTTAATTCACTATTTGATTCATGGCAGGAATGGCTGGCTAAAATAAGTATAATGTGTGGAATTGCATTAGTTGTTTTTGCTCTCTGTTTTGTTGTATGATTCATGTTCTCAGGTCCAGGATGACCAAAGCTGCAGCCACACAAATGATTCTTCAAGCACAAATCCACACAAGTCCAAATGATCATATGCTTAATTCAACTGCTGATAATGATCCAGATAGCTATGCTTATAAGTCTAATCACTTTAAACCTTAAAAGGGTTGCCACTGCTTTTCTTTGTCTTTTCACGATGGTTATGCACAGTTAGGGAGATAGCGCAAAATTGTATTTTTGTTATTTTCTTTTAAGATTGCAGCATAGTAGGCCTTTGTATTATTTAGACTTATTATGTTTATTGTTTTGGCACAAAACTCTTCTATTTATATCTTATGCACACTGATATTATGTTTGTTCCTTTAACACTTCTTCTCGTAGAGATTTTCAGCGTGATCTCTGATCTGTGCGTTTGTGTGATATGATAGGATTATACTTACTACAATAGCGCATTAATTTATATTTAGAATGGTGATCAAAGTGACTGGAATGCGGTCTTAATGCATACCTCCCAGCCAATCAGAATCGAGTATTCAAACAGACTATGGTATTAATCATATATCTACCATATTAGATATCTACCATAAGTCAGAAGTAAAAAAAAAGTGCTTATTGTTGGTGTTATTTCTGTGTGTTTTTTTAGGCTGCTGCGGACATGAAGGATGCCCTTTTGTTCCCTGCATGGACACAAGCTGCTGACCCAGACCATTGTGTTTTTACGTGTAAGATTTTACAAATCAGGCTGTAGAATATTCAAGAAATATTCCAGAATGTAAGAGAATGTGTATCACATTTTTTATACAGCTTCAACTGCATTTTGGGTTGGTGGTATATATACCACATTTTTTTAATTTTGGCACCTGGAACCTTCTTCTCTTAGAGATTTTTTGGAATAGTGAGGGATTATTTTCCCTGGCCACAACCATTGCTTATGCATCCCTATAGGTATGCATTTTAAGCCACTCTTAAGAGAGATCCTCCCTGTATAGTAATTGTGAGTCAGGTTTTGGAGATGACCAGTACAGAGACGTCTTTAGGTTCACAGCTAAGAGATAATTGCCATGTTCCTCTGGCATATAATGTAGACATGTTTTTGCATCGTTACTTGTACGGGTTTGATAAGTACAAGTTTGGTCTTCATAAACCAGCAAAGCAAAATTATTCCTCTTTGTGAATGTTCTGTAAGAGAAGGAAGACTGAAATGGTTGTGAGCATAGGAGGAGAATGCTGGTTTAATTTATGGCCATAAAATAAACTGTTAAATAATCTTTGTATCATAAGGCTTCCAATGGCAAATTCTTTGTAAATTTGTGTCTTTTACCCAAATCTTTGGAGTAAACCTTAGTGCTCTCAACCCTGGACAATGGACAAAAGTCACAGCATTGAATATTGGGGTTACACATCTACAGTACACTTTTCAGCTCTGTGTATTGATTCTTATTTCAGTTGGGGTTTTTTTTTTCAAATTTGTGTATTTATATGCTAGCTTCTTCCTCAACAGATTAACAGCAATGATTGTGGAGTTTTCATGCTCATGGTAATTATTTTTCAGTATGCCCTGTACACTGTGCTGAACACTCAATTCAATTTTACTCAGGTGAGCTTTTTATTTTCTTCCTTAGATGGTGGCTTTCTTAAATGTTGTACTTTATTGCTGGTCATTGAATATTAACAATACAAATTGTAGCTTGACATGCCTGCAGTCAGAGAGTGGTTTTTCATCCCCACTGGCATGGGGATGAAAAAACCACCCAAAAACCACCCACTGGACCAACGTCGGAGTCCAGTGGTAATGGCGAAGGTTTCAGCATGTTTGGTCTTTTCCGGTGCTTACTCGTTACTTTTGATACCTCAATTTTATCTGACTCCATAAGATAAAACCTTGTAATGGTTAAGTTAAATCCTTAAATTTGGATAAATGTTTTATCATTCTATTCAACTATTCAACTATTATTATTGGACTAGTACACTAAGGTTCTCATTGTCGCACAGGGTCCTCACACCGGCCGTGTGCGGGCCCACGATCACAAGCTCGACCGTATAACCAGGTTATGGCTAAAGCAATTTAACAATATAGCTCCCACTTACTATTATTAAAAGGTACCCATGTAGCCCCATACAATCGCCTATATAACAACTTAGTTCAAAGCTTAAACATTAATCAGAGGTTATGGCCAGCACCTTAAGGGATTTGATCTGACCCCATATAGTTATTAATCTATACATAATAACTACATAACAACTATTTAAGTTGTTTTAGATAATCAGAGGTTATGGCTAAAGCAATTTAACAATGTAGCTCCCGCTTACTATTATTAAAAGGTACCCATTAAAGGGAAATTGTATTCATAATGTTTCTGTGTTTTCCTTTACAGAGTTCGACATTAATCATTATCTTTACAGAGTTCGACATTAATCATTATCTACTCTGATATATTCTTGTGTCTTTAATAACCATTATTTACTTTCATATATTCTGGTGTTGATATTAATCATTATAATAACATTAATCAGTAAAACAATATTAATCACTATTTGCTCGTATATATATATATATTCATAGACTTGTGTGCTTGTATGAAATGCTTGCCAGTGGAAATTTACCAAGGAGAGAGAAGGACCGGTATAACCATATATGAAATGAGCTATCTTAGGTCAAAGTGCCCTAAGCACTCCAAATATGTCTTTTACCCTTCAGAAAATGTTGTTTGTGCAGACTAAGCATTTATCTTTGCAGACCTAGCAGGAAAGCCGGAGATAACCATGACCAAAATCGGGAAAAAGGTGCCAACAGGTCTGGGTTGCTGGCCTTGGCAGCTGTCCACGACCATCAAAGAAGAAGACTTTAAATACTGAAAGTTTTAGGGAAAGAGAGGTCACTTGGTCGTATCGGTCGATTGGAGAACTCTTAGGATTATATAACTAGGGACAGAATTCTGCCATATTTTCTTCAAGTGTGATATTCTTTAATATATTTTTGATTGTTAAAATAAATCCTTTAAAGATATTTTTGAGTCTTCATTCCTGGATAAACGAACACGCGGACTTGAAGGATTAAGTGCCAAGTCCAACACCATGTAGCCCCATACAATCGAACTCTTCTCTGCCTAAACAGAGGATACACAAAACTCTTCTCTACCTAAACAGAGGATAAACAAAACTCTTCTCTGCCTAAACAGAGGATACACAATCCGACTGCATAACAACTTAATTATTTAAATACGCTTAACCCTGGTCGTAGCATTGCGATAACACGGATGCATCATAGTCTACTAAGCCAACAATTCAGAGTATTTAGAATTGATACAAACATAACAATTTAGTAAACAGGTAAACGAAAGCAATGATTCAATGTCTAATTCAAACAATTTAGTAAAGTGATCAATTCATGTAAAACAGTCATGCAGAGATGAGAGAATTTAGAAATGTTTACCTGACAATCAAAACTACACAACTGTGCGGGAGATCCATTTACAGACTCAGACTATAAGAACTACACACAGCAACTGTGCGGGAGATCTGTTTATAGACTCCTAGAACCTTTTGCTTGCTTCCCTTAAATACCCAAACCAAAGTATACTTCCTCCAAATGGAGATGTAATTTACATTGAAAAGACTCTGAACCTGATCAGGCCCAAATGGCCATTTCAATGAAAGAGCCCAGGAAGGACACACCCACAGCAGTGAGCAGAATATCTCCAAACTCCTTAAACCTTTGTTATGATCTGCTCTACTGTTGTGGGGATAAGACCATTGTGTGAGTCGCACTGAGACATTTAATATGATATCAGACATGAATATTTAGATACTTTGTCCACACAGAATGTAGTATATCTTAAATACAGTTCATAGGTTAGTTTTAGGGTTCTCTGAGCTGAGGGGAAGTAGATGAAGAGAGGGGGAGAAAGAGACAGATGTGAAGGTGTGAGTTTGCAATCAGCATCCTTTGAGGTGTGCTATCTGAGATGGGGATGCAAACTCTGTGGGGGAACTCAATATGTTGCAAAGAGTCCTTTGTTCCCCAGGATGTAATGTCCTTTTGGTTTGGACATCTTGGCACCAGTCTTACAGCAGAAACAATGCAAATCAGCTTCTGTCATTTCAGCAAAGCGCTCTATGTATGTGAATGTGTTTTGTCTTTTGTCTGAAGTTTTCCAAGATAAGAGTTGGATAATTTCAATATAAGTTTAGATAAAAACAGGGGTTTTAAGCCATGCCCTCGCTACAAGTGGTGATACACATGAGTTTTGTGTGCAATGTTTGGGAGCGGAGCATGCCAAGACAACCAATACCGCAACCCTGCCGTCCATGACACTTCAGGACATGCAGGTTTCCATAGCACAAAGTCTACCCGAAGACGCTGTAGACCTAGTGCAAGTGAGAATAAATTTATTAATTCGACCATCCCCATCGGCCATTCCCCATCGGTCACACCCAGTCAGTGTCGAGAGACTGACTACCTTAGTTCACTTCCTCCACAAGTGGAGAAAGACTCCCAATATTACGCAATGGCTTCTCTGCACAATAGAGAGGAGTTACAGGATTCAGTTTGTCCTCCAAAATTCAGAGGAGTACTTTCCACCAAGGTGGATCCCGAACTGTTGGAACAAGGAACTCTTGTCTGTTTTAGCGAAAGGGGCCATGAAGTATGTTTCCACTCAAGAGAGTCAGGTTTTTACAGCCGGTACTTCTTAGTGCTTAGTTCTTTTATGAGGTACTACAATCTAGATCTTTCTTCCTTACCTGGATCCCAGGTCCTTATGTCCTTAGATGTGCTTAGACACCATCATAACTTACAGTCACAACTCACTATGGCGTAGTGGGCATTTTGTTCCCTAGATCATTCTCGAAAGGGAATGTCTCAGGTTATGACTGTAACCATTGCAACATCACTATTTCACGTGCCTCATGTGCTGGCGTTCCCCATAGAATCATTAGTTCCCTTGTCCAGAGGTAAGTCCAGACTTACCTCTGGACAACATATCACTCAAGTCCCCTTTATATTTTAATATGACTAATCAATCATATATCATTATCATCTGTTCCAACTGCATGTAATTTTTCATTAACAAAACTTAATTGCAAATCAATCGTCTCCTGCAAGCTATGTATGAAAAACCAAAAGTGTATATCTACTGATGTTTTAAGCCAATATATTAAAATTAGTTAATATAATTATAAAAATTTGTTATTAATTATATTAATAAAAAATTAGTCACGGGACAATTATTAATGTTTATAGCGTCTATGACATTTCGCTGAATATCCTCCTCACCCTTACTGGACGCATCAGAAACAAAAGAGGAGTAAAACTGCTTAGACCATAGATCTGCCAGTAGTAGTTTGTACTTTTGTTTAGTTATTTGCGCTTCTTCAACTTCATTTTGAACAAAACATGTGATTGCAGTCGGAGAAATATGAAACAAGACCATCATTTGGAGGCAATTGTTTTACTATGAGCAGATTCATTTGACAAAAGAGATACTAGACAAAAGATCGAGCAGTTGTGTTTGAAAGGACACGAAAATATAAGTTAAGGATTTTTGCAAGAAAGGTTGGTAGCAATGTTGAAAGCAGTATGAGTGATGTGAATACATGAAGAAATGCTACAGGGGTAGCAGTAATGTGCTACCCCTGTAGCACATTACTTTACTGTATAGTACACATAGAACACATTACTGTAGCATGTGGTAGCGGAAAATGAAAAAATGGAGAAATCATCATTTAAAGACGATTTTTTTTACTATGAATTATATCTATAATTGACAAAAGAGATGGCATTTTGGAAGGATTGCAAGCTTTATTGTTGAAATCGATGGCAAGATAAATGATTTTCAGAGAAAACATTATACAAGCGAAGTTATTTTATCGAGCAGTTCTACATGACAAGACACGAAAATTAAAAGTTGAGGACTTATATTATTTCAACATTACTTTGCTTGTAAAAGTTAAATGAATACATGAATATGTAATGATTTAAAGACGACATTCTTTCCGTCTGAGGAGTTGTATAAGTACTACACAGTGAATGGCATAAGAAAGAGAAGTCATTATTGTTGAAATTAATGACAGGAGCAATTTTTATAGAGAAAACTCGTTTTGCAAGTGATATCATGCTATTGAGCAGTTTTATATAAAAATAGACGAGAATTGTGAGAAAAGGACTTTGGCGCACAAGTTTAGCAGTAATGTATTCACAGTGGGAGACATATGAGAAAAATCGATGTCATCATTCAAAGGCGATTTGTTTTACTATGAGCAGATTAATTAGACAAAAGAGATACTAGTACCACAGCTAAGTTAGATTTATTGAGCAATTCTGTATGAAAACACAAGCAAATTTATGTGAATACATGAAGAAATTATGATTTAATGGCGACTTTCCTTCCCGTAGGGTTTTATTTGACAAAATGGCATTTTACACAGAATTGCAAGTGTTAATGTTGAAAACAATGACAGGATCAATTAATTATAGAGAAAAAAAAATTTCATGCCATGCCATTGCTAATCAGCAGTTCTGTATGAAAAGACTATGGAATATGTGAGCAAAGTACTTTTGAGTTATACACGAGGAAATAATGATTTAAAGACGACTTTATTTCTCTTTCAGGAACCTAAAATGAGAAAACACAAAACAGTCATTGAATGGGTTTCATGCACGAAAATAAATCTTTATTGTTCAAATGAATGACAGGAGCAATTCATTATAGACTAAACATGTTTAACAAGTGATATCAGTGCTAATTAGCAGTTCTATGTGAAAATAAAGGAGAGTTGTGAGAAAAGGACTTTGGCGCTCAAAGGTAGCAGTTATGTGATTGCAGAGGGTGAAATATGAATAAAATCGATAAATCATCATTCGAAGGCGATTGTTTTACTTTGAGCAGTTTCGTTTGACAAAAGAGATACTAGTATATGACTTGACAGCGAAGTTAGATTTATCAAGCAAGGATAGCAGTAATGTTGATATCAGTATGAGTTATATGAAGACATGAAGAGAATGAGAAAACACAAAACAGACATTGAATGGCTTTATGCACGAAAATAAATCTTTATTGTTCAAATTAATGACATGAGCAAACTATTATAGAGAAAACATATTTTGCATGTGATATCAGTGTTAAAAAGCAGTTCTATATGAAAATAAACGAAAATTGTGAGGAATGGACTTTGGCACAAAAATTAAGCATTAATGTGCATAATATGTTTTGCAAGTGATATCAGTGCTACTTAGCAGTTCTGCATGAAAATGAACGAGAATTGTCAAACAAGAGTAGCAGTAATGTTGATATCAGTATAAGTTATTAGTGAATACATGAAGATATAATGATTTAAAGACTACTTTCTGTGTCTTTCAGAAACTGCAAATGAGAAACCACAAAACAGACTTTTAATGGCTTTATGTTGTTATGTAATCAAGCAAGGGTATGTAATATGTAGGGTATGTAATATGTAATTGTGAGAAATGGACGTTTGCACAAAAAGTTAGCAGTTATGTGATTGCAGAGGGTGAAATATAAAAAAAATCGATAAATCATTATTCGAAGGCGATTGTTTTACTTTGAGCAGTTTCGTTTGACAAAAGAGATACTAGTATATGACTTGACAGCGAAGTTAGATTTATCAAGCAAGGATAGCAGTAATGTTGATATCAGTATGAGTTATACGAAGACATGAAGATATAATGATTTAAAGACGACTTTCTTTCTCTTTCACAGAAACCTAAAATGAGAAAACACAAAACAGACTTTTAATGGCTTTATGCACGAAAATATATCTTTATTGTTCAAATTTAATTAATGACAGGAGCAATCATCATATATAGATAACAATATTTTTACAAGTGATATCAGTGCTACATTTAATGTGCTTTATGCAGTTCTTTATATGCAAAATATAAACGAGAGTTGTGAGAAAAGGACTTTGGCTCTCAAATTTATCATTAATGAAGCAGTTTTTGAACTAGTATGAATTGACAGCGAAGTTAGATTTATCACAAGGATAGTAGAGTGATATAATATTAAAAAAAATCGATAAATCATCATTCAGACTTTTAATGGCTTTGCTGCGAACGTAAAATGTAAATTCTTTATTGCAAATTGCTTTACTTTGAGCAGTTTCAGTTTGACAAAAGAGATACTAGCATATGACTTGACAGCAAAGTTAGATTTATCAAGCAAGGATAACAGTAATGTTGATATCAGTATGAGTTATGCAGTATTAACACGAAGATATATGCACGATTTAAAGACGCAATTTTTCTTTCTCTCTTCAGAAATGCTCCTACCATTAAAAATGAGAAACACAAAACAGACATTGAAGAGATATAGCTTCATGACACGAAAAAGAAATCGTTGATACTTTTCAAATTAATGACAGGAGAAATGCATTATATAGAAAACATGTTTAGGCAGGAGATATTAGAAAAACATTTTTAGCAGGAGATAAGTGTTAAATAGGTAGTTGTATTTGAAAATGAACGAAAATTGTGAGAAATGGACTTTGGCACACAAAGATAGGATTAATGTGCAAAGCAAGTAGATATCAGTGCTACTTAGCAGTTCTGTATGATGAAATAAACGAGAATTGTCAAGCACTGAGGTAGCAGTAATGTTGATATCAGTATAAGTTATATGAATACATGAAGATATAATGATTTAAAGACGACTTTCTGTGATTGTAGAGGGTGAAATTCAAAACTTCAAATGAGAAAACACAAAACAGACTTTTAATGGCTTTGTGCACAAGGAAAAGCAGTAAATCTTTATTGTTCGAAAATTAATGACAGGAGCAATTCATTATAGATTAAACATGTTTTGTAAAAGTGATATCAGTGCTACTTAGCAGTTCTATATGAAAATAAACGAAAGTTGTGAGAAAAGGAATTTGGAACACAATGTTAGCATTCATGTTATTAAAGTGTGTGAAATATAAAAAAATTCTAGAAATCATCATTGAGGAAACACTGTATGAGAAACAAACATTGAATAGCTTATGTTTTACTTTGAGCAGTTCTGCGCAAAATATGTTTTTTGACAAAAGAGATACTAGTATATGAATTGATAAAGCAAAATAAAAGTTAGATTTATCAATGTTTTGCAAGTGATAATAGGATAGCAGTAATGTTGATATCACTGATAAATATAAGTTATATAAATACATGAAGATATAATGATTTTAAAGACTACTTCTGTGTCTTTCAAAAACTTCAATTGAGAAAACACAAAACAGACTTTTAATGGCTTTATGCACGAAAATAAATCTTTATTGTTCAAATTAATGACAGGAGCAATTTATTATAGAGAAAACATGTTTTATCAGTGTTACTTTAGCAGTTCTATTTGAAAATAAACGAAAATTGTGAGAAATGGACGTTGGCACAAAAAGTTAGCAGTTATGTGATTGCAGAGGGTGAAATATAAATAAAATCGATAAATCATTATTCGAAGGCGATTGTTTTACTTTGAGCAGTTTCGTTTGACAAAAGAGATACTAGTATATGACTTGACAGCGAAGTTAGATTTATCAAGCAAGGATAGCAGTAATGTTGATATCAGTATGTTAGTTATAATGGGAAGACATACGAAGATATAATGATTTAAAGACGATTTTCGTTCTCTTTCAGAAACCTAAAATGAGAAAACACAAAATAGACTTTTAATGGCTTTATGCACGAAAATAAATCTTTATTGTTCAAATTAATGACAGGAGCAATTCATTATAGAGTAAACATGTTTTGCAAGTGATATTAGTGCTACTTAGCAGTTCTATATGAAAATAAACGAGAGTTGTGAGAGTAATGCTCAAATTTAGCATTAATGTGTTTGAAGTGAGTGATATATGAAAAAAAACGATAAATCATCATTCGAAGGCGATTGTTTTACTTTGAGCAGTTTCGTTTGACAAAAGAGATACTAGTATATGACTTGACAGCGAAGTTAGATTTATCAAGCAAGGATAACAGTAATGTTGATATCAGTATGAGTTATACGAAGACATGAAGATATAATGATTTAAAGACGACTTTCTTTCTCTTTCAGAAACCTAAAATGAGAAACACTGTATGAGAAACAAACATTGAATGGCTTCATGCACGAAAAGAAATCGTTACTTTTCAAATTAATGTCAGGAGAAATGCATTATATAGAAAACATTTTTAGCAGGAGATATTAGTGTTAAATAGGTAGTTGTATTTGAAAATAAACGAAAATTGTGAGAAATGGACTTTGGCATAACAAAGATAGCATTAATGTGCAAAACATGTTTTGTAAGTGATATCAGTGCTACTACTAGCAGTTCTGTATGAAAATAAACGAGAATTGTCAAGCAAGGGTAGCAGTAATGTTGATATCAGTATGTTATATGAATACATGAAGATATAATGATTTAAAGACTACTTTCTTTGTCTTTCAAAAACTTCAAATGAGAAAACACAAAACAGACTTTTAATGGCTTTATGCACGAAAATAAATCTTTATTGTTCAAATTAATGACAGGAGCAATTCATTATAGAGTAAACATGTTTTGCAAGTGATATCAGTGCTACTTAGCAGTTCTATATGAAAATAAACGAGAGTTGTGAGAAAAGGAATTTGGCGCTCAAATTTATTATTAATGTGTTTGAAGTGAGTGATATAATAATATGAAAAAAAATCGATAAATCATCATTTGGAAGGTGATTGTTTTACTTTTGAGCAGTTTTGTTTTGACAAAAGAGTATGTATATGACTTGACAGCTACCAAATTAAAGTTAGATTTATCAAGCAAGGATAACAGTAATGTTGATATCAGTATGAGTTGCAACACATGAATGACATGAAGATATAATGATTTAAAGACGACTTTCTTTCTCTTTCAGAAACCTAAAATAAACGAGAGAAACACAAAACAGACATTGAATGGCTTTATGTTTGACAAAACGAAAATAAATCTTTATTGTTCAAATTAATGACATGAGCAAACTATTATAGAGAAAAAAACATATTTTGCATGTGATATCAGTGTTAAATAGCAGTTCTATATGAATATAAACGAGGAGTTGTGGAAGAGACATGAGCTTTTAGCATTATTCTGTGTGGTTGTTGACTGCTCTGTTCTTTGATTGAAGAGTTTTTGTTTGTGAACGGTTCGTGCCACTTTGCAGTTGGATGATTACTGCTAACATGTAATTTTCGTAACAAATGATTTCACCTATTCTAAGGTCCTCCTAAAGTGGGGACGGAGCCAGCCGAGTTTCTATGTCGCATTATCCACTGTCGGGCGAGATAGGTGGGCTGAGGCCCAGCCGCAGGTGGCTCCACACTGAGAGAAACCATCGCTTCACCGCCTAACACTAGAGGGAGAGCTACCAATATAGAGAAATGAAGGTTGACTGGAAGACAAAGAGGGGTCAAATTGTTTACATGGTTAATTAAAATGTTACTGTAATAAGAGTGCTAAGCACCTTAAACAGTACAATAACAGATTTAATTAAAGTTTGAATTTAATTAAATACATCCCTAAAAAATGTGAAAGATCATGAGGGAAGACTAGGAGCAAGAGGGATCGCATGAAACAAGAGTGACTTCACAATAAAAAAAATATTATTACTATGGCTAAATAATAATAATGAATAAGTTCCTAAAACAGCAACAAAGCAATATTAATTCTTATTTTTGTTGCAAATAATAATAACTAATAGATCAGGGATCAATAGAGTCAAATTTATCATTATTGTTGTTAAAAGAATGTCTTATCTAGCTATTTAGTGGAATTAAGGCCTTATAAGATGAGGAAAGGAACTTCTCTTAACTCTATCTTCTTCGTACTGTGAAAGGATTTCTTCGCTTTCAAGAAAGCCGGACTATTAATAAACGAATATCATCTATAATGCACGCTATAAAACTTCATTGAACTGCAGTTAACATTATTCATTAACAGTACATGGCATTCTCCACCACTCTATGTAGTGAAAGTCGGGGAATAAGTCGTTAACGTAGGAATTCTCTGTAGGAAATTGTTGATTTAGCTCACAGGGAAATACATATTTTAATCGTCATCAAATTTACATATTTTGTAGTATCTGAGCAGCAGGAGGGGATACATGCATGCTCATGTAGTGGGCGCACCGCCATCATCTTGGCCCTAAGTATATCTATGTGTGCGAAACCAACCTATATAAACTCTGTTCAACCAAACAGCCCTCAGTTTATCTATAGATGGGCTCGGCTTGATTGTTGTCACAATGAAGTCTATTCTTTTGGCATCAAAACCCAAGACTCTAGACTGTTAATGAATAATGTTAACTGCAGTTCAATGAAGTTTTATAGCGTGCTGATGGTATTGATGATATTCGTTTATTAATAGTCCGGCTGTCTTGAAAGCAAAGAAATCCTTTCTTCGGATAATTGGCATACCTGAGGACGCGGAGAATGGTCGGCCTACTGACTTCATGTCTGGTTTCTTTTCAGAGGTGCTAGGTAAAGATTTACGGATCTTGTTGGATCGCGTTCATCGTGCCCTTGCTCCGAAACTTCTTGCAGGCGACAGGCCCAGAGCAATGATCGTTCGTCTACACTATTTCTCCGATAAAGATTCTCCAAGCCTCCAGGAAGCGCGGTGAACTTGCATTTCGCGGCGCACGAGTTCATATTTTTCCTGATACGAATGCCGAACTGCATTTAACTCTGTGAAATTAAAGCGTGTTTGTGGAGACATTCAATGATTAAAGTCTAAATGGCTTTATGACGCTTTCTTTTCAACAAAACCTGTGTTAAAAGACATTTTAAGATGTTGAGCATTTGGAAGAAGTCCTATGCGTTTGGGAATGTTGAAGGTTAGTTACATTTGGGATGTTTTTTTGCTTCTCGTTTGGGGAGCTGTTTGGTGGGTGGGTTGGTATCAGGGTGTTTGTTTGACTTTCAAACTTGTTCATGGTTACTTGTGCTATTGTGTACAGTTGTTAGAAACATCTCAGAAGGAAGCTGACATCAGTTTTTTATCCATTATACAATGCTGTAAACCTGGGTCATAGCAGATTACCTACAGTGAACTTTGTGAGCTGAAACGTGAAAGGGGTTAACCATATCATTAAGCGATATAAGATTCTTACCCATTTAAAGAGACTGGAGGCAAATATTTCATTTCTTCAAGAAACTCACTTAATATCAGCTGATCATTATAAACTACAAAAGTCTTGGGTGGGGCAAGTGTACCACTCAGATTTTCAGTCAAGATCCAGAGGAACCGCAATTCTTATTAGTAAAAACACTCCATTCTGTGTGAGTAATGTTCAAACGGATGGGGGGGGGAAGATTTCTAATAGTAACTGGTTCATTACATAGTGTTCCCCTGATATTGGCCAATATTTACGCACCGAATTGGGACGATGTATCATTTATAAAAAAATTCTTAACCAGTTTTTCCAATTTGACTACACATAAATTAATCCTAGGAGGAGACTTTAACAGTGTGCTTCATCTCACTTTGGATCGGTCTTCAAAAAAACCCTCCTACAATATAACTAAATCCGCCATGTTCATTAATACTTTTTTAGAGATCTATACATTTTCCGATCCCTGGCGTTTCTTATATCCAAACCTTAAGCAGTTCTCTTTTTTCTCCCAGGTGCACCGTTCATATTCACGAATTGATTACTTTTTAATAGATGATAAACTGTTAACTTCTGTAAATATGAATCTATTGTAATTTCGGATCATAGCCCAGTTGTACTAAAGTTAGCTTTTCTTAAATCACCTCAAATTGGTGATTTAAGAAAAAAATTCGTTTTAATAATTTAATTCTTTCTGATTCTTCCTTTGTAGATTTTATTAATAATAGAATTGATTTCTTCTTATCAATGATACCTCAGATGTTAGTAAAGCTACACTCTGGGAATCTTTAAAAGTCTATATTAGGGGGGAAGAGGAGAAAAAGAAGCCAGCAACTAAATGATCTTATTAATCAAATTAAACAATTAGATTTGAAATGTGCAATCAAGTCCTCACCTGAAATATTTAAGGAAAGAATAAAGCTACAGTCAGAGATTGATCTACTAACATCCGAACAGACTCCAATCTCGCTCTAAATTCTATGAACATTCGGACAAATCTGGGAAAATCTGCGCTCAACAAATAAGACAGCACTCAACTAAAAATACTATAACATCTATTCGTAGAGATGATGGCAAGGATAAGTTAGAAATTAACTCAGTCTTTGAACAATTCCATAGAGCTCTGTATTCATCTGAAATTTACTATAACCCTTCCGAGCGTGATTCTTTTTTTAATTCCATTCAATTGCCCCAAATTCCAGTTGATAATAATGCAGAATTGGAGAAAATTATTAATTTAGAAGAACTTAATATAGCTCTTTCAAACATGCAAAACTCAAAAGCTCCTGGGCCAGATGGCTTTACAGTAGAATTTTTCAAAATGTTTAAAGGGAAACTAATGCCCCTGCATTACTGCAGTACTTGCTGTACTTGAGGAATCATTCTCTACAGACGGCCTCCCACACACATTCCTATCAAGCAACAATTTCTGTTTTACCTAAAAAGGAAAGACCTTCTGAACTGCGGCTCATTTTGGCCTGTATCTTTACTCAATGTGGAATGTAAAATATTAAAGGTTCTGGCCCAAAGACTGGAGAATGTTCTCCCTACTATTTTAGCCCCAGTATTTGATATTATTTATTCTCCTGACTCAAATAAGCATATAATTTAAAATTTCAATATCGCTAGACATGAAAACAAAAAAAGCTTTTGATAGAGTGGAGTGGAACTATCTGTTCAGCTGTCTAGAGAGATTTGGTGTGGGTCCGAATTTTTTGACTTAGGTAAAACTCTTATATGCTTCTCCCTTTCTCTTCTGTTATTACAAACAATACTGGTTCACAGTATTTTCCGTTGCATAGGGGAACCAGGCAAGGTTGCCCTCTGTCCCCCTTATTATTTGCACTGGCGATCGAACCTCTAGCCATTTTGACATGGTCAACCTCAGATATACATGGTATAGTTAGGGGGGGCAGAGAGCACATACTGTCACTCTATGCGGATGACCTGCTTTTATTTATCACAGATCCTCATAATTCTCTCCCTCATGTTATGAATACACTTAAGCATTTCAGTCGTAATTTAGGGATACAAACTCAACTCCTCTCTAAGAGTGAATTGTTTCCTATAAATTCATGCAGCAAAAAGTACTTCTTTTTCTCTCTACCCATTTGCAGTAGCCCCTGATAAATTTACATATTTAGGTGTGGTTGTCTCGAGAAATATTTCTGAGCTGTTTAAGCTCAATTTTACTCCCCTCTTGGAACAAACTAGAACATTTCTTGAAAAATGGTCTAAGCTCCCTAACTCTCTGATTGGTAGGATCAATTTAATTAAAATGCTTACACTCCCTAAATTTTTATATCATTAAGAAATCTTTTTTTGCTCACTTAAATAAGATAATCTCTTCATATCTTTGGAATAAGAAACCTCCCAGAATACGTCTACATTTTTTGCAAAACCCTAAAGAACAGGGCCCTCCCAAATTTCCAATTATATTATTGGGCTTGCAACTTAAGAGCTCTGACTTACTGGCAAGGTTCACGTTACACAAAACACATATGAATCCTCAGCCTTCCTCTCCTTCAGCTTTTCTATTTTCACCCTTACTGATGAGTCCAGACTCCCAGTCATTGCACCCAATGGTACTGAACTCCATTCAGATCTGGGCCCAAATTATTTTAACATTTAAGGATTTTGTTGTCGACAGCTGATTGTCTTTTGCCCAATTAGAATCACAATTTAAAATACCTAAAGCCCACTTTTTCAGATATCTACAGGTGCGTGATTTCACAAAACCCTATTAATCAACTTTTTCCTGATGACCCAGAACAAAGAGGAACTATCTCTGGCTTATATTCAAAACTTGTTTCATTACTATCCACTTCTGTAAATGCAAAAAGAGATTCCTGGCAACTGGACCTTAATATCTGCCTGATGGATGAGGAATGGAATGAGGCTATATATAGAATTCATGGATCTTCTATTTGTGCTAGACACAGCCTTATTCAATTTAAAGTGGTGCATAGTCTTCACCTTTCCAAGGCCAAGCTGGCAAAGATGTATCCTTCTATTGACCCCACCTGTACAAGATGTAAGCAGTCCCCTGCTACATTAGCACATATGTTTTGGATATGTCCTAGTCTGTCTGTTTTTTGGTCACATATATTTTTATCTTATTCTAGAATATTTTGTAAAGATGTTTGTACAAACCCTTTAACTGCCATTTTTGGTATTGTATGTGAAAATAACACTCTGTCAAAAAGTGAATTGGACTGCATCGCTTTTACTTCTCTTTTGGCAAGGCACTTGATTTTAATTAATTGGAAACAGTCACTCCCCCCTTCTTTTAAACAGTGGGCCAAAGATGTGTTACAATTCCTGAGTTTGGAAAAAATAAGACTTAATTTAAAGGGCTCTGGTTCTACGTTCACTGGCATGTGGCATTCTTTCATAAATTGTCTTATAGTTATAACCAGTTATTATATACTGGTATATAGTTATATACCAGTTAACCAGTTATAACTGTAAGTGGACAAACTGATACTGATGATGTCAGGTTTGCTTGTGATCTACTGATGTTATTTTCTCTTTCTTCTTTCTTCTTTGTATTTATTTAATGTTAAAGCACAATGTCTGTATACATGCTGTGTTGTTAAGTTGCATTAATATGTGAATGTATGTTATTGATATTTAAATAAATAAATTAAATAAAAAAATAAAAAATAAAAAGTGTGTGTGAGAAGTTGTAGGTACACCATACAGTTGTAGGGTGCGTGAACCCTAGTAGGGCACGAGCTAGGTAGCTCGAGGGGTGAGACACTCCAGTAAATCCTGTAGGTACAGGTCACACAAGAGGTGTGATCCCAAGAAGTGCATTGAGAAAAAAAACAAAAAAAAGGGAAATAAAAAAGAAACATGTTGAGGAGAAGAGTGTGTGAGAAAGTAAGTGTGGTAGGTGTTTGCACAAACAAAAGAGAGTGTGATGGAAACCAGATGTGCGGCTGAGTGCAGCTGAGTGTGTGACCTGGTGTGTGTGTGGGTTGATAAGCAGAGAAGAGACAGGTTTGCTCTATAGCTTTAAGGAGCATTTGTTTTTGTGATTATTGGATAAGTCTCGTATGAGAATTGGGTGGTGATATATGCTGATGTGAAATTTTTTTAGTAGTATAAACAGTATAAATAAAAGTAAATAATACAGTGAATTGAGTATAAAGTATAATAAGTTGAGAAACTCTAAACATGTTTGAAAAACCAATAGACAGAATAAAAGAATAAAAGACAGAATAATACCCAGTCAGCAGAGAACTAATTGAGAATATATCCGGAAAATGGACTAAAAGAACTAAAAGTTTACTAACTAAATGGCCTGAAGAAGGCACTTTTGATGTATTGGTATTTGAAGAGATGGAAACATTGATAAAGAATTATAAACCAAAAGCTAGGAGTAAGAAAAGAGAAGTAAAAAGATGAAAAGAAAATTATGTATTGAATATATTCAAAAAAGAAGGGGTGAACTACCTAAAAAGGATAAAGATAACTAGAAAAATACTAAATGATGATGATGAGAAAAGCAAAGAAAAAATAAGAGAGAATAAGTATAGGAATGAAGAGAATGTAAGACACATTCCTCCCCATCAACCACCCAGAGGAGCACAATTACCAGTAGTTAAGGGGGATATTCAATTTGAAGGACAAGTAGAAGTGTGTGCAGACGATCCGGTGCCAGTTTGTAAAACATTATTTGATATATTAGATACAGTAGAGACCTCCCAAGGAAAATATAGGGATAGTAGACATAGTGCTGAACAGACGCAAGTTATGCATGAGCCTAAATCACTACAACCTGAGAAAGTAAGAGTGCCTGGGAAAGGTCATCCATCACCACATTTAGACACATATGCAGAAGTTAATCAACTTCTGCATATGTGTCTAAATGCGTTGCTGGAGCAGTTGATTCAGAGAGAATATGGGAGTTTAGGAAGACAGTCAGAGGCTAGAGAGAGAAGAGTTATGCAAATATTTGACTCTCCAAGAATTGATGATATGTTAACCTCAGCATGTTTAAGTGATCCTTCAGAAAGGATGTCGTCAATGAGAATGGAGACTCCAGAAAGGCATGAGCGGAGAGGGGAATATGTGTTGGGGAGCTTGTACTTGGAGGATGAATTATACAAGCAGAGCCAGCGGACTTGGGAGAGAGAGAAAGGGAGACAGGTGCAAGAGAAGAGAAAGAGAAAGTGCACAGGATTACATGACTCACTGATTTCACAATGACCAATTTTGATTGAAGGAGATAAAGGACACTATGTACCCTGGACTATGCAAGACTTGGATGGATTAATTGCCCAACCACCGGACATACACAAGGGAGCTGGACAATGGATTAGACTTTTTGAAAAAGAGACCACAAGCAAACTTCAGGCGCTGGGCACTTCAAGATAAAACTTCTAGATAAAAGCGTGAGTGGGGCAAAAATGAATGAACTGAAAAGAAGCTGATTTAAATCGAGCTAAGGACAGTGTATGATGGAGTATGCTTTGATAAAGAAAGAGCTGTAATGTGTAAAATACACAGAATGAAATATCCAACACAGATGGACCCTAAAATGTTAAAAGGAGACCCGATGGGAGAGACCAGAATCCAACAACCTATGTTCAAAAGCAACTGAAAAGATGGAAACAAGAGCTGAAGAGAGACCTGGGGGAGGATCCAGTGATGACAGTGCTATTTAGGAATGCTATTTGATGCAATGCCTCCTGCAGTAAAAACCAAGCTGGAAGATGTGGTGGGACTTAACTCTGTAAGGCTGGATGGAAAAGCCACCCAAAAACCAGCCACTGGCCCAACGTCGGAGTCCAGTGCTAATGGCGAAGGTTTCAGTGCGCCCGGTCATTTCCTGCGCTTATTCTTTACTTTTTATTCCTCAATTTTATCTGACTCCAAAAGATAAAACCTTGTAAAGGTTAAGTTAAGATTCTTAAATTTAGATAAATGTTTTATCACTCTATTCAACTCACTATTATTATTGGACTTGTACACCAAGGTTCTCAATGTCGCCCATGATCACAAACTCGACCGTATAACCAGAGGTTATGGCTAAAGCAATTTAACAATGTAGCTCCCGCTTACTATTATTAAAAGGTACCCATGTAGCCCCATACAATCGCCTATATAACAACTTAGTTCAAAGCTTAAACATTAATCAGAGGCCAGCTCCGTAAGGGATTTGATCTGACCCCATATAGTTATTAATCTATACATAATCACTACATAACAACTTAATTAAAGAACAGACAATGACTAGAGGTTATGACTACCACCCATGATAGCCCCATATAAGTTAAGTAGTAAAGTAATTTAGATAATCAGAGGTTATGGCTAAAGCAATTTAACAATGTAGCTCCCGCTTACTATTATTAAAAGGTACCCAATGTAGCCCCATACAATCGAACTCTTCTCTGCCTAAACAGAGGATACACAAAACTCTTCTCTGATTAAACAGAGGATACACAAAATCCGACTGCATAACAACTTAATTATTTCAATATACTTAACCCTGGTCGTAGTATTGCGGTAACACGGATGCATGTCTACTAAGCCAATAATTCAGAGTATTTAGAATGGATACAAACATAACAATTTATTAAACAGGTAAACGACAGCAATGATTCAATATCTAATTCAAACAATTTAGTAAAGTGATCAATTCATGTGAAACAGTCAATAATGCAGAGATGAGAGAATTTAGAAATGTTTACCTGGCAATCAAAACTACACACAGCGAATGTGCGGGAGATCCGTTTACAGACTCCCAGAGCCTTTTGCTTGCTTCCCTTAAATACCCAAATCAAAGTATACTTCCTCCAAATGGAGTTGTAATTTACATAGAAAAGACTCTGAACCTGATCAGGCCCAAATGGCCATTTCCATGAAAGAGCCCAGGAAGGACACACCCACAACACTGAGCAGAATATTTCCAAACTTCTTAAACCTTTGTTATGATCTGCTCTACTGTTGTGGGGATAAGACCATTGTGTAAGTCGCACTGAGACATTTCAAATGATATGAGAATATTTAGATACTTTGATCACACAGAATGTGTGTAGAACTTACCAGCAGGTGTCACTATTATTTTGCGTATGTATATTATAAGCAATAGATGTTATTATTATGTTCTGGGGTATTATAAGAAATAAGTATATATATAAAAACTATATATGAGTTTTGGGGATCTCTGAGCTGAGGGGAAGTAGATGAAGAGAGGGGGAGAAAGAGACATATGTGAAGGTGTGAGTTCGCAATCAGCATCCTTTGAGGTGTGCTATTTGAGATGGGGATGCAAACTCTGTGGGCGAACTCAATATGTTGGAAAGAGTCCTTTGTTCCCCAGGATGTGAAGTCCGGTTGGTTTGGACATCTTGGCACCAGTCTTACAACTCAAAACCACATAAAGACTTTTGTGACTATGTTGTCCATGATGTTGAACAATACAGAAGAAAGGAAATCAAGAGACAGCGGAAAATAGCACAGTAAACGGATGATTTAGTGATTTGTTCCCCCACCAACAATGCTGTAGGAGTTTTATCAAAGTGCTGACCAGACTAGCAAAGGGGGGTCATAAAACTAAACTATAGTACAGTCTCCCTCAAGTGGAATACTCAGGTAGAACAATAGCTTATAAAACCAGGGCCATTTCACCTAGTCAGTTAGAAGGGATAAGTAACAAACCCAAAATGTGGGGCAAATGATGACATTTTTAGGAATGACTGAATTTAGTGCAGAATGGATAGAGGATTATGCAATGGGTTGCCCCTCTAAGAGTATTAATGAAACAAGCACGTAAACAGAATCTTATAGCACAACTAACATGGACAAATGATGCTTTGTTGCCATTTGAAATGTTGAAAAGAGTAACCCTAATTATACAAAGCATTTTTATTTGTATGTTGCAGATCGAAAAGAAGGGTATGCTTCAGCAGTACTCTTGCAAGAAACGTATAAAGGTCGAGTGAAACAGCCAGTTTTGTTTACAAAAACAGCCAGCTTATTATAGTGCTAAACTGGATAGTGTAGCCCAAAACTATGACCTCTATGCTACCAAGGGCTTGCTGCTGTATATTATGCTTATGAAAAAGCATCTTCAATAACTATGGGGTATCCGGTTTTTATTTATGCATATCATAAAGTAGTTGAGTTGACTGAGCAATGAAGATTTGTTCTTACACAAGCAAGGTGTTTGGCATATTCAGTGTTATATTGACATAGCGAGATATAACACTTACAAGATTGCAGAACCATAAACCCAGCTAATTTCATACCTTTAGAAGGAACGGAGGAAAGCCACACGATTGTGTGGCTGAATCTTTAGCATTTACACATCTCAGACCAGACTTAGAATCATGCCCAATTAAAGATGCTACTGTAGAATATTTTGTGGATGGATCTTGTTTCAGAGACCATCTAGAAAATCATTCTGGATATGCAGTAGTAAAGAAAGAAGGGAATAAATTTGTTTCTGTTATTTCACAGCATTGTGATCAACCATGTTCAGCTCAGTTAGCTGAGTTGAAAGCGTCTACTGTAACATGTCAGTTAGCAAAAGGCCAAACTGCAAATGAATTCACCGACTCGGCATACACAAATGGGATATGTCCCCTTTTAGAGTAGTTTGGACCCAGAGAGATTTAAGAAGAGTGATGATTTATTGTCCTATTTAACATGCAGAACAGATAGTGCAACAGATAGTTATATCTGCCATGATGCTACCAAGAAAACTAGCAGTAATCAAATGCCAGGCCTATAAAAAAGGGAATGATTTAATAATGATGGGTAACAATGTTGCTGATATATCTATCAAGAAAAGCATCTGGTTGTCATAGTGCAGTTATGTCCCCTATGATACTTATTCAGCCTGAGCCTCAGATAACAGATCTTATTCGTATTCAGACACAGACTAGTGTTAATGAGCAGGCAATGTGGAAGCAAAGAGGGGCTAATAAAGATTGCAAATCTAACTTCGCTTTCAAGTCATCTACTAATCTTTCATTTGTCAAACAAATCTGCTCATAGTAAAACAATCGCCTTCGAAGAATGATCTCTCTATTTTCTTTCATAATTCTCCCACTGCAATCACATAACTGCTAACTTTGTGCTCCAAAGTCCTGTCCTCACAATCCTCGTTTATTTTCAGTTAGAACTGCGAAGTAACACTGAGATCGCTTGCAAATCATGTTTTGCACATTAATGCTAACTTTGTGCTCCAAAGTCCTGTCCTCACAATCTTCGTTTATTTTCAAATAGAACTGCGAAGTAAAACTGATATCACCTGCAAAACGTGTTTTCTCTATAATGAATTGCTCTTGTCAGTAATTTGAAAAACAACGATTTCTTCTCGTGCATAAAGTCTGTTTTGTGTTTGCTCATTTTAAGTTTCTGAACTAGAAATAAAATCTTATTTAAATCATCTATTCATATAACACATACTGCTATCAACATTACTGCAACCCTTGCTTGATAAATCTAACTTCGCTGTCAAGTCATCTACTAGTCTGTCATTTGTCAAACGAATCTTCTCAAAATAAAACAATCGCCTTCGAATAATGATTTCGCGTTTTGTTTCATTTTTCTCCCACTGCAATCACATACCTGCTAACTTTGTGCTCCAAAGTCATTTCCTCACAATTCTCTTTTATTTTCATATAAAACTGCTAAGTAACACTGATATAATCTGCAAAACATCTTTTCTCTATAATGAATTTTTCCTGTAAGTAATTTCAACAATAGCGATTACTTTTCGTGCATAATGCAATTCAGTGTCTGTTTTGTGTTTTCTCATTTTAAGTTTCTGAAAGAGAAATAAATTCGTTTTTAAATCATTATTTCTTTATGTATTCATATAACTCATACTGCTATCAATACACAGCTACAGCTACCCTTGCTTGATATATCTAACTTCGCTTTCAAGTCATCTACTTATCTCTCATTTGTCAAACGAATCTGCTCATAGTAAAACAATCGCCTTCGAAGAATTATCTCTCTATTTTTTTTCATAATTCTCCCACTGCAATCACATAACTGCTAACTTTGTGCTCCAAAGTCCTGTCCTCACAATTTTCCTTTTTTTTTCATACAGAACTGCTAAGTAGCACTGAGATCGCTTGCAAATCATGTTTTGTACTTGAATGCTAACTTTGTGCTCCAAAAGTCCTGTCCTCACAATCCTAGTTTATTTTCAAATAGAACTGCGAAGTAACACTGATATCACCGGCAAAACATGTTTTCTCTATAATGAATTGCTCTTGTCAGTAATTTGAAAAACAACGATTTCTTTTCGTGCATAAAGCCATTCAATGTCTGTTTTGTGTTTTCTCATTTTAAGTTTCTGAACTAGAAATAAAATCTTATTTAAATCATTATTTCTTCATCTATTCATATAACACATACTGCTATCAACATTACTGCAACCCTTGCTTGATGAATCTAACTTCGCTGTCAAGTCATCTACTAGTGTGTCATTTGTCAAACGAATCTTCTCATAATAAAACAATCGCCTTCGAATAATGATTTCGCTTTTTGTATCATTTTTCTCCCACTGCAATCACATACCTGCTAACTTTGTGTGCCAAAGTCCATTTCTCACAATTCTCGTTTATTTTCAGTTAGAACTGCGAAGTAACACTGATATCGCTTGCAAATCATGTTTTGCACATTAATGCTAACTTTGTGCTCCAAAGTCCTGGCCTCACAATCTTCGTTTATTTTCAAATAGAACTGCGAAGTAACACTGATATCACCGGCAAAACATGTTTTCTCTATAATGAATTGCTCTTGTCAGTAATTTGAAAAACAACGATTTCTTTTCGTGCATAAAGCCATTCAATGTCTGTTTTGTGTTTACTCATTTTAAGTTTCTGAAAGAGAAATAAATTCGTCTTTAAATCATTATTTCTTTATGTATTCAAATAACTCATACTGCTATCAATATTACAGCTACCCTTGCTTGATATATCTAACTTCGCTTTCAAGTCAACTACTAGTCTGTCATTTGTCAAACGAATCTGCTCATAATAAAACAATCGCCTTCGAATAATGATTTCGCTTTTTGTATCATTTTTCTCCCACTGCAATCACATACCTGCTAACTTTGTGTGCCAAAGTCCATTTCTCACAATTCTCGTTTATTTTCATTGAGAACTGCTAAGTAGCACTGATATCGCTTGCAAAACATGTTTTGCACTTTAATGCTAACTTTGTGCTCCAAAGTCTTTTCCTCACAATTTTCCTTTTTTTCATACAGAACTGCTAAGTAGCACTGAGATCGCTTGCAAATCATGTTTTGTACTTGAATGCTAACTTTGTGCTCCAAAAGTCCTGTCCTCACAATCCTCGTTTATTTTCAAATAGAACTGCGAAGTAACACTGATATCACCGGCAAAACATGTTTTCTCTATAATGAATTGCTCTTGTCAGTAATTTGAAAAACAACGATTTCTTTTCGTGCATAAAGCCATTCAATGTCTGTTTTGTGTTTTCTCATTTTAAGTTTCTGAACTAGAAATAAAATCTTATTTAAATTATCTATTCATTTAACACATACTGCTATCAACATTACTGCAACCCTTGCTTGATAAATCTAACTTCGCTGTCAAGTCATCTACTAGTCTGTCATTTGTCAAACGAATCTTCTCATAATAAAACAATCGCCTTCGAATAATGATTTCGCTTTTTGTTTCATTTTTCTCCCACTGCAATCACATACCTGCTAACTTTGTGTGCGAAAGTCCATTTCTCACAATTCTCGTTTATTTTCATTGATAACTGCTAAGTAGCACTGATATCGCTTGCAAAACATGTTTTGCACTTTAATGCTAACTTTGTGCTCCAAAGTCTTTTCCTCACAATCCTCGTTTATTTTCAAATAGAACTGCGAAGTAACACTGATATCACCTGCAAAACATGTTTTCTCTATAATGAATTGCTCTTGTCAGTAATTTGAAAAACAACGATTTCTTTTCGTGCATAAAGCCATTCAATGTCTGTTTTGTGTTTTCTCATTTTAAGTTTCTGAACTAGAAATAAATTCGTCTTTAAATCATTATTTCTTTATGTATTCATATAACTCATACTGCTATCAATATTACAGCTACCCTTGCTTGATATATCTAACTTCGCTTTCAAGTCATCTACTAATCTTTCATTTGTCAAACAAATCTGCTCATAGTAAAACAATCGCCTTCGAAGAATGATCTCTCTATTTTCTTTCATAATTCTCCCACTGCAATCACATAACTGCTAACTTTGTGCTCCAAAGTCCTGTCCTCACAATCCTCGTTTATTTTCAGTTAGAACTGCGAAGTAACACTGATATCGCTTGCAAATCATGTTTTGCACATTAATGCTAACTTTGTGCTCCAAAGTCCTGTCCTCACAATCTTCGTTTATTTTCAAATAGAACTGCGAAGTAACACTGATATCACCTGCAAAACGTGTTTTCCCTATAATGAATTGCTCTTGTCAGTAATTTGAAAAACAACGATTTCTTTTCGTGCATAAAGCCATTCAATGTCTGTTTTGTGTTTTTCTCATTTTAAGTTTCTGAACTAGAAATAAATTCGTCTTTAAATCATTATTTCTTTATGTATTCATATAACTCATACTGCTATCAATATTACAGCTACCCTTGCTTGATATATCTAACTTCGCTTTCAAGTCATCTACTAATCTCTCATTTGTCAAACGAATCTGCTCATAGTAAAACAATCGCCTTCGAAGAATTATCTCTCTATTTTTTTTCATAATTCTCCCACTGCAATCACATAGCTGCTAACTTTGTGCTCCAAAGTCCTGTCCTCACAATCCTCGTTTATTTTCAATTAGAACTGCGAAGTAACACTGATATCGCTTGCAAATCATGTTTTGCACATTAATGCTAACTTTGTGTTCCAAAGTACTTTCCTCACAATCTTCGTTTATTTTCAAATAGAACTGCGAAGTAACACTGATATCACCTGCAAAACATGTTTTCTCTATAATGAATTGCTCTTGTCAGTAATTTGAAAAACAACGATTTCTTTTCGTGCATAAAGCCATTCAATGTCTGTTTTGTGTTTTCTCATTTTAAGTTTCTGAACTAGAAATAAAATCTTATTTAAATCATTATTTCTTCATGTATTCATATAACACATACTGCTATCAACATTACTGCAACCCTTGCTTGATAAATCTAACTTCGCTGTCAAGTCATCTACTAGTGTGTCATTTGTCAAACGAATCTTCTCATAATAAAACAATCGCCTTCGAATAATGATTTCGCTTTTTGTATCATTTTTCTCCCACTGCAATCACATACCTGCTAACTTTGTGTGCCAAAGTCCATTTCTCACAATTCTCGTTTATTTTCATTGAGAACTGCTAAGTAGCACTGATAACTCTTGCAAAACATGTTTAATAACGAATAACGATTACTTTTCGTACATAATGCAATTCAATGTCTGTTTTGTGTTTTCTCATTTTAAGTTTCTGAAAGAGAAATAAATTCGTCTTTAAATCATTATTTCTTTATGTATTCAAATAACTCATACTGCTATCAATATTACAGCTATTGATATATCTAACTTCGCTTTCAAGTCATCTACTAGTCTGTCATTTGTCAAACGAATCTGCTCATAATAAAACAATCGCCTTCGAATAATGATTTCGCTTTTTGTATCATTTTTCTCCCACTGCAATCACATACCTGCTAACTTTGTGTGCCAAAGTCCATTTCTCACAATTCTCGTTTATTTTCATTGAGAACTGCTAAGTAGCACTGATATCGCTTGCAAAACATGTTTTGCACTTTAATGCTAACTTTGTGCTCCAAAGTCTTTTCCTCACAATCCTCGTTTATTTTCAAATAGAACTGCGAAGTAACACTGATATCACCTGCAAAACATGTTTTCTCTATAATGAATTGCTCTTGTCAGTAATTTGAAAAACAACGATTTCTTTTCGTGCATAAAGCCATTCAATGTCTGTTTTGTGTTTTCTCATTTTAAGTTTCTGAACTAGAAATAAATTCGTCTTTAAATCATTATTTCTTTATGTATTCATATAACTCATACTGCTATCAATATTACAGCTACCCTTGCTTGATATATCTAACTTCGCTTTCAAGTCATCTACTAATCTTTCATTTGTCAAACAAATCTGCTCATAGTAAAACAATCGCCTTCGAAGAATGATCTCTCTATTTTCTTTCATAATTCTCCCACTGCAATCACATAACTGCTAACTTTGTGCTCCAAAGTCCTGTCCTCACAATCCTCGTTTATTTTCAGTTAGAACTGCGAAGTAACACTGATATCGCTTGCAAATCATGTTTTGCACATTAATGCTAACTTTGTGCTCCAAAGTCCTGGCCTCACAATCTTCGTTTATTTTTAAATAGAACTGCGAAGTAACACTGATATCACCTGCAAAACGTGTTTTCTCTATAATGAATTGCTCTTGTCAGTAATTTGAAAAACAACGATTTCTTTTCGTGCATAAAGCCATTCAATGTCTGTTTTGTGTTTTCTCATTTTAAGTTTCTGAACTAGAAATAAAATCTTATTTAAATTATCTATTCATATAACACATACTGCTATCAACATTACTGCAACCCTTGCTTGATAAATCTAACTTCGCTGTCAAGTCATCTACTAGTCTGTCATTTGTCAAACGAATCTTCTAATAATAAAACAATCGCCTTCGAATAATGATTTCGCTTTTTGTATCATTTTTCTCCCACTGCAATCACATACCTGCTAACTTTGTGTGCCAAAGTCCATTTCTCACAATTCTCGTTCATTTTCATTGAGAACTGCTAAGTAACACTGATATAATCTGCAAAACATCTTTTCTCTATAATGAATTTTTCCTGTCAGTAATTTCAACAATAACTATTAATTTTCGTGCATAATGCAATTCAATGTCTGTTTTGTGTTTTCTCATTTTAAGTTTCTGAAAGAGAAATAAATTCGTCTTTAAATCATTATTTCTTTATGTATTCAAATAACTCATACTGCTATCAATATTACAGCTACCCTTGCTTGATAAATGTAACTTCGCTGTCAAGTCATCTACTAGTCTGTCAAACGAATCTGCTCATAATAAATAAAACAATCGCCTTCGAATAATGATTTCGCGTTTTGTTTCATTTTTCTCCCACTGCAATCACATACCTGCTAACTTTGTGCTCCAAAGTCATTTCCTCACAATTCTCTTTTATTTTCATATAAAACTGCTAAGTAACACTGATATAATCTGCAAAACATCTTTTCTCTATAATGAATTTTTCCTGTAAGTAATTTCAACAATAGCGATTACTTTTCGTGCATAATGCAATTCAGTGTCTGTTTTGTGTTTTCTCATTTTAAGTTTCTGAAAGAGAAATAAATTCGTTTTTAAATCATTATTTCTTTATGTATTCATATAACTCATACTGCTATCAATATTACAGCTACCCTTGCTTGATATATCTAACTTCGCTTTCAAGTCATCTACTTATCGCTCATTTGTCAAACGAATCTGCTCATAGTAAAACAATCGCCTTCGAAGAATTATCTCTATTTTTTTCATAATTCTCCCACTGCAATCACATAACTGCTAACTTTGTGCTCCAAAGTCCTGTCCTCACAATTTTCCTTTTTTTTCATACAGAACTGCGAAGTAACACTGAGATCGCTTGCGAATCATGTTTTGCACTTGAATGCTAACTTTGTGCTCCAAAAGTCCTGTCCTCACAATCCTCGTTTATTTTCAAATAGAACTGCGAAGTAACACTGATATCACCGGCAAAACATGTTTTCTCTATAATGAATTGCTCTTGTCAGTAATTTGAAAAACAACGATTTCTTTTCGTGCATAAAGCCATTCAATGTCTGTTTTGTGTTTACTCATTTTAAGTTTCTGAACTAGAAATAAAATCTTATTTAAATTATCTATTCATATAACACATACTGCTATCAACATTACTGCAACCCTTGCTTGATAAATCTAACTTCGCTGTCAAGTCATCTACTAGTCTGTCATTTGTCAAACGAATCTGCTCATAATAAAACAATCGCCTTCGAATAATGATTTCGCGTTTTGTTTCATTTTTCTCCCACTGCAATCACATACCTGCTAACTTTGTGCGCCAAAGTGCATTTCCTCACAATTCTCTTTTATTTTCATGTAAAACTGCTAAGTAACACTGATATAATCTGCAAAACATCTTTTCTCTATAATGAATTTTTCCTGTCAGTAATTTCAACAATAACGATTACTTTTCGTGCATAATGCAATTCAATGTCTGTTTTGTGTTTTCTCATTTTAAGTTTCTGAAAGAGAAATAAATTCGTCTTTAAATCATTATTTCTTTATGTATTCAAATAACTCATACTGCTATCAATATTACAGCTACCCTTGCTTGATATATCTAACTTCGCTGTCAAGTCATCTACTAGTCTGTCATTTGTCAAACGAATCTTCTCATAATAAAACAATCGCCTTCGAATAATGATTTCGCTTTTTGTTTCATTTTTCTCCCACTGCAATCACATACCTGCTAACTTTGTGTGCCAAAGTCCATTTCTCACAATTCTCGTTTATTTTCATTGAGAACTGCTAAGTAGCACTGATATCGCTTGCAAAACATGTTTTGCACTTTAATGCTAACTTTGTGCTCCAAAGTCTTTTCCTCACAATCCTCGTTTATTTTCAAATAGAACTGCGAAGTAACACTGATATCACCTGCAAAACATGTTTTCTCTATAATGAATTGCTCTTGTCAGTAATTTGAAAAACAACGATTTCTTTTCGTGCATAAAGCCATTCAATGTCTGTTTTGTGTTTTCTCATTTTAAGTTTCTGAACTAGAAATAAATTCGTCATATAACTGCTATCAATATTACAGCTACCCTTGCTTGATATATCTAACTTCGCTTTCAAGTCATCTACTAATCTTTCATTTGTCAAACAAATCTGCTCATAGTAAAACAATCGCCTTCGAAGAATGATCTCTCTATTTTCTTTCATAATTCTCCCACTGCAATCACATAACTGCTAACTTTGTGCTCCAAAGTCCTGTCCTCACAATCCTCGTTTATTTTCAGTTAGAACTGCGAAGTAACACTGATATCGCTTGCAAATCATGTTTTGCACATTAATGCTAACTTTGTGCTCCAAAGTCCTGTCCTCACAATCTTTGTTTATTTTCAAATAGAACTGCGAAGTAACACTGATATCACCTGCAAAACGTGTTTTCTCTATAATGAATTGCTCTTGTCAGTAATTTGAAAAACAACGATTTCTTTTCGTGCATAAAGCCATTCAATGTCTGTTTTGTGTTTTCTCATTTTAAGTTTCTGAACTAGAAATAAATTCGTCTTTAAATCATTATTTCTTTATGTATTCATATAACTCATACTGCTATCAATATTACAGCTACCCTTACTTGATATATCTAACTTCGCTTTCAAGTCATCTACTAATCTCTCATTTTTCAAACGAATCTGCTCATAGTAAAACAATCGCCTTCGAAGAATTATCTCTCTATTTTTTTTCATAATTCTCCCACTGCAATCACATAACTGCTAACTTTGTGCTCCAAAGTCCTGTCCTCACAATCCTCGTTTATTTTCAATTAGAACTGCGAAGTAACACTGATATCGCTTGCAAATCATGTTTTGCACATTAATGCTAACTTTGTGTTCCAAAGTACTTTCCTCACAATCTTCGTTTATTTTCAAATAGAACTGCGAAGTAACACTGATATCACCTGCAAAACGTGTTTTCTCTATAATGAATTGCTCTTGTCAGTAATTTGAAAAACAACGATTTCTTTTCGTGCATAAAGCCATTCTATGTCTGTTTTGTGTTTTCTCATTTTAAGTTTCTGAACTAGAAATAAATTCGTCTTTAAATCATTATTTCTTTATGTATTCATATAACTCATACTGCTATCAATATTACAGCTACCCTTGCTTGATATATCTAACTTCGCTTTCAAGTCATCTACTAATCTCTCATTTGTCAAACGAATCTGCTCATAGTAAAACAATCGCCTTCGAAGAATTATCTCTCTATTTTTTTTCATAATTCTCCCACTGCAATCACATAACTGCTAACTTTGTGCTCCAAAGTCCTGTCCTCACAATTTTCCTTTTTTTTCATACAGAACTGCGAAGTAACACTGAGATCGCTTGCGAATCATGTTTTGCACTTGAATGCTAACTTTGTGCTCCAAAAGTCCTGTCCTCACAATCCTCGTTTATTTTCAAATAGAACTGCGAAGTAACACTGATATCACCTGCAAAACATGTTTTCTCTATAATGAATTGCTCTTGTCAGTAATTTGAAAACAACGATTTCTTTTCGTGCATAAAGCCATTCAATGTCTGTTTTGTGTTTTCTCATTTTAAGTTTCTGAACTAGAAATAAAATCTTATTTAAATCATTATTTCTTCATGTATTCATATAACACATACTGCTATCAACATTACTGCAACCCTTGCTTGATAAATCTAACTTCGCTGTCAAGTCATCTACTAGTCTGTCATTTGTCAAACGAATCTGCTCATAATAAAACAATCGCCTTCGAATAATGATTTCGCTTTTTTGTATCATTTTTCTCCCACTGCAATCACATACCTGCTAACTTTGTGTGCCAAAGTCCATTTCTCACAATTCTCGTTTATTTTCATTGAAAACTGCTAAGTAGCACTGATATCTCTTGCAAAACATGTTTAATAACGAATAACGATTACTTTTCGTGCATAATGCAATTCAATGTCTGTTTTGTGTTTTCTCATTTTAAGTTTCTGAAAGAGAAATAAATTCGTCTTTAAATCATTATTTCTTTATGTATTCAAATAACTCATACTGCTATCAATATTACAGCTATTGATATATCTAACTTCGCTTTCAAGTCATCTTCTAGTCTGTCATTTGTCAAACGAATCTGCTCATAATAAAACAATCACCTTCGAATAATGATTTCGCTTTTTGTATCATTTTTCTCCCACTGCAATCACATACCTGCTAACTTTGTGTGCCAAAGTCCATTTCTCACAATTCTCGTTTATTTTCATTGAGAACTGCTAAGTAGCACTGATATCGCTTGCAAAACATGTTTTGCACTTTAATGCTAACTTTGTGCTCCAAAGTCTTTTCCTCACAATCCTCGTTTATTTTCAAATAGAACTGCTTGAAGTAACACTGATTGCACCGGCAAAACATGTTTTCTCTATAATGAATTGCTCTTGTCAGTAATTTGAAAACAACGATTTCTTTTCGTGCATAAAGCCATTCAATGTCTGTTTTGTGTTTTCGCATTTTAAGTTTCTGAACTAGAAATAAAATCTTATTTAAATTATCTATTCATATAACACATACTGCTATCAACATTACTGCAACCCTTGCTTGATAAATCTAACTTCGCTGTCAAGTCATCTACTAGTCTGTCATTTGTCAAACGAATCTTCTCAAAATAAAACAATCGCCTTTGAATAATGATTTCGCGTTTTGTTTCATTTTCTCCCACTGCAATCACATACCTGCTAACTTTGTGCGCCAAAGTGCATTTCTCACAATTCTTTTTATTTTCATTGAGAACTGCTAAGTAACACTGATATAATCTTGCAAAACATCTTTTGTCATATAATAATTTTTCCTTTCAGTAATTTCAACAATAACGATTACTTTTCGTGCATAATGCAATTCAATGTCTGTTTTGTGTTTTCTCATTTTAAGTTTCTGAAAGAGAAATAAATTCGTCTTTAAATCATTATTTCTTTATGTATTCAAATAACTCATACTGCTATCAATATTACAGCTATTGATATATCTAACTTCGCTTTCAAGTCATCTTCTAGTCTGTCATTTGTCAAACGAATCTGCTCATAATAAAACAATGTCAAGTCATCCTTCGAATAATGATTTATTTTTGTATCATTTTTCTCCCACTGCAATACCACATACAAAGTGCATTTCCTCATAACTCTTTTGTTTTCAAAGTCATTAATCTGCTCACAATTCTGAATTTTTATTTTCAATATAACGAACTGCATAATGCAATTCAAGTAGCGTCTTTAAATCATTATTTCTTTATGATATAATCTGCAAAACACTTTGCACTCTATGTTTTGCACTTTAATCATAACTTTGTGCTCCAAAGTCTTTTCCTCTACAATCCTCGTTTATTTTCAAATAGAGAACACTGATATCACGACAAAACATGCTATAATGGCTTGATATAGTAATTTCAAACTACATAATCTGATTTCGCTTTTCTCCCACTGCAATCACATACCTGCTAACTTTGTGTGCCAAAGCAATCATAATTCTCGTTTATTTTCATTTCAATGTTTTGTCTTTTGTGTGTCTTTTTCGCTTTGAACTATAAGTAAATATAAATCTGCATGTTTTTCAATTATCTGTTCAATTTTTGTTTTTGCACCATTCTGCTTCAACATTAGAACTACTTCGCTGTCAAGTCAACTAGTTGTAAAATCTTTAAAACAATTTGAAATTTCGTTTTGTTTCATTTTTCTCCCACTCAATCTACTTTTCAAAGTGCATCACAATTCTCTTTTTATTTTCATAAAACTGCTAATAACACTGATATAATCTGCAAAACATCTTTCTCTATAATGAATTAATGATAATGAATTTCTAACGATTACTTTTCGTGCATAATTTGTCTGTTTTGTGTTTTCTCAAAGTTTCTGAAAGAGAAATAAATTCGTCTTTAAACATTATTTCTATTCAAATAACTCATACTGCCAATATTACAACCCTTGCTTGATATATCTAACTTGCTTTCAAGTCTATAGTCTGTCAAAACGAATCTGCTCATCTAAAACAAGAATTAAAATCTGTATCATTTTTCTCCACTCAATCACAATTCATTCTCACAATTCTCGCACATTGCAGCATGATATCGCTTGCATAACTGCTAACTTTGTGCTTTTCCTCACAAAAGCACTGATATCCTTTGCAAAACCTCATCTAAATTTTTGTCTTTTTTTCATACAGAACTGCTCTTGTCTAATTTGAAAAACACTGAGATCGCTTTCATTTTTTCAACATTGATATCACCTGAATGTTTTCTCTATAATGAATGTTTATTTGCATATAACACATGCTGCTATCAACATTACTGCAACCTGCTTGATAAATCTAACTTGAAGTCATCTACTAGTCTGTCATTTGTGAATCTTCTCAAAAATAAAACAATCGCCTTTGAATAATGATTTCGCGTTTTGTTTCATTTTCTCCTGCAATCACATACCTGCTAACTTTGTTTGCATTTCCTCAATTCTTTTTTATCACATGTAAAACTGCTAAGTAACACTGATATAATCTGCAAAACATCTTTTCTCTATAATGAATTTTTCCTGTCAGTAATTTCAACAATAACGATTACTTTTCGTGCATAATGCAATTCAATGTCTGTTTTGTGTTTTCTCATTTTAAGTTTCTGAACTAGAAATAAATTCGTCTTTAAATCATTATTTCTTTATGTATTCATATAACACATACTGCTATCAATATTACAGCTACCCTTGCTTGATATATCTAACTTCGCTTTCAAGTCATCTACTAGTCTGTCATTTGTCAAACGAATCTGCTCATAATAAATAAAACAATCGCCTTCACTTGTTTTGAAGCAATCACATTGATAACTTTGTGCTCCAAAGTCTCTTTTTTTTTCATAATTCTCCCACTGCAATCAACATAACTGCTAACTTTGTGCTCCAAAGTACTTTATCTCACAATTTTTCTTATTCATATCATACTGCTATCAACATTTATTTTCAAATAGTAAAACTGCGAAGTAACACTGATATCAGTCCTGTCCTCACAATTTTCCCTGCAAAACTGAGATGAATCATGTTTTGCACTTGAATGCTAACTTTGTGCTCCAAAGTCCTGTCCTCACAATCCTCGTTTATTTTCAAATAGAACTGCGAATAACACTGATATCACCTGCAAAACATGTTTTCTCTATAATGAATTGCTCTTTGTCAGTAATTTGAAAAACAACGATTTCTTTTCGTGCATAAAGCCATTCAATGTCTGTTTTGTGTTTTCTCATTTTAAGTTTCTGAACTAGAAATAAAATCTTATTTAAATCATTATTTCTTCATGTATTCATATAACACATACTGCTATCAACATTACTGCAACCCTTGCTTTGATAAATCTAACTTCGCTGTCAAGTCATCTACTAGTCTGTCATTTGTCAAACGAATCTGCTCATAATAAAACAATCGCCTTTCAGAATAATGATTTTCGCATTTTTTTTGTATCATTTTTCTCCCACTGCAATCACATACCTGCTAACTCTTAGTCTGTGCCAAAGTGCCATTTTCTCTTTTTGTATCATTTTTCTCCCACTTTAACTTTGTGTGCATTTTCTCAATTCAGGCCATTACTCGTTTATTTTCATTGAAAACTGCTAAGTAGCACTGATATCTCTTGCAAAACATGTTTAATAACGAATAACGATTACTTTTCGTGCATAATGCAATTCAATGTCTGTTTTGTGTTTTCTCATTTTAAGTTTCTGAAAGAGAAATAAATTCGTCTTTAAATCATTATTTCTTTATGTATTCAAATAACTCATACTGCTATCAATATTACAGCTATTGATATATCTAACTTCGCTTTCAAGTCATCTTCTAGTCTGTCATTTGTCAAACGAATCTGCTCATAATAAAACAATCACCTTCGAATAATGATTTCGCTTTTTGTATCATTTTTCTCCCACTGCAATCACATACCTGCTAACTTTGTGTGCCAAAGTCCATTTCTCACAATTCTCGTTTATTGTCATTGAGAACTGCTAAGTAGCACTGATATCGCTTGCAAAACATGTTTTGCACTTTAATGCTAACTTTGTGCTCCAAAGTCTTTTCCTCACAATCCTCGTTTCTTTTCAAATAGAACTGCGAAGTAACACTGATTGCACCGGCAAAACATGTTTTCTCTATAATGAATTGCTCTTGTCAGTAATTTGAAAACAACGATTTTTTTTTCGTGCATAAAGCCATTCAATGTCTGTTTTGTGTTTTCGCATTTTAAGTTTCTGAACTAGAAATAAAATCTTATTTAAATTATCTATTCATATAACACATACTGCTATCAACATTACTGCAACCCTTGCTTGATAAATCTAACTTCGCTGTCAAGTCATCTACTAGTCTGTCATTTGTCAAACGAATCTTCTCAAAATAAAACAATCGCCTTTGAATAATGATTTCGCGTTTTGTTTCATTTTTCTCCCACTGCAATCACATACCTGCTAACTTTGTAAGCCAAAGTGCATTTCCTCACAATTCTCTTTTTATTTTCATGTAAAACTGCTAAGTAACACTGATATAATCTGCAAAACATCTTTTCTCTATAATGAATTTTTCCTGTCAGTAATTTCAACAATAACGATTACTTTTCGTGCATAATGCAATTCAATGTCTGTTTTGTGTTTTCTCATTTTAAGTTTCTGAAAGAGAAATAAATTCGTCTTTAAATCATTATTTCTTTATGTATTCAAATAACTCATACTGCTATCAATATTACAGCTACCCTTGCTTGATATATCTAACTTCGCTTTCAAGTCAACTACTAGTCTGTCATTTGTCAAACGAATCTGCTCATAATAAAACAATCGCCTTCGAATAATGATTTCGCTTTTTGTATCATTTTTCTCCCACTGCAATCACATACCTGCTAACTTTGTGTGCCAAAGTCCATTTCTCACAATTCTCGTTTATTTTCATTGAGAACTGCTAAGTAGCACTGATATCGCTTGCAAAACATGTTTTGCACTTTAATGCTAACTTTGTGCTCCAAAGTCTTTTCCTCACAATTTTCCTTTTTTTTCATACAGAACTGCTAAGTAGCACTGAGATCGCTTGCAAATCATGTTTTGTACTTGAATGCTAACTTTGTGCTCCAAAGTCCTGTCCTCACAATCCTCGTTTATTTTCAAATAGAACTGCGAAGTTAACACTGATATCACCGGCAAAACATGTTTTCTCTATAATGAATTGCTCTTGTCAGTAATTTGAAAACAACGATTTCTTTTCGTGCATAAAGCCATTCAATGTCTGTTTTGTGTTTTCTCATTTTAAGTTTCTGAACTAGAAATAAAATCTTATTTAAATTATCTATTCATTTAACACATACTGCTATCAACATTACTGCAACCCTTGCTTGATAAATCTAACTTCGCTGTCAAGTCATCTACTAGTCTGTCATTTGTCAAACGAATCTGCTCATAATAAAACAATCGCCTTCGAATAATGATTTCGCTTTTTGTATCATTTTTCTCCCACTGCAATCACATACCTGCTAACTTTGTGTGCCAAAGTCCATTTCTCACAATTCTCGTTTATTTTCATTGAAAACTGCTAAGTAGCACTGATATCTCTTGCAAAACATGTTTAATAACGAATAACGATTACTTTTCGTGCATAATGCAATTCAATGTCTGTTTTGTGTTTTCTCATTTTAAGTTTCTGAAAGAGAAATAAATTCGTCTTTAAATCATTATTTCTTTATGTATTCAAATAACTCATACTGCTATCAATATTACAGCTATTGATATATCTAACTTCGCTTTCAAGTCATCTTCTAGTCTGTCATTTGTCAAACGAATCTGCTCATAATAAAACAATCACCTTCGAATAATGATTTCGCTTTTTGTATCATTTTCTCCCACTGCAATCACATACCTGCTAACTTTGTGTGCCAAAGTCCATTTCTCACAATTCTCGTTTATTGTCATTGAGAACTGCTAAGTAGCACTGATATCGCTTGCAAAACATGTTTTGCACTTTAATGCTAACTTTGTGCTCCAAAGTCTTTTCCTCACAATCCTCGTTTCTTTTCAAATAGAACTGCGAAGTAACACTGATTGCACCGGCAAAACATGTTTTCTCTATAATGAATTGCTCTTGTCAGTAATTTGAAAACAACGATTTCTTTTCGTGCATAAAGCCATTCAATGTCTGTTTTGTGTTTTCGCATTTTAAGTTTCTGAACTAGAAATAAAATCTTATTTAAATTATCTATTACATATAACACATACTGCTATCAACATTACTGCAACCCTTGCTTGATAAATCTAACTTCGCTGTCAAGTCATCTACTAGTCTGTCATTTGTCAAACGAATCTTCTCAAAATAAAACAATCGCCTTTGAATAATGATTTCGCGTTTTGTTTCATTTTTTCTCCCACTGCAATCACATACCTGCTAACTTTGTGCGCCAAAGTGCATTTCCTCACAATTCTCTTTTATTTTCATGTAAAACTGCTAAGTAACACTGATATAATCTGCAAAACATCTTTTCTCTATAATGAATTTTTCCTGTCAGTAATTTCAACAATAACGATTACTTTTCGTGCATAATGCAATTCAATGTCTGTTTTGTGTTTTCTCATTTTAAGTTTCTGAAAGAGAAATAAATTCGTCTTTAAATCATTATTTCTTTATGTATTCAAATAACTCATACTGCTATCAATATTACAGCTACCCTTGCTTGATATATCTAACTTCGCTTTCAAGTCAACTACTAGTCTGTCATTTGTCAAACGAATCTGCTCATAATAAAACAATCGCCTTCGAATAATGATTTCGCTTTTTGTATCATTTTTCTCCCACTGCAATCACATACCTGCTAACTTTGTGTGCCAAAGTCCATTTCTCACAATTCTCGTTTATTTTCATTGAGAACTGCTAAGTAGCACTGATATCGCTTGCAAAACATGTTTTGCACTTTAATGCTAACTTTGTGCTCCAAAGTCTTTTCCTCACAATTTTCCTTTTTTTCATACAGAACTGCTAAGTAGCACTGAGATCGCTTGCAAATCATGTTTTGTACTTGAATGCTAACTTTGTGCTCCAAAGTCCTGTCCTCACAATCCTCGTTTATTTTCAAATAGAACTGCAGAAGTTAACACTGATATCACCGGCAAAACATGTTTTTCTATAATGAATTGCTCTTGTCAGTAATTTGAAAAACAACGATTTCTTTTCGTGCATAAAGCCATTCAATGTCTGTTTTGTGTTTTCTCATTTTAAGTTTCTGAACTAGAAATAAAATCTTATTTAAATTATCTATTCATTTAACACATACTGCTATCAACATTACTGCAACCCTTGCTTGATAAATCTAACTTCGCTGTCAAGTCATCTACTGGTCTGTCATTTGTCAAACGAATCTTCTCATAATAAAACAATCGCCTTCGAAGAATTATCTCTATTTTTTTTTCATAATTCTCCCACTGCAATCACATAACTGCTAACTTTGTGCTCCAAAGTACTTTCCTCACAATCTTCGTTTATTTTCAAATAGAACTGCGAAGTAACACTGATATCACCTGCAAAACATGTTTTCTCTATAATGAATTGCTCTTGTCAGTAATTTGAAAACAACGATTTCTTTTCGTGCATAAAGCCATTCAATGTCTGTTTTGTGTTTTCTCATTTTAAGTTTCTGAACTAGAAATAAAATCTTATTTAAATCATTATTTCTTCATGTATTCATATAACACATACTGCTATCAACATTACTGCAACCCTTTGCTTGATAAATCTAACTTCGCTGTCAAGTCATCTACTAGTCTGTCATTTGTCAAACGAATCTGCTCATAATAAAACAATCGCCTTCGAATAATGATTTCGCTTTTTGTATCATTTTTCTCCCACTGCAATCACATACCTGCTAACTTTGTGTGCCAAAGTCCATTTCTCACAATTCTCGTTTATTTTCATTGAAAACTGCTAAGTAGCACTGATATCTCTTGCAAAACATGTTTAATAACGAATAACGATTACTTTTCGTGCATAATGCAATTCAATGTCTGTTTTGTGTTTTCTCATTTTAAGTTTCTGAAAGAGAAATAAATTCGTCTTTAAATCATTATTTCTTTATGTATTCAAATAACTCATACTGCTATCAATATTACAGCTATTGATATATCTAACTTCGCTTTCAAGTCATCTTCTAGTCTGTCATTTGTCAAACGAATCTGCTCATAATAAAACAATCACCTTCGAATAATGATTTCGCTTTTTGTATCATTTTTCTCCCACTGCAATCACATACCTGCTAACTTTGTGTGCCAAAGTCCATTTCTCACAATTCTCGTTTATTGTCATTGAGAACTGCTAAGTAGCACTGATATCGCTTGCAAAACATGTTTTGCACTTTAATGCTAACTTTGTGCTCCAAAGTCTTTTCCTCACAATCCTCGTTTCTTTTCAAATAGAACTGCGAAGTAACACTGATTGCACCGGCAAAACATGTTTTCTATAATGAATTGCTCTTGTCAGTAATTTGAAAACAACGATTTCTTTTCGTGCATAAAGCCATTCAATGTCTGTTTTGTGTTTTCGCATTTTAAGTTTCTGAACTAGAAATAAAATCTTATTTAAATTATCTATTCATATAACACATACTGCTATCAACATTACTGCAACCCTTGCTTGATAAATCTAACTTCGCTGTCAAGTCATCTACTAGTCTGTCATTTGTCAAACGAATCTTCTCAAAATAAAACAATCGCCTTTGAATAATGATTTCGCGTTTTGTTTCATTTTTCTCCCACTGCAATCACATACCTGCTAACTTTGTGCGCCAAAGTGCATTTCCTCACAATTCTCTTTTATTTTCATGTAAAACTGCTAAGTAACACTGATATAATCTGCAAAACATCTTTTCTCTATAATGAATTTTTCCTGTCAGTAATTTCAACAATAACGATTACTTTTCGTGCATAATGCAATTCAATGTCTGTTTTGTGTTTTCTCATTTTAAGTTTCTGAAAGAGAAATAAATTCGTCTTTAAATCATTATTTCTTTATGTATTCAAATAACTCATACTGCTATCAATATTACAGCTACCCTTGCTTGATATATCTAACTTCGCTTTCAAGTCAACTACTAGTCTGTCATTTGTCAAACGAATCTGCTCATAATAAAACAATCGCCTTCGAATAATGATTTCTGCTTTTTTGTATCATTTTTCTCCCACTGCAATCACATACCTGCTAACTTTGTGTGCCAAAGTCCATTTTTCTCACAATTCTCGTTTATTTTCATTGAGAACTGCTAAGTAGCACTGATATCGCTTGCAAAACATGTTTTGCACTTTAATGCTAACTTTGTGCTCCAAAGTCTTTTCCTCACAATTTTCCTTTTTTTTCATACAGAACTGCTAAGTAGCACTGAGATCGCTTGCAAATCATGTTTTGTACTTGAATGCTAACTTTGTGCTCCAAAAGTCCTGTCCTCACAATCCTCGTTTATTTTCAAATAGAACTGCTGAAGTTAACACTGATATCACCGGCAAAACATGTTTTCTCTATAATGAATTGCTCTTGTCAGTAATTTGAAAACAACGATTTCTTTTCGTGCATAAAGCCATTCAATGTCTGTTTTGTGTTTTCTCATTTTAAGTTTCTGAACTAGAAATAAAATCTTATTTAAATTATCTATTCATTTTAACACATACTGCTATCAACATTACTGCAACCCTTGCTTTGATAAATCTAACTTCGCTGTCAAGTCATCTACTGGTCTGTCATTTGTCAAACGAATCTTCTCATAATAAAACAATCGCCTTCGAAGAATTATCTCTCTATTTTTTCATAATTCTCCCACTGCAATCACATAACTGCTAACTTTGTGCTCCAAAGTACTTTCCTCACAATCTTCGTTTATTTTCAAATAGAACTGCGAAGTAACACTGATATCACCTGCAAAACATGTTTTCTCTATAATGAATTGCTCTTGTCAGTAATTTGAAAAACAACGATTTCTTTTCGTGCATAAAGCCATTCAATGTCTGTTTTGTGTTTTCTCATTTTAAGTTTCTGAACTAGAAATAAAATCTTATTTAAATCATTATTTCTTCATGTATTCATATAACACATACTGCTATCAACATTACTGCAACCCTTGCTTGATAAATCTAACTTCGCTGTCAAGTCATCTACTAGTCTGTCATTTGTCAAACGAATCTGCTCATAATAAAACAATCGCCTTCGAATAATGATTTCGCTTTTTGTATCATTTTTCTCCCACTGCAATCACATACCTGCTAATGTAGCAGACTTCAAATGGAAACCCCCGGACACCACAGAAACACGATCACACCATGAATGGGATGATGGATTCTTTGAATTTATTCCTTAACAAAGTAGTGAGGCAAAATTAGCACACAGACAATCGAAAGGCCTACTCTCTCATCCCTGTGCTTCCCCGTTCGCATCCACTATGCGTCTAAGCCCGTGCGCTTAAAGGAGAAGTGATACATTTTGTTTAACACATTCAATTGTGGGTACTGAATTATCTCACATAAGTGTGTAAGTGTAAAAGTGTGTAAATGGAAAATATAAATGGTGAAGACATTACATACTTATAAAAGTTAACATCCAAGTATGTAGAGAACAAATGTATATATATATAACATGCACTGTGACTGTAATTGCATCAAAGTCTGGTGGTGAAACATGCACAATAAAGTTATTTTTTTCTTACAGACTGTATCATTGCTTGAGAATGTACCACAAGACAATTAGAAACAAAATAGCTTAGCATACACTGCAGTACACATACCTATTAAATCAAACTCAGAAATTACACAATAACCAGTTAAATTTATAATAACAAATCAAAATAACATACCTTAACAAAGTAGTGAGGCAAAATTAGCACACAGACAATCGAAAGGCCTACTCTCTCATCCCTGCATGGAAAAATACACGTGCAAATGAAACGCTAAATGTATCATTGCTAAAACCGTGACTTTAGGCGTAAATACGCTGATCACACTGATACACATTAAGACAAAACATTTAACAGTACTTTTACATCACAAATACAGCAATCACAATTACAAAAAGACAATAAAAGCAAGATAAATATGAGAGAGCAAAACTACCTGTGCTTCCCCGTTCGCATCCACTATGCGTCTAAGCCCGTGCGCTTAAAGGAGAAGTGATACTTTTCTCTTTGGTGTCCCACTAATTAAAACCTCATCTACAACAAATCTTAGCAACTCTCAGAACCATTGAAAATAAGATTACTGGCAAGTTTTGCTGAAGTTAACTAACTTAATTTATAAAACATTTGTACTTATACTTATAACTTTGTACATATAATCAGACGGTTACATACTCCCCCCTTAACTTCACAAAACTTGTGCTATTACACATTTGTTCATTTAATAAGGGAGCAAATAAGGCAAGTCATTTGTTACTGGCCACAACATTCCAACATGCAACATACTGTTACCCGAACATCACGGGAAAAAAGAACACAAGAAAGTTGATCAGGCTCTCAGGTATTCTCTTGCTAAAGAGGTGCCCTATACACCACTCAGCTTGACTCAACTGACATTTCACTTGCCTCACATTCCTATGACTCGGTCAATACAACTTAAAACCTCTTAAAATAAAAGAGACTTAGTAACATCCTTGAATGCACTACGAGTTGTTCTCTGAGTCATATTCTGAATCAGTCTGTTCACAGGTCTAACTAACCTACCAACTCGTGTTCGTACCTGGGTCACTACTTCAGACACATTAGGAGGTGCACTGGAAATGGACAAAGTACTAATGGCCCTATGTCGTTCTTTGGCACTAGGCATGATACCATCTGTACATACACCATCTTGGGTATTTGCTGAATTTGGTGGACTAATGTGAGAATTGAACTGAGGACAATCATTTTCAGTCTCTTGGTTTTGGTTGTTTGTTAGCCTCTCAGGCTCTCCAGGATCCACTACGCTCTCCAGATCTCCTGTATCTGATCTTCCTCCTACAGGATCATCTGTGGCAGGTAATGAGGCCACCCAATCAGCAATACGCTCTGTTTCAGGAGGATCATTCTGTTGTGTTGAGTTCTGCGTCTGTGTCTCATCTGATTGTTCCTGACTGAATAGCGAGCTGTCATGACAAGACTCATTCTCCTCTAGCTCAAGGGGTAAAAAGTTGGCCTGCAGCATGAGATTACGGTGTACCACCTTTTCCTGGCCAGTGCTAGTGTTTTTAACTCTGAAGGTATGGCATCTGGGGTCTTTTGAGACTACCACATAAGGTACAGATTCCCACTTGTCAGCCAACTTCCTGCGTCCTCTTTCACCCTTATTGGCTAGTAATACTCGGTCTCCTTCCTCAATGTCACAGCCTTTTGTCCTCATATTGTAGAGTTCAGTCTGTCGTTGCTGACTTGCACTTGCATTTGCGTGGGCTAGGTTAAGAGCCTCCTTGAGATCATCCCTCAACTTCGCTACGTAGCTGCCATAGTCTGTGATGTCGTCATCCCTCCCAACACTGCGAAACATAACATCTACTGGCAGACGAGGAATCCTTCCGTACATCAGGTAAAATGGTGCATAACTTGTAGATTCATGAGCGGTGCAGTTGTAGGCGAACGTCAGTGTCTGTAACATCTGGGGCCATTGTTGCTTATCCCTCGGGGGCAATGCTCGTATCATGCTGCCCAACGTACGATTAAACCGCTCTGTGAGACCATTTCCCATAGGGTGATAAGCCGTCGTCCTTGACTTCCTGACACCTGCAAGCTGCATCAACTCCTGGATCAGTTCACTCTCGAAGTTTGCACCCTGATCGGCATGGATCCTTTCTGGGAATCCATAGGTGCAAAAATATCTGTCCCATAATTGGCGAGCTACTTGTTTAGCTGACTGATTGCTACATGCAAAGGCATGTGCCATCTTCGTAAAATGATCGGTAACCACTAGCACGTCTACACTCCCGCCCTTGCGATCCTCTGCGCACCAGAAGTCGATACACACCAGCTCCAAAGGCCTGGTTGTCTTTATGCTCTCGAGCGGTGCTCTCGCCTCTGGCTCAGGCGTCTTGCTTACTACACAACGTTTACAGCACTTAACATGCTCTCTGACGTGTCGCTCCATGCCCACCCAGAAGAATCTTTCTCTGGCCAGGTAAAGTGTTCTGGCCTGGCCTTGGTGACCAGCCTTGTCATGTACTCCCTGCAAGACTTGTTCAGACAGTGAGGCAGGGACAACATATTGCCAGCGTTTTTTCCCTGTAAGCTGATCTTTGCTCACACGATACAGGACTCCATCTAACATCTTTAATTTTTCCCACTGTTTAAGAGTCTTCAGGATCCTTGGCGTCTCTTTTGTCCTCTCGCGTCTTGATGGCCTTCTGCCACGGGTGACATAAGAAAGAACTCTGGACAGGACAGGGTCTTCTAGCTGTTTATCCTGAAGCTCTCTCAGTGTAAATACTGGTAGTGCGCTCTGACCTGCTGGGGCCAAGTTTTGTACGTCCTGGGTCAGCCAGTGGTGCACCTTATCCTTTGGTCCTGCGCTCCACTCTGTCTGGCTCTGCAGTACTGCTGACACTTCATCTGAGGAAACCGTCTCTCGTTCTTGACTCAAGAATGGGAGTTCAACAGACTGGCACTGGGAACTGATGCGGAAAGCATGTTGAACTACATCTTCTCTGAAATGATTTGCTTCTCCCAACAAAGTCTCGTAGGGTTCTGTCACTAGCCTTTGACTTACACGTCCTTGGACAAAGGGTTGCCTACTCATCGCATCCGCTACCACGTTCTTGCTCCCTGGGATGTACTGGATGCTAAAGTTGTACGGTGCTAGCTTTGCAACCCACCTCTGCTCACACGCGTCAAGCCTTGGCTTCGTTAGGATGTAGGTTAACGGGTTGTTGTCCGTCCAAACAGTGAAGGAATGGCCCTTCAGCCAATGGCTGAATTTATCACAGACAGACCATTTTAGGGCCAGAAACTCCAAACGGTGGGCAGGGTAGTTGCTTTGGGCACGTGTAAGGGCCTTGCTGGCAAAAGCGACAGGACGGGCTCTAGTCTCACCTTCTGGAATTTGAGAAAGTACAGCGCCCAATCCATCCAGCGAAGCATCTGTTGATAGAACGAATGGGCGATTGAAATCTGGGTGTGCAAGCACCACAGACTCCAAAAGGGCAGACTTCAACTGTTTGAAGGAGTCACTCTGTTCTTTCTTCCAGTCACTTGGGCTTAGCTTCCTAAAAGCAAACGACTTTGTTCCATGGTTCTTTTGCCCCTTTGGTGCAGCAGTCAATATGAATAAGGGCTTGGCTATGCTAGAGCAGTTCTGTATGAATCGCTGATAAAACATAATCATCCCAAGAAATGACTTTATCTTTTTCTGAGATGGTGTAACCCCATCTTCCATCATAAGATCTCTTTCAGTCATTGCTGTAATGGCCTGGACTTTATCAGGATCGGCTGTTACCCCATTCTCATCGATCACATGGCCTAGAAACCGTACACTCCGACGTAACAAATGGCATTTTTTTGGAGCAAGCTTTAAGCCATGAGCTCTCAAACGGCCGAACACCAACTCAAGCCTCTTCAAAGCCACATCCTCATTCGGTGCAAACACTAGAAGATCGTCTAGATAGCAGAGTATGGTCAGGAAGTTCTGGTCTCCGAAAATGTGCATCATGAGTCGCATAAAACTTGCAGGACTGTTGCACAATCCCTGAGGAAGCCTGTTAAATTCATAGAGCCCCATAGGTGTTGTAAATGCAGTAAATTTTTTGTCTTCCTCAGCCATCTCTATATTATAGAATCCCGAGGTGAGGTCCATTGCACTGAATATGGCATTGCCTCCAAGTGCAGCTAGACAATCTGCCTGGTGTGGCAAGGGATGGGCGTCTTTGGTAGTGCGGGCGTTCAGCCACCTGTAGTCAACACAGATGCGCAGATCTCCGCTTTTCTTCCAGACGAGCACCAGAGGAGAAGCCCATTCACTGGAGGACTTGCGGATGAGCTCACGCTCCTCCATCTCTGAAAGGACATGTCTGAGCTTGTGGTAGTGGGCGGGTGGCACACGTCGATAAGGAAGCCTAAAGGGCCGATTATCGGCAAGATGTATTCGATGGAAGAAATCTTTCGCCCTGCCACAGTCCAGTTTGCCCTTCGAGAACACATCTTCATACTTGCATATTAGCTGCACAAGCTGTTCTTTCCAATGCTGGGACACTTCGCAAGCTTCTAAGTCAAGGTCGCCAAGGCCAAGTGTGTTCAGTCTATCGAGAAATCTTAAATCAGCAGGAGCATCTTTAACATCCATATCAAGGGTCGTTTGGTTGAAGACTTTTAGCTCATGACTGGCTGGGTATTGGGGGCTTACGTCCAGATCCTCTAGAGCTATGCAAGGGAATACGTCGGCCAACTTTGTGTTCCTTCGCAATGTTACAGGTTTGTCGCTAACATTTAGAACTTTGATTGGCACCCATCCGTCAGTACTCATTGAAGCTACAACCCGGCCGATGACAATGTTCTTGCATGAATGTGACTTTGAAGGCTCAACCAGGATAGCACTTCCCTCAGAAACAGGTACAGTAGCAGGCAGCTTGGCCCAAACAAGGTGCTCTTGCTGGGGACACAACACTACAGCTTGGGTAAGCTTAGCTGTTCCTACCTTACTAGGCATTTCAGTGCCTTTCCATCTGTGGAGGCCAGACAACATGTCCAAAAACTGTGTGATTTCATCATTTTCCGAACTTTCAGGTCGACTCAGGACACGCCAGTACCCCTGTACAGTCTTCATCTGGCTGATAACATACTTGATAACATTAGTACCCAGGATAATTTCATCTCGCTGACCCGGAACAACTAAAGTTGGAACACTGACCGCATGACCGTACACTTCCATCTCAAGCTGGTAAATACTTTCAGGCTGAATGCTGACTCCGCCGCAACCAACAAGCATGATATCAGGATGTATTTCACTGGGTGTAAGCAAAGCTCCTGCACTCTTCAACTTGCGTTCAGCCTCCTCGTTCATGGTGCAGGCCATGGACCCGCTGTCGAGGAGTGCGCGTAATATAACTTGGGCCCCTTTAATGGAAACATCAGTGTAAAACAGGCTGTCGGCTCTTTCCAACTTCATAACATTTTGATATAGGACACTTTTGTCAGGGATTGCTTTGCAGCTTTCTTCGTACAACAGAAGATGATCTTTATCGCTGAGGGTTTCACTCTTCCCGCTCACATCGTCCCCTCTCCAATGCGAGCATGTTCGTTTCCCTGAGAGTGCGACACTCCAGTTGGTTGAGAGGCTGGTTCCACAACACTACGACAGTCTTTACGCTGATGTCCAACCCTCATGCAGGTGAGACACCGCTTCTCTCGCATGCAGTGTGAGCGTGTGGAATGTGATGAATCTCCACAAACACGGCAAGATGAGAAGTGAGCCCTGTGTGTTTGGAAGGACCCAGAAGAACTGTGTGCAGGCTGACTGGTCCGTTCCAACACTCTCTCCAGCATGCTAAGGACACGTTCCAATGCATCGGAATTGGATGGAACTGTTTTGGCTGCCTCAGGATGGCTGCTCGGCATGTATGCTGCTGTGTTAATGGCAGTGATTTCGTCTTTCAAAGCTTCCTCTGAGCTAGGGACCGCCTTAGTCGTCAATACCTGGAAGGTGTGGGGCTTAACTGTACTGGGAACTTTGCGACATTGACTTTCTCTCTGATGTTCATCAATAGCTTCCTGAATCTCTTCGATGGACCATCTGCTCATGGGTTTGCACTTAAACACACTGGACAGCTCAGAGTCAGGACAATTTCGTATGAACATCATGGCCACTTCTACACTCATGTTTTCCATGTTACTGCCATTGCGTCCTAAATGACTATTGGCTCGCTCTGCTGCAGAGTTCAATCTCACCCAGTAATCTATAGGGCTTTCCTTAGCTTTAGGCTGCGTCGCATAGAAATCTGCCAATGGCAAAAGTGACACAGGGTGATCACTGAAGTAATGTCTTAACATGTCATAAATTTTCTCAACACTTGCTGAACCTGTGGAGGCAGTGCTTTTTAGCCCCACTTTAATGATATTCTTGGCTCTTCCCAGGAGATGACTCAGGACGGTGTCGGCTTTCTCTGCTTCAGGGCAGCTACTTTTCTGTAAGTATAATTCCATAACATCTATCCACTCTTGGACAGTGTACTTATCACTCTCATCTCCTCTGAACATGGGTGGTTCTTTAATATCTGACCTCACTATGAAACTGACTTTAGAAGGTTCAAGTAAGGCCTCTGACTTTGTTAACCCTGATGTCATTGTGGGCAATGGGCTGGCCACATTTTGACTGGCCATTAAGCGGCTGACTATGGAGTCACCAATCTGATTACCTAACTCCCCTATCAACTCTCGTAACTGCTGTGTGACATCGTTATTACTGTCGGAAGGAGTCGAGCATGCTGGCTGTGCTAACCCAGGATGGGGGCTTACCTCTGGGGCTGACAAGGTACTTGGGAACAATGGCTTTGGTATGGCCCCTGTACTCTCTCCTACTCTGAATAACCCTCTACCCCTCCCAGCTAATGGGGTGAATAAATCTGATGTATCTTGACCCCTTTCAGCCATTTTGTGTAGTACAATAACGTAAATTTTGAATAAAGCAACTCAAACTAAAAGATATGTAAATATGCAAAATACACAGATGTACGAATACCAAATGTAGAATTAAAGAAAAAAAACAGTTCTCAGAAAGATGTAAACCCAGATGTCCAATGTGTGCAAATATCTCAAATGTGCATGAATGTAAAATGTGTGTCACAGTCTATAGTTACGTGGAACTTCACTGCAGAAGAATATATGTTCGTGTTTGTGCAAATGTCCGAGTAAAATCACTTGAGTATCTTCTGCGTAGATCCTCGTCACGCGGTACAGCACCAAGACGTCAAAGCACACTGCTTGACCCCGGCGATCGGCTGCAGCTGACCAAAGGATCCGGGTCACGGCACCAGTTAGATGTAGCAGACTTCAAATGGAAACCCCCGGACACCACAGAAACACGATCACACCATGAATGGGATGATGGATTCTTTGAATTTATTCCTTAACAAAGTAGTGAGGCAAAATTAGCACACAGACAATCGAAAGGCCTACTCTCTCATCCCTGTGCTTCCCCGTTCGCATCCACTATGCGTCTAAGCCCGTGCGCTTAAAGGAGAAGTGATACATTTTGTTTAACACATTCAATTGTGGGTACTGAATTATCTCACATAAGTGTGTAAGTGTAAAAGTGTGTAAATGGAAAATATAAATGGTGAAGACATTACATACTTATAAAAGTTAACATCCAAGTATGTAGAGAACAAATGTATATATATATAACATGCACTGTGACTGTAATTGCATCAAAGTCTGGTGGTGAAACATGCACAATAAAGTTATTTTTTTCTTACAGACTGTATCATTGCTTGAGAATGTACCACAAGACAATTAGAAACAAAATAGCTTAGCATACACTGCAGTACACATACCTATTAAATCAAACTCAGAAATTACACAATAACCAGTTAAATTTATAATAACAAATCAAAATAACATACCTTAACAAAGTAGTGAGGCAAAATTAGCACACAGACAATCGAAAGGCCTACTCTCTCATCCCTGCATGGAAAAATACACGTGCAAATGAAACGCTAAATGTATCATTGCTAAAACCGTGACTTTAGGCGTAAATACGCTGATCACACTGATACACATTAAGACAAAACATTTAACAGTACTTTTACATCAAAAATACAGCAATCACAATTACAAAAAGACAATAAAAGCAAGATAAATATGAGAGAGCAAAACTACCTGTGCTTCCCCGTTCATGATCCACTATGCGTCTAAGCCCGTATGCTTTAAAGGAGAAGTGATACTTTTTCTCTTTGGTGTCCCACTAATTAAAACCTCATCTACAACAAATCTTAGCAACTCTCAGAACCATTGAAAATAAGATTACTGGCAAGTTTTGCTGAAGTTAACTAACTTAATTTATAAAACATTTGTACTTATACTTATAACTTTGTACATATAATCAGACGGTTACACTAACTTTGTGTGCCAAAGTCCATTTCTCACAATTCTCGTTCATTTTCATTGAAAACTGCTAAGTAGCACTGATATCTCTTGCAAAACATGTTTAATAACGAATAACGATTACTTTTCGTGCATAATGCAATTCAATGTCTGTTTTGTGTTTTCTCATTTTAAGTTTCTGAAAGAGAAATAAATTCGTCTTTAAATCATTATTTCTTTATGTATTCAAATAACTCATACTGCTATCAATATTACAGCTATTGATATATCTAACTTCGCTTTCAAGTCATCTTCTAGTCTGTCATTTGTCAAACGAATCTGCTCATAATAAAACAATCACCTTCGAATAATGATTTCGCTTTTTGTATCATTTTTCTCCCACTGCAATCACATACCTGCTAACTTTGTGTGCCAAAGTCCATTTCTCACAATTCTCGTTTATTGTCATTGAGAACTGCTAAGTAGCACTGATATCGCTTGCAAAACATGTTTTGCACTTTAATGCTAACTTTGTGCTCCAAAGTCTTTTCCTCACAATTTTCCTTTTTTTTCATACAGAACTGCTAAGTAGCACTGAGATCGCTTGCAAATCATGTTTTGTACTTGAATGCTAACTTTGTGCTCCAAAAAGTCCTGTCCTCACAATCCTCGTTTATTTTCAAATAGAACTGCGAAGTTAACACTGATATCACCGGCAAAACATGTTTTCTCTATAATGAATTGCTCTTGTCAGTAATTTGAAAAACAACGATTTCTTTTCGTGCATAAAGCCATTCAATGTCTGTTTTGTGTTTTCTCATTTTAAGTTTCTGAACTAGAAATAAAATCTTATTTAAATTATCTATTCATTTAACACATACTGCTATCAACATTACTGCAACCCTTGCTTGATAAATCTAACTTCGCTGTCAAGTCATCTACTGGTCTGTCATTTGTCAAACGAATCTTCTCATAATAAAACAATCGCCTTCGAAGAATTATCTCTTTTTTTTCATAATTCTCCCACTGCAATCACATAACTGCTAACTTTGTGCTCCAAAGTACTTTCCTCACAATCTTCGTTTTATTTTCAAATAGAACTGCGAAGTAACACTGATATCACCTGCAAAACATGTTTTCTATAATGAATTGCTCTTGTCAGTAATTTGAAAACAACGATTTCTTTTCGTGCATAAAGCCATTCAATGTCTGTTTTGTGTTTTCTCATTTTAAGTTTCTGAACTAGAAATAAAATCTTATTTAAATCATTATTTCTTCATGTATTCATATAACACACATACTGCTATCAACATTACTGCAACCCTTGCTTGATAAATCTAACTTCGCTGTCAAGTCATCTACTAGTCTGTCATTTGTCAAACGAATCTGCTCATAATAAAACAATCGCCTTCGAATAATGATTTCGCTTTTTGTATCATTTTTCTCCCACTGCAATCACATACCTGCTAACTTTGTGTGCCAAAGTCCATTTCTCACAATTCTCGTTTATTTTCATTGAAAAACTGCTAAGTAGCACTGATATCTCTTGCAAAACATGTTTAATAACGAATAACGATTACTTTTCGTGCATAATGCAATTCAATGTCTGTTTTGTGTTTTCTCATTTTAAGTTTCTGAAAGAGAAATAAATTCGTCTTTAAATCATTATTTCTTTATGTATTCAAATAACTCATACTGCTATCAATATTACAGCTATTGATATATCTAACTTCGCTTTCAAGTAATCTTCTAGTCTGTCATTTGTCAAACGAATCTGCTCATAATAAAACAATCACCTTCGAATAATGATTTCGCTTTTTGTATCATTTTTCTCCCACTGCAATCACATACCTGCTAACTTTGTGTGCCAAAGTCCATTTCTCACAATTTCGTTTATTGTCATTGAGAACTGCTAAGTAGCACTGATATCGCTTGCAAAACATGTTTTGCACTTTAATGCTAACTTTGTGCTCCAAAGTCTTTTCCTCACAATCCTCGTTTCTTTTCAAATAGAACTGCTGAAGTAACACTGATTGCACTGGCAAAATATGTTTTCTCTATAATGAATTGCTCTTGTCAGTAATTTGAAAACAACGATTTCTTTTCGTGCATAAAGCCATTCAATGTCTGTTTTGTGTTTTCGCATTTTAAGTTTCTGAACTAGAAATAAAATCTTATTTAAATTATCTATTCATATAACACATACTGCTATCAACATTACTGCAACCCTTGCTTGATAAATCTAACTTCGCTGTCAAGTCATCTACTAGTCTGTCATTTGTCAAACGAATCTTCTCAAAATAAAACAATCGCCTTTGAATAATGATTTCGCGTTTTGTTTCATTTTTCTCCCACTGCAATCACATACCTGCTAACTTTGTGCGCCAAAGTGCATTTCCTCACAATTCTCTTTTATTTTCATGTAAAACTGCTAAGTAACACTGATATAATCTGCAAAACATCTTTTCTCTATAATGAATTTTTCCTGTCAGTAATTTCAACAATAACGATTACTTTTCGTGCATAATGCAATTCAATGTCTGTTTTGTGTTTTCTCATTTTAAGTTTCTGAAAGAGAAATAAATTCGTCTTTAAATCACTATTTCTTTTATGTATTCAAATAACTCATACTGCTATCAATATTACAGCTACCCTTGCTTGATATATCTAACTTCGCTTTCAAGTCAACTACTAGTCTGTCATTTGTCAAACGAATCTGCTCATAATAAAACAATCGCCTTCGAATAATGATTTCGCTTTTTGTATCATTTTTCTCCCACTGCAATCACATACCTGCTAACTTTGTGTGCCAAAGTCCATTTCTCACATTCTCGTTTATTTTCATTGAGAACTGCTAAGTAGCACTGATATCGCTTGCAAAACATGTTTTGCACTTTTAATGCTAACTTTGTTCTCCAAAGTCTTTTCCTCACAATTTTCTTTTTTTTTTTCATACAGAACTGCTAAGTAGCACTGAGATCGCTTGCAAATCATGTTTTGTACTTGAATGCTAACTTTGTGCTCCAAAAGTCCTGTCCTCACAATCCTCGTTTATTTTCAAATAGAACTGCGAAGTTAACACTGATATCACCGGCAAAACATGTTTTCTCTATAATGAATTGCTCTTGTCAGTAATTTGAAAAACAACGATTTCTTTTCGTGCATAAAGCCATTCAATGTCTGTTTTGTGTTTTCTCATTTTAAGTTTCTGAACTAGAAATAAAATCTTATTTAAATTATCTATTCATTTAACACATACTGCTATCAACATTACTGCAACCCTTGCTTGATAAATCTAACATCGCTGTCAAGTCATCTACTGGTCTGTCATTTGTCAAACGAATCTTCTCATAATAAAACAATCGCCTTCGAAGAATTATCTCTATTTTTTTTTCATAATTCTCCCACTGCAATCACATAACTGCTAACTTTGTGCTCCAAAGTACTTTCTCACAATCTTCGTTTATTTTCAAATAGAACTGCGAAGTAACACTGATATCACCTGCAAAACATGTTTTCTCTATAATGAATTGCTCTTGTCAGTAATTTGAAAAACAACGATTTCTTTTTCGTGCATAAAGCCATTCAATGTCTGTTTTGTGTTTTCTCATTTTAAGTTTCTGAACTAGAAATAAAATCTTATTTAAATCATTATTTCTTCATGTATTCATATAACACATACTGCTATCAACATTACTGCAACCCTTGCTTGATAAATCTAACTTCGCTGTCAAGTCATCTACTAGTCTGTCATTTGTCAAACGAATCTGCTCATAATAAAACAATCGCCTTCGAATAATGATTTCGCTTTTGTATCATTTTTCTCCCACTGCAATCACATACCTGCTAACTTTGTGTGCCAAAGTCCATTTCTCACAATTCTCGTTTATTTTCATTGAAAACTGCTAAGTAGCACTGATATCTCTTGCAAAACATGTTTAATAACGAATAACGATTACTTTTCGTGCATAATGCAATTCAATGTCTGTTTTGTGTTTTCTCATTTTAAGTTTCTGAAAGAGAAATAAATTCGTCTTTAAATCATTATTTCTTTATGTATTCAAATAACTCATACTGCTATCAATATTACAGCTATTGATATATCTAACTTCGCTTTCAAGTCATCTTCTAGTCTGTCATTTGTCAAACGAATCTGCTCATAATAAAACAATCACCTTCGAATAATGATTTCGCTTTTTGTATCATTTTTCTCCCACTGCAATCACATACCTGCTAACTTTGTGTGCCAAAGTCCATTTCTCACAATTCTCGTTTATTGTCATTGAGAACTGCTAAGTAGCACTGATATCGCTTGCAAAACATGTTTTGCACTTTTAATGCTAACTTTGTGCTCCAAAGTCTTTTCCTCACAATCCTCGTTTCTTTTCAAATAGAACTGCGAAGTAACACTGATTGCACCGGCAAAACATGTTTTCTCTATAATGAATTGCTCTTGTCAGTAATTTGAAAACAACGATTTCTTTTCGTGCATAAAGCCATTCAATGTCTGTTTTGTGTTTTCGCATTTTAAGTTTCTGAACTAGAAATAAAATCTTATTTAAATTATCTATTCATATAACACATACTGCTATCAACATTACTGCAACCCTTGCTTGATAAATCTAACTTCGCTGTCAAGTCATCTACTAGTCTGTCATTTGTCAAACGAATCTTTCTCAAAATAAAACAATCGCCTTTGAATAATGATTTCGCGTTTTGTTTCATTTTTCTCCCACTGCAATCACATACCTGCTAACTTTGTGCGCCAAAGTGCATTTCCTCACAATTCTCTTTTATTTTCATGTAAAACTGCTAAGTAACACTGATATAATCTGCAAAACATCTTTTCTCTATAATGAATTTTTCCTGTCAGTAATTTCAACAATAACGATTACTTTTCGTGCATAATGCAATTCAATGTCTGTTTTGTGTTTTCTCATTTTAAGTTTCTGAAAGAGAAATAAATTCGTCTTTAAATCACTATTTCTTTATGTATTCAAATAACTCATACTGCTATCAATATTACAGCTACCCTTGCTTGATATATCTAACTTCGCTTTCAAGTCAACTACTAGTCTGTCATTTGTCAAACGAATCTGCTCATAATAAAACAATCGCCTTCGAATAATGATTTCGCTTTTTGTATCATTTTTCTCCCACTGCAATCACATACCTGCTAACTTTGTGTGCCAAAGTCCATTTCTCACAATTCTCGTTTATTTTCATTGAGAACTGCTAAGTAGCACTGATATCGCTTGCAAAACATGTTTTGCACTTTAATGCTAACTTTGTTCTCCAAAGTCTTTTCCTCACAAATTTTCCTTTTTTTTTCATACAGAACTGCTAAGTAGCACTGAGATCGCTTGCAAATCATGTTTTGTACTTGAATGCTAACTTTGTGCTCCAAAAGTCCTGTCCTCACAATCCTCGTTTATTTTCAAATAGAACTGCGAAGTTAACACTGATATCACCGGCAAAACATGTTTTTCTATAATGAATTGCTCTTTGTCAGTAATTTGAAAACAACGATTTCTTTTCGTGCATAAAGCCATTCAATGTCTGTTTTGTGTTTTCTCATTTTAAGTTTCTGAACTAGAAATAAAATCTTATTTAAATTATCATTCATTTAACACATACTGCTATCAACATTACTGCAACCCTTGCTTGATAAATCTAACTTCGCTGTCAAGTCATCTACTGGTCTGTCATTTGTCAAACGAATCTTCTCATAATAAAACAATCGCCTTCGAAGAATTATCTCTATTTTTTTCATAATTCTCCCACTGCAATCACATAACTGCTAACTTTGTGCTCCAAAGTACTTTCCTCACAATCTTCGTTTATTTTCAAATAGAACTGCGAAGTAACACTGATATCACCTGCAAAACATGTTTTCTATAATGAATTGCTCTTGTCAGTAATTTGAAAACAACGATTTCTTTTCGTGCATAAAGCCATTCAATGTCTGTTTTGTGTTTTCTCATTTTAAGTTTCTGAACTAGAAATAAAATCTTATTTAAATCATTATTTCTTCATGTATTCATATAACACATACTGCTATCAACATTACTGCAACCCTTGCTTGATAAATCTAACTTCGCTGTCAAGTCATCTACTAGTCTGTCATTTGTCAAACGAATCTGCTCATAATAAAACAATCGCCTTCGAATAATGATTTCGCTTTTTGTATCATTTTTCTCCCACTGCAATCACATACCTGCTAACTTTGTGTGCCAAAGTCCATTTCTCACAATTCTCGTTTATTTTCATTGAAAACTGCTAAGTAGCACTGATATCTCTTTGCAAAACATGTTTAATAACGAATAACGATTACTTTTCGTGCATAATGCAATTCAATGTCTGTTTTGTGTTTTCTCATTTTAAGTTTCTGAAAGAGAAATAAATTCGTCTTTAAATCATTATTTCTTTTATGTATTCAAATAACTCATACTGCTATCAATATTACAGCTATTGATATATCTAACTTCGCTTTCAAGTCATCTTCTAGTCTGTCATTTGTCAAACGAATCTGCTCATAATAAAACAATCACCTTCGAATAATGATTTCGCTTTTGTATCATTTTTCTCCCACTGCAATCACATACCTGCTAACTTTTGTGTGCCAAAGTCCATTCTCACAATTCTCGTTTATTGTCATTGAGAACTGCTAAGTAGCACTGATATCGCTTGCAAAACATGTTTTGCACTTTAATGCTAACTTTGTGCTCCAAAGTCTTTTCCTCACAATCCTCGTTTCTTTTCAAATAGAACTGCGAAGTAACACTGATTGCACCGGCAAAACATGTTTTCTCTATAATGAATTGCTCTTGTCAGTAATTTGAAAAACAACGATTTCTTTTCGTGCATAAAGCCATTCAATGTCTGTTTTGTGTTTTCGCATTTTAAGTTTCTGAACTAGAAATAAAATCTTATTTAAATTATCTATTCATATAACACATACTGCTATCAACATTACTGCAACCCTTGCTTGATAAATCTAACTTCGCTGTCAAGTCATCTACTAGTCTGTCATTTGTCAAACGAATCTTCTCAAAATAAAACAATCGCCTTTGAATAATGATTTCGCGTTTTGTTTCATTTTTCTCCCACTGCAATCACATACCTGCTAACTTTGTGCGCCAAAGTGCATTTCCTCACAATTCTCTTTTATTTTCATGTAAAACTGCTAAGTAACACTGATATAATCTGCAAAACATCTTTTCTCTATAATGAATTTTTCCTGTCAGTAATTTCAACAATAACGATTACTTTTCGTGCATAATGCAATTCAATGTCTGTTTTGTGTTTTCTCATTTTAAGTTTCTGAAAGAGAAATAAATTCGTCTTTAAATCACTATTTCTTTATGTATTCAAATAACTCATACTGCTATCAATATTACAGCTACCCTTGCTTGATATATCTAACTTCGCTTTCAAGTCAACTACTAGTCTGTCATTTGTCAAACGAATCTGCTCATAATAAAACAATCGCCTTCGAATAATGATTTCGCTTTTTGTATAATTTTCTCCCACTGCAATCACATACCTGCTAACTTTGTGTGCCAAAGTCCATTTCTCACAATTCTCGTTTATTTTCATTGAGAACTGCTAAGTAGCACTGATATCGCTTGCAAAACATGTTTTGCACTTTAATGCTAACTTTGTGCTCCAAAGTCTTTTCCTCACAATTTTCCTTTTTTTTTCATACAGAACTGCTAAGTAGCACTGAGATCGCTTGCAAATCATGTTTTGTACTTGAATGCTAACTTTGTGCTCCAAAAGTCCTGTCCTCACAATCCTCGTTTATTTTCAAATAGAACTGCGAAGTTAACACTGATATCACCGGCAAAACATGTTTTCTCTATAATGAATTGCTCTTGTCAGTAATTTGAAAAACAACGATTTCTTTTCGTGCATAAAGCCATTCAATGTCTGTTTTGTGTTTTCTCATTTTAAGTTTCTGAACTAGAAATAAAATCTTATTTAAATTATCTATTCATTTAACACATACTGCTATCAACATTACTGCAACCCTTGCTTGATAAATCTAACTTCGCTGTCAAGTCATCTACTGGTCTGTCATTTGTCAAACGAATCTTCTCATAATAAAACAATCGCCTTCGAAGAATTATCTCTCTATTTTTTTTCATAATTCTCCCACTGCAATCACATAACTGCTAACTTTGTGCTCCAAAGTACTTTCCTCACAATCTTCGTTTATTTTCAAATAGAACTGCGAAGTAACACTGATATCACCTGCAAAACATGTTTTCTCTATAATGAATTGCTCTTGTCAGTAATTTGAAAAACAACGATTTCTTTTCGTGCATAAAGCCATTCAATGTCTGTTTTGTGTTTTCTCATTTTAAGTTTCTGAACTAGAAATAAAATCTTATTTAAATCATTATTTCTTCATGTATTCATATAACACATACTGCTATCAACATTACTGCAACCCTTGCTTGATAAATCTAACTTCGCTGTCAAGTCATCTACTAGTCTGTCATTTGTCAAACGAATCTGCTCATAATAAAACAATCGCCTTCGAATAATGATTTCGCTTTTGTATCATTTTCTCCCACTGCAATCACATACCTGCTAACTTTGTGTGCCAAAGTCCATTTCTCACAATTCTCGTTTATTTTCATTGAAAACTGCTAAGTAGCACTGATATCTCTTGCAAAACATGTTTAATAACGAATAACGATTACTTTTCGTGCATAATGCAATTCAATGTCTGTTTTGTGTTTTCTCATTTTAAGTTTCTGAAAGAGAAATAAATTCGTCTTTAAATCATTATTTCTTTTATGTATTCAAATAACTCATACTGCTATCAATATTACAGCTATTGATATATCTAACTTCGCTTTCAAGTCATCTTCTAGTCTGTCATTTGTCAAACGAATCTGCTCATAATAAAACAATCACCTTCGAATAATGATTTCGCTTTTTGTATCATTTTTCTCCCACTGCAATCACATACCTGCTAACTTTGTGTGCCAAAGTCCATTTCTCACAATTCTCGTTTATTGTCATTGAGAACTGCTAAGTAGCACTGATATCGCTTTGCAAAACATGTTTTGCACTTTAATGCTAACTTTGTGCTCCAAAGTCTTTTCCTCACAATCCCTCGTTTCTTTTCAAATAGAACTGCGAAGTAACACTGATTGCACCGGCAAAACATGTTTTCTCTATAATGAATTGCTCTTGTCAGTAATTTGAAAAACAACGATTTCTTTTTCGTGCATAAAGCCATTCAATGTCTGTTTTGTGTTTTCGCATTTTAAGTTTCTGAACTAGAAATAAAATCTTATTTAAATTATCTATTCATATAACACATACTGCTATCAACATTACTGCAACCCTTGCTTGATAAATCTAACTTCGCTGTCAAGTCATCTACTAGTCTGTCATTTGTCAAACGAATCTTCTCAAAATAAAACAATCGCCTTTGAATAATGATTTCGCGTTTTGTTTCATTTTTCTCCCACTGCAATCACATACCTGCTAACTTTGTGCGCCAAAGTGCATTTCCTCACAATTCTCTTTTATTTTCATGTAAACTGCTAAGTAACACTGATATAATCTGCAAAACATCTTTTCTCTATAATGAATTTTTCCTGTCAGTAATTTCAACAATAACGATTACTTTTCGTGCATAATGCAATTCAATGTCTGTTTTGTGTTTTTCATTTTAAGTTTCTGAAAGAGAAATAAATTCGTCTTTAAATCATTATTTCTTTATGTATTCAAATAACTCATACTGCTATCAATATTACAGCTACCCTTGCTTGATATATCTAACTTCGCTTTCAAGTCAACTACTAGTCTGTCATTTGTCAAACGAATCTGCTCATAATAAAACAATCGCCTTCGAATAATGATTTCGCTTTTTGTATCATTTTTCTCCCACTGCAATCACATACCTGCTAACTTTGTGTGCCAAAGTCCATTTCTCACAATTCTCGTTTATTTTCATTGAGAACTGCTAAGTAGCACTGATATCGCTTGCAAAACATGTTTTGCACTTTAATGCTAACTTTGTGCTCCAAAGTCTTTTCCTCACAATTTTCCTTTTTTTTTCATACAGAACTGCTAAGTAGCACTGAGATCGCTTGCAAATCATGTTTTGTACTTGAATGCTAACTTTGTGCTCCAAAAGTCCTGTCCTCACAATCCTCGTTTATTTTCAAATAGAACTGCGAAGTAACACTGATATCACCGGCAAAACATGTTTTCTCTATAATGAATTGCTCTTGTCAGTAATTTGAAAAACAACGATTTCTTTTCGTGCATAAAGCCATTCAATGTCTGTTTTGTGTTTTCTCATTTTAAGTTTCTGAACTAGAAATAAAATCTTATTTAAATTATCTATTCATTTAACACATACTGCTATCAACATTACTGCAACCCTTGCTTGATAAATCTAACTTCGCTGTCAAGTCATCTACTGGTCTGTCATTTGTCAAACGAATCTTCTCATAATAAAACAATCGCCTTCGAATAATGATTTCGCTTTTTGTTTCATTTTTCTCCCACTGCAATCACATACCTGCTAACTTTGTGTGCCAAAGTCCATTTCTCACAATTCTCGTTTATTTTCATTGAGAACTGCTAAGTAGCACTGATATCGCTTGCAAAACATGTTTTGCACTTTAATGCTAACTTTGTGCTCCAAAGTCTTTTCCTCACAATCCTCGTTTATTTTCAAATAGAACTGCGAAGTAACACTGATATCACCTGCAAAACATGTTTTCTCTATAATGAATTGCTCTTGTCAGTAATTTGAAAACAACGATTTCTTTTCGTGCATAAAGCCATTCAATGTCTGTTTTGTGTTTTCTCATTTTAAGTTTCTGAACTAGAAATAAATTCGTCTTTAAATCATTATTTCTTTTATGTATTCATATAACTCATACTGCTATCAATATTACAGCTACCCTTGCTTGATATATCTAACTTCGCTTTCAAGTCATCTACTAATCTTTCATTTGTCAAACAAATCTGCTCATAGTAAAACAATCGCCTTCGAAGAATGATCTCTATTTTCTTTCATAATTCTCCCACTGCAATCACATAACTGCTAACTTTGTGCTCCAAAGTCCTGTCCTCACAATCCTCGTTTATTTTCAGTTAGAACTGCGAAGTAACACTGATATCGCTTGCAAATCATGTTTTGCACATTAATGCTAACTTTGTGCTCCAAAGTCCTGTCCTCACAATCTTCGTTTATTTTCAAATAGAACTGCGAAGTAACACTGATATCACCTGCAAAACGTGTTTTCTCTATAATGAATTGCTCTTGTCAGTAATTTGAAAAACAACGATTTCTTTTCGTGCATAAAGCCATTCAATGTCTGTTTTGTGTTTTCTCATTTTAAGTTTCTGAACTAGAAATAAATTCGTCTTTAAATCATTATTTCTTTATGTATTCATATAACTCATACTGCTATCAATATTACAGCTACCCTTGCTTGATATATCTAACTTCGCTTTCAAGTCATCTACTAATCTCTCATTTGTCAAACGAATCTGCTCATAGTAAAACAATCGCCTTCGAAGAATTATCTCTCTATTTTTTTTCATAATTCTCCCACTGCAATCACATAACTGCTAACTTTGTGCTCCAAAGTCCTGTCCTCACAATCCTCGTTTATTTTCAATTAGAACTGCGAAGTAACACTGATATCGCCTGCAAAACATGTTTTCTCTATAATGAATTGCTCTTGTCAGTAATTTGAAAAACAATGATTTCTTTTCGTGCATAAAGCCATTCAATGTCTGTTTTGTGTTTTCTCATTTTAAGTTTCTGAACTAGAAATAAAATCTTATTTAAATCATCTATTCATATAACACATACTGCTATCAACATTACTGCAACCCTTGCTTGATAAATCTAACTTCGCTGTCAAGTCATCTACTAGTCTATCATTTGTCAAACGAATCTTCTCAAAATAAAACAATCGCCTTTGAATAATGATTTCAAGTGTTTTGTTTCATTTTTCTCCCACTGCAATCACATACCTGCTAACTTTGTGCGCCAAAGTGCATTTCCTCACAATTTTCTTTTATTTTCATGTAAACTGCTAAGTAACACTGATATAATCTGCAAAACATCTTTTTCTCTATAATGAATTTTTCCTGTCAGTAATTTCAACAATAACGATTACTTTTCGTGCATAATGCAATTCAATGTCTGTTTTGTGTTTTCTCATTTTAAGTTTCTGAAAGAGAAATAAATTCGTCTTTAAATCATTATTTCTTTATGTATTCAAATAACTCATACTGCTATCAATATTACAGCTACACTTGCTTTGATATATCTAACTTCGCTTTCAAGTCAACTACTAGTCTGTCATTTGTCAAACGAATCTGCTCATAATAAAACAATCGCCTTCGAATAATGATTTCGCTTTTTGTATCATTTTCTCCCACTGCAATCACATACCTGCTAACTTTGTGTGCCAAAGTCCATTTCTCACAATTCTCGTTTATTTTCATTGAGAACTGCTAAGTAGCACTGATATCGCTTGCAAAACATGTTTTGCACTTTAATGCTAACTTTGTGCTCCAAAAGTCTTTTCCTCACAATTTTCCTTTTTTTTTTTCATACAGAACTGCTAAGTAGCACTGAGATCGCTTGTAAATCATGTTTTGTACTTGAATGCTAACTTTGTGCTCCAAAAGTCCTGTCCTCACAATCCCTCGTTTATTTCTCAAATAGAACTGCGAAGTAACACTGATATCACCGGCAAAACATGTTTTCTCTATAATGAATTGCTCTTGTCAGTAATTTGAAAACAACGATTTCTTTTCGTGTATAAAGCCATTCAATGTCTGTTTTGTGTTTTCGCATTTTAAGTTTCTGAACTAGAAATAAAATCTTATTTAAATTATCTATTCATATAACACATACTGCTATCAACATTACTGCAACCCTTGCTTGATAAATCTAACTTCGCTGTCAAGTCATCTACTGGTCTGTCATTTGTCAAACGAATCTTCTCATAATAAAACAATCGCCTTCGAATAATGATTTCGCTTTTTGTTTCATTTTTCTCCCACTGCAATCACATACCTGCTAACTTTGTGTGCCAAAGTCCATTTCTCACAATTCTCGTTTATTTTCATTGAGAACTGCTAAGTAGCACTGATATCGCTTGCAAAACATGTTTTGCACTTTAATGCTAACTTTGTGCTCCAAAAGTCCTGTCCTCACAATCCTCGTTTATTTTCAAATAGAACTGCGAAGTAACACTGATATCACCGGCAAAACATGTTTTCTCTATAATGAATTGCTCTTGTCAGTAATTTGAAAAACAACGATTTCTTTTCGTGCATAAAGCCATTCAATGGCTGTTTTGTGTTTTCTCATTTTAAGTTTCTGAACTAGAAATAAAATCTTATTTAAATCATTATTTCTTCATCTATTCATATAACACATACTGCTATCAACATTACTACAACCCTTGCTTGATAAATCTAACTTCGCTGTCAAGTCATCTACTAGTCTGTCATTTGTCAAACGAATCTGCTCATAATAAATAAAACAATCGCCTTCGAATAATGATTTCGCGTTTTGTTTCATTTTTCTCCCACTGCAATCACATACCTGCTAACTTTGTGCTCCAAAGTCATTTCCCTCACAATTCTCTTTTTATTTTCATATAAAACTGCTAAGTAACACTGATATAATCTGAAAAACATCTTTTCTCTATAATGAATTTTTCCTGTAAGTAATTTCAACAATAGCGATTACTTTTCGTGCATAATGCAATTCATTGTCTGTTTTGTGTTTTCTCATTTTAAGTTTCTGAACTAGAAATAAAATCTTATTTAAATCATTATTTCTTCATCTATTCATATAACACATACTGCTATCAACATTACTGCAACCCTTGCTTGATAAATCTAACTTCGCTTTCAAATCATCAACTTATCTCTCATTTGTCAAATGAATCTGCTCATAGTAAAACAATCGCCTTCGAAGAAATTATCTCTATTTTTTTCATAATTCTCCCACTGCAATCACATAACTGCTAACTTTGTGCTCCAAAGTCCTGTCCTCACAATTTTCCTTTTTTTTCATACAGAACTGCGAAGTAACGCTGAGATCGCTTGCGAATCATGTTTTGCACTTGAATGCTAACTTTGTGCTCCAAAAGTCCTGTCCTCACAATCCTCGTTTGTTTTCAAATAGAACTGCGAAGTAACACTGATATCACCTGCAAAACATGTTTTCTCTATAATGAATTGCTCTTGTCAGTAATTTGAAAAACAACGATTTCTTTTCGTGCATAAAGCCATTCAATGTCTGTTTTGTGTTTTCTCATTTTAAGTTTCTGAACTAGAAATAAAATCTTATTTAAATCATTATTTCTTCATGTATTCATATAACACATACTGCTATCAACATTACTGCAACCCTTGCTTGATAAATCTAACTTCGCTGTCAAGTCATCTACTAGTGTGTCATTTGTCAAACGAATCTTCTCATAATAAAACAATCGCCTTCGAATAATGATTTCGCTTTTTGTATCATTTTTCTCCCACTGCAATCACATACCTGCTAAGTTTGTGTGCCAAAGTCCATTTCTCACAATTCTCGTTTATTTTCATTGAGAACTGCTAAGTAGCACTGATATCTCTTGCAAAACATGTTTAATAACGAATAACGATTACTTTTCGTGCATAATGCAATTCAATGTCTGTTTTGTGTTTACTCATTTTAAGTTTCTGAACTAGAAATAAAATCTTATTTAAATTATCTATTCATATAACACATACTGCTATCAACATTACTGCAACCCTTGCTTGATAAATCTAACTTCGCTGTCAAGTCATCTACTAGTCTGTCATTTGTCAAACGAATCTGCTCATAATAAAACAATCGCCTTCGAATAATGATTTCGCTTTTTGTATCATTTTTCTCCCACTGCAATCACATACCTGCTAACTTTGTGTGCCAAAGTCCATTTCTCACAATTCTCGTTTATTTTCATTGAAAACTGCTAAGTAGCACTGATATCTCTTGCAAAACATGTTTAATAACGAATAACGATTACTTTTAGGTGGCATAATGCAATTCATTGTCTGTTTTGTGTTTTCTCATTTTAAGTTTCTGAAAGAGAAATAAATTCGTCTTTAAATCATTATTTCTTTATGTATTCAAATAACTCATACTGCTATCAATATTACAGCTATTGATATATCTAACTTCGCTTTCAAGTCATCTTCTAGTCTGTCATTTGTCAAACGAATCTGCTCATAATAAAACAATCACCTTCGAATAATGATTTCGCTTTTTGTATCATTTTTCTCCCACTGCAATCACATACCTGCTAACTTTGTGTGCCAAAGTCCATTTCTCACAATTCTCGTTTATTTTCATTGAGAACTGCTAAGTAGCACTGATATCGCTTGCAAAACATGTTTTGCACTTTAATGCTAACTTTGTGCTCCAAAGTCTTTTCCTCACAATCCTCGTTTATTTTCAAATAGAACTGCGAAGTAACACTGATTGCACCGGCAAAACATGTTTTCTCTATAATGAATTGCTCTTGTCAGTAATTTGAAAAACAACGATTTCTTTTCGTGCATAAAGCCATTCAATGTCTGTTTTGTGTTTTCGCATTTTAAGTTTCTGAACTAGAAATAAAATCTTATTTAAATTATCTATTCATATAACACATACTGCTATCAACATTACTGCAACCCTTGCTTGATAAATCTAACTTCGCTGTCAAGTCATCTACTAGTCTGTCATTTGTCAAACGAATCTTCTCAAAATAAAACAATCGCCTTTGAATAATGATTTCGCGTTTTGTTTCATTTTTCTCCCACTGCAATCACATACCTGCTAACTTTGTGCGCCAAAGTGCATTTCTCACAATTCTCGTTTATTTTCATTGAGAACTGCTAAGTAGCACTGATATCTCTTGCAAAACATGTTTAATAACGAATAACGATTACTTTTCGTGCATAATGCAATTCAATGTCTGTTTTGTGTTTTCTCATTTTAAGTTTCTGAAAGAGAAATAAATTCGTCTTTAAATCATTATTTCTTTATGTATTCAAATAACTCATACTGCTATCAATATTACAGCTATTGATATATCTAACTTCGCTTTCAAGTCATCTTCTAGTCTGTCATTTGTCAAACGAATCTGCTCATAATAAAACAATCACCTTGAATAATGATTTTCGCTTTTTGTATCATTTTTCTCCCACTGCAATCACATACCTGCTAACTTTGTGTGCCAAAGTCCATTTCTCACAATTCTCGTTTATTTTCATTGAGAACTGCTAAGTAGCACTGATATCGCTTGCAAAACATGTTTTGCACTTTAATGCTAACTTTGTGCTCCAAAGTCTTTTCCTCACAATCCTCGTTTATTTTCAAATAGAACTGCGAAGTAACACTGATTGCACCGGCAAAACATGTTTTTCTATAATGAATTGCTCTTGTCAGTAATTTGAAAACAACGATTTCTTTTCGTGCATAAAGCCAATCAATGTCTGTTTTGTGTTTTCGCATTTTAAGTTTCTGAACTAGAAATAAAATCTTATTTAAATTATCTATTCATATAACACATACTGCTATCAACATTACTGCAACCCTTGCTTGATAAATCTAACTTCGCTGTCAAGTCATCTACTAGTCTGTCATTTGTCAAACGAATCTTCTCAAAATAAAACAATCGCCTTTGAATAATGATTTCGCGTTTTGTTTCATTTTCTCCCACTGCAATCACATACCTGCTAACTTTGTGCGCCAAAGTGCATTTCCTCACAATTCTCTTTTATTTTCATGTAAAACTGCTAAGTAACACTGATATAATCTGCAAAACATCTTTTTCTCTATAATGAATTTTTCCTGTCAGTAATTTCAACAATAACGATTACTTTTCGTGCATAATGCAATTCAATGTCTGTTTTGTGTTTTCTCATTTTAAGTTTCTGAAAGAGAAATAAATTCGTCTTTAAATCATTATTTCTTTATGTATTCAAATAACTCATACTGCTATCAATATTACAGCTACCCTTGCTTGATATATCTAACTTCGCTTTCAAGTCAACTACTAGTCTGTCATTTGTCAAACGAATCTGCTCATAATAAAACAATCGCCTTCGAATAATGATTTCGCTTTTTGTATCATTTTTCTCCCACTGCAATCACATACCTGCTAACTTTGTGTGCCAAAGTCCATTTCTCACAATTCTCGTTTATTTTCATTGAGAACTGCTAAGTAGCACTGATATCGCTTGCAAAACATGTTTTGCACTTTAATGCTAACTTTGTGCTCCAAAGTCTTTTCCTCACAATCCTCGTTTATTTTCAAATAGAACTGCGAAGTAACACTGATATCACCGGCAAAACATGTTTTCTCTATAATGAATTGCTCTTGTCAGTAATTTGAAAAACAACGATTTCTTTTCGTGCATAAAGCCATTCAATGTCTGTTTTGTGTTTTCGCATTTTAAGTTTCTGAACTAGAAATAAAATCTTATTTAAATTATCTATTCATATAACACATACTGCTATCAACATTACTGCAACCCTTGCTTGATAAACCTAACTTCGCTGTCAAGTCATCTACTAGTCTGTCATTTGTCAAACGAATCTTCTCAAAATAAAACAATCGCCTTTGAATAATGATTTCGCGTTTTGTTTCATTTTTCTCCCACTGCAATCACATACCTGCTAACTTTGTGCGCCAAAGTGCATTTCCTCACAATTCTCTTTTATTTTCATGTAAAACTGCTAAGTAACACTGATATAATCTGCAAAACATCTTTTCTCTATAATGAATTAATGAATATAATGAATTTCAACAATAACGATTACTTTTCGTGCATAATGCAATTCAATGTCTGTTTTGTGTTTTCTCATTTTAAGTTTCTGAAAGAGAAATAAATTCGTCTTTAAATCATTATTTCTTTATGTATTCAAATAACTCATACTGCTATCAATATTACAGCTACCCTTGCTTGATATATCTAACTTCGCTTTCAAGTCAACTACTAGTCTGTCATTTGTCAAACGAATCTGCTCATAATAAAACAATCGCCTTCGAATAATGATTTCGCTTTTTGTATCATTTTTCTCCCACTGCAATCACATACCTGCTAACTTTGTGTGCCAAAGTCCATTTCTCACAATTCTCGTTTATTTTCATTGAGAACTGCTAAGTAGCACTGATATCGCTTGCAAAACATGTTTTGCACTTTAATGCTAACTTTGTGCTCCAAAGTCTTTTCCTCACAATTTTCCTTTTTTTTTCATACAGAACTGCTAAGTAGCACTGATATCGCTTGCAAAACATGTTTTGCACTTTAATGCTAACTTTGTGTTCCAAAGTACTTTCCTCACAATCTTCGTTTATTTTCAAATAGAACTGCGAAGTAACACTGATATCACCTGCAAAACATGTTTTCTCTATAATGAATTGCTCTTGTCAGTAATTTGAAAAACAATGATTTCTTTTCGTGCATAAAGCCATTCAATGTCTGTTTTGTGTTTTCTCATTTTAAGTTTCTGAACTAGAAATAAAATCTTATTTAAATCATCTATTCATATAACACATACTGCTATCAACATTACTGCAACCCTTGCTTGATAAATCTAACTTCGCTGTCAAGTCATCTACTAGTCTGTCATTTGTCAAACGAATCTTCTCAAAATAAAACAATCGCCTTTGAATAATGATTTCGCGTTTTGTTTCATTTTTCTCCCACTGCAATCACATACCTGCTAACTTTGTGCGCCAAATTGCATTTCCTCACAATTCTTTTTTATTTTCATGTAAAACTGCTAAGTAACACTGATATAATCTGCAAAACATCTTTTCTCTATAATGAATTTTTCCTGTCAGTAATTTCAACAATAACGATTACTTTTCGTGCATAATGCAATTCAATGTCTGTTTTGTGTTTTCTCATTTTAAGTTTCTGAAAGAGAAATAAATTCGTCTTTAAATCATTATTTCTTTATGTATTCAAATAACTCATACTGCTATCAATATTACAGCTACCCTTGCTTGATATATCTAACTTCGCTTTCAAGTCAACTACTAGTCTGTCATTTGTCAAACGAATCTGCTCATAATAAATAAAACAATCGCCTTCGAATAATGATTTCGCGTTTTGTTTCATTTTTCTCCCACTGCAATCACATACCTGATAACTTTGTGCTCCAAAGTCATTTCCTCACAATTCTCTTTTATTTTCATATAAAACTGCTAAGTAACACTGATATAATCTGCAAAACATCTTTTCTCTATAATGAATTTTTCCTGTAAGTAATTTCAACAATAGCGATTACTTTTCGTGCATAATGCAATTCAGTGTCTGTTTTGTGTTTTCTCATTTTAAGTTTCTGAACTAGAAATAAAATCTTATTTAAATCATTATTTCTTCATCTATTCATATAACACATACTGCTATCAACATTACTGCAACCCTTGCTTGATAAATCTAACTTCGCTTTCAAATCATCAACTTATCTCTCATTTGTCAAACGAATCTGCTCATAGTAAAACAATCGCCTTCGAAGAATTATCTCTCTATTTTTTTTCATAATTCTCCCACTGCAATCACATAACTGCTAACTTTGTGCTCCAAAGTCCTGTCCTCACAATTTTCCTTTTTTTTCATACAGAACTGCGAAGTAACACTGAGATCGCTTGCGAATCATGTTTTGCACTTGAATGCTAACTTTGTGCTCCAAAAGTCCTGTCCTCACAATCCTCGTTTATTTTCAAATAGAACTGCGAAGTAACACTGATATCACCTGCAAAACATGTTTTCTCTATAATGAATTGCTCTTGTCAGTAATTTGAAAAACAACGATTTCTTTTCGTGCATAAAGCCATTCAATGTCTGTTTTGTGTTTTCTCATTTTAAGTTTCTGAACTAGAAATAAATTCGTCTTTAAATCATTATTTCTTTATGTATTCATATAACTCATACTGCTATCAATATTACAGCTACCCTTGCTTGATATATCTAACTTCGCTTTCAAGTCATCTACTAATCTCTCATTTGTCAAACGAATCTGCTCATAGTAAAACAATCGCCTTCGAAAAATTATCTCTCTATTTTTTTTCATAATTCTCCCACTGCAATCACATAACTGCTAACTTTGTGCTCCAAAGTACTTTCCTCACAATCTTCGTTTATTTTCAAATAGAACTGCGAAGTAACACTGATATCACCTGCAAAACATGTTTTCTCTATAATGAATTGCTCTTGTCAGTAATTTGAAAAACAACGATTTCTTTTCGTGCATAAAGCCATTCAATGTCTGTTTTGTGTTTTCTCATTTTAAGTTTCTGAACTAGAAATAAAATCTTATTTAAATCATTATTTCTTCATGTATTCATATAACACATACTGCTATCAACATTACTGCAACCCTTGCTTGATAAATCTAACTTCGCTGTCAAGTCATCTACTAGTCTGTCATTTGTCAAACGAATCTGCTCATAATAAAACAATCGCCTCTTCGAATAATGATTTCGCTTTTTGTATCATTTTTCTCCCACTGCAATCACATACCTGCTAACTTTGTGTGCCAAAGTCCATTTCTCACAATTCTCGTTTATTTTCATTGAAAACTGCTAAGTAGCACTGATATCTCTTGCAAAACATGTTTAATAACGTAATAACGATTACTTTTTCGTGCATAATGCAATTCAATGTCTGTTTTGTGTTTTCTCATTTTAAGTTTCTGAAAGAGAAATAAATTCGTCTTTAAATCATTATTTCTTTTATGTATTCAAATAACTCATACTGCTATCAATATTACAGCTATTGATATATCTAACTTCGCTTTCAAGTCATCTTCTAGTCTGTCATTTGTCAAAACGAATCTGCTCATAATAAAACAATCACCTTCGAATAATGATTTCTGCTTTTTGTATCATTTTCTCCCACTGCAATCACATACCTGCTAACTTTGTGTGCCAAAGTCCATTTCTCACAATTCTCGTTTATTGTCATTGAGAACTGCTAAGTAGCACTGATATCGCTTGCAAAACATGTTTTGCACTTTAATGCTAACTTTGTGCTCCAAAGTCTTTTCCTCACAATCCTCGTTTCTTTTCAAATAGAACTCTGAAGTAACACTGATTGCACCGGCAAAACATGTTTTCTCTATAATGAATTGCTCTTTGTCAGTAATTTGAAAAACAACGATTTCTTTTCATTGCATAAAGCCATTCAATGTCTGTTTTGTGTTTTCGCATTTTAAGTTTCTGAACTAGAAATAAAATCTTATTTAAATTATCTATTCATATAACACATACTGCTATCAACATTACTGCAACCCTTGCTTGATAAATCTAACTTCTGTCAAGTCATCTACTAGTCTGTCATTTGTCAAACGAATCTTCTCAAAATAAAACAATCGCCTTTGAATAATGATTTCGCGTTTTGTTTCATTTTTCTCCCACTGCAATCACATACCTGCTAACTTTGTGCGCCCAAAGTGCATTTCCTCACAATTCTCTTTTTATTTTCATGTAAAACTGCTAAGTAACACTGATATAATCTGCAAAACATCTTTTCTCTATAATGAATTTTTCCTGTCAGTAATTTCAACAATAACGATTACTTTTCGTGCATAATGCAATTCAATGTCTGTTTTGTGTTTTCTCATTTTAAGTTTCTGAAAGAGAAATAAATTCGTCTTTAAATCATTATTTCTTTATGTATTCAAATAACTCATACTGCTATCAATATTACAGCTACCCTTGCTTGATATATCTAACTTCGCTTTCAAGTCAACTACTAGTCTGTCATTTGTCAAACGAATCTGCTCATAATAAAACAATCGCCTTCGAATAATGATTTCTCTTTTGTATCATTTTTCTCCCACTGCAATCACATACCTGCTAACTTTGTGTGCCAAAGTCCATTTCTCACAATTCTCGTTTATTTTCATTGAGAACTGCTAAGTAAGCACTGATATCGCTTGCAAAAAACATGTTTTGCACTTTAATGCTAACTTTGTGCTCCAAAGTCTTTTCCTCACAATTTTCCTTTTTTTTTCATACAGAACTGCTAAGTAGCACTGATATCAGCTTGCAAAACATGTTTTGCACTTTAATGCTAACTTTGTGTTCCAAAGTACTTTCCTCACAATCTTCGTTTATTTTCAAATAGAACTGCGAAGTAACACTGATATCACCTGCAAAACATGTTTTTCTCTATAATGAATTGCTCTTGTCAGTAATTTGAAAAACAAGCGATTTCTTTTCGTATAATAAAGCCATTCAATGTCTGTTTTTGTGTTTTCTCATTTTAAGTTTCTGAACTAGAAATAAAATCTTATTTAAATCATCTATTCATATAACACATACTGCTATCAACATTACTGCAACCCTTGCTTGATAAATCTAACTTCGCTGTCAAGTCATCTACTAGTCTGTCATTTGTCAAAACGAATCTTCTCAAAATAAAACAATCGCCTTCTTTGAATAATGATTTCGCGTTTTGTTTCATTTTTCTCCCACTGCAATCACATACCTGCTAACTTTGTGCTAAGCCAAAGTGCATTTCCTCACAATTCTTTTTTATTTTCATGTAAAACTGCTAAGTAACACTGATATAATCTGCAAAACATCTTTTCTCTATAATGAATTTTTCCTGTCAGTAATTTCAACAATAACGATTACTTTTCGTGCATAATGCAATTCAATGTCTGTTTTGTGTTTTCTCATTTTAAGTTTCTGAAAGAGAAATAAATTCGTCTTTAAATCATTATTTCTTTATGTATTCAAATAACTCATACTGCTATCAATATTACAGCTACCCTTGCTTGATATATCTAACTTCGCTTTCAAGTCAACTACTAGTCTGTCATTTGTCAAACGAATCTGCTCATAATAAAACAATCGACTTCGAATAATGATTTCGCTTTTTGTATCATTTTTTCTCCCACTGCAATCACATACCTGCTAACTTTGTGTGCCAAAGTCCATTTCTCACAAATTCTCGCTTATTTTCATTGAGAACTTTTAAGTAGCACTGATATCGCTTGCAAAACATGTTTTGCACTTTAATGCTAACTTTGTGCTCCAAAGTCTTTTCCTCACAATTTTCCTTTTTTTTTCATACAGAACTGCTAAGTAGCACTGAGATCGCTTGCAAATCATGTTTTGTACTTTGAATGCTAACTTTGTGCTCCAACAGTCCTGTCCTCACAATCCTCGTTTATTTTCAAATAGAACTGGTGAAGTAACACTGATATCACCGTAAAACATGTTTTCTCTATAATGAATTGCTCTTGTCAGTAATTTGAAAAACAACGATTTCTTTTCGTGCATAAAGCCATTCAATGTCTGTTTTGTGTTTTCTCATTTTAAGTTTCTGAACTAGAAATAAAATCTTATTTAAATCATTATTTCTTCATCTATTCATATAACTCATACTGCTATCAACATTACTGCAACCTTGCTTGATAAATCTAACTTCGCTGTCAAGTCATCTACTAGTCTGTCATTTGTCAAACGAATCTGCTCATAATAAATAAAACAATCGCCTTCAATAATGATTTCTGGCGTTTTGTTTCATTTTTCTCCCACTGCAATCACATACCTGATAACTTTGTGCTCCAAAGTCATTTCCTCACAATTCTCTTTTATTTTCATATAAAACTGCTAAGTAACACTGATATAATCTGCAAAACATCTTTTCTCTATAATGAATTTTTTCCTGTAAGTAATTTCAACAATAGCGATTACTTTTTCTGCATAATGCAATTCAGTGTCTGTTTTGTGTTTTCTCATTTTAAGTTTCTGAACTAGAAATAAAATCTTATTTAAATCATTATTTCTTCATCTATTCATATAACACATACTGCTATCAACATTACTGCAACCCTTGCTTGATAAATCTAACTTCGCTTTCAAATAATCAACTTATCTCTCATTTGTCAAACGAATCTGCTCATAGTAAAACAATCGCCTTCGAAGAATAATCTCTCTATTTTTTTCATAATTCTCCACTGCAATCACATAACTGCTAACTTTGTGCTCCAAAGTCCTGTCCTCACAATTTTCCTTTTTTTTTTCATACAGAACTCTAAGTAACACTGAGATCGCGCTTAATCATGTTTTGCACTTGAATGCTAACTTTGTGCTCCAAAAGTCCTGTCCTCACAATCCTCGCTTATTTTCAAATAGAACTGCGAAGTAACACTGATATCACCGGCAAAACATGTTTTCTCTATAATGAATTGTTCTTGTCAGTAATTTGAAAAACAATGATTTCTTTTCGTGCATAAAGCCATTCAATGTCTGTTTTGTGTTTTCTCATTTTAAGTTTCTGAACTAGAAATAAAATCTTATTTAAATCATCTATTCATATAACACATACTGCTATCAACATTACTGCAACCCTTGCTTGATAAATCTAACTTCGCTGTCAAGTCATCTACTAGTCTGTCATTTGTCAAACGAATCTTCTCAAAATAAAACAATAAGCCTTTGAATAATGATTTCAGCGTTTTGTTTCATTTTTCTCCCACTGCAATCACATACCTGCTAACTTTGTGCCAAAGTGCATTTCCTCACAATTCTTTTTTATTTTCATGTAAAACTGCTAAGTAACACTGATATAATCTGCAAAACATCTTTTCTCTATAATGAATTTTTCCTGTCAGTAATTTCAACAATAACGATTACTTTTCGTGCATAATGCAATTCAATGTCTGTTTTGTGTTTTCTCATTTTAAGTTTCTGAAAGAGAAATAAATTCGTCTTTAAATCATTATTTCTTTATGTATTCAAATAACTCATACTGCTATCAATATTACAGCTATTGATATATCTAACTTCGCTTTCAAGTCAACTACTAGTCTGTCATTTGTCAAACGAATCTGCTCATAATAAAACAATCGACTTCAATAATGATTTCGCTTTTTGTATCATTTTTCTCCCACTGCAATCACATACCTGCTAACTTTGTGTGCCAAAGTCCATTTCTCACAATTCTCGTTTATTTTCATTGAGAACTGCTAAGTAGCACTGATATCGCTTGCAAAACATGTTTTGCACTTTAATGCTAACTTTGTGCTCCAAAGTCTTTTCTCTCACAATTTTCCTTTTTTTTCAAACAGAACTGCTAAGTAGCACTGAGATCGCTAGTAAATCATGTTTTGTACTATAATCTAACTTTGTGTCTCCAACAGTCCTGTCCTCACAATCCTCTTATTTTCAAATAGAAAGCTAAGTAACACTGATATGTTTTGTGCCAAAACATGTTTTCTCTATAATTAAGTTGCTCTTTGTCAGTAATTTGAAAAACAACGATTTCTTTAAGTATGCATAAAGCCATTCAATGTCTGTTTTGTGTTTCTCATTTTAAGTTTCTGAACTAGAAATAAAATCTTATTTAAATCATTATTTCTTCATCTATTCATATAACACATACTGCTATCAACATTACTGCAACCCTTGCTTGATAAATCTAACTTCGCTGTCAAGTCATCTACTAGTCTGTCATTTGTCAAACGAATCTGCTCTAATAAATAAAACAATCGCCTTCGAATAATGATTTCGCTTTTGTTTCATTTTCTCCCACTGCAATCACATACCTGATAACTTTGTGCTCCAAAGTCATTTCCTCACAATTCTCTTTTTATTTTCATATAAAACTGCTAAGTAACACTGATATAATCTGCAAAACATCTTTTTTCTCTATAATGAATTTTTCCTGTAAGTAATTTCAACAATAGCGATTTCTTTTCGTGCATAATGCAATTCAATGTCTGTTTTGTGTTTTCTCATTTTAAGTTTCTGAACTAGAAATAAAATCTTATTTAAATCATTATTTCTTCATCTATTCATATAACACATACTGCTATCAACATTACTGCAACCCTTGCTTGATAAATCTAACTCGGCTTTCAAATCATCAACTTATCTCTCATTTGTCAAACAAATCTGCTCATAGTAAAACAATCGCCTTCGAAAAATCTCTCTATTTTTTTCATAATTCTCCCACTGCAATCACATAACTGCTAATTGTGCTCCAAAGTCCTGTCCTCACAATTTTCCTTTTTTTCATACAGAACTGCAAGTAACACTGAGATCGCTTATGAATCATGTTTTGCACTTGAATGCTAACTTTGTGCTCCAAAAAGTCCTGTCCTCACAATCCTCGTTTATTTTCAAATAGAACTGCGAAGTAACACTGATATCACCGCAAAACATGTTTTTCTCTATAATGAATTGCTCTTGTCAGTAATTTGAAAACAACGATTTCTTTTCGTGCATAAAGCCATTCAATGTCTGTTTTGTGTTTTCTCATTTTAAGTTTCTGAACTAGAAATAAAATCTTATTTAAATCATTATTTCTTCATCTATTCATATAACACATACTGCTATCAACATTACTGCAACCCTTGCTTGATAAATCTAACTTCGCTGTCAAGTCATCTACTAGTCTGTCATTTGTCAAACGAATCTGCTCATAATAAATAAAACAATCGCCTTCGAATAATGATTTCGCGTTTTGTTTCATTTTTCTCCCACTGCAATCACATACCTGATAACTTTGTGCTCCAAAGTCATTTCCTCACAATTCTTTTTATTTTCATATAAAACTGCTAAGTAACACTGATATAATCTGCAAAACATCTTTTTCTCTATAATGAATTTTTCCTGTAAGTAATTTCAACAATAGCGACATTTTTCGTGCATAATGCAATTCAGTGTCTGTTTTGTGTTTTTCTCATTTTAAGTTTCTGAACTAGAAATAAATTCGGTCTTTAAATCATTATTTCTTTTATGTATTCATATAACTCATACTGCTATCAATATTACAGCTACCCTTGCTTGATATATCTAACTTCGCTTTCAAGTCATCTACTAATCTCTCATTTGTCAAACAGAATCTGCTCATAGTAAAACAATCGCCTTTGAAGAATTATCTCTCTATTTTTTTTTTTCATAATTCTCCACTGCAATCCACATAACTGCTAACTTTGTGCTCCAAAGTACTTTCCTCACAATCTTCGTTTATTTTCAAATAGAACTGCGAAGTAACACTGATATCACCTGCAAAACATGTTTTCTCTATAATGAATTGCTCTTGTCAGTAATTTGAAAAACAACGATTTCTTTTTGTGCATAAAGCCATTCAATGTCTGTTTTGTATTTTCTCATTTTAAGTTTCTGAACTAGAAATAAAATCTTATTTAAATCATTATTTCTTCATGTATTCATATAACACATACTGCTATCAACATTACTGCAACCCTTGCTTGATAAATCTAACTTCGCTGTCAAGTCATCTACTAGTCTGTCATTTGTCAAACGAATCTGCTCATAATAAAACAATCGCCTTCAATAATGATTTCGCTTTTTGTATCATTTTCTCCCACTGCAATCACATACCTGCTAACTTTGTGTGCCAAAGTCCATTTCTCACAATTCTCGTTTATTTTCATTGAAAACTGCTAAGTAGCACTGATATCTCTTGCAAAACATGTTTAATAACGAATAACGATTACTTTTCGTGCATAATGCAATTCAATGTCTGTTTTGTGTTTTCTCATTTTAAGTTTCTGAAGAGAAATAAATTCGTCTTTAAATCATTATTTCTTTATGTATTCAAATAACTCATACTGCTATCAATATTACAGCTATTGATATATCTAACTTCGCTTTCAAGTCATCTTCTAGTCTGTCATTTGTCAAACGAATCTGCTCATAATAAAACAATCACCTTCGAATAATGATTTCGCTTTTTGTATCATTTTTCTCCCACTGCAATCACATACCTGCTAACTTTGTGTGCCAAAGTCCATTTCTCACAATTCTCGTTTATTGTCATTGAGAACTGCTACAAGTGAGTAGCACTGATATCGCTTGCAAAACATGTTTTGCACTTTAATGCTAACTTTGTGCTCCAAAGTCTTTTCCTCACAATCCTCGTTTCTTTTCAAATAGAACTGCGCGAAGTAACACTGATTGCACCTGCAAAACATGTTTTTCTCTATAATGAATTGCTCTTGTCAGTAATTTGAAAAACAACGATTTCTTTTCGTGCATAAAGCCATTCAATGTCTGTTTTGTGTTTTCGCATTTTTAAGTTTCTGAACTAGAAATAAAATCTTATTTAAATTATCTATTCATATAACACATACTGCTATCAACATTACTGCAACCCTTGCTTGATAAATCTAACTTCGCTGTCAAGTCATCTACTAGTCTGTCATTTGTCAAACGAATCTTCTCAAAATAAAACAATCGCCTTTGAATAATGATTTGTTTTTTGTTTCATTTTTCTCCCACTGCAATCACATACCTGCTAACTTTTGTGCCAAAGTGCATTTCTCACAATTCTCTTTTATTTTCATGTAAAACTGCTAAGTAACACTGATATAATCTGCAAAACATCTTTTCTCTATAATGATTTTTTCCTGTCAGTAATTTCAACAATAACGATTACTTTTCGTGCATAATGCAATTCAATGTCTGTTTGTGTTTTCTCATTTTAAGTTTCTGAAAGAGAAATAAATTCGTCTTTAAATCATTATTTCTTTATGTATTCAAATAACTCATACTGCTATCAATATTACAGCTACCCTTGCTTGATATATCTAACTTCGCTTTCAAGTCAACTACTAGTCTGTCATTTGTCAAACGAATCTGCTCATAATAAAACAATCGCCTTCGAATAATGATTTCGCTTTTGTATCATTTTTCTCCACTGCAATCACATACCTGCTAACTTTGTGTGCCAAAGTCCATTTCTCACAATTCTCGTTTATTTTCATTTGAGAACTGCTAAGTAGCACTGATATCGCTTGCAAAACATGTTTTGCACTTTAATCACTAACTTTGTGCTCCAAAGTCTTTTCCTCACAATTTTCCTTTTTTTTCATACAGAACTGCTAAAGTAGCACTGAGATCGCTTGCAAATCATGTTTTGTACTTGAATGCTAACTTTGTGCTCCAAAGTCCTGTCCTCACAATCCTCGTTTATTTTCAAATAGAACTGCTGAAGTAACACTGATATCACCGCAAAACATGTTTTCTCTATAATGAATTGCTCTTGTCAGTAATTTGAAAACAACGATTTCTTTTTTCGTGCATAAAAGCCATTCAATGTCTGTTTTGTGTTTTCTCATTTTAAGTTTCTGAACTAGAAATAAAATCTTATTTAAAAATTCATCTATTCATTTAACACATACTGCTATCAACATTACTGCAACCCTTTGCTTGATAAATCTAAATTCGCTGTCAAGTCATCTACTGGTCTGTCATTTGTCAAACGAATCTTCTCATAATAAAACAATCGCCTCCGAAGAATTATCTCTCTATTTTTTATCATAATTCTCCCCACTGCAATCACATAACTGCTAACTTTGTGCTCCAAAGTACATTTCTCACAATCTTCGTTTATTTTCAAATTGAACTGCGAAGTAGCACTGATATCTTGCCAAAACATGTTTTCTCTATAATGAATTGCTCTTGTCAGTAATTTGAAAACAACGATTTCTTTTTCGTGTATAAAGCCATTCAATGTCTGTTTTGTGTTTTCTCATTTTAAGTTTCTGAACTAGAAATAAAATCTTATTTAAATCATTATTTCTTCATGTATTCAAATAACACATACTGCTATCAACATTACTGCAGCCTTGCTTGATAAATCTAACTTCGCTTTCAAGTCATCTACTAGTCTGTCATTTGTCAAACGAATCTGCTCATAATAAAACAATGCCTTCGAATAATGATTTCGCTTTTTGTATCATTTTCTCCCACTGCAATCACATATACCTGCTAACTTTGTGCCAAAGTGCACTTTCCACTGCTAAGTAGCACTGATTCATGTTTTGCACTGTAATCGCTAACTTTGTGCTCCAAAGTATTTCCTCACAATTCGTTTATTTTCAAACTGAACTGCAAGTAGCACTGATATCACCTGCAAAACATGTTTTTCTCTATAATGAATTGCTCTTGTCAGTAATGAAGAAAACGATTTCTTTTCGTGCATAATGCCATTCAATGTCTGTTTTGTGTTTTCTCATTTTAAGTTTCTGAAGAGAAATAAATTCGTCTTTAAATCATTATTTCTTTATGTATTCAAATAACTCATACTGCTATCAATATTACAGCTATTGATATATCTAACTTCCGCATTCAAGTAATCTTCTAGTCTTTCATTTGTCAAACGAATCTGCTCATAATAAAACAATCACCTCTCGAATAATGATTTCATTTTCTATCATTTTCTCCCACTGCAATCACATACCTGCTAACTTTGTGTGCCAAAGTCCATTTCTCCACAATTCTCGTTTATTGTCATTGAGAACTGCTAAGTAGCACTGATATCGCTTTGCAAAACATGTTTTGCACTTTAATGCTAACTTTGTGCTCCAAAGTCTTGTCCTCACAATCCTCGTTTCTTTTCAAATAGAACTGCTGAAGTAACACTGATTGCACCTGCAAAACATGTTTTCTCTATAATGAATTGCTCTTGTCAGTAATTTGAAAAACAACGATTTCTTTTCGATGCATAAAGCCATTCAATGTCTGTTTTGTGTTTTCTCATTTTAAGTTTCTGAACTAGAAATAAAATCTTATTTAAATTATCTATTCATATAACACATACTGCTATCAACATTACTGCAACCCTTGCTTGATAAATCTAACTTCGCTGTCAAGTCATCTACTAGTCTGTCATTTGTCAAACGAATCTTCTCAAAATAAAACAATCGCCTTTGAATAATGATTTCGCGTTTTGTTTCATTTTCTCCCACTGCAATCACATACCTGCTAACTTTGTGCGCCAAAGTGCATTTCCTCACAATTCTCTTTTTATTTTCATGTAAAACTGCTAAGTAACACTGATATAATCTGCAAAACATCTTTTCTCTATAATGAATTTTTCCTGTCAGTAATTTCAACAATAACGATTACTTTTCGTGCATAATGCAATTCAATGTCTGTTTTGTGTTTTCTCATTTTAAGTTTCTGAAAGAGAAATAAATTCGTCTTTAAATCACTATTTCTTTATGTATTCAAATAACTCATACTGCTATCAATATTACAGCTACACTTGCTTGATATATCTAACTTCGCTTTCAAGTCAACTACTAGTCTGTCATTTGTCAAACGAATCTGCTCATAATAAAACAATCGCCTTCGAATAATGATTTCGCTTTTTGTATCATTTTTCTCCCACTGCAATCACATACCTGCTAACTTTGTGTGCCAAAGTCCATTTCTCACAATTCTCGTTTATTTTCATTGAGAACTGCTAAGTAGCACTGATATCGCTTGCAAAACATGTTTTGCACTTTAATGCTAACTTTGTGTCTCCAAAGTCTTTTTCCTCACAATTTTCCCTTTTTTTTCATACAGAACTGCTAAGCAGTAGCACTGAGATCGCTTGCAAATCATGTTTTGTACTTGAATGCTAACTTTGTGCTCCAAAAGTCCTGTCCTCACAATCCTCGTTTATTTTCAAATAGAACTGCTGAAGTAACACTGATATCACCGGCAAAACATGTTTTTCTCTATAATGAATTGCTCTTGTCAGTAATTTGAAAACAACGATTTCTTTTCGTGCATAAAGCCATTCAATGTCTGTTTTGTGTTTTCTCATTTTAAGTTTCTGAACTAGAAATAAAATCTTTTAAATCATTATTTCTTTATCTATTCATATAACTCATAATGCTATCAACATTGCAGCTACCCTTGCTTGATAAATCTAACTTCGCTGTCAAGTCATCTACTAGTCTGTCATTTGTCAAACGAATCTTCTCAAAATAAAACAATCGCCTTTGAATAATGATTTCTCTTTTTTTGTTTCATTTTTTCCCACTGCAATCACATACCTGCTAACTTTGTGCTCCAAAGTACTTTCCTCACAATTTTCGTTTATTTTCAAATAGAACTGCTGAAGTAACACTGATATCACCTGCAAAACATGTTTTCTCCATTAATGCTAATTGCTCAAAGTTGTCCTCACAATCCCCTCGTAATTTGAAATACAACTGCAAAATTGTCTTTTCAATAATGAAAGCTCATTCAATGTCTGTTTTGTGTTTTCTCATTTTAAGTTTCTGAACTAGAAATAAAATCTTATCTAAATCATTATTTCTTCATGTATTCCTATGACACATACTGCTATCAACATTACTGCAACCCTTGCTTGATAAATCTAACTTCGCTGTCAAGTCATCTACTAGTCTGTCATTTGTCAAACGAATCTGCTCATAATAAATAAAACAATCGCCTTGAATAATGATTTCGCGTTTTGTTTCATTTTTCTCCCACTGCAATCACATACCTGCTAACTTTGTGCTACCAAAGTCATTTCCTCACAATTCTCTTTTATTTTCATATAGAACTGCTAAGTAACACTGATATAATCTGCAAAACATCTTTTCTTTATAATGAATTTTTCCTGTAAAGTAATTTCAACAACAACGATTACTTTTTCGTGCATAAAGCCATTCAATGTCTGTTTTGTGTTTTCTCATTTTAAGTTTCTGAACTAGAAATAAAATCTTATTTAAATCATTATTTCTTCATCTATTCATATAACACATACTGCTATCAACATTACTGCAACCCTTGCTTGATAAATCTAACTTCGCTTTCAAATCATCAACTAGTCTCTCATTTGTCAAACGAATCTGCTCATAGTAAAACAATCGCCTTCGAATAATTATCTCTCTTTTTTTTCATAATTCTCCCACTGCAATCACATAACTGCTAACTTTGTGCTCCAAAGTCCATTTCCCACAATTTTCCTTTTTTTCATACAGAACTGCTAAGTAACACTGATATCGCTTGCAAATCATGTTTTGCACTTGAATGCTAACTTTGTGCTCCAAAGTCCTTCCCTCACAATTCTCGTTTATCTTCATATGAAACTGCTAAGTAACACTGATATCACTTGCAAAATATGTTTTCTCTGTAATGAATTGCTCTTGTCAGTAATTTGAAAATCAACGATTTCTTTTCGTGCATGAAGCCATTCAATGTCTGTTTTGTGTTTTCTCATTTTAAGTTTCTGAACAAGAAATAAAATCTTATTTAAATCATTTTTTCTTCATGTATTCCTATGAAACATACTGCTGTAAACATTACTGCTACCCTTGCTTGATGAATCTAACTTCGTTGTCAAGTCATCTACTAGTCTGTCATTTGTCTAACGAATCTGCTCAAAGCAAAACTATCGCCTTCGAATAATGATTTCGCGATTTTTTCATATTTCTCCCATGCAATCACATAACTGCTAAATTTTTATGCCAAAGTCCGTTTATTTTCATCTGCTAATGGCACTGATATCGTTTAATGTTTTGCACATTAGAACTTTGTGCTCCAAAGATCCTCACAATCCTCGATTATTTTCAAATAGAATCTGTAACACTGATAACAAAACATGTTTTCTATTTAATGAATTGCTCCTGTCATTAATTTGAACAATAAAGATTTCTTTTCGTGCATAATTCCATTCAATGTCTGTTTTGTGTTTTCTCATTTTAAGTTTCTGAAAGTTAAATAAATTCGTATTTAAATCATTTTTTCTTTATGTATTCATATAACTCATACTGCGATCACCATTACTGCTATCTTTGCTTGATAAATCTAACTTCGCTGTCAAGTCATCTGCTAATCTCTCATTTGTCAAACGAATCTGCTCATAATAAAACAATCGCCTTCGAATAATGATCTCTCTATTTTTTCATATTTCTCAGATGCAATCACATAACTGCTAAATGTTTATGCCAAAGTCCGATTCTCGCAATTCTCGTTTATTTTCATATCGAACTGCTAAGTAGCTCTGATATCATCTGCAAAACATGTTTTCTCTATAATGAATTGCTCCTGTCATCAATTTGAACAATAAAGATTTCTTTTCGTGCATAAGGCCATTCAATGTCTGTTTTGTGCTTTCTCATTTTATGTTTCTGAATTAGAAAGAAAGTCGTCTTTAAATCAGAATTTCTTCATGTATTCATATGACACATACTGCTATAAACATTACAGCTACCCTTGCTTGATAAATCTAACTTCGTTGTCACGTTGAAAGGACTTTGGAGCACAAAGTTAGCAGTAATGTGATTGCATTGGGATATATATGAAGGAAATTGAGAAATCATTATTCGAAGGCGATTGTTTTACTTGAGCAGATTCGTTTGACAAATGACAGTCTAGTAGATGTACTAGTCTTATCTTATTTTATTGTTGATGTTGAAAACACTGAGAGTATCAATTAATAATAAAGAAAACATGTTTCGCATGCGATGCTATTGCTATTGCCGATGCTAAAATCGAGAAATCATCATTTGAAGGCGATTGTTTTACTGCGATTTTTTTGTCATTTGACAAAAAAGATACAAGTAGATACTTGAGAGCGAAGTTAGATTTATTAAATTATAAGTTAAGGATTTTTGCAAGCAAGGTTGGTAGCAATGTTGAAAGCAGTATGAGTAATGTTTATAGCGTGTTTTCTCCGTAAATCTTGCCATCGAAGTTACATTATCTAGCGGTTCTACATGAAAAGACTCGGAAATGAAAAGACTTTTGCAAGTAAAGTTATGTTGAAATAAGTATGAGTTATATGAATACATGAAGAAATAATGATTCCCTTTCCTCAAAAGTTTAATATGAGAAAACACAAACAATTCAGTGAAATGCTTATGCAAGAAAAGAAATCGTTATTGTTCAAATCAATGACAGGAGCATTCCTTTAAAGAGAAAACATGTTTTGCAAGTGATATTAGTGCTACTGAAATAATTTTTTATTTCATTTTCATTTTTTTCACAACTCTTATATATTTTTATATAGAACTGCTTTCTATATGAAAATATATGAGAGTTATGTGAAAATGACTGCTGAAAGTTAGCAGTAATGCGTTTGCAGTGGGAGAAAAATGAAGAAAAAAAAAATCGAGAAATCATAATTTGAAGGCGATTGTTTTACTATGAACAGATTCATTTGATAAAAGAGATACTTGTAGATGACTTAACAGCTTTACAGCTTTATCAAGCAGTTCTGTATGAAAGGACATGAAAATTATAGGTATGATGTGAATAAGGAAAATATGATTTAATGGCAACTTTCCTTCCTGTAGGGCAGTTTCATTTGACAAAACAGAATATAGTAATTAAATGGCATTTTGCACAGGATTGCACGTCTTAATGTTGAAAACAATGACAGTATCAATTAATTACAGAGAAAACATTTTTTGCATGCGATGCCATTGCTGATCAGCAGTTCTGTATGAAAAGAAAGGAAATTGCGATCAATTTCCTTTAGCAAGCAAGGGTAGCAGTAATGTTAATAGCATTATGAGTTATATGAATACATGAAGAAATAATGATTTAAAGGCAATTTTCTTTCTCTTTCAATAACTTAAAATGAGAAAACAACAAAATAGACATTGAATGGCTTTGTGCACAAAAATAAATCGTTATTGTTCAAATTAATGACAAGAGCAATTCATTACAGAGAAAACATGTTTTGCAAGTTATATCAGTACTAATTTTCGTGACCTTTCATACAGAACTGTTTGATAAATCTAATTTAGCAGTTCCATGTGAAAAAAACGAAAAAGTACTTTTCTTGGCTGTGGGATCTCTGCAGGTCAGGAAAATTCTGTGTGATACTTTCCCCGTCTGCTCGGTTGTAAATTCTTTCGTGTTTATCATGCAGTATTTTTTTTTGTTATTTGACTTCAGCTTTGACTGAAGATGGCATTCACAGGCTGTTGCCGTGACATGGCGTTGTGTCGTTCCGCCTGGGCCATTACTAAGACAGCTTCTGCCCGCTGGAGGTTACTGCCAGCTCCTCTCTGGCTTTTCTCTCCAGCTGCTATCTGCGCTCATCTTCTGTGGGGCATTGCAAAGGCATCCGGAAACTCTTCCATCTCCTCCCCGGAGCTCCCGGTCCTCTTCATCCGTTGTCACCTTGGATTCCAGCTGGTCTGGGTGGTTCTGAGCGTAGTTTTGGCTTTTACTGAGCTTTGGTCTGGGCGATGAGGTTGTGGCGAGGTCGCTGATGATTCTGGCTGACACCCTGTAGTTGTGGCTCTTGGCTAGATCATGGGCCATCGTCCATCTCAAATCATCGTCCCGTTGCTCTTGGCTGAGATGTTGAAGGTCACTGGTGGTCTCGGACAGTAGTGCTTCGGATGCGGCGCTTGGTCAGGTCTCTGGCTAGCTGGTGTGGCAAGGCTGGATTATCTGGACATAGGGGCACACAGATGGAGAGAGAAAAGCACAAGCAACCAATGCAAGTCTGCACAGATTTCACGAGCTAATTGTGTGGGCTGCGAGTGGTGCAGTTATTGGGTGCAACTGCTAGTGACGCAAACTAGACACCTATTATCCTAGTCGTTAAAGTGTGTGGGGATAATTGGTGTGGTGGGTACAGGAAATTGCTATCATTAAAACAAATAGTGTACTACAACCTAGGGGGTCATTTAATGACTTAGACTATTGGGTTTGTCAATGTTTTTACCAAGAATTTCCTGATGGTTCGTTCTCTTATAAGGAGGGAGAAAAGAGAGATAGAAAATCAAAGTAGACTATGAAAATAGAGTAGGAGTAAATGTTTCCCTATCCTGAATGAGCTACAGCCGTACTAGGCTTTATGACGGTGGGCATATGAGGCTTTGCATGGTCGGGTAAGCCTCCTGGCCCACTCGAACACACAACAGCAGGCGTCCCAGGCGACCCGACTAACTACACCCCAAATTCGACCACTCAAACAGCTATGACTTTAAGCACAACCGGGCCGCGCTCAAAAGTGCCAGCATCACAAGTGCCAACGTCTAACCGTTAACTGTGTCAAAGGCAGCAGAAAGATCCAGCAAAATGAGGACAGATGATTTAGACTCTGATTTTGCCAGTTGCAGTGCCTCGGGACTGACAGAAGCGCAGTCTCAGTGGAGTGGTTGCTCTTGAAACCGGACTGTCTTTTGTGCAGTAGGTCGTTCTGGGTGAGGTAGGATGAAATTTGATTAAAAACAGCTCGCTCCAGTGTCTTTGAGATGAATGGGAGGAGAGAGACAGGTCTGTAGCTATCGGTGAGGGAAGGGTTCAGAGTGGGTTTTTTAAGCAGCAGGGTGACCCGGGCCTGTTTAAATGTGGTGGGGAAAGTGCCAGAGAGGAGTGAGGAGTTAATATGTGAGGAGTGTGTGAGTGATGGAGTGACTGTGCTAGAGATGGATTGGAGCAGATGGGAGGGGATTGGGTTGAGGCTTAATTACTAATTCTTCTTTCCCAAGAGTTAGGTCTCTTTCCAGCCACTCTGCAGGTTGTTCCTGTCCCCTGTCGGTCTTACCCCAGTAAACGGTGGGGGGAGACCTTTTTTGGTTCCATCCAGTTAGTTGGGCAACTGAGGGACAGTTGTCTGGAAGTGTTTGTACGACACTCTAGTATCAGACCTTGTCATCTACATCACGTTTCGCTTGTGAAGCTTGCCGGCGTAGTCCATCAAGGTACTGGTGCGTTGCAGACTGTGACAAGACTGAAATTTCTTGGTTGGCATAGCAGGTGCCATGGCTTTGGAGGCGTTGAGCTCGAGGGGGAGTTTCACATCCCAGTTCTTCCAGCCACATACTTCTTCAGCATACGGACCACTGTTCATGGTTTGGTCATTCCGCCTGGCTAAGATCAGGTGGTTAATGATGTGGGGTTAAGTCTGCTTGAAGACATGAACTTGGGACATGTGGTTTGTCAGGGGGTATGCTTTAATGCCGCCAAGTGCTGGAAGTCACTCTGCCCGCTCAGTGTAATATCACACAATGGTAACAAAGTACTTTCTGCCTCTTTGTCGACCTGGGCACAGGTCATACAGGTCTATTTAGAAGTCAGAACACAGACGATGTGATTGCTCCATGTTGCTGTGGGTTCTGTGGTTTCTAGAGCTGGCAACAAATCATGCCCCTCTTGATGTATTCTGCCACCTTTTGCCATCTGCTGGACGGTATGTGTTTTGCTAGAGACTCTGGTACCGTGGTGTCCGGCACATGGTGCATCATGGGCATACATCAGGCTGACCAAAATGTCCAAAAAAAGGACATCACATCCTGGGGAAAAAGGACTCTTTCCAACATATTGAGTTCCCCCACAGAGTTTGCATCCCCATCTCAGATAGCACACCTCAAAGGATGCTGATTGTGAACTCACAACTTCACATCTGTCTCCTTCTCCCCATCTACTTCCCCTCAGCTCAGAGAACCCTAAAACTCACATATGAACTGTATTTAAGATATACCACATTCTGTGTGGTCAAAGTATGTAAATATTCATGTCTGATATCATTTGAAATGTCTCAGTGCAACTCACACAATGGTCTTATCCTCGCATCAGTAGAGCAGATCATAACAAAGGTTTAAGGAGTTTGGAGATATTCTGCTCACTGCTGTGGGTGTTGTCCTTCCTGGGCTCTTTCATGGAAATGGCCATTTGGGCCTTTTCAATTTAAATTACATCTCCATTTGGAGGAAGTATACTTTGGTTTGGGTATTTAAGGGAAGCAAGCTAAAGGTTCTAGGAGTCTGTAAATGGATCTCCCACACAGTTGTTGTATGTAGTTCTTATAGTCGGAGTCTCTAAACGGATCTCCCACACAGTTGCTGTGTGTAGTTCTGATTGTCAGGTAAACATTTCTAAATTCCCTCATCTCTGCATTATTGGCTGTTTTACATGAATTGATCACTTTACTAAATTGTTTGAATTAGATATTGAATCATTGCTTTCGTTTACCTGATTAATAAATTGTTATGTTTGTATCAATTCTAAATACTCTGTGTTACCGCAAAATGAAAAAACGACCAGGGTTAAGTATATTTAAAATAATTAAGTTGTTATGCAATCGCATTCACTATATGGGGCTATCATAGTGGTAATCATAACCTCTAGTCATTGCTTGTACTTTAATTATGTTGATTATTATCTGAGCCTTGAATTAAGTTGTTATATAGGCAATTGTATGGGTACCTACATGGGTACCTTTTAATAATAGTAAGCGGGAGCTACATTGTTAAATTGCTTTAGCCATAACCTCTGGTTATACAGTCGAATTTGTTATCGTGGGCCCGCACACGGCCGGTGGGAGGACCCTGTGCGACAATGAAAACCTAATGTACGAGTACAATAACAATAGTGAGTTGATCAAACCATTATCTAAATTTAAGGATCATAACTTAACCTTTACAAGGTTTTATCTTTTGGAGTCAGATAAAATTGAGGTATCAAAAGTAACGAGTAAGCGCCGGAAAAGACAGAATGCGCTGAAACCTTCACCATTGCCACTGGACTCCGACGTTGGGCCAGTGGGTGGTTTCTCTCCCCCTTACACCCCCTTTTGGCACTGGGGAACCACAAGCATTGGCGCTGTGGAACCCCAAACAGAGGGCAAACAGAATATGTTGACTCAGAGATGAAGCATGTGCTGGAAGTTGCAGAGCCGTGATAGGGCAGCTAGAGGGGTCTGACAGGTTGTTGCAATGAGACTCATACAACAATTTCTCAATTTATGAGGAGGTGAGTCAGTTTAAGTTATTGTGTCAAGGGAGGTGTGGAAACATGTCATAGGCCGTGGGTTGTTTCAGCCATGCTTGGATTTGGGTGGGTTGGGTTGGTGACTGCTGTGGGATGTTTTAGTTTTGGTTAGGGCATCTGTCTAGAGGATTTTGCCCTTTCGCCTTTTCCGTTTCCTTTTGTGATAACATTACCTGCTTGGAACAGGTGTTGATGCTTGACTGGCTCATTGTTCACTGCATTGGTCACATGTGTTGACAGGGGGCCTTACCTAAAGTGTTGCAGTGGGAAGGGTGGGTCTGTTGTTGCGTACAGAACACATGCTATGGGCACGCCATGCAACGTTGCAGCCTCGGAGGGTTGTTGACCATGGTTGTCATGGTCGTCGTTGGATGGTTGTCTTTGGTGATGAGTTGTAGAAATACATCACAGGTTTTTGGCAAGTCTTTTGAATATCTTCTGTGCTCTAATTGTAAATTGAGAAATGCTGGATGGCTTATACAGGTGCTGCAGGGCTCTTGTAGTTTGGATATCGAACTCTGGTAAGTTGCTGGTACGAGCACCCCCCTTTCGTTCTGGCCATGCAATGGTGTAGGCCAGCCTCACAGCCCTGCTTGATGTATCCAGCTTTCAAGAAGAACTTCTTTCAACGATTGTAGGTCAGTCATGGGGCGGAGCACCGATGCTGTTTGGGCTCCACTCATGGCATTGTCCTGGTGTCTGCTGGCATCCTGGCAGTCGTTGGCCGTTGTAAGTTGAGAATAGGGGGTGTGGCTTCCAGGGTGATGCCAAGTTTCAAACATTCAGTTGCAGGTGTGTGTTTGGGGTTTGGCCCCCTGCGAGTTTAGCCAAACAGCGCCCCCCTCTGGTATGTGCAGGTATCACAGTCTCAGGTATTTGTTCAGCAGAGTGTAACCCGTTTGTATAGTCTGGAAGGGAGTTCTCATGGTTGACAGGAGGTCAACCATGGCGTTGTAGGAGGGCATTCTGGAACATTGCTGGTTTCTCATGCCACTCACAATTCAAAAGGAAGTCCTTGTTCCTTTGAAGTCTTCAGGATCTCTGCTGCCCCACACGTAGCTGTACTGTTCTGGTCTTCGGGTCAGCATGACATGTCAGTGTAGATTTCCTCTAATGACTGTTTGCGTCCATTGACCTGGCAGGTGCAGGCAAACAGAATATGTTGACTCAGAGATGAAGCATGTGCTGCAAGGTTGCAGAGAGTTGCAAAGGCGTCCTGAAACTCTTCCATCTCCTCCTGGATCTCTTGGCTGAGATGCTAAAGGTCACTGGTGATCTCGGTAAGGTATCTGGCTGGTCCCCATGTGTGGCAAGGCTGGATGATCTGGACATAGGGGCACACAGATAAAGAGAGAAAAGCACAAGAAAAGGGCGTACAGATTTAATGACAAGAGTTAAGGTAGCAAGAGCAGTCCAAACAGTTTGGAGGTAGAGTGTTGCTGTTGCTCTTTTGCCCTCTAGTGACTGAATAGGACTGTACTTTCTTTAACAAGGCTGGGTGGTGCGTTGAGGTCACCCAGGTGGGTGGGTAAGCCTCCCGGACCACTCGAACACACGACAGCAGGCGACCCGGGCGACCCGACTTACTACACCCCGATTCGACCACTCAAACAGCTACGACTTTTAGGACAACCGGTCCACGCTCAAAAGTGCCAACGTCTGACCGGCACAGCCAAAGTTGGGTTTGGTGGGGGACGGATCCGCCGAGGTCACCTACTGTCGGCGCCAGGTGGGCCAAGCCAGACAGGCCCACCCACAGGTGGCCCACACTGGAGAAACCATCGCTTCACTACTCAGCACTAGAGGGAGAGCTACCTATAGGAAAATGAAGAGAAGAGAAGAGAAGAAAAGAGGGGTCAAATTGCTACATGATTAATTAAAATGTTACTGTAATAAGAATGCTAAGCACCTTAAAAGGCGAAGGTAACTGTTTGAATTTAATTAAATACATCCCTAAATAAACGTGAAAGATCATGAGGGAAGACTAGGAGCAAGAGGGATAACAAGAGTGACTTCACAATAAAAAAATAATTATTACTATGGCTAAATAATAATAAGGAATAAGTTAATGAAACAGCAACAACACAATATTAATTCTTGTTTTTGTATCAAATAATAATAATAATAATTAATAGCTCAAGGAACAGCAAAAGAGTGACATTAATTATTGTTTTTGTTCAAAATAGCAATAATTAATGTCACGATGAAGCATAGAGCAGGGTAATAGTATCGCGGACTATAACCACCTCTCCTGGGATCGCCACCTTACCGTGGTGAAGGGGTTTGAGTGCCTGAATGATCCTAGGAGCTACGTTGTCGGGGGCTATATGCCCCTGGTAGGGTCTCCCAAGGCAAACAGGTCCTAGGTGACAAGCCAGACAAAGAGCGGATTTGAGAAATCCTTAGAGCCTTATGAGAAAAAACAACAATAAAGTCGTGACGTCGCCCGGTAGCCTCACCCTGGAGCCAGGCCCGGGGTTGGGGCTCGTATGCGAGCGCCTGGTGGCCGGGTCTTACCCCACGGGGCCCGGCCGGGCCTAGCCCGAAGGAGTGACGTGGGGCTGACCGTAAGGGGCCGGTGTATTGTGGTTTGGGTGGCGGTCGAAGGCGGGGACCTCGGCGACCCAATCCTCAGACGCAGAATCTGACTCTTGGGACATGGAATGTCACCTCGCTGGGGGGAAAGGAGCCTGAGTTAGTGCGGGAGGTTGAGAGGTACCGACTAGAGATAGTCGGGCTCACCTCCACGCACAGTTTGGGCTCTGGAACCCAACTCCTCGAAGGGGTTGGACTCTACACTACTCTGGAGTTGCCTGCGGTGAGAGGCGGGCGGGCTGGTGTGGGCTTGCTTATAGCCCCCAGCTTAGTCATCATGTGTTGGAGTTTACCCCGTGAACGCAGAGAGGGTCGCTTCCCTGCGCGCTCGGGTGGGGATAGGTCTCTCACTGTCATTTGTGCCTCACGGGCCGAATGGCAGCACAGAGTACCCGCCTTCTTGGAGTCTCTGGGAGGGGTGCTGGATAGTGCTCCAACTGGGGACTCCGCCGTTCTGCTGGGGACTTCAACGCCACGTGGGCAATGACAGTGACACCTGGAGAGGCGTGATTGGGAGGAACGCCCCCGACCTGAACCCGAAAGTGGTGTTCTGTTGTTGGACTTCTGTGCTAGCCATGGTTTGTCCATAACGAACACCATGTTCGAAAGCATAAGGCATGTTCATCAGCACACGTGGCAGCAGGGCGCCCTAGGGTGGAGGTCGATGATCGACTTTGTGGTTGTTTCATCTGACCTCCGGCCGTATGTCTTGGACACCCGGGTGAAGAGAGGGCGGAGCTGTCAACTGATCACTACCTGGTGGTGAGTTGGATCCGCTGGCGGGGAGGAAGCTTGACAGACTCGGCAGGCCCAAACGTTCTGTGAGGGTCTGTTGGGAACGCCTGGCAGAGCCCCTGTCAGAGGCATCTTCAACTCCCACCACCGCAGAGCTTTGATCAGATTCCGAGGGAGGTTGGGGACATTGAGTCCGAAGTGGACTATGTTCTCCGCCTCCATTGTCAGTGCGCACTGCTCGGAGTTGTGGCCGTAAGGTCTCTGGTGCCTGTCGCGGGCGGCAATCCCGAACCCGTGGTGGACACCGGAAGTAAGGGATGCTGTCAAGCTTAAGAAGGAGTCCTATCGAGCCTGGCTGCGGGACTCCTGAGGCAGCGGATGGGTACCGGCAGGCCAAGCGGACTGCAGCACGGGTGGTTGTGGAGGCAAAAACTCGGGTCTGGGAGGAGTTCGGTGAGGCCATGGAGAAGGACTATCGGTCGGGGCCTCAAGAGGTTCTGGCAAACTATCTGGCGCCTCAGGTGGGGAAAGCGGTGTCCTACCAACACTGTATATAGTGGAGGTGGGGCTCTGCTGACTTCGACTGGGGATATTGTCGGATGGTGGAAGGAATACTTCGAGGACCTCCTCAACCCTGCCAACGCGCCCTCCACAGAGGAGGCAGAGGCCGGGGGCTCGGAGGTGGGCTCGGTCATCACCCGGGCTGAAGTCGCCGTGGTAGTTAAGAAGCTCCTCGGTGGCAAGGCACCGGGGGTGGATGAGATCCGCCCTGAGTACCTCAAGTCTCTGGATGAAGTGGGGCTGTCTTGGCTGACACGTCTCTGCAACATCGCGTGGAGGTCGGGGACAGTGCCTCTGGACTGGCAGACCGGGGTGGTGGTCTAAACATCTAACACACCAAGAGAGGCGGGACTTAAGGCAGAACAGCCAATCATCAGCCGGTCACACTCAAAGCCGGTGTCATGTTTGAGAGGGAGGGGAGAGGAGGCAGACACAGAGCGGCCAGAGAAACGGAGGAGCGACTGCTGTAAGGCGTTTGTGCAAAACTGCTGAAAAACTGCTGAAAAGTGTGGGTGTTAAAACACCCACATCCCCCACGGGTGCGACGCCCCTGCTTATAAGATGAGGAAAGGAACTTCGCTTAACTTTATCTTTTTTGTACTGTGAAAGGATTTCTTCGCTTTCAAGACAGCCGGACTATTAATCATCTGATTGATGATATCATCAAGCACGCTATAAAACTTCATTTATAGGGGGTTGCTTTGATATCGTGAACTGCAGTTAACATTATTCATTAACAGTACATGGCTAAGGTTTATTTAGTCATAAAGAGACCTTAAAAACAACTTATCGATACAGAAGAAGGATTCAACACACATATGGCTTAAAATGGAAAAAGGCATAATTGACAGTGACAAAGACCTTTGTATCTGTGCAATATACATAGCAGAATTTTACAAAATATTACAAGGACAACCTTTTTGATCAGCTTCAGACGGAAACCAGCCACTTTCAGGCTATAGGAAAGGTGCTGCTATGTGGAGACTTTAATGCCAGGACAGGCTCAGAACCGGATCTTATAGACACTCATGGGAATAAACATATACTGAAAGCCAACACGCATCTCACCCCCACCACTACAAAACGGAATAACCCTGACAGAACGGTTAACAAAAATGTTAAGGACTTAGTGTGTCTCTGCCGTGGCCTGGGTTTGTATATGGTTAATGGTAGGATCCGAGGGATTCTTTAGGTCGATTCACATACTGCTCAGCTCAGGTGCTAGTGTTGTTGATTATGCCATTAACCATCCTCTTTACATGCATTCACAGTCATACCACAGTCATCCCTATCAGACCACTGTCCAATTAATGTGTTCCTAAAGAAATTCAACAACCCCATAGAAATGACCAAAAGATGAGCAACCTCATCAAACTAAACCCAACATTTAAATGGTCTCCAAACGGTGAGTGTGAATTTATTAGTGCTTTTAGCTTCAAATAGATTTCTGACCAAATTCCAAATAAGAATAGCAACTAGCAAATCTGATGTAAACGCTGCAGTAAAAGAAATAAATGACATTTATAAAAGATATGCAATCAAAGCAAACCTACTTCACACAAAAAAGAAATCTAAACTAAAACCTAGAGACGAAATCTGGTTTGATAAAGAATGTAAAGCTAAAAAAACACAACTCAGACAGCTATCTAACCAAAAACACAGAGAGCCACACAAACCTGAAATCAGACAAAGCTATTGTGAAGAACTCAGGGACTACAAAAATACAATCCATAACAAAAAGCAACAACACTTTACAATACTCTTAATGAAATTCAAGACTTAATTAATAACAATCAATTCTGGGAAAAATGGAATAGTCTAAATAAACAACAAAGCCTTTACAAAACCAGAAAAAAGACTATTTTAAAAATCTCTTCAGTAAAATTTCTGGAGATAATCAGACCAAAAAACATACAAAATAATCTGAACCAATTGGAGTCTATAATTAAAAACAACCAAAATCCTTTAGACTACCCAATTAGCCAGGAAAAATTAGACAAAGCACTGAACAAACTAAAACCCAGGAAGGCATGTGGTTTAGACAACATCAGAGCAGACATGTTGAAGCAGCAATGCAAAAGGCTCTATTAATATTATTTAATCTGATTCCACAAACTGGATACTTTCTTGAGATCTGGAGTACAGGCTATACATCCGCTATACAAAAATGGAGACAAATTTGACCCCAGTAACTACAGAGGCATGTGTGTGAACAATAACCTGGGGAAGACTTTCTGTTTTATCCTTAATACTCGCATTCAGGCCTTCTTTATCAAACACAATGTCTTAGTAAAAGTCAGATTGGATTTTTACCAAATGATACCACTGACCACATTTACACACGCTAGTCAATCAGCATGTTCATAATAAAATCAAAGGTAAAATCTATGCATGTTTCATTGATTTAAAAAAAAGTATTTGACTCGATATGGCATGACGTGCTTTATTATAAAATGTTACAATCAGGAATAGGAGGAAAATATTATGATATCTTAGTCAATGTACTCAGAAAACAGGTGCGGAGTCAAAATTGGTGACAAAAGAACCTCAGGTGTGTGGAGTAAGACAGGGCTGTAACTTAAGTCCAACTCTGTTTAATCCATATATTAATGAGTTAGCAGTGTTACTGGAACAATCAACAACAGCAGGTCTCACACTAAACAACTTTTAGGTGAAATGCAGATGATCTGCTGCTGCTGTCATATACTGCACAAGGATTACAGCAGCACGTGGATAGGCTGGAGAAATACTGTCAAAATTGGGCCCTATCAGTAAACCTAAAAAACTTAAATCATGATATTCCAGAAAAATTCCAGATTATTTGATAACAGATATACATTTACTCTGGGAAACACTACAATTTAACACACACTATGACTTGGTCTGGCACTGACAGAGAAAGCTATAAGTGTGTTCTATGGTATTAAAGGAAAATTTACCTGACAGACATTCCTATTACAGTTTGGTATAAGATCTTTGATAGTGTTATTATGCCTTATTATCACTTTTTATATGGCTGTGAGGTTTGGGGTTCACAGTGTCTAACAGATCCTATGAGTTGGCTGAGCTGTGCAGATACCCCCAATAATCCACATCGAAAAACACTCGGTCAAATTCTGGACACAGCTAAATTCAAGTCCCCCTGAACACTTCAACGTAAAGTCCTTAAAACCCTTAAAACCCAAGAGCTGAGACCTAACACCATTCTAAAACTCCACACCAGCACTAATGTTCATAGTTCATTAGTTCAAAACCAAATCAGAATAAACCATTAACCAGAATTAAAGAAAGTCAAAAAGCATATTTGGACCACTGGGAAAATGAAAGTAAAAACCAAAGTAAACTAGAATGTTTTTGGGCCCTAAACAGAGAATACAATTGGCAGAATATCTCTATGCTGTTAAAAATGTAAAGCAGAGATGGATCCTCACCAAATACAGACTGAGTGATCACAGTCTGGCAATAGACACATAGCCATGTTTGTCTTGTGTCTATTGGCAGTCAGAGACACACTTTCTCCTTCACTGTGATGTAAAGAGATGAGAGAGAGAGACATTTCAAGAACATCTCAAACCTCATCCCACAGTTTTATATCTCTTCAGAAACAGATCAAATGCAGATGTTACTGGGGGAAAACAAACATCCATTTAAAAAGAAAATTATAAGTCAGTTTATATATTCACACATTTTATTATTTTATTGTATTCTAGATTTAATTCACCTTATAGAACCTTTTTTAATTCCTTTATTGTTTGTTGTTATTGTGTTATTGTACTGAATGTTTGCTGTTTTATGTAAAATGCTTTGGCAATATTGTTAGCTTCCACAATCATGCCATTAAAGTACCTTTAAACTGAATTGAATTGAAGAGAGCGATCTGAAATTGCTCTGCAGTTTTATCCTCCTGATAAGACTGACCAATGGTTATGTAGTGGGGTAAGGTTTCTTTGTCCCTTTTCCCAACTTATTTGCAGGCTCGTGGCTTTATGTGCAAATATCAAATCATATTGTTGTAAGAAGAATATGATGCATTTTATGGTAATAACATAACATGCACCATAGGAAAGGAAATGTTAAAAGCTTTCTATGGGTAGTAAATATGACAGTGTTTGGATTACATTAAGTTTCTTTCTCCTGGATTAACATAATTAAAACCTAACACAACCTACATATCTACTAATTAAAGCAAGGTTAACATTTACAGAAAGCAAAGTATAAACAAACACTATACATACACGTACTTAAGGAAAAAATCGAGAAATCATTATTTGAAGGCGATTGTTTTTCTATGAGCAGATTCATTTGACAAAAGAGATACTAGTAGATGAATTGACAGCGAAGTTAGATTTATCATAAAGCCATTCAGTGAATGGCTTTATGCAAGAAAAGAAATCGTTATTTTTCAAATTACTGACAGAAGCATTCCTTTATAGAGAAAACATGTTGATTTTTGCAAACAAGGTTAGTAGCAATGTTGAAAGCAGTATGAATGATGTGAATACATGAAGAAATCATGTACAAAGGAAGCAGTAATTTGATTGCAAGTGAGACAAATATGAAAAATCACAAACCATTCAGTGAATGGCTTTATGCAAGAAAAGAAATCGTTATTTTTCAAATTACTGACAGAAGCATTCCTTTATAGAGAAAACATGTTGAGCAGTTCTATATGAAAATATACGAGAGTTGTGAGAAAATGACTTTGGCTCACAAAGTTAGCTGTTATGTGATTGCAGGGGGAGAAATAAGAAACAAAAATCGAGAAATCATCATTTGAAGGCGACTGTTTTACTGCAAGCAGAGTCATTTGACAAAAGAGATACAAGTAGATACTTGCAGCGAAGTTAGATTTATCAAGCAGTTCTGAATGCAAGGACACTGAAATTATAAGTTAAGGATTTTTGCGAGCAAGGTTGGTAGCAATGTTGAAAGCAGTATATATGTTTATAGCGTGTTTTCTCCGTAAATCTAAAAGTTGAGGACTTTTGCAAGCAACTTAATGTTGAAATAAGTATGAATTTATGAATACATGAAGAAATAATGATTTAAAGGCGGTTTGCAATTGATATCAGTGCTACTTAGCAGTTCTATGAAAATATATGAGAGTTGTGAGAAAAAGACTTTGGCGCTCAATGTAAGCAGTAATGTGATTGCAGGGGGGAAATAAGAAAAAAATTGAAGGCTATTTTTGTACTAGGAGCAGAGTCATTTGACAAAAGAGATACAAATACTTGACAGTGGAATTAGATTTATCAAGCCGTTCTGTATGAAAGGACACCAAAATTATTTTAAGTTATCAAGCAGTTCTCTATGAAAGGACACGAAATTTAACATTAAATTTTATTTTGCAAGCCTTAGTGTCATTTTGCAAGCCTTAATGTTGAAAACATTTAGAGTATCAGTTAATTATAGAGAAAACATGTTTCGCATGCAATGCTATTGCTGATCAGCAGTTCTGTATGAAAAGACACGAAAATTATAAGTTAAGGATTTTTGCAAGCAAGGTTGGTAGAAATGTTGAAAGCAGTATGAGTAATGTTTATAGCGTGTTTTCTCTGTATATCTTGCCATGGAAGTTACTTGATCAATGAGTTCTACATGAAAGGACACGAAAATTATATGTTAAGGATTTTTGCAAACAAGGTTGGTAGCAATGTTGCAAGCAGTATGAGTTATGTGAATACATGAACAAATCATGTACAAGGGTAGCAGTAATGTGATTTCAGTGAGAGAAATATGAAAAATCACAAACCATTCAGCGAATGGCTTTATGCACGAAAAGAAATCGTTATTTTTCAAATTAATGACAGGAGCATTTCTTTATAGAGAAAACATGTTTTGCATTTGATGATAGTGCTACTTAGCAGTTCTACATGAAAATAAACGAGAATTTTGAGAAAAGGACATTGGCACACAAAGCTAGCAGGTATGTGATTGCAGTGGGAGAAATATGAAAAAAAAATTCGAGAAATCATCATTTGAAGGCGATTGCTTTACTGCGAGCAGAGTCGTTTGACAAAAGAGATACAAGTAGATAACTTGACAGCGAAGTTAGATTCTTCAAGCAGTTCTGTATGAAAGGACACACAATTTAAAGTATGATGTGAATACATGAAGAAATTATGATTTAAAGGCGACATTCCTTCTCGTAGGGCAGTTTTATTTGACAAAACAGAATAAAGTAATTAAATGGCATTTTACACAGGATTGCAAGCCTTAATGTTGAAAATAAAGACAGTATCAATTAATTATAGAGAAAACATGTTTCGCATGCGATGCTAATGCTGATTAGCAGTTCTGTATGAAAAGACAGGAAATTGTGAGCAAATGCAAAAGCAAGGGTAGCAGTAATGTTTGATAGCAGTATGAGTTATATGAATACATGAAGAAATAATGATTTAAAGGCGACTTTCTTTCTCTTTCAGGAACTTTCAGGAACTTAGGAAAATGATAAAAGACAAAATAGACATTGAATGACTTTATGCACGAAAATAAATCGTTATTGTTCAAATTAATGACAGGAGCAATTTTTTATAGAGAAAACTTGTTTTGCAAGTGATATCAGTGCTACTGAGCCGTTCTATATAAAATAAACGAGAATTTTGAGAAAAGCACTCTGTCGCACAAAGTTAGCAGTAATGTGAGAGAAATATGAGAAAATCATCCTAAGAAGAATAAGAAATCATCCTTTGAAGGCGATTGTTTCACTCGTAAATTACATGGCAGTTTGGATGGTGTAATCCAATTTAAATTATGAGATATTATTGTGGCCGGGAGTACCAGGAGCTAAGTGTTGGTTAGGTTTAGCTGGAGATGGTGTTCAGTCATCCAAGATGAGATGTCTTTCAGGCAGGCTTCACTGTAAGCAGTTTCATATGTTAAAAGTTATGCTAGTTAGACTATGCCATTTTGCAGTGAAAATATGCAATATTGTTAAAATCAATTAAATCAAAACATGTTTTGAAGTAATTCCCGTTCTTTCAGGAAATGCATGAATCTATACGAAAATCTTTTGAAAGCATGGGTGGGCAGAAGTAATCACAGCAGTGATTTGCAAATTAATGATGAATGAAACATATTATGCAAGCGAATTTAGTTTTATTGACAGTACTATATGAAAAGACACAAAAAATTAAAAGAAATGTAATTTAAGGACTTTTGCAAGCAAGGTTAGCAGTAATGTTTAAAGCAGTACGAGTTACATGAATTGAAAGAAAATTTAACTCTGCAAGGCTGATCAGGAAATTGCTCTCGCCCCAGGTGTCAATAAACACATTACATAATCATGTAAGACAGAGCAGACTGGTCTTTAATTATAATTGCAAGTGTAGGAGATTGCTTGCATGGGTGTGTGGTCTGAAATAAACAAAATGAACATAATATGATTAAATATTGAAATTATATTAGATGTGTATTTGTATTTATATGCATGTCAGCGTTGAGGATTTAATACGTAATCTAACCGCTAGATGGCGAAATAGGCCATCTATATGAGTTCGGGGTTCACCGTTCGAATCATCATCGAATACCTAAACTGTGGAAAGTATAACGATGGACACATCAATGTATATTTACGCTGTTACATGACACAAGTTGAGGACAAGAGAGAATTTACAACTCCATGTATACAATTATTATATTTCTGGGAATTATTAATTATTAATCAGCAACACTAAAAGTAATTAACTTCATAATGAATAAGGTCCTCCTTCACTGAATAATGCAGATGAATGGACAAACTTACATGTAATCATAAACGCACAAAAGGGCAAACTTGCAATATACTGTACAATATCACAGCACTACTACTCTGCTTTAGCTGTCCTCACAGCCTGAGAATCTGGAATCTTCTTGACCGTCCATGATTGGCTTGGACCTTCTCAACATGAATACATGGAGAAATCATGAAATGACGGCTACTTTCTTTAAATTCATTTGACAAAACAGTAATTTTTTGTCAAATGCCATTTAAAAACGAGTAATTAAATGGCTTTTTGCAGATGATTTCAAATGTATATATTTACACTTGAAATCGTATATCAAAGTATGTATTACTAGATTTACATAGTTACATTTTTACTGTTTACTGTTGATGTGTGTATGTAAGTGTACGTGTGGTTTTTGCACTTTATCTTGGCATTCATTGTACACATTGAGGAAACAAGTTTCTTCTTTGAAGAAATTCTGAAATTATTTCTTGCTGTCCACAATGACAATAACGCTTTGAATCCTTAAAAAGACAGGAAATCGTGAATAAAGGACTTTTGCAATGAAGGTTAGCAGTAATGTTGAAACCTAGTAACAGGTATATAAAAACATTAAAAGAAATCTTCTTTAAATCATGATTTCATCTTATGAAATCTTATGATTTCTTTTCTTTGAGCATATTCATTTTACAGACCAAAAACTAGTAATTGAATGGCTTTTTACAAGGATAGAACGCATTGATTTCTTTAAAATGACAATTATTTGTAGAGAAAACACGTTTTGAAAATGATAAAATTTCTAACTGAAAACCACTTGTGTTAAAATAGAAAGTCAGATGAAAGAGAATAGTTTTATATTTATACCTTAATTGAAGAATGTTCTCTAGTGTATCTGAGATAATTTATCCTCTTTTTTCAAAAGTTGCCTACATTTATCTTTCCTGGCCAAAGTAAGGGTATGGGTCAGCTTCGCTAAAGGTTAAGCTGTCAGGAAATAGTATATCGAATTAATCACGCCCTGGTTGCAATAGGCATGATTTAACTGTAGTTGACCTGTTATTTCTCTTTTGCATTCCCGAATGACATTTACATTTAGGCATTTAGCTGACGCTTTTATCCAAAGTGACTTACAAATATTAGGAGACAAGTCTGGCACCTAATATTGAATATTGAATGACTCCTTATTACACTGTGTGTAATCTTTCTTCTATTTAATCTCAACACTCAACACTCTGTGGGTCAGTTGTGCAGCACATAAGGTAGAAGAAGTATCAAGCGGGCAATAAAACTTAGGAAAATAATTAATGCCAATATAACATTTTACTTTCACTATTAAGTCAACAAGTAATGTGTACCTAAGTAAGGTATACAAAGGGGTTTGGAAGAAGTAAAACAGATGATCTTTCTTCCTAAGCATTCAGGGTGTACAGAAAAGGCATGAATTGGCATGGCATGAGTTAGGAGGAATCCTAACGGAAGAAACAGACAAAAGAAATGCAGTCTTCAATGTGAGAAAGTCCAACCGAGGGTTATATAAATATAAAACAGTATTCATGCATAATGTCCAATTTGTAATAGGCATATAGGTTATTAGTGATAAATAACTTATTAGAACACTATTCTGGGAATATTAGTACTTTTAAACATTGTACTATGTCTTGTGTATAAAGAGCTTTTATAAGTGCATGTCCCCTTTAAGAGAGTGCGTGAAACTCGAAGGGTTGGTTGATATGTACTTGAACTAAAACGTGGTTTTCGTTATCATGTTCGATTGATTTCTTCGTGATTGGATGTTTATTAGTTGAGGCCCGCCTCTATGATACGAGAGTCTGAGGTGATTGGTTTTATCAAAGAATCTAAAAAAGAGAGCGGAGAAGTTAGATGAAAAAGGATGATGTAGAAACCAGGTTGTTGTTTTATCGATAGCTACTGCGGTTGATACTCCAAAACTGTAGTCATTTATATAAATCTCAGAAAGTTTGTTTGTTTACATGTCATATCGCCCACGGACGGTGTGAGCGCATAGTTAGTTTGATTGGTGTACGGGCCGAAGACATTGAAGCCTGAGTTTGGATACAGTGATTTTTGAAAGGTTGTATATTTAGGTTATACTGTTCATGGTGCTGTTGTAAGTGAAACAGTATTCGACGTGGGAATTGAAGAGGATATCAGATAGACCCGTTGAGCCACCGGAAGCGCTCACAGGTCCTCTGACACCGAGGGATGATCCGAGCAGCAACCGGATAGTACGCTCAGCCATCGGGAGTGTTGCGTGTTCCTCCGGCTTCGAGGGACTGACGGCTGTCGGTGAGAAGTGCGAGAGTCGGGCTTGGTGGAGATCGAGACCGTGTATGGACTACAGGTACTGTGTTTTGGTTTTATTTTAGCTCACTGAAGAGTGAAGAGGCCAGTTTAAGTTTTAAAGGTCCCTACGCACACAAGCAACGAATCAGGCCTGCATCAGGGGTTGGGTTTGAGGGTTTATTGTGTGAGTGGGCCCACTGTTATATGCTGTTTTTTTGAAGTAGTATATTATGTGTATGTTTACAGTTCATACTATTGTGAACCTAATACTGTGAGATTTATTCATGTAAATGCACTAAGGGTGTAAGTGGATTTAGTTGTTCACTGGAAGTTTATGTTTGTGATACAAGGAGTGTGCATATATTGCTCATAACTGAGAAAAGTGGAAATCTTGTAAAAGTGATTCTTTTGAGTGTTTTATACGCATATTAGTTATTTGTCAGTATTGAATTTTCATATCTGATCTTTATACTCTCCCATTTAGCTATATATATTTATATATATGTTTATATAATTATATATTTTATTATTTTATTTTATTTCATTTTGTAAATAAATCTATTTGTTTGGATACTTGGGTATTAGTTATTGAGGTAGTATATTAGTTATTTAGGAAACTAACATCTCTCTGAAGGCGTGGTATCAGAGTGGGGGTTTTAAACATATAGTATATAGAGACACCAATTAAAGGAACCCGGTGCTCCACCCTTTAGAACTTAGGTTATGATATACCTAGGAGGGTAGGGGGCGCTACATAAAGTGGGGGCTCGTCCGGGATATTCGTTTTTCCTTCCTGGTACCTTTCAGAAGAGAGAAATAAACACATGTAAATACCCTTTTGGATCCCTGAATAAAGAAAAAAAAGACAAAACTACATTTAGAGTACTTAACTGCTTATTGTTGAAATATGTCTCGCAGAAGTAACCCTCCTCTTCAAAGTGAACTTGCTGGATGGTGCAGAGAGGCTGGAATCGACCTTTCTCACTCCTTGTTGTTAACAAATGTACCCAGACCGACTGAAATTGCACGCATTGAAGAAGTAGCTGAGAGTGTTAAAGCTTTTGGAAGAGTGCGCGTTCGAGACACAAGATGTGGAGCCTCTGCAAGCACCCTACTCGTGCTTTGTGAATGCCGAGAGGCTGTGAACCCCACACGCTGCCCTACAGAACTGAAGCCCACCGATGATGAGACATGGATGGTGATTACAGGCGTTGAAAGAGTCCCAACCAGTACTGCTCCAGCAGGATTTGCTGACAAGCTCTCCCAGTTTCTTCAGGATGAAGGGAAGTCCATGACAGATCTACAAGCACTGTTTCCTCCACTTAGTGCAAGTCCCAGTTCCCCCGAGTCAATCATTCGTGCTGTGGGTGAGATCCTAGAGAAAACAGTAAGACCACCGAGTGATGGCAACGCTTACCGTCGCTTACGTACCTTCTCTGGTATTGTTCCGACCCCCACAGGCGAAGAAACCATGGAACATTGGACGGAGCAAGCTAAAATGATGATAACTGAATGTGAATGCTCAGAGAAAGAAAAACGGAGAAGAATTGTTGAAAGCTTAAAGGGACCAGCCCTAGAAATCATTAAAGCTGTCCGTATGTCTAGTCCTGATGCCAGCTCGCAGCAGTATCTTGAAGCTTTGGAAAGTACTTTTGGATCCTCAGAGTCCGGAGAGGATTTGTATTTCGCTTTTCGGCTTCTACGACAGCTTTCAGGAGAGTCACTTTCTGATTTCCTGAGAAGGGTTGAGAAATCACTGACTAAAGTTGTGCAAAGAGGTGGACTGTCTCCCTCCAATGTTGATAAGGCAAGAGTGGAACAACTGATTCGTGGAGCAATCGAATCTGATATGATGCTTTTGCAGCTGAGGTTAAGGGAGAGAAAAGAAAACCCGCCAACATTCCTGAGCTTGTTAAATGAAATTCGGGAGGCGGAAGAAATTGAAGTCACTCGACGTAAGTTTACCGCTACTGCAAAATCCATACACTTGCATGATGAGGGCAATAACTGTCCAGCTTTGGTGCGAGCACTAAAAGCAGAAATTCAAGAACTGAGGACTCAGTTTAAAAGTGATCGCTCAAATAGTTTACCAGCCTCCTCCATGATGCTAGAATCCAGAACCAAGCTACGACAAACAAGCCCCTCAGATCAAAAGGAAATAACAAAAGAATCGGAAGTGGACGATTACTTTTGCTATAGGTGCGGGGAAGACGGTCACATCTCTACAAAGTGCCTAGCGCCTGAAAATGCCACCCAGGTGATCACTAAATTAATCCAGTCATTACGGAAAGCAAAAGGAAGGAGGAGTGATCCAAACCACAGCCACCCATCTGGAGAGCGAGCCTGTTTTTCTAAAAACAGTCATGTGCACATCAGTGAGCCAAATGGTCTGCCCAAGGGACTAGTTGGACCAGCCTCAACCGTAGAGGTAAAAATTGGGGGCCAACCGTGCTGTGCTCTGTGGGACAGCGGGTCTCAAGTTACCATTGTCTTCGAATCATGGTACTCCCGAAACCTACCTGATGTACCCGTCCATCCCCTTGCTGGATTATCCATCTGGGGCCTTAGCTCATGCAGTTATCCCTACAGAGGATACATTGTCATAGATGTTACCTTCCCTGTAACTCTCACTGGTGCCGAAGAGACCATATCCATCCTTGCCTTAGTCTGCCCAGACCCCCAAGGCCCCACACAATTCCCAGTAATCATTGGAACCAATGCTAGCTTCTTTCAGCGACTGACTGCATATAAGGGGAATACTAATGAAAAAAGCAGTGCCCATTCACTGAGAATTCAGACCCCCTCAGTCCGTCTGTTACCTCAAAGTGGACACACTAATACAGCCGATCGACCTGAAGGCAAAGTGATATGGGAAGGCCCAGGAACTTTCAAAGTCCCATCACGAGGGGAGCGGTATGCCTACTGCAAAGTCCAGTCTGATAAACCCTTGAGGAGAGATATCTTTCTCATCGAAGCATCTCAGGTAGATTCAATTCCTTCAGGCCTGTTTGTTTCCCCAGTGGTAATGCCTTCATCTGCTGTGGATGTGAATAACTTTGGAGTCCTGATTCACAATGAGACAAGCAAAGATCTCTTAATTCCAGCGGGTACCGTAATTGCCCATGTATTCCCTACGGACACAGTTACAGTGGCCCACGACATCCCAGAGTCCAAGGGACCCCTTAATCCAGAGTTATTCAACTTTGGGGAGGCCCCCATACCTGCTGCCTGGGAAAAGAGACTACGTTGGAAGTTGGCGGAAAGGAGTAACGTGTTCTCCACCGAGGAATGGGATGTAGGTTTAGCTAAAGGTGTCACCCACCAGATCAGACTGAGTGATCCTCGTCCCTTCCGAGAACGTTCACGACGAATTGCCCCAGCTGACATTGATGATGTAAGACGCCACCTTAAAGATCTTCTAGCGGCAGGCATCATCCAAGAGTCCAGAAGTCCGTATGCGTCACCGATAGTGATAGCTAGAAAGAAAAATGGTGCCGTACGGATGTGCATTGATTATCGGACATTAAACAGCCGCACTATACCAGACCAATATGTCACTCCACGGATTGATCGATGCCTTAGATTGTTTGACTGGTAGCCGATGGTTTTCAGTTCTAGATAGCTATGTCCGCTGAAGACCGAGAAAGACTGCTTTATATGTCCGCTATTATCAAATAGCTATGTCCGCTGAAGACCGTAGGTGACATGCAAAAGACTCGCTTTATATGTCGCTGGGGTTCTACTAATGAAGGTTTCAGCGGATGCCCTCTATCGATAAGGCATCACTGGGGCCCCAGCGACATTTCAGAGACTCATGGAGAGGGTAGTAGGTGACATGCATCTCCTACAAGTAATCGACTCTACCTTGAGCGACATCATAGTTTTGGCAAAACACTGTGGAGAAGACCATTATACACTGCTTAACCAATGCGCCACTAATGAAGGTTCTGGATCGCCTGGAGGAATGGGGGCTAAAAGTCTCTATCGATAAGTGCCAGTCTTTGTCAGCCACAGGTCAAATATGTGGGGCATCTTGTCTCAGCTGCAGGTATAGCTCCAGATCCAGAGAAAGTGTCAGCACTCACACGGTGGAAAGAGCCAACAGACCTGAAATCTAGCATTGAAGTGGGCTGTCTTTCCTATATGGAGGGAGTGCTTAACCGATAACAATCCACTTTTGTGGTTTCTACACAGGATGTACTATCCATTAAGGGATACTTCCTGAAATCGTAAGACCTTTGACTGACGACTCTGTCAGGCTCACTAGGAGTTTTGCCTGAGGCTACCTTCCACCTGTAAGTTTCGCTTTGAATTGTGTCATATGGCCTGACCCAGAGGACATGAAGGTGTCACAAGAGCAGGACCCAGTTATCGAGTGGTGAAACAAGACATTGAAGGTGGCAAAAGAACTACTACAGTGGAGACGCCAGACCCAAACTTTCAGCCTGCAGAGTATCCAAAAATGGGAGAAAGTTCAGCTGGTTCTGTGGAGAACTCTGGATCAAGCTAATAAGAGTAAGTGGAGTCAATACATCTCACTGCTTGTACAGGAAGCTTATAACGTTCGTGTACAAAGAATGAGTCCATTGAACTAGACGGGCTATTCCTTACTATCTTCTCTTTGGAGAGAGAGGCACGTTTGCCCATTGATGTGTGTTTCGGGTACCTCCCGGATAATCAGAGATCAATTCGATCACTTGCAGTAGATGCGTAGAGAGAGAATGAAGAAAGATCTTCAGCAAGCATTTCAGTTAAAGTCCTGGTGGAGCTGATACTTCATTGAAGGTTCATCAACTCGGAAACTGAAAAAGGCTATCACCCCCTAAGGTGATCCGCAGAACCCAACACTTTTACCGGGTACCGCACTCTCCTATGACCAAAGAGTGAAAGGCCACCTCCCCTCGATAATCAGAGAGGAGTCGATCAACGTTGGCAGGTGGAGACAGGGTCCTCATCAGAAACCTTGCCTGCACAGGAAAGCACAAACTTCAAAACCGATGGAACTCTTTACCGTATGTGGTCATTGAGAAGTTTAAAGACCTACCTGTCTATAAGCTGAGGCCAGAGAGTGGAATGGGCGGAATAAGGACCCTCCACAGGGACCACCTGTTACCTATTGGAGACGAGGTGAGGTTCTCAAAGCCTGGGGAATCGGAACAATTTGTACAGCCGCCGGTAACCAGAGCACAAACCCTTAAAAGAAGACAAAGAAAACAGAACAAAGATAATGTTGATCAGATCAATGGTGACAGTCAAGAACTTTCAGAGAGTGATGAGGAGGATCTTTGCTATTACCGCCCAGAAAGGATCAACTACAAAAAGCCAGTATCACCTCAGCATGCCGTGGAACCTGAAACTTTACCTCCTGTAGTTGTCCCAGAGCTTGTCCAGGAGGGTGGAGGGAGAAAGGATCCGACTGTAAATGATCCCGGTGAGATTCTTGATCTGCTTCCTGAAGTGGAAGAGGTTCTGAGTTTAGAAGGGGGAGAAGATGACGCAATGAATGAACCCCCTGATGAACCGGTACCAGCGGTTTGTCGTAAATCTAAGAGAGAAGTAAGGCCAGTTATTAAGCTGAGTTATGATGACCTAGGACATCCAGCTGATAGGCCGATAACTTTGGTCCATCGAGGGATGGTCGTACACATTGAAGATCATGCCAAAACAAAGAAAGTCTGTCACACTGTATGGTGCCACGCCATGGCCCAATGCCCCCAGTGTGTTCCTGCAACTCCTTGCCCCACTGTCAGAACAGTAATTCAGGCATAAAAATATGTATAGTCTCATGAGGGCCTGAGTAGTTAGAAGGGGGAGGGTGTAACCCCCTTATCCGGGAGGGTTATATAAATATAAAACAGTATTCATGCATAATGTCCAATTTGTAATAGGCATATAGGTTATTAGTGATAAATAACTTATTAGAACACTATTCTGGGAATATTAGTACTTTTAAACATTGTACTATGTCTTGTGTATAAAGAGCTTTTATAAGTGCATGTCCCCTTTAAGAGAGTGCGTGAAACTCGAAGGGTTGGTTGATATGTACTTGAACTAAAACGTGGTTTTCGTTATCATGTTCGATTGATTTCTTCGTGATTGGATGTTTATTAGTTGAGGCCCGCCTCTATGATACGAGAGTCTGAGGTGATTGGTTTTATCAAAGAATCTAAAAAAGAGAGCGGAGAAGTTAGATGAAAAAAGGATGATGTAGAAACCAGGTTGTTGTTTTATCGATAGCTACTGCGGTTGATACTCCAAAATTGTAGTCATTTATATAAATCTCAGAAAGTTTGTTTGTTTACATGTCATATCGCCCACGGACGGTGTGAGCGCATAGTTAGTTTGATTGGTGTACGGGCCGAAGACATTGAAGCCTGAGTTTGGATACAGTGATTTTTGAAAGGTTGTATATTTAGGTTATACTGTTCATGGTGCTGTTGTAAGTGAAACAGTATTCGACGTGGGAATTGAAGAGGATATCAGATAGACCCGTTGAGCCACCGGAAGCGCCACAGGTCCTCTGACACCGAGGGATGATCCGAGCAGCAACCGGATAGTACAGCTCAGCCATCGGGGAGTGTTGCGTGTTCCTCCGGCTTCGAGGGACTGGACGGCTGTCGGTGAGAAGTGCGAGAGTCGGGCTTGGTGAAGATCGAGACCGTATGGACTACAGGTACTGTGTTTTGGTTTTATTTTAGCTCACTGAAGAGTGAAGAGGCCAGTTTAAGTTTTAAAGGTCCCTACGCACACAAGCAACGAATCAGGCCTGCATCAGGGGTTGGGTTTGAGGGTTTATTGTGTGAGTGGGCCCACTGTTATATGCTGTTTTTTTGAAGTAGTATATTATGTGTATGTTTACAGTTCATACTATTGTGAACCTAATACTGTGAGATTTATTCATGTAAATGCACTAAGGGTGTAAGTGGATTTAGTTGTTCACTGGAAGTTTATGTTTGTGATACAAGGAGTGTGCATATATTGCTCATAACTGAGAAAAGTGGAAATCTTGTAAAAGTGATTCTTTTGAGTGTTTTATACGCATATTAGTTATTTGTCAGTATTGAATATTCATATCTGATCTTTATACTCTCCCATTTAGCTATATATATATATATATATATGTTTATATAATTATATATTTTATTATTTTATTTTATTTCATTTTGTAAATAAATCTATTTGTTTGGATACTTGGGTATTAGTTATTGAGGTAGTATATTAGTTATTTAGGAAACTAACATCTCTCTGAAGGCGTGGTATCAGAGTGGGGGGTTTTAAACATATAGTCGAGAGACACCAATTAAAGGAACCCGGTGCTCCACCCTTTAGAACTTAGGTTAGGATATACCTAGGAGGGTAGGGGGCGCTACAGTTTAAAAAGGGATTCTGTCAGAGCTCTCAGGACTATTGAGATAGGCACCCTTTGGATAGCGTTTGACAAGAGGTTGAAACCCCACTGGCCAGATGTGTAACCTGAATTATTTTAGACTTAGGTGCCAGATCTGTCCCTGAAAGAAATGCATACAGAAGTACTTGGGGCAATTCGTTTGCCAGAGCATCCACCCCTTCATTGAATACCACAGGGGACAGAATGAAATCAAACTCAACCCCAGATACATCACTGCCCTGGTGTGAGTAAGAAAACTCTTTTTGCTATTTAACTTGAGTTTCTGTTTCTAACTCAATTTCTGTAGTTGGTCCTGGACCACCTTTGTGTTGTTCTTCGCCTGTTGTAGAGCAAATTAACCAATCGTCAAGGTCTTGGCTATATGTATGCCCTGGCAACGAAGAGGAATGAGCACAGCATTCATGCATTTGGTGAAAAGGCGGAGAGCAAATGACAGACCAAAAGGAAGTACATTGTACTCATAAGGGTGGCAGTTGTACATTGGGATGTGGAAGTAAGCACTTTGGAGGTCCACTGTTATAAACCAGTACCCTTGTCTGATGAAGGTTAAAATGGTTGAAAGGCATAGCATGCTTAGTACCCATGGACACTAAATGCATACTCATACTGGTGAACTATACTGGTCATGGATTGCCCCATGGCTTGGGCATGCGCACTTTTTTCTTGGATCAGCATTTGTGCATGCAAGCCTTAGAGACATGCAGAGGCATGATATGCTTGATATCATACAGAGGCATGAAAGGCTTTCCGCAGTTGACTGTCTACTCTACAATGCTTGTTATGATGTTGACAGTGCCATACACTGTTGTTATTATGAACTACCTATACAGTAGGTAGTCAACCAGACTGCAGGTATAGGAACGGGTAATTATAATTTTGACCGCTAAGTGGCGTATAATCATAGTTTTTGACATTATAGACTAAATGTGTCACAGCTTGTTTCAGCAAGTAACAGTCAAAGCAGCGGTGGAAATAACCAGAAATACTGTAAAAGTTTGTGGCATTCACATAAAACCAGATGTAGTTATTAAAAAATAACATGTTATAATTGTTTTCAGTCAAGTCTTTTCATGGACTGTGCTACTGGACTATTAGAAATTTAGCTGACATGAGCTTGTATATGTGAAGGTAGGTTAAAATTAAATTAAAATTAAATCAGTTTATATGTTTTAATAATTATTATACTACATCAGCTAATAACTAAGTTAGAGATTAGTTATTTAAGCTAAACTGGCTAAAACCAAAATTAAAATAAATAATAAATATCACTGTATTGCCTATATACTGTATATAAAGGAATACAATTTGTAAAAGAATGACAAAACCTAAATTCAAACCCAAAAATATATAAAATAAACCTGTCACTGTTTTAAAGAGTTAATGCTGCAATAAAATTATAACCATGAAGCCATAGGCCTACCTCTTTTATTTTGCTTGTGATGCTAGAAATAATAAAAAATAAGCCGCATTATAAGCCGACTCTGATAATAACCATGGGTATGAGCCGTTTGCCTTCATTGATTTACTGAAAAACAATGACGCTGCTGCCACTTTGATTCATTCAGGTCTGCTTTTCCTCTTGGCTTGGCCTTGGCTATGATTACACAGCTTAAGACTTTACATGCAAATCGAAGTAGTTTCTGCAAAGTTCCCATTCAAGTTTCAAGTAATCATTGAAACAATGTTAAAAATGGTTGATTTGTTGATATGCTATTTCATTGAATCAATATCACTTTTGCACCTGCAACCTGACATTTCATTAAAATACCATTATGGTGATCGGTGTTTGCTTTAGTTGGGCTCTTGACTCTTACGCTTTAATGTTTGGTTGTCTTTGGCTGTTATACCACTGTAAAGCACCGCCCACTGGTCCAATGACGGCAGCCAATGGCACGGCAGAAGGGTCTTTGCACGTTACTGCCTTTCCTTTGCATAAGTAACAGGGTTACATCAAATGTATTACATATATATATAATTAATACCTCTTTGTTTTATCTGACTCCAATTAATAAAATGATTCTTAACGTTATCCTATGATTATTAACCTTTGGATAATGTTTTTATCATTCTATTCAACTCACTGTTATTGTTATACTTGTACATTAGGTTCTCATTGTCACACAGAGTCCTCGCACCCTTCAGTGTGCGGGCCCACGATCACAAGCTCGACCGTATAATCAGAGGTTATGGCTAAAGCAATTTAACAATGTAGCTCCTGCTTACTATTATTAAAAGGTACCCATGTAGCCCCATACAATCGCCTATATAACAACTTAGTTCAAAGCTTAAATATTAATCAGAGGTTATGGCCAGCTCCGTAAGGGATTTAATCTGACCTCATATAGTTATTAATCTATACATAATAACTACATAACAACTTAATTAAAGTACAAACAATGACCAGAGGTTATGACTACCACTCAAGATAGCCCCATATAGGATCTCCGATTGTATGACAACTTAATTACTTAACCCTGGTCGTAGACTTGTGGTAACACGGATACATCATAATCTACTAAAGTCAATAATTCAGAGTTTTAGAATTAATATAAACATAACAATTTATTAAACAGGTAAACACAAGTAATTGTCTAAATTCAATTCAATACAATACAATATCAATAACAAACATTCAATAATGTCAGGATGAGAAAACTGTCTACCTGATAATGAAGAATTACACACGGCTATTGTGTGGGAGATTTGTTTGCAGATTCCCTGATTTTCATGCCACTTTCCCTTAAATACCTAAAGATCCACCAAATGGTGTCTGTTTGTTTATTATTACCATTTGGGCACCTCACTCTGGGGGTTGTAAGTTTGTGGTGAGAACTCCTCTTTGATTTCTGTGGGAAAATACATTTCATTTACATACAGGAGGTAATTTGTGTGAGAGACTTGTGTGGTGTTTACCTCCAGTTTTCTATATCTTAATTGTGGGTTTTCCTGGCTTTAAAGGAATGAGACCTTCTTACCAATCGCACTGAGACCTTTACAATGATATTAAATATGAATGGTTATGCTCCTGTTTATCTTATTTAAAAGAGATGATGTTAGGTGTGTTTCTGAGTGTCTTTAGGACAACCTGTAATGAGGGGGGAGAGAGAGGGACAAGGAGTAAAAAGACAGATGTGAGTAACCGCTGGTGTGGTGTGATTCATCTATCTCCACACAGCGGGGTGACTGTTTTGGAAGTGGATGTAAAGTCTTTGAGAAAGTTTTCAGGTGTTGGTTCACGTAAGAATTTAGTGTTCTCTCTGCATGTTTGGGCTCAGTCATTTCGGCACCAGTCTTACACCACTGTGCTATAATGTATTTGTTATATGGTCACTAACAATACCTTAAAGTTAGGTCTGGTGGTGTTTATTTTGAAATGTTGAAGTAATTGTTTATGAGTGTATTTCATGTGTGGATGGTGTGTGAGTTTGAAGCAGCATTATGACGATAACATTTGGACCTAACAAAACATACTTGCCAATAAAAGTGAATCAAATAGACATCTAGAAAAAAGTGTGAAGGCAGTGAATCAAATAGACATCTAGAATCAGTGAGTTTCATACACTGTATGAATACACTGTATGAAACTCAACAATGGTGACAATTAACAAATAAAAGCTTCATGCTGCAATGCATGCTGGGTATCAACATAGTGACTCCCAGCATGCATTGCGGTTGATCTTTTTATTTGAATTAGTTTGATAATCGTCACCATAGTTTGTATGATGAGTATTGATGCTAAGTGAGTACTGATTAAGTCAGTACATTTTTCTGCTTATTCTGTCACAGTTTTTTTGCATTTGTCAACCAGAAAGAACATTTACTCATTAAAGGATCAATCCCAATATCACTTAAAACACACCCTTAATTTCCATTGCTGATAACTCTTGTAAAGCATTTCTTTTTCATGCTTAATCAATGCATTTTTGTTCTGATTTAAACACGATTGCAAAAGAAATTAACTTGGTTTTTATTATTAATTTCGTTAAGCCCAACCAAAGCAAACACTGATCCCCATAATGGTGGTTTGATGAAACATTAAAAGTTTTTTAACATTTATTACGGGTGCAAAAGTGATATTGATTCAATGAAATAACAAATCAACAATTTTTAACATTGTTTCAATGGGCCATCATTTCATGAGGTATGTAGACCGGATCTGTGCCAGAATAAAAGCCAACTGTGGTCCAGATCAGGGTCAGTTCTGGTTCATTTGGTTAGTTTTGGCTGATATGTGGGATTGTTATGGCTTCTTGGTGGCTCAGATCTGGCAGACAGGAGTGTCAGGAATGTGAGCCAGATTCAATTTTGCTATCTGGGATACATTTTGCATATAGATGCCCCTTACAGGATGGCCATGCTTTTTACATTTACTTATTAGGCATTATGTATCTATGTTTCTATAAGTTAGTATATCTTTTTCTAAAATCATTATTTCTAAAAAAAAGCAAAGGACATTTGTTTACAATTTGTTCGTGAGTCAAACATTAAAAACATGCAGACATTTAAATGAAATTCAAACATCAGTAGTAATAATCACTAAAAAACATAAACTAAAGTTTAAAAGTTAGTAAAAACTAACCTTTGTTTCACTAAAACTCTAAAAAAAGACTATAAAAAACTTTACAAACCAATACCAATACAGCCATGGACACCCTATGTTCAACACTAACATCCTGTCTAGACAACCTCTGCCCTCTATCCTTGGCTTTCAGACGTCCTTTGAGAACATCGGACCAAACTGAAAGCACCAAACGGACCAAATGGAGGGCAACTGAAAGAAAATGGCGCAAGACGAAACACCCACCCGACCTCTGTGATTACCAGTCACTACTTTCATCCTTCTCCGCTGCAGTCCACACGGCAAAGATATCCTACTACATCACAAAGGTCAGTCATGCATCAGATTAAAAAAAACTGTTCAAAACCTTCAGCTTCCTCCTCTCTCCACCTCCCCCTCATATGCCCCCCTCACACTTCATTTTGCTAACTTTTTCACAAACAAAACATCACTGATCAGCAGTGTAGCGAAAGTCGGGGAATGGGTCGTTAACACGCTATTCTCCGTAGGGAATTGTTGATTTAGGTCAAAGGAAAATACGTATAATTAATCGTCATCAAGTATACATATTTTGGTATATTTTGCTCATCTCGAGGGCGCACCGCGATCATACCGGCCCTAAGTATATCTTCCTGGCCAGGGAAAACAATCTGCTTCACAGGGCTACTGAGCATGTAGCAAAATCTAAGCAGTTTAAGTGACAGTTGACTGCAAGCATAACCAAGCACAGAGACATTCATGGCGATTACAAATGGTGTTTATTAAAACTAAAACTACTATTTACACGCACAGCTATACAAAGCTGTACTAAAATATACAAACATCAAACACATATGAACCAAAGGAAAGAGAGCGAGAGAGTGAGAGAAAGTGAATGGTCTGAAGATAGAGAGAGAGAAAGAGCGGCAGATTTAAACAGTTCCTGAGTGAACCATCAGACTTTAGAATCACCTTTTAACAAAGGGGCGCTGCTTAACGCATCTATTGAGATAGAAATGGATACTTGCATCGGTTTCAGTCGTGCTGAAGTGTCCGTGTGCTTTCCAAGAAGATGTTGAAACTGTGTTAAAGTCCGCCATTGGAGGTCCCAACCAAAGTTTGGGAGTCAGCGTGAGTGGTCTTCCCTCCCCCCTCAGGGGGAGGAGTGGAGCTCACGCAGACGTCAGGTAGAGCAGGAATTGAGGTACGAAGAAAAGAGCGATCTGAAGTTGCTCTGCAGTTTTATCCTCAAAAAGGTCACACCCTATGATGATAAGACTGACCAATGGTTATGTAGTGGGGTAAGGTTTCTTGTCCCTTTTCCCAACTTATTTGCAGGTTCATGGCTTTATATCAAACATCAAATCAAACATCAAATATCAAACCCTATTATTGTAAAAAGAATATGATGCATGTTATGGTAACATGCAAAGTATACAAACAAACACTATACATACATGTACTTAAAGACCCATTTAGTGGCATACAAAGGAAAAGGGATTTTCCTTACATTGTTTTAATATGTTTAAGTTTATTACTCCCATGTCCATGGAATTCCTGTGAAGCTCATGGGGTCTCCCCTGGCTAGCCTCAAAGGGGCATAAACCTGTTAAAAGGGACAGACTCTTTGGAGCCGACGGGGTTAAGGTGTCCTCCCATCGTATCTGTCTTTTCTCAATATTGCCACTCAGGGAGAACCCACCATATCACTACAGCAGCCAGTTCACAGCTCCTAACCCTTAGGGTTAGGGTTAGGGTTAGCCCTAACCCAAACTCTGCACCCTTATACTTTGACTCTCTTCTACATGCCTACAACCCATCCGGTTCTGCGCTCAGCGAACGAACGTCGACTGGTGGTACCCTCACAGAAGGGCACTAAATCTCTCTCTCCTTCTTTCTCCTTCTCTGTTCCCAGCTTGTGGAATAATCTCCCTAACGCAATCCGATCTGCCACACCCCTCACCTCCTTTAAGAAACAGCTAAAAACACACCTCTTCCACGAACACCTGACATCATAAAAAAAACTCTTTTTCTTTCCTCTACAGGTCTAGCACTGCAAAACATTGTAAACTTAGGAAAGCACTTCTTCATACTATTGTTGTCGTTTTTGATGTGTGGCTTCATTGTCTCCTAATATTTGTAAGTAGCTTTGGATAAAAGCGTCAGCTAAATGCCTAAATGTAAATGTAAATGCAAACGTGCATACATTTAAATTAAGTACAAACATCAGTTGCAAATATCATTATTTCACAGAAAAATATATAAAAACACATTAAATAGTATATATTTCTGAGATATTTTAAACATAAACAAGATATAATAACGACAAGCACCACCCGCTAATATATAATAGGTGCCGTGTATGGAAATTACCGTAAAGAACACAATAGGCGCGCATATAAATTTGAAGTGCGGCTGGCTTGACCGTGTATTTTCAAAGCGCGGCTGGCGTGACCGCAGTTGAAGACGACAGCCAGCAGCGAGCAAAATCAAAAACGGTCTGACACGGGACAGGAGGAGGAGTGGGGAGAGTCTGTTTCCTGAACTACAACCTGTAGCTCTTAAACTGGAAGTACTAAGAACTGTAAGCGATGGATGGGTGTGGTGAAGTGACTGTAACTGAAGATAATGTGCACTTTTTGTATTGCTTACCAACCTCCCACATAAATGACCACTATCTATTTCTGTTGAGTTTTTCAAATATAACTCCTTTGAAACAATGGTACTTAATATTATGTCATCTAATGTAAATGATATAACATTTGTAAAATTTCTTCTGGCTACGGTATACAGGCCACCAGGGCACCACACAGATTTTATTAAAGAATTTGGTGACTTTATATCAGAGTTCTTGACGTTGGTGATTTTAATATCCCCGTTTTTTAAATAACGTTTTAATTTTTTAATTTTTAATTTTTAATTTTTAATTTTAATAACCCTAACCCTAACCCAACCCTAATCCTAACCCTAACTCCGTAGGCGTAGACATTCTCAACATGTCTCAGAATACACTCATTGTCGTAAACACACTTTGGATATAATACTGTCATATGGTATAAATGTGGACAATGTTAAAATTCATAAGCAATTAGTTGCTTTAAAAGATGACATATTAAAGGCTGTTCAAAGTTACTTTTGCAATTACAGGAGCTAAAATAGAAGCTCATGTAAACACTTACAAAGTATTCATAAAAATACGAAAAGCCACAAGTTTACAGTACAAAAAACAGCAAAAAGAGGCTCATCATGTTTTATTAATCTACATTAAACAAGCTATACCAAGCATTTTCTCTCAAAAAATTTTTTTTATTGAAAAGCTTCTGTTGGGATTGCATTAAGAATAAATTATATGGTTATAATATATAATTATTGTTCTGATGTTTGCATTATTTAAGCTCACTGTTATTTGTTGTGTAGTGGAGTTAAAAATATCTTTAATCCATTGTGTCATTAATCCATCCATGAGTCATTTTTGCATTTATCGAATGAACAAATTCACAGTGGTTTAACAAAGTTGTTACTAAAGAATCATCATGCACAATGTTATCTTTTATCTTTTATCCAGAATGATAAAGGTAAAGGTTCCGTTAGTAATCGTATGTAATTTAATTTTTAAATATAGTTTAGAAACACAGACCTAAATCATCAATAAACGCATTTAATGAAACTAATCCAAGTCTGAAAAAAGCAATATTTCCTATCTTGAAACCAAGACTCATCCAGAGATTTGGAAATACTGATAGTCATTATAATACATAATAATGTTTATTCTAATACTGATATTGAACAAATGATACTGAGTAAATGATACTGAACTTTGCGTGACTCTATTGGTAATACAGTATGTTTATGCATAATACCACCCACATTATTTCTCTCAGCATCATTCAAGGAACAAACAACTATTCTTTTATCCAATTTATTTGTTTGCAATAGGCCATTAAAACAAATAAGTGCATTAAAAAAACATTTTAAAGATTTAAAACCTGACAATACAGCGGCACACATGCTCCTTTTGTCAACCAGGAATGGGACGGACATTCTCAAATGCATTCCCTTCCCTCTTGTGTGCTGACTCAGACTCCTCAGGGATGCGGAATATTGCGACGGCATGCAGAGGAGCCGACACAGCGAGCTGGTGCTGCAGGTTACAACTAAAAAGCCATTAGTGGAAACGGAAATCTATTTCCAATCTCCCTCCACGGATAAAGGAAGAACCTGCCCTGTCTACCTGTGGGTGCTAATTTATCTCCAGCATGTAGGGGATATTCAACATGCTGAAAGCAGTTCTGAAAGCAAGCCTTCACAGATTTAAAGTGCCTTTGTTCTAGAGACTCATATACTGTATAGTCCTCAATAAAAGAATTAATACATTTTTAACATATGTTCAGTGAGAATTATTTTACATTTATGCATTTACATTTACTTTTATCCAAAGCAACTTCCAGTGCATGCATTTTCTTTCAATTTTCTATTTATTTTCACAGTGCACTACCTTTCTATTTAAATGATTTAGATGTACATCTTTGTTGCTGTTGATTTTATTTTAATGTTATGCTTTAAGTAAAATCATTAAATGCAATCCTTCCATTAAAAGTCCCCGATATATAAACAGTATCAGAATGTTTCTATGCAACAAACAGTAGCTCTGTGAAATGGTCAGCGCTGTGCTTTATCATGAATAAACCATGCCTTTTGACCATCACACGTGGAACTCAATCTGCAGAAAATCTGTTGTCTGACAAAATTCCTCTTTAGGTCATTATATATTTTACTTCACTTATTCTGTATTGTGTAAATTTATGTCTCCAAATTCCAATGCCTGACATTGGAAGTGAACTCTCTCTAAAAAACCGTAGCCAGAAAATAACCGAGTTATTTTCACTTTTACCAGCTTTATACGTTAAGGGTGTTCCACAGACTTTTCTTATTATGCTAATACTACTGATCAAGCAGAAAAAACATTAGGCTTTGTCCGAGACACACTTGTTTCATTCTATTTAGTGCATCTACCACTTTCCAAATATAAAATATAAAATTTTATAATTTTATAATAATATAAACTATTATGATTTCTGATACATGTATAATTCTTAATGTTGCTCAGGCAACTAAGTTTAATTTTACATTCTATTTTTAATAGCATTTTAATCTTTTTAATGTATGTTATGTTTTATCTTGATGGTTGCATGCATGTCAATGATTATGATTAGGAATTGATCTGTATTGTAAATTGTTATTCAACATTAGGAAAATGTACTTTGTAGCTCTGTATTTTATAATTATCAAGCAAATGCCAATAAATGCATGAATTATGTAAATAAACAGAAAAAATAAAAACATCTTGTAGTATCCCCTTGCAGTAAGTCACAGCACCTTTCTCAAGTGTTTCGTTTACACCTTGTAAAAGTGCACTGATGCCCTCTGTTGGTAAAAAGTAACAGGTACAATAAAATTTGAGACAACAGCTGCCTACAGTCAGATAAAGACTGAATACCTAATATACATGTAGTTAAAGCATGCCATCTAGTGGACCCTATTTTTCAAGCAAGCATTTGTCTCTAAGTAGTCTCTGCTTAAATGCTCTGTCTATTGTACTGTAAGCCACTTTGGATAAGAGCATCTGTCAAATGAATAAAGGATAAATACACATTCAGCATCTCAGTAATTTTACACCACAGTAGCTAATAATGGATTGGATATCTCACCTGGTCCTACAAGCAAGCAAACCCCTCTGAAGTATTTAAAGCAGCCTTTAAATACAATTCTTTAAAAATAAAACATTAGTAGAAAGTTACAGAAAACTTATATGTTTATGTTGTATAAACTCATATTTTGGACAGAATTTACACCTCAGGCAGAAATAAAGCAAAAACCCTCCAAAGTCTTCATAACCCTCCAAGGTCTTCATAACTTTCTTTGTCTTACAAGCAAGAGTTTAAAAGCTGATACTGTACAACAGTCATTGGCAAACTCATGTATTGATTTCTGCTTCCCTGTTGGGCTAGATATATTAAATCAGTCTTGCAAACTAAGTCATTACATTTGTGGCAAAGATACACATGTAGAAAAAAAATCCTTTTTGAGCTCTCCATGCCTCTTTCTCTACCTTCCTGCCAAGATTTTTGCCTTTCCTACCATTTGCTAAGATCCAAAATGCTGTTATACTTGTTTAACCTCTGGAAATTCTCCCAGGGTTCTTCACCCAAATGGCTACCTTGAATTAATTATTAAATAAATCGTCTGTCTGGCAACCCATTCTCCTAATGACGTCTTTTGTACATAGGCATTTGTTCCATTGTCACTTCTGAATGGGAACACAAATCACAATCAGAACAACCAGTCAGACGTGCTACTGTAGTAACGTTCTAATAGTGCTCAGAAGATACCTCAATAGAGACCATACATCTCTAAACCTTTAGGATTCACTTTCAAAATCAATTTATTTTCCTCTTTCTTTATAATTAACCTTGTTCTTAGCATGATCAAAGTATAATCTCTAATCTTATAGAGTAACAATGAATTACTGGGCACAACAAAGTGGTGTGAATGTGTGATACAGTATAGTGGCTATAAGATAGGCTGTCAATATATAATGTTTTCATATCAGTCTGTGTTTCTGTGATTCTCTCTTAGTTCACCCCAAAATAAAAATATTTACATCATTTACTCACTTCATTCCAAACCTATATGACCTCCCTTGTATAGAGACAAAACCACTGAGACAATTCTTAAAATATCTGTGTTCCGCAGAGTTATATACAGTACAGGTATTGACATTATGGTGAATAATATGGAGAATTATTTATTTTGGGGTGAACTATCCTTTAAGATGAAGTGCACCCATATCACAGACTTTCAGCAAAACAGCAATTTGTGTGCACTGCTGCTCTTGCCAGTAGAGAAATCAATTGTATTTGTTTATTTCCGCTTGTCTATCCGTGGGTCTATGAGGTTCACTAATGGAAGTCGAAGGACCGATAACTGTAAAATTCATTGTCAAACAGCACTGACCTATCTTTTTTACGAGAAAGCATAGTTTCAGTCATTTGTGTCACACTGAGTGTGAAAGAGCCTTAACAGAAATAAGCTTCTGGTGTGTTTAAGTTTTCTGGTTTCATGCAAAAAGGGAACAACTCCAAGTCCCCCAGCTGTCAAAACAAAATATTTGTGAAAATATACACTACTGAAATTATTGGTCTGTACAGATTTGGGTTAACCACTGAGTATGGATGTAAAAAGATTTTCTGTTTAGTCATTGATAGACCACTTTTTTGGTAGACCAAGACATCTTCATTTTCTCCTTCTCATTCAAAGTACTATATATCAGAGGTAAAAATAGACACACTGCTGTCCCGTATGTTTACTGGTGCCGTAAAAGCCAAACCGATCACATAATCATGGTAAAGATGCACTAAACAAGCTTTACTGCCACCACCACTAACTTCTGTGAAGCACTGCATACTGGTAATTAGTTTGGTTGAAGGAATAAAAAATCATATTAATTCATAAAATACAGTTCAAGGTGATTTCTTGCTGACACATAATTACAATTACATACCATTAAATATCTGGGACACGAACCCACAACCATTTGTGATGGTAATTTAATCCTCTACCAGGTAAATGACTGTGCTTTTTTACTTCTGGAAGGTTAGGAAAACCATCACAAATTAAATCATCCATCTCTAGACTATTTTAAACACAGATCGAAGGCCACTTTTATAAATCAAACCACTCAAAACACCCCCAACCTAACAATCACAGTCCTTAAACTTCAGTTCATATTGTGTTTTTGTACATTTTGTCACTTTTCATTTTTTGTTTGATCCAAAATGCAGTAAATATGAATAACAAGATGCATTTGAATAAGCCCAATGGAATTTCAGATCTCTCCTGCACATATTTCTCTTCCGTTATGTATTCTTGTCCTTGTCATTTTATTCTCATGCTGGTAAAAAAATAAAAAAATTATTTGGTGTTGGAATAGCTTGGCTAAAAATAAAAAGACCATATGTGAGTGCTCTGCCCTAAGCCATTTGAAAGCAATATAAACATAACCCACACAACATGTTTACAGTCATTATGACTATAGATCATCACTCTTGTGTTTATGTAAACAAGAACAAACTCATTTGGCTATAACGACTTTTGCCTTATTTTTAGACTTTTGTGTAGAAACTACAAACTGCATAAATTTACAGTCATCTAGTAAACTTTTAAGTTAAATTATTTCTTATTCTTTCACCTCTTTCTTTTCAGTTCCTACTGTAAATGATGGAGAAATGTGTAATGTCAGCATATTAATTAAATATAAATGACTTTCTGAGTGATGATTAAATGATCATTAAATTATCGTTAAGATATTTTCGCTGCATTAATATTCATTGGAAGAGTTGTCTGCTACAGGTAACACAATAAATATAAAATGAAGTCTGTATATCCGCTAAAGATGATTTATGCCTGTAGATGGCAGTAAAGCGCTGTGAAGATCGCCATACTTAAACATCTGCAGGCAGATTGTATTGTAGCATGACAGGTCATTTAACATTAGGCTTACTTAAATGTGTGGTCCTGCCGGAAAAACTGCTGCATTGAGAGTTCACATGTCTGGCTGGTGTGGATGGGCTGTTACTGGTCAATTTGAGATAAAGAGACTTGGGTTATCAGTTCTTTAAAAAAGCCCCATTTTGATTAGCCACCAGAAAGCAGAACACTTTAGTGTCAGCATATTGAAATCTGAGCATGAATAATTTAACTTCTCACTTCTATTAGCACACTCAAGCATGTTAATGCAGCTGGGATTAGATATATATGATGAAAGACACTACTGTCCACAGTCAAATGGCAGAGAGACTTTCTTTTATGATTCTTTAAAAAAAAAACGTAATGTGTGAGTAAATATTATTGTTTTATATTTTCCGTTTCTGTATAAAAATAAAGGTGATGTACACAGAAGCAGTCAACTCCCCACAGATTTTGTTCTTTTGTATTTTGTGTAGCTTGTCTATTTGAATAGTTTGCTTGAGCACATCCTAAATAATTAACAGATATATCTGCACTCTGTCTTTACAATTATACATAGGAAGGAAAAGGTAAAAGAAATATTTTTTATACAAATGATGCTTTAAACACCTGGTGTAAAATGTTGATAATGACAGATTGACACATGAACAGATTTGCCATGCAGATTAATAAAATACTATGCAATTAATCTAGAAATTCTATAATCATTTAAATTTAAACTAATTTGATTGATGGTTTAATGCAATACTGCTATAGACACCAAAAATGTATGCAGTTTTTTCTGGGTTATTACAAGCGGTCATGGGTGGGCGTGTCTATCTGACGTCACCAGCTGTGAATTTATAAGGACTGTTGAGTGATAGGCTCTATGGCTCCTCCAGTGGACAGAAGATTTATTTGAGTGATGTAATGATTTATGAAGTTGAATTCTCAATTCAAGTCATCCATTTGGAGGCAAATTTAAAAGATAAGGTAAGAAACAATGTTTTTATCCTTTCCCTCTTTGTTGCTTGGTTAGTGAAGTATTCAACATTACATTAAAAACAACAAAAAACGTTTTTCTTTTAGTTACATTCATACATGTATTTAACATATTTTCATTGTTTATAAAGCACTATGCACTTTGTCATGCACTATGCACTATGCACTTTGTCAAGCAAAACACTTTGCCATGGTCTATAATAATATGCCTGTCATTATATGCATATCATCTCTCTCTCTCTCTCTCTCTCTCTCTCTCTCTCTCTCTCTCTCTCTCTCTCTCTCTCTCTCTCTCTCTCTCTCTCTCTCTCTCTCTCTCTCTCTCTCTCTCTCTCTCTCTCTCTCTCTCTCTCATGAATTTATCCATATTATAAAGCATATGACACCTACTTGTACAACTAAGAGTCTTGATAAATGCAAAATGTGCTGACTACACAGATTTGGTGACAATAAAGACACCCTCTATGGGACAGGTATTCTGCAATTTTTAGTAGCAACATCTTTTTTACTTTCTATATTATTACAAACTTTTGTGCCAGTAAAAAGGCAAACACATGTTGATTGCTAAATACAATAATAAAATTTTTTATTACCAAGTTTATGAAGATATTGCACTGTTAAAGCAGTGTGAGAACCTTGAGCTTGGGGAAAGCAAACCTTACAAAGAGTGTAAATAGTTCCTCTTGTCGTATGTTTTAGAGAAAAGCTTCTGACTAAAGCCTACTTTTTTCTCCGATGTCACCTGGTTGTCACTGTGCAATTAGTTGAAATGCAGAGCAGAAACGCTGTTATTCTGTCATGTTTTAAATATATTAAATATACTGTTGCTAAATGCTACAGTTTAGATGCTTGATTTTTACAGTCTGAATTTAAGACTTTTTTGTCTTATATTTAAGTTAAGACTTATCAAGTCTAAGACAAAAAAGTCTTAAATTCAGACTGTAAAAATCAAGCATCTAAACTGAGATGTTGTTTATCTTCACAGAATACTAGTGCAATGCTACAGTAATTTTATCCAATCTACTGGGAAAACATACTTAATAAAAGCCAGAGCATTAGAGACACACTTGTGTAGCCTATCTCTCTGCTTTCTTTGTTCCTGGCTTAAGCAGTTCAGGTTGAATGACCAACTTTAAGGAGCTTCTAACTATCTATGTAATTGGAATGGTTCTCTTTTAAAATGGACTTGTGGGAATTATCCACTCGGATGTTGTACTCAGAGTTCATTTATTTGTGGTAATCCCTAGGGTAAGTGAGTCGGTGGTCAAGCAGTATGTTTATTGCTACTAAAAAAATGACACAGACCATGCTCACTAGAGGGGCACTAATCTGGGTCAGTAAAGACGAAAAAGTATAATCTGTACTGTCTGATGTATACATTTTATTAATCAGTATTATATTGCACGGCTCAGAAATTTTGTCTTGTAAAAAACAATTCAACATTTTCAGAATCTTTAAATTTTGGCAAATCTAAACACAGATTGTTGAGACAAACATGTTAAGATCAGGAGATAAAAGCTGAAGACTCAATCAAAATTGTACATTTGCATTACACTAAGAGAAATAACTCTGAAAATATATCACTATTTACTTTATTTACTAAGCACAACGTGAAATTTTAAAGAATATTCTGATCATTTTTTCCATATAATAAAAGTAAATAAAATACCACTTCTGTAAAATTCCAAAATGACAAAACAACAAAAACAAAAGTACTATAAAAGTGGTGCATGCAAGACTACACTTTAATTAAATGAAAGAAAATGACCAGGATATTATTAAAAAAAAGATCTTTTGTGTTTTACTGAAGACAGTCATTCAGTTTTCATTTTGGTGAAATATCCCTTATATTTCTTTCTTATGGTTACTTCTTAAGCTGTCACTAAATTGGCCTAATAAAAAAAATGTTTTAAAAATAGGCATATCCATATGTTGTAAACCAGGCATTAAATAGAGAGGAAATACCACAAATGCATGGTTGTACCTTGACTATTGAAATAATCCCAGCATATGCCTCTTGTCAAATACATGATTTATCTCTCTAATTGAATCAATCTTTCTGAAACTGACTTATCCACACCAAACAGCATAAAAAGACACGTTTTTGCACAGCGCATCTGGTGAAGGCAAACACCAGGACATTCCCATCTGTGGCACAATCACAAGCTGATGAAGTGACTCATCAATTGGCACAGGAGAGACTGAAACAAGAGAGTATGATCCAAATTACACATCCCATGAAAGCTGCTGCTTATCCAATCAGTTAACCATTGCTCATGCTAATGTAGTGTTTAACTCAGTGATGCTATTTGGGTGGAATTAGATTTCTGTGTAATTTGTATGTGAATCTGGTGGGTTTTTACTGTGTGGGCAACCCTGCAAAGAACTAATGGATATACTTATTGTAAAGTTAGCATTAAGCATTCCTCACGTACTCACTGAGTTTTTGAAAATGTCTCAAGTTCCGCTTGTCAGGTGGCATATTGTGTCATCACGGTTATTGCTTCGTTCCCATGCCCTGACAAATGTCCTCAATGCCCCTTGTAAGACATGTAAACAATACCTTTAACCATTCATTATAGTTTTACTGGACAGAGCACACCCACATGTCTTTGTGTTCTGTTTGCCATGGACAAAGCCAAGCTTGCTTTTCTTCAAAATAACCCTTGTAAAGTGGATGTTTAGTGTTTTAACAATACAGCGAGTGTGTGTGGTTTGTAAAGTTTTTCTACTTCGGTTCTAACCCAGCATGCTATTAAATGTAAAACAAACCGGGAGTCTTGAGCTTTATTGCATTTAATAATCTATTTGGATTTTTTTGTCTCAACACTGTAAGTCAACACTATATTTTCTAATATGTTACATTTTAAACAATCCTCTTGTGTAAAGTATGATAATGATGTTGTAAATTAATTTAATACCTTGTTGTATTGACATGTTCATATGCACACCACCAACTTATAATACTTCTCTAATGTATATGCTTATACAGTACGCACCCAGCAGGACATGTGGCTGTGTACTGCATCACCATAATTCAGAAAATGCCTACCAGTAGACGGCAACATGCCATGTTTATTTCCATGTTGTGTTCACCAGCTTTTTTGCCTTGACTGCAGCCTGTGGTCTGCTGGGCAGCGTTTTATGCTAAATGAAAGCTTGTGAACATCACTGAAGCGAAAAAATAAGACCACATGTCGTACGGTACCGTGCAAAACGACTCTTTGACCGAGGTTTTATAAGGTTGAATAAAAGGGACAATTGTCGTAGTCTGCAAAGTTAAAGAGGCTTTGTCTCTCTGCCAATGAAACGCCAGCACAATATCCCGACACATGTTGTTTTATTTATGTCATTTTTATGCATATCATTTAGGGCACATCTGGTTGACATATAAAGTTAAACAACCCCAATCTGGGTAGAGTTGTAAGTTTAAAATAAACAAAAGACACTGAATGAGCAAGTGGACAGAAAACTTGAGTGATGTCTTTTTAAGATGCTAGGGTGTTGGTTGCTTGGGCATCGATATGCAGTTGTTTGTGTGTTCTGGGTGGTTGTTTACTAGCCCAAGTCAAAAGAGCATACCTCTAATTCTGAATGATATTCTGGTCCTTGGATATAGCTCGTCTGGTCTCAAAGAAAAGTACAAACACACGTGTCCTTAACAAGCCACACGATTTGAGAAATATGGGTCAAAAGCCTTGCTTGTGGTTATTTATTCCTGCAGGACTATACAATGGATATTTCCATTGTACTGATGTTTAATTTACTATGTAATTGCTTGATTTTGTTTCATAGGAACCAACGTACACCCCTGTGGATAACTGTGTGCAAATGTGTGTACTGATCTGATTAGCCTAAGTGATTGTATAACATTAGAGCTATAATTAAATGAAACTGCCATCTTTCAGTAAATGTAAGCAAATTGATTCTCAGCCATTTACAATAATTACAAACTGGAACAATGTTCTGCATCCAAAACAAACATATTTTAATCCTTTTTATTACTCAGGGCTCGGGAGACTGACACTTTGAGAAAAGGACTGAATCTTCAGTTCAGAATGTTGTGGATTTTAAGAACTATTCCAGCACTGCTTTTACTGGCCTATTCACAAGCAGGAGAGGACGATGATATTCGAGCAGGTATTGGCTGTTTCTTGTATTTTTGGTATAGTAGTTCTGTTCTGTTGTAAGGATGTGTCATAATGTGTCATTATGCAGAAGTCACAGTGAAACTGTGGTCCAAAACCTGGCAAGCTGCTTTTGTAGGTTCTGGTGTGAAGAGGTAGAGAAGGTACATTCTTTTGACCCAATTTTTTTTAGAAACAATCGCTTGTATCTTTCACAGAGAAAGCAATCCCACACTGTCAAAAAATGGTTAACATTTGTACCTTTTTGTCACTAGGGCAGTACCCTCTAAAAAGGTTCTAATATGTACCATTAGTTACAGATATGTATCCATTTGCTACCAATATGTACCTTTGTGATACTTATATATACCTTTGAGTTACTAATATGCAATGTTAAGGGTTTTCACCCTTTCAAAATTAAACTTTTAACCATTTTTTCTGACAGTGCATATGTGAAAAAATCAGTACAGGTAGCGGGAAAATGTAGGTAATTTTGAAAAGTTTATTACTGCAGTAGTTTTACAAAGAGTTATTGAAATAGTACACTTGAAATGATACTACTACTAATACTTACTACACAAAGTATACCTAAAAATATACATGCTTTGCTTAAGTATACTTATATAATATAAGTGTACTTATAATCATGAAGATTATTAATGGATTATTAACTTTTTTATGGTCAAAAACTTTTTTTTACTGGTTTATTTTTCTTACTCCAATAGCAGAAATGTTTGCTTGTTTTAAGCATGAATTCACTTAAATTTGAACCTTTTCTTCACAAAACAAGACTTAATACCTCAGGTATTTTTCCTAATTTAAGAATTTTTGGATATTGCTACTGCAAAACAATTTACAAACAAAAAAGTAAGCAATTCATTTTTTGTCATTCTATAGGCTGTAGTACAGCGGTTAATGACCTTGTCTACATCATTGATGGCTCTTGGAGTGTAGGAGATCAGGACTTTGAAACAGCCAAGCGCTGGCTAGTCAATGTCACAAGCGGCTTTGACGTAAGCTCGCACTACACCCAGGTAGGCGTAGTACAGTACAGTGACACCCCGAGGTTGGAGATCCCTCTTGGCGTCCACAAAACCGCTAAAGATCTCATTAAAGCCATTGAGAACATTGGCTATCTAGGTGGCAACACTCAGACGGGCCGTGCCATCAAATTTGCCGTGGACCACGTCTTTTCGTCTTCGGAACGAACTGACGTGAAGAACCGCATTGCTGTGGTAGTGACTGATGGGAAGTCGCAAGATGACGTTGTGGACTCCAGCGTGGAGGCACGTTCACAAGGTGTCAAAGTCTTTGCTGTGGGAGTGGGTACGGAGATCACAACATCAGAGCTGGTGACCATTGCCAACAAGCCGGCAGGTGACTACGTGCTGTACGCAGAGGACTACACGAATATAGATCGCATCCGTGACGCCATGGAGCAGAAACTGTGTGAGGGTAAGATCTGCGTGCATGTGAGTCGGCCTATAAACATTAACCGCATTACAGCCAACTGTTGGCGTAACTGTCTTCCTTCTGGGTAAGCAAGAAGTACCACACTCCATTCATGACCAGTGACAAGGAAAGCCACAGAGCTCATGAGCCAAACCAGCGGCATGATGCCACAGCAGGGAGGAGCACTATAGGGGTTGGTTACAGGAACCAGATGTGATGCCCAATGCCAACCACACTGGTTTCTCCAACCAAATGTTAAAAACGTATAGATTACTAATAAAAAACATAACAAGTATAGTATAGTATATAAAATGTATAAAAAAATGGGTCAGCATATACATGAAAATGCACATCCAAAATACAGTTTATTTTTAATTAGGTATTTTTAAAAATATTAACATTTTTAATTCAATTCAATTTTTTATTTTCAATTCAATTTTTCCAGTCCTTTCCATCAATATATAGTTTGTCATGATTAGCTTAAAATTCAACAATGAAATATTAAAGTGAATAGTGAAATGTTAGTGTTCCTTCTGAAGAACGGTGACAGTTACAGGTTAAAGAAATTTAGATTTGTTATTGGATAAATAAGGATTTTAATAATGATTTTTAAATAATAACATTGTCAGTTTTGCCTGAACCAGTCAGTCACCTGAACCAGGAGAGTGTTTTGCTTTGAGATATGCTTTAACTCATTCTTTATGATAGCTAGCATGATTATCATGCAGTACAATCACAAAACATTTGATTTAATAAGATGTGAAGCAGGGTTCAGAAAATGAATGAAAGCCTTTGATACAATCCTGTAAAACTGTTCTGTGTGTGGTACTACACATCTTGTTAATTGACATTGTGTCCTGACCCAGAATCGGTATGTCCCACACGTATTCCTGTGGCCTCCCGTGATGAGAAAGGCTTTGAGCTGATGTTGGGGATGAAGATCCATAAGAAGGCTAAGAAGATACTGGGCTCATTAGTGTCCGAGGCAGCCTATCTGCTAGATAAAAGTGTTGATATTACTGAAAATACAAGGTTGGTTTTAAAATTAATGCTTATTTGTTAATTCTAAAGATTTTTAAGGCAGACACATTTAATATGCAATTACCGGTTATTTGGCAGGCAGCAGAAAATCGTCACTCTTTCAGATCTTAATCTAGTTGACAGTATATTGTTGTATAAATCTTAATAGAGCTGAATGTGTTCTACAATGCATACATCATCTAACTAATAGAGGTTTGCAAATTTGTTTTAAAGGGAAATTTTTCCAGAAGGTCTTCCACCCTCCTATGTGTTTGTGGCGACTGTGAGGTTGAAAGGGCCTGCGAGTAGGGACAGGTTTGACCTGTGGAGGGTGCTGTCTAAAGATGGACAGGTTCAGGCAGCTGTCACACTGAGCGGAAAGGACAAATCTGTCATCTTCACAACCACCAACACGCCTAATGGGCAACAGATCATTACTTTTGATGAAGGCATTGAGGTTTGTGATTTTTTGCAAAACCAAATGATTTGTTTTCTTGCATGACTAAATGTCTCACTAAACTTGTTGAAGAGCCATTTATCATTCATTAAAAAAACTTTGTTTTGGAAAATTGTCTTTGATGTATTTGCTTTTACACACAATGTAAAAGGTAAATTAGTAAACATGAACAAATTTTTCATAACACCATGTACCAAATTCACTTTATCTGAAATCTTACAGAGCCTTTTTGATGGAGGCTGGCACCAGTTAAAAGTTCTGGTAAAACCCAGACATGTCAGTTTTTTTCTGGATGACCAGCAGATCCAGGATGAGGCTCTGGAAGCTGTTGTGCCCATCTACATCAATGGGAAGACTCAGATTGCCAAACACTTTGGCTCTAATTCTACACTTCCTGTATGTCACAGTAGCTTCTTGGTATAATTACTTTGTACATGCTAACTGTTAGCCAAAACACTTTTTGTATGGCCATTTTTATCATACCATGCAGATGAATTATAGCTGTGTACTGTACTGCTGTTGTTAAAAACTGCTTATTTCACAAAATGGTAATGGACATTTCATCAGCAACTGTACTGTACAGTATGTTTACAAAGTGTTTTTTTCTTTTCAATTACTTGCAGACAGAAATTCAGAAATTGAGACTTTACTGTGATCCACAGCAAAGTGAGAGAGAGACAGCCTGTGAAATCTACTCTGTGGTAAGATTATTGCAGTTATTTGATTGGTTGAGAGAATAATTTCATTAGCACTGTGTAGTTGACATTTTACACTAATTTTTATATAAAATATGTACCTTTGTGTTTAAAAATACAGATATTTCTAAAATGTTACAATTCATGTTACAAAACATTTTAAAATGTATAATAGAGAAAACATAAATGGGGAAAATACTTTGAGCGCTAAAGCTAAAAAATGACTAGATTACATCTGTTGTACATATACTACTGTTCTGTTTTTGTCTTTGGACAAATGTCAGTCTAACTCTTTCTCTCTTATTCTTTTTGCTGTTATACAGGATGATGAAAGGGTAAGTTAGATTTTGATTGGTATTGTCACGGATCAACAGTCATGTCCTAAAGATTGATAGTTCTTCATGTTAGTAGTTTATGTTTACTTCTGTAGTGCCCCTTGGACCGTGAACCCACCAAAGACACAGAGGAATGTGATTGCAGTGAAGGGCAGCCGGGACCACCTGGTCCACCAGGACCCCCAGGACCAAGGGTCAAACAAGCTCTCAATTACTAAAAATCTCATGTAGTTCATGTAGTACACAGGCAATTAAATACAATGATGGTTTCTCACAGGGTTACCGTGGAGAGAAGGGAGGGAAAGGACCTCCGGGCCCAGATGGTAAGACTGTGAGTAAACCCCTTATTTTCAGGAAATTGTGCCTTTTATTGTCAAGCATATTGTCACTGATTGGATTGTACTGAAACACTGTCTAAGCATAGATTTTATACTGACTTTACTTTTTTTTATTTTTGTGCCACAATATGAATTGCCCTTTGCATCCGTGGACCAGGTTCTAACATGTATACATCTTCTCAATAAAGGGACCTCAAGGTATAAAAGGAGATCCTGGAGAGCCTGGCACACCTGGACAGAAGGTAAGATACTCCCATGTATGATGTTGTTATACAGCATGTCATTGTGTGTCATGAAAGGAGAATTCTGTATTTCTGCTTTTTTCAGGGTGACAACGGTGTCCCAGGGCCAAAAGGCGAACCAGGACTGAAGGGTTGGAAAGTAAGTCCTTTATCACGATAAATTACAGTAACTCCCTTGCTCATAAAATATTTACATTTAGTAACAGAGCAGATGCTTTTTAAAGTCTTTAAAGTCAAATAGAGACAAAACATTCGTTTGGCAGAGCTTCTTCCCACATTGGTGGAGCTCGATGTTCTCAGTCTAGAATCCTAATTACTGGTTCCTGGGTGTAATTCAATAAGCTTTTCTTTTCCAATATCGCAAGTCATATGCGGTCTGTTTTATTTATCCAGGGTGAGCGAGGAGAACAAGGGTTGCCAGGGAAACCGGGCCCGCCAGGACCCATGGTAAGACCTGAAATAATTGGAGCTACTTTCCATCCCCTCTGCCAGGGCTGTGCAAACTACCACTTTCTTGTCTGAATGTGTCAATGGTTCTCTTTATAAGCATGGTCAGTGTACCACATGGTGGTGAGACCTGAAAAGAATGAGATGTAAGGCTGGCAATTACATATATGCATGGATTTGTTATACGCTGTGTGTCCACATTAGAGATAGAAAGAGGAAGAACCCTAAATAAAATAATGCAGACAGAAAATTTTAGCAAGCCCATATTTTTGTGTAAAACATGTTTTGATTTTTTCAGGGAGCGTCACGACCTACAAACCTTGGCAATGTTGGAATGCCAGGAAAAAAGGTAAAAAAAGTATAGTGATGGGTGAATCTTATGTAACCTATTAAGGACATACTGTACAAAGTCAGATTTTACCCTAATATTAAAATAATAAAATAATTCAGGATTAAGCAACAATCTCTCTAATTTGTATCATTAAATAGGGAGAGGATGGAGAAAAAGGTGAACAAGGACCTTCTGGAGAGCCTGGTCCAAAGGTAAGAGTAAATGTTATGTGACCAAATGTTATGTGTGTTTTTGTTAATGGTGACTAGAACAGACAACAAGTTCTTTAACAGTTTTTATAGATTTGTGTCTGGTAGCTACAAGAGAAAAGTGGCAATAAAGAGCTACAATATTACAACATAACCACTAAATTTGTGACACTAATACATTTTAATACAGGAATAATGCTTTATAGCATCACTGCTACTATTTGCCATGATCCTCTAGTGAGCGTGAAGTGTTTGGTATGCATGACCGAGGGTGGTGCCAGTTAAACTTAACCAATGCCAACACTTGAATTAGGTCACTAGACCAGCTAAATAGCTGCTCATTAATAGCGTTTAAAGTCTATATAAGTTTAAAGACATATATATGTTGCGAACACCTGCGAAACCAGCGTGCAATAAAATCAATGGTGTGATTTAATAAAAAAACTGTCATGTTTCTTCAGGGGGAACCTGGAATTGCTGGCAGTGAAGGACCAGCTGGCCCTGCTGGACCAAAGGTCAGTTCACTTTTATTAATTTAATTAGTATTTTAATGAGACAATGTGGTGTAAAGCAGCACACATGGATGTAGTTTTACTCAAAGCATTACATGAAGTAATAAATTCAGACCAACCAATGTCTTGTTCTGTTTAAAAGACATAAAGTGACATATAGCATAACTTTTCTGTTGGAGAGTGAAGTTACAGTATCATTAAATAATTAAAAAATCTAACAGTCAAATTGTAATATTTATACAGAGTATAATAAAATTACTATCAATATTAATAAACATAGAAAGGTAAAATGTTAACTCAGTGCTAAACAATATGGGCAAAAAAGTTTTGAAATTAGAATTATTATGAATGCTGAATGCTATTATAAATACATTAATAATGTGGATTATGTGTAATATTCATATTTTGGTTAAAAATCCATGTCATATTGCAGGAGTAATTTAAATAAACTACAAACAGCGAAATGCACCATGTAAATGACATAGTTCAGTCAAATTAAATCACATTCGCCACCGGTTCCATTTTTCTCATCAAATGGCTCAAGCATTTTGGTGAAAGCTGTAAAATGTGCCACAACTAAGAAGCTCTCAGCCAATGTAATGCTACAAAAAAAATCATGATTAAGACTCTTTGCCTTCACAATATCACTCTCTGTGGTCAACTTTCTAAAAAATACATACAAGGATTTGGTTTTTGCTGCGTGCGTGCAAATCAGTCCTGTTATTATAAAGAAACCGAGGGTGGATTTAAATTGTAATCCAGAGAAGTCTCTTTCTGTGTGGGCTGACAGTTATGGCAGTAATGACTGTCTTTTGTAGAAGTAGTTTGCAATTGTTGTTATTAATTCAAAACATATGCTAGTCTTTACTGTCTGTAGGCACTGAATACACAGACCTGCTATTTGCATTGCCTTTAAACTTTTCGCATATACTCAAAGTGTTTTAACCAGAGGTCTTTGCACCATAAATTTACTTACATGTAGTTTAATTTGTTGTGCTTTAGAACAAATTCTGTCATGTCTGCATTTTATTTTCCCCACAGTGATAAAGTATCACAAGCTTGTTAACCATCATCTGGTACTGTGGATACCACTAGGACAATAAATAAAGTGCATTTGCCTTGATATAGTTTCAAGGAACATTGCACCAGCTAATGGTTTACAGGACTCAAACAGACAGTCGTTCTTGTACAGACATGTGTAATTTATAACCCTATTTAGAGCTGGTAAGTCAAAACAATCACTGTTGATTTGGAAATGTCAGGATCATTTATCCGCTATGTTAAGGTCACATCAGTGTTTCGTCTGTAAAGTTATGCAATCTTAATTAAGCAAGACTAATCACTCTCTGCTGCAAATTAGATGACACAGCCTGAAATCATCATCTTGTATTGGAAATGTGGCTATATTTGACTTTCCAGGTCACACTGGAGAAAAAAATGTTCAAAATGTTCTTCACATGGTCCCATTCAGATATGCAGAAGAAAAGTAACACTAAACTTAACGGAAATGTGTCCACAAAGCTGTGGAATCTTGATTATGTCATTAATCATTTTTTAAGGACAGTTTACATAATCTGCGTTATTATCATAACCAAGGAATATGTGCATTTCTTACATAAACAAAAGTTTATTAAATACTCAGTATGGTAGTTTACACAACAGTTTTTGTGTGGTTGCCAAGATGTTTCAAAATATGAAACGAACAGTAACATTTTACAATTAGGTCCCACTTGTTAACAATTACCATTTATTAATCATAATTTTAATTTAAAATTAATTTGAAAATAACTCATTTAAAATCACATGTTAACATTACTCAATGCACAATAACTAACATAAACAGCAACAGCTGTAATGTTATTATCTAACATTAACAAAGATTGACAAAAGCTGGACAAATATATTTTTCGTTGTTTCTTTAAGTTAGCTTTAACATTTACAATGTTAAAAAAAATGGAGCTGTATTGAAAAATGTTTTGAAAAATGATTACTGAGATTCTTAAATTTGGGTGCAGGGTCTAAAAATTAAAATGTTAATACAACACACCCACAATGGTCAAATGGATGAAAACATCCCAGAAATTAAGTCAAAAGTTTTATGAAAGGAACCAAATAATCTTAACAGACTTTTTCATTGCTCATGTTCATATAATACTGTCAATGTATCCAGAAATCTTTATTCACAGCTGAACCCTTTGGTCTATTTAGTTTTCACAAACAGACACTAAACATCTATTTTATGCTGCATTAGCTTGTGTGTAACCATGTGATGAGGCTTTCAGTAAAGGTGTAATAGTGATAATGTCATGTGCATGTTTGTGTTTGTTCAGATTTCAGAAATTAAATGAGACTTTGTCCACCTGGGGTTTAGCTTAAGGAAGTCATTGCTAAAAATATATTCAAATCTGTCAACACCTTTTTCCACTAGGTTGACTAATGGTTTTAAATATTAGTTCTGTTTGCACATGGTGGGAATGGATTTTGCTAGATGATGCCAAGTTACATCATTTTTATTGGGAACGATTCAAGCCACTTTTTCAAAATTTCACATCTTTTCTACCCGTCTAAATACTCTACGGATGAAGTGTAGGCTGAAAGTTAAATCTGAAGTGCAAGGCATTTCATCTTCGCAAACAACTTTCTGGAAACATTTATGGAGAATCAGCTAGTTGTAAGCTATTTCTATTTTTCAACTTTCAGTGTTTCAGTCAAAAATCCAAATGCACAAAAGTGTGTTTTCTTTAGCATTGCTTTAGTATGTTGATTTTAGGTTCTTCAAAACCATTTTACAATAGTAGTACTTCTCACGTGTCTAGAGACATGATCAAGCATCGAGGTCATAAAGTGATCTACATTTGTGCACCATCTATGATATTCTACACACACATGTATGGACGTACACACACACACTTCTTTACTCTGTGCATTTGCTTTACCTTTTTGGAAAGTTTTTTTTTTGTTTGTTTCACAATCTTTATTTATCTTGCATCTCTACTCATAGTTTCTTGTTTTCCTGTTCATTTCTTAGAAATACTGTTTACTAGACCATTCGAAGACAACAACATTTTACTTGCAAATGCTTTTAATGTACAGTCAACATCAAGTTGTCTCATTCTGGTTCAGATTTACAGCAAGCTGCAATAAAGTCCTAACACTCCAGGCTCTTTTTTTGATTTTTAGCAATTAGTTTGTGGCCCTAAAGTCTAGTGTAAGAAAAACGAGTCCATAGATAACTCAAACTTGGGTTGAAAACCTTCCCTTTTCAGATTACAGAACTGTTAAAAGACCACAAAAGCCTCCATGTAAAACTCGATGTTCAGCTTTAAGTCCCTACATAGGTTTTCTTGTACAGGGTTTTTAGCTGGTTACATTCATGTGGCATTTTCGGTTTACTGCTGAAGTTTTACAGCTTAAGAACATCTCGGGTCCATTTTCAGGCTTAAATCATATACCACACATACTGTACACACACATGTAAACAAACACACACACGCCTATCTTTAGTCGTGTACCTCCATAACCCTCACAGACAGTTATTCTGAATGACTCTTCTTTTCATGTTTCATGTCATTTTAATATATTTAAATTTCAGACACATTAAGGTCACATGGATTTTATCCAAATTCCTTGTGTACACAAAGCTATCTACCAAACAGGCAATTGTCTTAGCAATACTGTCAAACAGATCTCTGAAAGGAATGCATGTCATTCATGTTTTTAAATAAATAAATTACTCTTTTGTGAAACATAAAATGAGTTATTTATAGCAAAATGTGCAGGCTGAACTTAAAAAATAAATAAATAGAGCACTACACACAATGAAAGTGAATGGTGACCACAGCTGTCAGGCAAGATTTTCAGTGAACAATTTATATTTGAGTCTATTCCTCAAACAAAGCTTTAGACTATATGACTTCACACATGGACTATAACACACAAGCTGTATGAACTGCTGTTATGATGCTTTAATGGTCTTTTAGTCCTATGAGAAGCATTACAGCCCCAGTCACCATCCACTTTCATTGTATTGACTTTCTTCTGCAGAACACAAAAGAAGATATTTCGTAGAACAAACAACATTGACCCCTATTGACTTCCATTATATGGACACAAAACCACTGAGACATTTCTTATAATATCTTCTTTTGGGTTTTACAGAAGAGTGAATAAATGATGAAAGCATTTTTATTTCGGGTGAACTATCCCTTTAAGAGCTTCAGTTATACTAGTGTTCTCATATAGCCACAGTACATTTTCCACTTGGTTTACCTAATTTAAACTATTACCTAATAATCTTAAATGCTTAGGTTAAATCAGCAATGGACTGACACAAACTTACACTCTTTGAATCAAGTTATTGTATCCTGATGGCTCAGCATGTTTTACACATTAACCGATTTATTAGTAGTCAGTGTTGTAACTCTATTAATGAGCATAACAAAATGCATCCAACCCATCTACTACCAACATTTTATGTTATTCCGTTAGGAAAAGTATTAAACCAAATATTTTTAGCTGAACTCTAGTTAAAGTTTGAAACAAGCTCAATCCACCACAATTTAAAGTTAAAATCTTAATTGCCATCCTACATTTTCAATTACATCGAAGTGGCACCAAAGATATAGCCTGCAGTGCTTTCCCCACCACTTTAAATTAAAATACTGATTAGGAAAACACCTAACAGTCCTGTTTTCATCCATGGTAAATTAAATACAGCACCCTGACATTAACATACTCATTTAGTTTTGTGGTATCAACAGGTCACTCAAGGAGCTTGTCAAAAATTAACATAAACATCAGCAAATTAAAGTCTCTGATCTACAAGCATCTGCTCAGACACAAATTCATTCTTGAATATATCTGTAATGAGAGACATTAGATTATCCTGTACTGTAAGAGTCATGCAGAAAAACCTGACTACATCTTGACACTTTTGCTAAAACATACAGATCTGGACATACATCTATATTGTTTTAGCTGTGTATACATCTTACTTCAATGGACTGCTGAAGAGAACACATAAACGGCTATATTTTATAGCACTGACACAATAGTGCTTTATTAAATGTACAGAAATGTTTAGTCTACCTCAGAATAAGAGATGTGTGCTTTTAAACATTCCTGTGAAGACATCAATGGCGAGTAACAGATGGATGAATGATGACTTGTCAATAATATAACAGTCACAGACTGAACCAACAAAGTTTCTGCCACAAGTGTAATCGTGTTTCACTAGCTTAGATTTATAGGAATATAATCTTAGTTATGTTTTGGAAAGTTTTTTTTTTAAAAGGAAAATTGGTTTTTAAAGCAGATGATAAACAAAGTTTTACAGTGGTTCTTTGGACAGCCAGCAGTATTGACCGGAATCAATGAATAAATCCTTGTGAATAAATGCTTTTGACAACAGAAAGGCTAATGCACAGAGCCCCATGTCCAAACCACTGATTGGAGGACTGGCCGAAAAATTTAGCAAAAGGAACAAATAAACAACCAGGATGCCTCAGATGAGAGAAAGGTCCTTTATGGGACTTAAAATAGAAAGCTGGATGAAGGGCAGCTAGCTGTGAAGAAGGAAAATGTGCAGTGTTTAGTGGTTATTTACTACTTCATGGACAGCCTATATGCTACACAGCCAAATGGTAAAAATAAAACATGAAAACCATGTTTACAGTAAGACACGTTGGTAAGACAGGCAGGAAAGTGTCTAGACGCTCTGCTTGTATGGCTCTCTGCTTTTATGCTTCAGACAGTATTGTACTGTCTTCTCTGCTAACTTTGAGAATCTGTGCTGTGAATGTTAGCACATCATACAGATGTCAGATCAGAGTAAAAGCAGTAGCCGGGACCAGTTCCACAGGCCACAAGAGTTTACATTTATGTTGTTTCTCTGTGCACTCTATAATGAGAGGTTTGCTTGCTTAGATGTTTTATGTGTCTTGGAAGGGCAAACTCTTCACAAAAACCTCCTAGTTTCTCCTTTTGAGGCTTTCAAACAGCTTGACAAAGCCAAAGTGTTAGGAAGTGTACTCGAAGCTTTCATGGAGGGCAAACATTTGTTCTTTGCTTAAGGGCAGATGACTCACACTTGAACATGATGCCTGCCCTGAGTCCTCTTCACCTGTGAGAGTAGCAGAACAGCTCTGATCAAAGTCTTATTCAGTGTGACATGAAATTCATGTTTTAGAATTAGACAAAGTTATTGTCTTCCTGAACAAATGACCAATGGAAGGTGTTTAACCTTCAGATAACGTAAAGTATTTTATGATGTGGCTAATTTGTATGAATTCATACAGTGTGAATGGCATAGAAAGATATGATTATTGGAAAAAAGCAATAAGAAAACCACATACTAAAAGGTACTACCGAAATAAACTAAAATGAGATTTTACAAATTCATACAAATAAGCCACCTTAACAAAGTTGTTTTTGCCATTTTTGCAATCATGTCACCAAAATCAGGTAAAAAAATTTAAAAATTAAGCACAAAATATACTAAATATTACGTATTTGGTAATTAGTTAAATTAGATGTTTTCTGAAAAATGTTTGCTGTTAAAATTTCCTTTATAGTGCTTTGCTTTTATTTTAAAGCATGTTATTAAAGCACTGTTAAAAGTGATACTAAGTTTTAAACTGTTTACTATTTTAAACTGTTCAAAATTCGGAAATAATGATCAACTTATTTCTTGTATTTCTAATTCAGGGAGAAAAAGGAGACATTGGCTTGCCAGGTGCAGATGGACCACAAGGAGTGCCAGTGAGTCAATTTTGCTATTATTGTCCTCTTGTATCCTATTAAACAATGGTGTCACTTGGTAGGGATGTTTTCCAAGGCAAACATATTGAAAAAAGTGTAACAAGCCTTTTTAGCTGCAAGTATTAAACTTGTTCATATTGAAGAACTTGGTTTATCAAATTTATTACACTTATTCGCCTAATGTTTATATCTAGAAATGTATTTAAACATATTTTTTTTTCTATGCAGTTTTAACAAACAGTCCCATGTCACATTTGCACTCTAAGAAAACATCCCTTACACGTAAGATTCTTCGCAGTGAGTTTTAAAACTCAATTTTGTTGCGGAAAAAACCCGTTGCGGTGGTTTCATAAGGTTAAAAAACCAAATAAGGAAGTACATTCTTTAAATGGGGGTGTGTGTCAGAGCCACTTCAAGCAAGGCTTTGCACCAACCACAATATTTACAAATCTACATGCAGGATGGAACAGCAAACTTAACATGACCAGATTCTCAGAGATCATCTAAAGTAGAGCCAGCATGTCAACATGAAAAACATCTTACATTACAATCACTTGTACCATACAGCTGTCATTTTAACCAGCTGGGTGTTTCCATGTCAAAACATCCTGTACATTTGGCAAAAACATGATTTTTTTTAATATAAGGTGTTTTGCGTTACGGCTGAGCGGTTTTGACTCTTAAGACATCCAGCTCAAAAAACTTTTGGCCTACTTTCTTTGGCTAGTTTGAAACAGTGGTACACTATTGTTCAAATTTTGTGTCTGGGGTGTGTAACACATTTCATTTTTAACATAAATAATACCTCAAATTGTGGCATATTGAGGACAGTTCTAGGTAATCAGTTAGTATTAACTTTGTTTTCCTCCCTGATTGAGAGACAGTTAACATAAGTTTCGTTTGATCTAACTCAGATGGTGTTATATGCGTAAATGCAGTTGTCACATACATATCAAATTAACATCACACAGATCGTGTGAAAGCGGCAGTGGTGTTATTAAAACTGGCAGCAAAACTTAACAATATACAAGCTTGATTTACTTGTTAATGTCACCCACACACTTAATAAACCACCGCATGCCTTGCCAGTCTGAATTAACCACTTCTCCCACTTAATGCTTTAAGCATACATGTTTCTGTGTTAAAGATGGTATTTTGACGATTCCTCGATGTGGCATTCGGCCATTTCACTTCATGTCAGGTCATGCCTTGTCATGGCACATTATACAGCAGTATACACACAAAAAAACTTTACACCTAAAATTGATCAAATGTAATCGTTTACTCACCCTCATGTAATTTTAAGTACATGTGACTTTCTGTGTACCCCAAAGGTGAATTTTTGAAGAGTATCCTGGCACCTTTTTGTATTATGTAAGTGAATAGGGACTGGAGCTGTCAAGCTTTAAAATGACAAAAAAAAATAAATATCATAAAAGTGATTCATATCACTCATATTTATATTTAATACCATGTATTCTGTTATGTATTTCATACTTTTCCAGTTTTCTATAATATCTTTTTTCTCTAAATGTCTCTACTGCCTGTACTAACATGTATTTACTGTAAAACAACTTTTGTAACAATGTGAAGTTTAAAAAAAATAAAATACAATTTTATAATGTCTTAAGGCCGTAAGAAAGTCACACAAGTTTGTAATGATGTGAGGATTTTAAGTGAATTAAGATCATTTAAATTGTTATTAAGGAAAGTAGCTACAAGACAGCATGTGGCTAAATGACTCATTTCTCTATTATCAATTATGATAAATATTCTTTGCAGTTAATGAGCAGGTTCGGCTAAATCAGACTGTCAGCAATCAGCACATTTAGAAAACTTTGCTCAGTACTTAAAAGCTTAACTGTGATTTGCTACTAATTCATTTCCTACAACTAATCATTCAATCTTAAATTGGCAAATTAACACTTGGCTCATTTTTATAGTCAGGTTTGACATCTTTCATCATGTAATTACATTTACAATCTTTCCTACATTTCTGCGGTGCACCTCTCAAATTAAATCCCACCAAAGGCCTCAGAAGTTTCTTTTTTTGATGTAATTCAGTCTTTCTAAAAGAAGAGCCTTTCACTGAAACAGTATCGTTGGGGGTCTTTCCCTGTGAAATGACTCATTAACACAAGGTAATATGCAGGCATCTCCATTTTAAAGGTTTGCGAGTGTTCTCGTTTTTAAAGCCTTTGGTCTCTATCAAACATACCCCTTGATGTTTCCTTCACGTGTCTTGATGTCTCTCAACAATATGCTGTATGTGCTTTGTTAACCTTAGATGGAGATTTGACTCATGGGTTGTGACTGCCTGTGTATCCGGTTCGCTTTGCATTTGAAACCGCAAGAACAAATTGATTCTTTACAGTAAACATTTGGGCAAACAACAGCAGGTGCTGAAAAGATTAGTGTTCTAAGCTGCTTTGATGCGGGACCCACTTCCACAAATGGGCTCTGAAATGATTAGACTTTGCATTGAAGCGTGAATGTTTTCTGGTAAAAGGCACATTTGTAGTGTCTCTGTAGGTCCTCATCAGGGTATTAGACAGGGTGTGGGAAGTTATTATTCAATTTGTGGCAGGAAGGAAAGGGGGTGTTAGGTTCTTACATTACATTTTGGAAAAGAATAGTGGTACCATTTTGGTTTAGTGCTTATCTGTTAATATTATCTTCATTTTGAATGTACTGTTTTCTTAACACTTGAGTACAACTTAATTGCCTTCATTCAGGGTTAAACAAATTGACGCGTCACACAAACGTAACTTTTTAAAGACTATTTCTGGTCAGAAATATTCTTAATGTTAATGTTATATAAATATATATTTTCATGTTTAGGACAGTGGGATTATTTTGTCTTTGCATACTGTGTTGCTTGAAGCAAATCATATATAAGTCATATATCTCCATCACATGTTAAACTCATATTTTAGATTTTATGGCTTAATGTGACAAATATTCCATATGAAAATATATAATATATATTTATATATATATATAAACCTATATAAAAATGGTTCTTCTATGGCATCATAAAGCCCCTTTATGTTTTAAAAAGAGTAGAAAACTCAACCTGATACATCAACGTTAAATATGTATTTCAAATATTAAAAGTGCTCTTGGGTAAAACAATATCCTTGTCCGTCAGCTACATCAGAAATGCCACAGCAGACATTAATACAGCAGTTTAACAAAGAACAAGATCTTCAAGCACAGTTGAGCCAACATTGCAGTTTCTGTACTCTCCTTGTGCATAATCAATTAAAAGTTTGGTTTCCCCCGGCATTATATGAGGTGCATCACCACCACTTAATAGACGCTCAGAGGAAGCAGATAGGTGGAGGAAGTCCTTAATGGATCTCAATTAAAGTAATTTAGGAGGCTAGAAAAACAGACAGCGAAAATGTGTGAATGTCAATTGTGTCCTGTTCTTGGCAGGCTACCATTTGAGCTATAGCTTTGCCAGAGCATAGGATTAATAGAGTGGCATTCTGGTAATGGTGTAATGACAGCAATCGAAGAAGAAGAAGATGATAAATGAGCACAAGGTCATTAGCTCGACATGTCATGTCAGTCATAGCATTATGTATGTATACATAAACTGTATGAATGACATATATCTTGTCTTTTCCAGGGGATCCGTGGGCTTCCTGGTGAGGCGGGGCCAATCGGACCACAGGTATGAGCTCACTCACCCATACTGTACATTACAGTAATTACTTTGTGAGTTAAAATAATGAATAAAAAGCAGCCAATTAGAGTCCATAGAGAAATAAAAATTCCTCCAGTACTGTTTAAAAAGCTTCCCAGGTTGAGACCTCAAGAAGCTGGATGATAAAATGACAAGAGTATGATTTTACAAATTCTAGACAAAGGGTTAATTTACTCTGGATGTTTTTAGTAAAATAAAAAACATTTTTTCATGTTGTATGAAAGTAGTAATTAAACAAATGCAAAGAAAAGGGTAACTGTAAATACCAATAAGTTCAACAACTCTTGAAAAAGCATATACCATCTGTAAGTTGTACTTTAAATTGTAACACAGTGTATAACACACTGATCGTATCGATCTTGTCTTCTGTGGTTAGGGGACAAGAGGTCCACCTGGCCAGAAAGGTTCATCTGGACCAAAAGGACCAGTAGTGAGTAAACGTCTCTCTGGGATACTTCAGGCTTACGTTTTTACCTACTTATTGTGTCAACTGACCCGTTAAAATGGGATACTTCAGAGAAATTGGATTGGAACGTGGCCCGAGCAGCTGTAGACCCGCTCATCAGATCTGCAGCCACGTTGTGAGAAAGGAAAGAGAACAATTTGGACAGAGGTCAAAAGTTAACCACTGATCAGTGTGGGACTGTGGGGTAAACAATGTTAGGCTGACCTCTGTTGGTGAGAGCCAAACATTTGGCCAACTGTTTGTGTGTAATGGGTTTCACAGGATGTACTGCTGCCATCTTGTGGTGCGTACAATTATGAGAGAGTCGGTCCATGAAAATTATTTAGATGAAGACACAAGCTTTTGAAAAAATATTTTTACTGTGGTACAGAGAGATGATGAATACTATCATATACAATTAATTAAAAAAATATTTTTAACAATTTGAAATCACATGGCCAGTCTAATACTGCATTTATTATTTCGCTTTTGAAATAAATACTGTCACAGTTAAAATATTTAAAAAAATAGCATAATAGCGTATGAGTTCACTTCTGTGATGATGTTCGTTCCTAGCTACATTATATTTTTGTGTCTCTTCTCTGAATGCTTTAGGGTTGCCAGATCTGCCTAACAACACCAGTCTAATGGCCAAACAAAACTAGCCCAGTGACCAACCCAAAGACAAAAACTCAAAATGTTCCTCTCAAACCTAAAATACATATTTTACAGTCACTGTTATGCAAAACACATTTTCTTATTGAAAATCACTGCACACTGTAGTATTATTATAAAAAGAATCCTTTTTTTAAATAATTAAATAATCTTACCTTGACTAATCTTACCTTGATTGACAGGTCATAAACAAAATCATATAAACTTTTTTTAACCCACCTGAGCAGATATTCTAGTGGGGAGCGTTCTGACACGTGAAGCGCAATGGAGTTCGATTTCTGCTCTGTGTCCTTTGCCAGCCTCTCTCTCTCCACCCTTTGATTTCCTATCCTCTCTATCCAATGTCCTATCTAATAAAGGCACTAAATTACCCCAAAAAAGCTTTAAAAAAGTTGCAACCTGCAGCAAAAGTTTAAGGGTCAACTACAGGAGAAGGTTTGAGCCATGTGTTTAAAGGGCTTTACACTTGGATAGTTTTTGATGGCTAGATAGTTGACCAGTAAAAACGCATGCTTTTGAGTGACCAAGTGTAATTGATTCTGGTGGTCTTTGACTGTGTTTAATTAATTTAAGTAAGTTATTTTTCTCCAGTGGTTATGCTGAAGGTTTATTTGTAGTCCACAGAACAGGCCGGAACATGTTATCAGCATTGGCTACTTTAGTCAGACGGTATTTAACTCTGCATCCTTCCTGCTTAAATCCTTCAGGGCACAGCAGGACCTGTAGGGCCCCCTGGAGCTGATGGACTCGTCGGCCCCAAGGTTGGTCTGATCCAAACATCACCTTTAGCAATTATGCTAATACGCTGACCTGATTCTGCTGGGAAGAGCCGTGCAGAGATTGCATTTACTCTTCTCTTGGAATTATGCTCCTTATCAAATGGATTATGAAAGTGCGCTTAGGACATCATTTTGTCCCAGCTTGCTGGTTTTATAACAGCTTTTATTCGGTGTCTTCAGTATTTAAAGTGATTAATATTGTAGTCTTTTATCCATCTCTCGAAACAAATGGCTTCTGCCTGCTGAGTTACAATGGACGAATGATTGTTTTATGCATGTAAGTGTGTGTTGTGGATGTTTCTAAGTTTACTCACTTGACTCTTGACTTGTCTTGTCTGTGTTTAGGGTAGTCCAGGAGAAAAAGGTAATGTGGGTATTCCTGGTACCCAAGGACAAAAGGTAATAATTTGATCTTTTTGATTGGTTTATATATTTTCAATGTTTTACTCAATTGTTATTGGGGCCAGTGTTTTACTAGATAAATCGAGTTTGTTTAATAAATTTTAGAGGTATTTTTTTAATTTAATAGGGTGACACGGGCGAGCCAGGGATCCCAGGGCTTCAAGGTGCTATGGGTCTTACTGGATATAAAGGACACAAGGTAATTCACGAGGAAAAAGTCTACTAACCTTCCAAAACGTAATGCTAAAATTAAGATAAACGTGATATGGTATTAACAATGCCAAGACCATTAGTTAAAAGAGAATACACGTCCTAAAACAAGCATAGGCTTACCTTGAATTCGTTTTAAGTTGCTTTAGATGGTGGTCGCTGCATTTTGGAGCTTGGTTAAAGCTACACTAGTTTACATAGTTTTAGCTGGATTTTCCGGGCAGGATTTTACATTAATTCAATTTTTTTACATTAATTAAACACATATATACATAGATTTTTTTATTCTATACAAATATAGTATTAGGATGTGTAAGGTTAATTCAGGGTGGTGTTGCATAGCAGATAAACAGGTTGTAATATCAAATAAAAATTCAGCAAAATTTATAAACACAGGTTGCTTCATGAGGCTGTTAATTACATTAATTAATACATTAATTAATATCTGTAATTAATGTACTTTGAAAATGAAACTGTTTTTCAGGGAGAGAGAGGAGAAGCTGGTCTCAAAGGCATTCAGGTACAGCACCTGCATGTCCTTCAGATTTAAAACAGATTTAAAAACTATATCGGATTTAAAACTATATACTATACTACACTACTATACTACTATACTAAACTATATGTTTTTTAATAATGTGTTTAATACTTTTCAGTGCCATTATATAAAAAATGATTTTTCAAAGCTTTGGATTTGATTTCAACCAAAGTTCTCCATGCTATAGTAGCTCAGTTCATCTTTCAGCTCAGATGTTCAACCTGCACACTTAATGTTTTTGGTGCGAGTTTGTTAATTTTACCAATTGGTACAATACTACAAATATTATAGCTAGATTTGCACTGTTTATGGAGTCTGAGTTCTCCCAAAGCAGACCAAGTAAGATAGAGAGATTAAAAATAAAAATCAAGCGTTCTGAGATGCATGTAAAAGATGAGCTTGAGGCAATGTTGATGCTGTGTAAGTTTACACAGACCAGTAATTGCAAAATAGCATGGATAAGTGTTCACCATCTCTGTGAGCCTGGAATTACATTTACAAATGTAGTTAATAAACAGAAAATGTTTGTATATCAAAAGAGACTCCTACAGGCACTGTAATAACGGATTATTATTGATTCTTATAAGGTTTTTACTTTAGTTTGAACTACAAGACCAGATGCTACAATATGATTTGTGTACTTTACTGTAACTACTGTCGGTGGGTTTCACCATCCTAACTGAGTCAGTTCAGCGTCTCTCATTTAAACAGAAGTGGTACACTTTTCTGAATGTTATCCTCCTGTTGATTTTTGAATGCAAATGATAACCTTTTACAGTTAGAGAGCCCTGCTAACACAGACCACCTCCTATCACTTTACAGGGTGAGAAAGGCAGCAGTGGGGTACCTGGAACACCTGGTCTTTCAGTAAGTGCACATACACCTCACATCCAGCAGGGGGCTTGTGTTGTGCCGCTGCACTCCACCATGTGCAGCAACCAGTGCTAATTATACCTACTTATTCCTTGTTGAAGAATGTTTCTTCTAAACTTGTTAACATATCTAAACTAAGTTCAAGTACTGTCAATACAATTACCTCTCTTTTTAAAATCGATTTATAGTTATATTTAACACCACAAAATGGACACTACCTGTTGTATTTACTAATATATTTAAAATAATATATAAAATGTACGTTTGGTCTAGGTGCAACTTTAATATTTATTATAAACATAATCTTAAAAATCTTTTAATCTGAAGGTGGATATTTCAATGTTTGAAATTACTTTTGTAAACAAAAATATAACAGTGCCAATATATTCATTTCTTTAATTAACTAAAATTTTATTTAAAAAATATTTTTGAAATGGATTACTTGGCAAATAAGAGTCCAACAGAGACAGAAATTTCTTCAGTGCTGTTTAAAAAGCTTTCAAGGTTGAGACCTCAAGAGTATGATTTTACAAATTCTAGACAAAGGATGACTACTTTTAAAGATGATCAAATATTACAGTGTTTATTTATTTCAGATTCTTTTAGTCACAACATAATTCCCACAGTTACAATTGTGTTATTTCATGATTTTGATATGTTGTCTCAAAACGTTTGACTGGTAGTGTATATTTCAACATGTTTCTGTTTTAAACATTTTATATTTAAAAAATAAAATGTGTTAAAATTTCTATTGAATTCCATATAATTTAATACTTTTGCTTTAAATTCATAAGCAAATCCTGCTTGTCACTTAAGAACGACGCACTACCTTGTCACCCATGTGTGAAATGGCTCAATGATGAAATTAGAATTTAACTTGGAAAAACATCCATCTGCGAGGATGTGGTGCTAATTTCTTAGAAGTAATGCTCAGCACATCTCCACAGAAATCTGACTCACAGACATTGACTTACAAAACGACACTGTACTTCTTTTATCAGTAACAGATTAGAGAAATGTGTAAATGAGATAATATAGAGTTTATAATCTTCATGTTCAGTAGCTCACACTTTTGAAACGACTCATTTAAAGTAGTTAAACAGACACACACACAAACACACACACTTAATATCACATCTTCTTTAGTCCATTGACAAACACATGTAGAATTTACAAATCATTTCCAGACGCTTCCCCTGCCAGCGGGTCTATTGTCTGTTCCACACTGTGTTTAAACTAGTCTCCTCTCTCTGATATTGCCATAAAAGTTTTAAAAGCAGTTCCTTCTTTCTCTATTTCCTCCTAAACCAGGGTGAAGTTGGACCCAGAGGTAGCAAAGGAGAGGTTTGTAAAATTGCACAGCTCAGTCACATTTAAACCATTCCACCATATTTTACACAAGAAACAAGATCGTCTCCGCCTGCTAGGGAAATAGCATGGGACCGCGGCGCACTTCAAAGCCCTTTTGAAGCATGTTCACAAAGCGTGTACATTTGACAACTTGACATTTATACTTAGCTGGTTTCTGCGTGCAGTCAAACCACATGGGCAAAGTGGATATTGTGTAAACTAGAGGACATTTTTTATGTACAGTACATGTTTTTATTTTGTGATTTGTAAGAAACCTGCAAATAAATGGCTAGCTTTTAAAATAATGTACAGTTTTACTACTAAATAGAAAACTGATATAACTATTACATATGTTTATAAGTATCTTTACTATTTACAGTAATATGCAATAATCTAAGTTATATGAATCTATATGTACTGTACATACATCCCTTAGTGTAATTTATTATTTGTACATTGTCTTGTTATCGTAACAGAACTTGAAATATATACAATATATAATGTAATGACCCAAATGTCTGAAAACATTTTAAGGCCACTTCAGATACAACACACACCATTTATCTCACAAATGTTTTTATCTACTAGAAAGGTATTCTGGGTGAAACTGGAGTCAAAGGTGCTGATGGACAGAAGGGAGACATGGGGCATGTCGGCATAGTTGGTCCACGTGGGTTTCCCGGACAGGACGGGTCACCGGGGCAACCTGGTATTCCAGGCTTTCCAGGAAAACCTGTATGTCATTTCCCATAGCTACATATTACCAATTCAATTTTTTTTACAGCCATCAGGTATTTTCTTTCACAATAAGTATTTAAATAATAAACATGAACTGTGGCATGTGACATCAAATGTGCTGATTCATGCAAAACATTATGAAATGACCCGCAAGGTCGCAGGTACTGACTGCGTAATTGCTATAAAACTTCCTCTATTATCATTGCATCCTTGTCATTTCTTTGAAAGCTAAATGCGTTTTTCATGTACAGACACAATCTAATAAGTGACTCAATCTGTATTGCAGGGTAAGCCTCCCTCAGAGGAGTACATGATTAAACTCTGTGGGGACATTTTGAGAAGTGAGTGTCTCACCTTGTTCAAGGTCATTATTTGAGAACCGAATGTACAGAGTAGTTTCTCCTTATTTATTTTTGATGTGATGTTAAATGTATTTTTAACTTTAATATGTAAAGAACAAAGCTTGATCTGAGACACCCAATTAAAACAGTTGCAACAAAGTAAAGTAGGTATTTTTGAGTTAATTTGCTGAGCTTTTACATTGCTTTGTGCTAAAGAGGTCATATTATACATTCTTTATCATTTATATTCCCTGCGGTCTACTTACAAGCTCTGTTCCAAAATTTAATGACTTGCCTCACTGCCTGCATAGACAACATCCTAACAACCATAAAACAACAATGCTTGCCATGGAAATAGCACTTTAGCACAAATATCAACTCACATTTGCCTCTCCCAGATAAAGATATCTACCTTTTGGAACAGCTCTTGTGTTACAAGCTCAAAGAATTTCAGAACAAAACATTTTGCTTGTGACTGGCTTCTTACAACAAAGAGGAAGGTTTAAGATGAGATCACTAACAATTTAGTTTCTTATTTCCTTTAATAAACACAGCGAATCTAATAATCTCCGTTCTAACTCATCTCAGATCAGCTGCCCCAGCTCCTGCAGACCATGACACCTCATCGCTGTGAACCCTGTGAAACTGTTAAAGGACCCCCGGGACCACCTGGAGCTCCAGGTCTTAAAGGTTCCAGTGGACCTCCTGGTTATCCCGGCAGGCCTGGCTCTCAGGGCTACCCGGGACCACCGGGCATCCAAGGGCCTCCAGGTGTCAAAGGTAACAAAATAACAATTATGCAAATGCATTGGGCTTTAGGTTTGTATTTTAATTGCATAATGTGCCAATCTTTTAGGGGACACTGGCTCGCGTGGTTTTAAGGGCAATAAAGGAGAGAGCAGGCCAGGACATCCAGGGCCTCCCGGGGACACAGGTACAGTATCATTATTATATAATATAGCTGAAGCGTCTGCTTTGCTTTTAAGAGCATGAGTGTTAAAAGGGTCTGTCAAAACACATTAGAGGCTTAGTGCTCACACAAGTGATGTGGGTTTAAGCCCGAATGGTAACATTCTGATCCCATTCACGCCTAATTGCATAGACAGACAGACAGACAGACAGACAGATACTGTAGATAGACAGACAGATAAATATACAGATAAAAATCTTAAACTATTATCCTCTTTTGACAATAACAGGGATGCAAGGCCCCCACGGCACCGATGGCATTGGCTTTCCAGGTCCTCCAGGAATACCCGGTAAATCCGGGATTCCAGGTGTTCCGGGGAAGCAAGGTCCTCCTGGGCCAGCCGGCATGTGCGACATGTCCATCTGCTACCAAGCCTACAACCTCAGGGGTGAACACTACAGTAAAGGACCTGATTTCTAACACACACTCAGGAAACACATGGGCTCAGCTCGCAGGCCGCCAGAAGCGCCACAGCAAATCCAGAGGAATTTACTGATGCGCCCGGGGACTTGTTTGTGCCATGGCATTTCAGCAGTTAGATCAAATAACGCTCATTATATTAACATTTCAAGAAGAGAAACTTGAAAAGTTTGTGTAGATGTGACCAAGAAACGATTAGGGTAGATAAAAAGATCATTTGAGAAATTATACAGCAAGTATTTTAATATGTGAATTGGTGGATGGTAATATGCCATAAACATATCAATAACATGAATATGTATTGGTGCAGCTTTGATTGGGCAGTGAACTGAATTATTGACTGTACTTAAATCTAAAACCATTATTAAGTTTTTGTTTAATATTTTTAGTGATATTTCAAGAAGTATGACTTTTTTGTACCAAAACTATTTATTCCATTTTGTGTATTCAGGAACTTGTGAATTTATTTTTATGCATTTGCAGAGTAAAAAGCTTTGACTTCTCTCATAAAACATCTCAATGATTTTAAAACTCTTTACATTCTGCTAATATATAGGTTGTACTTGTTTTTTAAAGACTGTGTGTAACTGTTATTGGTCACTTCTAAACTAACTATTCAAAAAAATGCAAAAGCTAATAACAAATTCATATTTATAATCCTGTTGCTGTTGTTTTAAAGCTGTGTGATTCTGGGACAATGTGTAAATGATTTTAATGTTTTGACTAATTTATCTCTCTCATGAGCTCATGCTTAGGGATTTGTTTAACAGGACAAAATAAGTTAATAAAAACTTACACATATTGCTGGTGTTTGCGCTGTGGATTCATGAAAAACTGGTACTTATGTTATACAAGTAAGCACATAAACATGCAAGAGGAGTGGTGAGAAAAATCTGAGGTCATCAAGTAGGAAGTAGATTATTTCAAGATATGATTCACATTTTTGCACTAGCAGCCACATCAGTTTTTTTTTGCTGTTCCCAGAAGCTAGAAATCAAAGCGAGCAGACAGAAAAGTGCACTGGGGTAAGTAAAAAATTAGGTTTTCACAGATCATAATATTAAATGCTTTCATGTTATTTAACTCTAAAATAATACATTTATTTTAATATCCTTTAGGTTATAGATAACCACCAGGATGGAAGTGCTTAACACCACACCAGCGTTTTACTACGAATCCGAATACACAGCTTTGCAACTATGCAACCTGATTGCCATAAATGATTTCTCCAGACAGTTTCTTCCACCTCTGTACTACATCATCTTTCTTGTTAGCGTGGTCGGCAATGGAGTAGTTCTGTTTATCATGTACAAGTTTGAAAAGCTCAGCACGGTCACAAATATATTTCTCATCAACCTGGTGGCATCCAACATTGTTTTTACCTTCACGCTCCCATTCCAAGCGGTTTACCATTCCAACGAGTGGATCTTCGGTGAGGTGCTTTGCAAAATAGTGAACAGCGCTTACTATCTCGGTTTCTACAGCTCCATTCTCTTTCTCACGCTCATGACGTTTGACCGCTATCTGGCTGTGGTCCACTGTGTGGTTGCCAGCAAACGACGCAGGAGCTGCTACGCTGTTTTGTTGTCTGTAATCGTCTGGTGCATTAGCCTGGTTGCAAGTCTTGAACCCTTCTTCCTTTTCACTGTGGAAGAGAGTCAAATGTATGGACTGATGTGTGAAGAAGTCTTCAGCGAAGGCCAATGGAAGATCTTTGGACTTTACAAACAATTTGTGTTCTTTTTCCTTATCCCATTGGTTGTGTTTGTGTACTGCTACTTTAGGATAATAGTAACGGTCATCTCCACTCGAATAGTAGGGAAACATAGAACAGTGAGGCTTATTTTTGTTATTGTCCTGATGTTTTTCATATGCTGGAGCCCGTATAACATTATACTGATGATAAATGAGAACAAAGATGCCGGCGAGTGTGACGACAGTCTGGATTACGCATTGCGCATCACTAGCAACATTGCTCGCCTTTACTTCTGTATTAATCCCATTTTCTACACCTTTCTAGGAAAAAAGTTTCAGAACCATGTGCGAAGACTATTAGCGGATAAAGTTCCCTGTTTAACACAGTATAACTCTGTCAGTGCAAGCAGCAGATCTTAAGCCTAAAGATGATTGGTCGGTATGGATAATTGTACAGAGTAAAACAGTTTTGTAATTTCATATACTGTAACACTTACTGTACGCACCTTACACTAAGAAAAGTAGATAAAAAGACAAAAGTATTGCTTGATGAAAAAATAAATCATGTATATATTGTTAATCTGTGTGTTTTAATGATGTTGGTTAATGTATATATTAAAAACCAAGATGATCTTGTTTGTTTTTGTTCATATATGTAGTGTGCACATACAATACAAGTTTGGCATCTGTATTTATTCACTAAAATACAGAAAAGGAAACAGTGTGGGAGTGATACTAAAAACAATCAGCACATCTGATTATTGGGCAATGTTTTAATGTGTTCATGTGTCATGTATTGCTACACAGCTTGCTATTGCACAATTCTGCTATTGGACCCTCCTCCCTTTCTTAATGTGGGTGAGATGTACATTGTCACAACATTTTCTAAATTAAGTTGCTTTTGGAGATAATACATTTCATTAAATTTATAAATAAATTTCAACGCATTTCCTTATTTTTCTTGCAGCATGTCAGGCGTTAAATAAAAATCATGATAAACATGGGCAAAACCCCAAGTTACCATTTTAACAAGTGCCAACCTCTACCCTTCATCATGTATCTAGCTGCCTTGCAATGCGGTTGCAGAGGTAAACTGATAATGCGATTAGCAGCGGGATCCTGAGGGGCTTCTCACCATGCCGCAGTATGTGATTGCATACAGGGCCTGAGGTGCTTATGGCCTGTTTGTGGAGAACCTCCCTCACTGGGGGAGCAGAGAGCATGATGGGAATGTTGTGTTGAGAAAAGCAGAAGACCAGGGTGAGTCATTGGTTAAAATAGAGCAGTCTGGGTTAATGACACATAGTCATTTACTGTACGAGACATCTCCAGCTGGGAATTAGTGGGGGAGAGAGACGAAAATGATTTTTATAATAATATATCCTCTAGGCAAGGAGAAATAAAACAGAGGTAAAATCACTCTGGCTAATCACATTTCAGTATGTCTCCAATCAGGTAAAATTAGAATAAATGAGTTGTAATAGAGGGCCGCAGAATCTGAGGTACAAGTTACTTGTCCAAGTCGAAACATGATCATAAGGTGGCTTATTTAGGGTGGCTAAAGAACAAGGATTTAATAATGCAATAATCCATTCTAATATTTTTGCTTAATATTTTTGCTTAATATTTTGCGTATATTCATAAACCAACAACAAAATAAATATTTAACCTCATAAATGTTTAAATATTTTGGTATTTAGGTACGTGGATGTTACCGGGTACCGTGCACACAGGAAACGTGGAGACAGGAATTCAAAGGAATAGCTTTACTTAGAAACTTAAACAGGTAATGCATCCAAACACGATACCAACTAAAATTACCAACTAAAAGAACTGGTGCGTGGAGTGCAAGGCATTCTGGGAACTGGAGTCCTGGGGGAAATGTGAAGCTGTGACAGTGGAAAAGTGGGGAAATATTGTTTTTATTTGTCTTACTCAAGCTTGTAAAGTTATGAATTACTTCGAACATAGAAACCTCTAATATAATCACATCATGTGTATTGTTGATTTTAAGAAACTTTAAAACTTGTTTTTAACAGAAATGTGTTCAACAAGGTCTGTTTGTGTGCAATTGAGCTAAATGCCCCCAGAGCCTTTTTAGATTTTGCATTAGCTTACTACAAGATATGACAAAATGTGGTCATTTGCTATAACATTGAATAATGTTGCAGATATGTCTTTAAAACATTTAAGGCACTTTAAAGACAGAAATCTGTCACCTACTGCCCTTAAGTTGCTCAATTACATTAATGGTGCTTCTTGCATTTGGTTGCATAGTTCACTATCATGAAGCCACAGTCAGGTCTGGATCTCTTTCTCTTTTCACAGAGCCCTCATATATTCTCTTACGGTGCTATGGCATCATACAGTCTTGCATATTACATACATATCACAGTCTTGTTGCCTTTCAAAGCACCTTAAGGTTGACTCTTATAAGCATCCTCTTTATGGTCACTATGATTCCTCTATGCTCCTTTTTACACAGCCCAATTTATTGCAGACATAAAAAAACATTTTTGCCTTGCTTTCCAGTATAACCTTTCAAAAGATCCTTGGAAAATGGGATAATACTTAACTAAAGTATGAATTTGGAGGAGGGTGGGATCATGGACAGGGAATCATATATAAACTTATTTATGAACATATAATAAAAATAACCCCACATGACAGTAGTGGTATGAAACATTTCAAGCGAGATCAAATATCAGAAGCTTACAAGATATAAAGTTTTAGATTGAAATATAATTGTTTTTGTATTATCAGGGTCAGACAAAGTCACCTGTAGATGAAAAAATGACAATACCAGAAAATTTTAAGAAATTCAAGGACAGCGTCCAAAAAAATGATAAAGTATGCACAGTAATACATTATGTAACTACAGTGGCAGACACTAATTAATCACATTTATTGTAAAGTATAGTCAAACTTTGCTGGACCTGCAGCACAACCTACTATGAGAAAGGTCAACCTTTTTGATTTCAAGGTAAAAATCATCCCTTTCTATTAAAAATGTGGGGGTGCAAGTGAAGCAATTCTTCCTGCCATTATTGGCATTCTTCTAGTCGTCTATATCAAAGAAAAACGCAAAAAGTCCCTGTGGAAGAAGATTATAAAACTTATTCTGAGAATATAAAGCAGTCTAATGTTGTACCCTAATGTATTCTATATTTATTTTAAAAGAACAGACAAATCTAGCTTCTATCTTCCAAATGTATGTTGAATTTCACTTAATTATAGAATTATAGCACATGTACCTTGGTGTATACAGTGCTTCCTGGCACAACAATTGCCAGCGATTTGTTTTTTTAACTCTCTCTCTCCCACTTGGCTCGTGATTTGGACGTCTTTTCCTCTAAGCTGTTTTTTGAGTCACAGGGATTTTTTAAAGATTGGGTTCTTGACTTTTAAATACAGCTGTGAAATAAGCATGCACCTTGGGTTTTAAAAGCAATTTCCAGGTTGTTGCCTCTGACGATGGAGTACACTGCAATTCATACACGCACACATGTGTGTGTTTCTCATTATCAGACCAATCCTTTATCATCCCCCTATTACCTTCACAGGTGATTTCTGTCCAATAATTCTCTACTACAAAGAAAATCTGTCTTTATCCAAAGTTCATAATTTTTTCCCCTGGTCATTCTTCACAAATACACACATAGCATATTTAGCACAGATTGTGCCACATCGTCCTATTACTTCCTCCTTTCTCTCATGTGATGTGACAAACATGAGTGATGCTTATATTACCAGCACAGGAACACACCACAAGTGTCAGAATTTTGCAGAGATGTCACATCATAAGGAAAAATTGTCAGGGAGGACAGTAAAGATAAAGCACTTTTCATCTCTCAAAAAATATATAATTAAAAACCATAATATCTTCTTTTTAAGTTGACCCTAACACTACATAATAAATATAAGTGTTGGGATCTGTGAGGGTTAGGTACTGTGCAAGAACTCCTTAAAATGCTCCATGAGATAAAAACTAAGTGAATGAAAGGAATATTTTGTCTTTTTCATGCTAGGCCTGAAAATTGGAAGCTTGCTTCTAATTTGGAAAAGCTCAGTTTGCCCAACAGAGGAAATCTACATCAGACTGGAAGGCAGCTGGTGGCCAATTTGAAGAAAAACTTTTTTGAACGGAGTTGTCTCCTGCTCTCCCGAGGCCCCGACAGCGGCGCACTCGACAATGAAACCAGCCAATAATTGCTTTGCCTCAGGAGCTAGCATGTCTCTCTCCCCCACCAGTACGCTAGCACTGACAACATACAGCCTTGGGAAAAAGCCAGACGCTCGTGTCTAGAGGGCAGAAGATGGCTGACAAAAGCACCAGGAGGGAGCCTACTGCACAATCAACAAGCTAGGGGAGGGAGTGGTGAAGGGTTTTTGTCTTTTGAGAATATTACTGGATGTTTTAGTGCTAAATGTGCTTTTATAGAATCACCATAACTTGTAATTGTACTGTAAGCCTCTTTCAAAGAGAAGATTTCAATGGGTTTGTGGAGGTGTAGCATAAGATTAGTCAGCTTTTTATTTAAAGAGCTATATGCCTCTTTTTTCAACATTTTTTTTCCTCTGAGGTCTGCTTATAGTGTTAATTAAACCATGGTGTACCATTAAGCATCAACAAAATCAAGCCATATATGAATAATTAAAAAATACAAACACCATGTGGGACTATAGATGTAGTTGTAAACCTCAGCAGATCTCAGCAATATTTTTTAATGATAATATACTGACTGGTTGGAATAATATCTAAATATGCTTGAAACAAGATATGTTATTTAAAAATTACTCTCCTACACAATTTAGTTTTTCTGTAAATCAATTTTTTTATAGTGAGGGCCTCCTAAAATATGAAATATGAAAACATGTTTCACTATGTTTGTGAGGACATTGTCAAAAATACTGCCCTCAAGTATAGCCAGACCTTCACACACACACACACGTCTGGACATGGCCCATCACTTAAGGGACACGCTGCTCAGTGGTGGAACCTCCTTAATTTGTGGAGATGGTCCGCAACCTGTCCCCAGACTTTGTCAAATGCCCTCGGTTGTTTACATCGTTGTTTATATAGCTCTACCTCTCCAGTGGCAGTTTTCAATAGTTTTATATGTTTGCAACATTGACAAGAAGTGCTTCTTAGCAATTATATTTTTATACATGTCAATCATCCAATGATGTATTTTCTGAACATGGAGCAGAGTTTCTTTAGCTGTATTGATTTACAGATTCTACAAAACTATACAATCCATAATTATACAAGTTTACATGCCAAAACAGTGTATTTTAGAAGACTGAAATTGAAATTACTGCAGAAAACTTCTCAGTGCTATCATAATGTCCCCTCCGCTGAATATCAAACTGATTTATGGACACGTTTTTTAAATACAGCCCCAAAGTCGTATTTCTCATTGTGAATGCTTGGTTTTCATGAGCGTGAATATACTGTGCAATGTTTCTCATTTGTTAATTCAGGCATGACACGCAGCAACATATTTTGTTTGCTTTACTCAGGGCCAAAGTTCATCCATACAGCACTTTTTTAAAATTAGCTTTATAATTTACAGTGTAGCTTCTCCTTCAGTGTTGCATACTGTACATTTTCATAATGAACTAAATAAAGTAATTATTGGTTAGTCTGAGGAGCCAAAGTTAAAAAGCACTAACAAATGCATAATGAAAACAGTATTGAAAGAGTTTTGGCTAATGTCCCTCTTTATTAATTTCAAAGCTTTTCTAATTCTGTTAATTGTCAGACCCCTTATAGGGTCCAAAGCCCAAATTAATGTGAAACACTTGTGAACACTTACATAATGTATAATATTAATTATATGCATGTGCTGAGTGAACTTAATATATGCATCAATGTAACAGAGTCAAAACACATTGTGTGAAATTTAAATAAAAAATCAAACTTTAATTAAATCAAATAAAAGGTTAAATTTAATTAAAGGTTGAGATGATACCTAATTTATTAAGTTATGCATAGACTAAATGCTAAAGTGATATAATTAGCTAAAACACGCACACACAAATTCCTCACCTGTGAGACACTCAGCAAGATGGATAATTTAATGCTACTGTAAGCGTTTTTAGTGTTCTATATGGTTTCTCATAATACAAAACATCTCATTTGTAATCAGAAATTTACAGCCAGTTGTCCAGCCCACCAATAACATTAGGGCATCCCACCTTCCACAGTGAACAAGACATAGGACCTTTACTTAAGGGATACACCGCTCAGTGGTGAAACATAAATCTAACATGTTTTTAAAGCACTTCCCAAGGTCAGCTAAGAGCTATAACTTCTGTGCACGAGGCTACTGCTTTTTATTTTGCTCTCAGAGGACAGCTGCCCAGAACTGCTTTTTTGGCAGTGTGGGCACATGGCACACTGCACCCTGGCATGCCTGCTGTTATCCACACTTCTCTTTCGCTCTGCAAAATGAGCACTAACACACTTCAAACTCCCCAGTTTACACTCCAAGTCCAATTACGACGCATCGGTGCACCTGGCTCTTAGCTTTTAACTTTAAATTCAACTTTATTGTTTCCCAGAAGTGCAATTATTTTCGCTACAGTGGCACAACACATTAAAAACAACAAATGAATGAGACATGAGACGTTTCATCCTTTACTTCAATAAACTCACTAGCATGGTATTGACGGCAAATTTAAAGTAAATGCCGATGTACAGTGACAATAAAGAAGCCGTTGAGGTTACAGTCTGACTAGAGCCCTTTGGGACCTATTAGTGAGAAAGTCCAGTATTCAGCCTGTCAAATCTTAATCTGCGCAAACACCGCTGACGAACAAACAAGTGTGGTTAAATGTTGTTGATGAAGCTGAAGAAAAACAAACAAACTATGACATGATTTTGGTGGGTCTACATATTTACAGATAACTTCTATATAGCTTATTAGCAATACATGGATCCATTAATAGTAATTGGCGTAATACACACACCACTGGCACATTTCTGTTTCATTATTGATGATAAGTCCATCTGTGCACACACACATACGCATGAGACAGAAACAAAATTGGGTTGGTGGGATACATGTGCACACTGCTGTATTCACATTCATTACTCAGGTAGAAGTATAGATACTAGGGTTTAAAAAGACTTCTGTAGAAGTTGAAGTATCAACTCAAGCTTTTTACTCAAGTAAAAGTGTAAAAGTACTGGTTTCAAAACTACTTAAAGTATAAAAGTAAAAGTAATGTAAGGAAAAAAATTCCATTAAGGACAAAAGCTTAGGCCACAGGGGCCTATTGTGCACTACCCCACCTCCTCAAAAAAAGTTTTTTCTAAAGGCCATAATGACTATAATGTTATATTAAAATATTAATATTATTATTTGGGATGCCATTAGCTAAAGCCATTAGCTCGTGGTACTTGGGTGCGCAGAGTTTGTAGTGCATTAGAAAGGAGTTGTTTTTGCATCCAACCATTTCGAAAAATTCTTCCAGGTACGGCCAGGAATGTATAATGGTTGGCTGGTCCTTCTGGCTACCAACCTCCTCGCTGGTGCTTGGTTAGTTCTCTTCTTGAGTCTCTGCCATGGACATCTTCGTACTTAGCTATATAAGTCTGCTATGTCCAGTGTTGGGGATAACGAGTTACAGAGTTAGTATAGCCTACTTATCACAACATTGTCAATCGCAAATGCTAATTTATTCAAACATCTCTCTACCGAACTACCTACTGTAGCTTAATTTGCGGAGGATGAAGAGAAAGCACCCGCTTGTGTCACGTGCATGTGCAATGGATCCCGTACAAACCAATAGGGTGTCGGAATGGTATATGTTTATACTTCTCATCCAACCACAATCAAATTCACTCTATCCGGATTTATCCAAGCCATATATGAATAAGGTTTTTTTTGAACGACGACAAGCCGGAATGAAAACAAGCCGAAATGAAATAGGAGTAACGAGGCTATTTTTAAAATGTAAGGAGTAGAAAGTACAGATAATTGCGTGAAAATGTAAGGAGTAGAAGTAAAAAGTCGGCTGAAAAATAATTACTCCAGTAAAGTATAGACACCCAAAATTTCTACTTAAGTAAAGTAACTAAGTATTTGTACTTCGTTACTTGACACCTCTGCATGTGTAATATCTTATAACATCACATATTATCTGTTACCACCTTTTTATCACATAAAAGCACAATTCATAACTGCCTTATGCCTTATGACCATCAATGAATAAACATGCTTTTGCTTATAATGCTTAATTGTTTATATAAAATCTACCAGCAGGTTGTACAACTGAAGCTAACCAGCCAAACCGTTTAACACCTGGAAAATTCAAGCGCCGGTTTTAATGAATGAAGAAAGGCTGAAGGAAACCTTCTGGGGACTACAGGCAAGATAATTTAGTCTCTGTTTCTGTAAGCAGACAAAAAGAAGATTGACCTTTATCTATGAACTGGGATTTACAATCATTTTGTTGGATTAGTCATATGGTGGATTAAATCCAGAAACAAATGGCTTGGTGAGATCAATTCTGTATAGTAAACAGTGGCAAAAAATTACAGACATTATGAAACACATTATTTTTAATGATTCATTCAATTCAATTTTATTTGTATAGCGCTTTCTCACAAAGATCAGCTTTACATGTATTGAAAGATAACAGTCAGTGGTCAGGGATTCAAAAAAACTCTTTAAGAGAGAAAAAAAACCCCTGACATGACGTGTTATAGTTGCAATCCGTAGCATGTGCAATCCGTAATAAAGGACAAAAATTGCCATTGATCGCATCTATAACTCGCTATGCAGTTACAAGACACAGACATTTACTTACTTAAGAGAGTGAATAAAAATGAATTATATATAAGGTGGTAGATTTGATTTTAATTTAACAGGGCCATGGGTGCAAGGAAGTTGTCTTGGGCAGTCGTCCGTTTAGCATCACCAGGATGGGCATCAGGTGGGGCAGGACTGTTATGAGCAGTGTTGTGCCAGCTGGTACTCATTCCTCGGGATCCCTCGAAAAAGGGAGAGGGGGATAGAGAGAGAGAAAAGGAGGAAGGAGGAGAGAGAGAAGGGGACAAAATAGACTAACATTAGCGTAGCGGCCGTTCATATGTAATGTATGCAATCATATGTGATATCATATGCAATATGTAATATGTATGTGTGCCTGGTTCCGGTTGAGCTAACTATTGCAGCCTTAGAGAGTTAGGATCTGAAATTAGGTGAATGCGTGGCTAAAGAGATAAGTCTTTAGTTTAGTTTTAAACTGCTCGAGTGTGTCTGAGTCCCGGACATTGCTGGGAAGGTCATTCCATACTTTTAGTGCTAAGTAGGAGAAGGTTCTTCCACCTTTAGGTTTTTTTGATATCCTTGGAACTATTAACAGACCGCCATTTTGTGAACGCAATGCCCGCGATGGATTGTATGCTGATAGTAGTTCATAGAGGTATAAAGGTGCTAGGCCGTTTAGGGCTTTGTATGTAATTAACAATATTTTGAAATGTATGCAATACTTAACAGGTAGCCAGTGCAGTGTTGCTAGAAGTGGACTTGTGTGGTCATACTTTTTTGATCTAGTAAGCACTCTAGCAGCTGCATTTTGAACCAGCTGAACCTTATTTATTTGCTTTGCATGACACCCCCCCAGTAATGAATTACAGTAGTCAATTCTTGAGGTCATAAATGCGTGGATTAGCTTCTCTACATCCAAGACAGACAGTATGTGTCTAAGGTGGAAGAATGCGGTACGACACACATTAATAATATCTCCAAAGGGAAGCATATATAATGCGAAGACAATAGGACTAAGAACTGATCCCTGTGGCATGCCGTATTTTACCTGAGAGTAATAAGATTTTTCCTCGTTAACACAAACAAAGTGGTAGCAATCAGTTAAATAAGACTTGAACCAGGCTAAGGCTTGACCACTAATGCCAACAAGGTTTTCTAGTCTATCGAGTAGAATTGTATGATCTATTTTATCAAAAGCTGCACTGAGGTCGAGTATTATGAGAAGAGAGGTTTCACCGCGATCCGATGCTAAAAGGAGGTCATTTGTCACTCTGAGCATGGCTGTTTCTGTGCTGTGGTGGGGCCTAAATCCTGATTGAAATTTTTCATAAATGCTATTTTTGCTAGGAATGTCTGTAGCTGGTTAGACACAACCTTTTCCAGTATTTTTGATTAGGGGAGATTAGAAATTGGTCTAAAGTTAGTTAGGTCTCCCTGTTCGAGATTAGGCTTTTTTATGAGAGGCCTAATAACTGCCATTTTGAAGGCTGCTGGAACATAGCCTAATTCTAATGATGAGTTAATAAGAGTGAGCACTGGTTCCGAGTCCGGGTAACAAACTGCAGGAAGAACTTCTTTTAGTAATTTTGTGGGGGACCCGGGATCTAATATACAGGATGATGAGGCCTCGGGTCAGGATTTTGATGAATTTATTATTTTGTGAGCTCATCCATTGTAATAGCAGTAAATGATTCGAAAGTTGTACTAGTGGCTGCATGTGGAACGGGATACTCTCAGATATAGAGGTGGCTAGCTGTGTAGATGCAATATTTTCTCTAATCTGACCTAGAGGAGACAGGGATTTTATTTGCAAAAGGAATTTCCATAAAGTCATTACTATCAGGGTGCTGTAGTTTAGGGAAAACATCTTTTTCTGTTAATGATTTGTCTTTAGTCAGTTGGCCGGCGACTGTATGAAAAAGAAATCGAGGGTTATTTTGATTTTCTGCGATCAGCTTGCTGAAATAGGAAGATTTGGCCAGGACAGGCGGTTTTAAAGCCTGTTTGTACTTGTTAGTGCTCTCTTTCCATGCATCACGTGCCATACTTCTAAGCCGCTGCCAGAACCCTGGGGAGTAATCCTCCATCTACGTTCCATTTTTCTAGCTGCCTTTTTTAGGGCTGAGGTGTGGTTATTATACCATGGTGCTGGTGTTCTTTCTTTAATTCTCTTTAATCTAATTGGTGGTGGGTGGAGCGCTCGTGGAACTTCTAAAGTACATCCGACTGAAAGGCTTTGTTTAATGTTTCTGTTAATGAAAACAAACACAAGCATCAACATCTTCATTGTTGTTTATTACATTATGGGTTTGAGACAGATTAGGAAGATTGCGCTTAATAAAACTATCTTTAGTAGTAGAGATGATTGTTCTGCTTGATCTAAACCGAGTTAACAGTGTATACTGCAGGGATTTGTGGGGACGGGAAGGATACTTATTATTTTTGGCTTATCTAAAAGTACAGTGTATATATGAGGCAGTGATCTGAGATATTTCTATGTTATATATATTTAGTCCAAATGATAGAATTAGGTGTAAAGTGTGCTTACATTTACAAATGATGAATTAGGTGACCTTACACCTTGGGACCTGCTAACACCAAGCGACTCCAGGATATCTATAAAAGCTATACGTAGCGCATCTTTTGGGTTATCAACGTGTATGTTAAAGTCACCAACGATTACGGCTCTATCTACAGTGACTAATAATTCTGACAGAAAATCTGCAAATTCTTTAAGGAAGTCTGCATGATTTTTATTTACAGACCCGGTGGTCTGTAAATAGTAGCCATGATGAAGGGCAAATGTTTGTTGCGACCGTTTGGAAGTGACATATTTAGCACCATTATTTCAAACGAGTTAAATTTTCTAGATTTAAGATTGACGCAAAATAGGTTGCTATAGATTGTAGCAATACCGCCACCTCTACCCTTCAGACGAGGTTCATGCTTATAGTAGTAGTCTTGTGGAGTAGATTCATTCAGACTGATAAAATCGTTTGTTTTAAGCCATGTTTCTATCATGCACATAACCTACTAAGAGTATCTCTTCATTATTCATTAGTTCTAGCTTGGATGTGCTTTTGTAAAAAAAAACCTTTCTGTTTCTTTTGATTTGAAATATAATAATGTGGAGGTTAATTTTTGTTTGTTATTATTAGATTTTAAAAAACAACATATGCAATAAATAATTTTGCGGTCTAAAATGAATGTTACCGTTTTTGTTTGTACACAGCTTCAACATAATAATGTTTCTATAATAATATAATTAATAAATTATTTACTGATTTATTTGGTGAAACTCCCACTAGTGAGAATAACAGCACTGAGAGAAAGTTTTTGTTGGGGAATCTATTTCTTTTGTTTTTAATATTCTCTTCTTTAATTCACACCACAGTTTTTCATCAGGTTAAAAATCCAGAGACTGAAAGGGTCATTGCAAAACATAAAACCACTTCTGTGTGGATTATGATGTTTGTTTGGGTTCATTATCTTGCAGAGGCCACCAGATTTTGGACTAAAGCTTCTTGGTATTTAGAGATATTAATTATGCCATCAATCTTAAGTACAGCCCCAGGACCACTAGCAGCAAAACAGCCCCAAAGCATCAATGAACCGCCACCATATTTCACACTGGGAACCAGGTGCTCTCTATGTATTCAGAATAATGATTGTCTGCATAACCAAAAAGTTGAACTTCTGTCTCATTTGACCAAATCACACAATTTCAATCATAGTTTTAATACGTTTTTTAAAACTTCAGGTACTGAATTTTGTGGCTGACATGTCTTTGAAGGGGTTGTGCGATTGAAGCTGGCCAAACAACAGAAGTTAGAAAAAAAAGAAGAATTTTCCTTGCCGCCATGTTGCGAGCAGGTCGGGATGTTCAAAAATGTAACAAAGAAATTGAAAATTTCAACTTTGAACCCCTGGGCACTAACCCCTCACCTGTGATCACCTGACAATTTACATGACAAATCACGTGGGTATGAAAAGTCAGTAACTTAGAATTACTGCCTCTCCTTTGCTTACGGATGTCACAGCACTAGAGGCAAAAAACTTCAGCCGCCTTTATTTATGACATCCAGAAAAAGTTTTTTCATCCTCTAGTCGGCTGTAGCACAGAAGAGGCTGTTTATAAAAATACTAAAAGTCCTGTTAAATATATGCGACCATAAACAGGCGGTGTGAAACTCGTAGTTTCATTATGCCTCTGATCTTAACGAAATTACGTTTAACACATTTGACGTTTGCTTTATGATGCCTCACATTTCACTCCTCTGATCAGTCCAATGAAAGTAAGGAATAATTAAACATATAAATCATGGGCATGCATGTTTTGTGGAGTAGATGTACTCTCTCCTTCTAACACACACACGCACACGCAAAAAAGTTCTTATCCTTCGGTTTGGTTTGCTGTGCAGCTTCAATGTTCAAAGTCAATGTTTGCAAGCCATTGCATTTCTGTAATGTGATTAATTATTCATTTTATTAGAAAATTAATACAAGAACAAGTGCAGCATTATTTTACCTATTATGAAGTGACTTTAAAATAAAATTACAGTTTGTTTTTTCCGGTTGCAAAAAAGCGATTCTTGCTTATTTTAGCACTTTAACACAACACGTGACACATCAACTGTTCACAGCACAAGTCATTTCATGCAGTATAACAATCATAATGAGTTAATTGTAAAAATATCACACGAAAATGATTTTTTTTTGTCCCAAATGGAACCATTTTAGGCACAGTCTGAAGCCGTGAAATTCAGTTTAAAAAGATTGCATCCTATTCGAAGACATTGTTTGATTTTCAGATCATCTTAAAATAGTATAACTTTAAAACTTTATCTTAACAACAATTTATAAGGATGGTTAAAATGATCAAATATTGAGGGACAATTTCTGATAATTGATTGACATGAATGTCTATGCTAATTGCGGCCCTGTCTGTACCATAAGCTTTCTTTTTCAGATGTAAAAGTTTTATCTGCTTTTCTACATGTGGATCAAGCGATCTTCTAGTACAGGATACACAATAAAATATTCATACTGAAAGAATAGTTTTGCATAGACATTCCTTTGGATTTTCCCATGCTAGAGAGAGACCAACAAGTGTGAAGTCTGTTTTGAAAGACTTTTCTAGTCTAGTACATTTGGTTCAGTGTATCTTCTCATACCTTAGAGAGCCGAGCAGCAAATCAAACTAAACCCTCTTTGCACCTCAACTTCTCACTCAACACTCATGCAGACTGTCAGAAATGGAAATGTCACATTGGTGTGAACTCCATCGTACAGCTAAAGGTTATCTGCTGAATATCAATGAAAATCCACAACAGACGACCAAAATTTCACTTGCGCGATGCCAACAGCAATAAATCAAGGTCATCATTAGCATCCTAACAAACGAGAAGATTCCAATAGCGTTGTTTCTGTCATTAGCTAATCGATCATCTTTTTTACAGTGTTGACATGGCAGGCGATCAGCATGCCTCTGCGCAAACCTTCGCGACCGCACTCTTTGACAATATGATGAAACGAGCAGCTCTGCATTAAAGTGAAGATTGATTGCCTTCAGGTACTGTTGCTTTCCACCAGCAATGCATCATAGCTGTCACGCAACTCTTCTTTAGCGCTAACCGGGATGTGTCGAGGTCCCCTGTTGGCTCTCAGATGCTAATCTACACTAGCATCTCTCAATTCCCATTTATTTACCTCTCTCTGTCGTCTCCTATGTTTACTGCTGCTTTGAACTGAATTTGTAAGCTTTTGCAGCTGCAGGCATGTCGTGTCCAGGTTTTTTTTTGTGTAATTTTTTGTTGGATACAAACAAATCACAAAGCGGTGTACATCTGTGTTTAAAATTACACTACAGTAAACTTACTTACTGTGAATAATTTAACTTGTCTATACAAAATGTAGGAGGTATTCACAATGATTGCGTAGAAGAACGTCTCAGGTTACGACTGTAACCTTTGTTCCCTAAGAGGGAACGAGACGCTGCGTCAGCGTTTGACGCTATGGGAACGCCTTTGCGTGACTGCGTCTGAAGCACGTCACAGGCGGGTGACGTCAGGACCAGGAAGCTATAAAAGGACCTTGGGACGCACACACATTCAGCGTATAGTGCCGAAGCTGCGCCCAGGGATGCAGGGAGTATGGCAGGGGAGGCGCGAAGCGCCTCGTTCCTCTTAGGGAACAAAGGTTACAGTCGTAACCTGAGATGTTCCGTCAAGGGAACTCAACGCTGCGTCAGCGTTTGACGCTATGGGAACGAGATCCCAAACGCCGCCCTGCGAGCAAGTCCCTGGAAGTGTGTATCCGCAGAGCACGACTATAGGAACTGACCCGGCGGTGAAAACCCAGACCCTGGCCCTCAGGCCAGGACCTGTAGAGAGGGAGTAAAACGGCGAGATCTCCTGGCCGTTAATAACCCCAATAAGCCCCTCGGGGCGAAAGAGAAATGTACAGGACCTCGGTCCAGACACAGTAAAAGCATGCAGGGAATACACGACGAAATTCACTGGCCGGTATTCAGACAGGCATCAACGCATGGGCTCACCCAATGTGATATGAGTCACCAGGACCCCTCGGGGCCCTGGCTGAGGTGCACAGGAGTAAAGCCCAGACACTGGTAGCTGGCTCTCAAGCAAGGACCAGAAGAAAAGAACACACGGCGAGACTCTGCTGGCCGTTGTCTCAGTTCACATCGACCCTTCAAGGCTGAAGTGCATGGGGCCCCCTGGCACGGGGTCCTGGCCCTCGAGCCAGGCCCCAAGAGAGAATAAACAGCAAGACACCCCAGCTGTCATACAGAAAGGACGGACCCCTCAGGGCCGCAATACGTGGGAGCCTGGCGTGGAAGCCAGGTCCAGATCATAAAAACGCACGAACGTGAGCGGCGAGGACCAGCCGGCCGCATTACAAACATCCTCGAGCGTGGCCCCTGACCTTAAGGCCTTAGAGGCCGCCATACCCCTGGTTGAGTGAGCTTTGACAGAAAGTGGAGACTGCTGTCCAGAAGCTTCATAAGCAAGTGAAATAGCCTCGACTATCCACCTGCTAAGAGTTGCTCGCACTGGACACAGTAAATTAGCTTTTTCCTGGTCCGAATCCTTGAAGGGAGGAGGACAGAAGGCTTGTAGCGTAATGTGCCTCGGCACATTGGTGGGAACTTTAGGCACATATCCTACCCTCGGGTAGAGAAAAGCCTTAACCATGCCCGGTGCGAATGCCAGGCATGAAGGAGAAACTGAGAGAGCTTGGAGATCGCCAACTCTCTTCAGAGAAGATACTGCCAACATGAAAATTGTCTTGAGGGTCAGGAATTTGGCCGACACGGCCTCAATGGGTTCGAACGGGGCAACCGCTAACCCTTGAAGTACCACTGCCAGGTCCCAAGTGGGGATCCTGGCACGCAACACAGGCCTTAGTCTCCTAGTACCACGGAGGAAGCGTATGACCAGTGGGTCTCGACCCACAGACTGGCCGTTAACAAGGCTATGAAAGGCAGAGATAGCTGCCGCATAGACATTGATAGTCGAGGGCATCAGCCCTGAAGAAAAGCGGTCCTGCAAGAACTCCAGCACCACGCTGATCAGGCAGTTAACTGGGTCTTGACACTGACCTGAACACCAGGAAGAGAAGACTTCCCACTTTAAGGCGTATAGCTTCCTCGTGGAGGGAGCCCTGGATTGTAAAATGGTGTCTACGACCTCGGTCCGAAAGACCTGCTGGTGAACCTGGCCCCTCAGAGGCCAGACCCACAGTTTCCATATTTCTGGGCGAGGGTGGACGAATGGTGCCCTGCGACTGAGACAAGAGATCTCCCCTGACAGGCAGCCTCACGGGGTGCCATCTAGGAGCCGAAATCAGGTCCGAGAACCACACTCCGGGCCGGCCATAACGGGTGCGACCAGTAGGAGGCGAACCCCGTCCTGGCGCACCCTTTCCAGGACTCCCGGGAGCAGAGCGATCGGGGGAAAAGCGTACAGGCGTAGCCTCGGCCATGGATGTACGAGAGCGTCCAGCCCCAGTGGGGCTGGAGGTGTTAGGGAGAACCATAGAGGACAGTGCGTAGTCTCTCGAGACGCAAACAGGTCCACTTCTGCTGGGAGAAAAACATCCCAGATCATTTGCACCACCTCGGGGTGAAGTCTCCATTCCCCCGGCCTCGGTCCCTGCCTCGACAGGGCGTCTGCTCCCACATTCAACCGTCCCGGGATGTACGCTGCTCTGACCGAGAGCAGCTTCCCTTGGGACCACATCAGAATCTGGTGTGCCAATCTGTACAGAGGGCGCGACCGCAAACCTCCTTGGTGGTTGATGTATGCAACCACCGATGTGTTGTCCGACAGGACCAAAACATGGTTGTTTCTGAGGCGAGGGAGGAACTGCCTCAACGCAAGCTGTACCGCCATCATCTCTAGGTAATTTATATGCCACTCGAGCTGGTGGCCCCTCGATAAGCCTCTGGCAGAGCGGCCTTCCATTACCGCCCCCCAGCCCATCAGGGATGCGTCCGTCATTAGCGTTATGCGATGACATATTGACCCCAGAACTGGGCCCTGGGAGAGAAACCCAGGTTTCTTCCACACTACTAGTGCCCTCAGACACTTGTGAGTGACCTGAATAGTGCGGGAGGGGTTCCCCCTTGGAGAAAACCCCTTGGACTTGAGCCACCATTGTAAGGGTCTCATGTACAGCAGGCCCAGAGGTATCTCGCTGGCTGCGGCTGCCATGAGAACCGGGTATCTGCTGAAACTGCAGGACTGTGACTCGTTGATGAAGCCTGACCCCTGTCACGGCTGACTGAATGGACTGTATGCGCGCTGTAGTGAGGCGTGCAGACATGACTCTCGAGTCCCATTCTACGCCTAGGAAGGTAATTCTCTGAACCGGAGAAAGTAAACTCTTCTTGGCGTTCAGCCGTAACCCCAACACTTTCATGTGAGCGAGAACAACATCTCGATGTTGAGCCGCTAAAGTCTCTGACTCGGCCAGAATGAGCCAGTCGTCTATATAATTCAGTATGCGAATGCCCTGTAAACGCAGAGGTGACAGGGCAGCATCTACACATTTGGTAAAAGTGCGGGGTGACAGAGCTAGACCGAAGGGAAGCACCTGGTATTGGTACGCTACGCCCCCGAAAGCGAACCTCAGGAACTTTCTGTGCTTGGGAAGGATGGAGACATGGAAGTATGCGTCCTTCATGTCTATGGTGACAAACCAGCCGGCAGATCTGATTTGGGTCACAATCTGTTTGAGTGTAAGCATCTTGAACTTCAGTTTCTTTACTGAGCGGTTCAATGTGCGCAGATCTAGAATAGGACGCAAGCCTCCGTCCTTTTTGGGAACTATGAAGTAGCGGCTGTAAAACCCCGCTTCTCTCTCTGGAGGAGGAACTATGTCTATGGCCCCCTTTGCCAGGAGTGCGTGAACTTCGTGTTCCATGACCAGAGCTTGGTCGGCACGACCCCTCTGAACACAGGCGGGCTGCGCCCGAACTGAATCGTGTAGCCGCATTCTATTACTTGTAGAACCCAGCGTGAAACGTTTGGCAGAAGTTTCCACGCTGCCAGGAAATTCACTAAAGGAACCAACCCCTCGGGGCTGGTGTCTGGGCCGTACTGGCCGGGGAAAACTCGAGGGGGTGCGTTGTTGAGCGCACCGTGTGGTGCCCGGATGCTGCTGCGCCCCGAAGCAGAGCGCGGGGACAGGTCAGCGCATCCAGAGGAGGGCACAGGGAAGGACCGGGCGTCGTATAGTGAGGCGTTATCCGATCCGGACCCAAAGGGGGCTTTATGGGGCAACCTGACTCCGCAGCAGTCAGGTGCCCGCTTCTTGGTCACAGCCTTCTTTGCCTGGATGACGGCCCTCAGGTCCGTCTTAGGCTGGGAAGGCCGGGGTTGAGAGTGCCTCCCAGAGCCCCACTGACGTTGTGGTGGAGCTCGGGAACTAGTCGATTTTAAGCTGCGCGACTGCCCGCGTCACAACCTCAACTAATTCCTCATACATGGGGGGGCGTGATATTTCTTCGCTCTCCCCTGTTTCCATGCTCTGCATATCTCCCTCCTCGGAGGAAGATAGCAGAAAGCGTGGACTCCCCCGAGCAGCAGGAACCGCAGCCGGGCTTGCTGGCGAGAGGCGAGAGAGGATGAAGCGGAGAGAGAGGGAGAAAGGGCGGGGCCCGTCTCCAACGCGTCCGCTAAATCCATTTGCGATCCCCATGACGGCAGACGCTGCTCTGCCTCGACAGAGACGGCACCGCCACGAGAACCGCTCGGCTGGGCATGTTTATCTACACATGCCAGTCTAGATCTGAGAGTGCGCATGGGGAGGGCTTCACAATGCACACAGTCGGCGCGCTGCGCCGACCGGCATGATCCACCCCTAAACAAACAACACAGAAATCGTGTGAATCCCCGCTCGTGATGTAGCGAGCACAGGGAGAAACACACTTTCTAAAGGACATATTCACTTTTTTATGTCACACAAACACACACACTCTCTATATTATTGGCGTTTTCGAGCGCCGCTAGCTAACAGCAATCACACACGCGCAGCTGAAGGCACAAAAGCTGAATGTGTGTGCGTCCCAAGGTCCTTTTATAGCTTCCTTGTCCTGACGTCACCCGCCTGTGACGTTCAGTCTAGCCATTCGTCAATTTTACACACGTGCTTCAGACGCAGTCACGCAAAGGCGTTCCCATAGCGTCAAACGCTGACGCAGCGTTGAGTTCCCTTGACAGGGAACAATTTTTGGTTCCTCAAAAAACCTTTCCATCAAAGATTCTTAAAAGCATTTCTTTTTTTTACCTTTTTATAATCTAAAAAACATTTTCCACTACAAAAAGGTTCTTGAAGGTTCTGTATGGAGCCATTTAGTCAAAAATGTTTCTTCTTTGGCATCATGAAGAACCTTTATGCAACATATATGCTCCACTTGCCACACTGGCGGAACCATCAGGAGGACCTTAAGTCACATTTGTTTTTACAAAGAATAGTTCAGAACTCAACTTGAAGTGTCTAAAGAATCTAAGAACTACAAAGTCTGTTAATGGTTCCACCAGTAATACTATTGGAAGAAAAAAGGTTTTGAGGCACTTACAATACATTTTAATGTTCCTTGAGTATCTGAGGCACATGTACTTACAACAACCACATTTTCTGGGACTTTCAGTAACTCCAATTTATCTGTGCAGTAAAGTGCACCTGAAAAAACATGTTTCTCCACTAAACTTGCAATTTTATGTTTCAACCACAGATGTTCATAGAGAGCCTAGAAGTCCTGAGTGTACCTTTAGTTACAACCAATATTATAGATACTATAATTTTAGCTATACTATAGATGGATGGATGCACAGAAAGACTGATCAAGAAAATCAAATAATCTGAAAGTGGCTGATGCAGGGGATTTCACAAAAGGAATTTCAGGAGTTAAGCAAGAACAACACAAAACATTTCTCTCTAGTCCAGAACCAGGAATCAATGCCTGCGAGCACCTCGTCTCTGTTAGCATCCCAATGATACAACAAACCTTTTTCAATAGTAAGTTTTACTTGGAAACATCATGGGGTACATGCATCCATGGTACGAGAACGAACACAGGTAATATCCTCCTTGGAAATGAACACAGGTAATATCCTCCTTGGAAATGAACACAGGTAATATCCTCCTTGGAAATGAACACAGGTAATATCCTCCTTGGAAATGAACACAGGTAATATCCTCCTTGGAAATACAAAGAACAGTAAACAATGGCAATGCAAGGTAACGTCAACACTCGACAAAGAACTGAAACAAAAGCATGGCTTAAATAATAGTCCGTTAATAGGTGACAGGTGCAGGTGATCAAAGATGGTGACTGGTGACGTGCAATGCATTCTGGGTAGTGTAGTCTTAAAAGTCCGGTGAAACAGAACAAATAGGTGCTGGGTGTGAATCCGATGCTGAAGGCTGTGGCTCTAGCTCTGTGACAGTCTCTTCACTGCCATTTTTTGACACAGTGTAATTAAATGGAAACAATTAGTTAAGTCTGGGGTAATAGCTTGAATCTTATTAGTGGCGTAAGATATGCCAATTCACTAAGCTGATGAGAGGTTTTAATTAAGAGAAAACATTATATGTTAACTCGGGTGTTTTTTTCAGTATCTTATAAACACATTAATGGTTAAAGTAGCACATCACTGTGTTCAGCACAAACTGTGCTAGAGTAATATATAAGCAACATGTATGTGCATACTTGTGTTTTTGAGAAAGCCATGTTTATGCGTGGTTAGTAAAAAGTATACAATTTTTAAGCCATTGAAATAAGGACAAAACACACACTAAACATATGTGCACAAGACTTTTGAATACTGGATATTGTAGACTAGAGGGTTTGCTACAAAAAGATGTGAAAACCATTCTGCCCACTTATTAAAACAATATATTGATTTTTTTTTTGTGAAAAGGCCATATGCGTGTGAATGGTCATTAATATTGATACGTTTCACACCTGGGAGACAAAGACCCAACACCTAAAGGGCTTATAAAAGAGGAATGTTGTGCAGGAGAGAGAAAAAAAATCTAGACAGAAATTTTGGAATTCAAACAGGTGTGAATGGAAGATGGAGGCATATGATATAATTGCATTTTCTCTGGTGGATTGGAGCATCTTCAGGATAAATGAAGTGTATGTTTAAAGCAGGTCAACCTTATGATCAATCATACTACTTTATCTGACAAACCTTAATGTTAAAACAGACTTTATAGAATCTAGACAGATAAGTCTTTAATGTAGTTTTAAACTGTTCGACTGTGTCTGAGTCCCGGACTTTACTGGGAAGGTTATTCCATAGTTTAGGAGCTAAGTAGGAGAAAGATCTGCCACCTTTAGATTTCTTTGATATTCTTGGAACTATTAAGAGCCCGTTGTTTTGTGAACGTAATGTCCGTGATGGGTTGTATGCTGATAATAGTTCACAGAGGTATAGAGGTGCTAAGCCATTTAGTGCTTTGTATGTCATTAACAGAATTTTAAAATCGATGCGATATTTTACAGGTAGCCAGTGCAGTGTTGCTAGGAGTGGACTAATGTGGTCATACTTTTTTGATCTAGTGAGAACTCTAGCAGCTGCATTTTGAACCAGCTGGAGCTTATTTATTTGCTTTGCATGACATCCCCCCAGTAATGAATTACAGTAGTCGATTCTGGAGGTCATAAAGGCGTGGATTAGTTTCTCTATATCCGAGAAAGACAGCATATGGCGCATCTTTGAAATATTTCTAAGGTGAAAAAATGCAGTTCGGCATGTATTAGAAATGTGACCATCGAAAGACAGGTTCTTATCTAGAATCACACCTAGGTTCTTGACTGCAGAAGAAGGGACAATGGTGCAACCTTCTATAGAGAAGTTGTGGGCTATTGTGTCGTGTTTGGAGCTATTAGGTTCAATAATCAAAATCTCTGTCTTGTTGGAGTTAAGTAGAAGGAAGTTGTTTGCCATCCATTTTCTAATATCGTTAATACAGTCTATTAGCGTAGTAAAACGGTGGGGTTTGTTAGGTTCTGAGGAAATATAGAGCTGGGTATCGTCAGCGTAGCAGTGGAAGTTGATGTCATGTTTCTTAATAATATCTCCGAGGGGTAGCATATATAGTGCGAAGACAATTGGGCTAAGAACTGATCCCTGTGGTACGCCGTATTTTACCTGAGAGTAGTAAGATTTTTCATCGTTGGCATACACAAATTGGTAACGATCAGTTAAATAAGATTTAAACCAGGCTAAGGCTTGACCATTAATGCCAACATGGTTTTCCAGTCTATCGAGTAGGATTGTATGATCTATTGTATCAAAAGCTGCACTGAGGTCGAAAGTAATATAAGAATAGATGTCTCACTGCGATCTGATGCTAAAAGGAGGTCATTTGTCACTCGGAGCATAGCTGTTTCTGTACTGTGATGAGGCCTGAATCCTGATTGAAATTTTTCATAAATGCTATTTTCGGCTAGGAATGTCTGTAGTTGTTTGGACACAACCTTTTCTAGTATTTTTGATAAGAAAGGGAGATTCGAGATTGGTCTGAAGTTGGATAGGTCTCCTTGGTCGAGATTAGGTTTTTTAATGAGAGGCTTAATAACTGCTATTTTGAAGGCCGCTGGGACGTAGCCTAGTTCTAAGGATGAGTTAATAATGTTGAGTACAGGTTCGAGACTGCAGAAAAATCTTCTTTTAGTAGTTTTGTTGGGATGGGATCTATTATACAGGATGAAGATTTAGATGAATTTATTATTTTTGTGAGTTCATCTATTTTAATAGCATTAAATGATTCTAGTTGTACTAATGGCATGAAGCGGGGACGGTATACTATGCGCGATATAGAGGTGGCAGGCTGTGTAGATGCAATATTGTCCCTAATCTGCTCGATTTTATTATCAAAAAATTTCATAAAGGTATTACTATCGTGCTGTAGTTTAACATCTTTTTCTGTAAATGATTTATTTCCAGTCAGCTTTGCGACTGTGTTAAAAAGAAATCGCGGGTTATTTTGATTTTCTGCGATCAACTTGCTAAAATCACGCTTTGGTGGTTTTAGAGCCTGTTTGTACTTGTTGGTGCTCTCTTTCCATGCATCGCGCCATACTTCTAGGTTCAGTAGTCCTCCATCTACGTTCCATTTTCTGGTTGCTTTTTAGGGCTGAAGTGTGGTTATTATACCATGGTGCTGGCGCTCTATCTTCTATCTTTTAATCTGATGGGTGCGACAAGTTCTAAAGTGCCTGAAAAAGCTTTGTTTAATGTTTCTGTTATACTGTCAAGATCCTCATTTTTATTGATTACATTATGGGTTTGATATAGATTCGGAAGTTTGTTAATAAAACTATCTTTAGTGGTAGAAATGATTGATCGGCTTGATCTAAACCGAGGTGTAGGGACGAGGGGTTTGTCTAAAAAGTACAGTGTAAGTTATGAGGCAGTGATCTGAAATAGCATCGCTCTGAGGTAATATTTCACGTTGTTTATGTTTAGTCCAAATGATAGAATTAGGTCTAAAGTGTGCTTACATTTATGCGTGGGACCTGAAACCTTTTGGCTAACACCAAGCGAGTCCAGGATATCCATAAAAGCTATACGTAGCGCGTCTTTTGGATTATCAATGTGTATGTTAAAGTCACCAACGATTAGGGCTTTATCTACATTAACTACTAATTCTGACAGAAAATCTGCAAATTCTTTAAGGAAGTCTATATGATGACCGGTGGTCTGTAAATGGTAGCCATTATGAAGGACAAATGTTTGTTGCGACCGTTTGGAAGTGACATATTTAGCCATTATTTCAAAGGAGTTAAATTTCCTAGATTTAAGATTAACGCAGAATATGTTGCTATAAATTGTGGCAATACCGCCACCTCTACCTTTTAGACGAGGCTCGTGCTTATAGTAAAAGTCTTGTGGAGTAGACTCATTTAGACTAGTAAAATCATCTGTTTTTAGCCATGTTTCCGCCAGGCACAGCATCTAGTTTGTGTTCTGTAATAATTTCATTGACAATATATTCTTTGTTGGAAAGCGACCTGATGTTAAGCAGGTCAAGTTTAGCCATTTTGTTGCATCTATTTGTAGGTTATTTTCTAGTTTAATATTAATTAGATTTGTATATTTTGGTTTAGAGTATAATAAAGGTTTGTTTGTTCGGGAAACAGACACAGTCTCTATATGTTGATAGGTGGGTTGTAAAAACTCTATATGCTGTAATTTATGTGACTTGAGTGACATGTCGTGGCAGCTTGCAGACGGATGGATAGGCCGATTCGTCTGCTTCCTGACCTGGGCCCCGGATAGTCAGATTTTACTCTTAAGACTATTATTCAAATTCCTAGAGAGGACAGCAGCCCCTTCCCGTGAGGGATGGAGGCCATCTCTCTTTAACAGGTCAGGTCTCCTCTGGAAATATTTCCAGTTGTCTATATAGCCTATATTATTTTCCGGGCACCACTTAGACATCCAGCCATGCAGTGACAGTAGTCTACTGTAGGTCTCATCGGGTAGGTCTCAGCGGGTAGGAGACCAGAGCATATTACAGTGTCTGACAAAGTTTTTGCAACTTCACACACTTCTTTAATATTATATTTTGTGATCTCCGATTGGCGGAGTCTCATATCGTTTGTGCCGACGTGAATAACAATCTTAGAGTATTTACGTTTAGTCTTAGCCAGCACTTTCAGTTTAGATCTAATGTCAGACGCTCTGGCTCCCGGTATACACTCGACTATGGTGGCTGGAGTCTCTATTCCCACGTTCCGTAAAATAGAATCACCAATAACCAGGGCGCTTGACACGGGTATCTCAGCATGTGTGTGGCTGAGTGGAGAATACCGGTTTGAGATAATAACAGGGGCGGGAGAGTGGTGCCGCTTTTCTTCTGACACGCCGCCTGACCGGCCACCCAGCTGCCCTGCCGCCGGGCCTACAGTCGGAACCGGGCCGTTATTATCGCACGTTATACTAGACGCATCCGAGAGAGTGTCAGAGTTATTACTAGCCTTACTATTCTCAACAAGAGTATGGATGCGTGTTTCTAATTCTGTAACCTTCTCCGTTAGCCTTACTACATCTTTACATTTATCACACGTGAAGCCCTTATCGCTAACGGAAGAAGCTAAGCTATACATGTGACACGAGATACAAGTTACAACAACAAGCGATGGAGTAGGTTTATTACCGTATGCGTGCCGAGTGCCTGAGGTCTCGAAGTCCGGTTGCAGAGCAGGGGAAGAAGTCCTCAGTTGTCTGTGTCGTGCTGGGGCTGGGGTGAAGTTAATCACAGCAGAAAGGGACCGGTGTAAATGGGTCCGTGAACACTCTCCGACCGTCTCCCGTTCGGCAGTATGCGGAGCACAAAGAACAGAAAGACACGCATCGGATAGATCCGCCATTAGAAAGATACAGTATTAGTATGAGAGAGCGAATCTAGTAAATCAAGTATTTAAATAATGACAATATGAGAGTAGAGTAAATAGCAGTGAATAGCAGATTTAGAATTAGTTTCGTAAGTAGAAAACTAGGTTTTTAGTATCAGATCGGCGGAGCTCCAAACTTAGTCGACGCTGCAGCGGTGAACCGGAGAAGAGTTCACCAAGAAGAGTTCACTTTCTCCTGTTCAGAGAATAACTTATCTAGGCGTAGAATGGGACTCGAGGGTCATGTCAGCGCGACTTACGACAGCGCGCATACACTCCATTCAGTCAGCTGTAGAAGGGGTCCAGCTTCACCAACAAGTCACTGTCAGGTGGCCTCCACGCCAGGCTCTCATGTGTTGTTGCCCTAAAGGGGCCTGATATGGTTTTGAATAATGGCCAGGGGATCTCGCCGTTTATTCGTTATCTTGGGCATGGCTCAAGGGCCAGGACCCAGTGTCAGGAGTCTTCATGCATCTCGGCCTCGAGGGGTCTATTTCGTTAAACAACGGCCAGCGGAGTCTCGCCATCTGTTTGTCTTTCTTTTGTTCGCTTGGATTCGCTTGGTGTTAGCCAAAAGGTGTCAGGTCCCACACATAAATGTAAGCACACTCTAGACCTAATTCTATCTTTTGGACTAAACATAAACAACATAGAAATATTACCTCAGAGCGATGCTATTTCAGATCACTGCCTCATAACCTATACTGTACTTTTAGATAAACCCGCTCGTCCCACACCTCGGTTCAGATCAAGCAGATCAATCATCTCTACCACTAAAGATAGTTTTATTAACAATCTTCCAAATCTATATCAAACCCTTAATGTAATCAACAAAAATGAAGATCTTGACACTGTAACAGAAACATTAAACAAAGCCTTTTCAGGTACTTTAGAAGTTGTTGCACCTATTAGATTAAAAAGAATAAAAGAAAGAACGCCAACACCGTGGTATAATAACCACACCGCAGCCCTAAAAAAAGCAACTAGAAAAATGGAAACGTAGATGGAGGACTACGAACCTAGAAGTATGGCGCGATGCATGGAAAGAGAGTACCAACAAGTACAAAAAGGCTCTAAAACCACCAAATCGTCCTATTTCAGCAAGTTGATCACAGAAAATCAAAATAACCCGCGATTTCTTTTTAATACAGTCGCAAAACTGACTAAAAACAAATCATTTACAGAAAAAGATGCTAAACTACAGCACGATAGTAACACCTTTATGAAATTTTTTGATAATAAAATCGAGCAGATTAGGGACAATATTGCATCTACACAGCCAGCCACCTCTATATCTCATAGTATCCCGTCCCGCATCATGCCAATAGTACAACTAGAATCATTCAATGCTATTAAAATGGATGAACTCAAAAAAATCATCATCCTGTATATTAGATCCCATTCCCACAAAACTACTAAAAGAAGTTTTTCCTGCAGTTTCGGAACCAGTGCTCAATATTATTAATTCATCCTTAGAATTAGGCTATGTTCCAGCAGCCTTTAAAATGGCAGTTATTAGGCCTCTCATTAAAAAACCTAATCTCGACCAGGGAGACCTATCCAACTTTAGACCAATCTCTAATCTCCCTTTCTTATCAAAAATACTGGAAAAGGTTGTGTCTAAACAACTACAGACATTCCTAGCGAAAAATAGCATCTATGAAAAATTTCAATCAGGATTCAGGCCCCATCACAGCACAGAAACAGCCATGCTCAGAGTGACAAATGACCTCCTTCTAGCATCAGATCGCGGTGAAACATCTATTCTTATATTACTCGACCTCAGTGCAGCTTTTGATACAATAGATCATACAATCTTACTCGATAGACTGGAAAACCTTGTTGGCATAAATGGTCAAACCTTAGCCTGGTTCAAATCTTATTTAACTGATCGCTACCACTTTGTCTATGCTAACGAGGAAAAATCTTATTACTCTCAGGTAAAACACGGCGTACCACAGGGATCAGTTCTTGGTCCCATTGTCTTCGCACTATATATGCTTCCCCCCGGAGGTATTATTAAGAAACATGACATCAACTTCCACTGTTACGCTGACGATACCCAGCTTTATATTTCCTCAGAACCTGACAAAACCCACTGTTTTTCCAAAGCTAATAGACTGTATCAACGATATTAGAATATGGATGGCAAACAACTTCCTTATACTTAACTCCAACAAGACAGAGGTTCTGATTATTGAACCCAATAGCTCCAAACACGACACGATAGTCCACAACATCTCTATAGAAGGCTGCACCATTGTCCCTTCTTCCGCAGTCAAGAACCTAGGTGTGATTCTAGATAAGAACCTGTCTTTCGATGGTCACATTTCCAATGTATGCCGAACTGCATTTTTTCACCTTAGAAATATTTCAAAGATGCGACACATGCTGTCTGTCTCAGATATAGAGAAGCTAATCCACGCATTTATGACCTCCAGAATTGACTACTGTAATTCATTACTGGGGGGTGTCATGCAAAGCAAATAAATAAGCTTCAGCTGGTTCAAAATGCAGCTGCTAGAGTTCTCACTAGATCGAAAAAGTATGACCACATAAGTCCACTCCTAGCAACACTGCACTGGCTACCTGTAAAGTATCGCATACATTTTAAAATTCTGTTAATTACATACAAAGCCCTAAATGGCTTAGCGCCGTTATACCTCCATGAACTACTATCAGCATACAATCCATCACGGATATTGCGTTCACAAAATGGCGGGCTGTTAATAGTTCCAAGAATATCAAAAAAATCTAAAGGTGGAAGATCCTTCTCCTACTTAGCACCAAAACTATGGAATGACCTTCCCAGTAAAGTCCGGGACTCAGACACACTTATCTCTTTAGCCTCGCATTCACATAATCTCAGATCCAACTCTCTAAGGCCGCAATAGTTAACTCAACTGGAACCGGGCACAAACACATACTACATACTGCATGTGTTATCACATATAACTGCCTACATCTACATAGGAACGGCTGCTACGCTAATGCTACTCTGTTCTGTCCCCCTCTCTCTCTCTCTCTCCCTCTCTCTCTCTCTCTCTCTATCCCCCTCTCCCTTTCTCCGAGGTATCCCGAGGAATGAGTTCCAGCTGGCACAACACCGCCCCACCTGATGTCCATCCTGGTGCTGCTAAATGACGACCACACAGGACAACCTCCTGCACCTGTTAAATTACAATCAAATCTACTACATCACACTTCACATATAACATTTTATTCACTCTCTAAAGTAATTTCTGTATCCTACAATGTATCTCTCTGTATCCTGTAAACTGTGTAGCGAGTTATAGATGCGATCAATGGCAAATTGTGTCCTTTATTACGGACTGCACATGCTACGGATTGCAACTATAACACGTCATGTCAGGGTTTTTTTTCTCTCTTAAAGAGTTTCTTTGAATCCCTGACCACTGACTGCTATCTGTTATTACATGTAAAGCTGCTTTGATACAATGTCCTTTGTGAAAAGCGCTATACAAATAAAATTGAATTGAATTGAATTGAATTGAATTGAATTTTGTGGTCCTGGCTTGAGAGCCAGCAACCTGTGCGTAATCTATGCTCCTGTGCACCTCGCCCAGTCGGTCTTATATCTCCTGAGCAACAGCAAGGGGGGTCTTGCCTATTGCTCTTCTCTGTCCTAGCTTGCGAGCCAGGGCCCTGTATATTCGGCTATTCGAGTCACTCACAGGTGTCTGAGGGCACTTGTGGTGTGGAGGAAACCTGGGTTTCTCTCCCAGGACCCAGTACTGGGGTCAACATGTCATCGTGTAACGCTAATGACAGACGCATCCCTGACGGGCTGGGGAGCGGTAATGGAAGACCGCTCATCCAGGGGCTTATGGAGGGGCCGCCAGCTCGAGTGGCACATAAATTGCCTAGAGATGATGGCGGTATGGCTTGCGTTGAGGCAGTTCCTTCCTCGCCTCAGGAACAACCACGTGCTGGTCCTCACGGACAACACGTCGGTGGTTGCATACATCAACCATCAAGGGGGTCTGTGGTCGCGCCCTTTATACAAACTGGCACACCTGATCCTGTTGTGGTCCCAAGGGAAACTGCTCTCGGTCAGAGCAGCTTACATCCCGGGACGGTTGAATTTGAGAGCAGACGTCGAGGCAGGGGCCGAGGCCAGGGAATGGAGACTTCACCCCGAGGTGGTGCAATTGATCTGGGGTATTTTCCTCCCAGCAGAAGTGGACCTGTTTGCGTCTCAAGAGACAACGCACTGTCCACTGTGGTTCTCCCTAGCACCTCCAGCCCCATTAGGGCTGGATGCTCTAGTACATCCGTGGCTGAGGCTACGCCTGTACGCTTTTCCCCCGATCGCTCTGCTCCCGGGAGTCCTGGAAAGGGTGCGCCAGCACAGGGTTTGCCTGTTACTGGTCGCACCGCAATAGCCGGCCAGAGTATCGTTCTCGGACCTCATAGCACTCCTAGACGGCACCCCGGTGCGGCTGCCGGTCAGGAAAGATCTTTTGTCTCAGGAGCAAGGCTCAATCCTTCACCCTTGCCCAGAGATATGGAAACTGTGGGTGTGGCCTCTGAGGGGGCCCGACTCACCAGCACGGGTCTCTCGACCAAGGTCGTAGACACCATTTTACAATTCAGGGCTCCCTCCACGAGGAAGCTGTACGCCTTAAAGTGGGAAGTCTTTACTTCCTGGTGTTTAGGTCGGAGTCGAGATCCAGTTAACTGTCCGATCAGCGCAGTGCTAGAGTTCTTGCAAGACCATCAGGGCTGATGCCCTCGACTGTTAAGGTCTATGCGGCAGCTATCTCTGCCTTCATAGTCCTATCAATGGCCAGTCCGTGGGTCGAGACCCACTGCTAGTACACTTCCTCCGTGGCACTAGGAGGCTGAGGCCGACAATGCGTGCCAGAGTTCCAGCTTGGGATCTGGCGGTGGTACTCCAGGGGTTATCGGTTGCTCCGTTCGAACCCATTGAGGCCGTTCCGGCCAAATTTCTGACCCTCAAGACAATTTTCTTGTTGGCAGTATCTTCTCTGAAGAGAGTTGGTGATCTCCAAGCTCTCTTAGTCTCTCCTTCTTGCCTGGAATTTGCACCAGGCATGGTTAAGGCTTTTCTTTACCCTAAGCAGGATTATGTGCCTAAAGTACCCACCAATGTGCCGAGGCACATTACGTTGCAGGCCTTCTGTCCTCCTCCCTTTCAGGATTCGGACCAGGAAAAAGCTAACTTACTGTGTACTGTGTCCTGGACGCTTATGTGCACAGAACTGCTCCCTTAAGAAAGTCTGAGCAGCTGTTTGTGTGTTTTGGTCCTCCAAGCACTGGGGTGTCGGCGACCAAACAAACTCTTAGCAGGTGGATAGTCAAGGCTATCTTGTTGGCTTATGAAGCTTCTGGACAGCAGTCTCCGCTTTCTGTCAAAGCTCACTCAACTCGGAGTATGGCGACCTCTAAGGCCTTAAGGTCAGGGGCTACGCTCGAAGATGTGTGTAATGCGGCCGGCTGGTCCTCGCCACTCACATTCGTGCGTTTTTATTATCTGGACCTGGCTTCCACGCCAGGCTCTCATGTATTGCGGCCCTGAGGGGTCCATCTCATTCGAATAACGGCCAGGGGAGTCTCGCCGTTTATTCCCTTTTTCTTTGGACTTGCGGCAAAGGGGGGTCTTGCTGCTCATCCTCGAGAGCCAGGACCCCATGTCAGGAGGCCCCACGCACCTCGGCCCTGAGTGGTCGATGTGAACTTGGACAACGGCCAGCGGAGTCTCGACGTGTGTTCCTTCTTTTGTGGTCCTGGCTTGAGAGCCAGCAACCAATATCTGGGCTTTACTCCTGTGCACCTCAACCAGGGGCCCCGAGGGTGACCTAGATCGTCATGGGTGAGCCTATGCGTCTATGCCTGTTTGAATACCAGCCAGTGAATCTCGTCGTGTATTCCCTGTGTGCTTTCACTGTATCTGGACTGAGGTCCTGTGCACTCGTGCCCCGAGGGGCTTATTGGGACTGAGTAATGGCCAGGGGATCTCGCCGTCTTACTCTTTCTCTGCAGGTCCTGGCTTTCGAGCCAGGGTCTGTGCTAGAACCTGTCGGGTTAGTTCCTCTAGTTGTGCTCTACGGATACACACTTCCAGGGACTTGCTTGTACGGCGACGTTGGGATCTCGTTCCCCATAGCGTCAAACGCTGACGCAGCATTGAGTTCCCTTGAAAGGGAACGTCTCAGGTTACGAATGTAACCACAGTTCCCTGAGAGGGAACGAGACGCTGCGTCTCCCTGCTATACTCCCTGCATCCCTGGGCGCAGCTTCGGCACTTTAGCTTCCTGGTTCTGACGTCACCCGCCCGTGACGTTTATTCCTGCCATTCGGCGATTTTACACACGTGCTTCAGACGCAGTCACGCAAAGGCGTTCCCCATAGCGCCAAACGCTGACGCAGCGTCTCGTTCCCTCTCAGGGAACCGTGGTTACATTCGTAACCTGAGACGTTTTTTAATTCCAAAATGTCTATCTGGATTCCAAAAAGTCTATCTAGATTCCAAAAGTCTGTTTTTTATTCCAAAATGTCTATCTAGATTCCATAAAGTCTGTTTTAACATTAAGGTTTGTCAGCTAAAGTAATATGATTAATTTTAAGGTTGACCTGCTTTAAAAGCAGTCACATTGTTACATGTGATTTTAGACAGGAAATCCAGGCTTAAGGGAACGTGAACATTTACTAAACAAATCTCTTACGGATACGGTTCAGTGATGCTCTGAAGCCAGAAAAGTTGTTAAGTGTAGGCTAAAAGTGGGAAAAAAACCTGAGAAAAGTTTGCACGCTTTCTCTGCATATTTCATAATGCAATAACAATATTACTTCCACTTTTAGAACTTGTTCTCTAGTTCATTTAACAGGCAGGGTCACATGCTAAATGTTGCACCCATAGGCAAAAATAGCATCCATTTGGTGCCCTGATGGAAGTTATAAAATGGATGTTTCTAAATTATCTTGGAAGACATAAGTGCTGTGTGGGTTGTTTTAATACTAAAACGAGAAGTTATTTCAGATTTAAAAAGAAGTACAACTGTGCACTTTTTTATTAATGTCTAAAATATGCATATTTAATATATTCCTACTTGTATCTTTGTAAATATCACAAAAACAAAACAAACAAGCAAAAATAATATTAAGAACAATATAAGTGTTATTAAGTTTCAGCAATGGCATAAAACAGAGTTCCCCAATTCTGATTACACCCAACAAAACACATTTTAGATGTTTCCCTATTCAGACACATTAAATTCTGTTAAAAGAGTCTCTATTAACAGGGTCATTAACTGAATCAGGTGTGTTTGATTAGTGAGACATCCAGTATGTGTATTTTTTAGGAGGAACTCCAGTAGCAGGATTGAAAAACGCTGCTTTAAGGCATTGTTGAAACAAAATTGAATGTCTTTGAATGGCTAAGAGGTGTTGGGTTAATTTAAGAGAACTAAATAGTAAAAATGTGCCTAACACCAGAGTGGTAATTTATGAGTCAATTTAATTTGATTGCGAATTGAGCTATTTTCTTCAGCAGTGACTCCAGTAAACACAATTAGTGTGCTATAGGAAATGGTGCAGAGTACTCATACCCCTCAATAGTTCAACAGCTGGTAATTGCTGCAAATAGCCTTTTACACTTAAAGAACACAAGGAAAAAACTTTCGCTTTATGTAGTTTGTACTCAGAAAAGGTCTTTTTCATACCAGGCCACAGAGATATATACTGTATTTTTTTCTGTCATGGAGTTATGTGAAATTTAACAGTATTTTTTCTTAAGCCACTTTTCATAATACTTCCAAACTATCATTTTCTATCGCACAAAAATGCTTCCAACTTTTGGTTCTTGCTGAAAATAGATTCGGAAAAGTGGACTGAGGGAAAAGCAGGAGGTGAGAGAGAAAGACTCTGGCTGTGATGTTAATGTTAGCCCTGACATTCCTCTAATGTGTGAGGTGGAATGCCAAATTTAAAAGTAAACCTTGGGGCTTAAGTGTGCATTTGTGCCAGAGTAGGCCACTCAGTAGGGAACGCCGTTTCAGCCATCCATGCATAAGTGGCAGTGGAAAGGATGCAGAACGTTCAAACTCCAGACGTTCATACAGGATGCAAAATCTTTAGTTGCTGCAATTTTGATGGTAGCACAAAGGCATACTCATAATTAAGAATATTAAAAAAATAAAAGAAAGCTAACAGTGTCAGCACATCAGTAACTAAATTAGTTTTGAACATTAAAGAAAGAATATTGGTTTTGAAAAGTGCTATTTTTACTCTGTCAATATTGATGACTCATACTGTACTCACTCATTTTGTCCAATCAAATGCTCTTTAAAACAAGAATGTCCATCCTCTTAGTATTACCTGCCTTTGCAATAGGAAACAGTTAAACATAATCCACAACTGTGATGTAATGTAAATAAAAATAGTGTCTTTGCATGTTTTCCTGAGAGTAACAGTAAATCAAATAATCTTTGCTGCTTAGTATTTTGTAAAATCCCTAATAGTCCACAGGTATTACTAATTCATGAGAACCTAACACCCAAAGATTATTAATTTCTTTGGACATAAGACCTATTATGTAACTTTTTTAAATTATTCAAAATAGCTGTGACTATATTCACCAGCTCATTTATCACTTAATTGCAATTTAATGCAGCTCTTTGTTTTCAGTTAATGAACTTCAGCATGGTGCTATTAATACAAATCAATACTCCATTTACATTTACATTTACATTTACATTTAGGCATTTAGCTGACGCTTTTATCCAAAGCGACTTACAAATATTAGGAGACAAATTCTCCTACTCCATTTCTGCTGAAATCTTCCTGAGTGGGAATACAAAGCAAAACCTATAGAGACAGCATTTAAAATCTGTTAATATCTGCAATTCCTTAGTTGACACATCATCCTTAATAATTATACTGATACATTAGTGTATTATGTGGTACAGGTGCTTAACTCTAAGGCCAATGTAAAAAATAACATGCGTCTACAACATATGTAGTTAACATATATAATTAACTTATTTTTTACAAGTTATAAGTATAAGTTTGAAATATACCAACAAAAAAATGTAAAAAATGACTAAACATAAATTATGTCCAAAAGGTGTGAAATTACTAATGAAAATGTTTGATTTGCAATTTACTTATTTATTACAAGTTTTACAAGTATTACAAGGTTTATTAAAATTATACTGTAAGCAGCATTTTAGCAAAAAAGTAAAATAAAAACATGAATTTCACACATTCTGTGTTGTTTTTTCTTGAGCTGGCATTGACTTCACAAGTTTGTTCATTTTTTTTTTACATTTTCAAGCTTCTGAGGCAAATTATAATGCATCCAAGCCGAGGTACAGTACAAATTATTGTCAATACTTTATGTTTTTCACGTGCTTACACATGCTCTGTACAGTGATAACATATGTTGTTCTTCATTTTACATCTTAACTGCAATTAAAATCCAAAATCATCAAAAAATCCAAATTTCTTTCTAGGAAAATAAAAATAGATCAAATTGGTCCCAGACTTTCAGACCGCTTTAGATTTCACAATCACAGAACAACCTTCTAAACCTACTTTGATTCCTTACATAACAAGCTCTCAACTCTTTTGGCAATTGCTCTCAAAGCTTCAAAAGAGACAAAAAACACATTCATACTTCTGAGCCATCTGCGCATCTTATTTCAGCTTCTCCCCCAGTGCTTGTGTTTGCTCCATATTCCAGCCAGTGGTCCCATAAGGTCCTGTTAGGCATTCCAGCCAGTGTAATTGCATGGTGGGAGCTCTCATCAGATAACCCCTGTAGTAACCCTTACGGGCCGGGAGCTTGGCATAGATCATCGGCCGCACAAACAGCTTTGTCCGCATCACGGGTGCGAATCATGCTCCAACAAAAGGGTCCTCTAAGGTAACATGTTGCATGTTGCACACGACCCTTCACGTTGAATAATTTATGACTGCTTGGGTGCGAACATAGACGTGTTGATGCGTGTGGAATGTTTCGGCGCCGCAGAGACAAATGAATTTGCATATTATGCACTACCTGCATTAATGCATGAAAGAGTAGTCAAGTCGAAGGACAGTTTGAATAAACATGGATATTTTCAGAAGGACAACGAATACATGAATCATGATTTTTTTCCTTTAACACATACTGGCTTTCAGCCATTGGGGTAGAATAAATATCATCTTTTTTAATGAGGGTTAAAAAATAGTTGGCAAAAAGGCAACAAGCTCAGCTCACTTATTTTCTAGTCTTTTTGTACAAGCAAATAAACATAAATTATATAATATTGTAACTTGTCTGATGTTTTGTTCTATTCTCATTGAGATGCTATAGCCTACATTGTCTTGCTGCTTTGGACAGTGTCATATTCTTCATAAAAATGTAAAATTATCACCGATGGCTTTTAGTTTAGCATAAATCTTATGATAATCCAAGTGTTGATGAGAATTTGCCCATTTGGGCATAATAATGCTTATTTACATCATAATTCTATACTGTGTATTGTTTGCTTACCTTTGTTTACCACAACAGTGAATGCTTATGATATTTTTTGAGAAACAATATGAGAAAGATGTTGCTGTATTCAGCAAAAGAGGCATACTAACTTTAAATTTTGCTTTCTAAGTGCGCTTTCACATATAAACTGCAAATGTCTATAACCATGGGTTTTCATGGCGGGCACTAAAATGTCTTCCCCATAAATTCATTACCCTCCACTGTGGTGATGTCATCAGTTTATCCTCAAATGCCCTGACAATGCGAAATTTAAATGCCAAATCTCCAATCCATGCAAATGCAAATATCTCATCAAGCATTACACAGTTTACCACCTGGGTAATAAGCACAACACCAAGATAGCAGAAAAAGGGTGTCACAGGGATCAGTAGGACCCCCTGCTTTTACATCAGATTGTTTAGGCACAGTCATCCAATAAAGAGACTTTTCATATCAGTTCTATGCAAATTATACTCTACTTTTTCCTTTCTCTCAACAGGAATCTCTGCACGACTTTCCAGCAAAACAGGACTTTCCACAAACAGGATATCTGCCCATCATCCATCCATTCAAGTCACACATATGGGTAGCTTTTAGCTTAATGTGCATTTTGTGTATTGTTGGCTGTTTGTTGACTCATTTTGTTTGGAAAGAAAAGAAGAATGAATTCATGTGAATGATAGAAGGGTCTATAGACTCTGTGGGGTGATTTCACTAAATTAGCCCAAGACTTATGTTTTGGTGCAAAGTTAGATGTCCATAAAATCTGCCCTTGAATGATTTTCATTGGATCTCCAGAAGCGCCATTGATTATTCTCACTCAGACTAGCTAGTGGACTGTTTGGACCTCTCTTACATTCTGGTCTTGGTCACGGACTGCAATTATTTATGTATTCTTTCATTGAGGGCAATTTGAAGCAGCTTTCGCACAGGCCACCTAACAGTTATAATAAATAATAAAGAATAAAGTCATCACCGTCTCTGTATTATTTAATGGCCGGTGAGTGCTCATTTTTAACAGGGCCAATGTGCAATCAGGGATTTACTTCATGATACGATTAGGATTCAGGCAATGTGATTGGTCTTTGACCCAGAGAACTGTGTTACAGCTGCAAACGAACGTTCAAATTATAAATCCAATGCAATATTTCTATTCACATCATAACTGCATGCACGCCTTAAAACGATCTTGACTTTCTAACATTTATGTTATATTTTCAAAGCGTCATTAAAGTTTCAAACACACCAGGTAAAAAAGTAAATCACTAAATGCTGCTAACCTTGACTTTTAGAACTAAATATAAGGGCTACAAAAGGATAGAAGAAAAATATCTGCAAAATCTGTTTAAATATTAATGCTGCGTGTAAGACATAATGTCATCCTTTGACTTCCCATTATATTTGATGTCTCGCTAACACACAGATGTATTGTTAACTCCTGAGGCACTGTTGAATATTGTTAGTGTGTGTCAGACAAGGCAGAACACTCGAATGCAGATTCAAATCTTTTACTGAACTTCATCAGTGGAAATACAAGAACAAGTACAGACCTCACTTCAGAGGGGAATCACCGGCAGAAAAACAATGCACAGCAGACTGACAGAGCACTCGTAATACATAGCAGAATAACCACACGATCAAAGTAACAACAACACCAGACAAAGGAGAACAGAAAACCAACACATTAAATAAAGTCCATAACGACGTGAGGCAGGTGCAGGTGATGACAAGATTGCTGATAGTGAACAGGTGGTGAAGTGCAGAGGATCGTGGGAAATGCAGTTCAAACGAGAGGTGCCGAGTGAAATCATGACAAATATATGTTGCATAAAAGACTGTCCAGCATCTCCTGAAAAGATCATCATAAACAGATGTACTGGTCTGGGCTGGTTTATGCTGGTTTGTACACATTAAACTGTCTTGACAATATACAGTAACATCTTTTAGATGTTTGAGAATTTATTTACATAATGTAATACGTTTATCCATCTGAAATCCATTTTTACTGTATAACATTTACTGTTGAATGACAGAATTACATTCCTCCTAAAAAAATCCAGATTAATTTGAACCAGCTAATCATACCAGTTTAACCTGATAACTGTCACTGCACACACTGTTCATACATTTAAAAATGTTTAACTGTCACTGCTTCTCATGAGAAACATGTTATTTCCCTATTCACTTTAATATTTCATAGTTGATTTTTAATATAATCATGACTATAATATAACTATAAATTGATGGATGACTCGAGATTAAATATTTGACAAAATTTCCATAACAATAAAAATAATAAAAAAAGGTAATGTTACTGTAATTTATAAAAATAAAAATAGGGAGCAGGTGTAGTGCTGCAGAGGATCATGGGAAATGGAGTCCGGGGGAAAGCATGGGGCTGTGACAGTGACAGTTATCAGGTTAAAATTTAGATATTTTTTTAAATGTTTTTTATTTATTAGTTTAAAAAAAGAACATTACCGTTAACCTTTCTTTTTGTTCTGTTTATGTCTATTTTTATTAAAATAAGTGTTACCATGCTCCAAAAGACAACTTCCACACAAAAATTAATATCTTTCATCATTTAATCACCCTCAAGTAATTTCAAACCTGTATAACTTTTTTCTGCACAAACACAAACAATGTTTTGAAGAATGTTGGTAACCAACCAACAATGGTCCACATTGACTTTCACGGTATACACACAAAACCACAGTGACATTTCTTAAACCTGTGTGTGTTGCACAAAATAAAGTTATAAAAAGTTATATACAGGTTTTGAATGACATGAGGGTGATGATAGCATGTTTATTTCAGTAAACTATCACTTTAAGCTGCATTTTTTTTTGGTTTAACAGATTTAAGCGATTACATCATTCATGAATATATTTGAATGCACTTTTTCAAACCTGCATGGTTTCTAACCTACCAAAGTCATGTTTACATGCTGGAAGGCAAACTCTGCACTGCTCCACAGACTTAAGATCTACTTCCTGCTTGGTGCTTTAAACTCACCATAGGAAGCTGGCAAAAGCCACAGCTGAAACCAGTGTTGGAAAAACGGGATGTTTGTACCCCTCAGGCTCCTTGACCTTTTCATGATTTCCCACACTCTACTATCTGTCTGGCACTCCAGACAAGGATGGAAAGGTTAAGGTGAATCCAGAATGATCTCTTACAAACTTTCTTTGAGTTGGAAGTCTTTAAAGCCACAGGGATCATAAGAGTTCCAGTGAGTTTAGCTTAACCGCCTGACGCTTTCTACCAAGTGGTTGCCAAGTTAACTGTCTTACTGTATATAGTCACTGTCCTGTTTAACCTCTATTGCTAATATTAATGCCAAAGCATGCAGTGCATAAGGATTATAATGGATTAAATATTCCTCAAACGCCTTATTTTCTCCTCTTTTTTGGTAATTGAGTATGTTTTGCATGTTGTGTTGTGAGATAGATTTCAGGCTGAGGGCTCTACAGTCAATTAGAAAGGCTTCTCAGCTTCTGTCAGTTAATTATTTTATTAATTGACATATGAAACCATGTCTTAATTAGACTTGTTTGTTACATAATGTTCTGTCACTTGTGATAAGACTATCTAGTGTAATGAAAGTCTATATCTTTCATATTTACTTTAGTCACTGTCAAGTGTTATGTAAGAGACAATGTACAGTCAGCCGAGCATTATCACAAAATAAATTATGACACATGTGTATCATGCGCATGCGTAACTATAGACCTTAAAAGTAGTGAATGAGGTAAAATGTATAATGACTATGCTAAAAGGACCATCTTGTAGTTTATTGTAGTAATTGTTGATGTGCTGTCAAGCTCCTTGTGGCTTTATCCTGGGTTGACTTTCAAGGAAAAAGCTTTCAACAATGTGTCAAGCATAATTCAAAATACAAAAAGGAAACAATGCATGGTTTTCTCCCTTTTTCTCCACATTTTGTATTATTATTTTGATTATCACTACAGTGTTATGATGTGGAAATTGCAGGTTTGTACCGAAGAAAAAAGAAAAATGATGTCTATTCAATTATTTTTTAAATTGTATTTTTGAGAAATATTTTAGATATGACAGTGTTGTAAAAGTAACAGATGGGCAGTAATCTCCAGGACTCAACCACAATATACTGTATCAGAGTGATGCCCATGCACAAGACTATGGCTATAGCTTACCTGGCCAAATAATAACGTTTAATTTAGACCCGTCTCTGTGTTAATACATTAAGTTTTTCACCACATTTCAGAAAGGCGGCCCTCAATGATCAAATATGATGAAAATGTATGCATGCATACTTCTTTACCGTGACAGACTGTGACAGACATTAATCAATAGGGTATTAACAGGCAGTGCATCAACAGCATCAGCTAATATCATCAGCACCATTTTCCCATTTCCAGCATTCACCTTTTATCATTTTTACACAAGTGGGACTCTGCAACTGAGAGCCTTTGAAAAGATCCTGCCTGAAAGCAAATAAGGGAAAAAAGGTAAACGAAGAAAAATAAATCTACACCTGACAAGACCTGGAGCAGAAGGTACAAAATAGCTGCAGCGTCAGAGATTGCTAAGCCAGGGCACTTTCTCTCATTTTGGCAAGATGAGATGAAGAGCTGCCCTGTGCTTTCATCATTCTACTGGGGCGTGTTCATGAAGCAACAGAGTTCTTTTGGAAATTGAGAGATGCTCTGCCAGATAACTTAACCTTTGTATTACTGTGCCAGCAGGGTAGCCTGCTAATACCAGTCAGAGGCCTTCAGTTGTAAAAGGCTTTATTGGGAAAGCAATTTTTCAGATATCGACCGATAACAAACTCAAATACAGCCTTTGTCCTGAGACGATCAATCTATGACATCGGTTGTGACGGTTCTAAACTCATCTGTTCTTGTTCAATGTCATTAAATTAGTAGTGGGCTTAATGCTACAGAGTAATTATAATATAAAAATATATAAAAATAAAAACATATCAGATATGATATAGACATTAGGTGCATTTGGTAGGGTGCATTATGTAAATGTTACGGAACAGAAGGGACGGAGTCAGTGGCTGGCAGGAACGGTAATTTATTAACAACCGAACAAAACAAAAGAGAAAGACGTTAATAAAACTGAAGGTAAACAATACTGTCCTTGGAACTCTACAGGAAGACACAGGAACACAGGAGACGAGGAAGCACTGGAGGATGACCACTGGGGAGACAATGGAGGAAGATCGTGGGAAGACGCTGGAGAGAAGACGCTGGATAGCAATGGTAGCATTGATACGTGAGTCCGTGTAACCTCAAATGAGACTGGACAATGACTGGTGGAAGGTGAGTGTCTTTTATGGCGATGTAGTGATAGGGATCAGGTGACGGTGATTAGAACTTGGGAGAGGGTGAGCGCTGTGATTGGGTGCGTTGTGAGCCTGGCGTGTCCGTGACAGTACCCCCTCCCCACGGCCCGCTCCAGAGGGCGGGGACCCCGGGCGCCGTGGTGGTCTTCCTCTACCACGAGGGGCTGGTCTGTCGGGATGCATAGAGTGGAAGGTTTGCAGTAAGGCCCGGGTCAAGTATGTCATCACGTGGTACCCATGACCGTTCCTCAGGGCCGTAGCCTTCCCAGTCGACCAGGTAGTCTAACCGTCCACCACGGCGTCGGGAGTCCAGGATGTCCTTGACCGCGTATACCGTTCCTTCTTCCAGTACCAAAGGGAGAGGGGGTTCCACGCCAGGCTCTGTGGAGGGAAGAACAGAGGGATGGTGAGGTTTCAACAGGGATTCGTGAAAAGTGGGGTGTATACGATACTCAGCCGGTAACTGGAGTCTATAGGTGACAGGATTGATCTGCTCTATGATGGTGAAGGGACCAATGAAGCGGGGACTCAGCTTGCGGCAGGGCAGATGCAGACGAATATCTCTGGTTGACAGCCATACCTTCTGTCCCGGTTGGTAGGTTGGAGCATCCGAGCGGCGAAGGTCGGCTGTCAGTCTGCGTCGATTTACTGCACGCTGGAGGTGGTGGTGGGCTGAGTCCCAGACTCTCTCGCTCTGCCGGAACCAGTAATCTACGGCTGGGACGTCTGAGGGTTCGCCAGACCAAGGGAACATGGGGGGTTGGTACCCAAGGACACACTGGAAGGGAGTAAGATTAGTAGAGGGCTGGCGTAGAGAGTTCTGGGCATATTCCGCCCAGCCGAGATACTGGCTCCAGGACTCTTGATGGTCATGGCAGAAGGTTCGTAGGTACCTGTTGATCTCCTGGACCTTCCTCTCCGTCTGCCCGTTCGATTGCGGATGGTATCCCGATGACAGACTGATGGTCACACCTAGGAGGGAGAAGAATGCTTTCCACACACGTGAGATAAATTGAGGACCTCTGTCTGAAACAACATCTTCAGGAATGCCAAAGTACCTGAATACATGGTTGAAGAGTATTTCCGCTGTCTCCATTGCTGTTGGTAAACCTTTCAGAGGAATTAAGCAACAGGATTTGGAGAATCTGTCTACTACGATGAAGATGCATGTACAGCCACTGGAGGGGGGTAAGTCAGTGATGAAGTCCACCCCTAGGTGTGACCAGGGGCGGTTAGGAACGGGCAGCGGGTGGAGTTTACCAGCAGGTAGGTGGCGAGGAACTTTGGCCCCACGGCACCTCCTGGCAACCCGCGCTGACGACGTATCTTCTTACGTCTGCTGCCATGTTGGGCCACCAGAAGCGTGCCTTCAGGAGCGAGAGAGTCTCATTGGCCCCTGAGAGAGTCTCTGATTCGTCCCTTCGGCACTGGCTCACCCGGAAGCAGATCGATCGCGCAGTCCCATGGCCGGTGTGGTGGTAATTTGGAGGCTCTCCTGGGGCAGAACACGTCACTGAAGTGGGCGTAGTCTTCAGGGATATCCACTGACCTGTTCTCCATAGGGCTTTCAATGGATGTGGAGCATAGTGGAAGTTCAGTGACGTCCTTGTGAGCAGGACACGGACGGGAGGAGAGACAGGTCTGGAAGCAGTTGTCGCCCCACTTCAGGACTTCTCCAGGAGAGGATGGGATGATGTTTCTCCAACCAGGGGCGCCCTAGGACGACGTCAGCGGTGGAATCCTCCAGAACCAGCAGGGAGATCTCTTCAGAATGTAACACCCCTACTGTGAGGCTGATGGATTCCGCCCTCCGTTTCACCGCGCCGGCTAACTGGGGATCCAGTTATGGAGCAGATTTAGTGCGAGGTGGGTATGGCGGACGTCTTGAGTTTGAGTTGCCGGCAGAGGAGCCAGAGATGAAGTTGCCGGCCGAGGGCTCGAAGTCAAGGAGGGCGGAAACTGCCACAAAAAGGAAGTAGAGAAGGCAGTAAAGGGATACAACAGTGGTAAGTGGTTTTAGATTTTCACTATTGGGAATGGCTGCACTCACCATTTGGCGTGGTGGTGGGACCCATGCAAATTGACACCTCTAGACTGTCCTTCACAGAGCGTCATACGCCGCCTGGCGAATCATCTCTGCCTCTACTGCGGAGAGGTCGGGGAATCCTCCAGCACGTCATCTCAGCGTGCCCGGACCTCCGCAATACGAGATGATTCGCCAAGCGTATGACGCTCTGTGAAGCGATTGACAGTCGAAAAGGAAGCAGAGAAGGCAGTAAGGGTTCGATCATGGGTTCGCCGGGATGGTTCCGGGAGGGCTGACGGCTGCTGGTCGGGGCGGAGGGTGGTAGCGAGCGGGTTTATCCAAGGTTGAGATTCGTGGCAAGACTGGATACGAGTGGCAGTTCGGATGGATAACTGAATGAATTGGTTGAGATCCATATCGTCGTCATATGTGGCGAGCTGCAGCCTCACCTGGCGATATGCAGTGATCAGCGCCCGTTCGTTCCAGCCGCTCTTAGAAGCCAGAGTCCGAAATTGAAGCGCGTACTCGTTGATGGGCAGCTCCCCTTGTCTCAGCTGGTAAAGTTGTTCACCAACAGATTTGCCAAACCGGTTTGCCAAAGACATCTCTGAAATGACTCATAAAACTTGACAAAGAGAACGTAATCGGATGCTCTTGAATCCAAAGAGGAGTCGCCCATTGGAGCGCCTTACCGGATAGATGTTGTAAGATATAGCTGACCTTGCGACGTTCGGTGGTGTACAGGTGAGGCTGCATCTCGATGGCGAGAGAGCATTGCAATAGAAACCCGCTGCAATCCTCCTCGCCGCACCAGAGAAGAGCTGGTTGGGCCATGGGACTCGCGACAACAACCGGAGAAGGAGTAGTGTTGACGGTAGTGTTTGGTGCGGTGGTTGTGGTGGTGGAGCGCTCTTGGAAGGCTTGACGAGCAGCCTCGAACAGGTCCCGAAAGGCATCCGACTGACTCATGTTGTTACTGTTGGGTCCAGTCTTCTGTTACGGAACAGAAGGGACGGAGTCAGTGGCTGGCAGGAACGGTAATTTATTAACAACCGAACAAAACAAAAGAGAAAGACGTTAATAAAACTGAAGGTAAACAATACTGTCCTTGGAACTCTACAGGAAGACACAGGAACACAGGAGACGAGGAAACACTGGAGGATGACCACTGGGGAGACAATGGAGGAAGATCGTGGGAAGACGCTGGAGAGAAGACGCTGGATAGCAATGGTAGCATTAGCAGGTACGTGAGTCCGTGTAACCTCAAATGAGACTGGACAATGACTGGTGGAAGGTGAGTGTCTTTTATGGCGATGTGGTGATAGGGATCAGGTGACGGTGATTAGAACTCGGGAGAGGGTGAGCGCTGTGATTGGGTGCGTTGTGAGCCTGGCGTGTCCGTGACAGTAAGGCACAATAGAATTTATTCTTGTGATTGTTTAACTTATCAAGTTATATTTAATAATGCTCAAGTAAAAATCTTTAATATCGTTTAATTGATCTGACATTTATTTCAGTAAGTACACACTTATACTTAAAGTGCTGGGATTTTCAGCCCATGGTTGGGTCAAAAAGGAATAAACCCAGCTGTTGGGATACAAATTAACCTATGCTGTGTTGTTTTAGCCGTAAATGCGGAGTTGTTTCAACCCATCGTTGGGTCAAATAAGGCCATTTTCTAGGTTAATTTAACCCAACGGCTGGGTTTGTCCCTTTTGCCCCACCATAGGTTAAAAAAAAATAGTGTATGTAATACAGTACAGAAATATATCCTAAAATTACAACCCAAGCATACAGTATTTATTTTTATTTTTTTTAAATGTACAAATTGCAAACAGGCAAAATCCCAAAATAATAATAAATGATATATTTTAACCATTTGGATTTGCTGATTTCTTGTTATATATCAATCTTTTTAATTTATTCTGAATGATGATTAGAGTCTTGTGCATTGCTTTCCTGTCACGACTATATGGGCTATTTTTAAATAAAGCCAGCAGTGACAAGGGAAAGGGTTACTGGTAAGCAAGATGCATATATCTCATTTACTAAAGCAATTAAAAACACAGCCAATGAAACATCTCAACAGCTTTAAACTGAAGATGAAGTACAGTCACCCACACACGCCTTTAAGTTTGAACTTTTGATCCATGTAGCCCTCACCGGTGATAAAGATCGATGGGCACATTGCGGCTTGCAAAAAACAAGGTTCACCAGGTTCCCTTATACATAAGGGAGCTTTGCACTTCTAAAGATAAACAACAGCCATAGACTGAGTCAAAACGCATTTAGTGATTTCTGTAGGGATACTGTGACAGCTTTTGAAAGAACACGCTCATTGATAAAATATTAAAGTCATTTCATTTAACTTCTCCCTGATGTTAAATGTTTGCACAGAGCACGCCGCCCATTGTTAGGTACACCAGAAAGCCTGTTGTTTTGAAACATAGATCCTTCATCAAACTTATATGAAAGGCGTCTAACTGATAAGGGGTGGGATGCACGGATGCTTGAGAACAATGAATAATTCATGCACCACAGATAGGGATGCTTTTATGTTAAGTGTTTTGAGAACAAGTCCTTGTTAGTAGCTTTGCTTTGAGCGGCAAGGTGCCGTAAACTTTTGAAGGGGGGCCGAGCGTGTTCGTCTGAGAGCTTTCTTTAGGTGATGCTGTGAAACATCATAGCTGGAACATCTTTTAGAAGTCGTTGTTTAAATGCAAGACTATGACTTTTTTGGATCAAGGAAGTTGGAATTAGCAATGGGAGTAAAAACAGGAAAAAACACATTTCTACATAAAGACATTACATGTTGATTGCATATAAAACAAAGTGACTAAATAATTTCTGGAAAGCTGCAGGCGATTCACGGAAGGTGAAAAGTGAAAAAGCCAGAGTCATTTTAACGGCACAAAGTCGCATACGTCACTAAAAAAACAAATAAACTGACATTTTAGTGGTTTGCGTCTAGCCTTGCAGCAATGAGCAAACCCACTTCAGCTGTTTGTTAACACAATGACAACAATTTTCTAATCAAAAGATCAAAAGCTATTTCAGCTGTCAACGTCATTTTTGTGTTTCTTGGAAACAGCTGGATTCTTGGAAAGTGGTGACTTACAGAAACCAAAACATCATTGCAAACATGGTCTTAGATTAGTTGTCATTCTGCCATTTAAAAAAATAATAGTGTCCTACATCAATCCACCGCAACATAGCCAATCCATTTCTGTACAAAGCAAACAACACATTTTAAGTTGTCTTGTTGTGAAGGGAGTATGTTCCTGTTGTCAGAGATATATCTTTTAGTTTCTTTCATCTAAAGTATATGTTCAATTTCACCGAGGACATGAAAGGAAAACCAGTAAAGTAATCTTGGTAGAACAAACAGTGTAGGTGATAAATTGACATTTTTCTAGTGCTGGTTTATCAAGCCTACACTCTCAACGTCATGAAATCTCACAAGAAGTTTATCAGCTGTCTATTTTAAACTTTAGTTCAAATTGGCTAAAGTTTATATGTATCGTATTTCTATGTGTCATATGTTATTTCTATTAAAATACTTGTTTCTCTGTCAGTGGAGCAATGGATCTATAAATGAAATGCTATAATCATGCATGCTTTGAACCCATGCAACTCTTTTAAATATTAAAACTAATGGATAAACAGTACTGTAGAGGGGTCACACTACTTTTGCATTCCAATTGTACATTAATGTTACATTACTTTTTAGGTTTCTCAAACACTTAGGATCAGCATCACAATCCATATAACTAAACTTTAATAATCTCAGTTGTGAAGTCAACATGTACTGCAGGAAGTATAGAGCGAGGTATAAAGATATCACAGACTCTGTCTATCTCTAACTTTTCTAACTGTGATGGTTGGTGCAAATGACAACACAAAATGTTCTCAGGTCTGCGCTCTGCCCACGGCACTCACGTAGTGGGAAGCTGAAACAATACATAGGTTTCTCTGACCTTTAAGGTATTAAAATAAACTTGAGATCACATCATCAGGAAGAAAACTGAAGTGTTGTCCACATCAGACACTGAAAACACATTATCAAGTAAAGGCTACAACACCTGATGAAATGTGTTTTTTAATCCATCAACTCACAAAGCAAAGGTATTTTGGTAGCTTTTTTAATCCGCATAAGAAAAATAATATAACGTGGGTGATATATTTTCTTCCTTGAGGGCTGAAGCGTTGTTCTTAGATTAAAACATGTTTCAGCTGAGATGAATGTATCTACTCCTGTTATAGAGCTCAGTCTTTAGAGCAATGTTTCCTTTAAAATCTTGAAAAGCAAGCTCCTTTATAGATGACTCCCTGTAGCTCAACTGGTGCTAGCAGTACCAAGGTCATTTAGCCTATTCCCAGTAATCACAAAAACTGATAAAATGTAATCCTCACTGCACTATAAGTATACTACAGTATAAGCTTTACATAAAATCTGCAGAATGCGTAAATAAAACGGTTTGGTTCACATTTCTCCATCTATATTTTAACCTATCAAAACACACTTCAAAATGAATTTCTTACTTAGGATTTTTGCAGGATAATCAGAATACAATTTCCTGATAAGCAAAATGCCTTAAGACATTAATTCTTATTCTCTAAAAAATATTATCAAATTTAATTGAGTTTAAGCTTAAAGCGAGCATAAATATCTGCCAATGGGGGAAAAAATGTTTTACCTCTTTATTAAGTTCTAAATTCAAGTTTGATTTTCTTAGGCCATTGGTAGATATTTTTGCTTGTTTTAGGCATAAACTCACTTAAATTTGATAATTTATTCAGAAATTAAGAGTTAATATCATGGTCCATTTATCAAGTTAAATGCAACTTGATTTAAGTGGAAAACAAGACCAAAATACTAAGCAAGAAATTTTAGCCTTTATATTTTCAAAGCATTCCCATGTGACAGGCATGTGCACAGGTCACATGACAAGGTACTGACAATAAAACTTGTAAAACTTGATATTAAGCATTTGATGGCCATGCATCGCTGATGAAATAAAATACCCTGCAAAGTAGCTGAAGTTAATTTATTAACTATTAATTATTATTATTAATTATTAAGTTATTAAGTTAAATTATTGCTTAAAGAATGGGATGTTTTGTCATTGTAACTAATCCAAAGATAATCATACATATCCAAGTTTCACAATAAATATACAACTCACTTTACCATCTTTTGATTCCAAGCGTGCTATCCTCTTTGAAAGAAACTTAATTTAGACTGAATCTGCAACCCTGTTACACACTTTTTTGGGCATAATGTTTATTACTAGAAATAAAAGACCACACGAATAGAATTTTTGTAACTGCTCAGGTGGCCAAAACATCCGCCCAACAAAATAGGTTTGCTCGGCAAGAACAAAAATGAGAGGGAACATTGTTTACGACCACAGTAAAGACCATTTTAGTTTTATATTACAACACAAGAAAAGCTTTCATATGAAGGGCCTTATATTTTCATTTTACATGACAAGTATACATAGCAATTAAGTGGCAGTGTTATGAAGTCTGACGCTTTTCTCTTTACATTGGTCTTTTTATTCGCATGAGCCTCAAAGTTTACTTTAGCTCCTGCAGTTACTTATAAAAGAGAAAGAGCTTTGTGATCTATCATTTAATAACTGACCAATCATGAAACCCAATAATATCCCTATTAGACATCTCTTGACTCTTCATTTAAATCTTTTATAACAAACCCTTGCCTTCGCTTTTTAATGAGAATAAATATCTGCTTTACATCCTAGTTGCCATAAGCACACAAGCTCTTGTTTATTGCCTGAAATAAACATCAAAAGCTACACAGTTACGCATTAAACTTGAGTACAACTTTTTGCCCATCTGGATGTGACTGAAGAAAAACCTCTTGTTGCTGTTGTTTTCCGTTTCTTTCCTCAAAGGATAATTAAAGGATGAACATAACGATAAATAAATGATGACAGATTTTTTGGGCAAGGTGAAATATTCCTTTATTGAGGTTTATTTCTTCTAATTTGAATACATTTTAGATTAAAAAAAGCAAAAAGGTATTTTTAAATAAAAAATTTTTTTTATGCTTTCCAGAATTGTGGGAAAACTCTTTTACAGTGGTTAATACAAATTAAAGGGTACGTTTTAATATGTAAGTTTTTTTCAATAAACTACCTAAAAAACACTAGGCCAGCGTTTCTTTCCTCAAAGGATAATTAAAGGATGCCGTGGTTTTATTTGATCTTTTGTATCTTCTGATCGTACAGTACATCAACCATAATAAGTTAGACTGAGAAAACGCTATCAAACTGAGAACTCGAATACAGAGTCGGTTTTCTTGGACCCCAATAAAGGAATGGATCCACCTGCTCTCTCGCCCTCGAGGGGGTAGCAAAGGGGCTAATGAGCCAGTTTAAAGCTTCATCGTTGGCTTTTCTGGGCCTCTATGTTACCGACTGTGGAATGAAGTTGTCTTTCTAGTTGGCTTTCAAAGGAGAAGGATCTGTAGCTCTGCCATCAAGTCAAATTAGAGAGAGAAATAGAAAAGAGAGAGCGAGCAGTGGGTCTGCTGTCATCGGGACTGGCTGCTCTGATCTTCTCGGCAGCGGACCACAAACAGGTCTCGCATGTTCCAAAACCTCAGACTCCAGGGTGGAGAGCCTGGTGTGCCATGCCCTCCAGCAAGAAACTTACTCTGAATTGCCTTTATAGAAAAAAAGGGAGAGGGAAAGTGAGATACGGACACTGTCTAATGTAGGAGCGTCTGCTGGGCAAGCCGAACAATGCTGTGCTTACAGGAAATCACAACACGGACAGAAGGAGACCCAATGAGCATGTTTTAGAAAAGCTGGACTTGATATGCCTGGCCTGATATAACCTTAGTGGGTTCAAATTATGTCTGTGTCCGAAACAGAGTCCTCCTGCCCAGATGTTTAATAATTCAACAGACATTATTTTTGTATGATGGCACCTGAGGTTCCATAAAATTTATGTCAGTTTTATGCATAACCAAGCAAATATTTGAACAGAGATAAAAATATATAAAAAAATTGTCATTCTGTCATCAGTTACTATGTCATTCAAAACTCTTTTGACTTCAAAATTGCTTACAATTTCTGGAAACTAAAGCTGTCAATCACAAGCATTCTGCCCAACAACTCTTCTAACTTTTTTTTGTTGTCCACAGAGAAAAAGTTGTATATGTTTGGAACAACATAACGATAAATAAATGATGACAGATTTTTTGGGCAAGGTGAAATATTCCTTTATTGAGGTTTATTTCTTCTAATTTGAATACATTTTAGATTAAAAAAAGCAAAAAGGTATTTTTAAATAAAAAAAAAATATTTTTATGCTTTCCAGAATTGTGGGAATACTCTTTTACAGTGGTTAATACAAATTAAAGGGTACGTTTTAATATGTACGTATTTTTCAATAAACTACATAAAAAACACTAGGCCAGTGTTATATATTTTGTTCACTTGAGTACTTACAATATCTCAAATGTTTCCAACTATTTGTAAATTGTGAGATAGTCGTGATTTTAACCAAGGACACGGGCCGTGTCCCCCTGTTCGATAGTCGCCTGTCAATGACGTCATATCCACATTACCCTCGGTTTATGTAAGTCCTACAAAAATGCAAAAGGTTTGTCTTATGCCTGCATGTTTGTGCATCATGATATAATCTGTTCTTACATGCAGCACCAAATTTGTATATCAGGAAAGGATAAAATGAAAAAAGATTAAAGATAAAAAGAAAGATTAAATGTTTGTGTGTGTCTGTGGGGGGATGTGATAATACAAAAGTATGCCAGAAATCCATCACGGAAAATATATTCATCCAAGTTAGACAGTTTTGGGGGCTGGTAATGTTCAAAGTGCTCTGACATATGCATCAGAGGTACGGATCTGGTTATATATTCATAAGGAAGCCAAACAAACAAACAAACACATGGTACGTAGGAGACATAGCCAGACAACCAGGGAAATGGAGATGTGGCAGCTGAAAACAAAACAGCCATTAGACACAGGAAGCGAACACACTGCTTCTTATTCAAATGTCATGGAAAACTGCACACGGGAGCGCGATCTCTTTAGCATTCACACCTGTTCTCACTGAACTTCAGGTAAAATAGTTTGTGATCAGCAGAGGATGAAGATGTCGAGCCAGCACGAGAGGAGCTGGGCTTTAAAATGGTGTTTTGTTGAACAGCCGGCTGTCACAGGAAAAGCGTTTGGTGAAGGATGGAATGACAGAGGCTGTGATATTGTGTCCCATCAGACTCGCTGCATGTTTTGAGGAATTCGATGACAGCATTTGGTGACTGAACACAGACACTGTCATTAAATATTCACTGCGTTTTGCTGCACGCAGTTGTTAGATAGCCATTCAGATATAAATATGCAAAGGAGGATCTAGAGCCAGGAATGTTAATAATACAGTATAAACCATAGAAATGTGTTTATCTGTTTTGCTACAATGTTTATACAGCAGTAGGTATATTTACATAATGAGGCTTGGTTTATAAAATATACTATGTTTATTTTTTACCCCACTGAAAATGTTTTTTTTTTAAAGTAAAAACCTCACTAAACTGTATTTAACAACAGCTGTAAATGTGGCTCATGCAATCATGATCATTAAAATTCAGAGTCCGTTTCATATCACTTAATTTGTTAATATCATAATTTTAGTCTAGTTTTTTATATAACTGAAGTGCAAAAGCTACTTTAGCATCGATTGATTGATTTATCATTCATCTTTCCTTAATGCGCAAACAAATAATCAAATGTAATTAATTTTATGAATTAATATTTTCCGTTTCTTTTCATTTTTAGATAAAAGCATCTGCCAAATGCATAAATGTAAATTATTATATGAGATATTTAAAAATACAAATATAAGATCATATAGGGGCCATTTTAAACTGAAAAATGTTAGTAAATAATATTTTAAAACATATTCGAAGTTAATTAATTGTATAAACAATGTTAATTGTGTAATGATAATGTCAAACAGCTGACGAATAAACAAAATACATAAATACATAAAACAAAATACTCTCTTTTGAAAGCTTACATAACAGCATGTGCGTTACAGTTAACATCTGTTCTGCGTGCACACAGATTAATTATGCTGTAAAACTCATCATCACCATGCTAAAGTTCACACTAAACAAACTTTCCTATTTGCATATCAAAAGTGGCTTGTACACACTTCCCTATTATGTATCACACAGCGTGATTTCTCCATCATTGTCTCACTGTAAGCACTGTAAGCATTTTAAATATTCTATCGATAACAAGACTGGTTGTTTTGACAAGTTTATGAATTCAAAAGGCTGGCTTCATTTCTGCCATGATGACCCACGTGAATGACCGTCTACCTTTAGGCTCTGATTTGAAAACACAAAATACAGTGCAATAATGCCAATTATTTCACATGAACATGAGAGTTTGTGGAGGTCAAACAAACAGGTGTGAAAAATCTGTTAGGCCTATTTTACAGAAAATATCTAAAACACTGTACACTTTAGCAACCCCATAGCAACAACCTGGCATTATAGCAGCAACTTTTGCACAATTCAAAAGAAATATTAACATATTATTATTACTTTTATTATATTTGCATGTTACATGTGCAACACAAATAAACAAAGGATTTTTGGTAGAATCTGTAATTGGTAAAACAGCATCACTTATGCCCCAGGAAATAATTTTATAAGAAATCACCAGTTACCACAGCATGAAAATATATATACTGTACATGGTGCTGTTTGGAAGGCAGTTGTTAGTGTGGTTTCACAAACAGCCTGGCAGCCGTATAACAGTTGGTGATCATTATCTTAAATTTTAATGAGCTTTGAACACGACTCACGCAGCGCATGCATTTGGTGAGATCTACTTTGTTCATAACATTTTCGAAAAATAAAATGCAAACAATCACTATGTGTAATGCCTCAACGTCTAACGTAACTGAATTTATTATTATTAAATATTGTCTAAAAGACTAATTCAGTTTCATCATAAACCGTCTTCGTTACCTGTATTGACTTGAGGCCATTGTACAGATATAACATTATATGGCATAGCATCCAATGATTTTAAACCGGATTGTGTGCAAGTCATCATTAGTTAATGATAATTAAAATGTCCTACATAAAACAGATGTAAAGCACATCCCACTTAATTTTAATTACCTCCCAAGGCTACTCTTTCCTGCCATTTAGAATAGTTTTACAGGCTGCGCTTTGTAAGCTGTTGAGAATTCATATTCCAGTTGGGCAATTCCACTGTGCTCATTCAAGCATATTAAAATCAGTATAATGATGTTAGAATGGGAAATGTAAAAAACAATCAGTCAACGCTTTACACAGTTCTGAAACAACTTCTTGATAAACATCAACAAGAGAATCAATATGATAATCATTTTCTGATGAAGCTGGAACATGAGCTCACCAACTGAACACGAACACTAATAGTTTCAGGTTTTTCTCACAGTTCCAAATTCTCCTGTCCAGAGGGGGCAGTGTCTTGAGACAGCTGCAGTCTGTCGGATGCAGATGATGCCATATGCTGCTTAGTTTTAGCCTCAAGTCATTCTCAGGGATTTCATTTGTTAAGGGATTTGCAACATCCATACCCATTCCATCACAAAAAAAAAACTTTGTGGCCTTTGGAGTCCTTTAAACTTTTAAACTGTAAAAGTGACAAAAATAATGACCTACAGTGGAAGCATAAAATAAACAAACTAAACAAAATTAAGTTGTCTGGCTGTTGCTTTACATGTCAGTCATATCACTGTTTCCTGTCTAAATGGGCAGTTTTTGGCGAACCAAACATTATGCAGTTTATTCCAATGCTGGCTACACTATATATGAAATACTGTACACTACACAATGGTGTATGCTGCTTGTCATGAACATGTATAAAGGAGCTGTCTTTCATCAGCGCCGTCAGCGAGACTGGCGTCACACAGCTGCAGATCTCTGGCTCCAAGCTCACGTCACTATGAGTTATGGGCCTTTCACATCACCCCGTGATATTCCTCATCTAGGACCCTCCAGGCTAAGTTCCTTGGAGTCCGTCCACAGAGAAAAGTATCTGCCTTCCTTCGGCTTTCAAGGGATGATTTCAATGAAAATTTGAAATGAAAAGTAAAATGTATTTCCTTTAGCATTGCTAGGCTGTTAAAGGCACTTTCTCCCTCGGCTCTCTGATGCAAGGTGTCCACTACAGTATGGATCTAAGGGCCATTTTTAACCATTCAGGGTGTGATTTTACATGTAAACAAATACATGTGATTATATTTGAGCATTACTCAAAATTATATAGGACTGTTCTCTGTATGTCATTGTTTTCTGTATAAAATTAATAAAAATTGTTACTGTAAATAAATGTTACTGTAATTTATAAAAAGATCTAAAATGGAAAAAGTTTAAAAATGTTTGAAAAAATATCCAAAAATTAAAACATTGTAGTTTCATGTGTATACTCAGTTATCAGTTATCAGGTTAAAGTTTTTTTAAATAATTTTTATATTTATATAAAATAGAAAAATGTTTGTATTTTTATAAATACACTAACACTAACATTAACCTTTTTTTGTTTATGTTTATTGTTATATAAATTTGTCAAATACTTATTCTTAAACTTTATAAAGTCTTTATAGATAAAAACATCTTAGAATATTACACAATATAATATTATATTATATTATATTAATATTGTATTATATTAGTACAATATAAAATTACATTGTTGTGAGGCACCACATAATATAAGAAAACATACTGTACACATTGAAAATGATTATAATTCTTTTACAAATAGCAAAAGTACAAATAGCTATTTTTAATATTTCATGCATTAGAAGGTTAGATTAGCTTGTATTACAGTATGTTTACTTGAAGCACTGCATTGATGATTTGCCTACATTATAAAATTTTCTATTATCTAAGCTATCAGTGAGGTTTCATTGCAATCTGAGCTGGAGAGCCATAAAGCAATGCCCCGTGGCACAATCAGCTGTTTCTCCAATAGCCTCATTGTGCTAAAGTCTGTCGAGGATGGACCGATCTTTCCATATGCTATCAAAATAGAAGCATCATCTCTGTTTATTGCTATTTACAAACCAGCACGGCTGTAATTCATTGGCACGATATGCCTCTTCAAGTGCACTGGGGTGAACCAAAAAAAGCATTTCTCTTAAATTGTCATCTTCAATCAAATACTATTGATTTCCTTAAGTGCAACATTGATTTATATGACACCCCCACTGTAATGGTATAGACGGAGATGTGAGACTCAGGGCTCTCGCAGACTGCTGCCGTTTTGCTGACAGGAAGCAAAAATCAGTTGGTGAATCAGAGACACGGGTGATGGGCAAGCTGTCTTACTCATATCTTCAAAGCAGCAGCTTGGACATATGGAAAATCACTGAATATGCATAACTTTTTTTTACTTTTATCTTATCACCAAAGCTCTTATAGTTTTGCACTATATCATATGTCATTGTCATTATTTTAGAGCAAACACACCTCCTTTTTATGTAAATGTGGCTTCTTTTAGTTAATCTGGTGCTAAATCAATTCAGACAGTGCATGCAAATAAACAGCAGACACAGTTTAACGTAACGAATTCTCTACTGGCACTATCAATTAATATAATTTCTGGTTTTATACATCAATATATTTATACAGTATTTCATAAAATATGCTGCGTAAATATAATTAGGCTCAATGTAAAAGCTGACAGACACTGTATTATTATAATAGTCACAGCAGACATATACAGTTGATATATGTTTAACAATATTCATTTACATGAACATCTTCAACATTAAATATTTAATCACTCATCATGCACTGCTCTTAAGTGAATAATTAAAACAACAGCGAAAGCAAATCACTTGTCACCGCTTAGAATCATAATATCATCCGTTTCATACAGTACAGTATGAAATACTGATGTAACACAATGAAACCTTCTTACTGTCATTTAGAGTAAAGCTTTACCCGCTTAGTAACTTTAGGTTATGCCTTTACGAGCAAGGGACAGGCTAATTTATCAAACACTGCTTCGGAATAATATCCCTGCATTTATAATGAGTGAAAAACTGTAATTAGCACTTAGTTTTTTAATGACATTATTTGTATTTTTTAGATATTGTACAGCATTTTGAAATTTCTTTCAAAAATCGCATTTTACTGTCAAAACTGTGATTAATGTCTGTTGACACAATACAGTACAAAACCTCCACAGAATGATACAATAACTCATGACAGCTCATAACTTATGTGTGCAATTAGGCTAATTACACCAAAGAAAAACACAAAAGCTGTCTTTGTAAGAAGTCTTGTCGACTTTTGTTTTCCAAAGAACCATTATATACCGATCACTTTCCGCTGCTAATCTTAAAGGTTGGTAACCTTTCTTATACACTTTGGCTCCTCTTACCCACAATTCTCTGGATGTTGTGGACTTAGAAACAACTTGTAATATATCAAGCTGCAAGGGGACACTTTCATGTGTGATATCATACTGAGTCTAGATGGATTGCCATGCGCTTTGGCCTTTGTCAAGCTCTCACCGGACTTGCTAATTACAGTTTTTCACTCATTATAAATGCAGGGATATTATTCCGAAGCAGGTTGTGCCAGCTAGAAGCCCACGCTGTCAGATACAACCGAATCGATGCGTGACAGCTGGTTTTATTGACGGGGGCAGAATAAGCCGAATGAGTTTGACTGACAGAGATAAAACGAAGCGGCTCGCTCTCTATCTCGCTTCTTTCACACACAGAATATTTTAACTAGCTCAGTTCTGAAAATTTTCTCAGGGCATAGCTGTCATGATCATTTTTATAGACAGTTCACAAGTCCACAATTACTTGTCTTTGTACTGTGTATGGGCTTTTTACAGTAAATGCTAGTTTTCCCGTTCTGTGCCCGAGTTTGTTTTCATGTTTGGTTCGACACAACCCAAGTTTGATGCCATCCTAAATGCCTACAGTTCTTTTCGTACTATGTTATTTGTTTGTGAACTGCGGTACACTTGTGTCATCAGTGTGAGTATACTTGACTACCAGCAGCAGATGTTTATTACCGTAGCTAGGTAACAACTAGAAGATGCCAGTTTTACCAATTTACTAAAGCTTTCACTACCAAAAGTGAATAGTGAAATAACGAAGGTTTTCCTCCTGAGAAACAGTGACAGATAACGGGTTAGGTAAACCATGCACACCATCTGATTTCAGAAAACCAACCAAATTTTGACGTCAAACAAACATTAAACGCTGTGGTGTGAAAGCGGCCTGATTCTCATTTTGTGTTCAGTTTAAATCAGCATTACTCTAGAGAACGTATCGCCCTGATTTAAAACCCATAAGAGATCCTATCTATATTTCAACAAGTAATGACAGCTGAGCCACAACATGCCACCAGGGGTTCAAACAGCTACACTATAATTTTGCTATTTAAGGACTCTCCCCACTGATGCATTTGTGATGTGTCTTCTTTGTTGTCAAGTGTCCGCTGTTGATGTGACCTGTTGGACTGCATCGCTGTGTCGGTTGTTTGCAATTCCGCGTTAAAATTTCAAGATGATGGCCATAAATCGACCGCAGAAAGAAGAATCACAGCCAGACAAATAATGAGACTTGGATCACCAGAGGCATTTTCTTTCTGATATGTATCTAAGTGGGCCAGCACACCTATACGCTGTTATCTGCTGCTGAAAATTGTCAAGTGTATTTCAGGTGGAGAGAGATGTTATAGTTGTGTTGCCTGTTATGGGTATTACCTAAATCGATTGTGACTGGTAAAGACTTTTACAGAAACAAGCTTCCAATGTATATTTAATCCTGTATGACTGCTTGAATTGGTAATGATCAGTGACACATCCTTCGATTGGATCTTTAATCTTAGATAAACAAAACTGAGTCCAGAACTGTCTGAGCTACATCAGTCTTATATGTTGTACACAAGTTCCTGATTAACTCTGCATATAGTCAGATTTTCCCTGGCATTCAGTTTGTTGGAGCGTGTACAAATGTTGTAAGGACCTGAAAAACGATGGTAGTTTATTTACTATTGTTCCCAAAATTAATTAATTTTCTAAGGACTTAAACATGCTGAAAAGCACATTAAAGAAATGGGAAACATTTACATCATAAATGGGTTTTAGAATGGCAAATGGTTTGACTTTTCATGTGAAATTTAGTAGACACGTGTATTATCCCAATACACACAAAAGTTTCTTAGTTTGGAATACATGGGAAGTCTAAACTGTCCCAAACGTCACATGATTGATAAGAGTCCTGGCAAAAAGACAACTATATGCCAAAAATCCTTTCTAGTCTGAAAACATTTTTCAACATTTTGCTATAAAACAGGAAGTATAGATTTTTAAAAGAATGTGAGCACCCTCTCTTACATGCACACTTTTAAACTTTGACATATCAAGTAAATGTGGGTGACCATTTATTTATCCCATTAAGTTCAGATCTAGCTGTTTTTGCATCTTAAGCCCTATTCGCACGGGATTAGTATTATCTGGGGACCTTGTGTGATTTAGAAATTACCCCCATGTCTGATTTTCGTGTGGCGCATTCACACGGGATAAGGGAAGCCTGTGATTTTACTCGAATTTTCCCACTTATCTCCCGGATATGATGGCGAAGCAGTACGTAACTATGAAATATGGTTTCACTGGGCGACTAGATGGAACCGTAACCTCGAATTATGATATAAACCTCCTCGCTTGATTGTGCACTATTTTGAATAGACTATTGTCCTGTCATTATAGGCATATTATAGGCATATATGTAAAGGTATGTATGTCATATCATAAAAAGAATGCCGCTATACCTGTCATCCATCTATTCATTCTTTTTTCCCGCTCGTCTCGTGGCGTTCAGCTTTTTCTTTCTGCAGATTGTATCGTTGTACGGTGTACAGCGATATCCAGCACCCAAAATACACTTAAAACTTTTAAAAAACCTTGAAAATATGATATACAACCGCTAAATGCTGACCAAATCACAGAGATGCCGATTCGCACAGGACTAATATTATCACAGAACCTCTGTGTTCGGCGAAATATGGTAGGTCATTTGCGGGGGAATTTTTACTTTACAAATTACAGACATGGCCGATTTGCACGGGATTAAGATCACAGACAACCTCCGCAATTATTACAAATGACTAGAGGTCCCTAGATAATACCAATCCCGTGCGAATAGGGCTTTAGTCTTAAAACTTGATCTTGGATAGGAATAGGAAGATTGAAACTTTAATAGGTTTACAACTTTTATTTGTAATAAATTAAATAAGGAAATGTCGTTTTATTTTCATGTTTTCCTCTTAGCAGTTATGTTACGATTCTAACAATATATTAGTGTTATTATGATAGTAATACTAAATATGTTAACTACCTCACTTATGTCATACTGGGCAGATTAAGCATTTCGGAGAACACATGCAGGTCTTTAACTCACAGATTAACAGGAGCTACAGGTATTATTCACTCTTTGCAATGAGAAACAGTGTACGTTGGGCTTGCAATTTGTTTGATCGTAGGTTATAATGAACTTATTGGCGATAGAAGAATATGAACCTTTAGAAACTCGCTAACTGGTTTAAGAGGTAATAATAGGGCACAATATCTGATTTAATGCTCTACACACTTATGTGGGTGTGCGAGGTTGAGGGTCAGGATTTTAAACATTTATTTGGCCTGGAAGGTTTGTTTCATTATTGAAACGATGGAAACAGATTTCGTTTACTTAAACATAACCCACAGCCAATTTCGAAGAGGAACTGTGATGTGATCATACAGTTTCGGTCGGATCGGTCGTAGTTTTCTGAGTTCTATTACAGCCATAATTTTACTTTGTTTATGCCGAACTCTTCCCTCCTTAAATTTTAACTTGTCTCTTAAAGTGGATGAAACGCAAGCAGGTCATTTGAATTCAAACCTCATTACGTCCTGGAACATACAGATAGAGAGGTCCAATTTGCATTTAGATTGTTTCAGGAGAAGTAAATTAATCAACACTTTTTTCCCTCTCTTCAATTCTATTCTTCTTTGCATATATGCATGCACATACAGGCACACGTAAAAGAAAACAGGGAAATGGGGGGACATAAGTTACATACAGTCAGAAGCATTATTGGAGAATTAGTCGCCCACAGTATTACAGTGAGATAGAAAGCAAGTAGGGTGATAGCACATTATCAACTACAGAGTCTGTTTTTCTTATTTTCCCACTAGTAAAACTATATTAAGAAACCTATAACACAACTTTCTCAAATAATCATGTTGATGTTTCCAGTCTCATGCACGCAACCAGAGTTTGGACTTAACAGCATATATTTTTTCATCGTCTGAGTAACTGAATTCTACGTAATTAATACACACTACCAGTTAAAAGTTTAGAAACACTTATTTACTGTTGTTTAGATTTTTTTCCACATGTTAGAATACTGGTAAACTCATCAAAACCATTAAATAACTGTAGTAACTGTGGCAAATATGTTGTGACAAAAATCATCCAATAAAAATGAACACTGTTATATTTGATCATCTTTAAAAGTCTAGAATTTGTAAAACCATACTCATGACATTTTATCATCCAGTTTCTTATGGTCTCAACCTGTGAAACTTTTTAAACAAAGAAATTCCTATCTATGCTGAACTCTTATAGGTTGCCTTTTATTCATTATTTGGTCCTAGTTGTTACAGGACAGGTAAGGGTCAGAGTCAACAGGTAAGTTTTCACACAGGTTTACTTAAATCCATAAACGAGTCAAATCCATACAAAAAAGGCATAAATCCAACAGAGGTAAAAAATTCAAACATAAAGGTACAAATCCAGGGAAAAGGATATTTAAACTGAGTTAAACTGACAGGCAGAGAAAACCAGCGGATACTATATCAGAGCAGGCACAGGAATAACAACATCCAGATCAGAGCAGGAACAAGTAACAGCGGAAATATATTCCGGTCAGAACAGGTACTGGTACTGGTACAACAGGTAAAAAATCCAGATCAGAGCATGTACAAAACTGCCACATACAGGTTACGGAGAGAACAAAACAACAATACCGGGCAAGGGAGAACAGAAAACAAACACATTAAATAGAGTCCGGTGATAATGAACAGGTGCGGGTGTAATCACATGATGAGTGCTGGTGATGGATGGCAGGTGTGCGGGGTGCAATGGACTGTGGGAAATGAAGTTCAAAAGAGAGGTGCAAGGTGACACCGTGACACTAGTAATCCATTTTAAAAAAATAAGATTTTAGTTTTCTAATTAAATAAATTAATATGTTAAAACAATTATATTTTTGTTCACAAAAATAAACATAAACATTTAAATATACACTGTCAGATTAAAAGATTTTTAAGATTATAAGAAACATTTTTTGTCAATTGTGTCTGAACTTTTGACTGGTAGTGTATTTAATATATTTGCTAGCCACTAGTTTTTCCTGCATTAAAAGATTAAAAGATGTTGGTTGGGGCAGACTTGTCTTGACATTATTGCTTTGTCAAAGAAAGCGGCCAGTTTTGCGGAGTCACCCACGTTGGCTTTTGCCAGAAATTCTCCATGGATGAGCAGCGGATCAATACAGGATGTTCCTGGACCAAAAGCATTAGTCTTCCACATCCAGTAAAAGAACATTTATGTTGACTAACATATCTCTTTTGGCATGGAATGAAAGTCCATATATTTTACTTGTCTAACACCTGTATGTAATATGTAATATTTAAATCATTAGCAGAACAGGAAACCATACCTTCTTTCTAAGTCTTAAAATCGATCCCTGTCTGTCGTGAATTGGACGTGAATTGGTATATACCGGTTGAATCATTAGTCGATTCATGCTGTGTGTCACTTGTTTCTTCTGCACTTTGTCTATCAGAGAGTCTTTCTAAAAGGTGCCCTTGGATCTGTCCACAGGTGTCTGGCTAAGCAAGACCAGTCAAGTCGCCCAACAGACGGTGACCCGTTTGGATGGCAGCTCAGGTGGCAGTCGATCTCCTACCAGCGTGTGTATATATGCCAAGCTAAAAATAGGATGCCTGGGTAGGTTTTGGTTTTGTAGGTCAGACTAGGACAAAATGGTAGACTGACACCAAATCACAGGAGTTGAAATAATGCCAGATCTCTGTTGGTTGTAACGGCAATAAACACTGGTTGATGTTCTGTCTGGCCTCAGGCTAACACACTGCAAACTGCAATGTTGTAAAAGGTGATGTTTGTATTTTCACCACTAGTGACCAAAACGGGCTTCTAAAAAAAGAACAAAGAACAATGTTTTGATAACACCACAGTGTATTTTCTTTGAGGAAATCAAACTACTAATGACAGTAAAAGAGGGTAGTTTAACACTGAATAAAATCTCAAATTTGTAAAGCCTATATGGACTTTCTAAAATCACTGATGGACTTATCTGCCTGCCAAAATGATCAACAAACCTGCGAGACCATGAATGAACATTAGCTGTCGATGTAATAACACCAGTTGTCTTTTAAAGTGAGGAATGAGAAAAACAACTTGAGCATAAGTGGCAATAGCAAGGTCATCTTTGCAAACGCAATTAATTCCTTTTGTTCAATGTCAAGCCAATGAACAGCATTATAATTGTCTGGGCGCAGATTTTTCAATGAGGATCATGACACTTGCAAGCTGTAACTGCTTTTAGACTTGTGTGTGTATATAGGGAGATCTTTACTGGTATCCCATTACATCACTTGCTAATCTGGCACCTAGGCATAGTATTTCCATATGTCTGACTTGATTATGAGATTATGACTTATAGGATACTTCAATATCTATGTGCTTGCTGAGCTAATAGTATATAAAGGTGGATGTATCAGACAGTAAAATGATGTGGAAAGAAAAAATGTTAGCACTTAATTTGACTGTCACTGTGACGTTGATCGTGTCAGTAATAGTAAACATAAAGAGAAGCCCAAAGAAGACTGGTTGTGGGCTTGTAGAAAAAGCAAAACACAAGGCTCTGAATCACCTGCAATGCCCCTGAGTGTACAAAGCAACATGGAATATATTCAGTGTTTTGTTTTATATAATAAAGAAACAAAAACCCATTTTTATGCCACAACTGTAAGATTATTCAATAACAACAAAAAACGATTAAAAATGGAGCCGGATTCCAATACACTTCTTGCCCCATGATACTTGCCACTCAAGAATGTCTTTATAGTTCTTTACAAAATGAATCGATCTAAAGCAAGCAAGGAAGAGCTTGCAGATAAACAAATGTATATGTGGTCTCGGTATTGACATGCTCTCCCGTAGTCTGTGCCACACTTCCCTTTGTAATTATAAAAGAGCTTTGCTATCGTATAAAGTTAAAGGCTAAAAACTGAGGCTCTGCTTTAAAATCTTGAGTTCATATGACTCATCAATGACATTTACAGGCTAGAATGTCACAGGTTTTTAAATTCTTTCAGAAAAGGATGTTGATTCTCTTATACAACCATTTAATACGTTTCTCACTATTCCTATATATAGATTTTCAGATTTTCAGAATATGATTGCAACAAATGAAGATTTTCCAGTGCTGGATGAATAAACACAGCTGTAAGCCTGGTCCTATGAAATTAATTTGATCTTGATACAGATTAAAAAGAAAGAAATCAGATGATCCACGCTTAGGAAAAGTATATTTTCAATTTTTATTAATTGATATTTACTGATATTAATTTATCATGTGTTTTGTTCAAGATCAAAATATTTCCTTGTTAAACAAGAGGTTGGGACTTATCCTTTCTTTTAAAACTCAAGCCACTGCTCACCAAAACCATACACATTTACCAAACTTAAAATTAGCTGTAACTGCTAAAAGTCCAAATAACAGAAACATCATACGATAATTAAACTGAACAAGTCATATACTGTACTGCTGGGAGGACCTGAAGGTGAGTGAATTATGAAAAACTTTCCATACTTGGGTAAACTACCCCTTTAATGCCTGTTATAGATTTATTGTGATTTTTTTATTGGATCTTCCCAGTGAACTGCTCCGGTAAGTGATATGTATAGACAGCAGTTAGCAAACACCTCTTGTGTGATTTTCTGTTCATCTGGCAAAGGTAATAGACCAGGTTGCTGTGTTCACATTGTCTACAACAGCCCTAATTCATTCTAGCTGGGTTGTGAAGAAAAGAGCAGGTCATTTGTTATTACGAAAGGTAAACAGTGGTGAACGAATTTAATTCTGGTGAGAGAAGCTGATAATAACTTTAATAATTTGGTCTGATTTGAGAGGTCATTGCCTACCCACTCCACTAATCCATTTAATGAACCGCAAACACATACCATGAACTAAATTACAAAACCCTGCACAAATTCTTAACTTCTGCCATATTTCTACCCACACCATGCAAATATGCTAGAAATCGCACAAATACAAAACAATACACTTTTATATGGAAAGAATATGTCTTCTAAAGAGAATCTCCAATAAATTCAATCCAAGGTCACATTCTTTATATTTATCTGGCAAAGTGTGTATGTTTTTACTGATGTAGTTGTTTTCACAGGAGTTTGGGAGTTGAAAAAATAATTGCACCCATATTTCAAAAAAGCACTCCCTCCTGCTTTCGGAGGCCAAGCTTCAGGTGAAACATCCTTTCTGTCACTTCATCTGAGATATTTGTAATGATAGAAACAAAATGCAGACTGAAAAGCAAAAGAAGAAATGTGCCAATGCTTTCTGTACCACAAAAAACAAGGTAGAACATATGGTTTGGCAGATGTGGACCCCAAGGTGACATTGGTGGAGTGATAATTTTAGGGCCCAAAGTGCTTTCAGCATTTCTAATTATGAAGTGATCGCTGGCTTTTCTGCAAGCAGTTTTATACATTACGAATCTAACCACTGTACTCCCTCGAGCATACAATGATCCTGCAATACCAGATCTCTTATGCCATGTACATGTACAGATAGTGTTAGTTAGCTCTTATGAAACACACCAATTTCTGTCTGTCCTTAGATCTTTAAATAAACAGCAAGATCATTTTCTTTTAAAAATCATTCACTGTAAATCAGTTAAAATCATTCTGTGAGCTTTTAACGGTTGTATAACTCATGATAGAGACTGATCTCCAAAGAGGATGTGAGCGTAAGGAGCTGATCAATACTACAGCTTCACCTTAAAATGCCTGACATTTAGCCACCTTCTTTAATTATGCGGTTTGTCTGCAGTACTTTGATTTTGTATATTGGCATATAGAGTCATTGTACTTATTGATTGTCTCTTGCCATTCTGTGTATGTGACCCGTTCTGTGAAAACAAGGCTAAAGTCCAAAAATCTATGATTTCAATCTTTGACATGGCCTTACTCAATACATTTTAAAGATAGCAAGGGATGTTCTTTACATTATGTAGGATGATTTTATGTAAAAAAAAAAAACTTAAATCACACAAAAAAAGACTTTAGCTGGGTTTCAGCCAAAGTCATAATTTTAGAATTCACTGTTAAAATATATAGTTCTATGGAGCGTGAACCAAGCTGATCTGATTTGACAGAATTGTTTATTGTCAGTTTGATTTGTCTACCCAGTTTGACAACAAATAATGCCAGACTGATATATTTAATCAATGACATCTGTTACATCGCAATTTTATTGGAAGGATATTTGCAATGTACAAGCGTTTCTGTAAACAAATAATTTGTAGACGTATAATAAAATCCACTAACAAAATACAATCTTGCCACTACAGTATTCTGTTCAGTGAGCAGCAGTAGACCTTCACACCCTCATTCCAAAGAAATCAAGAGGGAGGGATTATGCTAAATCCCGAACGAAATGCTTTGTAAATCTATTATCTTAACACAGCATATCACTAAATCTGTTCTAAATCCCTTATTAAATCTGGTAGGCCCTTATGCACAATGTGCTACTGCCAAGATTTAAAACGGGGTCACTTAAAAGAGAGAATTTTTGCAAGTTTAAGTTATATAACAGCCATTCTAAAGAAAATCACAAGAGTTTGGGAAAATTGAATTGTAGAAAGAGTATCAGGACTGTTATGTATTGTAGGAATATGGTGGGTTCTCCCTGAGTGGCAATATTGGAAAAAAGACAGATACGATGGGAGGACACCTTAACCCCATCGGCTCCAAAGAGTCTGTCCCTTTTAACAGGTTTATGACCCTCTGAAGCTAGCCAGGGGAGACCCCTGAGCTTCAAAGGAATTCCATGGACATGGGAGGAATAAACTTAAACATCTTAAAACAATGTAGGAAAAATCCTTTTCCCTTTGTATGCCACAAAATGGGTCCTTAAGTACATATATGTATAGTGTTTGTTTATACTTTGCTTTTTGTAAATGTTAACCTTGCTTTAACCAGTAGATATGTAGGTTGTGTTAGTTATGTATTTAATTATGTTCATGCAGGGGAAAGAAACTTAATGTAATCCAAACACTGCCATATTTACTACTAAAGGGAAATTGTATTCATCATGCTTTAACTTTCTTTTACAGAGTTCAACAATAATCATTATCTACTCTGATATATTCTTGTGTCTTTAATAACCATTATTTACTTTCATATAATTCTGGTGTTGATATAAATCATTAATAACATTAATCAGTAAAAAAATATTAATCACTATTCGCTCTTATATATTCATAGTCTTGTGTGCTTGTATGAAATGCTTGCCAGTGGAAATTTACCAAGGAGAGAGAAGGACCGGTATAACCATATATAGAGTATTATATCTTAGGTCAAAGTGCCCTAAGCACTCAAAGTATCACTCTATCTTTGCAGACTAAGCAGAAGATAACAATGACCAAATATGAGAAGATGCCTACCGGAAGGGTGGAGAGGTGCCACTTGCTAACCTTGGAGAGAGGAGACCATAAAAATTGGGTTTTGAGGGATAGACGGGGTTCTTTCTGTCGTATTGCTCGATGGGGGAACTCCTTTGATTGTGTAAATGATAGGGACAGATTGAACCCAGGGCTCTGCATATTTTCTTCAAGTGTGATATTCTTCAATATACTTTTGATTGTTAAAATAAATCCTTTTAAAGATATTTTTTGAGTCTTCCTTCCTGAATAAACGAACACGAGGACTTGAGGAATTAAATGCCAAGTCCAACACTACCCATAGAAAGCTTTTAACATTTCCTTTCCTATGGTGCATGTTATGTTACCATAACATGCATCATATTCTTTTTACAACAATATGGTTTGATATTTGCACATGTGCCATAAAGCCATGAGACTGCAAATAAGTTGGAAAAAGGGACAAAGAAACCCCACTACATAACCATTGGTCAGTCTTATCATCATAGTGTGTGACCCTTTTGAGGATAAAACTACAGAGCAACTTCAGATCGCCCTCTTCTCTTCGCACTTCTATTCCTGCTCTACCTGACGTCTGCGTGAGCTCCACTCCTCCCCCTGAGGGGGGAGGGAAGACCACTCACGCTGACTCCCAAACTTTGTTTGGGACCTCCAATGGCGGACTTTAACACAGTTTCAACATCTTCTTGGAAACCACACAAAGACTTTCAGCACGCGCACACGGACACTTCAGCACGACCGAAACCGATGCAAGTATCCATTTCTATCTCGATAGATGCGTTAAGCATTTCAACCCCTTTGTTAAAATGTGATTCTAAAGTCTGATGGTTCACTCAGGAACTGTTTAAATCTGCAGCTCTTTGTCTCTCTCTCTCTCTCTCTTCAGACCATTCACTTTCTCTCACTCTCTCGCTCTCTTTCCTTTGGTTCATATGTGTTTGATGTTTGTATGTTTTAGTACAGCTTTGTATAGCTGTGCGTGTAAATAGTAGTTTTAGTTTTAATAAACACCATTTGTAATCGCCATGAATGTCTCTGTGCTTGGTTATGCTTGCAGACAACTGTCACTTAAACTGCTTAGATTTTGCTACATGCTCAGTAGCCCTGTGAAGCAGATAGTTGTTTTCCCTGGCCAGGAAGATATACTTAGGGCCGAGATGATCGCGGTGCGCCCGCGAGACGAGTGCACAGGATCGTGTCGCCCCTCCTGCTGCTCGGATACTACAAAATATGTATACTTGATGACGATTAAGTACACGTATTTTTCCTTTGAGCTAAATCAACAATTCCCTACGGAGAATAGCGTGTTAACGACCTGTTCCCCGACTTTCGCTACAGTATAGACATCAAATGGGCCTTGTGAGTGTCTTGCACTGCAAAAAAATATATATTTTATTTTTTGGCTTTGGATAAAAGTGTCTTATTCCAAATTAATAAATGTCAACCTTGGTTTACATTAAAAATGTAAATGCACACCTCAAGAGATTGAAATTCTTTTTAAAAATATTTTTTTAAATGTTAACATAATAATAATAATTAAAACAAAAAATAATTATAAATAATAAATTTAAAAGGAATTACAAATAATTTTAATTCATAGAAGAAGGTAGAAACAACGTTAGAACAACGTACATGTTGAATTTCCCCTTTTGAATGTGTTACTGTAACTTATTCCTCTTCAGAGATGAACTAAACTACAGTGGTTACAGTACAGCTAAACATTTCTCACTACTTTCAAGCACGCCTCGGTCCTGTTCTGCCATCAAGAGAGGATGCTGAATACATCCTGCTCAGGTTTCATGGTCTCCTGTGCCAGAACCAATAACTGGGAGTGTAACAGTCAGCCCCGGCAGCTCCTCCCAGCTGATGTGAGCTATCGACTGACAGCATTGACCTTAATCACGGCACAATGAATGAGCCAACATTTCTACAGCAACCCGGCCAAGGATCTGTCGTTAGACATGTAATGCTCTCCGACAGTCCGGTGTGTCTATGTGCCTAAGCTCTTTTCAAACACCAGGTTTTGCTTGACCTGTTTAACAGCACGAGAGTGACAGTGAGGAGAACATGAGGACCTAACGCTGGAAGCAGGTTTAAGTGGGATGGCGTGTGACATTTGAGTTGCGTTTTATGACTGACTGCACTCAAATTCCTATTTTACAGTTATTTCTCAACATATTGACGTACTTTATTCACCTCACATGGGCGATTGGCTTTTACATTATGTGGAATGCTTCTTTTTCGGAAAATTTTACATTCAATTAGTTTTGCCATCCACTCCATGCCTCCGTCATGCTGTTTGGTTTCATTTTTGGATTTACATTTGTTCTCATCTAGGACAGACTGGGCATGGAATTCAATAACAATGAAATTAATGAATTAAGAATTTATTTTCACACCTTATTTGCTTGTTTTAGCACCTGCTAAAGTCACTAAAGGAATCATGCAAATCAGGTAACGGCCCAAATACGCCCACAAATTTAGTGCTGATTGTCTGTTTTGAATTCCACAGCAGGCCTGAGTTTTAGGCTGTGGAGGATACAGAAGAAAAATAAATGTGACCAGACCAAAAACGGCTCATGATTTCGCCTACTCGCCTATAGGGGACACCCCTGTGCATGAGAGTCCGGTAGCAGTTGAGAAGAAGAGTAAGAAAGTTTTCTTGGTTGTTCGTGTGGTTTTTCTCACCGGAGCACGTGAGCCGGGGTGTGTGTGCTGTGTATGTTGTGTATGTTAGTTGCTCGACTGGAGGGTTCGTTTATCACCCGGATTGTGTTTCTGTAGCGAGATTGTGTTTGAGCGTGAGTATCAGTTCATCTAAATAATTAAGAGTTGCATAACCTTTTGTAATTTATGTTTTGAGTTAAAGGGGAAAGTAAATAATATTTATGCTTCCTTTTGGTAAATTATATTAGAGGGGAGAGCGAGATTTCACGTGATTTGGCAGCGTGTGAGTTCCCTGTCAAGGGAACTCAACGCTGCGTCAGCGTTTGACGCTATGGGAACGCCTTTGCGTGACTGCGTCTGAAGCACGTGTGTAAAATTGCCGAATGGCTAGACTGAACGTCACAGGCGGGTGACGTCAGGACCAGGAAGCTATAAAAGGACCTTGGGACGCACACACATTCAGCTTTTGTGCCTTCAGCTGCGCGTGTGTGTGTGATTGTGGCTAGCAATAGCGGCGCTCGAAAACGCCAGTAATTAGAGAGTGTGTGTGTTTGTGTGACACAAGTAAACAGTATGTCCTTTAGAAAGTGTGTTTCTCCCTGTGCTCGCTACATCACGAGCGGGGATTCAAACGATTTCTGTGTCGTTTGTTTAGGGGCGGATCATGCCGGGCCGGGTATTTCAGCGCCGACTGTGTGCATTGTGAAGCCTTCCCCATCGCACTCTCAGATCCCGACTGGCATGTGTAGATAAACATGCCCAGTCGGCGGTTCTCGATGGCGGTGCCGTCTCTGCCGAGGCAAGCTGCCGCTACGGCGGTTCCTGCTGCAGGGCTCGCAGCGGAGTCCACGCTTTCTGTTATCTTCCTCCGAGGAGGGAGATATGCAGAACATGGACACAGGGGGGAGCGAAGAAACATCACGCCCCCATGTATGAGGAATTGGTTGAGGTTGTGGCGGGCAGTCGCACAGTTAAAAATCGACTGGCTGGCGGCGGAAGTGCAGAGCTCACCAGCCCAGTAAACTGGATGGCGCTTCCTGAAGCCCAAACCGCTACCTCCCGCGGGCTTACCATTTTTCCAGACCTGCATAATGAGTTATCAGGTTCATGGGACGCCGCCCTATTCCTCACGCATTTATAACCCCCGTACGTCGGTTTATTCCAACATCGTGGGGGCCAAAGAGCATGGTTATATGGCGATGCCGCCGGTGGAACAGACGCTCGCGGGCTATCTGTCCCCCTCTTCGGCATCGTCGTTAAAAGGCCCGGTACACCCATCAAGGCCATGCAGAATAACATCAGCCTTGGTGGGTAAGGCTTATGCCGCAGCAGGTCAGGCTGGAGCATGTTTACATACCATTTCAATGCTCCAGGCTTACCAGGCAGACCTGCTGCGGGACCTGGATGAAGGCGAGGGTGTGGACCCGGACGCGGTGAAGGAGCTCCGCCGGGCCACTGACGTGTCGCTCCGCGCCATTCGTGAAACAGCCAAGGCGGTCGGTAGATCTATGTCCGCCTTGGTGGCTACGGAGCGGCATCTCTGGTTAAATCTGTCAGGCATCAGAGCAGCCGACAAGGCCTTGCTGCTCGATCGCGCCGTTGTCCCCCGGGGCCTGTTGGCGACGCCGTTAATGCCGTTGTCGACAGGTTCCGGGACACCAAGAACCAGGCTGCGGCTTTTTCACAGTTCCTCCCTCGCCGTCATCGGGTCGCTGAGGCTGCCGGGCGGGAGCAGCCTCAGCCCTCTACCTCCACATACAGGCACAGGCAGAAGGAGAGTGTGAGTTCCCCGAGCTCCACCACAACGCCAGTGGGGCTCTGGGAGGCACTCTCAACCCGGCCTTCCCAGCCTAAGGCGGACCTGAGGGCCGTCATCCAGGCTAAGAAGGCCGTGACCAAGAAGCGGGGCACCTGACTGCTGCGGAGTCAGGTTGCCCCGCCGAAAGCCCCCTGGGTCGGATCGGATAACGCCTCATTATACGGCGCCCGGTCCTTCCCTGTGCCCTCCTCTGGATGCGCTGACCTGTCCCCGCGCTCTGCTTCGGGGCGCAGCAGCGTCCGGGCACCACACGGTGCGCTCAACATCGCACACCCTCGAGTTTTCCCCGGCCTTTACGGCCCAGGGTTCCGAGTTAATACAAAACATAAGACCAGACACCAGCCCCGAGGGGTTGGTTCCTTTAGTGAATTTCCTGGCAGCGTGGAAACTTCTGCCAAACGTTTCACGCTGGGTTCTACAAGTAATAGAATGCGGCTACACGATTCAGTTCGGGCGCAGCCCCGCCCATGTTCAGAGGGGTCGTGCCCACCGAGGTGGGTCCCGACCAAGCTCTGGTCATGGAACACGAAGTTCATGCACTCCTGGCAAAGGGGGCCATAGAAATAGTTCCTCCTCCAGAGAGAAAAGCGGGGTTTTACAGCCGCTACTTCATAGTTCCCAAAAAGGATGGAGGCTTGCGTCCTATTTTAGATCTACGCACATTGAACCGCTCAGTAAAGAAACTGAAGTTCAAGATGCTTACACTCAAACAGATCGTGACCCAAATCAGATCTGCGGACTGGTTTGTCACCATAGACATGAAGGGACGCATACTTCCATGTCTCCATCCTTCCCAAGCACAGAAAGTTCCTGAGGTTCGCTGGGGCGGTAAGCATTACCAATACCGGGTGCTTCCTCCGGGTCTAGCTCTGTCACCCCGCACTTTTACCAAATGTGTAGATGCTGCCCTGTCACCGCTGCGTTTACAGGGCATTCGTGATACTGAATTATATAGACGACTGGCTCATTCTGGCCGAGTCGGAGGCGTTAAGCGACTCAACATCGAGATGTTGTTCTCGGCTCACATGAAAGTGTTGGGGTTACGCCTGAGCGCCAAGAAAGAGTTCACTTTCTCGGTTCAGAGAATTACCTTCCTAGGCGTAGAATGGGACTCGAGAGTCATGTCTGCACGCCTCACTACAGCATACAGTCCATTCAGTCAGCCGTGACAGGGGTCAGGCTTCATCAACGAGTCACAGTCCTGCAGTTTCAGCAGATACCGGTCTCATGGCAGCCGCAGCCAGCGTGATACCTCTGGGCCTGCTGTACATGAGACCATTACAATGGTGGCTCAAGTCCAAGGGGTTTTTCCCGAGGGGGACCCCTCCCCGCGACTATTCAGGTCACTCACAAGTGTCTGAGGGCACTAGTAGTGTGGAAGAAACCTGGGTTTCTCTCCCAGGGCCCAGTTCTGGGGTCAATATGTCATCGCATAACGCTAATGGCGGACGCATCCCTGATGGGCTGGGGGCGGTAATGGAAGGCCGCTCTGCCAGAGGCTTATGGAGGGGCCGCCAGCTCGAAAGTGGCATATAAATTACCTAGAGATGATGGCGGTACAGCTTGCGTTGAGGCAGTTCCTCCTCGCCTCAGAAACAACCATGTTTTGGTCCTATCGGACAACACGTCGGTGGTTGCATACATCAACCATCAAGGAGGTCTGCGGTCGCCCTCTGTACAGATTGGCACACCAGATTCTGATGTGGTCCCAGGGGAAGCTGCTCGGTCAGAGCAGCAGCATTACATCCCGGGCGGTTGAATGTGGGAGCAGGCGCCCTGTCGAGGCAGGGGTCCGAGGCGGGGAATGGAGACTTCACCCGAGGTGGTGCAAATGATCTGGGATGTTTTTCTCCCAGCAGAAGTGGACCTGTTTTGCGTCTCGAGAGACCACGCACTGTCCTCTATGGTTCTCCCTAACACCTCCAGCCCCACTGGGGCTGGACGCTCTTGTACATCCGTGGCCGAGGCTACGCTTGTACGCTTTTCCCCCGATCGCTCTGCTCCCGGGAGTCCTGGAAAGGGTGCGCCAGGACGGGGTTCGCCTCCTACTGGTCGCACCATTATGGCCGGCCCGAGTGTGGTTCTCGGACCTGATTTGGCTCCTAGACGGCACCCGGTGAGGCTGCCTGTCAGGAGAGATCTCTTGTCTCAGTCGCAGGGCACCATTCGTCACCCTAAGCCCAGAGTTATGGAAACTGTGGGTCTGGCCTCTGAGGGGCCAGGTTCACCAGCACGGGTCTTTCGACCGAGGTCGTGACACCATTTTACAATCCAGGGCTCCCTCCACGAGGAAGCTATCGCCTTTAAAGTGGGAAGTCTTCTCTTCCTGGTGTTCAGGTCAGCGTCAAGACCCAGTTAACTGCCCGATCAGCGTGGTGCTGGAGTTCTTGCAGGACCGCTTTTCTTCAGGGCTGATGCCCTCGACTATCAAGGTCTATGCGGCAGCTATCTCTGCCTTTCATAGCCTTGTTACCGGCCAGTCTGTGGGTCGAGACCCACTGGTCATACGCTTCCTCCGTGGTACTAGGAGACTAAGGCCTGTGGTGCGTGCCAGGATCCCCACTTGGGACCTGGCGGTGGTACTTCAAGGGTTAGCGGTTGCCCCGTTCGAACCCATTGAGGCCGTGTCGGCCAAATTCCTGACCCTCAAGACAATTTTCTTGTTGGCGGTATCTTCTCTGAAGAGAGTTGGCGACCTCAAGCTCTCTCAGTTTCTCCGTCATGCCTGGCATTCGCACCGGGCATGGTTAAGGCTTTTCTCTACCCGAGGGTAGGATATGTGCCTAAAGTTCCCACCAATGTGCCGAGGCACATTACGCTACAAGCCTTTTGTCCTCCTCCCTTCAAGGATTCGGACCAGGAAAAAGCTAATCTACTGTGTCCAGTGCGAGCACTGGACGCCTACGTTCACAGAACTGCTCCCTTAAGAAAGTCTGAGCAGCTGTTTGTGTGTTTTGGTTCTCCCGCCGCTGGGCTGCCGGCAACCAAACCAACTCTTAGCAGGTGGATAGTCGAGGCTATTTCACTTGCTTATGAAGCTTCTGGACAGCAGTCTCCACTTTCTGTCAAAGCTCACTCAACCAGGGGTATGGCGGCCTCTAAGGCCTTAAGGTCAGGGGCCACACTCGAGGATGTTTGTAATGCGGCCGGCTGGTCCTCGCCGCTCACGTTCGTGCGTTTTTATGATCTAGACCTGGCTTCCACGCCAGGCTCCCACGTATTGCGGCCCTGAGGGGTCCGTCCTTTCTGAATGACAGCCGGGTGTCTTGCTGTTTATTCTCTCTTGGGGCCTGACTCGAGGGCCAGGACCCCGTGCCAGGGGGCCCCATGCACTCCGGCCTTGAGGGGTCGATGTGAATTGAGACAACGGCCAGCTGAGTCTCGCCGTGTACTATTTTCTTCTGGTCCTGGCTTGAGAGCCAGCTACCAGTCTCTGGGCTTTACTCCTGTGCACCTCAGCCAGGGCCCCGAGGGGTCCTGGTGACTCATTTTGCATTGGGTGAGCACATGCGTTGATGCCTGTCTGAATACCGGCCAGTGAATTTCACGAGTATTCCCTGCATGCTTTACTGTGTCTGGACCAAGGTCCTGTACTCTTTCGCCCCAAGGGGCTTATTGGGGTTATTAACGCCAGGAGATCTCGCCGCTTTACTCCCTCTCTACAGGTCCTGGCCTGAGGGCCAGGGTCTGGGTTTTCACCGCCCGGGTCAGTTCCTATAGTGCGTGCTCTGCGGATACACACTTCCAGGGACTTGCTCGCGACCGCGGCGTTGGGATCTCGTTCCCATAGCGTCAAACGCTGACGTTGGCGTTGAGTTCCCCTTGACAGGGAACGTCTCAGGTTACGACTGTAACCTTTGTTCCCCTAAGAGGAACGAGACGCTGCGTCTCCTGCCATACTCCCGCATCCCTGAAGCAGCTTCGCACTATATCGCTGAATGTGTGTGCGTCCCAAGGTCCTTTATAGCTTCCTGGTCCTGACGTCACCCGCCTGTGACGTTCAGTCTAGCCATTCGGCAATTTTACACACGTGCTTCAGACGCAGTCACGCAAAGGCGTTCCCATAGCGTCAAACGCTGACGCAGCGTCTCGTTCCCTCTTAGGGAACAAAGGTTACAGTCGTAACCTGAGACGTTTTCTCTGTGCAGCTACAGAGTAAGTGTCATTTATTTTGTTATTTTTATTACAGATGTGTTTGTTTAATTATATCATGTTTTGAGTGTAATTGTATATCAGAGCTCTTTGAATACTATTGATGTGTATCAATATTCTGTCTTTGATGTTAAAGCATGGCAGTAGTATTGCTGATGTTAATGTTGATATGTGTTTAAGTATGCTCTGTAAAATGTGTGTGGCTTGTGCATGTGAATCTAATGTTTCCATGTTTCATTCTTTATACAGAAGGACTAAACCACTACCGTTGTTTATTTTGGGGTTACAAGTTGATCACATTAATGTGCTTAATATATTTTTGTTCCTTTTTGGGAGTTTATATATATCTCTTTTGGGGTAATGTAAAGCAGGATTGAAGTGAATCCTTTTGTATTGATTTGGTTTAACTTTGGGAACAGATATTGTTTTCTTTTTCTCTTATTTGTACTATTGTAATTTTCTTTCTAACTTTGCCACAAACGGGAGCATCACAGGCATTAATGCTGTGTCATTCCTTCGGCACGGTCGGAAATAAAGAATCCCTGTTAGATGCGGTACTGTGTTTGATACTCTTTATTGGGTGCACGTTTACACGGCCACATCTTTTTGGTGTCAGAAGTGGGATAGTTCCTGCTGTGAGCTTCTGTTTGTGGTGAGGTTTCTTTTATTTTTCTTTCTTTCGTTTTGTATTGAGTACACTCTTTGCAATGGGGTATGGACAACGGTAGTGGTTCAGGCTGGAGAGGAGTGGCAAAAGTCAGCAAGGAGCTGTACACCAAGCCAGGAAGGACTGTGAAGAGGCAAAAGGGCCATCGTGTAACTACTAGCCGGACGGCTGGAGAGAACGGTATCGGACTGTGTTTGTGTGTGAGTCTATAGAGACTGAGACTCTTGAGCATTGAAACAACATAGAGCTATGGAGGCAGAAATTCCTGAGCGAGTATACGCTCTGAGAGAGAACTGCCAAGAGGCTGGTGCCATGTCTGGGGCTGACGGCGACGAGAGAGGTAATCCTTTCCAGCAGCTCCAGTCCCAAATTAAGGAGCTGGGCAAGAGACATGATCAGGTGCTGTCTACACTTGCTAGTATGAATACTTGTAACACTAGGTCCTATGTATATATTCCCAGAGAAAGACAAATTGTTCCTTACTGTGGTGACTCTAGTAAAGACTGTCAGACCATTGATGAGTTTATTGAGGAACTTGAACGAGTAATTCGGGTAAGGGGACTGAGTCGAGAAGACCAGGTAGACTTTATTTTGTCACATTTAAGAGGGTCGGCACTAGACGAAGTCAAATTGTGTTTGGGGGGAGAAGATGCAATGCCTCGAGACCTGTTTACTTGCTTAAGGGCTGCTTTCCGTGAGAAGCGGACGACCCCTCAACTGCTTCATGCCTTCTATGCACGAAAGCAGTTAGACGGGGAGGATCTCAGAGAATATTCGCATTCCTTGTCTACAATGTTAAACGCTGCACTCCAGCAGTCGTCTAGTGCGGTTCCCGATGTGCAGTTAGCGCTGAGGGATCAGTTTATTGAAGGAGTAAGGGACTCCATACTTCGGCGAGAACTGCGCAAACTAGTGCGGGACCGACCTCGTGTAACACTATTCGAGGTTAGGGAAGAAGCGTTAATGTGGTGTGCAGAAGAACAACCCCGTGGGGCTAACGTTGTTAGAAGTCGTCTTTTGGTGGGACAGGGTGTTGAGGGGTGTGCGGCAGCTACGAATGTGGCCGCATCTTCTTCAAGTGATCTGAATGCTGTCTTGCAAGAGGTAGTGAAAGTAGTCGCACAACAAGGAAAAGCGATCAGTGAGTTAACTAATGCAGTCCGCAGCCTTACGACTCAAGGAGCGAATTCGAGCTCTGAAAGGCCCCAAAGGGCTAAACCTAGGTATACCCGAGATGGTCGGCCTATTTGTTTAAGGTGTGAGGGTGTGGGGCATATAGCCCGCCAGTGCACCGGGCCACGCAATCAGGAAGGCCAGGTAGCGACCCCTGTAGAAGCAACAGTGCAGGGAAACGCGATCCCTCCATTGCATTGAGCCGAGCAATGAGAGGGGCTTCCCATGGCTCAAGCAGCAATCCTCTGACTAAGGAGCGGTTCTTGGAATGTGCTGTGGGCGAATGTCCGGTGGTAGAAATCAGTATAGGGGGGATACCTGTTAAGTGCCTTTTAGACACTGGCAGCAATGTGAGCACGTTGACGGAAAGCTTGTTCAGAGGGCACCTACATGGGGAAGAGAGAGATATGCATAGCACCACAAAATGGCTTAAAATTACAGCTGCTAACAAGTTACCTCTTCCATATTTGGGTTATGTGGAACTGGATATCCAGGTATTGGGGCTGACAATACCAGGTTGCGGATTCTTGATAGTCCGAGACCAAAGTGATGGTGGGGCTGATAATTCACCTCCAGGCATTATTGGCATGAACATTGCCCGGCGTTGTAAGCAGCTGATTTTGGCTGAGTTTGACAATGCTCTGGCAGGGACATTAGACTCAGATTGGCGAGTCGCTTTTAGTAAGGTGCATGAGGGGGTGCTGGTTGGGCCAACCTCTACAGTTCGAGTAGCTGGAAAATTCAAAACGCATGTGCCTGCAGCCTCTGTCGCCACGATTCAGGTTAGGATACATAAGACTGTACCAGAGACTAAAGGTGTGGTGATATTTGAGCCAGGGGCAGCACCACTGCCAGGGGGATTAGTCCTAGTACCCACGGTAGTATCATCTGGCAAACGAGTGTTTCCAGTGAAGGTACTGAATCTAGCGCCTGAGGATATATGGCTGCCACCTAAAGCAAGGCTCGGGGTACTGGCCCAGGGTCACCAGGTTGAAGGTGGTTCATATGATGTAGCTTTTCGGCGGATTGCTGGGGATCATGAAGAAGTCACGGTCAGAGTAAGATCAATGACAGAGACCCAAGGCGACTTGCCGTGTCCCTCAGATAGGGTACAGATGGGGGGAACGCCGGAGCAACAAGCAGAGTTACGAGCTTTGTTGAGGCGGTACGCTGATGTGTTTGCTGTGTGTGACGAGGATCTTGGCTACACTGAGCTGGTGAAGCATGAAATCCCTGTGTCTGATGACATTCCGGTCACCCAAGCGTATAGACGGATACCTCCAAATCAGTTTGAGGAGGTGAGGGAGCACATTTCCGGGCTGCTTAGGAAGGGCGTCATTAAGGCAAGTTCAAGTCCATATGCGTCCCCAGTAGTGTTGGTCCGGAAGTCTGACGGGAGTTTGCGGTTGTGCGTAGACTACCGGAAGCTGAACACAAAGACTCAGCGTGATGCATTTCCCCTCCCGGGGATAGATGAGAGCCTAGACGCGCTGTGTAGGGCCCAGGTGTTTTCGACCATAGACCTTGCGAGCGGTTATCACCAGGTGGCGGTCCATGAAAGAGACAGGAAGAAGACCGCTTTCGTCACGCCCTTCGGCCTGTATGAGTATGTACGGATGCCGTTCGGGCTTTGTAACGTGCCGGCGACGTTCCAGAGACTCATGCAGGCCGTAATGGGTGATCTGGTGTTTCAGATGGTCCTTGTTTACTTGGATGACCTGTTGGTCTATTCAATTACATTTGAAAGTCACCTGAACAGGCTTGAGATGGTGCTCCGTCGGTTGAGAGAGGCTGGATTGAAGGTCAAAGTGGAGAAATGCCACTTTCTTCAAGCGGAGGTAAGGTTTTTAGGACACCTCTTGTCGGCTCAAGGTGTAGGCCCAGATCCCGACAAGGTGAGCGCGGTAGAGCGGTGGCCGGTGCCTAGCACTGTGAAGGAACTACGATCCTTTTTGGGGTTCTGCAGTTATTACCGAAGGTTTATCGCAGGTTTCTCCAAGGTGGCAGGGCCTTTGCATGATGTTGTGAATTTGTGTACTACAAGGGGTATGGGGGCCCAGTGTAACAAGTTGATTCAGGGCTCCTGGACATCTGAGTGCCAGCAAGCATTCGATCATCTCAAGGGAGAGTTGACTAGCGCACCGACGCTGGGATATGCCGACTTCACTCTTCCCTTTGTGTTAGAGACAGATGCCAGCGGTCTGGGGCTGGGTGCTATCTTGTACCAGTACCAGGATGGGAAGAGGAAGGTGCTGGGGTCTCGGTTCACTGTCCTCACGGACAATAACCCACTATGTCACTTGAATACTGCTAAGTTGGGAGCGGTGGAACAACGGTGGGCGGTGCAACTGGCTGTGTTCAATTTCGAGGTCCGATACCGTCCTGGGCGTTGTAACACAGCGGCCGATGCTCTCTCCCGTAGGCCTGGACTGGAAGAAGTAGAGGTAGCGACGGACACTGCAGAGTTCGACGGTTGTGTGGCCATCTGCAATGAATTGCAGGTAGGAACAGCCATAGAGCTAGGTCCTGCAGACTCTGAGTCGGTTGGGGTGGATCTGGCAGACGGGGGAGTAAGCTCCGAGTCTGCGCTTGCAAACTCTCCTACGTTTCCAGGCTATACTAGGGAAGAGCTTTGTCGCTTCCAGGGAGAAGACTCGTCCCTGAGTGTTCTGAAACAATTTTGGCAGGCGGGGAGGAAGCCTGCTGCCCGAGAGAGGCGGGGTTTGCCTAGGCAAGTGAGGTCATTGCTCAAGCATTGGAGTAAGATTAAGGAAGTTGGAGGCTTATTGTTTCGGGTGGTTGACGATGTGTCTCTGGGTGAGTGCCAACAGCTATTACTTCCTGCATGTTTGGTTGAGCCAGTGTTGCGTAGTGTTCATGACCAGATGGGGCACCAAGGAGTGGAGAGGACAGTGGGCTTGCTCAGACAAAGGTGTTATTGGGCCGGTATGCACAAAACTGTAGACAATTGGGTGAAAAACTGCCAACGATGTGTGCTTGCTAAGATGCCTCAGCCCAAGATACGTGCGTCCTGGACCCCTTTTCTGGCTTCCCGGCCCTTGGAGGTGGTCGCTGTGGATTTTACCACCCTGGAACCAGCCTCTGATGGTAGGGAAAATGTCCTGGTCGTGACCGATGTCTTTACTAAGTTTAGCCAAGCATTTCCCACACGAGACCAGAAGGCAGAGACCACCGCTAAGGTCCTCCTGAAAGAGTGGTTTCTGAAGTATGGAGTGCCTCAGAGACTGCACTCTGACCAGGGAAGGAACTTTGAGAGCGCGGTCATAGGTGAACTTTGCCGGTTGTATGGGGTGCGGAAGTCGAGGACCACTCCGTACCACCCACAAGGGAACCCCCAATGTGAGCGATTCAATCGAACGCTACATGACCTGCTGCGCTCATTGCCTCCCAATAAAAAGCGCAGGTGGCCGGAACATCTGCCGGAATTGGTGTATGCCTACAATGTGACTCCCCATTCATCGACGGGATACTCTCCATATTATATGCTTTTTGGTACGCAACCGTATTTGACCGTTGATGCTTTGTTGGGGCGGGAGCCCGAGAGAGGGCCGGAGTCCCACTGGTTGTCTGCTCACAAGGAGCGGCTCCAAGACGCCCATGAAAGAGCACGGGAGTATGCAGAGAGGAAGGCAGCGGAGCGGGTTGCTAGGCATGAGAAGGAGGTTTATTGTCCTGAGGTCGCCATTGGGCAGCAGGTGTATTTAAGGCATCGTCCTGCAGGGAGAAATAAGATACAGGACGCATGGGCACCTGAGGTTTATGTAGTTAAAGACGCTCAAGGAACTACGTATGTGGTGGAACCATTTGGAGGAGGTGTACAGAAAAGAATACACCGGTCAGATATTCGTCCCTGTCCAGTACTCACTCCAGTGCCAGCGCTGCGTAGTAAGGTACGTCCCGTGAATGAGGTTGTTGGTCCACTGAATGAGATGCCGTCAATGTCTTCGGATGTTGAATGTGTGGTTGTGGAGGAGACACTGTGCTGAAGAGGGGCAATCAATGCCATCGGTTGAAGGATGTATGGAATCATCCACTCCACAGGTAGAGGTTTCAGTAGAGCCTGAATGGGAAGTGGGTGAGCATGTTAGTGAGACATTGACCACATTGGAGAGTAGTGTAGATGCAGGGAATGATAGTGTGGAAGTTGTCCCTTTGGACGTGGGTCTGGATACTGCTGTGAAGCGTCCAGTCCCCGCTCAGAGAAGAAGTTTGGCTGTACCAGTTGAGCCAAGAGCACCTGTACCTGCGCCACGCAGGTCCCAAAAGGCAGACAGCAGGTAAGCATGGTAATCCGAATAATTTGCCCAAGTCTGTATGTAACGCTGTCTCCTTCAGCCCAGATGTGCTGTCTCAACTTTTGGCAGGCATGGTAATCTATACATCTGAAAAACTGAAGGGGGTTGGGGACAGTTAGGAGGGAAGTCTACGCGGACGTTGACTTAAGGCAGGGGAGAGTGTGACCAGACCAAAAACGGCTCATGATTTCGCCTACTCGCCTATAGGGGGCACCCCTGTGCATGAGAGTCCGGTAGCAGTTGAGAAGAAGAGTAAGAAAGTTTTCTTGGTTGCTCGTGTGGTTTTTCTCACCGGAGCACGTGAGCCGGGGTGTGTGCGCGCTATAGAAAGAACGAGTTTCCCGGTGAATAAAGGAAAGATTGTTTTGAACATTTTGTGTATGTTAGTTGCTCGACTGGAGGGTTCGTTTATCACCCGGATTGTGTGTTTCTGTAGCGAGATTGTGTTTGAGCGTGAGTATCAGTTCATCTAAATAATTAAGAGTTGCATAACCTTTTGTAATTTATGTTTTGAGTTAAAGGGGAAAGTAAATAATATTTATGCTTCCTTTTGGTAAATTATATTAGAGGGGAGAGCGAGATTTCACGTGATTTGGCAGCGTGTGAGTTTTCTCTGTGCAGCTACAGAGTAAGTGCCATTTATTTTGTTATTTTTATTACAGATGTGTTTGTTTAATTATATCATGTTTTGAGTGTAATTGTATATCAGAGCTCTTTGAATACTATTGATGTGTATCAATATTCTGTCTTTGATGTTAAAGCATGGCAGTAGTATTGCTGATGTTAATGTTGATATGTGTTTAAGTATGCTCTGTAAAATGTGTGTGGCTTGTGCATGTGAATCTAATGTTTCCATGTTTCATTCTTTATACAGAAGGACTAAACCACTACCGTTGTTTATTTTGGGGTTACAAGTTGATCACATTAATGTGCTTAATGTATTTTTGTTCCTTTTTGGGAGTTTATATATATCTCTTTTGGGGTAATGTAAAGCAGGATTGAAGTGAATCCTTTTGTATTGATTTGGTTTAACTTTGGGAACAGATATTGTTTTCTTTTTCTCTTATTTGTACTATTGTAATTTTCTTTCTAACTTTGCCACAAACGGGAGCATCACAGGCATTAATGCTGTGTCATTCCTTCGGCACGGTCGGAAATAAAGAATCCCTGTTAGATGCGGTACTGTGTTTGATACTCTTTATTGGGTGCACGTTTACACGGCCACATAAAAATAATAATGCAGGAACTGTACATAACCATCACATTATAATTGGTTTTCTCTCTCAACTGATTAACACAGATACACAGAATCGTTGGGTTTATTGCTGCACAGCTATTGACCAATCAGAATCAAGAACTGAAACCAACCAAATCTATTTTAATCTATAGCATAATCACACAAGTTCTCCACATTTAGCAATATTTCAGAAAACTGAATTCCATGTAGTTAGTTAACACACAAAAAATTACAAAACTATTTTGTGAATTCACTGCTCACTCTTCATAAGTCACAACACTTTGCCCACAAACACCAACAGACAGCCAAAAAGGCATCTATTTTCGTTTGCTGCTTAATATGACAGATTCAAAACAAGTTTATGAAGAACTGCAGCTCAGTACACAGTAAAAATCACCTACACTTTTATCATAAGTTTACTTCAGCGCTGAAGCCATGGGTGACTGAACTCCTTTGTGAGTAAATAGCTAAAGGGTACTTTTAGGGCTGTCAGAAGGATTACGGAAGGTAACCTGAATAAATCAAATCTTAAGAAGAAAATGGCAACAAACTCCACTCTCACCAGCATGCCACTGTCACTTAAGCCTTCTCGGCAAACAACACACGTGATGTCCAAAAGTCGGAGACCACTGTACAATTGCTTATAATTTAATATGTGATTGTTATGAATTATTGTTTCAGAGGGTAAAGCTGCAGCCTGTAACTTTTTCCTCTATATGGCATATTGGTTTGAAACATAAAATGTCAGATTACTTTACGTTCGAATCGTGAAATGACGTCAAACTCACATTTCCTGTGAAATTACACCTGACAGCTCAAATTATAATGCAATATTATAAGCTTACCATTGTGAATCATGGTAAAATAAGGAGACAGTTTTTTAAAAACTTGCTCAATAACTGAATTTTTGTTTATTTTTAACCCAAAAAGGTATAGATTGCAGCTTTAAATTATGAAATATAAAAACTATTTAATTTAAATTATTGATTAAAAATGAATTAATTTCTTTTGGCATGGATTTCCACGTTTGTGCAAAACCTCCTGATCCATGTTATCCCAGTGCAATCTGAGAATGTTTCAAAGAGCATCTTGTGCGCTCCAATGGAGCTTTTGACCTTTCAGAGTGAACATGTTAATGTCAGACAATTTCTTACATTTGATTTGTGACCTCGTGCAGTAACTTTAACATTACTTTTCCAGCTTGTGATATTTTAAACTCTAAACCACTTTTTTCAGCTTTAAAAAATCTAAAAGAAAAGAAAAAGATTTCCAGTTTGGTCTTTTGCATGCACTGGTCTCATTCCACTACATACTGTACATGTATAGGCACAATTCATATTCATGTAGGTCCATTCCTCCTCTGTGTATGCAGTTAAATGACTTGCTTCACTGCAATTGCACCTCTCCTGAATTTTCTTAAGGTACGAGTATATGGAAATGGTAGAGGAGTCCCTCAAATGAAAGGTCAGTGATTGCCGTGATCCATCATCCTGTCTGGCTTCTAATGCTGGATGAGTATCTGGAAGGGTTTCGTGTAAGAAAAAAGTATTTAGATATCAAGGAATTTTGCGTTATGTGGCACATCTAATGATCATGATAAGAACTGTACTCTTATGTATATACATGTGCATGAGAAAGAGTACAGAACATGTGACAGAGATCAGAGGTCATGTATCCAATAGGAAATGGGGTTTATGTTTGGGTTCTGCACATGTGCACATGTGCAGACTAATATGTTTAGGAAAAGCTTTCAGTGTGCTTGAGGCAGAACACAGACATAGCTCAATTCACTCTTAACTTAATTTTGCCTGTCAATGTTCTTATACTTCCAACTTCCTTGTTTCTTATCATTTTTTAGATATTGAGATGCAACACAGAGAGTCAAAGCTGCAATATTTTGGATATTAAAATACTTTTCTTTATCCAAGATTAATATGAAACCTAGATTTCCTGAAAAAATAAATATAACATTGTGACTGCTCTACTTCTTTCATAGCAACGTTGGCTCAACCAATAGTGTGAGTTTTGGGTGGCACTATAGTTTTGGCACACGAGGGAAGTGTTTAGAAAATCTGTTTGAAAACATTTATTATTTGTGACTAGTGGCACAGAAATGTCCTCATCTTTAAAGCCAATTTTTGAACGGTTTTGCAGTTCAAGGTGTGCTTTGTCACTACGTTTCCTAATACACAAAGTCCCTCAGGTTGCTGTGGCAACCAGAAAGTGCCCTCATTTGCATCAGCTGCACTACGTCCTATTAAAACCCAACAATGCAAGTCCAGAGGAAGCAATATTATCTTTGGGTTTGCCTTTAATCCTTTTCCTCAGCAGAGCTCAGCGTCCTTGCAATCAGCTAGTACTCACCTCCATTTAAAGCAAACAAAGGAGCTCCAAAGATTTGTCATCTAAATGAATCAGGATTTGATTCCCATGGGGAAATCATAAACACAATAACAGTCACAAGGGTTAATCACACTCCTGAATAACTTTCACAAGCTAAAGCGATTGATACAACACACCTCGCAGAAGAAGTGCCACAGTAGATACATTAGCAATGTAATTGGGCTTCATTGCCTGAGCCATTAAAAAAGAATTAAGCTAAACAAAATCAAAAATCATTGTCATGCAAATATGCCAGGACCTATTGTTCCCAAACAAAACATGTGTTTAATCTAATCTAAACTCTTGCTTGTTGAAATGTTGTGGCTGTTCTGAAATGAGACAAAAAATGGAAGAGATCATGAAGGGTGAATTTCCCTCTCCGGCTATTATCGCTCACTACAGCTGGGCTGCAAAGACACATAGGCATTCAGCGTAACAGTACAGACCTGCACCCTTGGGTTTCTCCGTGCACAAATCAATACTTTCCCAAAACCGAGCCCGCTGGAGAAAGCCAGCAAACAAATGCTATTATCTCCAGTATGGAATATCAAGTGTTTCAGGGGATTGTGATACAATTTGAAGTTGTTCTTGTTGTAGAGGCTTTTCAAATATTCCATTCTAGAGAGAATCCAGTTAGAAAGAGAAATGAAATTGAAACAGCGGCCAGTAATCAAATCGCACTAAACATATGCCGATTGAAAAGCAAAGGGACGTCAATACAAACGTGAGCTCTGGAAACTCAGGAGCCTGGTAGCCATCATGTTACAACAGCGTAACATGTAGCGTAGTGCCACATCAGCGTAGTGATGATTTTCTGAATATATGCAAACAAAACATAAAGCGGTTCAGAATTACAACTTTGATAGATTCAATTGGCAGTTTAAAGAAACATGTAATCAAAACAGCATAAAGGAGTTACAACTGATTTCAGAATGACTCAGAAAGTGTTTCATACCATCTATGGGTTGTTTTTATTATAGCCAAACCTCTTGTAGAAAATTTTGTTTCATTTTTATTATTTGGATCAATTATTGGGACAGAGATATAGGTTTATTGTTTTTAATTACAGATTTTTATTTATTTATGTTTGTTTAGTTTCTATAGAGAAATGCAGGAGAATGACTGAAGATCAGCTAAAGGAGAACTGGCAAAAAAGCTGAATATTATCCTCATTTTATAAACCCTGCACTTAAATATATTGCATGGATACTAATCACAAAAGCGAAGTGCTCTCAATAGTAGCTTAGATTAAGCCCAAAGTGAGATCAGACATGAGGCTAAAACCAAATGTGGGCACAATCCAGTAAGCACACACTCTTCTTTTGTGGAATACACAAACAATCATACTACCAAAATTATTAACATAGTTTCAATGCTTAAACACACACACAAAAACATCACTGATTGTAAATCCATAGACATCAAAAAGTATGCACTGTCAAATTTTGTCGTCATCACTTACATTTACATTTACATTTATTCATTTAGCAGACGCTTTTATCCAAAGCGACTTAAAAGTTACCAGTGGCACACTGGGAGCAATTTTGTTTCCTGCTGGTACTGGGAATCGAACCAGCTAGTGCAACGCTCTAACCACTAGGCTACAACTGCCCACTTGCTAAAGCTTTGATGCGTTTAAAAAAATAGTATGTTATTGCACATGCTATATGTCTCATACACCTTTAACCTGCAAGCTGGAAACATGACGTCAATCCTTTTTATTGAACTGACATCAAAGTCAGGTAACCCCACATGTGCAATTATAAAACCTTTTCCAATTTCAATTTCCAAGTAATAGGTAGTTCAGGGTAAATACTCTTGAGTTTTGTTTATACCAAAGGCCTTAAGCAAGCCTCGAGTCATTTATATTACCAGTGAACATGTTTGACAAACTCTGCTTTTCTTTGTATGCTTTTGGCATTCTCTCCTGTTTGCTCATCAGCATTAAAGTGGAGACATTAGGTATTAGGTATTAGGTACTAATGACTGTGATAAGTTTGCTTTGGTTAATTGGATTTTTGAAGTATGCATTGTTTGCACAATCAGCCCTAATGCTGCAATAATTCATTGTAGAAAGACAGCTTTGCAATTATGCTGTATGACCACAAGAGCTTATTCAAGCTAGAGCGCCTCATTTGCTTAAAGTGTAACACAAATGGACAGTGTTGTAGAGGTTGTGATTTCATCACCTCTGAAAAGATTTACAACATCTTATATTATCCAAATTACCTGCTTAGTGTATTCTGCCAACGTCACAGAATAGCCCAAAGCTGTAATTTATCCACTTCATGAAACAGAAATGTCTTAAATCATCAACTTGCTCTAATTATGCACTGCTCATTACAAGGATTTTCATACTTTCTCTTTGGAGTAAGTCACTGGGGAACATCTCCATTTGAATGCTGGAGACTATAGCGTCTGTGTTTTAGAAGTGCAAGGATTATGCTAATTGAGTAAGCTTACAAAACTTACACAGAACGTCAATTTATCCATCTGGGTCTGATTACATCAGTCAATGAGAGAAACGTTTAAGTATGGAAAGGCATTTGCCTCTGAAAGCAGCCGCATACTTACAGTAAACCAACTTATTAAGCTTTAGCCAATAAAAATGAATTCAAAAGAATTGTATTAAATGAAATACTGAAAATTAACATAAACGTAAAACTATCTTAACAGGATATTAACTCTCAAGTCTAGGTAATAGTGTTTATAGTATTATTTTTTTACTTTTTCATTTATTTATAATGATATTTTTATAAAAACATATTTATGATTTTATTTATAATTAAATCACTAATAATCTAAGTGAATGGTATTATCTTTACTTTTGTATTTATTTATTATTAACATTTTTATAAAACATATTTAATCATATTTTTATTTATAATTAAGTCATTATTAATCTAACTGAATTTTTATTATATCTACTTTTTTATTTATTTATAATTATTGTATTTTTTTATAAAAACATTCATAATTTTATTTATTTATTATTAAATTACTATTTAAAATTACAGTAAAAATGAATAATAAATAAATTTAAATAAATGTATAGAAAAACACACACAACAAACAGTCTAAACAGTAGGGTAGAGTAAGTATAACATATATGTACAGTAGAGCATGTGTTGTATATGGATTGCAACATTTTTCTTAATGACTGAAAGGCATGAAACAAAACATGCTATTTTAGTGAGTAGTACAACTTAACAACTACAATAAACTTTTTTCATCCTAGCAACACAGTCAAAAGATTTGATGTACAGACCATTTAATATTTTATTGGAGAAGCAAGATGGAATGTTTGTATCTTAATTTAAAATGACATCCATTAATTATTGTCTGATATTTTTAAATATATTTAAAACGTTCCCAAAACGTCCACAGAACTATTTATACCACATGCTGGTTACCGCAAGCTGGCATGTAATTAGATTGCTAAATTTTTATGCGGCCACATTTTCATCAGCCTATTATTTACACTGTATCACGAGTGAAAGCATTTGTTTCATGTTTAGAATTCAGATCTATTTGTTTCACTTTTTCAGTTTTTTCAGTTTATGTATTCCCCATTGTGACTTTAACTGGCTTAGATTTAATTGCATTTATTTGGACTAATTGTATTTCTTTTTTGAAGCCGTAATAAATCAGCTTCTGTGCTGTGGAAATGGGGTGGGACACTTCAAACGATCTGGAGGCAAAGACTTGATGAATCATGTTTCTAAATTTCCTCTTTGCAGCAAGCCATGCACATATTTAAAAATCATAATGTCTTTTCCCCTTCACAAGTGCCCTTAGTCACCAGGGAGCTTCCAAAAATGAGATCCTATTTTCATACTATCTAATAAACCCAGAAGAGCCTCTCAAAATATCACAGAGAGAAAAAAAATCATACAGTGCTTCTCTGAACTCTGAAAAGGTCATTTTTATTCAGTATAAAACAATGTCAATATTTAGTGGTTTAATTACCCATGTGAGTCGCTCTAAGTTTTTAAAGCATTTTATGTTTAATAAATCAACACATGAAAATTTAAATAAAATAACAATTTATGTTTTTTGAAGAGTCATCTCTTCTTCATTTGATGGGTATTATTGCTTCCGGTTTGTGCATTTAAATTTACAGAAATCCTACAAGGTATGTTGACTCTCAAAAATGTGTTCTTTGTCACATCCATAACGCATGTATATTTATACTGTATACAGTAAATTTAGTCATTTTTTACATATCCTTAGATCGTGGAACACAAAGTTAAATGTAAATTTCATTCTGTTTATTAAACCAAGCTATCTGACTTGCTATATGACTTGCAGTAAAAAAACAACAACACATGACTCCTATGTCTTTGTTTACTTTCATTATAAAATAGAGAAGCCAGGAAAAAATATACAAAAAATCCCTTCTAAAAAAGAAAGACAGTCATAAATGTTTAAAACAATGTGACGGTGAGTAAATGACCATTTTGTGACAGACATGATCTATTATGTGCCCCAACAACGTCATGGCAACATTTCCGTTTGACCTTAAAACTATTAAACCATTGAAGGGTGTTTGCTTCATTTCACACGTTCATGCATCGGATCGTAAACCACCTTGTGATGTTTTTACCTCGTTCCTATCGTATCACATCTAGTTTTCAAATGATGTTTTCTCGATTGTGCCAATTAGAGGCAGTTCTGCTACGTGGGCTGCACTCAACCAAAGCAGGAGAGGCAACAGAGGTAATAACCCTGATTATTAATTTTGATTAAAAAAGAAACAGTCTAATTATCTCTCTTGTTCTTTGATGAGTTCACTGGGGATCTTATTAGTCAGATCAGACACGTCAATTACATATTCAGCCAACTCCGAGGGTGGCGCTCCATTATTTTTTCACCGGTTAACAACCAGGTGCCTGAATCCCAAAATGGAAAATTACACTGTGCGGTGATGTGCGACCGCTAAAGTGTGTTTAAGGTTTCATAGTGTCATTAGTTCACAATCTCGAACGGGTCGCTGGAGACGTTCTTGTGACATTTCAGCTGGGTGGGAAGGAATATAATACATGTGAATCACCGGCGTGCCAAGAAAAGATGCATCGAAACGTCCTGATTATAAAAAGGTAGATCACACCGACACAAGCTTTCCAAAATGGATTGTGATATTGTACTTTGGAGAATATATTCTTATCATATTAACTGACAGAATTTCTGAGTGTTTATTATGGAATTACTACTGGGCTGATGGAATCACACCTATTATTTAGGGACACTGGAGAGTCTTGAATAGTTTCTGCAACAAATATAATCTTCCGCTGTGTAGCGCTGATGCCAACATTCATCACCTCTAGCTCTTATACACGCACTGGCTTGGCACATTTGGCTTATGAAATAAATTGCTACTTGCAAAAATATTACTACACTTCAGATTAAAGGCAGCGTCATCCATTCAGAATATAAATGGTCTATTTATTCAGTGGCATCATAACTGCTATGCATGTTCTCATGCTCATATGATTAATTGCAAACCGAATATATTTGTAATGATTACAGTCCCCCTCCTAACTTCAGCAAAATGTATAGCTCGACTTTTTATTTCTCAGTACAAGGGAGCAAATGCATCTGATTTAGTAGTTTAATACGTATAACCTGATTTAGTGATTCAGAGTTAACACTTTTCTTAAGATTAAGTGAAATATTATTGCCATTATAATACTGTATGTCCTAAATTGGTTGTTTATTGTGTCATAAATATAATGTAATACAATGTAGAAAATGAAAGCCATTCCTATAAAGTGCTCTGTTCTTTTACCATTGTGTTTGTATTATTTACACTGACAGAGATTTTATCAATGGAGGCCAGATGGCCTGATGTTATTGGAGGGCTGTGCAACAGGCCAATGACTTTTTAAATGTTTAAAAAATAAAGACATCAAATGTTCTTGTCGTTCAAAGGTATCATTCTGTAGATAAAAGTAGCCAATTAATATATAACTTCTGTCTGAATGTAATGTATCTTATTTTGAACAGAATTATCAAGATTTTACAAAATTGAATGAAGAATGAAACTTCAATCATGGAATGAATGAAACAAATCATGGGTTTGATTCTCAAAGAAAAATCTATGATAAAATTTGTACCTTCTTTAAATGTATACAGATTTGATGTGCTGAAACTGAACAAACTGCAGTGCTGTAATTAAACGCTCTTTAGAGTCAATTGATAAATTAACATACATTGTGTTACCATTAAACAGACACAGTTATTTACTGATGCCTATATCGCGTTCTGGGTCCTTGAATGAGAGATATTTAACATTACCTTTAAACTACAGTAGCTTAAACCTTGGCTTAGACTCAACATTAACACAGACTGAATAGAAATAGTCTAGCTGGATGTATCGAGCATGAATCATCAATATCTTTGGAAAATGTATTGAAAGCGTGTTTGGCCCACAGCATCATCAGCCATTAGAATGCACTTCATGTACTTTTCTGTTCTCTGTATCAATCCTTTGACATTCAGCAGATTGAAGCAAATGTGAAAGAGGAGAATATCTTTCCTGTGGGCTTAAGCACACGCCACACAGCCTGCAGCTCAAAGAGAGAAGTTTCCCTTTATGAATAAAAATGTATAGGAATGTGTTTGGCCAGACTAATACATTCTTGTTTAGAACCACCAATTTCTAATTCTGTTTTGCAAGAAGCGCGAGCCAATTGATGTGGTATGTAACAAAGGGATGGCTGCTTGATTTATTTTGCATTTGCTATTACAAAAAGACACATTCCACAATTTAAAAATGATTTTCTCTACTATATACACAGCAAAGGCAAAACATTATGTATGCATAATTTGCAGTTTATATTTAAAACTCATCTTGGCATTGGTTGTGTCTCAATCCACTCTTTCGTTGTTTTTTTTTACATGAATCAGAATAGTGTGAACACAAATTTGGGCAATACTGTAGCAATGATCTGAATCCACAAGCACTAGGACTTGATTACCTGTGACAAAATTTTGCACTTAAAAACATAACCATTAAGTAAATGTAGTGAGCAGATGGTTTTACTGTACTTTTATAGCGTATTCTGGGATTTTATAAAGAACACATTTTTTGTAATGTTGAAACACACCCAATATAAATGTATCAACAGTATGTATCAAGATCATATGAAATGACATTGATTGGCTACATTAAAAATAGCATACAGTGATTATTTTATCACAAAAATGAACTATTGTGCAAATTGTATTTGCATTGTATTTGTGATTTAAAAAAATATTTAGGCATCGTTTAGCAAACTCACATTCAGGTCTACCACCTCTGTAATATGTCCTTCAAACATCAAATAAATTGCCAACGGCTAAATCAAGTCATGTCCAACAGTTTTTTCTTAAACGCTCTTACACTTAGAAAAAAACATGACATTGCATAAGTAAAAAGTGTTGCGAACAGTTATGAACACTAATATTCAAAACAACATGCACACAAATCCCTGTCTATATCCAAATCTACAGCAGTCATGAAACAATGTTTACCCATGATAAGTTGACATTCTCAGAAATTCTTAAATATTAAAAAGGTCTGTTGGGTGTATCTGCTGAATGTTATATGTATATGTGCTCCATATATTTATTTCCTGGGGGTCAGATTCCAGAAATAGTCAATGTGACAGAGTGCACAAGCCATAGGGAATGCTGATAAATGAGCTGACAAATGCTGTTTCTGTAAGATCTTGACAGCAATGCATGTGGCATGTAATTCTCTGCAGCACGAGAGGGGAAAAGGGTAGTGGACACCTACAGCGCAGAACCCGACTCTACGGGGGCGACCAACAGCTTCTGGGAGAACAAATTATTTCAGTTGTATGTGGAACACTGTTAGAGAGTCCAGGTATCTGTAAGCACGACGTCAACACATTGAAAATATGTTTCAGTCAGTTTCTTTGACGAGTCTGCAGTTGTTTCAGTACAGTGAGAAGGTGACAGGTGGTTATTTTCTATTCATACACATGATTTACTTACAATAAGAATGAAATAAACATCAGGTGTGTGTAAACAGCGTATATGTAAAACATAAATAATCATAACTAAACCCCCTTATTTGCAGGAACTACTGGAGTTTATAAGGATAACATGATGATGGATTCTATTGCAAGACCAGTAAAAGTAATTCCAGATCTAGTAGATCTTTTCATTTCCTTGTTTAGATTCATTTAAGAAAGCATAAGCCATATGACACCTATGTATGCCGATGAAATCTCTTCTGAACTTTCATTTAAAAGAATGTTCCAGGTTTAGTATATATACAGCAATGTTCAATACGACAGCATTTGTGGTGCAATATTGCAGAGAAATCACTGAATAATTTTAAAGGGAAACGTTATTGTAAGACACACAAGTTAAACTTGTAGTACACCTTAAAACGTGCACCATTTCAAAGGTATAGCCACAAGACTTAAACATTATATGGTTAGGTTCTGAAGTCTGAGATTACAACTGAAGCCCACAAAATGCTTTGTGGAATATATTAAATTATTGCTGGATGACATGGATCACAGGATTTGGGGTCAGATTTTGTGCATGCTGTTATTGACGGAAAGGGAGGAATACAAAATATCAAGACATTTAATAATTTATTCATTTGTTCATTTAAATGCTTTTTATAAAATGATGCTGAAAGATAACGATTATGAAAAATAACTGATGAACAAAATGAACAAAATTATGTTAAAATTTTTTCATCTATGCAACTGAATTAACTGTTTTTCTATTAAGCAAAATAAAAAAAATGATGGGCAACATCATGCTTTTTTAAATGATGGACAGTGGAAATGATTTTCTGTGGTAATCAATTTGTATTGAAGCAAAAACATACCAGGAGGGTTTTATTATGAGGCCAGCGAGATCAACGGGCTCTCCCAGGATTAGACAAATTCACACAGAGAGCTGTCAGACTTTTTCATGCACATCAACTAAATGTGGTCTGGATTATTAGTGGTGGTGAATTTTGCAGTAGTGTCATCATTTGCTATTGTGGGACTTATTACAATTCATTTACCATGATTTTTACTTTTGTACATGGGTAAGCTTCAATCTGTTTTCCAATGCACAAACCGAAAGAGGAAAATTAAAAAATTAAAAATGACATTTTCTTTTAGTGTCCTAAAAAATGTCCTTTCACAAGATATCTTTTTAGAATCCAGACATGTTTTGCGGCTTCCTAGTGCCTAACTTGGCCCACAGCACAATAACATCTAAACTGTGAGTAACCGCAGCTGTCAAATCACTCTACCTGCTGTTCCAGACACACTCTTTATAAAATCATTATTAATCTATATAGTTTCCTTCACCTTTTCTTTACCAATGTACCTTTTACAGACCCCCACATCCAGAGGATAAACACCTTTCGGGTGTTTGTGAAACACAAAAGAGAAAGATTTAGACACTGATTTACTGTACGTGGCCAGTTACACATATGAAATAAATTACTTTTGTAAAAAGATAGAATTATCAAGATTACAACTGATAAAACGCTACTTTGCAGCATTTCGGCCATTGTTTCATATAAGATTAATAAAATTAAGCAATTCTTTATGCCATCCATAAACTTTTTGGAGCTTTATTTTGGGCTTTTTTTGTCAGACCAGGATGCTTGTTTTTTTTGCAACACTGCATTGGGACGTCATCGAGAGCCGAGCCTGACCATGATGTACCTATAACTTTCCGCTTGACTTAATCACAGTCAATACCAGCTAAAGGCTAAAGATCAATCATGAGAGCACAAGAAAACAAAGTTTACAACACAGTAAGCCTATACTGACATACTGAATACACTAAATCCACAAGTCAGATTGAACGTTTCAATTCATTATCCTTGACCCGACATAATGCAGTGCTTTAAATGAAACATTTTTCATGAATGAAATCGATCATCAGACCACCTTAATCAAACAGATTCCTTTTTGAAATGAGTTGTGACGTCTGTTTTGCTGAAACAGCACTTGAGCCACACGTTTGTACCTCGGTTTTGGATATGGAGTGTATAGCGATGCATTGCTGGACGCTAGCAGGTTGTCGAGTTACCCGGGGAACTGTGTGTAATTGAAATGTCAACGTGGCGGAGTGGAGCGGAGGTTTTAGGCATGCTTGAGCGCACAGGAGACAGATGAGGAACAGCCCGGCGCCCACAAAGTGGCATCTTCCCACCCTAGACTTCATCTGCTGGAGAAAGACCTACACACCCTAATCACATTCAGGGCATGTGCTGGTCACTGACAAAGATTAATGAGGTCTCATGATGGTCAAAAATATTACAGTAAATGGCTGGTTAAATAAGATCTCGGAGGGACAGCTTGGCTACATTTCTGCAGTACTGTTTAAGGTTGCAGTAAACATAGAAAACTGAAAATAGAATAGTGTGTTAAAGATGCAACACCATAAAAACTATTTTCATGCTTATTTAAGATTTAAAAGAAGTTGTACATAGTAAGAAACAATATTTTATTTACTGCACCTGACTCGAGTCCATGCTCTACATATATATCTTAAGTGAAAATATTAAATTGTTATATTATTATATGTACAGTACCAGTCAAAAGTTTAGACAAAATTGACAAAAATGTTTCTTATGATCTTTAAAATCTTTTAATCTGTAAGTGTATATTTAAATGTTTGAAATGACCTTTGTAGACAAAAATATGCAGTAATTGTGAGTAAGTAACGTGTTAATTTCTTTACTTGGAACTACTAACTACTTGTTATGAATTGGTCACTTATAATGACCAAAAAATGAATGAAAAGCACTTACAGTTTTTTTCAGTCGCTAACAAGCGCTTACCCATACTTCAGATACTTTTTCTTAACTCTTAACACAGACTCACATCTACAAAACACAATTGGCCAAATGGATAATTTTCTTCTCAAAAATACATTTTGTTAAATATATACTAACTCTTCATTTCAAAATAGAACGTACTCGGTTACTCACGTAACCTCGGTTCCCTGAGATACGGAACGAGTACTGCGTCGAAGACGCTATGGGGAAAAGCTTCTTTTTCCTCTGAGACTGAACAACTTTTTAATCACGCAGTTTACTGCATTGCCATTAGCTTTCTCGCTATGGGGAACCAGTACAATCCCGCCGTGCGTGGTGTGGCAAATGATACTATTCTAGCTATCACCTAGAGGTTAATGTCCAAAAATAGAATGTCCGCCCATGGGCTTGGTGCAGCCTCGGAGCTCGATAGAGGTCCAAGAGCGCATCGTGAATCATACTGGAACAGTCCATATACTAAATGGAGAGGATCCTGGACTGTAAGGCCGGAACCTCCAGATTATAAAATCTGGTAAATGTGGACGGAAAGGCCCAGCCTGCCACGCTGGAAATCTCCGCCATGGACACCCGCCAGCCCATGCCCAAGACGCAGGCCATACTCTAGTCGAATGGGCTCTTATCCCCATGGGACACGGAAGGCCCGAGGATGTGTAAGCCAGCGAGATAGCTTCGACTATCCACTTGGACAATCTTTGTTTAGTGACCGGATGCCCCTTGGTGCGGTCACCGAAGCAAACGAAGAGTTGTTCCGACTGTCTGAACGAGGCGGAACGATCTACGTAGCACCTTAATGCCCTTACAGGGCAGAGAAGGTTGAGGTCCTGATCTTGCTCCGAGGGAGGAAGAGCGAGGAGAGTAATGATCTGTGATCTAAACGGGGTTGAAAGTACCTTGGGTACGTAACCGTGTCTTGGTTTCAGGACGACATTAGTGTCGTTGGGCCCGAATTCGAGACAGGAGGGACTTACGGATAGAGCCTGTATGTCACCCATACGTTTTACCGACGCTAGTGCCAGAAGCAGAGCAATCTTTAACTTCAATGGGCGCAAGTCAATAGACTGTAGCGGCTCAAAGGGAGGGCTCCTCAGGGCCCTTAGCACGAGGGGTAGGTCCCACGAGGGAACTGTAGGGGGGCGAGGCGGGTTGAGTCTCGCGGATCCCCTCAAGAAACGAACAACCAAGTTGTTCCTCCCCACTGACTGGCCTGCTATAGGAGCGTGCGAGGCTGCTATAGCTGCTACATAGACCTTAAGAGTGGAGGGGGCGCGGCCCTTATCCAGTAGCTCTTAAAGAAAAGACAATATCAGTGATATGTCACAGGATACCGGGTCTGCGTTGCGGGCCGAGCACCAGGCCGCGAAGACAGACCACTTGAGGATATTGCTTCGTCTCGTGGACGAGGCTCTTGCCTGAGAAATGGTATTTAGGACACTCTCGGAGAGGCTGGGGGGTTCCCGTCGAGAAGCCATATGCTGGTTTCTGCAGAACGGGGCCACTAATAGATGCACTTCGTAAACGTGCAAGGAGCCAGGGACAGCCCGAAGGGAAGGACCGTGTACTGATAATATCACTCCACTGAAGCGCGGAGGACAGTGAGCGAACTGAAGGGTGTAGCCTCGATTTATTATCCCTAAGACCCAGTCTGACACTCTGGGGATGGCCTGCCAGGCCTTTGCCCGTGTGACGAGGGGTTGGATAGGGACGAGCAGCTGATCGTCTGTAGAAGGATCGTTGCTCTGGGTTATAAGAAGAGGAAATTTGCTCTGTTTGTGATCTCTTGTGGCCGTAAAAACGGCTGTTTGTGCGGGCGCTTTGTGAGAGGGCCCTGGACACTGAACTTTTTTCACAAACACGACACTGTTAGATTTTCTTGAATTTGGCTGAGCAGTCTTTGGGTGGCTCGCCAATGTACTAGAATGCTTCTAGTACATAAAAAGAAGAAAGCAGGACCAAGTGCTTGTGGGGAAAAGAGTTTTATTGAAGGTGGTTGTGTAGCATGGTTCTTCTGGGGTGATGTTTTTGTACCAACCTTCTACAGTCTTAACCCAAAGTACTGTCTGTGTGAGCAGACCTTTATACATTGTATCTAAAGGTCTTCAAACAAAAGGACAGTTCATACTGAGACCTCCTACCAGGGACCTTACACAGGATAGGTGGGTCTTCCTGTATATTGATTATATGGGCCATTTGGCTCACACCTTAACATATGTGTATGTTAATTACAGGGCAGGGATGCAATGCAAATTAATGCCATCAAGGTACAGATACAATGTAACTGAATTTGAATACAATCTTTCAACACCCTTGGCACCCGGAACAGAGCGGGGTGAGCAAGGATCTAGTCGCGGCAGCTTGGGGGGAGGTCCGGCCTTGGCGGAACCTGATCCCCTCCTCTTCCTGTCCTGTAACTCAGGAGGATGGAGGAGGCGCAGGGTCCAAAGAGATCTTTGGTCGAGGTCCCTGGCGCTGGGGAAAGGAGTAGCGTCTGGCCGAGCGGGAGCGGTGGCGAGGCTCTGGTCTTTGCTCCTTGGCGCTGCGAGGCTCAGGGGGAGCAGGCTTTGCTGGACGCGGAGTCGGCGCCGTCTTGGGGCGACTCGGGGCGGCCGCAGAGCTGGAGCGCTTTGGCAGGAAATGCTTCATGGCCTGCGAAGACTTCTGCGCAGACGTGAAGCGTTCCGCAAACCCCTCTACAGCAGGTCCGAAGAGGCCAGAAGGAGAAACTGGAGCATCGAGGAAGTGTACCTTTTCTGCATCCTTGATCTCCATAAGATTAAGCCATAAGTGGCGCTCCAGCACCACCAGGCTGGCCATGGATCTGCCGATCACCTGCGTTGTCATCTTGGTAGCGTGGAGAGCCAGGTCAGTCGCGCTGCGCAAATCCTTAAATGCAGCGGGGTCCGGTCCAGATTCATCCATCGAGCGCAGTAGCTTCGCCTGGAAGACCTGGAGGACCGCCATAGAGTGAAGCGCCGAAGCCGCCTGTCCAGCCGAGGAGTAGGCATGCCCAGCGAGCGTGGACGTAGTCCTGCAAGGCTTAGAGGGATGAACTGCCTTAGATTTCCAGCCGATGGCGGTGGGCGGGCAGAGATGCGCGGCCACGGATTCATTTTTGAATCCCTGACCACTGACTGCTATCTGTTATTACATGTAAAGCTGCTTTGATACAATGTCCTTTGTGAAAAGCGCTATACAAATAAAATTGAATTGAAATTGAATTGAATTGGAGGCAGCATATCGTAACCCTTCTCTTCGGCGCCATCCACTGAAGAGAGCGCAGAGGAAGAGGAAGGGCGAAGGCTGTGGTCATGACGCGGAGAAGCTCGGCGTCCATGCCCCTGCTAGCGGCGCTGGGTCCCGTCGACGGCAAGGGAGCGGGGTCGTGAGTTGAGCCCGACAGCTCCTCGTCGTCGGAAGCAGCCGAAGACATGTTCTCCTCAGGAATCTCGCTTCCGCCGAAGCAGACCATGTCACTCGCGGTCGCAGAAGGACGCTGGTCCGGGCGAGTGAAGAGAACCAGAGAGGCTTCTCTTTGCGGAGAGAGTACGGCACGCAGGGGTTTAGCTGGCGTGAGCGCACTCTCTGCCAGGCGCTGTGATCCCCCGCCCCACTGCCTCTTCCTCACAGGCTCTTGTGCGGAAGGAAGCGGGAGGGCGCGAGGCGCGGAGTCGCGTTCTGAAAAGAATGCTATCCGCGAGCGCAGAGAAGCGAGACTCATGTCCTCCAAGCTAATGGCAATTCAGTAAACTGCGTGATTAAAAAGTTGTTCAGTCTCAGAGAAGAAAGAAGCTTTTCCCCATAGCGTCTTCGACGCAGTACGAGTGAAGTATCGAAAGGGAACACATATTTCTCTGTCCACACTAACTTTACCAAAATACTGGAAATCTGACTCAAAATGAAATTATTCTGTCAAAGAATAACACTTGTTTTCACTTCACAAGGTACATGCAGTCAATCAAAGTACACCAGGTTTCAAAATACTGGCTATTGTTGACATTACAAAAACTGCATAGACTTTTATTTTTCAGTTTTACAGGTATTTGCATGCAAAACATGCAATCCACCGTTTTGACACTAAATTTCTTGGTTGGGAACTGTATGTCCACATGTACAGTAATGTTCACATTCAAAAGCATTCCGGTAAAAAGCAAATAAGTTTTTTTTTCCTTTACTGTTTACTACAGGAGGTACAGTAGAAACACGGTATGATAGAACTTGCAGAAAATGTAAGCATTGTGGAAATGTGTTCACTGACTGCATATTGGGTGAAAACGACATGAAATGTGTGAATGGTATGGCCACAAAAGACCGATGTTGTGCTAATTGTGTTTAGAGTTTTGAAAATGTGACAACTGGTTGGACAAACGCTTGTTAGCGACTGAAAAAAACTGTAATAAGAGTCCAACTTGAATAGAAATTCCTTCAGTGCCATTTAAAAAGCTTCCCAGGTTGAGGTAAAATTTTAAGAGTATGATTTTACAAGTTCCAGATAATAGGTGACTACTTTTAAAGACATAACCGTGTTCATTTATTTTGGATGCTTTTTAAAGAAAAAAATCTAAACAACAGTGAGTAAGTATTTTCAAACTTTTGACTGGTAGTGTACATGTACACCAAGTTCAGCCAATAACAGAGAGTATGGATTGAAAATCACAAGCACAGATAATCAGATTTTCAAAAAATTATCCCATGTTTCCCAAGGGCATCTCAAAAGCTCCATGTGAGGAACAGACCGACATGCAAGTTATTAAAAGATAACCTTCCCCTTTAATCTCGATTTATGTCAATGGGAATAAAAGCCATATCGCTTTTAGCACCACCAATACTCATATCACCTGGAAACACAATTTGCACCCGCAGCGACATATTTCACGCTTTGCTCAAAAGTATGCATGTTATCCCCATGTGGCTAGCTAGGTTAACACAGTCTGAAACCCTAAACAACATTCACTTTTACACTCTAGTGTAAGATTACAACATTGCTGGTGATTGCCATTTAAGTTTCACAAACAAGTGGTTTTAATAATTGATTTGTTAAGTGTCATTTAGTCATGTGTACTGATATCGCTCACTGTACCTTTAGATGTATGATGAAGTCATTCACTTTGACCTTAACAGCTTCATCATGCGCCTAATTAAAGGCACAATTAAGCACATGATCGTATGACTCCAAAGCGAACGAGAAAGCGAAAGAGAAAGTAAAAAGAGAGAGAGAAACGGGCTCTCGGATCACTGGGGCTTGAAAGCGCAGTAGTAACATCAGAGCGGTTTCCTGTCAGGCGTGTCCACATCATGTTAGCGAGTCATTTATCTTGATGATGTTGAATGATCTTGCATTGCTTAAAGGGTGCAGACAGTGTTGTAAAAACCTTCTGCAGTGATGCATATTAGGTTCAACGTGCCATGACAATCGCTAGATCATTCTGAATCTCTGAAGACAAGCCTGAGTGGGACATTTGACTACTGAGGTGTGGGACAGTAAAAAAAGCAATGTATTGGGAGTTTCATGTAGACTTTCACTACATTATGATTGTGTCCAAAATATGATTACGAAATTATCACTGTATATATGAAAAAAATAATGCTATCTGTCAAATTCATCTTGTGTTTCCCCTTTTCATAGTACCAAACTTCTTTCCTCATTACTTGAAAAAGTAATCATATCACAGGTTACCCAACACTGTTTACTAATATGGAACATGTTTACTCATGGTTCACTGCTTACTAGACAAACATTTGATTAAAAAATGAATAGCTCTGGCAGTACAGTTTAAGCTTGTAAGCATGTTGTGCCAGATAGGCTTTTTGATTAAGCTGTCCAATGAAACATAATGAAAACATCGTCAATGTTGTCAGTAAGCGCTTGAAGTGAAGTTTATTGTGCCGTCCGCACAATAAATGTACTTCATGATGTTCCCTCTAAAGCATTACAAAGACTGTATGACCCAAAAAGCCACAGAACGGGAGCAAATGAAGTTGAAAGTTGTTCACGTCACTATTAAAATGAACAATTAGGGAGAGAGTTACATTTTATAGATGCTGTAAAATAACACAAGGTGTTACAGGAGGGGAGAGAAGTTTAGCAGGTGGATCAGAAGTGTCTGGGACCTTGCTTGCAGTGTCACATTGGTTTGGGTAAATAAAGAAAAATGTAGAGGGCAGGTTGCATTAAAAATATCTTATTATCTAATATAGGTTCTTTTATGGATTTTTTAGACAGATTTCATTGATGTCCATCTGAAACATTATGATTCAAACAAGGACAGAAATAACATGTAAATTTATAAAAAAAAAAAATGTTTAATGCATTTAATTTTTGTTTTTTGTAACCTAAACTGGAGCTCAAAGAGAATAAACAAACATCTATATATAATTGTTTTATAATTTTCACAATATAAAATTGTTTTAAAAATAATTTCTTTGATTACTTGTGCACACGAAGTGTTAGTTTTCTGCAGCGTATCAAACTTCTCAAGGTGCAATCAGGGTCAAAGCACAGCATCTAATCAGAGAAGACTGTAATCACAGCATTGAGTATCTGTGGTAATTTCTATCAGGAATATCACCTTCCTGCAAAACATAAATTCTCACACAGAGTTTGGGAGTAGTGTTTTTCGGTCTTCCAAGAAGTTGAAAGATTGTGAATATTTATTTTAGTTTGCGGCACCTGCCCCATCCATGAAGATTTTATGTGTTGGGAAATGAATAAACATTGGAACAAACAAAATCTCCCGGCTCTCTGAGGTCATGTTGGAGAATCTGAATCCTTTCAGTGAATTGAAACAAACTCATCACTCATGTAAAGTTGTAATTCTAATAAACCTCAATATTTTTGTGCTTCTCTCTTAAAAGACATTGTATCCATAAACAGCTTCAATGCAGTCAGTTAAAAAACTGTAGCTTGACTGTAAATTAAATAAAATCAAAGTAGCCTCCCCAGCGCGGTTAGGCTAACTACACATTATTCGATGACACACAATCATCACCCCAGTGAATCTTTTTGTTTTCCTGCACTGCCAAGTGTCATCCAGAATTGCACTAAAGAATTCAGTCTACACCCGTGTGCATGTGTGAAGAGCCGCGGAGCTGGAACGCGTGAAGTGTCTGGTGGCGCGAGTCGTCGAAGCAGCGCTAACGACTCGCTTCCCTCTCCGCGGGGCGTCTTGATGACTCTTTAATCTCCGCTTTTGTCTGCGTTTATAAATACAGCTACGTGCTCCATGCTAATCTGGGATCTGCGGAGAGACAGAGATGATTGCTGCATTCCCCCCCAGAGTTTCGGGAAGGGGGAGCAGCGGACCTGCCTCTGTGAATTATGTCAGGTGTGCGGATTTCTCGGATGGGGCGGTTTCTGTCGTCACGATATAAAAAGCCACATCCGATCCTGACAGGGAGTGACTCAGAGATCCTGCGTGGCCTACAAACTATGATCTGAGGCCCAATGACCCAGTTCTGTTACGTAACATGCCAGGTTGACGCGTCAGTGGATTTGGCTTGATTCTGTTGACAGTGGTCCACTGATGCTATTTTCAGATTGATGGCACATCCTGGGAATGTAAAGCTCTCTTGATGAGATTAATCTTTAAACAAGGTCAAAGATCACAGATGAATGATAGCTCAAGCCTACTGATACATTCTAAGGATGTGCTAGAAGTGCCAAGGTTAAAACTTGAGTGTAAATTTGACAAGAACTAAAGGAGCTAAATCAAGGCAAGAGTCATGCTGATACATAAAAAACGTGTCCTCAAATGCCCTTTACTCATTTCATTTCCTGACCTTTTTATATATGTCTCACTATCTCCTTCTTGTCACTTTCTTTCTTTCATGTCTTCTGCCAAACTTACACAATTTCTCTCTCTTTTACTAAAGATACCTGTAGGGGAAAAATATTTAATTGGCTCTTTTTGGATTTTAGTTTAAATTTAATTTGTTATTTTTGGAATGGGACACTAGTGTACTTTGTGCAGTATACTGTACACTGTATTTTTTTCATACTGTAGGTGAAACAGTAGACTTTTTTTAACCTTTTCAAATTGTCACAGGCAACATACAGTACATTAGCTCCAAGTAGATTTCTTGATATCTTTATAAAAATGTATTTTACAATGTCTTGTTTTTATTAACAAAAAACAAGGCTTTGGGGTAATTCTGGTAAAATAAGTCAAATAAGTATTCTGGTAAAATAAGTGTTCTTACATCATGGTTTATAAATTGTAATTAATAAAACTTTCAAAAATGTTTGTTTCAAACATTGATAATTAATAATGCAGTATAACAACAAGTATATTTAGGTAATTAATCCTGGAAAATGCACATAATAATAAAAAACAAATAACAGGATTTATAATAAACTTCCTTTTACTCAAATTACAATTCTGCATCCTTATTGCTCAAATTTAGGTTTTAAATAAGAATTTTTAAGGCATTCCTTTTTCAATACACTTTCATGGTTTCTTTGGCCGCTATTGCTAATGTGAGTGACATTTGGCTTGGCTGGGTTATGAGAGAAGCTTGATATACGTTTGATTTCACTCACTGGCGCTGAACAATGGCACACATGGCTTCTGGCCAGAAAGGTGTATTTACCGCTGGGAGATTCTTCCTTTCACTCACATCAGATGAGAACATAAAGTAATAACATACAGGAAATAAAAAGCCCCTCGTGATGCGACTGCAGCAATGAAAAGCACAGCTGAGAGCTTTTGGATCTGCCTGATATTACTGCCGTAAATACACAAAAAAGTCCAGAACTTTTATTGTGGGTAAGAAGCATACCATAGTGGTTTTGATATTTACAGTTCATGTATTAGATCTTCACATGTATGTGCTCCAGAGAGAGATAAATAAATCATAGAATTCTGAATCTGCAATATGGTAGCCTGTCATATTGTTTATTAATGTTCAACATTTTCATTCCTGGCCAGAGGGATATATACATTAAAATATCAAAAGTTAATTAGTTTTTAACATAAATAGGCCAACTACAGTAAATATCGATTTGGGATGTCAAAATTTAACCATGCATTTGGACATTATATAAACTTGCACACATGTTCAGGTTACAAGTGTATTTTGACATGCATGGGGTTATCAATTATGCATTTGCGAATACTGTAAATTGTATGTCCTTAAACTGTCACTTGTTATACTGGTGAAGCTCATAAATGTTGTCAAGCCAGCTGAATCATACGTGCCTCATGCTAGCTACCATTGGTAAGGCTTTTGTTTCTGAATAAGTCATCAAATATTATAAAATGCTTAACAGAAGAAACTTTTCCTGAACACAGTTTTTTAGTTTACTACCAGCACAACAAAAACCGTCCATATTTTATTGGGTTTCTGCTGGTTAAGTATTTTATGAACAGTGGGTGACAAATTAGGACTAAACAATTTATAAACAATGGGAGACCAATCAGGACCAAGCTATTCATAAGCAATGGGTGACCAATCAGAGCCTCGGTACTTGGGCAGGAGATCTAAGCATGTATAAGAAAAGTAGTTGGCGGGCAAAGTTGCACAAATAATGCGTTTTATTAGTCAAAATCTAAAAGGCAAAAACACATGTGACTGACAAAGTCACATAAGGCACATTTTTATAAAATACTTTCTGTTTTTATCCAGTGCAAGCCTGAATGTAATATTGGTTTCCTATGACTAATTCAGATAGTAACCCTGGCATCTTTCACACAAAAAACTTGGAACCCACAGAGAAACTCTGAAGCCATCAAACAACAAACTGCATGTCACGTTCACAAAGGCATTGTCAACAATGAAAGATCACACAGAAACCCTTTTGTGTATTACTCATATTGTAATATAACTATAAAACACAATATAATTTTCAATTCTCAGCAGCATTAACCCATTTATGTTTTAAGGTGTTTTCTGTTCTTCTGGTTTGTTGAAATGTCATGTTTTTTCAGGCACAGGGATTTCATTTATTTTGGATGGTCAACTAAAAAAGAACCCAGTGTTGACTTTGGCACTTTGAACATGGAATAGAGTTGTGTCTCAAATTACCTTCTATACACTATATGCTATACAAAAATGCACTTTCCCATCTAGTGCATGAATTTTATAAAGGTAATATAGTCTCTGAAATGAAACACTACAAAAATAAATGTCTTACTTAGTATTTTTGTCTTGTTTTGCAGTACAAATATCTACATTTTCTTAAATGAGGAGACATTTTCCTAATAAGCAAAATGACCAAAAAATCTTGTTTTATGAAAAAGTATTAAATTAAAGAGAATTAATGCTTAGAACAAGTACAAATATCTGATAGTGGGGTAAGAGGCAACAATGAATCAAGTTATATCCCTAATTAAGTACTTAAGTCAAGTTTATATTTCTTACCTGACTGGCAGATATTTTTGCATGTTTTAAGCATAAAAATTTAAATGTGACAATTTTTATAGAAGATAAGATTTCAATTTTTACATTGTACTTTTGATGCTGGCCAAACATGGCCTCACTCAACGTCTTCACAGTTATTGTCTACACAGGTGGCCTCTGTGGTGACATCTCCCCACTTCTCTTTTGCTACCTAAGCAAAACTGTGACCACTGAGTGTGTGAAGTGTCCAGCGTTCCACACTTAATATTTCAGGTTAAATACGTGAATCATCTGGGTATTTAAAGTGCACTTATTTTCAATGCGAACACACTGCACACACTTAAACTATAAAAGATAGAATAGTGCATAAGTATGAGATATGGTACACACCGTAAATTTTAACAGTGATTCCCAGCAGTATATTTAATGACAGCTGATGATGATGAGATTTATGTTTTAGTCAGCCAACCAGATAGGAGGTTACCAAAACATGACATTTCAGCAGAGAAGCAGAACTGCTACACAAAATAACAAATTAAAACATTAACCACAGTGAGCTAATTAAAGTTGCTAACTTCAAATTGAAAATTATGCTTCAATGTATCATAATGATTAAATTAGTTAAATATGTGTGTGCATATAACAAATGTAAGATACACTAGAACTTTGATTTGTTGGACAAATAAGCACTTACAGTAGTAGATGTTTGTATTAGAGAGTGACACGGGAGTGGATTTTCAAACCACTCCCGTCCCACTCCCACTCCCACAAAAAAATCCTATCCCATCCCAATCCCATGAAAAATCTGAGGGGAAATCCCGTCCCAACCCCAGACAAATGACTCCCATTCCCTCCCACTCCTGTGTTGTATTTTTTTTTTTGCCTGAATCTGTCAAAACTGTAAACAAATAAAACAGTACCGATCACAGCGTGCTCACCTTAGTTGAATAAGAAAAAAAATCCTAAATGTAGTTTATTATTTTATTGAACACATTCAATTTCATATAAATCATGACTAGCCTCTAGTTTGTATGTCTTTTGTAATAGAAATGTCTGTGATGAACATTATAAAAATGTGTTTGATTACTGCTGCTAAAGAGTGATTGAAACTTTCAAACATGGAGAACCATCTGTCTTTACATCACATCACAACCAAAAACTTGATAAAAAATGGATTACGTATCAAATTGAGATATGATTTATGAAAGGAGAAATACAATATTATCAAGTTTTATCACACAAGAGGAGAAGAATCAAATAGAATAAAAATCATTTTTCAATAAATGGCTGGAATTATTTCTATATTCAAGCTCATTTCAAATGCCTGTGACTAACTAATTCAGAAAACACATTTCCTACCCAGCGTTCCGCATCAATCTTCCCAATCCGTTTGGCATAATTTAGTTGCTGGGTCCTATTGGAAATCCCAGTACTATTAAGAGACGTAGAGTAAACCTCTTGGGCATCTCTGCCAAGTTTTAAAACTCTTTTACTGCTCACGGTTTCCTGACAAAAATGAAACACAGATTTAATCACCCACTTCTTTGAAGGCAGTTCTGAAGGTTTGAACATTATTAGCCAGAGACGTGGCCCGCGGTACATGTTTTCAACTACAATTGGCACAGAATTCAAACTTGTAATTAGTGTAGAGTTCAAAATCACTTTGAAAAGGGAATCACTTTATAACAAGCTAGGAATGTGTACATTTATTCAGTAACATCTAAAGTTATGAAAGTTTTATTTCTATATAAAAAACCAACAATCTCTACTAACAAAATCAACCAAAATAAACTATTTGAAGAAAATCCTCTAAGGTGATATTTATTTATATGATAATATATTTAAATACAGTCAACACTGTCATTTTTTTTTCACGTGGGAGAAAATAAATTTTGCTTCTCATACAGTGGATACTAATGCATTCTTAAAGGAAGAAAGGAATTTTTTTAACAAAAAAAGCCATTAAAGCCAAAACCCTGATTTTATTACGTGCCAAACGATAAAAAATTCAGCCAAGTGCTTTGGCTGCAAGTATTGGAATCTTGTTTAAAAGAGACGTTTGTGTACATTTTCTACCGATCATGGCAGCAGTAATTCATCAAACGCTAAAAAAGAGCTTTATATCCAGGCATATATTCAGACTTTCGGTATGGTTGAATGCACTTTCTGCATTTTAAAAGCAGGGGACAGCATATCATCGGGCAGCATTCATTGTTAGAAAATTTCCCCTGCTGAGACTGACTTGAAAGATTTTGCCATCACCCAAACTTTAAACAATACTCTGATATACTGTATACCAGCACACAATTTTCCTAAAGAAAATGGGAAGTTTTCCAGTAAATAAGTTGTTTGAAATATATTTGCCAAAAATGTGTCAAAATTTCATCCTTATCACAAACCCACAGCGGAAAGCCATTTTGGTCGCATACGTCTCTGCGTCACCATATCCTCGTTTGTACCCTGCTTGATATCCATCTCTCAGTTCCTGTTATAAGACTCCAGTCATCTGGAATATGAAGAATTAATAACCGGGGTTCTGTCTGTGGGTCTGACGAGTTTAAGAAGAACATTCTGAATATTTCAGCGTTTCAAGTGTACTCACCTCTCAAACTGACACGCTTGTGCCCTTTGAAGACTCTGAATTGAATGGCAACTGCACATTAACAATGCCAAATATCAGATATATTTAAAAACCGACTGGTTTCCAGGAAAAGTCAAGACCGAGAACGGTTTTGATTAGAGTTGGTGACTCCCCTCCATGAATTCCTGCCGTGTTGTATAGATTTCCCATAAAAGACCTATTTTTATACACCGGGCATGTGCAGTCAAAAAGAGACATGGTAAATGGTTTTCTTCACAATACTTCTTCAGCTGGCTGTTGTGTTTGCCTCTCTCTTTGTAAATGATGTTACTTTCCTCTTTGCTTATACTAGGCAACAACAGGACTGCTGTGTTTCAAAGGGTTTTTATAAGCACCTTTCTCCGTACACTCCCTGGATGATGGATGGGATTCCACAGCAATGAATTTCACTGACTTCTGGAATCCATCACAGTTTCCATTTCGTGTAGTCCTCTCTCTGAAAAAGAACGGGCTAAGGAAACTATGGTGTATTACCATTATCAGGGATGGTTTTGGAATGGCTCTGTATTTAGTCAGCCAGCAGAAGGTGTACTGACGAAGACTGCACAGGCAAAGTGTGTAATTGTGCCTCTGTGGTTTGCACTCACTAAAAAACTCTTTAAAAGCTGTAGAAGCCCAGCTGTTTCACTGAAGTCTGAGGAAACACTTTCAGCATGAGTTGAAATAAAAGATCAATGAGCAATTTCTGTTTGAAAATGAGCATTACCTTTTTTCACTTATTCTGAAGGGAAAAGCACTTGAAGTGTGTAGTCTGAAGGGTGTGGGCATTACTGTTAACTACCGTTCAAAAGTTTAGGGTCACTTACTCACTTATATGGGTTTTTCAATAGTTTAGAATAATAGCAATAATAGTAACTGTTTTGAAACAATATTTAAAGAATTCCCATTTATGCTGAGCTAATACTATACTAATTGGCTTTTCCTTCATCATTCAGGCCAAGTCATCCATTGCAATTTTAGGTTTGAATTCAACTAATATGTCTGTTTGCACAATTTAAAAAAAATCCTTAAATAACAGTCTTCTATAAAAAATATAAAATATAATGTACAAAATTCTAAAGTTGTAACTAAATGTTAAAAAATAGTGACACAACAAGCACATGACTGTTTGGAATTTATTCAATGCAATAAAATGTTGCTTTTCACCTTTTCACATCAGAATTTCACACACACAGGTACAGTAAACATGTCCTGTGAAGGATATTATTAACCTGGGTTTGAAATTTTGCTTTCATAACTACCTACTATCTGCCAAAAACTGCATGTGAAGAATTATATCACTATCAGCATAAACCACTAAGCGTAAGCATCACCAACATATCTACAATTTCAGAATTTGATTCAATTATTTTGGAAATAACAATATAGCTATAAAGCTATAAATTATTATATTATTATAAATATAATAAGTTAATTATTGACTCAGACAAAGTATGTTTGATGCTGTACCATGTGCAAATAGATCCCTTGTTTCTTTTATTTGCACTTTTTTCAATTGTTAAGCAATTTTAGTTACAATTTATAATAATGAACTTTAGCACTGTAGATGAAGCAGTAATCTTTTGTGTCCAGATTAAGAGCATTTTTTAAGACTTGTATGGCAAGAGCGGCTTGTTTTTGATGAATGCTCAATGAGGAGAGAACAATCAGGGTGAAAGTTTGTAGCAGTAAGGGTTTGAAAAGCATTAAGGCTTTCGGCGCCTCAAGCAATAAAAGCTGGTATCAAACAAAGCACTCATGGGAAGATAGAGCTCGAGAGAAAATCTACAATTCAACATTTGGAAAACAAAGAAAGATGAAAAACGCAGTGTTTAGCAAGTTTTTGGCCTTTGTTTTACGTCCTTCATCATTTAGCAGTCCTGTGTGGTTTATGAATTGTTTTGGTATGCGGTTTCATAAACAGACTTACACCTAAGTTGATAACATTCTGAAATGAAAAACGGATTTCACAATACACACTATTATTCATCACTCTGACAGCAATTTGGGAGTAATGCAGAACATTTCTCATATATTATTGAAAGGTATCTTTTTTATTCAAACAGTATTCATCCTGAATATTCAAAATCAACCAGAGGCAAAAATTTCACAAGAAATCTAATTTGTTCTGGTGAGTTTTAATAGCGATGAATCAATAAATCTCTGAGAATCTGCAGTGACACAGTATTGCAACAATAAAATATACTGATTCATATCCACCATCAAACTACAATGACAGAGTTTAACTTGCTGTAAAATACACACACTAGAGATGTTTGCATTCATTGAAAAGATGAAAAAGTTGCTATTCCCTGATTTCACATGTCTGATTACTGAAGGTTTTCAACATGCAATGACTCATATTCAAATAGTTTGCATGAGCCAATTAGACAGCTGATTTTCTTATTGGCATCCTTAACTGTATTGCCAAAAAAGACAGATTTACAAACCATCAATCAGAATTTAGAAATAATAACCAGGGTTTTGTATAGAAATGTCTGCCTTGTTCTAAAAGAAAATTGTTTTTATAACAGAACAATTTGTTTGACTGATACTCTACAACAGGGGTCACCAACACGGTGCCCGCGGGCACCAGGTCGCCCCCAAGGACCACATGAGTCGCCCGCAAGCCTGTTCTAAAAATAGCACTTGTGAGCTGCGTCTGAAATTAAATTTTATTATGTTGTTATTCTTTTTTAATCACACTTGCATTTATATATATTTAAAAATGACAATATCTTAAAAATATGTTCATTATACATGAGTTCAGATAAGTTTAGGTGAACTCTGACCTACTCTAGTTCAAAAGTATTTTGCGCAGAGTAAGCGGGCGCGCGCAACGAAGATTGTAGCTGATTGCAGTTTCTTGCTCCAAAAACATGGCAGAAAAAAGGAAGAAAACATATCAGTTTCACAAAGAATGGGAGGAGGAATTCTTTTTTACGACTGTGAAAGAAACCTGCGTGTGTCTCATTTGCGGGGCGACTGTGGCGACGGCAAAGCGGCACAATGTTGAGAGACACTTCACTACCTGTCACAAAAACTACCATGCTAACTACCCACCGGGAAGTGCACTACGGACAGAAAAAGCCCGTGAGCTAAAGGCAGCTTTGGGTAGGCAACAGTCTTTTTTCACGAGGCCAGCGAAAAAGTCACAAAAAGCAACTGAAGCCTCGTTTAGAGCTACACATTTTCTGATTAAGAATAAGAAGGCATTTTCAGACGGAGAAGTTTTCAAAGAAGCAATGATGATAATTGCTAACACTGTACTTAAAGACGAGAAAAATGGAACCGATCTAATCTCAACTCTCTCTGACGTCCAACTGGGTGCATCTACGATGGCTAGACGAGTGTCAGATATGTCTGGTAATTTGGCCGATCAGCTGGATCGGGATCTGGCAAAGTGCAGCTGGTTTAGCATCCAGTGCGACGAATCCGTGGACAGCAGCAGTACAGTGCAGCTGTTAGTTTTTATCCCGATGGTGTTTGAAGATTTCTCCACAAGAGAAGAACTGCTGACACTACTGCCATTAAAGACAACTACGAGGGGAGTTGACATTTATAACACGGTGAAGGAGTTTTTTCGTGCAGAAAAAGGTACCATTGGAAAAGCTGGTAGCTGTGACTACAGACGGGGCTCCTACTATGATCGGCCGACATACAGGTTTCATCGCTCACTGTAAAAATGACCCAGACTTCTCAAAATTTCTGCATTATCACTGCATCATTCACCAGCAGTCATTATGCGCAAAAGTGATCGGCTTTGGACACGTGATGACTCCCGTTGTAAAAAAACGATATCCGCTCCAAAGCAAAACAACACAGGATTTTCAAGGTGCTATTGGAGGAGATGTCAGCTGAATATGGTGACCTGCTGCTACACACAGAAATCCGATGGCTCAGCAGAGGACGAGTTTTACTTTGTTTTTTGTCACTTTTGGGTGAAATAAAAGAGTTCAAGCAGTCCAAAGGCGAAGACGTCTCACTGCTAGAGGACACAGAGTGGATACTTGACCTTGCATTTTTGACGGACATTACTGGGAAACTAAACGACTTGAACTGCCAGCTGCAAGGCAAAGGTAAGACTGCTGTTGATATGATAAGTGCTTTAAATGCATTTAAAGCCAAGATTAACATTTTCTCTTTGGATTTACAGAGAAAAAAGGTGCTGCACTTTTCCTCTGTGCAGTCGGTGCTGAAAGACAATGCTTCTGCATCTGAGATATTTGACAAAGTTGCAGAAAAGTACTGTGAAGTCATAAACAGACTTGGGCAAGAGTTTGAGAATAGGTTTTGTGACCTTCATCAGCTTGAGCCATGTGTGTCGTTAATTTCCAATCCTTTCATGAATGTGGACACAACATGGTTTGCTGAGCAACTAAGTGCAACATTCAAATTGGATGCTGGACAGGTGGAGATTGAAATCATAACATTGCAAAATGACCTCCACCTCAAAGCCTACCAGGCTGCACCAAACTTTTCGTCCCTTGTTGACACAGAGAAGTACAGTGGAGTATGCACAGCAGCTATGAAGGTTGCTAGCATGTTTGGTTCGAACTATATCTGTGAATCAGCGTTTTCTGACATGAACTTCATCAAGAACAAACACAGAACACGCCTCACTGATGCACATCTGAAAGACTCACTCACAGTTGCAGTGTCAAGTTACACACCAGATTACAATACACTGGTGAACAGCATGCAATGCCAGTCTTCCCACTAAAAAAGAAACAGATACCAGATGTTGTCAGTGGCAACATGGCAGTGCCATGGTGAAGTTGAATTAAAATAATGAAGAATTGTTTTCCATTTAAAAAGTGTTTTAAAAATGCCACAGATTTGGTCATTAGTTCAAAATGTGACAAGATATATGTACATTGATTTTTCTAACATTACATAAGTGATAACTTTTTGTTGTTTGTTAAACATAAACATATTATTCAATTACTGAGATTAAAGTGCTGAATATTGATATCTGTTTCCCTCCTTATTGTCATTGTTGGTAATTATTGTGAGAAATCATTTACGTGATTAGTGTCTTCACATAGATGAGTATTATTAATAATGTATAACTAAAGGGAAACTGAGCAAATTTGTTATTTCAGAAGAGCGTATCAAACTGGTAGCCTTTCGTATGACTCATGAAGTATCTCTCAGTTTCAAAATGGTTGGTGACCCCTGCTCTACAAGGAGAATTTCTCATAAGAAAAATGAAAACATATTTCCTTTAACAGTTCAATTGATTTTTCTAGCCAGCAATGACAATAAATGGAGAATTTTTTTGGTCACTGTATGTGTACTGCATGTGCTACTGTCACCTGGATTTCAATGATACGGTAAAACAGTTTACAGTGAATAAAGTTTGTAGTCACTTGGTGTGAACTGATTTATTTAAATCTGCAATCTGTAACTTTTGCCTTGTTTATCTCCTACTTTACTCTACTAATTGATGTGAAACTGGTATTTCCCAAAAAATTGAATCCAATAGCCTATATTATAAATCATTTTCATAAGCTTGACGTTGTAAATCGAGGTAAGACAAAGAACAGTTTTGAAACCAATACGCACTTGCTCAGTAACTGTTTTTTTGTTTATTGTTATTACTGCTTTAATGGTGTGAACACACAACACAAGATCCTAAGATGAACATGAACTACTTGTTTAGCACCAACAATTGTGCTTACTGATTATCACTTCACTGATTTCAAGTTTAATTACAGAACATCTATATATCCATCTTTCCTGCCCTCTGGTGACCTAATATCTTCTGTTTAATGTCACTTGTCCCCTCGTGCTGGTCACGCTCTGGTACAGCTCAGCTTTGACAATGTTCGGTCTTTTATCTGATTGGAGTGCTCACTTTATTTTCAGGAAAAAGGTGGAATCATCATTTGTTCTCCTTCGGCGCACAGTCGCTATCATTGGCTTTAGGCGGTGTGGAGAACACACACGTACAGAATATTCATATAGTCCTTCATTGCTATTCCCTGAATGAGATTAGAATAAAGAAACCTCAGCCTTTCTCTCGGGTGACCTTGGAAGCGATGATTTCATGATATTTGGCCGGAGTTACACATCCGACATCGCTCAAAGCTGTGCTGGCTGTATGAAATTCAATATGTGCAAACTAAATCTTATTCAAGTGTTTCTTAGATGGACGGTACAGCTTATAAATTCAACCCTACACATTTTGCTGCTGGCTGTGGGTCTCCATAGCCAGTTCAGGAACCAAGTTGACCAATTTCTTTAGCTTGAAAGGGTCTTTTTTATGTGTAAATAATGCACTTTTTTTCCATCAAATCGTTGATGTCAGATTACCCACCCGCTCCTTTACTGACACCCTGTGACCTATGGACTATCGAGAAGCGGCACACTCTCAATGCCATTGACACCAGGTGTGCATCATCACTCCTGCAGCCCTTATTCCTCTTACCGTTTTGTTACTTATTTATCCTCCCAATTCTAAATAAAAACAAAAAAAATATGATTTTAATTGCATAAAAATATTAATAAAAATTTATATTTCTACAGACATTTAAAAATAATGACACTGACATTAGCAAACAGTAACCACCTCAGCTACAGGCGGATTAAACTGCAACAATGACATTTCACCCTTGACGATATTCCAAAGGGAGAGCCATGAAATCACTACACGGTATGGTCTTGACCCTTCTTCATTACCACATTAATGTCCCTGCGCAGTGGTCACATTAATTTTAAAGGGGATCACAAACGAATCTCCAGCTTAATTAGATGACCTCCAGAGCAGATGCTAATCGGAAATGCAACCTGAATGATTTTATCATATGCATATCTAAAAAACAAGCACCTTAAAATGGCAGTAGCTATGTTGTCAGATATAAAACTAAACAACGAAAAAAAAAACTGTGCTTGACTCTTGACCCACTGTATGTGAGGTCTTGTCTGCATTTCGAACAACAACACGTCTCATGTCCCAATGCTCGTGTCCATTTTCTAACAAGATTGCCAGGTGTAGCTTCAGATAAGTTTGTGATCGGATTGGGCTATCCCACTCCAAAAAGTAGATGTTCTCTGCAACTGAAAAAAAGATTTGACTAACTGGAATAAACAAACACCAAAATACTTCAGGAAACGGTATGAATGAATGGAAGCGGGCAGGTGCGGGCATGCTGTGCCCTGATTAGATGCTGTGCCAGTCAAAGTGATTGGCTCATACACCGAGCAAAACAGTGTAATGATGCTATTGTTGCTGTCGTTTCATTCAACCTACTACACCAGCCGCCTTTGCAATTGAGAACACAACTCTGTTAATGTGCCTGCTACACGTTGTTTGTTCTCTCCATTGACAGTCGTCGTCTTTCAGTTGCGGAACATTTGCCTTTTAAATCATAGCATGTCTAACATGTCTTAAACTGCAGCTCATTGCCCACAGACCGCTATGTTAATGATACGTTCACATTGCCACCAGGCAAGCGCGTGCTAATTTACGGGTCACACACCAAACTTGCATGGGATAATTTGTTTGAACGTTATAGTAAGCCAAATAGCTATCTGATGACAAGTGAGTTGTGGCAGTGCGTCAGCATGCGAAGGAGGCTGTCGAAAGCACCCACACCTTTTTTGTGAACATGCAACTTTTTTATGCATTAACAATACATTCAGGTGTGACGGACAGACAGACGGCAGATACATCGTGTGAGTGGGTTCAGATTTGAGTGTCGGATATGCACTGCATATTTTAGCGTGCTGGTGTGTGCATGCGGCCGTTCTGTGCATCAGCGAGACTCTCACTCTACTTTCGCAGTGAAGATAATCTCTCCTGTCGTGCTGTGGCACACTTCATGCTCCTGACGTGCTGTATGCGATTACCTACTTGCAACTCGCCAAGCAGAAGCCACCGAATGACAGAAGAGTCCTTGGTGATGATGCATAAGCGCTGCAGCATCATCATACTTGTCTGCATAGTTCATTCTAAAATACCTTTTTAATAGCATTTTGCTTAAGGACTCAACATGTTAGAGAATGGTGCTGGCAACATTAAGGTCATGCGTTTGATTCGAAGTTATACACAAACCAATTACATGTATACCTTGAATGCAAGTAAATGTGTTTATTAAGCACATTAACGTAACTGTGGAACAGTTTAGATATTGTCAGACATATGCTTACATGACTTTAATGACATTTTGAAGGTTATTATTGGTATGTGGTACCTGTAAAAGAACCTTTAATTTAAATTAATTTAAATAATTATTTTCTCCACACTTTCGAAAATATGTTCTAATTAAGTTCAAGCAGTTTTATATAAACTTTGTTAATTAAGACTTGGCGAGGAAATTGCCAAGATATAAATTTAGAGACAGTGTTAGGCATAGCTCAGAGAAAGATTGACAGTTTCCTGAAATGAAAGTGCAACTTTTTTAAAATATTTTTATCCATATTTTGAAAGGTGTTTTTCATACTGATTTCTGACAGTTTCAACATCAAAAAAGATATTTATAATGTTTAGAAGTGAGACAAACTAATGAATAAAATAAATTCAAGCCACTGCTGACATTTTACTGATGTTTGTGATGATGTTTTCCCAGCAAAAGTGATGTCACTTCTTAGAGGAGGATATCATTAACATATTTTATACACCCTGTTAGTCTTTAAAATTATTCAACATGGCATAAGGAAGTACAAAGAAAAATTAAAACACTTGGCTGTTTTTAAATTAAAAAATAAGATTTGAGATGGAATGGTTTCTTTGGATAATTCCAGGCTGACAACAGAAACATTCTGCGATTCCAATAGGGTCCTCAGACCATCGGTGCTCGAGCCCTAATAATTTATTAATGATGATAGTAATCATGTGTATGCACTGTTGGACGAATAGATTAAAATTTTTAGTTACCTGATTGGCTAGTGATATTATAGCTTGCCCACATTGTAAATGCAGTCATGCATGCACCATCTGTCACCCAAGATGAACTGTATGACACATTTGTAATAAATTACTTTCTGAAGGTTTCACAGAGGGACAACTGCATGCATTCTGATCGCGGTGCTGCAATGTTCAACATTGTGAAAGTTTGAACTGGTAAAACAATTAGACAACATACTGTAAGTAACATAGGTTTAGTATGGTTATTTCTCTTATTTCTCTCAAAATCACTTACTATTTATATTTATTTGCAATTACTATTTATTTGTATTTATAGCAAAAATAGCCAATCAAACAATCAAACACCCCGATCTTTTGAGCCAGGGTTATAAATACAGTTCATGTTTTATTTGTCAAAATCACTGTCTTTAAATGATTCATTTGAGTGAACTCTTTTTGTGTCCGAGAATTCAAGTGCAGAAAGTGACACGGATACTTTCAAGTCACATGCATCTAATGCGCTGACATTTTGCACAGCAGTCACTTCAAACGTCTCATATGAGTGACCATCAAAACCTCTCATGTCTCATTGCTTTTCATCTGGATGCAATTTACACGCCTGCATTAGTTCAGAATGTTTAGTGTGACATCTTAGAAATAACCAACAGTTTTAAAGAAATTATACGAGCATACATTTTACAAACTAGGATGCTGGACCTAACATAGTTGCATAAGTTGCCAGTGTTGAAATCTCACCTGAAATACTGCATAGTGTATATGTGCCTAAAGGGTTTATTTTGTCATAATATTGATTTGGGTTTAAATAAATGTATTTTGCATAAAGAAAGAGGTGGCAGAATAATATGAGAGGCCTGAAACTACCACAGCTACAGTATGTACAGTAAAGGGTTCTGATAGTAACAAAAATGTCCATTTGCTCTTCACTTGTGTTAGTCACTTGTCTAAGGCAATGCTTTTGAAAAATCTTTTTGCACTGACAGCCGTTCAAAAGTAGCCATATATAATGACATAGAAAATATTTAATTACACATTCAATTGCATTATAGTAGACGTTTTCAATCTGTCAGTGAGCACTTGATGTCTGCCAAAGGGTATGTCTCCAATATATGCAAACGTGTTAACTGGAAGACACAATGATTAACTAAAAAAACTTAAATAAATAATGAAACAAATGGAAAGGTTGTTACATGTATAGAAGAGTATATTGTACAGAACTATAAAGCTATAGATATATATATATATATATATATATATATATATATATATATATATATATATATATATATATATATATATATATATATATATACAGTATATATATATAAAGAGTATTTAGCTATATAATTAATCTAATTGCTCAGCTCATAGCAAACAAGCATTTTTATTTCCTCTTTTTTTAAACACATTTCTTGTCTACAAGAAACTATTAAAATATTAATAAAGGAGGGCCTTCTTTAATGTTTCTTCCCAATGGAACCATTTTATGATGTAGCTTGAAAACCACAACCAAACCTGAGAGCACATTCATTTAAATAATTAACATAGTTATAATGTGATTTTAATTTAGTGGAAAACGATACTAAAAACACAGTTGTCCAAGATGGCAACATGGCCTCAGGACTTTGCCCGTGAGACTGCATGTTATGCCTCTCTTTATCTCGCTTTGTTGGCAGGCGGTTGTTGGAACCATTAGGTTCGAAACACAGATTTTGCACCTTATTCACTGTAACAAATTAACATCCTCACCAAAAACCTGCAGTCGGTGAGCGGGCGGCACCTCAGGGTAACGTTAAAAAAAGGCACAAAATTACCTTCCTGAACCTTCATTCTCACTGTTCCTCACTGACGTAAAGATCTTCCTACCTGCAGGCCCGTCGCGACAAGGCAAGCAAACCAAGCAATTGGGGCCCCAAGACAACGACATGTTAGGAATAAAATGCAACGACAAACTGTGTGAGCGCCCCTTTGATAGTCAATGCAGTAAAGTGCAATGACACTGTTATCGGGATCCCCCTCAAGGGGGCCCCTCTCAGTAGTCGCTGACAGCAGGCACCCATACTGTGTGGGTGAACTTAAACTGTATGGCTATGCTGTGGTTGCTGTAGACTTTGCGTGCGTGCGTGCGTGCCTCCATGGGGGGGGCCTCCATGTCCATTTTGCTTGGGGCCCCCAAATTCCTTCAAACATCACTGCCTACCTGAACAGCTGAGCCCTTTGTGCTTTTCAAGAAACTTATGAGAAATGCAATAAAACACAGATTAAAATCTTTTTTTATAATTTTTTTGTTACTGCATCACCTTAAACCTCGGAAGAAACACGTTGAGGTATTTGGATAAAAACATCTGCATAAAAAGGTATTCAAAGTAAATTAATAGTTAATTGTAATCATATATTAATGAAGATTATGATAAGGCCAAGACCAAAAGTTCAGACTTGGCTTAATTATCAAGGCTGTCTAAAAATGCTACAGCACATCAGTGAAATGTAAGCTTCTGAACCGACACTGACACATGGCTACCTAGTTTACATTACACAGGCATAACATTTAAAAAATGTGATAATCTTTTCTAGGTTTTCACGCACACCTTGTTAGAGCCAAATTAATTATGAACCGCCAACTATAAAAGCCTTTGAGAATGGGACGCAACCCTTGAGCCTCATTAATGCACAATTTACCAGATCCTTTTCATTCAAAATGACTTGTTCAGTGATTGCAGGGAGAGTTTTTCTGAAGTATTATGGGGTTAAGAGTCTTGTTAAAGGGCATAATGGAGATGTCCTGTGTCATCTCTACTTTGTATCAAACCTGCAGTTTTTTCCCTATAAGCCCAAATTAATGCAGGTAATAAACAATTGGATGGGCACCCTAATTCCAGTAAAAACAAATCCTAATGCAATGCACAAACTCTGAAAATCTGAGTATATGGAGAGCCATAAGACAAATCCAAAATTAAATGGATCAAATATAATCCAAACATTAACTAAAATGCAAAAACAACAAAAAATAAGTATTTAAATAAATAATTTAATTATATAATTAAATTGAGCCATAACATATGATATGTCTGCCTATTAATGACCTACTCAAGTGCTTTGAAATATGCAGCTTTGTTTGATGCCTTGATGAAACTATTTGAGTGGCATTTCGAGTGGCTCCTCCCCCTTTTAAAGCAGCCAATAGCATTTAGTTTACCTCATAGCCTGGAATTTAATGAAAAAGTCATACAAATCACTGATCCGTATTGCTGTAAATGAGAGACTGTACGTTTGGATTGCTTATATCAATGTTTTGGAGCACACTAGTTTAACTTTAAGAACTGTAACTCTACATCTGACCTTTTCCCAGCTCTAAAAATCTGAGAAACATGATAGGTTGATAAGAATGATGTGTTAAATCCTAACCCTAATCCCTCAATCTAATGATGGCATAAACGTTGATCCAGGATGTTCTACTTGGTAGAAATCACATTTTCCTTCATTATTTGCTAAATTAAATAGATGATCTCTTTTCTCTCTCTCTTGTCCTTGACTAGTCCTTTTTTGCTCGTGCCCCGTGTTGCTTTTATTTTCATTTCACCTCCGTGTTTCCTCTCCACCTTTTAAGTTTCCTTGAGCGTGTCATTATGTTTTTTAAAAAAGGGGGTCCATTCTATTACTTTTAATTCAGGTTTATTATACGCCATGAAAATCAAATAACTTTTAGGTCCTTGAGTGCGGTTCCTTCGTGGCTCATCACAGAGCTATTGCCTTCAATTTTAACGAATCCGAGAGCAAGCCAATGAATTTACTTTTCTCAAAAAAAGACACATTTCAAAGAAGAAATAAGACTTAGGGTTCATGGGCAAAGTCCACATATTACTTTTCATGCACTATAAATAAATGTGAATTTAATTTGGTGAGTTAATAAAATTCCAAGGTTGTTGAAAATGCTTTATTTGGACACTAAGCTAACAGAAAGACAAGAAGCCCACTGTACATTTCATGGTACAAGTTCTAAGATTTGAGAGTCAAGTAAAAGGACATTTCTGACGGCTACACACAGAATTATATTTCTTTAACCTGGACCACACTATAGTTCTTGCAGGTCTTAACTGACTTCTCTAATTGGACGGTTCAACCTGAATTGGACAAGTTGCCACAACCGTGTCGTATTCCATCAAGTTCTCATTTTAAAACAGCCAGGTGTGTCTTTCTCAAGATCTGTGGTGCCATTTTTCATCAGAGCCAAAAATGTTTGCTTTAGGACATTCTGGAATTTGGCAACCACTAATTCATAATACACAACTATTAACTTGAATTATCAGGTGCACAAACAGAAAAATAGTGGATTGTCCAAAACGCTTCTATTTTTCCTATTTTCTAAATTACAAGTTATACAATAGTAATTTTTGGACCACTGAAGTAAAATAAAATTACATACAATTTCAGAACCGTGTGGTGTTTGGCATGTCCTACTTTTGCATGAGGCTAAAGAAGCTGAAAAACCCCCCAGAAACTTTACGTTAGGATTTAAAAATAATTAACAGTTTGACCGAAAAATCTCACATATCAAAGCTGAAGATTTTACCTTATATAAAAATATTTTTAATGGTAAAAGCATGTAATGAAATTTATCTTAATAAATAAACAGGTTGAATTCCATTTTGAACCTTTTTTATATCCCACTATGTATTCATACACTCTTGAATTTACCATTCATTTGGCACAGTTTTATGTTATACAAGGTATTTAGTTGGAGCAGTAATCAAGATATTTAGCCAGAAGGTAAAGTTTTCAAACAAAGCACAGTAGCATAACATAATTAAAGGTTTTTTCAATGGCCCTATAAAATAAAGCGAACAACTTGGAAAATATATAGATACATTTCATAGAGGAATTTATAGAGGCTTCCGAGTCATCCACGGAGTTCAATATCCATCACAATTACAGTATCTAGTTCCACCCATGCGATTCGCAGATCAATCAATTACAAGATATTCTCATCCCTAGCCACACAAAGATAAGACAATGAGCCGAAAGTAAGTGCTATCCAAGATAGCAGTAATGCCTGTTGATTACAACACAAAACTGCAGTTGTATCACATACACTAATGGAACTGTGGCTTAGGACAGTAGTTTGAAGATTACTACTAATTCCAGTATCAGTTTTAGAAAAGGTTATATTTTTCTGAATAGTGCAACTGGTAGATGATGAATGAAAATGAAAGATTACTGACAAGATGCATGAAGCCAATAAAATCACGTCCATAACAAATGATCACGTTTCTCTGTATGTGCCATTCTATATGTCATGTATGCTTTGAAAATAGCATAGATATAATTTTCCATTGTAGATAAACTATGTAGATGTACCAGACCCAACTCCATGTTCATCCAGTTGTCATCCACATTATGTTTCCATGTTCCATCTAAGGTTTTGGCTAAAATGATTGAAATTACACAAATATTTTCACAATTCAGTATTCTGATGTCAATGCTAAAACCCACCCTTTAATTACTATCACGCACTTAACACAGTAGCTTATAACTCCTATAGTTGTCAGGGCTGTTAAACGTGTTAAAAAAGCATTATTGGACAGTCTGGTCCACATTTGGGCAGAATGATGGGAGATTTGGGTTTGAATAATACTGTGGGTCATTAGCTTTTCTGAGGTCAGAAGAGAGAATGTTACCTAATAGTCCACCAAATGTAATTTGTCCCAAGAAAGGTTTATATGCTTTATAACAAATTATATTAAATATCATCTTTCCTCTGTGGAATCCCAATTAACCGCAGGTAGTTCTCTAAAGAGGCTGATGAAACATTGATAGTTTCACAGAAAAGGACTTGCTAATTTAGACTTTACAATTTGTTTGTGCAAGTGTATTTTAATTGTTATTTTTGTAGCGATAATAAAAACATGTATCAGCCTGCGTTTGGTGGTAAATACAAGTCAGGGATTTATTTTATTCAAAGCTTATTTTAAACACAGGGTTTCAATCTGAGGTCTATAAAGTTACCATTGGCAGTCCAAAGAGAAGATCTAAGGGAGACACAATGGGCTAGTTTGCACACTTTTAAAATGTTACAGGGGCCACAGAATATCTTTTGTAACTATGGGGTTGAAAGTCAAAATGTAAACAAGAGAGATCACCATTAAAACCACACTGCTTTGTTTTCAGGTAGGGCTCAAGGTTGGGGCAATATATTATGATTAAATAAAATTAATCAAAACATTTTATGTTATTTTAAAGCATATTACAGGCTGCTTAATGGAACTGTAACTTTATCCTGAGCAAAAATACTTAATATCTTAAGGTTTGCGTTTTAAAAAATTAAATGTAAAAACTATTTCTATGTAGTAAAAAGCGTGACAACTAGCCATAGTCTAACCTATTAAATATAGTGTCCTTAAATGTTTATATTCTTCATCAAAATAGTAAAATGTTTACCAGTGTATGTTAATGCATTTCTGCATTCGTAAATTAAAGAAACAGGTGGTTTATGTTGGTGATCTCTGGGTTGGCTGAAAATCTTTAAATTGAATACTGCTGTTATCTTGACCCCCATTGTAGAACAGCATTTAAGAATAGCAAAAAAGATAAAGATGCACATAAACAAATTTGATTGAGGAGAAAATCTTGAGTCCCATTTGTGCCTGGCAATGGTGTCTTGATTAGTGGATAAGTCAAATCGTGCAGCACTTGATTATATAATGCTGTTGTGTTGATATGCTTGATGAGGCTTAATCAGGCGTGCTTAAATCAAATGGCTTAAACACACACACACACACACAAACAATCACTTCCGATGCACATCAGGGCGAGTTGAGCCACTTCCAAATTAAATTCAGACTGGTTTCAAGAAATGTAAACAGGTGAGTAAAAGTTGGATGACTGACAACATGCCACACATTTTGTCACATTTTACATTCATGTAAAAAATATTTTCTAGAAATGCAGAGACGGCTTTTAAGGCAGTTGTTGAATAAAAGGGAAAACCAGGACTGGTTGATAATAAGAGGCTGTCATAAGTGCCACAGTACATCTCAGTAACTAAAAGGTTTTGACTTAAAAGTCCAATTAAACACATGCTCATTGCGACATCTTTCCCTATAGTACAACAATAGGTTTTGGAATTGGGTGAACATGGTGTTTTTATGAAGATACCATTACAGACATCTATTTTAATAAATAAAAAGGGTAAAAGTACCAATTGTAACAACTGGCCCCTGTCCCTGCATTTTATTTTTACAAAACAATACTTTCAAATGACTGCATCTCTATCAACAGTCACACCATTAAACACTTGTTCCGAGTTCACACCTTCCCTAGATCAAAAATAATCGCATTTAAATTTTGAGAAAGACCGCTCTTTGTGCCTGCTGTTGTCGACTCCGGGTTCAGCGGAGGGTTTGAGAATCTCAGGGCTTTGATAAGCTATTCCTCTCTGGCTCAACCATCATTTGACGCATGAATGCGAGCGGCACCGCTCAAGGTGATACGCGTGTTGCCTTGCACGTTCAATAAACTTTAACGAGGGCTCTGGCTCCCAATGCTGAAGTAGCAAAGACAAGAGGGTTTCTGAAGGGGGCTGAGAATATCAAACACAGCTTAACACCGGCTTCTTGTGTCTCAGGTTGGCTTGGGTCTAACCTTCCAGTCTTTGGTAGGAGGGGTGCCTGTCGCTTATGGGAGTCAGACATAGAAATAAAACATGGAATGTGATAAAAGTCGACAACATCAGGGGTTCTCAATTTGGGTTGGGTCTGACAGCAGGTAGAAACACTGGTAAATACAAAAAGTAAAATGCAACTGTTATTGTGCATAGTTAGAAATGAAAAATGGAGAGGAAAAAGTTATTTTTGTATATTTTTTTTACATCTAAGGCTATATATTGAAATAAACTTTGGTATTATGAGTCATCTGCACTATGAGTCATTATTATATTTCAATTATTTTCAATGCAGTCTTAGCAGACTAGCATATGTATACGACCTCAGAGCTACAAACATGGACCACAAAACTGTAATTAAATGACATTTATAGACATAATGGTTTATGAGAAAAATATTTTGATAGCGTCAAAAGCATCAAATCCAGATCCTAAAGCAAAACTAACAGAAATCCACCTCACTACATAAATGTTTTAGTAATAAGTGCAATTTTTAGACCCAACTATAACTCGAGAGCAAAACAGTGTTTTCTCTGGTGTATTAAAAACCATTATCTTGTTTTATCATACAGTAACCAACAGATTTAAAGCAGGTTTTTGTGATCATAGAGCGATCTCCTTGCAGACAATTTTCTCAGAAGGAGACACTTAAATAGCTTTTAGTGTTTTGCCGAAGCCTCTTATCATCAGCGACAGAGAGATGCGCTGGAAAACAACATCATGCTAAATAAGACTGAAGTGAAATGACTGGCCATGTCACTGGCCATGCAAGTACAAGAGGCTCTCGTCCCAGCTCTTGAAGGCCAGGATGGGCAGTGGATTGTAGTGAAGGGGAAGTGGAGAGCTGCAGGCTCCAATCAAGAAAACAGCAAAGCTAATGAAGGTTTACAAGCCTTGTGTTTTGATGCTGAAGGACACGGTAAACATTAACGAAAGTAGAAGCGTGTCATTTGTAAAACATGCCTTGTGTGCTTTGGACTCTCTTTGACTATTTGTTTACAGATGACCATATTTGTTATACTTGTTATCAAAGCTTATAAAGAGGATCTCTACTATGGTACTATGGTGAGCGTTTATGGAAAAGTCTGTTTCAAGACCAGTCTCTCATTAGCATGGCCTATCCATGGCGGATTTTAGGCCCACGCTGTGCCAGAAATAAGCCACCCGTGATGAGGGAAATAAGAAATTTTGGTAAAGTGCCTAGAATCAATTACATCTCTGTTGAGCTTGATAGTTTGTTTATTGGCTGGGAAAACAAATGTGCAGAGGCTTTTTGCCTTCAATCCATGGATTGATTTATATTCATTCTTAATTGCTGCTTGAAATTCATTACCAGTGTTTTATTAGCACAGGTCATATATTGATCTCAGAACATGTTAATCTCATGTCAGAAATGTTCAAGGGTAAGTTTTATGCTGCAAAGCTCACAGTTCTATGTCCGTTTCATCTATCTACTGTATATATACAGTATATATATAAAAGCTATATATTTTATCTCTCATATATATATATATATGGAATATAGAAATATAGTGCACAAGTCTTATAAGCTTCTTGTCTTACAAGAAAATCATATTAGACCCAACAGCAAACGGAATGTAAAAATACACAATAAAGCTTTAGAAGAGGCAGTTTGTTTATTTATTTATTTATATATATATATATATATACATACATACATACATATATATATATATACATATATATATACATATACATATATATATATATATACATACATATATATACATCTCAAATACATATATATATACATACATATATATACATACATATATATATATATACATACATATATATACATACATATATATATATATACATACATATATATATATATATATATATATACATACATACATACATACACATATATATATATACTATTATTATATAATTTTTAAAGCTATTACATACATCTATACACACACACAGTGTTTATATATATATATATATATATATATATATATATATATATATATATATATATATATATATATGTCTCAAATCCAGCCCTTTCCTATTTCTGAATACTTTGCATTACAGCCATTTGTTAGCATGAATTCAAGATGACAAAAGAAGCAATTATATGTCGCAGGGACAGCAATACACATTCACTTGGCACTATTCTAAAGATATTATTTATCGTGAATGCATTTTCAATTGTTATAATATCTTTAATGGCACTCGACTGTTTTCTGCATTGGTGCTTAGCAACCAAACTGCATCCCAGCACTGGCATTTACTTCAGCAATTTCAGTGAAGACATTTCATTCAGCTGAACTGCTTTTGGCTTTTACACTTGGTTTAAAATAAACTTTGTGATTATGACTTTTCATGATTGGAGATTGTTTGTTTGTTTTGTTAGAGCAAACCAAGAGGAAAATAATATTGCTCTGGATATTTAATGGAATTATATTTCTTTAAAGTATCAACACTGTGTTGAAGTACCACACTCGGATGTAGTCTAAAATTGGAGAAATATACAGACACAAATAAAATAATAGTGTTGACTTGGTGTCAATATTTGTGTTCACATTGAAAACTTTGAACACATTGAAGACTCATTTCTTCACATTTGTTGAGACTTCTTTCATAATTGTAGTAGGTTTCTTTCTCATGGGAAAAAATAAGAAAAAGGGCAAACCTAGGACAAATGTGAATTTCATCTCATTTTACTTTCTAGGAAAAACAACTGAGAAATCGAAAAGATCATATTTGCAATTTCCCATTTCTTATTAGGCCAGTCTGTTAAGAAAGACATGGACAGAGTAAAATGGGGAAAAAGGAAAAAAAAAGTATGCTATATGTATGGGATAAGGCACAATAACACTAAGAAGCAAAGAATGTGTAAACATTTCAAGTGAAGTACTTCATCAAGTAAAGAACAAAGTAAGCCAATGTTATAAAGACGAAATGTGTAACACAGCTGATGTGACATCAAAGTGAGTAAACGTTACTAAAGTTAGTTTAATGTTCCTTTGCCTGACATCTATATAATCGTATTAACCCACAAGCCTAAAACACTCCACAATAACAACAGCATTTTCTGGTACCAAAAAAATATCTAAACCTTCTAATAAATGAATGCGACTCACTGGCTGAATTTTGGGTAAATGGATAATGAAGTCAGCTCATTAAACAGAAGAGCCCTTTTAGGATGAAAACTGCAATGATATCTTGATGCATAAATGATTCACATGTAAGCATTTCCATTATTGTAATATCGTTACGTTATTTCCAATCAAAGAAAAAGCTTCTCGTACAAAAGCATAATTTCAGGGCATGATTCAAAACCCTCAAGCCTGTAATTAAAAGATAAGCTATTTATGCAAATGTTTGTTGTTTATTCTGCCATTTGCAAAAGTTGAAGCGACGCTTACGTGTGCAATTTTGGAAAAGGTGAAACTTCTGTTGAGTTTAGTTAAAGGAACATCTTGAATTAAATTTTAATATCATTATTTACTCCTGTTGTCAAGCTCAAACACCATCAAAATTGTTGAAACAACCTGTAGGTTTTAATAAGATGAATCTGAATCACATCAATTCAGCAACATACATTTTAATCTACAGTGGTAACTGTCAATAATATTTTAGTTTACATGATATTACCCTTAAGTGTCATCATTACTAAAATACGGTATTAGCTGAAAAAAATTTTTTTTTTAATTTGTTAAATTCTTGTTTTGATGTTAAAAACAAAGCTGGAAGCTACAGACCTTACCATAAAACACTCACAAATGCATGCATGTAAAAAATACAAAATGCTGAAAATTTATGGATATAAAGAAATAGATTCAGAAAAAAAAACGCATTGTAAAATCAAAGAACAGAACCCCTGCTGCTAAATCCATCTATGTTCGCTACAGAACAACACTGTCATTCTTACATTAATATTTTAACACAACATTCTTCAGTAAAGCTTCTGTCAGACATTGTGATAAAGTCATATTTCACTTTAGGCTCCCTGGCTTTTAATGGCCCTGCCACCCAAAACATCTTGAGTTTTCCTCATCATTCAAACTGCATTGATAATTCATGTGATATCTGCAGTTGTACTGTAGTTAATGGCAACTGTAGCTGCATACTTGATATGTACAGTACATTATTGTAGTCTCATACATTTATTGCGTAGGAAGTAGGCCATAGCAAAGCCACATCACATTAGCAAGATTTGCCTGGCATGACTGATGGGGATGTTGGGGTTATTGGGTCCAAACTGTTCATAAAAACAACACAGATGTATGTCTGTACTCCCGAGTCAAAATTGCAGTCACGTCTCTGATAATACTCACACAGTTTGCTTTTAAGAAACTCAGATGCAAAGTTCCTTGTCAAAAAATAAATATCTATGATTGTTTACTAGATATTTCTTGGCTCCACTCTTTACTTTAAGTCACCCAGATGAACACAGATGTACACAGAGTTAGAGGATTGGAGAAAGTACAATCCCAACAGTGATATAAAAATGCTCAAAATATTTTTCACAAATTACATCATTCCGGTTTTGTTGCAAAATGATCATCAAGCGTCTGATGTGCATCCCTTGTGCATGTTACAGATCCGTGCTTATGTGTATTCTGCTGTCTGTGTAAATAACAGACTCTCCATCTCTATGATGGCTTGGTAATGGGTTGCACAGCTTCTGTTGTACTATATCATTCCAGCTATGAATAGAGATTAGAGTGGGCTGACTTCAAGCACTCTGATGCCCTGCCACAGCTGCGTGCTGCAGTTTTACCGAGGTAAGACAGCAACTGTCAAGTGGAAGTTTTTCAAATGAAACGCTGGCGTGGCTGTTTTTGCTTTGAAGCCCCATTGCACTAAAATTGAACCTGTGACAACAGCGGAAGACTGACAATCAGCATCTGTGTTATCAGAAAGATAGCTTCCACACTCTTTTGGCGAGACGGAAAGCTTTTGAGGTTCTCTTGCGGCACCAAATAGTTGACTGCTGAACTGACTGAAACCTGCCCTGACATTCAAGACAATATACGGGTTTCACTTGCACCAAATCCGTGCCTTTCTAATTAGCAACAGCGCCAACCTGCCTTTGCTCCCGTTTAATGTGCTGGCTCAACTTTCCTGGGGATTACAAGAGGTTTTAAGCGTGATGCCTGCGGAGTCTGCATTAAGTATTGCAACTGTCCTGACATGAACTGAATATTTTCCACCTTAAACATTTTAGATTCGCTGTGGTAGTCATGCTAAGAAATCAGATTAACTGCTTTTTAAATGGGAAGCTATTGTGGATAATGCTTTTTTAAGTTTGCCGATGGTATGTGACGAGTTATCCTAAGGAGGCTGGATAGCTGAGTACTGTGTATACATGCTTGTGTATTTATTCGATCGCACACTGTAAAAATAAACAGTAAAAAACGGTCAAAAGACTGGCAGCAAAGTTTCCAGGCGAATTCTGGAAATTATGGAAAATAACCATTTCACAAAATTACATGGAATAAACCATAAAAATACAGATCAGATTTTATGGTAAAAAATGATTGAGATAACAGCATATTGCCGTTTATAAGTGTTAATTAAATAGTAAAAAAACTTAATCATTATGTTAAAATAGAATGAAAATAAACACATTTCTAGGTTAAATTCTCTAAATGTTTACGGTAAAAGATTGTTTTACATGATTACATGAAACGACTGTAAAAAAAAACAGGACAGATTTTACGGTCAAAATTCTGTATATAAATGGTTATTAAACAGATTAACAACCTCTAAAACTAGGGTGTTACACAGTTATCTACAGTGATTCCCTATTAAAAAATGGGTTATGTGACTATGTATAAAACAAAGGAACAATAAAAGGTAATATAAAAGGCTACAGGTTTGTGGCAATAATCCTAATAAAAATAGTCACTTCAATGAACTGCCAACAAATTTTTATTATTAAACATTTACATTTGACAGTGGAAATACAAACCTAGTATTTCAGAACATTGCTACATTAAAAAGCCAATTAATCTAAATCAAAATATCCAGTAGTTTATGTAATCCAGTTAAAAAGTTTATTAATAAATACATTAATAATTTGAATAAATAGTAATTATTAAATTTTTAATAAGTTGTTTTTTAATAAAATAATGAACATACTTAAGGAATAGTTCTTTCGAATCCTGGGCCTCTAAAGACTTGGTTTAAAACGGCTATAAATTCCTGAACTTCAGGGACATTCAAACTAGTCCTACAACCTGTTCTACGTCCAACTGGTACAACCAGCCCCAGAAGATTTCTCCATCTTTTACTATGCATTTCAGATTAAACAGTCCACTCTTTGGATTGCTGTGGTCATCTGCTGTGGCTCTCTTCAAGCGCAGTTCCCTTTCAAGGGAACTCAACGCTGCGTCAGCGAATGACGCTATGGGAACGCCTCTGCGTGACCGCGTCTGAAGCACGTGTGCAAGATTTCCGAATGGCTAGACTGAACGTCAAGGGCGGGTTACGTCAGGACCAGGAAGCTATAAAAGGGCTTGGAGCGCACACACATTCACCTTTTGTGCCTTCAGCTGCGCGTGTGTGTGTGTTTGTTGAATGCTTAGGGCGCTCGAAAACGCCATTAACTGAGTGTGTGTTGAGAATGTCTTTCAAACAGTGTGTTCCCCCATGTGCTCGCTTTATTACGAGCGGTGATTCACACGATTTTTGTGTTGTTTGTTTGGTAGTGGATCATGCACGGACTGTGTGCATTGTGAAGCTCTCCCCCTCCGCACTCTCTGCTCTCGGCTGGCATGTGCAAATAAACATGCCCAGCCTGGCGGTTGTCATGGCGGCGCCGATCCTGCCGAGGCAGATCAGGCCTATCAGATCAGGCCTATCAGGCTGACCTGCTGTGGGAGCTCGATGAAGGCGAGGGTGTGGACCAGGACGCAGTCAGAGAGCTGCGCCGGGCCACTGATGTGTCTGTTCGTGCCATCCGTGAAACGGCCAAGGCAGTGGGCAGATCCATGTCTGCCTTGGTGGCTACGGAGAGGCACTTATGGTTGAACCTCTCTGGCATCAAAGCAGCCGATAAGACCTTGCTGCTTGATGCCCCGCTGTCCCCCGGGGGCTTGTTCGACGACGGTATTGACCGGGAAGCAAAGAGCCAGGCTGCAGCTTTCTCGCAGTTCATCCCTCACCGTCAGGTTGCTGAGGCTGCTGGGCAGGAGCAGCCTCAGCCCTCCACCTCTGCTTACCGAGGTAGGCAGAAGGAGAGTGTTACCTCCCGAGCTCCACCGCAGCGTCAGTGGGGCTCTAGGAGGCACTCTCGGCCCCATCCTTCCCAGCCGAAAATGGACCTGAGGGCCGTTATTCAGGCTAAGAAGGCGGGGACCAAGAAGCGGGGCACCTGACTGCCACGGCGTCAGACTGTCCCCGCAAAGCCCCCTGGGGACGGACCAGATAACGCCTCACCATACGGCGCCCGGTCCCTTCCCGTACCCTCCTTTGGATGCTCTGGGTTGTTCCCGCGCCCTGCTTCGGGACACAGTGGCTTCCGGGTACCATACGAGGCGCGTGGCGCCCCTTCTCGAGCGCACCTCAGCGATAACAGCTATACGTCCTGAGTTAATGCAAAATTTAAGACCAGATGCCAGCCCCGAGGGGCCGGCTCCTCCAGCGATTTACCTGGCAGCGTACAAACCTCTGCCAAACGCAAGAAATCTACAATTACACACCAGTCCCGAGGGGCTGATTCCCACAGTGGCTCACTTGGCGGCGTACAAACATCCGCCGAACACTCTAAATATACAACCAGACACCAGTCCCGAGGGGCTGGTTCCTTTCGTGAACTACCTGGCAGCGTTGGGTTCTACGCATAGTAGAATTCGGGTATACGATTCAGTTCGGGCACAGCCCGCCTGCGTTCCAAGGGGTGGTGCCCACCAGAGCTTCCAAGCTCTGGTCATGGAACACAAAGTACAGACTCTCCTGGCAAAGGGGCCATAGAGGTAGTTTCCCCTCCAGAGAAAGAAGCGGGCTTCTACAGCCACTACTTCACAGTTCCCAAGAAGGATGGAGGCTTGCGGCCTATTCTAGATCTGCGCACCTTGAATCTCTCAGTAAAGAAACTGAAGTTCAAGATGCTTACACTCAGACAGATTGTGTCTCAAATCCGTTCTGCGGACTGGTTTGTCACAATAGACATATAAGACGCATACTTCCATGTCTCCATCCTACTGAAACACAGGAAGTTCCTGAGGTTCGCTTTCGGGGGCGTAGCGTACCAGTATCGGGTTCTCCCTTTCGGTCTAGCCCTGTCACCTCGCACCTTCACCAAATGTGTAGATGCTGCCCTGTCGCCGCTGCGCTTACGGGGCATTCGCATATTGAACTACATAGACGATTGGCTTATTCTGGCAGAGTCAGAAGCCTTAGCGGTCCAACATCGAGATGTTGTCCTCGCTCACATGAAGGTATTGGGGTTACGGCTTGTTACGTCCCAGAGTGTTTATTGTCAATTCTCTGTGTCCTGTGTTGTGCTCTTTCTCTCACTCTTACTCAGGTTAATTACCACCAGCTGCAACTCGTTGTGAGCATGCCTGAGTCCGAGCAGAAAAGTGGGTATATAGTGCATTCAGCAGATCCTGTGCTGAGGAGCACTTCTCCCCAGCCTTAGAGGGAAACTGTCTGTGCTTGTGTATGCTATGTGAGAACAAGTGCTTACAGTTTTGGGTTGTTGTGGGCTTATACTTTTGCTGTGTGTGAGTACTACTCTTTAGCTTGCTAATAGCTTTATCCATGTGTGGGTAACTAGAAGGTATTGTATCATTCAATTGCATCATTTAACAATTTAACATTGTAAGGAGAGAGTGCCTTTTAATTTTGTGGACAATTGTTTTCTCCTGTTTATTGACCAGAGAGGGAGCTCAGGGTAGTTTTTGTTGTTGTTTTTCATTGTTTTTGTGCAGGGTAAGTAGATTTGTTAAACCTTAGTTAGCTCCTGTTTTGTTTGTTATTTTAGGGCATATTCTCTCTCCTGAAGATGCATTCCCTTATGTTCTCCTTCCCAGCTCAATCCTGTGTAAGGAAATAAACATTTTACTTTCCTTTAAAGTGGTGTTGGTTTTTCCCTCTGAGTCTGAAACTGAAGTGTGTCCTCCACGCTTTTTTTTGCTTCCTTACGTTATTTTTATTAGCTTACTTTTACTTTTTCTTGTTACCTTCCCTCCTAACCCCTAGACTGAGAGGGGAACGTAACATGGCTGAACAAGAAGAGTTCTCTTTCTCCAGTTCAGAGAATAACTTTCCTAGGCGTAGAATGGGACTCGAGGGTCATGTCTGCCCACCTCACCGCGGTGCGCATTCAAACCATTCAAGCAGCCGTCAAGGGGCTCAAATTGCATCAACGAGTCACAGTCCTGCACTGGCAGCACATACTCGGTCTCATGGCAGCGGCAGCCAGCGTCATACCTCTGGGCCTGCTACACATGAGACCTCTCCAATGGTGGCTTAAATCCAAAGGGTCTTCCCCGAGGGGGAACCCTTCCCGCATCATTCAGGTCACCCACAGGTGTCTGAGGGTACTAGTGGTGTGGGGCAAACCTGGGTTTCTCTCCCAGGGCCCGACACTAGGGTCAATATGTCATCGCATAACGCTTATGACAGACGCATCCCTGTCGGGCTGGGGTGCGGTAATGGAAGACCGCTGCTCCAGAGGTCTATGGAGGGGCCGCCAGCTCGAGTGGCACATAAATTGCCTAGAGTTGATGGCGGTATGGCTTGCATTGAGGCAGTTCCTTCCTCACCTCAGCAACAACCACGTGTTGGTCCTGACGGACAACACATCGGCGGTTGCGTACATCAACCATCAAGGTGGTCTGCGGTCGCGCCCTCTTTACAAATTGGCACACCAGATCCTGTTGTGGTCCCAAGGGAAGCTGCTCTCACTCAGAGCAGCGTACATCCCGGGACGGTTAAATGTGGGAGCGGACGCCCTGTCGAGGCAGGGGCCGAGGCCCGGGGAATGGAGACTTCACCCCGAGGTGGTGAATCTGATCTGGGATACCTTTCTCCCAGCACAAGTGGACCTGTTTGCGTCTCAAGAGACGATGCACTGTCCTTTATGGTTCTCCCTAGTACCTCCAGCCCCGCTCTCGTACATCCGTGGCCGAGGCTACGCTTGTACGCTTTTCCCCCGATCGCTCTGCTCCCGGGAGTCCTTGAACGGGTGCGCCAGCACAGGATTCGCCTGTTACTGGTGGCACCCCGCTGGCCGGCCTGAGTATGGTTCTCGGACCTGATAGCACTCCTCGACGGCACCCTGTTGAGGCTACTGCTCAGGAAAGACCTTCTGTCTCAGGAGAAAGGCACTGTCCTGCACCCTTGCCCAGAGATGCGGAAACTGTGGGTCTGGCCCCTGAGGGGGCCAGCTTCGCCGGTTCGGGTCTCTCGACCGAGGTTGTAGCAACCATCTTGCAATCCAGGGCTCCCTCCACGAGGAAGCTATACGCCTTAAAATGGGAAGTCTTCTCTTCCTGGTGTTCAGATCGACGTCAAGATCCAGTTAACTGCCTGATCAGCGTGGTTCTGGAATTCTTGCAAGATCGTTTTTCTTCAGGGCTTATGCCCTCTACGGTCAAGGTCTATGCGGCTGCCATATCTGCCTTTCATAGCCTTGTCCACGGCCAGTCTGTGGGTCGAGACCCGCTGGTTATACGCTTCCTTCGTGGCACTAGGAGGCTGCGTTGCAGGCCTTCTTTCCTCCTCCCTTCCAGGATTCGGACCTGGAGAAAGCTAACCTTTCATGTCCAGTGCGAGCACTGGACGCCTACGTTCACAGAACTGCTCCCTTGAGAAAGTCTGAGCTGTTGTTTGTATGTTTTGGTCCTCCCAGCACTGGGGTGCCAGCGACCAGACAATCTCTTAGCAGGTGGATAGTCGAGGCTATCTCACTGGCTTACAAAGCCTCTGGACAGCAGTCTCCACTTTCTGTCAAAGTTCACTCAACTAGGGGTATGGTCGGCTTCTAAGGCCTTAAGGTCAGGGGCTACGCTTGAGGATGTGTGTAACGCGGCCGGCTGGTCCTCGCCGCTCACATTCGTACGTTTTTATGACTTGGACCTGGCTTCCACGCCCAGGTGCCCATGTTCTGCAGCCCTGAGGGCTTGTTCTCTATGAATGACAGCCAGGGAATCTCGCTGTGTATTCTATTTATTTTTGACTTGCGGCAAGTAGGGTCTTGTCTCTCATCCTCTTTCCGGTTCTGGCTCGAGAGCCAGCTACCTGCACTTGGGTTTCTGCTCCTTTGCACCTTCACCGGTGGCCCGGTGGGCCCTGGTGACTTCCATCGCAGTGGGTGAGCCCATGTGTTTAGGCATACTTGGTTACCGGCCAGTGAACCTCGTCGTGTATTCCCTGTATGTTCTTTTATCAGGACCGAGGTCCTGCATATCTTGCCCTTAGGGGCCTTCTCGGAGTAGTTGCAAACGGCCAGGAAATCTCGCCGCCTCACTCCCTTATGGCATCCTGGCTTGCGAGCCAGGGTCTACACTTAACCTGTCGAGGTAGTTCCTCTTGTTGTGTTCTACGGATTCACACTTCCAGGGACTTGCTCGTACGGCGACGTTGGGAATGCGTTCCCATAGCGTCATTCGCTGACGCAGCGTTAAGTTCCCTTGAAAGTGAACGTCTCAGGTTACGTATGTAACCCTTGTTCCCTGAGTTTATAGCTTCCTGGTCCTGACGTCACCCGCCCTTGACGTTCAGTCTAGCCATTCAGCAATCTTGCACACGTGCTTCAGACGCAGTCACGCAGAGGCGTTCCCATAGCGTCATTCGCTGACGCAGCGTTGAATACCCTTGAAAGGGAACAAGGGTTACATACGTAACCTGAGACGTTTTTTTACATGACCTGAAATCACAAAAAAATATTTTAAACATTAAAATCTGTTTTACATTCACCTATTCCAGTACATCTCATTCTTACTCACAACACATATTGCCTGGACAGAACATCTCGACATCACATTTTACCACATATAGTATTTGTTTAGCAAATTTTTTTGATGGGCAGGGTCCTCCACTGCTTTTAATTGTTTGCCCCATTTAACCCTGAGTACAGGAACATTTCACTTTGGTCATTTAGAGGCGAGTTAGCACAGCAATTTACCTTTAGAAAATATGGCGTAACATTTAAATGGTGCAACATTCACCTTTTAAGTTTGTGCCTGGACATCAATTACTTACACAACTCATCTGTACAGAGGAAATAAACATGTTTTACCAACTGTGAATGCATGGGATATGTTTATTAAGAAGTCTGAGTATCTGTATTGATGTGTACTGTACCGTTTAACTGGTAAAGCCCTTTGAGGTTTCTGTATGTGTTTCAATGAACTGACTACAGTAAATGTACCTGTGCATTCCACTGTCCAAGGTGATCACACATCTTCCAGCCAATCAGAATTCAATATTTAGACAGACCAGCTGCATTGAGACAGGAAGTAATATTACATAATTTAAAACAAAACAATACATATTAGTATTATGAAACACAAACAGGGTTTGTCAAATTTGTCATTTACTAGTCTTAGTAAAATAAATAAATATATAAATAATAATAAATAAAAAACCTCCTGATTACGCATAGTTTTTTTAATAAGCTAACATAGTTTACTATTTAAAAGTTATAAGTGATACTGTAACTGTATTGTCTTTAAAATTACTTTCAAGATATAATATAATATCCCGCCGGGTGGATATACCAAAATAACATTTGGTATATTAGTCTATGATACAGTGATGAATGTATTTTAACAGTACTTTTATGTGAAAAAGATCATTTTTATAAAAAGGGAAATTCCATGGTTTTTTTTACAGTTACGGGTTTTTCACGTTATTTTTGCCATCTATTTTTGTAATATTATCAAAAAAAAAAAACGGGAAAAAGCCTGTAAAATAAACCAGAAAAAAACTGTAACAGTGCATACATGCATTATTAAGCAACGTGACTTCAATTAACCTGATGGGTGATTTACTTTTATATGCATTTCTCTTTTTGATTTTTTAGATCGCCATTATAATCTGAAAATAAGTCAGAAATTCAACCAACAATGTTTAGAGAAATATTTCCAATTACCACTTCAACCCACAACCATGGCCTGTTCTTTACAGCCTGGCCCTACTGCCAATAAAGACGTCCATGCTGCATTCTTAGGGTGAATGACATAAAAAAGCATACAACATTTGTTTAAAGAAAAGTATTGTATACCAAAATGTAATTTGGTTCCTAATGTTGCACGCTTTTTTTGTCATTCACTATTTGCAATTTAGAGAGTTGGTTGAGAGATTCAAAGTAAACTCATAATTATAAATCTCAAAGATATCCTAGAATTATAGATCTAACTTAAGTTTCTTGTACACTGTAAAATGTTTTTGCTGCCTAAACATTTTTAAGTATAATTAAAATAATGTTAATAATTTAGTCAAGTTGACTGTACTTACGAATTTAATGCAACACTTTTTTTCATAGTGTAGTTTGACAAGCTACAGTGTCCAAGTAACAACTCAACACCAAACATGTCGCAGATCATTTCATTTGTGTGGCCTGCTTATACAAAACTCACATCATGTCCAGTTTTACAGACACCTTTTCAGTCAGGCATCATTCAGCCCCAAGAGGTTTCACCCTGTGACTGACTGTGAAAAGTGGACTACTCCACTCAAGTTAAGGTTCTTCGTGTAAAATAACCAGGGTTTGATCCAGCCTGACAGCTTCTCCCAGAGGAACAGGCCCAGCACATTACTACAGATCCATCACTTGTCCGCTGTAGGGCCTCGTCGTCCCGAAAAGCCCTGCCAGGTATAGAGGCATCTGTCAAGCGCTGAATGCCATGAGAAGGTGTGGTGTGCAGCGAGACGGTCCCGGAGGACTGATGTAAAGTTCATGCTGTCAGTGGAACGAAGGATTTGTGTATGTTCATTTCACTTGTTAGAGGACAATATTTTTCAGTGTCAACTGGTTACAAAAGTCAGAAACGCTTGGCTTGACTGACTACGACTTGTGTATCAAAAGATATACAGTGGTCCCCCATTAGACTTCTCAAGTTGTACCAAACCTGTACTTACATTTGTCTGTGAGAAGATGATGTAGTATAGAATGTCCAGAGAGGCCGTCAAGCTTAAAAACAACAACAAAAACTTGTCAACAACAACGTCTTCTGAAGGCATGTGTTTGATAGGAAATAGCCAGAAAAGTCTCTTTTACAATATTTCTGGAATCTTAATGATTTTTAATTTATATATCAAATCGTATAGTGTCAAATAGACACTAAAAAGAAAGAACAAATTGTGAAAAAGAAGGAACAAATTGTGAAAAAGACTTTGTAGGGAATAGTCGGAGTGCTAAACCTAGTTCACTTTTATACTGTATGCTTAACAAAGCCCCAAAAGTGAGTCATAATCGACAGCCACTGGATTACATTCACCCAAATACATTTAAACTCATTCAATTATCTCTTTTTGTGTTTGGCAGTCAGGGTAAGCATACAATAAGAGAATTTCCCAGCTATCCTTTCCAGTAAGCAACAGCCATGCAATCACCCTAAATGCTGTTTATGAGCAGCAATGAATGCCGTCTGTAGTGAAAGGCAAGGACAGACATGGATGGATCGATGGGGGCATGCTTCAAGGTTTCCAGTTTACATAAAAATCCAAATAAAACGCGCTAAAAGGTACACAGGTCCTTTTCACGCCACCGGGGAATTCAAGGACGAGCCGTGTGAAGGATAGGAAGGTCAAGAAGTGCCAAGCCAGATGATTATCATCCAAGCGTGAGTCAGGCTGTGGCACGCCTCACAACTGTGCACACGATGAGAATAGACCTGCGGCCATGACGATGCACGTCTGAAGAGGCATCAGGTGCGCTGTGTTTTGTTGTTGAGAAGTCTTCTCTGACACTCTTCTGTCACGAGGCTGGACGTGGTGTTGGAGAGGAGACAGTTGGGCCGAGGGTGAACTGAAGAGAGACACATCATTGTTTGCAAGTGTGTAGTTTGTAAAAGCTTTGTTCTGCATCACTGCAGTACATCTTAACTCAGAATAACACTGTAAAAAGCGTCATGTTCAATCGGAAAAAACAAACTGGTTTCTATAGCAACAAAACACTGTTTGTCACTAGCCTTGGTGCAACTAAAAATCCACCTTTAAATGTTAAGAATGTAGATTTTGAATTCAGACCACATTTTATTTTTTCACTAAACAGAAGTCCAGCTCAGGTCTATGTTATTTCAATTTCTTATAAATAATTTACACACTTTTAATCATATAAATGGTACTTCTTCTATGGTATGTCCTAAAAAGTTGAGAGATTAGTTACAGTACAAAGTTTACATCACAAATTGTTGCTTTTACAACACACCAATGACTCCAATAGTAGGGAAAAAAACTACTATGGAAGTCAATGGTGGCCCAAAACAGTTTAGATACAAACTTTCATTAAAATATATTCCTTTGTGTTTAATGTTACAAAGAAATGTACACAGTTTTGGAACAATTGGAGGGTGAGTAAATAATGATTTTTTTTTTGGGTGACCTTTTCCTTTAAAGAGCTTCTATTTACAGCAATGCACAGAAAATATATCAGTTGTTATTATACAAACTACAGCCAAATAGCTACGTGTCTAAAATACTAGCTACCACATCAGTTTACATAACTAATGGTGCAGTTCAAGGTCTCATTTGATATTAATGTCCCAACACAGCCAGAAACTTCCTGATGTTTTAAGTCTCACCCTGATTGATGTTCTATAATCAATCTGACATCTATTATTTATTTGCAAAATGCGACCAGTAATCACAGAATGAAGCGAAATACATTCTGACCTTACCGATATGTCAAACATACGTCAGTTAGAGCAAAACTAGCTTCATTTATTTTTCATTTTCTGGGTCAAAGATCAAAGTTTTCATCATTTATTTGCATTGGATGCCTAATTGAAAAGCAGGATACGTGTGATGTGTGTGGTGCATGCTGCTTCCTCCAAGCTTTCATCGTCTGCTCAGGCGTATGTGTTGTTGACATATGTTACCAACTAAATTGCTCGGCTATAACAGTTTGTTTAATGATTTCTTAGAGACCTTGTTGGAAACCGCTTTGTCATTTGGTCTATTTTTATTTCTATTGCAGGTGTTTTTTTACACATTGTCACCTTTATCGTCTTAATTACCTGCCGGTGAAACAGGCTTGCGTTTTAATGGTTTGTGCTTGATGTATATATGTATATTTAACTTTTTAAAACCATTTGGAAAAAAAAAACAGAACAGAGCATTATTAAAGAACAGTATAAAATCAGTCCTTTGTGACTTTTGCACTACAGTATATATTCCAATGCTGTTGAAGCTTTTAAATTTTGAGAATAATCCTGGGCTAAAACCATTAGCCTTTGATTGCTGGTTTGACATGTTCACTGACAGCTGTTTAATGAGCCTTACAATCAATTTGTTTTAATAAATTCTGTCAGATGTTTAGATGTCCTGCAGTACGGCTTTGATCCTGTTTTCTTGCGCATATCTGTTTTTAATGAGTTTGGACTGTCATTCAGTTTGACAAAAATGACAACTGAGATCCCACAGTGTCATTATAGCCAGGATCATGTTCATTATTCAGTGTGCACCTGGCTCAACACTGATATTTTATTTGTGTTATTTTGTGTAACTATCTTCCATTTGAATATTTACAAAATAAGATTTAAGGGATGCAGCAAAAATGTTATGTCAGTGCAGTCAAACCTGACACAGTATTATGAAAAAAAGCACAATTAATACAGATAATTGTAAGCTCTGGTGGAGGAAAAGATGATTCGTAAATATTGCATTAAAGCCTTTTTGTTTGATTGTTTGAAACAAACAATTGCAGGTTAGTTTACAAATGTATCTTTGTGAAGTCAAATGACGTCAAACCGGTGTTTTCTACAAAATCGTAGCTGACAGCTAAAATTATAAATTATTATTATTATAAGTTTGCTGTTGTAAATTGGGATAAGATAAGAAGTTTTCAACACTGGTTATGATGTACTGAACTTGCTACACAAATGTTTTTTGTTTATTTGTAACCATTAAAGTTATGGATTGCAGCTTTAAATTTCTGTCTGTCTGTTTCTAACAAAAAACTATACATGGCTTCAAAAGAATCTATGTTAGATTTACTCATTTATAACAAAAAACAGTGAAATTCAAACAGAGACTTTTAAAGAAACAGCCTCGCTTACTTTCAATGGAAGAAAGTCTGGAAACACATTAGGGTGACTGAATAACTAGAAATGTTCACTTCTGCATGAGCGAACCCTTTAATTTTTGCCATTTAAAATATGCATTACTTTAATTTGCAGTTTGCACAGACGTCAAATAATTAAAAACAGCATTGCAAGTTGAACAATCTGGAAGCAGGGTGCAACTGGGTCACTCTGATGGAGAGAACAGAGAGGCAGGAGGGCCACTCAGAGAGGAGGCTCAGGGGAAAGAAGATTACAGCTTTTGCTAGAGATTGTTGAGCTCTAAAAGAGCAGTATGCAAATGAGGGGAGGATGCTGGAGTCAAACTAAGTGACTACAAAACATTTAGGCTACCTGCAAGTAAATGTGACAGTGTTGGCACTAGGGATGCCACAATTCCCAATATAATATTGAACCGTTCGGTACGACATCCACGGTTCAATACGCGCTTGTGAATTGCGTTTTTTTTTCTTCGGTTTTACGTTTAAATAATTTATGTGCGTTTTATTTCTCTCCGAATTGACTGTTTGTGTGTGCCTGTAAGTCTATGAGCTGAGATGAGGAAACTCCTCCCCACGAGTAAATATTCAATCACTGTGCTCTGAAGTTAGGGGGCGCTGAACCATCATTCCACACTTTAACATAGCGATACTGTACTGGAGTACTGTTAAGTTTAATTAAGATGGTTTATTTATGTTTACTGAAGTACAAGTATGTTTATTTGAAATGGTCAATTTATGTTTACTAACTTCACATGTATGTTTATTTTCAAAATGTAGTAATTTATGTGTTGCCCAGTTTGTACATGGGCTACCAGCAGCTGTGAGATGTCAGTGTTAATTTTAAAATAAAAAAATATTTTATATTATACAATATACTAGGAACTAGTGGACTTTTCTTTGCTTTTAAGGAAAATAAAGGAGTATTGCAATAAATTGTTTCTTCAATAAATAAATCCTTCTTAACCTCTTACTGTTCCTATTGCATAGAATAACAAAAAAACACTCTTATGTGTCAAGCCATCAAAACCGAACCGAAAACCGTGGTTAAAAAACCGAGGTATGTATTGAACCGTCGGATAACTGTATTGTTGCATCCCTAGTTGGCACTACCGAATAATTATTTACACTAATTATTCTTTATGAAGACTTGATGAAACGTACATATTTTCAGATGTTTTACAGCTTGGGGCAGCAAACCTCACACACAGCATGATGGTCCCGTTTGTTTGAATTGGGGAAATCACTGTGATGCAACTCTGTGGGTGTGGCTAAAAGTTTCAGAAACCTCAGCTAAGATCTGCTAGGACACTCTCTGGAAAGCTCGCTCAGCTCAAAAAAATAACATGTTTGTCAGCCTAGAGACATATTCTCCATTCTTTTTTATACCACATTTGTACAACAACAAAAAAAAAACAATGTTGTGCACCAAATCAATGATAACAAACCCACTTTCAAGAGATAAGTTAAAACAGTTTCCTTGCCCCCTTAAGGAGGATTGGAGAGCACAACATGCAGAAAACTTCACTCTTTGTGTAAGCAGTGAGGAGTCTTGCCGTGTTCATTTAACACCCTGTGTTTACCAGCATGTCAATCTGTTTACAGCCACGCTCGCTAAGGCCTGTTGTCCATGCAAGTACATGTGTGTGCGCATGTTTGTGTAAGATTACAGTGCAATTGGCCAACAAAACACTCCATGACTGCAGAGATTTATAATTGCATCATCTGCACACAAAAAGCAACAATATGCTAAATGGTTTCTTCAAGTGTAACATTAACAAGTTATTTAGTGTAACACTAACCACATACCCTCATACAACAGCATGTGCACATTGCAAGTCTGGGAATTAAAATCAAATTTATAACTAGCAACAAAGAATTTAAAGTGGGAAAGAAAGAAACAGCATGAGGTCAAATAATAATAAAATGTAAGATTCTGATCCCAAATGATGTGAACATGCTGTCATTAAATCAAAAGTGGAAGCATTTTTACACAAAAGTAAATGTAATTTTTTTTCCAGTATTAATTGAATTTTCTAATTAAACTACTCAAACTGCTGATTTGACAAAAAATTGGTATTGAAAAACTTTTAAATTAAGAATGAAATGAATAGGGACTTTTTAATAGAAAGGGACTCATTTTAATAAGCACTTAGGTGAACATGTAAATGGATAAAAACTAAACAAAAAGGAAATTGACATAAGACTAAAGTATGCAATTGTCTGGGAGAGTTAGGGAATGATTCTCAAGGACGTTGTAAAAATAACACAAGCTTTGGCATTAGTCCTTAACATTTTGAAAAGCAGTGATTAATTCTGGTTGCAATTTATTCTCATATTAAAGAAAATGTAATAAATGGCAGGCAGACGATGTAAATTGAATTCAAAATGCAGTTACATGGAATGTTAAATTAGTTTTGTGGTCATGTTGTACCAGGCAAGGCCACCACCAAGACAATGGCTTCCTGGCCCAGTTCCTCTGGATCTGTGCCCCTGATCGGGCTCAACCTTCAACTCCACCAGCACAACAAGGACACAGCGTTTTGTTTTTATGTTTCCCCACAGACACTTATTTGTTCTAATTTGAGGCTGTATTTTAGATAATAACCTTTCTAAAGTTGTCATTGTGTCTATCGTCAGGTCATACCACACCATCTATAAGAGAGACCATGACTAGTTGTCATACTTTCAACTCTAGGAAAATCAATCAACAAAAGAAAAAAAAGTACAAAAAAAGCATATGCAGTGCCTACAAAAAGCTATCAAACATTCACCATTATTGTCCATGAAAAAGATACAGCTCATTTAATATTGACCTTTTGTGACAATGCACCCCACTTTGTCACAGTGGGCCCAACCCACCCACTGCAATAGAGCTATAAAACATCTTTTCAGCTAAATCTGAACAGCTGAGCAATTATGAAGCACGGGTCATTAAAAAAAAATTGTACAAAATCACAGCATTTAAGACACTTATAACAACTCCCTCAGACATAATTATAGCAGCCAGCCCAGACACTTACTGTAAATATCCTTGTCCTGAGAACACAGTTTATTACTTTGGTTTACCGTCTTTATATACAGTACTGTAGACCCCTGCTTTAATTGACACAGGTATGGTTTTACTGTGTTTCCTGGTTTAAAACAGCAAATACAAAATATGAAGATACACGGTATGAATTTTAGTTATTCTAAATAAATTTCCTGATGCTTGAAAATAACATACAAACATACAAACCCACTCCTACTGAAAGCACACACTATTCAATTACACTTTTCACTCAAAACCAAATAGTTACAGAAATAACAGTTGTGACAACCCAAGGATTGATTATGGACCTGCAAGGCCCTAGGGCACCAGCAGCAACTTTATATTTAGCCAATGCGACTTGTCAAGTGACTTGATATACAGTTAGTCTGCAGTGTGATATCTTGTGTTCTCATAACATTGGCGGATCCGGGCAGAGGTGACCGTAAACTGTCTGGGACAGTGGCTCTCAGACACACACACCACTCTGATATGGCTCTTTCACTGCAGTTTTACAGGATTATGTCTGTTCTGTTTCTATCGCCATTCTTACTGAAAATGAATTGCACCTTGGGCAACTCCATACGGTATACCTTCCTCCCCGTCACTGGTTTAACTGCATTTCAATGCAACTTTGACTTTTAATTGACTATTTACTGCATTTTATTTGAATACATTCATTTACATTTATACATTTAATTAATACATAATACATGTATCTGTTTATCCAGTTTTGAAAAAGGCAGAGGTCCATATCATACTGCTGAAGAATGCAAGGCTCTGGCACTTCAGCCCATGGACCATTGGCTCAGTAACTAGGGCTAAACAAACCAGAGCCAAACTTTTCTGCCCGCAATATGCCACACATTTACTGTGATTCCACATGGCAGCTCTGCCTAAAGCGCTACAGTCATTCTTTATTCTTCTTTGCAGAACGCAAGACAAAGGAGGTGTGTGTGTTCTACCTGTTCAAGAAGTCAGATGCCGGGGGCCTACGATATGTGTGTCCCAATTCTGTCTTTTTCCTCCTCTCCCCCAGCTGCTCTGGTTGCTAGAATATGTATTGCGGAAGTAAGATCTCACACAGTGAAAGTGATTCATACACTGGTATGGTCACACTGTGCTCTACTGTACGGATTGTTTGTCTTCCCACATGAAAGCCCATTTGCCCAATAGACAGTATGTATCTGCAGTCAAACTCTTTTTATGCATTACTAGATAAGGAAAATGATCTACTATGAGGGCAAAAAAAAACTGAAAGGAAGTAACTGTTTGCATGCCTATTCTGATGTCAAAGAAAGCGCAGTCCAGAAAAAGTTGAGATGAATACATGTTGCATAATGCATAACGTAGTGTTTTGTTTGTCTAGCAAAACGCTGATGGTACAGTACTTTGTTCACAGTGCAGGTTATGAACTAACAGGCATTTGATTTGCAGTATGAAAAAAACAAGTCAAACCTTAAATAAAAATATGACCTTTTAAGGTTAAAAGAAGCATAGAGTGCTCTGACATATGAACTGCTGGAATCATTTCAGACTAAGATGCTTATGTAAAAGTAAAAGGGCAACAATTTCACAAAAAGCACCACGCAAGGCCAAAAAGCAATTATACTACACTCAAAAAAAATATTTTTCGATGCTGTTCATTTTACATCAACAATTCATGTTGATTTAATGTCATTGTGACAGTTTGTCATTTAAACATGATTGTATCACGTTAAGTGAATATGAAACTGTAACTCCTTGGCTCAACACAGATTTTTCATTTTGAAAGAACATGTTTCAATCATGTAACTCATTCAAATTAGTTCTTATGATTGAGGAATACAGTGGGGGAAATAAGTATTCAACACTTGAACAAATTCTTTATTAAACACATTTCCAGTGCAGCAATTCACATGAAATGTTGACCAGATGTTGGTATTAACTCAAGAAATCTACACAGATAAAGAAATCATAAAATTACAAACCCATAAAAAGTTATATTTAATAAAGTGAAATAGGAGAAGAAAAAAGTATTGAACACACTAACTGAGATTATACTTAATACTTGGTGGAAAAGCCTTTGTTTGCAACAACAGCTTCAAGACGCTTCCTGTATGAACAAACTAATCGTTCAGTGCGCAGGTGGGATTTTGGTCCATTCTTCTAAACAGACTGTCTTCAAATCTTGAATGTTCCGCGGGCCCTCTTGTGAATCTTGATCTTCAGTTCCTTCCATAAATTCTCTATTGGGTTTAAATCTGGTGATTGACTGGGCCATTCCAACAACTTTATTTTCTTCTTCTGGAAACAATTCCGAGTCTCCTTTGCAGTACGTTTTGGATCATTTTCCTGCTGGAATGTCCATCCATGTCTCATCTTCATCATCCTGGCGGATGGTAAGAGATTCACCTCAAGAATTTCCCGGTACATGGCTCCATTCAGAAAAACAGACCCATACCATGATGCTTCCATCTCCAAACTTCACTGTTGGTATGGTATTTTTAGGGTCATACGCAGAGCCATTTCTCCTCCAAACATGGCGTGTGGTATTATTGCCAAAAAGTTCAATTTTTGTCTCATCTGACCAGACTACATTCTCCCAGTAATTCAAAGGGTTGTCAAAATGTTTTGTAGCAAACATCAAACGAGCTTCAACGTGCCTTTTCTTCAAAAATGGAGCCTTCTGAGGTGAGCGTGCATGGAGGCCGTGGCGGTGGAGTGTATTGCCTATAGTTTTCTCTGTGACAACTGTACCTGCTGCTTCCAAGTCTCTCTGTAGCTCTTTCCGAGTGGTCCTTGGCTCTTGGATTACTCTTCTGATTAACCTTCTGACTCCCTGATCAGAAATCTTACGAGGAGCTCCTTTGCGTGGCAGGTTTTTTTTCTTTCCACTTGCGTATAATGGACCCAATGGTGCTTACAGGAACATTTAGGAGTTGTGAAATCCATCTGTAACCACTACCATTTTTTTGCAGCACAACAATCTTGTTGCGAAGGTCGTGGGACAGCTCTTTGCCTCTACCCATCATGAGATGTTTGTATACTTGCATTCAGAGGTGGGTAAGGCTTTTTCTAACTGATCAACCTGCAATAACCTGGTGATCCTAATTTGCACAAATAGGAGGTTGAACTAATTAGTGAAATCAGCTGTTGTCTTGCTTTGTCTTGCCTTGGTGTACTGCTTTTTCTTTGTGTGTTCAATACTTTTTTCTTCTCCTATTTCACTTTATTAAATATAACTTTTTATGGGTTTGTAATTTTATGATTTCTTTATCTGTGTAGATTTCTTGAGTTAATACCAACATCTGGTCAAAATTTCATGTGAATTGCTGCACTGGAAATGTGTTCAATAAAAAATTTGTTCAAGTGTTGAATACTTATTTCCCCCACTGTATATTAACTAAAAAAATCCTTAGAATAACCTAAATAAACAATATTGCTTTATTTAATTTGTTTAATTATTAAATTATTGATGACTAGATTATATTGAACTGAAGTTAATCTGTTATTAAAGTTTAACTTTGTTATTAGTCTTACATTGCCATTTTGTTAAAAAGTGTTTTGCCATTAGAGCTCTAATAAAAGTCTATATGTGAATCTGCAATTTTAAACTTTAAACTTCAAAAGTAGGTATTTTGTCCAAATTAACATGAAAAACAATAAAGGCTGGCAAAACTCTTTTTAACAAATGTTAAAGGCAATGAAAGACTATAACATTTGAACAATTGAAAACATTTATATTATATTTTTTATTTAAAAAGTCATTTGGGTTGGATGTTAAGACATCCTGAGAGTAAAACAAACGATAACCATCTGCTTAAGAGGCAAATACTCCGGAACAGCGGTTAATGTATGCCAACCGTCGTAAAACCAAAGAAGAACATTCATTCACCAAGTACTGCGCATGTGCGATTTTAAGCCTCCAGGAAGTGGCAGCCCAGGTGAACATCGAAGGGACAGGTATGTGTATCCATTTGCATCCATGTTATTAGCATCAATCTTAGACGTTTTTCCATCATGTCGATTGATATTAATGTGTTTATGACTGAAACCATAGTATATTTTTGTTGATTGAGCACGATTATTATTGTAACGAATCTGAAAAGATATAAAAATCAAAAAGTTGATAAACAGATTTATTCTACAGAAGTAAACACTTTCCCTGAACTGCCTCAGATGTCTCATTTGTAGTAGTAGCATTATTTCAGTAATATAGTTGTTAATGCCTGACTACTGACTGCTTTTGTCTGCCCTGCAAATAGGGAGATTTAAATAACTACAACAATCAACTGACATTTTCTTCTCTTTATTTTCTGGATTGCCTGACAACCTATTTTGTCTGAATTAAAGCTGAATGATCACAGGTCCTCCAAATCCGAGTTGTTAAAACATTACAAGTTAAACAAATATTTCAAGTTAGTTTAACATGATCCGAGGTTGTTGAATTTACATGGTGTAATCAAGTGGAACAACTTTCCATCATTGAATCATGTTCAACCAAAGTGCTGGTTTTTTTTAGTGTATCTAGAAATTTCAAATAATGTCAAGGCCCTCAATAACCTACATAAATCTGATTACAGAATGCAGAAGCCTTTGTTATATTGTACATAAACTTTAGTTTGAAACACTAAATTGAAAGCTACATGAGGAGTTATTTTCTGTATGCGAGTTGTGCTTTGGCACTGTTCCTCTCCGTGAATGAATCTGATATGTATGGGTCGTCTGTGATCACAGCATGTGACAATCACACAAATGACACCAAACTAGAATACAAGCCTAAAATATAAAACATTATTTTAAACTTATAAATGCAAATAAAGGTAAGGAGACTGATAACTGTCAGTGAACATACAGTATATAGAACTACTTTTTTTTTCTTTTTTTTTAAATTTAGGTCTTTTTAAAAATACAGTAAAACAATTCATCTTATTCCAAAATGAAATCAGAAAATATGCTCAGTAGGTGACATTCTGGTCTATGTAGTCACATCCTTCAGCTAAAGAATATCACATCTTTCTGTGTCTCTATTCACTAAACAGTGACAAAGTGAAAAAAGGCAGCATATCCACCCTTCAACTAAGAAATCAAACAGTAGCTACTGTGAGATGTTATTTACGTTACATCCATGCAATGAAAAAATTGGTTTGACAGGCTTTAAAAACACACAAACCAAGAAACCAACTTCAACATAACTGTAAGTGACAGATGAGAAAGATCAACAATTTCACTGGGCAGTATGCTGTATACTCCAGGTGTGACCTTTGTAAAGGGAATTGTCAGATTATGAAAAGTTTGAAATGAATTGTCTGCTTTACACTGATGGACAATGCAATGTTCCTTTCCGTCTAGTTCTCTGACTTCCCTGAAGTAGAATAGATTTATCCCTTTTACTTAAAATGAAGCACAATCACGGAGAAAACCATTGCCACGTGGGACAAGAATGTAATAAAAGAAAGGTCAAAAAATAAAAAAGTGTCTTGCAAATAGATGTGGACATTGACAGGTATGGTATTTACTTAGCATGAGCCCTACAGAGCATTGAGCAAAATAGGAGAAACAAAATCTTCGGTATGTGAAAACTCACAGCATTTGCATGCTGTTGTGAGTTCCAGAAGGCTGGAGATTCAGGTCTGATAATAATGCGACACGAGGACTATTACCCATAAGCGAGTGTGACGATGGAATAGGATTCGGCATTGACGTGACCCTCTGCGAGAAAATAATTTAAAATTCATTTATATTTGCCAATGTCACGATCAAAGTTGTTACTCTTTGCAGGTGAAGTTGTTTTTGCATTTTCGGATCAAAAAACATAGTTGACTGATGTGTTAAAAGGCTAATGGTTTCATTTTAACAGCACAAATTCTTGAGACATTGCAAATCACAATCTGTGACTTTTAAAAACGTATAAAAATAACATTTGGTCATTGCTTTCATCCAAGAAAAATTACATATTAAAGAATATGTTTTATTAGTCCATGCATTCCCTGGGAAACGAACGCATAATCACGACAATGCTAGTGCTATGCTCTTTTATTGCAGCAACAGGAATGTACCAGGTAATTATTTTGGACTAATCTATTATAGATGTTAAATGTATTTACCCATGTTTTGGTGCACCGTATGCTGCTACTTCTAAGGAGTTCGCCTGTGGGACAGCGTTGATTTTGATGAAAAGACGATCTTAAGGAAGACTGAAGAGAGGGGGGTTGGCAACATCTAAAAAACAAAGCATAGTAGGCATATATTTTTTTAAAGATAGGCTACTACCTGCAGTGAAAGACATAAACTACCTGGAATGCTTATATGCAAATTAATATCAATGAAAAAACAATATTAATTCCAGCAGGATTCATTATTCATGATTATTTGTTTGTGCCTATAATTATAGCCTACTCCCATATAATACATAGATAATCTCTCCCTGATACATAATATTCTTCATAATTAGTTGCACGTTATTATGTACCAATACTTGTTAACAGCAAACAAATAAAACAAATAATGCAGCTCTAGCTACAGACCATAAACAAACGAACTTGAAAAAAATGTCCATACTCACCAACAGAGAAACTTCAATATTCGTCACTCCTTCATGATTTTTATGACCCTGTTGTTTAGTTTCTCTTCTGAGATACTACACTTTTATTTCTTCAATACTTCACTAATTGGATTTTCCACCTGCTACATTAATACCGCGTTCAACATGCACTTTATCTGAGTTGAAACGACCCACTTCCGGTCTTAATGCCTTCCCGTCAGCCACACGTCACACCATAATAAGTAGCTCCAAAACGTTAATTATTCAACTTCAAACTTTTATTTGAACTTTGTAATAAAGCTTACATAATTTGTGCTTTATATCAAAGGGAACCCGTTCTGTCCTGTTTGTCAGTGTGATGCCTGTGTCCTCTGGGCTCTGCAATGTTTTTCACTGCATGAGAAAATTGACGTGTGGCGTGAGATAGTGTCTGTTGCGCGAGTCTCGCGCTAAATGAGCAGATTGCTGCTCTGGATTCAAACATTTTGTGCTGTAAAAATACTTTGAGGTGTGTTTTAACGTTTCACACAAGTTAGCTCCAGGCTAATATTGATGGAAGCACGATGGATATGCCACATTCAACTGCTCCAGACACATAGACGCGTTTGCCACATTAAATTAACGGTCCACATTTTCTTTGCTGTCACCACTCACAGTAAAAATCGATGATCGATGATCTAACATTGGACAATCCTCTGGTTGCACAAAATGAGATTTAAACACCTGAAAAAATGGGATAACCTTTTACAGGTGAGAATGTGTTGGTTTGTGTTTTTATGTATTAAAACCTATAATCATAAAGTTTTTAAACTATGATAACTTTCTATGATAAAACAATTATCTTGTATTATCTTATATTGTGCTAGTTTAGCAATTGTCTTAGCATTTTTTTTTTTTGTTTGTTTAAAGCATGATTTTTCATAGTCAGGTAAAAGTTTTTATAAAATATAATGTTTTTTGAAGAGTACTCCCTCTTTCAATTTGTTTGGTATTATTGCTTCTGGTTTGTGCATTTCAATTCACAGAAATCCTAGTATCTTGCCTCTTAAAAATGTGTTCTGTTTGTCCCATCCATAACGCATGTATATTTCCTTTTTCTTAAATAACTTTTGTATAACTGATATTTTTCTGATGTCTGAACTCAACAGTGCTTTAGTAAGATATACAAAAGAAGGTTCAATTTGTGAAAATGCATCCTGTGAGAATAAAGGTTTGACTGAAAATGTCATGTCCATAACACTGCCGTATAATTGCATTTTATAATGTTATTAATAGAGCCAATACAATAGTTGAAGTGTTGTTTAGTGGTTCAATAATATTAATGGTCTTTATTGTAATATTTTAGTTTGAAAGATTAGATTAACAGAATGAAATGATAAATTTGGGTTAAGAGAATTCAGGTAATAATTTCAAATTAAAAGTAGAAATGTTGAAATGTATCTGTCACTGTTTCTGAAAAGACAGTATAGGACACACTCTAACAAGACAGCTTGAAATTAATTTTTAGTCAAGCTTTTAATGACTAAATTTCAAATCAAACTGGACCCCCAACATAAACATGATTATTAAATACTAATTATTGTAGTTAAAGAATAATGGCAGATTTATTTCTTGTTTAAAAGCTCATAGCCCAATGTACCGTAAAGCTTCTCATGACAGCTGCGCTCCGGGTCTGATAATAATCAGATTCTCCACAGACAGGCTGGGATTAGTATACTCAACATCCATGACTTCAAAGTACATGTAATTCCTCTGTAAATGAAAACTCCAAATCCAATATGAAGTTGTAAGTCTGCAGCCTTTGTTCTATTTACTGTGGTTGTGCTCTTTGTGCTTTTGTGGGTAAATATGTACATGCTAATATGATGGAGTGGTAAATACAGTGGAGTAAACAACAGCAAAACAGAACATTGGATCATGGCTAGCAATATAAGTGGCTATTGCCATCAGGGGCTGTATATTAGCATATGATAATATGAAATAAGTTTTAACTCTGCTTCTCTGAACCTTCATGTCTTATTTATGTGGTTTGAAAGACATACAATACAGACCCAGGATATTGCTACTTATGCAGTCAAATTTCACATGCAGGATTGGTTACACTGGCCACAAAATATTCAGCTTGATGATCACGCAGTCCTTCATCCACATGCTGTTTGAGTCTAGTATCTCTGAGAAAATATTTCATTTGTGCGCCACAATGGGGTCATACACTTTATTAATCTAATTCTACCATAGATGTCATCTTACTGACAGGCAGGAGAAAAGAGGCACTGTGGCGTATAAACCTGATGGAAGGGAGAAACAGACAGACAGAATAAAGTAAATATGGAAACGGATACAAATGCAGATTAAAGAGGCATAAGGAGTAAAGATAGGAAGTTTATTGTATATTTAACTTATAGGAGCATGTGTGTATACATATAGTTTCATGCAAAGATAACCTAATGCAAACCTCAGAACACTCTTGTCTGAACTAACCTTACTTCTCTGTTATTTTACACTTTATTTTTTACCAACTGATCCAAAGTCTATTTTAGTAGCTGCATTAAATCAGCTGCCCTTAAGCTCACACTGTTGGCCTAGAATAGTAACCACAGAGGCAGTTCATCATGTGAACTATTAGCATATTTTATAAGTTTGTCTTAAAACAGTATACATCTTTTATAATTAAAAAAGTAGAGTTTTTAAGATGTTTTGTGTGGAAAGAGTATTATCCTAAGAATTTCATTTTTTAAATGCGCCTGTTGAGTCACTGTAGGTGTACATTTTATGCATGTGTTGTTTTCTGAAATACATAAATATTAATGCTTTTTTGTCCAAGCATTTTCTAAATAAGGTGGAATATTAAGTGATTGAATGTCTTTCATAACATAAATGCATGGTAATGCTGCTGACAACTTGTACACTTACAGTAGGACAACATATTCATTAATATGACAAATACCACTGTTGGCCTTAATACAACTATTGAGAAGTTCACTCTTAGACAGCTATAGTTGCTTGACTTTAATCAAACTGTAAATCCACCATGGATTCCTATTGATTCAGCTATAAAAAGTGCTTCCCTAAAATGTTTTAGAAAGAGATGTCAGAGCAGCTCAGACCATACTGACTTGATTGTTAGTTGTGGCCATTTCTCTTTCCACCTTCTTAAATCTGTGTGTACGCGTGTATTTGTGTGTGTATGTGCATTTTAAAATGTAATGAATGGGATTGATTGACATGTTTGCCAATTTTTGGAAAATTTACTGATTTGTCTTTTAGCCACAAGAGTTTCCAGTCAGAAGGAAGGAAATGGCCCGAACTATACCAAACTATAGACATTGATTGTGAACTGAAAAGTGTGAGCTGCTGTCAGTCATGTAGTCTCCAAGGCTCTCATTAAAACCTCCAAAATTTACAGCTTAACAAACACTGGGGCAAGGAGAGTCTAAGTCCAGGTCAATAGCAAGCAGGCATCTCATTAATTGTGCTCTTTTTGTATTTTCGAATAATGGCTGACAGATGGACAAACAGACAGACATACAGGTGTGCAGACAGACAGACAGAAGAAAACAGACACTAAGTGATTGCTAAGGTTTTCTGAGTAATTACTAGTGTGCTTAGGGTAGTTACCTTGGTGTTGCTAAGTAGTTTTATAGCATTATCTGTCTGGATGCTATGGGCATTCATATACGTTGCTAAGAAGTATAATCGTTCTGAGTGGTTGTTAGCGTATATAGAGCAATTTTCTATTCTAAAATGCTACTCACCATATTTAAATAATCTATTTCCTTACTTCATTGCAGTCACTGTGCTTTCCCTTTTGCATATTTTTGTATCCCAGTTGCCCATGTTGTAATATTTATGATCTGTGCTTGTTTGGCATTCATTTTGATTCTGAAAGACAAATAATAAATAAATATATAAAATGAGGCAGTGCATAATGCATGACAAAATGGAACTGGCTGATGGAACTCAAGCACCAAGACTGCAGGTTAATATCAAACAAGATATAAAAGCTCTTTGAATTCAAAAGCCTCTTGGGACTTCTTTACTAGTATTAGGTCTTTTAATAAGTATGTCCCCATCACAGAAGATCAGCTTCCATTTTCTGAGAATAGTATCTCATGTTTAAGGGTGGTATGGTGTAGGATTGACATACAGCATTTACAATGATTATTTGTATGCCCCATTGTGAATAAATAACAAGAGCACCATTTATTTTTTTCTGTCAAACACAAAAGTCTCTTTTGCAAAGTCTCCTTATGTTAAATCAATAGTTCACAAAATAAAAATTCTGTCATCATTTATTCTCCCTCATGTAAGTCAATACCTGTATATTCCTCTGTGGAAAGATATTTTACAAAATAGAAGTCAGTCTGGGCTAGTGTGGTTTGGTTACCAACTACAGAACATATTCTTTTGTGTTCTGCAAAAGAAAATTCATGTAGGTTTTGGAATGACAAGAGGGGAAGTAAATGATAAGACTTTTCATTTTTGGGTAAAGTATCTTAACTTTTACCTGTTTCTGAAATAAAGTTACCATATGACTCCAGAAAACATGTAAAATTAAGCAATTTGTAGGTGAGGAAGACCTGTGTAGGGTAAATATATATAATTTTAGCTTTTGTTGTCTTCCATTAAAAATTTTTATTTTTGGGCAAACACTTCCTTTTCTGCAGCTCTCTATTGCTATCTTTTAATTTTAGTTGTCTGGTCATTTGGACCTGACATAAGACCGTTTGATCCCTTTTCCTTTTCAAACTGCCATCCAGATCTTCTGCAAACCCACTTTTACAATTGCCATGCTTGGCCAAGTCAGTGAGTCCCGACAACTTCACTGCAGTTTTGTGTGTGGCATTTTCTTGCCAAATCTTTTGCTTTGAGTTGGCCCAGCATTCATAGACCAAGCAAAAGTCTGCCATTCTGGACTGTGTGATAAATGGTGCCGCTTCATGACTGGCTCACAAAATGTAATGATGGTCTCCTGCTGTGCAGCCACACTACAGACACTCCAGCCTGTGAATTGAAATAACATTTACCATCATGTGAAGATTTCAAAGACGTTAAAGAAAACACAGACATAAAAAAATCTGTGTAAATAGTGCAATTCATGGAATATCTCTCTACAATATGAGATTTGTTTTTTTTACACAGCTTTTGCATTTTTCACTGGGGGAAATTAGTTGACCGTTGATTCTTCCTGTTCCTCTTGAGCAGCACCCAGCTGACATTTAATACAACACCATGGGCTATAATTAATTTTCCATGGTACGGTGTGTTCAATAAACCCCCTTAGGCTCGTACCTCTCATTTGTCTAATGCATATGCTATTAGCAATGACTAAGTGTAAGGCAAATCTTTATTTAGAAGCGTATGCGAACACTTTACTTGACATTCCTGTAAAAGCTGATCAGGTCAGTGTTTGACTTCTAGAAGGGTCATATGCAACAGACTGAGATACAAGACACTCAGTCAGATAGAAATATGCATGCTAACACCACCCACTGTGATCGACAGAATTCTCTTGTCATTATGAATAATGATGATAGTACAGGATATTGATTTTTCTTCAGTTTTTGTCTCCAGGGGGCCACTAAACCTAGTTATGGCATTGTCCATTTCTCTACATAGATTCATGCTCTACATTAGATGTGTCCTTGGAAGTGTCTGTGGAATGTATTGCAAAGCCACTCACATTGTATATCACTGCAGATGTCACAAACACCAACTTGCCTTTCCACAAGGTGAGGGTGATGTATGGGTGAATCTGTATTGTATTATTAGTGATGATGTAACTTACCTTTACTGATGACATTTCCTTTTTCCTTTTTCTATTCTATTAAAAAGTAAGTAAACTTTTTGCATTGACATAGTCCAGACATATCCACAGAATGTACCGCCACAGTTTTTGTGGTTGTTGTCATCAATATATGTTATGTAACATAAGGTGTTCCTTCCTGAAATTAAATTAATAACATTCTTTGCCTAATATCATTGTTTCTAATGCAACTTTACAATGAATAAAACTTAGCCAGTGGAATACAACTGTATACACTGGCACTGTACATGACGACTACCCAGGACAACCTCCTGCACCTGTTATATTAAAATCAAATTTACCACATTACACTTAACATATAACATTTTTTATTAACTCTCTTATAGTGAAGTTCTGTATCTTATAATATCTGTATCTGTATCCTGTAAACTGCATAGTGAGTTATGGATGCGATCAATGGCAATTTGTGTCCCCTATTCCGGATTGCACATGCTACGGATTGCACCTATAACACGTCATGTCAGGGTTTTTTTCTCTCCTAAAGAGTTTTTTTGAATCCCTGACCACTGACTGCTATGTCATTACATGTAAAGCTGCTTTGATACAATGTCCTTTGTGAAAAGCGCTATACAAATAAAATTGAATTGAATTGAATTGAATTGAATTGTATATGTCATTCTGTTAATGACATACAAAGCACTAAATGGCTTAGCACCTCTATACCTCCGTGAACTATTATCAGCATACAACCCATCACGGACATTACGTTCACAAAACAACGGGCTCTTAATAGTTCCAAGAATATCAAAGAAATCTAAAGGTGGCAGATCTTTCTCCTACTTAGCTCCTAAACTATGGAATAACCTTCCCAGTAAAGTCCGGGACTCAGACACAGTCGAACAGTTTAAAACTACATTAAAGACTTATCTGTTTACACTTGCATTCACATAATCTTTGACCCAACTCTCTAAGGCCGCAATAGTTAACCTCAACTGGAACCGGGCACACACACATAATACATACTGCATGTGATATCACATAAAACTGCTTACAATCAACATAGGAATGGCTGCTACGCTTAATTCTGTTTTGTCCTTCTCTCCCTCCTCCTCTCTCCTTTTCTCTCTCTCTCTCTCTCTATCCCTATCCCTTTCTCCGAGGTATCCTGAGGAATGAGTTCCAGCTGGCGCAACACTGCCCCACCTGATGCCCACCCTGGTGCTGCTTCATGACTGACTACCCAGGACAACCTCCGGCACCTGTTATATTAAAATCAAATTTACCACATTACACTTAACATATAACATTTTTTATTAACTCTCTTATAGTGAAGTTCTGCATCTTATAATGTCTGTATCTGTATCCTGTAAACTGCATAGTGAGTTATGGATGCGATCAATGGCAATTTGTGTCCCCTATTCCGGATTGCACATGCTACGGATTGCACCTATAACACGTCATGTCAGGGTTTTTTCTCTCCTAAAGAGTTTTTGAATCCCTGACCACTGACTGCTATGTCATTACATGTAAAGCTGCTTTGATACAATGTCCTTTGTGAAAAGCGCTATACAAATAAAATTGAATTGAATTGAATTGAATTGAATTGAATTATATTTTTCTATTCTTTATCTGTAAATTGAATTCATCCTCACATCGGGCATCAGTAGTCTATGTTAGACACATCCTATCAGCATGATGTGCATCAGAGAGCGAGTTATCGGACTGGGTATAAAATATTAATACTGAGTGCACTGTAATAAATATCACAGATGGTGAACACAATTTACATTTCTGCCATCATCATCAGTATAGGAAAAAAGCATAATTATTTTTCCATGCGCTTTGCTTGGCTCAAAAAGATTTGAGGGGTGAGCGAGTATTGGAGTACCTGAACTGCTTATTACTGGCTTAAAATGCTGATTTATGGTTTTACTCCAGTAAGGCTCAAGTATGCGTCACATCTCCAAAAGGCCTAGGAAGTGCTCTGAATGGCTGAAGTTAGGAGCAATTTATGTAGACAGCTGCCCACGCAGACAGCAAGTCAGCTGTTTTTGTTTGGAGACAGGCAATAATTTCATCATGAGTCATAGCCTACATCAAACCATCACCTGTACATCCTGAAAAATGTATCGTTTTTTAGGTCAAAGGTATCCACAGCTGGTTCATTCCAGTATGTGCTGTGAAAGCAATTTGTAATTTTCAAATATAAGACTAACACTTATTATTATTATTAGCCTACGTAATGAAGTTAGGAATATTACTAATACGGAATATTAATAATATGCAAAGATAAGACAGAAGTGGCTAACAGAATAGAACCAAACAAGAATGTGAAACTTCATTTTGATATTTTTGATCATCTTTTAACATTTTGATATTTGTTTTGTGAATTTATCAAAGGATGGATTGTTGAAGAATTTCCTGGAGGATGCTGTCATTAAGGAACTTACAAAAACTGCAGAAACGAATATAACTATGAAGACCTTTATAGTGTGATGGTTAATATAAAGGCATATATAGTAGAAAGGTAAAATGCCTAATCCATCGAATATTGAATAACAGAATTTACCCAGATATACCAAATAACAAAATGTACATTTCTCTGACACAACCACGTGTGGCATTGCGTCATTTGATGGCAGGCTATTTATACACAGCGAGTCTGCAACCTGGGTTGAAATATAAGCTGTGCAGGATCAAAAAATAGGAATAAAACTATAAAACAACAAAAATCTAACCCAGTGCTTTATTCCAAATATTTTTACAAGTTACCCAGTGTTCAATAACGGTATTTTATTTGATTTTATTGTATTGTATTGCGCGCGTAAAGATGCCAATATTTATTCATTTGTAAGGATTTTATTCTTTTTCTCTCTCTCTCTCTCTCTCTCTCTCTCTCTCTCTCTCTCTCTCTCTCTCTCTCTTTCTCTCTAAAGAAAAGTCAGAATGATGCAGATTTCCGAGTAGAGCTCGTGAGTCTTTCTCGGCTCTTTTCGTCTGAGCACGGCGCGCGCAATAGGGGGCTTGTGAGAGCCGCACACTGACGTTTCACAAGCTGAGAGGGAGAGAGAGAGGAACCGAAATCATCATTACTTCATCAACACCTTACAGAGACAGTCGAGAGCCTTAAGCACCTGTGTGCAAGTTCAGGAGAGACTTTTGCGCCACAGTTGCAGCATGCTTCCCACTCGGCGTTTCGAGTCCAAGCATATCCACATGGCTTTTGCTTAATGCGTTGAACATTTCTGGAGGACATTTATTTTTTTTCTGCTAATGTGAGATCACAGTTTTCATTTGAATGATGTGGACCTTACATGACGGTGTTGGATTTGTGCTCTTTTCCTGTTTGTCAATTCAAGTTGGATTTTCTCTGGACGGTAAGAATAATTTATCAGGTGACATTTAAGGGGTTTCCTAACGGCAACCCTTTTAAGACCCGACTTTTTAACGCATTAGATCAGCACCATTATCACCATACGGAAACTCTAAATATGTTTCTAATGTTGACTGATTTGTATGTTAAAATAGTTGCTGCATTTATATGTTCGTTTCCATCTTGGTTAAAAATGATTCATAAAAGTTTTAAATACGCGGGCTTGTTATTCGTGACGCGAAGTGTACCTAATAAAAATCAACTGTTGATTGCGGATAACTCAAACGCTGGCTTAATATTGTTTATTTCTGTGTCCTTTCCTTCAAATGAACCAATGATACGTGTTCTTCGCCAATAGTATGTGTAGTAAAGGGCTAATTTTGAAGGGACGGCATGCGCGACTTGCATCTCAAGTGGCGGATGCTCAGAATTGGGCTTCGTTAAACGGACTGCGGTTGTTTTTCAGCACCACGGACAGCTCTCACTAATCGCGCCGTTATAAAACCAGGACAGGCGATATTTCTCGATATTTATTGCAATTTATCAAAGGAGATAGTGCTGCATGAACAGATCTATACTTGTCTGGAAGTCTCATTAAATAAAATAAAATCAGAACATTTAAATCATTGTAAAGTCCTTTAAGTGGACTATTTTTGTTTCTTCTTCAATAAACAGTTTTTAAAATAGTATTCATCATTCTGATTTTGCGATGGTTATCAAACAATTATGGAGAAAAAATGTGTTATATATCAAATATGTCATAATTATTATTTTAGGAGTCTAGGCAGGTAGTTTAGGCGGGTTAGAATGATTGGCACAATGTATAACTCCTTCTCTTCATTAAAATAAGGCGAACTTGTTACATTTCTCTTGCAGGAAAGTTTACCGATTTACCTTCTAACATCACCGCGAGAGAAGGACAGAACATTGAAATGGCATGTGCATTTCAAAGCGGATTGTCCTCGGTTTACTTAGAGATCCAGTGGTGGTTTATTCGTGCTCCAGAGGAACCGATTACAAGCGAGGAGGATGAGGACGACACAGAGGTAATAACATTTAATTCACGGGGTTATGGAAGGGTTAATTGTTTGTAACTGGGTTCCATAACTTCCCAGTATTCAAGAGAATTCCCTTCCCTGGCGTATCTAATGCAGTATTGGAAAACCATGGCTTTTAATCTCATGCATGTCCTTGGCATGTTGCATATAGTACATACATTTGTGTCACTTTCCCCATTTTATTTCCACGCCTACGTTATGCACCATTTTATTCACTCTGCTACTTTGACACAAAGTTGTTTGATTGATGGTATAAAATTAAAGGGGTTGTGACCAAAAAAATCAGTTATCATTTATTTATCTTTATGCCGTTTAAAACCTCTATATGACGGTGCAACACAAAATAAGATATTTTGAGAAATGTCTCAGTGGTTTTGTGTTCATACAATGAATGCCAATCTTGTTTGGTTGCCAACATTCTTCAGTATATCTTCTTTCGTGTTTCACTGAAGAAAGAATGTCATATAGGTTTGGAGTGACATGAGAGGGACTAAATGATGAAAGAATTTATTTTATTTTTGGATGAACTATCCCTTTAATGGACAGCAGTTTTCTTTCATGTATTGACACTACAGACAGGCTGATTCATTATTATGAATTGTTTTGCAACTGTGTCTCTTCTGCTGCTAAGCGCTAAGTTTAACTTTTGTTCCATGTGTCACTTTGAAATGCATTGTGCACTTTTCCTATGTTTGTACTCACCACACATAATAAGCATTTATAACTCTCTACAGTATGTCAAAACATGCATATACACAGTGCAGAATACACATCAAGCTAATCAGTTGTTTTCCTTAAGGATTCTGTCTTGCATGCAGAAGCTTGATTCACTCGCCATGATTCATAGTGAATGCAAGCCGTAAGGCTTTGAGATCCACAGCAAAATTGCTGTGACACACTCATTTGGAGATCACTGGTTTTATTTTGAAGGGCAAGATATAGGAGCAAGGCCATCTTGGAATAACATTGAATTTCCATGCTTGTATATGTGAGCCGTCACTGGCTTAATGTCAAGAAGTCTATGTGTGGCTGCCTGTGTGTGGCTGCCTTTGTTTCGAGACAACGTGCCGCGTACGTGTTCGCTGTGTGATGTGGCGTGACATGTCTAATGACGAAACTGTTTTGAGAATGATCTTGTGTGGTGTGTAATGTCAACAATTATCAAATCTGAGTCACGGCTCGTGTTTTATGCATGTGTCACTGCACTGATTTTACCTTGTCAAAATGCTTCACAAAGGCATGTGTTTAAAGTTTTTGGCAGGTTTGCGAGATCCCTTCAGAAAATGAAAGGCCGTTGGTAAAGGATATTAGAGTCTACTTAGCATTCAGGTACTCTGTGTTTGTTTTGTGAGGGCATTTGGCATTTCGTCATGACTGACATCAAACGAGGTCTTTAGTTTTTTCGCTTGATAAATGCCTTTTGTTTGCTCAGACTATACATAGGTCGTTTTTCCCCAGGAGAAATCTGCTCAGATTTAATGCTGCTATTACCAAACCATTGTTGTCTCTCATCATGCACATATTGCCAAGGCTCTGATCCATGGGATCTATCAATTTGGAACGTTGTAGTGCAGTATGTGGCTTCGCTCAGTGAAACTCATTCTTTTTAGACCATTGTGTGTCAAATGACATGCAGCTGAGACCCTGGTGAAGCGAAGTCTGACAAAAATGAGGATTGAAGAGACCTCATATAAAAAGACATCCACGACAAGTCAGAATAATAAGAGGGGTGACATCCATAAATGGGTTCTGATATATAATATCAAAGTGTTCACCTCTGTAGAGTGGCTATCAGGAATGATATGTGGGTTTCTGCACAACACAGCGGAGGGAGACTTGCTAGACTGCAGTGGTGCCATCTTGTCACAGTTATAATGTATAATGGATATGATCCATACACTGAATCTGCAGGCGTCAATATATTATAGCCGTGGCTGTTGCTGACACTGTGACTGAAATCGAAATGCGGAGAGCCATCCGAGTTCACATTTCTATTAATAGGGATGAATGAGGGATAATGCATGCTTTCCTCTGTAATGGCACATAAGGATTCGCCTGTGGCTAGGCCAAGCTTTTTAAAGTACTTGCTTATACACACCAATACAGCTTCTTGGAAACCTGTTAAAGTCTATTCATGTGCTTGATATTGGATAAAGTGTAGAAGTTAACCAGTGATGTATATTTCCAATGCCACATAGCAAGAAAAGAGGCAAAATATGGTGTTTTTTATTTATAATGTCATTTCAATTTGTGCACATCTACTTTATTCACATACGTATGGGGGAGCAAAGGAGCATTACAGCTTCTGGGCTCAAAGTTCATTTGATCTTACCTAAATAAGCTGGATCTATTCCATGCTATTGTTATTTGTACAGTAATGCTGTTACTTAGGTTGCCAGTAAAGTTTAGTAATCCATAAAGAGATTCAGACAGTCTAGTGTGACATACATTATCACTTCTGACCAGACTCTGAAAGGAACAAAAGAGAAAATACAAGACTGTCAAATGTGACTCATCCTAATTTCCCACAAACTCAAACATATTTTTATCATTACTATGCTTTTGTACAAAGATGACTAATCATGGCAAACCCTTTAATCATGTAATTATGCTGAACATCAAGCATTCACTAGGTCCATAGAAAAGGCATTTTAAGTCTGGAATAATTTACATTTGACTGTCCGCAAGATCCAATGTTGTTACCTTGAAATCAGTTATTAACCTTTATGATTTTTTAGTTGTTCTGCAGACATTTTTACAGACGACAAAAAATGTGTAATGATAGCAAGCATTAAAACAGTGATAGCTGTTGATCTATACAGTATATTTGCTAGATATTAAACCATTGGGTAAAAACAGAAAACAATCTTAAATTGCTAAAATGAACTCAACAAAAGGATTCAAGTATAACTTGACAGCATCCTTTTAAGACAAGTATATTGTGTAACAGTACAAAATGTAACTTCACCTTTTTTTGATCCTCTGACATATTTTTTAGGGTATAAATTACTATTAGCATTTCAGTTCGTACCGCTTTATGAGTAAAGATTTGTCAGTGTAATCAAAATATGCACATACAGACTAAGTTGTGAGACAGGAGCATGCCCGATGAACCAAAGCAAGAATGTGTGTCACATTAATGGAACATGCCTCATGTGCTGTGTAATTTTGGCCTTTGAGTCATGAGCAGGTTTACATCATACTTTATCATTTTTTAAGTTTAGTATCATCAGCATGCTTAAACCTAATCTATATGTACAGATATTACCAGATAATTTGACAATATCTTTAAACACACAGCACTTATTACATTAGCATCAGAGACTTGAACTTGATTTCGGTAAATTCTGGCAGTACAGTATATTGCTCCGCGGTTCTGATCAACCTGTACAGTAAGACATGGTGTTCATATTGATTCTACTTTGTTGGACCTTATATTCTGACGAACACTGCTGTAAGTGACATTTAAAGTCATTTAAAGTTAATTTACAGCATCTTATACTGATATCTTATCTGCAAAGATCAAGGACCAGGCATTTTGTCACTAAAGATTTCGCCCAAACGTCTCATCCTCCCAATCAAAATGATGGTCTGATTTAGACAGCATACTCCCTGCAAGTACAGCTAATGCAAAATCCATACCATCCAGTCTGCTTCTCTCTTCAGCCCAATTACCACCCAGTCCTCCGTCTAAGTTTCCCGTCAGACATTTAAAGACAATAAGCTCTGAAGGTCAATGAAAGCATGTGCTTCCAATAGTCACATCCATCAGGCTGAGCTATTGTTAGGGCAGGACACATTTATAATCAATGTAATGCTGCTCTGATTAGACTTTCCATCTGTGTATGGTACAGGGGTTGGTACAGGCCGTGTCTCTTTTATTCCCTGATATCTGATGTTCCACTCTTGGTGTAGTCACAAACAGAGTTATTCAGGACAGGGGTTCAAGAACAAGCACAAATAGAAATGCAAAACAGGCATGGTGTTACATTTATACTCTGAGCTTCATTACTGAATGTCAATAATGACTATGATATTGCACCACAATATGACTTAACTGAAAACCTTGTGTGACAGTTATTAGATTGAGTTCATTTCTAGCAGTAGCATAAACTGGGACCGGTAACCCACAGTGGGATTTAATGAAAAGCTTATTTGACACTTACAAAAGCATAACACAATTAATACGTATAAAATTGCATTCAAATCTCAGATGTCATATTTGTGTATTTGTGTTAGCTTCAACCACAATTTTTCATTAGCTATACTTGGTTAGACGTTCTTAGTACCATTGGGCATTTGCAGTGAAATGGATGTCCAGGTCATTGAAAATGGTTGCAATTAAATGCAATTAAATTAAATTTAATGGTTGAGTTAAATGTAGAGAAAGCTCTCAAGTCTACGACGTATTTTAAAAAGCAAAACAGTAATAGAAATGAAGTGGCTACAGTGTAAGATTTGTCAACAAACATGAGGCAAATGTAGACTTTGGTTATACAGTACTGTATGTACAGTATGGGATTTGTGTTGCATTCATTAGGATTAAAACCTGAACAATACCTCTCAAAAAGCACGTACAGTTTTTCATTGTTCGGCTGGTGAGCATTGATAGTTGTATCCTGTTGGTCCAGTAGATGCCATAACTACACAAATACAGCATGTTTGTATTTGATGGAAATTCAAACATGTATTACCACTAATTATTTTTTTCTGCAGACAACATATCTCAAAAATAGTTTTGTTTTATTATTGTAAATTGATTTCGTGGGCTCTTATTAGACTTTACTGTTTAAAGTGACATCACTGTCCTGCTGGTATGTATCTGTCACGTGCCATTTATGGCTCAGCTGATTGGCTCAAAAAGGTTCACATGTATTTCATGTGTTTCCTGGTGATGCAGATTAGTGGATTTCATTTGATAACCTATTATGGATCCATAAGACCTGTTGTGTTGCTTTATTAATGCACGACTGACTTGTTCTTTAGAGGCAGAAGCTGATGATGAGCTGATGATGAGATTCTGAAGCCCTCCATCACAGGCGACTTACTAGGCAAAATAATAAATGTTCTGCTTGTCACATTGATGGTGCTGTATTTGTTCAAACATCTTAATGCACGCTGACATATAAACCTCATTTTCATTGACAAGCTGTGATAACTGAACAAAGGAAATCCCCTCTGAGGAATGAACTGTCATAAAGTTGGCATCGACTCTTCCGCTAAACATATTTAGCCTAAATAACTGGCACCGCAACCTGGTTGGCAAAACAACATTCATAATCTTATGCACAAAAAACAACAGAAAGAAAACTCTTAGTGGCTTGATTGCTGATTTGAAGTGAATCTTCACTAGAAATGTGCGTAGGCGGTCGTTCTTTTAATCTCGACTCTAGGCTGTTGAGAATTTGGAGATGCAGCATAATGGATTCTTTCCACAACTGCCATAGCCGGATGAAAAAGAGAAAGGCTGCAACCGGCTTCTCAGAGAGAGAAAAGGGCAAGAGAAAGTGGAGTTGCTGGACAGACGATCATGTCGGAGGAGGGGGAATCTGCAACCATGTAATGTACAGAGGAAATGCCAACAGCACAGTCCAATTTAATTTAGAGGATCAAAACAAAAGTGCTTTTCTTTGAAGACATTGGAAACTGTGGGCTCCAATTAGTGGCTGACTTGTATTTGATCTATCTCTGTCCCCCACCGAAAACAGAACCGTCTTTCCGCAGGAGCATGTGTGTTCCCATCCATCTCTGCTTTATGATAAGAACTTGATCATATTTTGCATTGCACAACATTGTTTTGAAGAAACGAGAGAGAATGATCAGAAAACTTCTGGAGTTCTTTATCGTCTTGGAGGTCTTCAATATTTTGAGCAGAATGTTTCGTCGGTTTCATCTATTTTTGTGCTGCTCTTATCTCTTTTGTTGTGAAACTGGATTTCGATTCCCAGATTGCGAGAGTCTCACCTCAGCAGGAAATTACTAATGGACTTTGACTCATTGTGAAATCCCACAACAGACAGCTTTGATTCTCCTATAGGATTACATGAAGACAGCATATTGGAAGTATTGAATGCTATTTGAACTTTGGAGGAAAGTGGAGAAAATTGCTATTTACAGTGCTTGGAAGGCAGCTCTTTATTGATATTTCTAACATTCTTGTAAAGTCTTTGTTCTAATACAAAAAATTGACCATTTAAAGTTCATCATTATTTTACAAATTTGGGTTTTCAGCACAGTTTGGGCATTAGAAAGCGAAGCTTATGTAAATGTCAGACTTGAAAAGGCATTTGTTCAGTTGAATTCTTGTGTAGCAACTGCATGAGACTTATATTTAAATAAATAATTTAATCCCCAAAAAATACTCTTTTTATTAACTTTTTTTAACATTTTAGAATAATAGTAAAAGAATAGTTCCGCATTAAAACTATGGAACAACACGAAAGTAACTATGGGAATTATTTTGTGAAAATATCTAAAATGATTGATAAAATTAACCTGATAACTGTCACTGCACATATTGCGCGTACACATGAAAATGCACAGAATAAAAACTTTTAATGTATTTTGTATGTATTTTTAACATTTTAGATATTAGATATGTTTTGACACATTTCAATATTTTTAATGTATTTTTATCATTAATATTTTTTGTACTTTTTTAGTTTATGTTTATTGTTTTGAACATTTCATCAATATATATATAGTTTGTCATGATTAGATTAGAATTCAACTATGAAATATTAAAGTAAATAGTGCAATAACCTAGGTGTTCCACCTGTGAAACAGGGACAGTTAACAGGTTAAAATAAAGCAGAAATAATATTTTAACATCTTCAAAGTAGACACCCATCTGTAAAGATATCTACATACTGTATATATTACCCGTCTTGTTTACATTCTCAGACAATTTTCTCTGATTCACAGTGATTTATATCAAAACGAGTCACCTTATTAGGTGTGATTTTTCACCCAGAACGAGTATTCATCAAATCTTTATGAAACAACGTCAGCTTAATTTATCTCCCAAGACTTTAATTAAACATCAGTGAATGATTTATTCAACATGTGGGATTTAGTTACCTACAATATTACTGCTGCTACACTACAAATCCTACAAATCCCCAGCCTGTTCAAGATAATGATCTTTGCAGCAGTTTCCATCTCCACTCCTAGGAGTGTGTTTCTGTTCAAGTGTCACAGAGAGACAGGTACCTCCAGCAGAGAGCTGAACCAAAAGCCAGTCATGACTCTGTGGAGATGAGGCTCATGAACGTTAATGGACCACTGTAAAGTAGATGAGTTTCCTCGCATAAAAATAGCAGATCAGATAAAACAGAGATAATCTCTCTTGATGTGTGGTATGACTCTCGTCTGCTCTAAGACTCAATGCGCTCGGAGTCCCATCAGGGCTTTCTCTTTTCATATTTAGAAATAAAACAAATGAGAAGTTCTCATGAGAAGTTCATCTCACTCAGATGGAAATGTCACAGTGTTTTGATAAAGAACATCATTCTAAAGATTTAGTTGCTCCATACTTCTAAATTTTACAACAGTTGAAAGGAGTGTTTATCTCGTTAGACTTTAGATTTCATTTTGGATGAATTGATCATACAAACAGTAAAACTGTGTTGACACTACAAGAAACTTATCATGCAAAAAACTGATTAATACCTAAGGAAAGCTGTCTGTTATCAACCAATCATCCAAGCTATTATTTGTCATGTAATCATATATTATAGAGACATCATGGCTTCTTGTGCTTCTTGTGCTAAGCTGTCTACTAGTGGCTATCCTGAGCTGTGATGTCAAAGGTCATAGACAGGACAGTTTATACAGCAGCCTAAATCATATTCATTCTATCAGGAGTTTTCAAAACAATGGTAACTGGCAAAACGTCTATTTGTCTAAATATTTGTGATTTTTGTTACTTTTGAACATTTTGTGAGAATACAGCTATTAATGAATAGGGAAAATGCTTTTTAGTTACTGTTGAAAAGCATCTCAGGGTGAGACTTTAAGAAGATGTTTGATAAACACACAATAGTACATAGTCACAGTCACAGCACAATTGCTTTAGTTACATTTGTGTCATTTCATTCAATTAATTATTAGAATGTTATTCTAAAATCTGGAAAATTATGTGTCGCCTTGGGTGTCAGTCAAATGTGCAATCATACCTGTATTTCTGCATTAATTACTCAGCGTAGCCTGCTCTTCAACTTTAACATACCACAATAGACAAACACAATCAATCTTAAATTAATAAGCCCACAAACAATTACATTTTATGTCAATACTCATCAAAACATTCACAAGCCGGGCAGGAAAATGTACGTGAACGCAGTGCTAATGAATTTCTAAAGGCTAACTGAAGTCAGGTGTTCAGATCAATGATCTGAGATTGAAGGGTTTGAGGTTGGAGGTACCGGCTTTGTTGAGATGTCAGCATGCATAAATGACGTAAGCTAGTAGGCAACATTAAACTATTGAATATTTGGTTGTTTATTTATTATGTTAATGTAATTTTAATAACATTGCAGTTCATTTGGTAGGTGACATGTGGTGATGGTACATTAATGAATAAAAAAATACAGTAATTGCTGCAGTTAATGTTCATTTAAAGGGATATTTCACACAAAAAGGAACATTCTCTACTCATTTCCTCAAACTCATGCCATTCATTTGTATATGACTTTGTTGATCTAAAAATATGCTGGCTTTCTTGTCTTTGCAATGCCACTGGATGGTCCCCAATTTCTTTTAAACTTAAAAAGCACATTCAACCATCAAGTATCAAACAATACAGTGGTTAATAAATGTCTTCTGAAGCAAAAATGTGGGTTTGAGTAAAATGATTTTCCACAAACCTATTGTTTGTTTCAAAAGATATATACAGTATAACCCACTGGAGTGGTATATGATAGTTTACTTTAACCTTTCGTATGTGAGTTTTGAATTCATTGCCTGATCCTCTTGTGTCAGGAGTTTTTTAAGCATGAGACAAGAACATTGCGCTGATACAGGCAGATGAAAACTGACAAATATTTTTTTTTAGCGCCTAAACACTTATGATTATTTGGGTGTTTATGACATGAATAAACACATAATGTGCTTAACAATGTATGTAAGACTCACCCAGCCCACCTCAGTATTAGCAGCTGGTGACGTCAGCATTTGTTTTTGGATGACACTTCTGACCGTACGCTGTGGTTGGCAGCTTTGCCCGTCACAAATATGTGATCATCTGTATTCAGAGCTTCAAAAAATTGGGGAGCATCCAATAGCATTACAAACACAGCGAGAGCTGGCTCAAATAACGTGTTTGTGTGTCAGCTGAAGAAAGGGCTGGCATAAGGGTGAACACATTTTAATTTTTCTGGAAACTTTTCTCCCAAATATTGCAAAAATAGATCTTTTGAGAGAAAATTTTTTATTGGGTTGCAAACAATATGAGACACATACTACTAATAATATAAAAACAAAATATCTAACAGTTCTTAAGGGCTAGTTTATTCCCTTGTTATATTATAATGAAAACAGAAACACTGAATCAAAATGACTACAGAGCTCCACTGTACATTTAACTGAAGGTTAGAGTTTCATTTTCTCTGTAGGACCTTAGACAAAGTATAAATTATTTTTACCTTCTTAGTTTAATATCACATGAAACCAATCAGATAATGGCAAGACATTTTACATAATGGACGGCAGTATCCATGACATCACAGCACATCTGGTAGTTTACACATGCTCATCTGGTAGTTTAAGTATGGTGTCTGCATGCAAAGGGACCGAGCAAAGCATCTATTATTGCAGCTAATGTTCACATAAATCTGTCAAGCGATAATCGAGTCTGAAGGTTATTGAGCTGGTTTCCTCTGCATGTGCGTCTGGGTAGGCTGAAAATTAACAGTAAAATGAAAAGAGAATTCTCTTTTTCACAGACAATCTTGTTATATTATAATGAAAGTAGTAAACAGTGCATTAAAGTGATAGCTGAGCTCCAAAGCACATCCACCTGAAGGTTAGAGATTCATTTGTTAGGTAAGACTTTTAATGACAAAACATAATGATGTGATTTTTAGAAATCTGAAATTAGCTAGCCTGTGTGCTTTGATATTTTTTATAAGATTATTTTTCCTTCCGTATCTAATTTCCATAAAAGCAATTTAATTAGCACTCAGAACAATTTACATGACAAGTCCTGCTTGTTTTTTTGCTCTTTGGCAGCAAATATTTCTGTTGTTTAGAAACTTCCTTCGCATTGCCAGGTAAACCTTTCAAAGCATACTCGCCTCAGAAGTGTGTCTGATCTGTATCAGGCCAACCGGGTTTCTCACATCTCCACAGAGGAGACAGCAAGGCTGTTGAAAAGCTGGATAAAGAAAGCTGGAGGTGCTTAGGGATGCAGGAAAACCAGCACTGTTCCTTGTGAGTGAAAGAATTTGTTTCAGTCTGTCACTCAGGGGAGACAGCATGTCTGGTTAAAAGCTGAACCCATCAATAACATGACTGTCACTGCTGGTAACCACGAGCAGTCGCTGTGACATGTCTGTGGGTACTAAATGACCTCAGGCGGGGCACACAACACCCCTTCTGTGATAGTCAACCAACGCTGTTGAGTACTCGACAAGGTGCTGTGAGATTTTGAAGTGGAAATGTGCAGCGAAAAACTTGTGAGAGAAATTATTAACTGTAGTTTTTAGTGTGAACCTGTAATAGTTAAACTGTTGTTTGCACTGTTAATTAAAATCATCACCTTGAAGCTTTCAAGAATAAATATTGTCATCATTTACTAAACCTTCTGTCATTTCAAGCCTGTTTTATATCCTGTTAATTTTTTTTGTGGACTATCCCTTTAAAAGCAATATATTTTTTTATCTTTTTGGTAAGAAAAACATTGTTGGTGTTTAAATTAATAAACAATAAATGTATCTCAAATTTGGTGACTGCATTAAATTTAAATGGGTAAATCTACAATAATAAAATCCATTAAATCCACTTAAAAATTTTACAATATTTACAATCGAGTTCAAAACATTTTATAATAAGTACAATTAATAGCATTTATATTATAAATCATTTAAATGAATATTTATAATTATAAATAAAAATGAATAAAATAGCAATAACAAAGAATAAACAAAATTCTAATATTTTACAGCAATAGACCTAAAATACGTCACAGTCACTCGTGAACAAAAAGTGTTAAAAAAGTAGCTTGTTACTGGAAAAGCTACAGCAATAAAAACAATTGGGATGATACTGTCATGCTACTGGTGAAAAAATGGTGTTGTTTACTCCTCTGCACTCCTCTGCTGTTAAAACTTTGTCGTGGCAAAAAAGTTAAGACAGGTGTAACTGAAAACAGTACAACACGTTGTATAAAGCAAAACAGAATGTATCCTTGCTGTTGGTTTCATTTGATGACCCTGTCAGAGCTTAGAAACCACATTATAACCACTCATTCTCTCATTCAGCCACTGCAAAGGTTTGCCCCTCCATTAGGACACCGTGTTTTTCCCTTTGCAAATAATGCAGCCCTCCTGTGAGTGAATGTACTGAATGTAGAGTCTAGTAATGGAAGAAAGCCTGTCTTTTAATAATGCACCATACATATACTCATCCTTGGAATAATAAAGTAAGAAATAGAGGAGGAAAAGCATTGCTTTTAGACCTGGTGGACAGTCTTGGTGTTCAAAAATTGATATTATGTCTATTTATGAAGGTTTATTGTGACTGTATTCAGTGACTGTTATTGTGACCTGATTACTGACACTGCACATTTTAAGCATATACATGTAAATGTATCCGAATTAATTTTTGTAATTTCTAAAATCTTTTTATTTATTTGAGGTATTTTTAAAAACATTTAAAAAAAAATTAGTTTAGGTTTTTTGTTATAAACACATATCATATTTTCATCAATATATAGTTTGTTATGATTAGATTAGAATTCATGATTTTAAGTAATGTTTGGGGTTTCCCAATTAAAAACTTTATACTATTAAATACACATTTCTATTTCTTCTGAAATGTATACATCATTAATCTCATTTTATGAGGCAAATGTGCATTATTCACTCAGGCCTATTAATATTTAGAGAGTCTTTATCTGGGAATGCAAAGCGCTGTACTGATAGTTTCTAAATATTTGTCAGTGCTTAACTACATTGGAAGAGTCAAAATCAATCATCAGCAACATCTGATTCACATCAGATACAATCATTTCTTTCATATACATATATTCACCCGATGCTTAACACACCTCCTGTCTTTGCACAGACCTGAATTATTCATGACTCCCACAACAGTGTGTCTGTGTGCCCAGCAGTAAATGATACCATCCCTCTGGGCATTAACAAGCTTTCTCAGCATAACAAGTATGTTGGTATAGCACATTTGACATGTTTCAACAATCTGTCAATGCGGAGAGGCAGTTTAAACAGTGAAATGGCACAGAGTAATCACATGCCATGCATCACGCATGATGACGTCTGTGTGCAAGAATGTGCTTCAGAAAGGGTTTAATAGGTTTAAAAGCGTCTCTTTGGAAGATAATTATGCCTCCTGTATAGAATGTTATAGATGTCATTGGCTATAATGAACTCTTTTCCTTAATAAATGAGCTAACTATAGCCAGATAGTCTTTGCTTTGGATTCACAGGGAATGGATGGACTGACAAATGCGCTATATTCTTGCATGAAACACAATAGAGATGAAATTATGTGATGTGACAGATACTGCCAAGCTCCAGAAAAGCACCATAACATGAATCATATGATAGGTCAGGTCACAATGAGCTACAGTATAATACAGTATGTCTTTAGATTTGGAAAATCTATATTTTCAAGTCTATATTTTCTTTCATGATATTATAGTTATTTTGAGCTTTGTGGTAAAAATTACTGTTTACTTTTGATGTATGGATAAAGCAATAAGAGATAGAGTGATAAGAGAACTGTTCCTTGCATTGTTAAAATGTGTTGTATTTCATTGTGTTGGAGAGCCCTTTAAACTAAAAATAACATACACATGAATTCAGGTGTTACAAAGTGAGATCTTTGGAGATATTAAGGAAAGGAGTGTGTCAGAGCCTCAGGGAGGAAGTGACAAAATATCTAATTACATTATATCTACTTAGAAGGGAGTATTTTTATTTATTATGTCATATGCATTATGTAATACAGCCCTTGTTGCGATTTTAAGTATTGTATAAAGTGTCAAATGTGACGAAAAAGTACAATCTATCTGCACTATTTTAACATCTTATTGGTACAGTGCCATAAAACATTTATATAGCTAAAATGCATATTAATATTGTTTGCATATATTTTTTCACATCTGCTACTGGTGCATGTTTCTCCACCCACCTATATTTCACGTTAAAATATAAAGCTTATGTTTGAATAGATGTTTATTTGACCTGATAGAGACCTATTTAGGGTCGAAACACAGACATTGGAAGTGAAATGTCAGCAGTGTTCCTGATAATCTCTTTCTCTTTAAATTAGAGCTCTTTTCCAAGGACTCACGAAAACATAATGAAAAGTACTGGCAACATTAATTGAGCGCTGTCGGAATTTCAACGACATTGATGAATGTGATGAACAGTCTTCTGATGACTGCCATTAAACATAGATCTCGACACGTTTATTGGGAAACCTGCCCGGGTGTGTGAAATAACTTCATTAATCATTACCTACGCTGTCTCACATAGAGAGATCCCATGTCTTCCCCACGCATTACGGGCCTTTATGTTTTAAATTCTGCAGATGCACACACATTTGTTTTATTGCACGGTTGTTCCACATACCCTGCCTTGCCAAGTGTGTTACCATGTGCTGCCTCAGCTGTATTTCATCTAGTAAAAGAGTCGCTTGGCCGTAAAGAGAGGCCATCATAATGCATCACTGTCCCGCACTACATTCACAGAGCATACAAGAGCAATATAATAACTTGTTGAACTTCAGCCAGCAATATGATGATGAAACTGCACCGAACGGATATGGAAATGTGTGGTGGATGGGAATGTGTGTGTGTAAAGCAGAGAGAAAGTTTCAGAAGTGTGTATCTAATCATATTGTTTTCCCTGAGAACAAAAAAACACTTTTCAATATCCTCATAAAGAGGGAGATACAGATTCATAATAATGATATCCCCGAGGTTCAGCTGCAGATATCCGAGGGCTTAATCTTGATCTCTGAAGTGAAATATGCTTGACGGCTGTGGCCATTCATGTGAGATATGTTTGTATCTTAATATAGATGATGCTATCCTTCTTCCCTGACATTAATTTAGTGTCTGGGACCTCAGAGCCTCGTGCATTATGCAAAATAATTGCAGGGGCACATTTTACAAGAAGTCAATTTCAGCAGGCATGAAAAACGGCAAGTTTCTTGTAATGAAGAGAGTGACATCGCAAATGACTTGTCAAAATTACAAAAGGTATTAGCCCAGCAGGCAACAGTGCATTTCAGCGAATGAAAAATAATAAATTATATATGCTGGTTTTGCCTACAACATTATTAAACGTTTTTGTTTTAACGGTACGTGCTTAGTGGTGAAAAAAGTTTGTACTTTTTAAGACAATGCACAGAGCCAATGTTGTTTCCATCCATTAATTTTCTTGCCTTACAGTACAGTTAAGTGGACTTTAAAGATGAGTTTTAAAGGAAAGATTCATCTGAAAATGTGGTATGACATGATCAATCTCTTTTAGGACCATACCAAAATTTAAATTTTAAACTTTTTGCAATTTCAAATCTCTTTCACAAGTGGGTAAAGATCACCATGAAGTGGCTTTGAAACTTTGAAAGTTTGTAAAATAAAAAGTTGAAATTTTCCATTTAACTTCTTATTTGTTGTATAATGGAAACCTTATTCTGTTAGAAATGTATGTTGGTCAAGCTCCAGTACTTTTTGTAAATGAACTACAGTCAGGCAGTGTTTGAGCAAACAACAAAATATGTCCACCCTGTCAGGAACAAATTGAAAGTAGAGTAAATACATTTTCATTGCATAGTGGTTATAAAATACATATTTTATACATATTCTTAAAAATACACTTTACATACATTTTAATGTGAAAAGTCTTAATATAGTGTTAAAATTTCTGCAAATGATTGTTTTCCTATAAAATATGTAACAGTTGCAGCTTTATAAATAAAGTAAAATCTGGTCAAACTTTCAAACAATACTAGTTGGTCTCTGTTTAATTTTATTTTTGTCCCTTTAAAGATCATCAAACAAATTTGCTGTTAAGCTGCAATGGGTATATATGGGGTATATGGTATGGGTATAATGAAATAAAGTGGCACCATTTGCAGAACAACCCTGATACTGCTTAGAGTCTGCAGAAAGTCAATGCTGGACACCAAGAACCAGTATTGAAATTCGAAATTCATTAGCCCACATTTAGTTTAATTGTATTTGATTTTAATGGGAGGCTACTGGAGGTCTAACCAAATGACCAGCATGCTATAGCAGAGATTAGAGATCTCGCATAATGGAGATCAACGGCACATATTAGCAAAATGTCAGCTCTGAGTAAGCTGTCAGAATGACCACAACCTGCTTTCTTCAAAATGCAGTGTTTCAAAGAGAGTTTTGAAGAGAAAGCACCCAAAAATAAAAATTCTCTCATTATTTATTTATCCTCAGGTTGTTTAAAATGACTCAGAAGAAAGCAGAAGAAAGAAAGTCATACAGGTTTGAAGTTACACGAGGGTCAGTAAATAATAAACAAATTCATGTTTTTTTCTATAAAGAAATTTGTTCAAAACAAAATAAAGAATTTTGTTCAAAACAATAGTTTTTGTTTTTATATATTCTATAAATTGTTTACATTCTCTGTATATTTGGTCTGAGGATAAACCCACAGGTATGAAATAGTTTAAAGGTCTTCCTTGTTTGACCATGAATTTCCTAAGAGTATAAATTGATTTTGCCTTGCATTTTATCTCTCTCTCTTTTTTTGATAGTAGATGAAACTATTTGAAATGCATTGATCATGCACTGAAAAGACGTAATACTCAGTCAAGCCCCGGAGACTCACAAGGCCGTATCTGACAAAAGCGTACATGTGAGATAATTTGGTACTCAAGGTTTCAGAATTTGATGGATATATGAAGAATAAAACACTTCTTAGACAATTTTCTGAACCTACTGCTGTGCCGGACACATTACTGGTAAATTCATTTTGAAACCACATCTTCACTTACCTGTTCATATTGACTTTCTTTATAGTCAGGGATTGAAATGATTTTTTAATCACAAGCCAGTTTGGCTACTAAATATTTGCTAAATAAGTTACTGGCCATTCAGAACTTCTACTAGCCACAGCTTATATGTAAATACATTTATTTATTCATTATAACAGCAATCCACACTGTAAGAGAATTGTGCCATTCCTCATTTCAGTCATTCTCTATCCTCACATGCCCTTGTTTCAAACTCACAGCATTTCATCTAAAGCTTTTTATTTCTTGTGGCAGTGCAAGAATCCTTTGTGGTTGCATTGAACCCAATCAGAACGGCCTTCTTCTGCAAAATGCCATTTGGCACATTTTTAATATAAATAAACAACACCCACTAAAATCAATGCATAAAGCACAGCCGCTTTTATAACTGGGTTCAAACGATGTTGGACTGGCTCATGAGGCAGCGTGATTTTCTTCAAGGTCTTCTTTTAAAAGGTTACCTCAGATGAAGCCGGGGAGCATAATGCTTTATGAGAGTTTCAGGCAAACATGACATTATTGGTGTTAAAGATGAACATGTTTACCATGGATCTAATCTTTTCCTTATTGCTTAATTTAAAACCAATTTCCTCAGACCTCGACAAAATGAAGTTCGGGCGGCAGCATTATTCCTCTTTAGCCTGATGGATTTTGAGCTGATTGTTTTTTGATGTGATGCATTTTGAATATTTCAAACTCCTTAAAGAGACGAAAATGGCACCTGTAATGCCATCTGCTCCTGTGCCTGTTCTAATGAATCGTTGTTCTGTTTAGTTCTGGAGATGAAAACACGTCTTACAATCTGCATGTGATCCTGTTCCCTTTCACTAAACAAACAATTAACCGAGCTTTTGAAACATTCAGAGTTTTTAATGGTGTCATGGGTACCCAATCAAGAATCCAAGGTTGGCGTGATCCATGAGCGAAGGAATAAGGAATGTTTTTCCTTTGTATCTTTTTGGCTTTTGTATGTGTCATTTTAAACATGAAAAGCCATCAATTTTTATTCTTCTTTTTCTTGATTTTCAGATGGAGCTGATCCCAGAACCCGACCCTGATGAAGAAGGAACCAAAATAAGTGTGAGTATCCAATCTATAGCTTTGTTTTGTAACTGTGTAATGTGCATACAACATTTAGTTACACAACATTTAGTTACACTTTTGAAAACAGATTATAAATCATACTAAATTATGTTTATTTAAAAATATAAAAATGCAGAAAGTTTTGTGTGAGGGTTAGATTTAGGGGTGGGGTTTGGGTTACAGGATACAATATACAGTACAGTATGTACAGTTTGTTTAGTGGCACTAAAATGTAATCTCATTTAAATATTTTTACTTGGAATTTGATTGGCGCAAACTAAAGCATGAGATGATTCGTTATGAATGAATGATGTCTGTCATCAGCTGCTTCACATCATCACAAACCAAAAGACTGAGAGACATTAATACATTATAAATCTAAGTGGCTGAACCACATTTGAAGCTGTTGCGTGGGCCATGAGAAATAACTCCAGGGCAGCGTGTTAAGCAGTTCTGCTCCGGAGCGTTACAAACAACATCTGAGCAACTGTCTTCCCATCTCTTCACAGACAGTTAAGGTCCAAGGCAACGACATCTCCCACAAGCTGCAGATCTCTCGAGTCAGCAAGAACGACGAGGGCCTGTACGAATGCCGCGTCACAGACGCTAACTACGGAGAGCTCAAGGAATACAAAGCTCAAGCTTACCTGAAAGTCAACGCTACAGTCCGACCTCGTAATCGGGCTATTAAGAAGACCTCGCCGCTGCACTTGACTGATAAGAAACCTCGCAAGAGCAGCTCAGCTGTGGGCCAGGACACCAACGGCATGAGCTCGGACCAGAGGTCCCAGTCCACTTCTACCTCTCAGTCGTCACACTCCAAAACAATCAAACACAGCACAGGGTCGGGTAAGACACACTTTTTCCAGGCCTCTAAGTGACTGTTTATGTCTTTTTGACCCTGATAGTGGCTCCCACTAGTGTCTGTTCAATGCAACGTACAATTAGTTGATGAAAATGTTTCTATGTGAATACTGGAAGCCTGAGAGTGATTGTAATGGTTGATAGGTAACTTTAATGCTGACCTGTGCACTAAATTTCGAACTAAACTGTAAGTGTTTCAACAGTCGGCTGATGAAAATCACCTAAATAGGCTTTAAATTAGCAGTTAAAGTATGTGCATTATAATGAATGTTTCAACAAGCTTCTCATCAAGTCTAATGAGTTTTACGTTTAATGACTTTAACGTTTATGTCATTGAAGCTCAATTTCTAACTCAATTGGTTGGCACAGAGTTTTACATTTATATCAAATATTTTTATTACAATTATAATGCTTATGGGTTTGAAGGGAATGAAGGGTGTTCCCCAATGAATGCAAAACACTTTGAAGAATATTTTTTGTTCCTAACTGCAGTTACTATGACTATTTAAATTACATGATAAAACAGCATTTGTTTACGCAATAGTCCACAAAAGTCCACAGTGGGTTTAATTTTAACAGTAGCAGAACCAGAAATAAAATTGTTGTAGCTGCAGTAATAGAGTTTATAATCCATCCCAACAGGCAATAAAAGCTATAATTTCACTTATTATTTCAGAAAAACTAGGTATTGCATCTTGATTACAATTGACCACAAATGTGTTCATCTTTGAAAAACAAACTTTGGATCATCTCAATATTTATATGAAATCATGTTAATTAGTACCAAGGGATTAACATGGAAAATCTGATTTATGGGTGATCATAATTTGATATGCAGCTTATTAAAGTGTTTGTGACAGACTTAAAATCACACGAAACCTGTACATCTGGAAGGCAGCAGAGAGAAATCTTGTAAAAGCATTGACAATATTTGAATTTATTTGCAAATCAAATATAAATAGTTTGTTATTAGATGATGTTAACAGTTATGAAAAATGTATGCTACATATCAGTGTGTAATTAGGAATAATTATTCAAAATAAATGCATTGTTGAAGTCTATCTATAAGCATATTTAATTAGATGCAAATGAAGTTGTCATAAGGTATAATTTGAGAAGAACGTAAAATGATTCAAGGTCAGTTTAATTATGGCATATTGTGGGTATGTGTTGTACAGCTTTTCTATAATTACCTCGAACCCGCATTACTTCAACATGAGTACTGCTAAGTTTTCTCAACCTCAGAAAACCTACTCTCTGCGACATCAGTGAGCTGTAATTATAGATGATGGCATTCTGACATGACTCATAACCTTCCTTACAGCTAATCAGATGGGACTGGTAATGAATGTATAGATGCAATGCATAATCGACAGTGCATTTTGGCTCAGAGTAAAAAGGACCGGCAGAAATGATTAATTATTCCCTGCGAGCAGCGGCCCGATTCGATTGCTTGTTTCAGGGACGCTCCCGTTCGGCTCAATCACCCCGGGCCAAATGAGATCTGGCAGAGAGGAGCAGAGGGTCACGAGCTTTCCTCCTCCTCCTCCAGTTCTCTTCCCAGATGTAGAAGAGGCTCCCCAGACGTCCCCCACCCACCCGCGCCTCCATGCTCGGTCTGTCTGAAAAATCCCGTAAATGTCACCGTGATTTAGTGAATATTTCATTTTCCATTTCCTCTTTGTTGCCTTGTTTTCAGGGTTTTCTGGGCAGCATACACCCTTGAGTTTCCGCTTTTTTTGTAGCTTGGGCAGGTATGCAATAAGTTCAGAATGAGATCTGATCTCCTTTGAAGTTTTTAGGCCTTGTAATCTGACTGTTCAAAGGAACTCTAGAAAAAATGCGAAAATAATACGACACAACAGGAAATATAGTCCGGACATTCAGGCTTATTTATAGTACTGTATGAAAGGAAATGAAAAGTGCGTCATGACGATACCTGGCAACATGCTCGTGTAAGAAAATGATTCTTCTTCTTCTTGAGTTTTTCTCACTTACACAAGCTTACCACTCAATGTTTTCTGTACACCTATTTGCACCACTAAATGATACTTGTGTAATGAATTAAAACCTTTTCATATTTAAACTCGCTCCCAACATTCATATACATGCATTCAGTGCCATAACACATCTGACAGCATGAGGCTTGTTTTGAATATATCTTGAAAACCCTTTCAAGATAAGGCAGGTTTGAGATCTGTATAGGAAAGCAGAGTAAATTAATCCCTTTTCATGGTGTAATGGCACTTTTCAGTTTAATTTATGTAGGTGGTTTCTGTGAATAGGTAGATATTATTTATGCATACCAAAAAAACTTCCATTTTGTGTTGTCTGCAAGTTTTAGAGTTTTGGTTACACATTACTGTATTTTACTGCATAAGTAAATACATATACAGTACCAGTCAAGTTTAGACACATTTGATCTTTTACAGTAATTTGAAGGTTTATATTTTAGTGTTTGAAATTACTTTTATGCGTGCCACTATATTCATTTCCTTAACTAAAACTTTATTTAAAAAATATTTTTAAAATGTATTACTTGGAGCAAATAATAAATAAAAAGCAGCCGATAAGAGTTCAGTATGGATAGAAATTCCTTCAGTGCTGTTTCAAAATCTTCCCAGGTTGAGACCTTAAGAAGCTGGATGATAAAATATGATTAAAATATGAAATATGATTTTACAAAATTCTAGACAAAGGGTGACTACTTTTGCTCAAATATAACATAATGTTTATTTATTTTAGATGCTTTTAGTCACAACATCATTGCCACAGTTACAGTTGTGTTATTTCATGGTTTTAATGAGTTTACTACTATTCTAAAATGTGGAAAAAATCTAATCATAATGTTCATATTTAACTTATAAAGTGGAAAAGCTCGTAATTGTGCCATGCTGTTATGATTGTCATTTATTATCTTAATGTGAAATGTTAATGACATTTGTTATTATGTGCGGTATAAAATACACATTAATCATTTCTGTTTTTAAAACAATACTTTTAGACATTGCAAGACATTAAAGGGCCATAAATAAAAAGAAAAAAACATCTGTTTTGCCTGATAGGTTATTAACTGGCTAATGTATAATTTATAAGTCTAGACGGGGATGCAGTATTCATATCCGTGATTAAGTGGCTAATGTTTTGTCTTCGTAACTTCTAAAAGACAATCAATGTCTTGTAATTTTTTTCCACAGGTACGAGGATAGCCACAAGTAATGGACTCGCTGTTCTCCTGCTAACGTCTGCTCTCATGAGAGGAACATTGCTATAGTTCCAAGACAGTGACTGTTTTTTCCAGATTCACTCTTACTTCAAAGCCAAGAGAAAATTGCCTGCTTTTTGGATGGAGCAGACGGCACAGTTGTCCCTTACTTCAAAACCACTACACTGCACCCACTGTAGTCCAACGATCGTCACCAGAAGCACCTTTCTTTGGAAAGCTATACTGTAAGAGAACAAAACTGCCATACCGGACACGTGCTTTTCGCTCTGAATCAAACAGAACACAAAAATGGATACAGACTCCTATGGGATCTTGCACCCATATAATATATATATTTTTGTTTTATGTTGACCTTTTATCTCCAGCTGTGAATTTAATACATTGCTCTGAGGTTCGGAAAAGTCTATATTTGTGTAACATATGAATATATGAACAGATATACAGTATATAAAAGTATTTGATTTAAAATGCCCCGTCTATGTACAGCTGCCATCCATTTTAGTGTATTCAAATGCAGAGACAGCCTTGAAGAAAAGATTAAGAGAAAATTACAGCACCACGGCTTTAGTACATATTGTGTCTGAGTCGCTTATTGAACTTTGCTTAACTATGTGGTAAATCACCGTGTTTATTCTGCAGTAAGCTGCAAATGTATTTGCTTAAATGTATGTTTCGTTTTTGTTTGGCATAATAAATGTGAGTACTGTATATTCCTTTTCCCTCTGCCATATTAATAATGTTGTACACTAAAGGACAGTAGAGGTACTCGCATGCCACATGTGAGATTCATGTCGAGTTAACGTGCATAAAACTCAAGCCGGCACGTGCCTACGACTGATTAACAAACATCATGGAACTTCAGAGTTTGTTTGGCTTTTATTTATTTCATTTTGTGTTGTTGTTGTTGTTGCTTTTTTAAGAGCAGAGGGTCAGAGAAATTGTTTGAAATAAATGTCCAGAAACTTCGACCTTCAAATCACTAAAGCTGTTGCATGACCTTCAGCGCTATTGAATGTTGTGATTGTGCCCTTATAAACATCTCAAGCCTGACTCACCTGCGTTTAAGTGTTGAAGATGATTGCCTTCCAGCACTCGAAACAACTGTCATTTCCGCAATGTGTTTACTGTCCTCTAAATCACGTTCATATCAGACCGTTGGATTTTCACTATTGCTGACAAAATCAATAGCTGGACGTGGTTGGTAATTGGTTTTCTCTGTTTTTTAAAACTAGACATAGGACGGCTTATTTCTCTTTGTTGCTGTCCTTGAAACTATCTTTATTCTCATACATTTCTTGGGTTTTAGGGAATGCAGATGTACTTAGTGGTTTGGATTATCACAACTAAGAAAATCAGCTTTGTGGGATACTGCTACAGTTTGCTGGGATAACGCTTTACATTCCATTATTAATAATTTAGTCTTGTCTTGATGTTACCAAAGTCTCTTGAAAATGTACCTTAAACATTGAGCATCACCTGGAGAAAAAGATCCTTTAACTAAAATTTAGCAATTTAAATGATTCCCAGAAGAATCGGAAAGCGTATTTTGGTCACAGTTTTTTAGCAACACAGCAGAAGCTAATGATTTTGTGCAATTTGTATGTATTCTGTACAATGTGAATTGTACAAAAACATATAATTATTAGAAAAAAGCAATGATAAAGCCACACCCCGAAGCCCAACATCACCTGGGAGAAGGCAAATTATACTAAAACGTATAAATGAGATTATATGAATTCCTATGAATTAGGAACCTTGTACAATATAATTAAAAATATGTGTAGATTGTGTTAGTTATCTATAAAAACAAGTAATTCTGAAAGGACATGATGATTAAAAAGAATATGTAGTTGATGGAACCCATTTGACATTCTGCTCTTGTATAAATGGATTGTTGTTTTTATATAATTTAACCAAAGATAGCTGAGATGGGCACATTGCGGTACTGTTTACAAATACACAAGACTCCCATGTATTATGCCAAATCTGTGCTCTGTTTTCAAAAACTAATTTGCTGTAATGTAACTACATGTAGTTGTTAATGTTTGCTCCTCAATTTCAAGGCATTTGCTTAGGGACGGCATCAGGATTAAAAAAGAACACACAGGAGCGCTCAATAACAAACACAGCAACATAAAAAATTGCATTGTGGTGTATGTGTGTGTATATAAATATGGAGTAATAATAATGAACCACATGCAGTAGGGAATTAACTTGTGAAGCTACATGAAATAACATTACATGAATTGTAACGTAAACTTGTAATGTTAAATTATGGCTGTAGTAGCATCCTGGTTCCTAAATTATAAAATATAAGGACACGGTATAGAAGGTTGTTCGGCAAGAACCGTGCCAAATTGAATTCCGTATGATTGGAAAACTGATCATAAAAGCTTTTGATTTATTGACACATGATTTCTGCCTCCATTCATTAGTGTAAGCTTTTTTAATAAAGCAGGTTGATCTACATACAACTTTGGGTTATTTTAAAACAGCACTTTAAATAGAGCACACAATAATGATTCAAATCTGTGTGCTGTGTAAATAGTCAAAACACTTTATCTTGAACCATCAGTTGTATTTTTACGCTGAACACCTGTGGTTATCTATTGAATGTTATAAATAACCATCTCATTTGAAATTATGAAAGTTGACTTATAGTAAACACCTAAAATTACAGAAACAAACTCATTTCATGAATAGGTTTATGAAGTTTAAGGTATTTCAAGGAGTCAATATATTTGATGACTTGTACATCCTGTGTAAAGTCATTGTAAACTGAAGAAGCAGCATGATTTATTTACATTTCTAAATATTTCCTTTTTTACTCAGAAAGGAAAATGTATATGTGTATGGAATTACAGTTACAATTAAATGAAAGTACAGAAATGATTTATATATGTGTGTTTTTCTGTTGCCATCTGCTCAAGGATTTTTGCAGTAAAAACCTTCAGTATTTAGTCGTTCATGTTTTCTGGACTCGCTCAAAGCAGCTCAACTTTGACAAAACATAATCGCTTTCATCACTGGGGCTTTGTGCAATACATTCAAACAAAACAATAGTTGCTTTGTTGATCTTTGGATATTATTTTAGATAGATTCATTTAGAAGTGTACTGATTTTTGCAGGTGACACAATCCCGATTTGCATTTCAAGAAGATCTTGAAATCTCTACAAAGATGTAATTATACTAAATGTTAAACTGTCATGACTAAGCAAAACTAAAGTTTGTCATATAAGACAAAAACAAACCGGATTTGAATAAACTTCACGAGCTTTCGACATTTTGAGACATTCATCATAATTTGCTCACACCGTATACATTTTCCAGGGCTGTTTTCTTTTTATTGTTGACAAAGTGTCACGTTTATCTTTATCATCTCAAATTCTTTGTAAGTGCTCTGAAGTGTGAAGCACATCCTGCCAAATAAGTATTTGATCAAATGACGGTTGATTGATTAGTATGAAAGCAGACATGACACGCTGCTGTTAAACTCTTCAGATGTTTCAATAAAATGTAAATCCTAAATAGCTCAGATGCTTCTTCAGTTTTCTTCATTATGCTTTAAAATTGCAAGTACAAAAAACAGAAGAGAAAAACAGATTGGGAGAGCAAGAAAATGCGTCCTATGGGTTCTTATAACACTGTGTGAAAATCACTTCACAAACATTACGTTTGATTATAAAGCCAGTTTGAATGTTCCACTATTAGATATACTTATTAGCTTTCAAAATCTACAAGCTAGTGCATATGCTTCAATATGATTTTTTTTTTTTTTCATTTTTCATTTAGTGCTGTTTTCAGTTTATTTCAGAATAAAGGTAAGTATGTGCAAGTTTGTGTCTGTGATTTATTTGGAACTTAATGTGTGCATTGAGTTATTCTTTAAGCACTGATCTATAGTAACACACAAAATAGACGATAATAACGAAACATGGTGTCACTTGTATCTATAGAAAATTCCACCAAAAAAGCTTAATTATATAAATATGAGCAGTAAATTAAATCTTTATATTTCCTCTTAACACCATGTACACATACACTCTAAGAAACAAACATACTTGCAAATGAGACACTTGCATTTTTATTTGTTCTCATTAAAAACTTGAGCTTGAGCTGACATTGATATAGCGCCCTTAATGGCACCCTTAGAAATCCCTCATGTTAATGAACTGTGGCTTTCAGTCTACAATGAGATTGTACTCGTTTATACAAAAGGAGAAAAAAGAAAACAACACAGAGAGGGGAAACAGAGTTACGTCAATGTAGATCAACCAAAACAAATTTCTTCCCGTGGCTCATTTCATAACACAGCATCCACTGATAAACACATCAAAAGAACAATGTAATGTTAACAACATTAGCATGATACAGAGATGGCCTTGCCGGAGGTTTCACATGGCTTGTAGACAAATAGTCATGTTTTTCTCCATGTGTCTGGAAGTACTGGGAAATTAAGGCTGACAGTCATGGGTGCATGTGGGGCTGTAGAAAGGAAATATACAGGGATATTTGCTCTTGTGAAGTGAATGGAAAGAAAATATCACAAGGATTCTGCAAGAATTAAGAAAACACTTTGTAAAAACACAATATAAATGACCTTGAAAAGTTAACTGAAGTGACAATAACTAGAAAAATATTGCTAACACCAATGTTTTAATAGTTTAAATAACTATTCCAAAAAAAAATGTTTTAAAGCGAATGTAAATTATGATAACTGGTCTAAAAACAGTTAAAACAACAAGCTACACAGGGTCAAAATTCATTTTGAAATTGTATTACATTGTGAATCTGGAGCCAAATGTGATTTGGAGAATTTAATTCACAGAAAAATAAAAAATTTACCAACTCCTCTCTTCAGAACTCCTGTAACTATTGATTTTGACATGATTTTGAATTAATTTGTGAATGTAAAAAGGAATAAAATGTCACTGGCTTAAAAAAGCATATCACAATAAAACATACAAATTAGATTCATAAACCACCTTGTAAAATAGTTACGAGTAGCCATGAGTTTGTGTTGCCATCGTTTTGTTTCACGTACACTTTCTGATTAAAGTTTTAAAGGAAATGTTTTCAGTACACCTAAAGTTTTACCTCATCATTTATTCATTTATTAAACTCGTCAACATTACATCGAAATTGACTTTCTATTTACTTTCTTAAAACACATCTCTGGTCTTATTGTGATTTAATCTCTAATCAAAATATAATACTTGTTCATTGTCTAAAATTTCTCTTTTCTCTTATTTTGTATCCCCCTCCTCTCTAATCATCCAACAGATATGTTTGGGCTTCTAAACAGACTTAACCAGCAGACCAAATTGTTCATGACAATTTTGTTTCCTTATTTCTAAAGATTTTCCGTTCAAATCAGCGTACACATGTCCCTATCATTATAGAATAAAAGTAACACTTGAATCTTAACACTCATCTTACATCGTACAAATATCTATGAATATAAATGAGATCACCCTGACAATCCCAGATTGTTACACAGTACTCAAGGACACATAACGCAAGTAATGCAAAAATTTAAGGGGGCAATATATTAGTTTGCAGAGACTTAAAGTTTAAGATTCCTGTGGTGTTGAAATATTGACAGTGTCCAAAAGAGAAGAGCTCACATGACCTATAATAAGGTCTCTGAGTCAGACTTTGGCTTCAGGGATTCTGTCTAATTAACATTTTAATTAACAAGAAATATTGTTAACTGAGGGCCATTCTGTGAGCCTCAACTTAGTCTCTCTAATTAAAGATGTGTTCACCCTATGCAGCTGTCCTAAAAATTGTAAGATAGAGAGAGAAGATGGCATGGACAAAGATTATACTGTAGATATTACCAAGATGCTGCAGTTCTATGTCTATTAATTGGGAAAATGCTCAGGATGGCTTTAACAAAGAAAGCCCAGTCTTATCTGATTATCTGATTGATGAGCTCTGTACAAAACTTTGTAATCCTTTGTTTATGCGGAAAACATAACGAATCATGAAATATGACATGCATTTGAGGACTGATTCTTACACTGCCAAAACATTTCATTTTAAAACTCATTTTGTTGCTGTTCTCTTTGTTGAATATAAAGGTTGACTCTTTAATCAATCTGTCAGGGGAATTTTGCTAGAATATGTTGGTTCAAGTTAAAGTATGTTAATTTTTCAATGTGAAAATGTGTCCATTGTTATAGGGCTGGCTTAGTATGAACAAGAAAATATCAAATGTTATTGGCAGATTTATTATATGTGACCCTGTCTATGAAATCCAGGTTGAAGTCTCTTTTATGCCACAATGAATGTCAAAGTTTGATTTCAATCATTTATTTCACTACGATTTCAAGCTTTTACATGGTTTTACTCACTCAATATTAAAGCCATCAAGGTTATATTTTCACAGAATGTTCTTCACATTATGTAGGATTTAAAAAAAACAGCATATCACAATAAAATGACATTAGCTTTCAAAGAGAGGGTCACGTATGATGACAAATGAGTGCTTTAGAAAACCTCTTTTTTGCAATTTCATTTGATGAAATACAAGTTTGTCCAATAAAATGGCTTTTCTACTTTTTAAAACATCTACAAACTCTTTGTATTTATTTATCTGCTTACCAAATAAGCAATTTGATGACTTAATGATTCTCTTCATTTATCGCTGCACAGCACATTTGTGTGCACAGTGGTTGGCTGATGACTTTTTCCAACATCTAAAGTCTGAAACTAGTCCTACAAATAGGTAATATCATTTATATTCACAGGAATTTTTTTTGTAAAGCCAACAAATTCATATATACATATAACCTATGAAACACAAAAAAGACATGATAGAGGAACTTATATAATAGAATATAGTTTATTCAAAAAATATATTAAAAGGTAAACCTATATCAGTTTCTATCCAATGACTAGAACCAAATTTTATGTACAAATACTAATGTACTGTAATCACGTTAATAGTCCACCCTCTGGGATACTTTATGTATGTTGTTGTATCAAGGAAATAAATATCATTCTTCTCAGGTTACCTAAACATGGCAAATTCCTCACAGGCCATATAAGAAGACCTTGCTGTAAATGGATGTTGTTTGTGCAATTATTTGTTTTGAGGACATGGCAGGGAAATCTATAAAGGAAATATTCACTGCTCACTGGAGGTCCATAGTATTGACTGAGGATGTGAAGTACATTGCCTGAGCTCCATAGCGTCTGATCATTAAGCAAAAATAAAACGTCTAAATTTAATTTTAACATCACACCATAAACTGATCGATAACATTCGAATTCTGCTTGGAATGGGATATTTTCAGTAGTAGTTAGTCTAAGTGTGATAATCTTAACAGTTCCATTAGTTGGCAGTAATGGGAAATAACAGTCTATAATTCAGGTTCAAATCCATTTTTCCTTTTTTTGCTTATTGTTGTCACGCCCAAACTCCACAAGATGTAGGTAAAGAGGAGAATCAAAATTCATTTTAATTTCAGGACCAAAACATCTTATTCATTAACTACCCACAATGAAGTTGGTATGTATTAAGTTGTCATTGTTCCCAGTACAAACGCACAATACATAGATAGATGTCAGGCAACATCTGGGTCTACCTAATAAACAGTATAAGAACAGTATATGAAAACAATGGCATTAGGTCAATGTCTGATTATTTTTCTGTAAAACACGGTATATAATGATTTTATAATGACTGTAAAAGTGAGAAGAGCCACAAAAAGGAAGCCATACTGTTGTGTATCTCATTAGCATTATTCATTTATTTGTTTTAGTTTAACGCTTCACTTGTTTCAGCTGAGTTGTTTTCTCCTTCAGGAGAATCGCCATCAGAGACTGTATGTGATGGAATGGCCACTCAAGCAGCCAATGAAACAGCACAGATTTACTTCATACAGTGACTAACACTTCAACAGCGAGGCCTTATATTCGATCATGCTAAATGGAAAATAAATATGATGCATAAACATGTTAAGGGTATAAACATGTTGAACAATAACATCATAACAACAATTATTATTATTACTATTATTATTATTATTGTTATTATTATTATTATTATTATTATTATTATTATTATTATTATTATTATTGTTGTTGTTGTTGTTAAAAAGAAACTAAATTGTTAGCATTATTATTCAAAATAATGTAATTAACATAATTAGAATAATGACAATGAATGTGTTATGGTGCAGGGTCAGAGTAGACAACACACGAGATAATCTCAAACAAGTCTTTACTTAGCTTTTTGCAAGCAGGTTTACAGGCCTCACTTAAGAGGAGAAAATCACACGTTGGTAATCACAGGCACAGAGTACATCCAAGAAGTTGCGAGTAACACGAAACAAATCCCCACACAGCCAAAAGAACAACAACACCGGACAAAACTCAAACTGAACGCAGAATTTAAATAATACAGACAATAAACCCATAATGAAAGAAAACAGGTGCGGGTGATAACAAAATAACTAGTGCTAAACAAGATTACAGATCGTGAACAGGTGCGCGGGTGAAATGCATGGTGGGAAATAGAGTCCTTTAATATGCCGGTGACAGGGAACGGGTGACGTGATGGGGGAATCCGATGCTGAAGGCATCGGCTCCGTGACAGAATGCTACTAATAGTATAGTAATTAATAGCATATTTATATGTATAATATACATATTCACCATCATATTATTATGATTATGAGTATTATTGTTGTTATTATTGATATTTTATTATTGTTGTTATGACAGTAACTAAATACACATGACACTGGTCTATTTCACAGCAGATATAGTACTGTCTGATTTACCATGATTGTGCAATGTTAAGGAATAAGTTGCTTTTGTGCTAAAATGTTTCACATTAAGGACATGTATCTGTGGTTTAACAATTGCTTTTTTCTAAAGAACAACGAAAGCCTGACGAAAGGGATGTCTGACTTGCCTCGGGAAAGCTTTTTAAACTGTAATACAGGACTGGGGACTCCATTTATGTTCTCATTAGAGACAATTCTCTGTAGTTGAAATAGTTTACTTTTAAACATACTTCTCCCTAAAGAGATAAGTTCTTTAGTGCCGTTCAGGCACTAAAGTACAAGCAGACCCATGAGATTGCTAAGGACCGGCCTCACTGTGTGGAGCTTTTTTGTTAACTATTGTTCTTTAAAGGTATTAGCCATTATAAAGTATGGTTGACTTGTAGGGAGTATGACATCTGTACTTTATAGCGATACGATACACTTGATGTACTGGAACAAGATTATAATTAGTATTATAGTCCTGATGTATCATTAGCTTTATGAATGTAGGTATACTCAGGGGTTAAATTGGGATTTGTTATGTGGGGGGGCTCTATGGTGTCGGCCTTTTAGAGGGTGCACATGTGTATGCAAAGCCTACAAAATCTTATCAATTGATAAGCTGTAAAATATAACATGTTAAGAAAGCCCTCCGTTATTAACACTAAAATGTTGATCAAAATCATTCTAGATGGTGGGAGTGTGCAAAGCTACATCTGACAATAAAATGTTCCTGTAGGCCTGTGTCATCTCCTTTGTGTCGGTATCAAAGGAGTGATATTACCATTAAAGGAGAGAATATAAATATAAAAAATTAAGAGTAGAACAGTCTTTTTATTAGGAAGATTAAATTGGAATTAAGTTATATCCAACAGCAAGTTTTACACCATTTTATCAAAGGGAGTCCATCAAATTTCATAACTTCATAACAACTGGGCAGTTCAACAGATCTCAAATGAACTGAGTCACATCTAACAGCATTACAATACACAAATTGCACAGTTCCATCAAAGGGTGTTCAACAAATTTCAAAACTTCAAAATATGCTCAACTCATTACGTTTGTCACAAAGAAAACACAAAATAGCATATAAAACAAAAATGCACAAAACTCCGTCAGTACGAAGTTAATTCATCAGATCCCAGATGGGCTGATATGAGGAAGCCTGTATGTTGTCACATCTCTGCCTACAAGCTAAATGCTCTGTGGACCTTCTGCTAGCTAAGTTTTAAGCAAAATTGAAACGCCAGTGACGGCCAGTGCACGTCTAATGTGTGAGTCGAGTCGTTAATTCAAACGATCTGTTCAAACGGCTGATTCATCATTTATGCATGGGCTAATGAAACTTTGACTGAATCGGCTGGTTGCTGTGAGATGCACTGTGGTTCTGCTGTGTAGAATTATTTTCGCTGCTGAAGTAGAACAGAAGCAGTCTGCCTAAAATGTAAGTGACCTAATATTATTGTTCTTGCTTACTGAACTGTTTTTTTAACTATTGAACAGTCGTGATGGTGAAAACGTTGTGTGATGTTGCCTAACTAACTCTATTTTAAACACAAAAAAAATATATAAAAACTTTTTGAATTTTTACCTCAGCATGCTGAGTTTCTTTGTGTTGCACATTTTGATTTCTCCTGGAGAGGCTGCGTGAGCCTCGCCTCATCAGCGCAACCTTACCGTCAGTACATGTGTATATATAGTAGCTATCTCCACTATTCGCCACTTACTCTATGTAATAAATATAATATAATAATGTAATAAAACCAGAATAATACTTTTTGGCATTTTGGCGATTGCCTAGTTATTTTAGGTTATTGATGTTTTAATTAGGTTACTTGTCTGGCGTTAATGAAGTGTTAATGACGAGCCCTGGAGTCTATGTGCCAGGGCTCAGCCCCGGATGGCCCCGGCCCAATTTAAACCCTGGGTATACTAAAACAGTGCTGAAGCCAGAAATAAGAGCTTGGTCATGTAATTGAAAGTCGACCTGTGTCATGCAGATATTAAAAGATTTTTTCATTGTTAAAATATATCCCTATATGCAAGTGAAGTTTTTTATATTTTAATTCCCATGAGAAGTATAAACAAGTATCTGTGGTGCTTTTAAATACCACATCATAATACAACAACACTGGCTCAACCAAAGGCATTATTTTAGGGCAGGATTGCTATTTTCCTGCCAAAAGGCAGATGGATGAAGTCAAAAACTTTTTTACAATGAATGAACCAATAACGTCTGACCTCGTATTCTGCAGTTAAAGCCAAACGGTTGTTCTGTTTGCCATTTAAAAGTATTGGTTTTAAGTTTTGTCTTCAAGCACAAAGCATATCACCATGCCATGTGCACTACGGTTCACAGGGTTTTGAACTGGCACAATCACTATTTCTTCAGCTTTTCTTGTTTGTGCCCTTTATCCACTGGAGGTAATACAATTGAATGTTGGTTTACAGAAGAGATGATCTCCCTTAGAGAGGTACGAAAATTGCTTCTTGACAATACATATGGCAAACAGCCTTCCAGAACTCTTAAGATCATTAAAGCGAGGTGATGCATCAGACGGTACGTCTGGCACGAGCAGATTAACCTCACTGTTTTTAAAAGGACTGTCTCAAAGCTCTCTCTCTCTGCATTGATCTGTCTTTCCCTGAGTGCTTTTGTGTGTGTGTGGGTGCAGGTAACAGCTGAGGTTGTGTGAGAGAAAGAGAGAGAGAGAGAGAAAGAGAGAGAGAGGCAGAGAGCGCAACAAAGAATGCCTAATATGCCAGAATAGATAACAGGGTTGCAGGTAACAGGGTTGCAAATAACATGCTTGCAAATTTTGCTTAAATAAAGCCATCACTCAGTAGGGGTTGTAGCTAGTAGGGATTACATGTTAATTACAGTTATTCATTAAAAACACATTTTTCCCATGGTAGAAAAAAAGTGGGAAAAAAACTTGAGTAACACGGTTGAACATCGGCGTTTGATGATAACAGTATGCCATTCATGGAAAATGTTTCAGTACACTACATTAAGTACATTAAGTACACTAATTATTGCACTTCTGATATTTGAATGAACACAATACATACTATTTGAACTAAAAATAACTTACTGTTATCAATTAAAATTAAAAATTGATGGAAAGGTATAAGACTTAAGATTAAATATTTGACAAATTTTTATAACAATAAACATAAACAAAAAATGATTTAAAAAAATGTTAACGTTACTGTAATTTATAAAAATACTTAAATGGTTTTTTTAAATATTTGAAATAATATCTAATATCTAAAAATGAAAAAAATTGTAGTTCACATAATTATATAATTTTTTATAATAAGTGTGTAAATTCACAATTTACACTGTAGCAATTATTCAGTAATTAGACAAAAAAACTAAAATTCTGCCCAATATATTATCATCTTAGTCCAATACTACTACTAGTTTTTAGGCTGAGAGTTTGTTGTAGAAGAGCACACTGGGGATTGAAAACAGACAGAGAAGATAAGCATCGGCTCCATTGATCCGGGTCCTGGCACTGTTGTGCTCTGACCAGATTTACAACGGTCATTACATAGAAGATTATAACAGGGCACCCAGCGGCCATCTATCAGAGATAACGCAAACTGTATACTATATATATACTCAAGGATATTATAAATGTTGGTCCCAGAGACTTCAATCGTTATACAATTTATTTTATGTTTTATATTTGAAACATGTGGAGGGAAAGAGAGAGAGAGAGAGAGAGAGAGAGAGAGGGGTAAGAGAGATTACATTTCAGAGCTAACTTATCCATTCATCAATCCGTCCATTTAATTGTTGGTGAAGCCCCTTGAAAAAGTTATTTGTATTCAGTAGTTTGTGAACACACAAGGTACCATTTTATAGTTAGCTTTATTACGAAAAACTCACTATATATTTACACTAAGAACCGCCAACAGAAAACAATACCATGTTTTTAATAAAGTAGAAAAGCAGCAGCATATATTGTACTATATTGTAAAATTGTATTATTCTGTTATTAAAAAAACATTATTATGATATTTATTGGTGCAAATCTATACTTACATACATATATAACAGATGCCAGCTGGTGTGTGACCTTCAGCCTCCTCGATAGAGCTCCCGACTCCCATGGCAGAGTAATCGCCGGTACGAGTAGGACCGGTTACACATTCATACCCATGCAGCCGAACTCACCAGGGATTGTTATCGACTCTCTCAGCATGACAATAATGAAAAACTGTCCTGGCATGAATACAGACAGACATGAGGAGGAAGAAAAGTAATTGTTGTTCAGCTGACACAATTGGGGCCACCAGAGTCAAGAGATGCATTTAGACAGCAGCAGCCATATTATTCTTGATCATTTCTTTGGGGTGATTACTTATCATTGGCCCACTGTCTCCAGACACCTTTTGAAGGCTATTGAGTAACAGTGTCATTATATGAGCCTAATATATGGGCTGAATGCTGTGAAAGACTGTGTAAATTACATCTGAAGCAGAAAACGCACACAATGATATCTACAGTGACTCGAAGAATGGGAGGATGAGAATTTCATGAGGACAGGACCACAGGTGGAATATAAAGAGGAAAGATGGAATGACACAGGTGGACAGTGGGTACGGATGTTTTTCTGTTGTACATTTTGCCACACACGCTGTGAAGTGTCGCTTTGTGTCAGCCTGACGGGACTGAAAAATGTTCGGATTTCTGAGCGTGTCAAGGCGTTTTAAAGCGGTAGTAAAGTCTTGATGCCAACTGACAGCTTGTCTGCTTATTGTAATTCATAGGGAGGCAATACCTTTGGCTGCTTTGTTCGGTCACATTTAATTGCATTTAATTAGCAAAATTTAGATGGAGTTACATGTTGAGGAAGGGGGCAGTTGTGTGGGAATTATGTTGCACAAAAACTTTTTTACACTTTTTATTCAGTTGTACTCAAATAATACACCACATTTTTCAGTGTGAATACTTCTCTTCCCTAAGTGGAAACGTTTTAATTTAAAAACTAAAGTTTAGGTAAAACACAACATTATTAGGGTGTCCGTACTGAACTGCTCCCATGATTGCAGCACACGTTCTCTGTTTTTATAAAGCCATTGAAATGAAACGGAGTTTGCTCCGTAAACAACCTGGAAAAAATGGCACATTAGTCAGCATTGTAATGAGGGAAAAACATTACATTACATATCCCCATAGAACAGTGTAATGTGCTTGAGTGATTTTTGCCATCTGTTGACAACATTTAGTCGGCAGGTAATTCATCACAGCAAACAGCAGGGCCGTAAAATTAACACATTTATTTATGATCCTGTGTGAATTTGAACTGTGTAAATATCATTGGTCATATCCAAACAGTGATCCTGCCAAATAACACAAGTGTTGCAGAGAGAGCTACAAATGTAAAAGGTGTTGGAAACAAATAAACCACAGATGAGTCTCTGAAGTCTGTAGAAGAGAATACTGATTGTGAGAAAAGCAGTTAGGAGAACGATTAAATGTGTTACAGTTGGGTGATGGTGGTCAGAAAATGTGACCCCTAAATTTTATGACCTCATTCCAATATTCTGGTTTAAATACAATTTAAGCTCTTTTCACAGAATATTTTCACGTTGTGAAACATTATGTGAAACATTCTGTTAGCCCGACACTTCAATATAGCCTCAACCAATAAAACAAGTTTGGGCATAGCAGCAACATTGGCTCAGCCAATGGAATTAGTTTGGGGTGGGGCTATGTGTTCATCAGACCAGTGAGAGACTGACTGAAGGTTTTGGAAATTTTTATTTTATTTTATTTTATTATTTTATTTTATTATTTTATTTTATTTTATTTTATTTTATTTTATTTTATTTTATTTTATTTTATTTTATTTTATTTTATTTTATTTTATTTTATTTTATTTTATTTTATTTTATTTTATTTTATTTTTATAATGTCTTTTTGCACCATTTTTCAAAATCAGCATAAAATCTATAAAATCCATAAAACCTTGGTCAGTATATCTATGTATATCTTTAGGTGCTAAACATCTAAACATATAGCTAAGGGTTACCGCAACAAGTATTAAATAATAAATAAAAATAAAATGAAGGGCACTGTAATGAAAAAAATATTGTAAAATCCCTTTATAAAGTTGTGTAAGACTATGAAATCCCCTTACAAATGCACGAAAGGCATGAAGAATCCCTCTGAGAATAAGCAGACACTTGGAATTCTACGCACTTCTTAATGTCTTTGCCAAGTTATGGAATCCCTCCCAAATGTTTTATTCCAGGTGGAAGAGAATCTCATTTTGTATGTGTAATATTTGAAAAGGTCAGGCACAAAGCAGACACCACGGCTGAACTCTGCTCAACTGAGATGAGGAAAGTGGGCGGATGGGTTTGTCGACGACAGAGCGTTCTATACCGTGAAGTGTTTCCATGAGCCCCAAAGCACACAGCACCTCAAGAGCGAAATTAAATGAGAGGATCTGGATGAGTGTGTTCTTTGTGTAAAGAAAAGGAGCAAGGAAATAGTTTTTGTGAGTGCATGTGAGAGGGAGGTATAGCATTATATGAGCACCCTCATCTTTCCTTACCCTCCAGGTCTCTTCACATCTCATTGTCTGAAAGCTTCCCTTAAAGTCCTAGACGGTCCAAATATTTTCATTGTTCTCTGTTTTCAAAAGCAAAGGGCTTTTGCTCTCAGCTGCATTAGAAATAATCTCCTTGAGACACTTTCCATTCTATCAACCGTGGCACTGCAGCTCAAAGTTTTATGTTTTAAGGAGAAGTTAACCCAACAAATCAAAATCATGTTGTTATTTACTTATATGTCTTCTCAAACTTGCATGAATTTCTTTCTTGTGAGAGATACAACATGATAAATGAGCTTTCAAACTTCAAAAACAATGCAAAAACACAAAAAGGTATAATAAAAACAGTCCATACATGTTGTGTGCTTCTTCTACAAGACTTCCACAGTAATATGACAGCTTTGGATGAAAAAGACAATTTAATAACAATTTAATAATGAATTTTCATTATAGGTAAACTATAGCCTTACTCTGATAACTTAGTATGCACATATTAAGCATACACATAAAAATGCAACTTCAGTCTGAGCTACATTTTTTTTACTTTAGATATTCTTTTAGTTTTTTTATATTTAAATCTTTTAAATTTTAGGTATTTTTAAAAATAACATTAATATTTTTATTAAATATTTATTCTTGAGTCTTCCATCAATAGTTTGTTATGCTTAGATTAGAATTCAACTATAAAATAATAAAATTAATAGGTAACCTGTTGAACGGTGAAAGTTAACAGGTTAAAGTGTTGACTAGGATTTAACATACAGTAGCATGTTTTGTGCGTTTGTCATTCTGGATTTATAAAGTAATGATTTCAGGGTTGAGGAGATGTGAAAATAAGTAGTTACATTGTGCGGTTTTCTGTCATTTGCTGTGACAGATTCACTGTATACTTTTGGGACTCGATGCAAATCCTTTCTACGCTAGAAGACTTCTGCAAATATTTGTACCAGACAACAAAAGGGTTTACCAGATGTATGATGTCCAGCCGTTACAGATTATGCTGAAATTTGCTGAGGGGGGCAGTCTAAACATCTTTTGAGGACGTCATGCATTTCCCCATAGCACTTGAAAGACATTTATGAAACACAAACACACTTTGACTAATGCGAAACTTTCGTCATTTGGAGCTTGGCGATGCTCGGGGTGGATTTAGCCCTGCTGGAGTTACAGTTGTAAAATGTGTTTCTGTCATGCTGCGGATGTCTGGCGACAGATAAACCCAAGCAAATATAGGCAGTCTTGATGAAAGGCATTGCATATCTGCCAGTGAGGTTAAGCCTTTCATAAATTGAAATCTAACTGAAAAGATAAGTAGCCCTTTTTTCTCTTTCTTTTTTAATGTTGTGGATAAGCTCTAAAGTGGGTCTTTCATCAACGCCCCCCTCCCATTCCCAGTCCAAAATGAAGACACATGTTCACATGAGTCAGACCTACTTTTACATAGCTGTATAAAATTCCTCAAATGTTGTTTTTTTAACTAAAAATAAGGAACGATTGCATCTACTTTGCTTTAAAACTAAAACGGAATGGGGATATGATAATTGCTCAGCGCTCTGACAGAATGAGGCCCGTGTTCTTATTGTGCATGACACATAGCACTTCAAGGTTCAGCTTACAAGGCCAGATGTGAAAAAGTGTTTACACCGTTGCACTGTTAAAGACGACTAACCTTGAAACTGAGTAACTAAGACATTTTAAGATATTTCACAGTCAATTCCCCAGACACTGTGGTATCCTAGATACTTGTTAGTATCTTCATTACACATCACTGTCCTTTGACTGATCTCAGACATCAGATTAGATATATTTTGTGTTTAGTTTCAGTAACCTCTCAATCAACTTAGGTAAGAAAGGGCAAAAGCTGCTGCTTTGATGTTTGTTGTTTTTACTATGTTCAGTGAAGACTTTTTTGTCTGCTATGGTTTTTAGATGTAAGAAAAAGACACACAATGTCTAACAATGTTATTAACATTAGTGTTTCATATGATTATGAGGTGAATTTAGTACTACAATGATTTTGTTCCATTCCAAATCTTTTATCTTTAAGGTAATAATTTGCTCTTTCTCTAAAATGACTGTTCAAGTGACATCACACAAACCTTTTGTTAAAACTAAAATTGGTTAAAAATAAACAAAAATCAGTTCTAAATCAGAGAGCAAGTACATCAAATATTGCTGTTGAAAACTTTCTCCATACCAAACCCTGATTCACTATGTTAAGATTATAATAATGATTTATAAATTGAGCTGTCAGGTATGATTTCACAGGAAGAAGTAGTTTGACATCATTGGACATTGTTAGTGACTCATGTTTCAAACAGAGATGGTGATAAAGAGAAAAAAATGACAGATTGCAGCTTTAATGGTAACCAATAGCCAAGTAGACATAATGCTAGGGTGATATAGTCTTTGTAAAGACGTCTTTCCGGCTCTTCTCAACAGGTACTGTGGCTCAACAGATACAGCGGGAGATCGTCCGACACAAATTAAACCGATGGCTGAAGTCAGGCCCAGCTGTCATAAACCACCAGCTGCTTAATGAACAAGAGGTGGAAACATGTCAGTAGTAAACCCTTTCCCACTCCTCTAGTGTAGGATAAATGCCCTCAGGCCTCCAAATTGCAGTATCATAATTTGTCTAAAGGATAACGCAAGTCATTTAATGAAGACAAGTGGTTTCGCTCAGGACCCCGAGAGCAGTCGGTCCGCAGCTAGGTTATAAAAATCAAAGACCACACGTCCTGTTACGAGCACATCTGGGACAAAAAAGAAATGATGACTTGACCTGTGTGTTATATCAGAGATCAGAGGGAAACTCTTCAGAGATTATGAAAAGTGCCAGAACTCCTCTTGTATAAAACAGCTGTAAGTCCTCCTCTGTGTGTCACTGTGGTATGACTGTTATTTTTCAGGTCTATTGTTCTTGAATTGTTTTCAGAACTTTCCCAAATCTAATATTCTAAATGCCTGTAATTTCCCAGGAGAAAACATCAAGCATAAAATCATATCCTAGTAGAGTCTTGTCCTTAACTTGAATCTTGTAAAACTGATCTAACCAAAAAGTGAAATAAACGTAAAAAATGATTGTGTGTAAAATGATTTATATTATCAAATGATGCTGGTATAATTTCTGCTACAACTAATACATTTCTTTAAAAGTTAGTGTAGACTACATGGTTACCATGGAGATAAATGTGTCAGTGAGTTGCTTGCTTTAGATGAAATCTGACACATGTGATATGTGCTGAAAACATTGTAAAATAAAGATATTACATTTTTCCAAGATTTCTGAAATGTCATACACATTCAAAAATGTTGTCAAACTATTTGACATGTGGTGAAAGTGACATTTGTTGCTTCAATTGATGGTTATAAAAAAGCATTCTATTACTCCAAAATCCATCGGGTAAAATCTGCCTTTATTTTTTTAAGTTTTTGTTTTTCCCTCTTCCACAACCATCACCTGAACACAAGGGAGAGAATTGGGACTTCACATCTTTCAATAAATTTTGAGTGATTGTAAAGATGTTCATAGTTGCATTCAGCATGAAAGGAACACTGCAGAATGTGTTAAATCCCAAAGAGGATAATTAATTTTGAAGAGTACCGACATTATATTGAGGCAGGTTACTCATACAGGCATGAAATCAATATGACTTGTAAATCAAAAATAAATTGGTTTTCTCTTTGTTCTCAGAGAACAATCATCTCAAATTAATTGCTGTACCAACTGTAAGTTTCAAAGAAATGAATCGGATTTGATTGGGTGTGTTTTACACGATACACTTTGCATACGTCAGGTTTAAGACATTTATTTCCGAGGTTGAGGCTGTTAATCACTTATTCATTTTTTACTAGACATATTTAGCTTTTTCCTGCCTTTTGCTGTTAATGAGCTCTTCATTGTTCTGAGACAGCATGAATCAATTTTGCTCCATGTCTGCTTGGCTATCACAGGTGGCTACTGATGCCCCAGTTTACTGATGAAATAAAAATGATCCTTTTTGTTGCATTACAACCGTGTACGTGTCATTAACACTGCGTGTGGCTGCTATTTATCATAGGGGAACATATTTGCGCTAGTGTAATTTCACACACATGCAATTCTTTGATGTTCAAACCATAAACTACTTAGGAATCGTTTATTATGTTACCCTACCAGTAAATATATATATAATATTTACCATCATTTCTAATTATTATATCTTATAATAATTTTAGTTATACCAACTTTTTTTTGTTGGATGTAAAGGTATACAATGCCTTAGAAATTATTATAATATTATATGTATTATAAAAGGTATATTTTACTGCACACACATTGTACAGTAAAATATCATAAACAAAAACATACATTGCATTGAATGTGACTTAATGTTTAGGTAAAGTTATTGTGTTATTTTAGTTTACATTACATACAGTAACACTGTACTGTCTATTGTCTACATTTGTAACTCATAGTTTTCACAGTGGGCATTGCATACGTTTCTAGAAAACTCTAACATTTTTTACTTAGCGGTTAAGCATCATTTTGTGTGCCTGCAGTGCTCTGGTGTGTGATGCAAATGTCCCATTGCGATGTAAATGATAATCTCTGTTCTGTCTAGCAACATTTACCAGTCAACTCTACTAAAATATTTATGATCATGCACCATTCTATAGACGGCACACTGGAGATGGTTTGTTTGATCACACTGAGCTACAGTTTTGCAAAAAATATATAGCTGAGAGACTGCACAGCAAATGGCTTTCAACTTCATTCTGCTCTTTATCTCCATCTGTACATTCAGCAGAAAATTGAAAAAAAGACCTCATACCAACACATTACAAACGTTAGTGCCAAAGTCAGCTGACACATATTGGCCATCACACACACACACACGGCTGTATTTCATTGGGTTTCTGATCCAACACACATAACAACATAACACACTTAGCTTTGTCGCAGTTTCCAATACAAATAAATCTCTCAGCACCTCAGAATTTAAGTGATTTATCTCCCATTTGAGGAGCTGCTGGCTAGTTGCAGTTTGAAAACACATTACTGAGCAGTAAACTGACCAATCGAACAAAGTGTATAATGTGTTTTAGTGGCTCAAATATGCCTTATTGATTAAATGTCTGAAGTTGTTGCAAAGATGCAGGTCATGCATTAGATAAATGACAATAGAGGTGTGACATCAGAAATAAGCAACTAATTTTTCCTAAAATATTTCATATGCAACCCTTACCACACATGTTTTGAAATGATCATGACAGTAAACATTCAGTAAACAAATCAGTTTTTTCTTTATCTTTCTTGATCTTTTGTATTATGAAAATAATATCATATGTCTAAAAACAGCATTTATTGAAAACCTTAAAATTATCTTTGAATGAAACAAGTCATAATTTTAGCATATGGCCTGTTTCAACTGCATCTATTTCAATATCAATAATTAATATCCAATTTCATATTTTAGAGTGATTAATATATTACACGATAAATGAAAAACAAAACTAAACATGTATAATATTGTTTGTTCCCTTTCGATACTTCACTCGTACTGCGTCGAAGACGCTATGGGGAAAAGCTTCTTTTTCAGAGAATCAGAGGATCGCAACGCTCGGTAGAGCCCCGCGATGCCCTACTCTCTCCACAAAGAGAAGCCTCTCCGGTCCTCTTTACACATCCAGACCAGCGTCCCTCTGCGGCTGCGAGCGACATGGTCTGCTTCGGCGGAAGCGAGTGTATTGAGGACAACATGTCTTCGGCTGCTTCTGACGACGAGGAACTGACCCCGCCCCCTTGCCATCAGCGGGACCCAGCGCCGCCAGTGGGGGCATGGATGCCGAGCTTCTCCGCATCATGACCATAGCGGTCGAGGAGCTGGGTCTGGAATGGTCTTCTCCTGAGGAGCCTTCACGCAGCCGTCTGGACGCGTGGTTCCTGCCGGGGCGCCGTCAAGCCCCTCGTCAGAGATCTTCCCCGTTCTTCCCTGAGGTCCTCGACCAGATCACCAAGTCGTGGCGTGCCCCCTACTCAGCCCGTCTTCGCCCTTCCTCTTCCTGGGTTTTGGGGATAATAAATCGAGGCTACACCCTTCAGTTCGCTCTGCGTCCTCCACGCTTCAGTGGAGTGATATTCACCTTGATTCGAAGCACAAACGCACAGGTTCTGCGTTCTGAGGTGAAAAGCTTGCTGGCGAAAGGAGCCATAGAAACGGTTCCCCCAGCGCAGAGCGAATCGGGTCTATACAGCCGATATTTCCTTGTCCCCAAGAAAGATGGGGGACTAAGGCCCATCCTCGATCTCAGACGCCTGAACCAGGCCCTCATGAGATGTCCGTTCAGGATGGTGACTACCAAACAGATCCTCTCGCAGATCCGCCCGGGGGACTGGTTCTGTTCTGTGGATCTGAAGGACGCATACTTTCATATTCAGATTGCCCCCCACCACAGACAATTCTTGAGATTCACTTTCGAGGGTGTGGCTTATCAGTACATGGTCCTTCCCTTCGGTCTGTCCCTGGCTCCTCGCACATTTACGAAGTGCATGGACACGACTCTCTCCTCTCTGAGACGGATGGGGATCTGCATTACCTCGACGACTGGCTCATGCTAGCTCAGTCAGAGGACGAGCTGGTACATCACAGATCTCTTCTCCTCAGTCACTTGCTATGCCTAGGACTTTGGGTCAACTTCGCCAAGATGTCTCCCAGCCAACGGATATCGTTCCTGGGTACAGTTCTAGACTCCACTCGCATGAGAGCGGTGGTCTCGCCAGACAGAGCACTGGTTATTCGGCAGCTCGCGGCATCATTCATGAGAGGGGCCTCCCGCCCCCTCAAGACCTTCCAGAGGATGCTGGGCCTAATGGCCTCACGTATGCGGCCACTACAGTTCTGGCTGAAGCGAAGGATTCCATCCGACGCATGGCGTCACGGACGTTTTCAAGTCAGGGTAAACCGAGCCTGTATAACAGCCCTCGCCCCCTGGACAAACAAGCATTGGATGGAACAGGGCGTTCCCCTGGCTTTGGTGCACAGACGGAAGGTTGTCTCAACAGACGCCTCCAACTCAGGTTGGGGAGTGCTGTGCGACGGCAGACCTGCTTTCGGCCACTGGTCGGAGTCTCAGGGCCGCCTACACATCAACTGCTTGGAGATGCTAGCAGTCTGTCTAGGCCTTCGCACCTATCGGAACTGAAGGGACACCACGTCTTAGTCCGCTCGGACAACATGACGGTGGTGTCTTACATCAATCACCAAGGAGGTCTTTCCTCGAGTCGCCTCTTCCTATTGGCGAAAGACCTCTTGGAATGGGCTCACATCAACCTGCATTCCATCAGAGCAACGCATGTACCAGGCAAACTGAACCTAGGTGCAGACAGACTGTCTCGGAGCAACGTCCCCTCGGACGAGTGGATGCTCCATCCGCAATCGGTTCAGAAAATCTGGGACGTCTTCGGCAAGGCAGAAGTAGACCTTTTCTAGAACCCCCGGCCTCTCAGAGAGTGTGCTAAATACCATTTCTCAGGCAAGAGCCTCGTCCACGAGACTAAGCTATAGCCTCAAGTGGTCTGTCTTCGCGGCCTGGTGCTCGGCCCGCAACTCAGACCCGGTATCCTGTGACATATCACTGATATTGTCTTTACTTCAAGAGCTACTGGATAAGGGCCGCACCCCTTCCACTCTTAAGGTCTATGTAGCAGCTATAGCAGCCTCGCATGCTCCTATAGCAGGCCAGTCAGTGGGGAGGAACAACTTGGTTGTTCGATTCTTAAGGGGATCCGCGAGACTCAACCCGCCTCGCCCCCCTACAGTCCCCTCTTGGGACCTACCCCTTGTGCTAAGGGCCCTGAGGAGCCCTCCCTTTGAGCCACTACAGTCTGTTGACCTACGCCCCTTGACATTCAAGACTGCTCTGCTTCTGGCACTAGCATCGGTAAAACGTATGGGTGACCTACAGGCTCTATCCGTAAGTCCGTCCTGTCTCGAATTTGGGCCCAACGACTCTAATGTCATCCTGAAACCAAGACACGGTTACATACGCAAGGTACTTTCAACCCCGTTTAGATCCCAGATCATTACTCTCCTGGCTCTTCCTCCCTCAGAGCAAGATCAGGACCTCAACCTTCTCTGCCCTATAAGGGCATTAAGGTGCTACGTAGATCATTCCGCCACGTTCAGACAATCGGAACAGCTCTTTGTTTGCTTCGGTGACCGCACCAAGGGGCATCCGGTCACTAAACAAAGATTGTCCAAGTGGATAGTCGAAGCTATCTCGCTGGCATACACATCCTCGGCCTTCCGTGTCCCATGGGAGTAAGAGCCCATTCGACTAGAGGCGTGGCCTCGTCTTGGGCATGGGCTGGCGGGGTGTCCATGGCGGAAATTTGTGCGGCGGCAGTCTGGGCCTTTCCTTCCACATTTACCAGATTTTATAATCTGGAGGTTCCGGCCTTACAGACCAGGATCCTCTCCGTTTAATATATGGACTGTTCCAGTATGATTTCACGATGCGCTCTTGGACCTCTATCGAGCTACGAGGTTGCACCGAGCCCATGGGCGGACATTCTATTTTTGGACATCAACCTCTAGGTGATAGCTAGAATAGTATCGTTGCCCCCACCACGCACGCAGGATTGTACTGGTTCCCCATAGCGTCTTCGACGCAGTACGAGTGAAGTATCGTAAGGGAACGTACTCGGTTACTCACGTAACCTCGGCTCCCTGAGATGCGGAACGAGTACTGCGTTGCTAGCCGTGCGATGGTGCTGCCAACCAGGTCGTCGCTTCAATCAATAAGACCTGATTTCCTATGGCGAAACGGCGGTTTATATAGCCAAAGATGGCTCCGCCCCTTCTGGCGGCTTCTCGCGAAATTAGCATACTGCTTCGCCATAGGTTCGCGCAGCACCGCTGGCGAAGCCATTGGTTGGCACGGCGCCATTACCGAGCCATTGGTCATGCGGTAAGTGCCGAGCAAGCTAATGGCAATGTAGTAAACTGCGTGATTAAAAAGTTGTTCAGTCTCAGAGGAAAAAGAAGCTTTTCCCCATAGCGTCTTTGACGCAGTACTCGTTCCGTATCTCAGGGAACCGAGGTTACGTGAGTAACCGAGTACGTTCTTTCACATTAAAAATGCACTGCAGAATATTTTACTTAAAAAGAACTAAATTTCATTAATGAGCAAGTTTAAAAAATCAATGCCAAAGTCAAGGTTGGATTTTCAGGGAATACATTGCTTAAAAAATGTGAAGCCTGAATGCACTATAAGTTGCTTTGAATAAAAACGTCTGCCAAATGCTTGAATGTAAATCTCTGGCTTATTTGTGATGCTTTCATAACTGCCCGTGTGTTACGGTGCTGGGTTAGAGAGACCAGAACGCCAGAGAGTACTTTAGCAACAAGACTTTACTGAGGTATTTCCATCACAGAGAAATCCAGGTAAACAGGTACGAGCACAAAGATATCCAGGTAAACAGGTACAGGCACAAAGATATCCAGGTAAACAGACACAGGCACAGAAAACTTCCAGATAATAACAGATTCGCCCACGCAACCAAACGTACAACAACAATACCCGACAATGAATGAAACAAAAGGCAGACTTTAAATAACACAAGCAATGAACTCAAAATGACATAAAACAGGTGCGGGTGATAATAAACTAACAAGTGCTCAACAGGATTACAAATGGTGAACAGGTGCGCGGGTGCAGTGCATGATGGTAAATGAAGTCCGTATCAATATGCTGGTGAGAGTGAACGTGTGACGTGATGGGGGGAATCCGATGCTGAAGGCATCGGCTCCGTGACAGTACCCCCCCCACGGACCGCTCCTGCGGGCCGCAGAGCACGTCGACGGGGCCGACCTCGTGGCCTGGGACCAGGTTCAGAAGGGTGAGACTCGTGAAATTCGGTGAGTAGAGTTGGATCCAGAATATCAGAGCGGGAACCCAGCAACGCTCCTCAGGGCCGTATCCCTCCCAGGACACGAGGTACTCCAGTCTCCCGGCCCGTTGACGAGCCCTCAGGATGGCATCGACCCGGTAGATGCGGTCCTGATTGTCTAGGGGTGGTGGTGGAGGAGGCTCCGGAGCCGCTGGTGGAGGTCCTTCAGCATCAGATTCTGGGGAGAGAACAGAGACAGGGTCAACATAGGGTTTGAGCAGTGAAACATGAAAGGATGGGGCCAGACGATAGGACCGGGGAAGTTGCAGCCGGTAAGTCACTGCATTTATTTGTCTGATGATGGGGAAGGGACCGATGAACCGTGGGGTGAGTTTCCTACAGGGCAGCCGTAGGCGAATGTCACGGGTGGAGAGCCAGACCAGCTGCCCAGGTTGGAATGCCGGGGTCGGTGATCTCCGCTGGTCGGCTTGTTGCTTCTGCCTACGGACTGCAGCCTGTAGGTGGACATGGGCAGAGTTCCAAACCCTCTCACTGGCCAGGAACCAGTGGTCCACAGCTGGCACCGTGGAGGGTTCTTGGGTCCAGGGAAAGAGGGGTGGTTGGTAGCCGAGTACGCACTGGAACGGAGTGAGTTTGGTGGTATCCTGACGCAGCGAGTTTTGGGCGTACTCGGCCCACGGGAGGAAGCGATGCCAGCTGTGATGGTGACGGTGGCAGTAAGTCCGGAGATACCTTCCGACCTCCTGGATCTTACGTTCATTCTGGCCGTTCGCCTGAGGATGATAACCAGAGGTTAAACTAACAGAAATTCCCAGGAGAGAGAAAAACGCCTTCCAGACGTGTGAAATAAATTGCGGTCCCCGATCCGAAACAATGTCCTCAGGTAGACCAAAATGCCGGAACACATTATGAAACAGCGCTTCTGCTGCTTGCATTGCTGTGGGCAGACTAGACAACAGAATTAGTTTACAACTTTTACTAAAGCAGTCAACTACTACGAAAACACAGGTATATCCTTCTGAACAAGGCAAATCAGAAATAAAGTCTACGGCAATGTGAGTCCATGGTCGCTGAGGAACTGGTAAAGGGAGAAGCTTACCCTGGGGCCGCCGGCGAGGAACTTGGGCGATGGCACAGACTGAGCATCCCTTCACGAACGAGCAACATCTCCGGACATGCCGGGCCACCAGTACCGGGGGGAGATCAGTGAGAGGGTGCGCTGCCGACCTGGGTGCCCCGATCCCGGAACACAATGGACGGAGTCCATGAGGGGAACGCGCAGATCTTCTGGTACAAACAGTCTCCCCTCAGGACCTCCCGGCGGAGCAGGCTGAACACGAAGACTGGCTTCAATCTTCTTATCCAACTCCCATTCGATGGGAGAGATCACCATGGCTGGAGGAAGAACGCGCTCTGGAGGATCTGAGCTGACATCCGGGGCGTGGATTCGAGAGAGAGCATCCGCTTTTCCGTTCTTACTCCCAGGACGATAGGTTACTGTGAAATTAAAACGAGAGAAAAACAATGCCCACCGGGCTTGACGGGAATTAAGTCTCTTTGCTTCACAAAGATATAACAAGTTCTTATGATCTGTATACACAATAAAAGGGAACTTAGCTTCTTCTAACCAATGTCTCCACTCCTCCAGAGCCAATTTGATTGCTAGCAGTTCTCGATTGCCGATATCATAATTTTGCTCCGCCGGGGACATCTTCTTGGAGAAGAAAGCGCATGGGTGAAGGCGTGCCGGATTCCCCTGCAGCTGCGATAGCACCGCCCCCACGCCAGTGGTGGAGGCGTCAACTTCAACCACAAACGGGAGCTCAGGCGAGGGGTGTCGAAGAACAGGTGCACTACAGAATGCTTCTTTTAACTGTTGGAAGGCCTTCGTAGCCTCTTGGGACCAGACTAACACTTTGAGCTTCCCTTTGAGCATTGACGTGAGCAGCGAGCAGATTATACTGAAGTCTCGGATGAACCGTCGATAAAAATTGGCAAACCCCAGAAACCGTTGCAAACCGTTGCAAAATGGAACGCACATTTCTCAAGCTTGAGATAAAGATTGTGATCTCGGAGCCGCTGGAGAACGAGCTGAACATGACCTCGATGCTCCGCGAGAGACTTCGAGTACACCAGGATATCATCTATATAAACAATGACAAACAAACCCAACACATCTCGAAATATTTCATTCATAAAACTCTGAAACACAGCCGGAGCATTTACCAACCCGAAGGGCATAACACAGTACTCGAAGTGTCCCGCGGGCGTTATGAAGGCCGTCTTCCACTCGTCTCCTTTCCGGATACGAATTAAGTTGTAGGCGCTTCTGAGGTCCAGTTTCGTGAATACAGAGGCTCCACGAAGATGCTCTATGGACGGGGAAATAAGAGGCAGAGGATAAGAGAATTTAACCTGGTTGAGAACACGATAATCAATACATGGCCGAAGACCCCCATCTTTCTTCCCCACGAAGAAGAAACTAGACGCTGCAGGGGAAGTAGAGGGGCGTATAAATCCTTGTTGAAGTGCCTCCTGGATATAGTCACCCATGGCTTTCTGTTCCGGGAGGGACAGCGAGTAGATACGCCCCTTAGGGAGAGGGGCCCCAGGCAGCAGCTCTATGGCGCAGTCCCATGGCCTATGCGGGGGAAGTTGTGAGGCTCTCTCTTTGCTGAACACATCCAGGAATGCTTCATACTCTGGCGGAATCGCCACTACCCAGGGCTTAACACTATTGTCTGCTCCAGGGACTTTCGAGGATTCTGGAGAGAGAGGAACAGCAATAGGAGACATTACAAGTGAGGCAGACTTAACCGGCTTAACTGTCTTCTCCAGCGGCCAACTGAGTACATCTCCCGTTGTCCAGTCCATTTCTGGACGGTGCTTTTGAAGCCAGGGTCGTCCCAGCATGAGATCCACCGAGCTCCCCTCTAGTACCCAGAAGGACAACACCTCAGTCATAACAGGTTTCCATCCGAGCCGGATTTGCGGAGAGAAAAATCTGATTAGTCCTCGCCCTAAGGGCTTTCCTAAGATATCCTGCACAGGGATTGGCTGCGCTACTCGGTGCCTGGGTAGCCGGAGCCGTCTCAGCAGATCTGGAGAGATGAAATTTCCAGCTGCACCGGAATCAATTAGTGCTTTCACTGGAACAGAGACAGTGGAAGAGGCAATGATTAGAGACGTTAGTGGAAGTTTTATACCTGCTCGCGGCGGCTGAACCGCACTCACCCGGGCATGAGGGGGACACACTGGGCAGGTAGCGAGGAAATGCCCGGATTCCCCACAATATATGCAGAGCTGGCAAGAGATGCGTCGTTGTCGCTCCTCCTTGGTTAGATGAAAGTTATCCACTTGCATGGGCTCGGGTGCTGGAGGGCTCGGTGGCGCAGAAAGCGAACTTCGAGGAGTTGAGACCCGCGGCGGCTGATGCGCACGCGGAGCAGACAAGGAGTGTAGCGGAGGAGCGGTACAGACCATCGGGGATCCACTTTGACAGGCAACTAGACGTTGAGCTATTCGAATAGACTTTTGGATGAAGTTTTCCAACTCAATAGAATCGTCATAAATCACCATGTGCATCTTTACCTCAGGGGACAAACCTTGACGATACGTGCAGAGCTTGATTCCAGCCGCTGGTTGCGCACCGAAAGTGAAGAGCCCTGTCACCGAGGATCGCCCCTGCCGGATTCTACAGAGTTGGTCTGCAACAGAGAGAGAAGAAGCCGAGTGATCAAACACATTCTTTACCCGCTTCGAGAAATCCTCCCAGGAGTGGGACTCGCGAGTTTCTGTCTCCCAGTAGCCTTGTGCCCAGCGTAGCACAGCCCCTGTCATGAGGCTGATCGCGAAGTCAACTTTGTCCGCTTCAGTGGGGTGCAATTCAGGCTGCCGACTGAAGTACAAGTTGCATTGCAACAGAAATCTACCACACTCCTCCGCTACTCCAGAGAACCGATTAGGCATGGCCATGGGACTGCTAGTGACTGCAGGACTTACCGGCTGGGGAGAATAGACAGGTAAAGCATTTAAGTGACGGGTGAGAGCGTGGAGAACATCCGTGGCGGCATCCGCTGCGCTGGGGGTAGCGGCTTCCATCCTGGTGACAAGGGCACACAAAAAAACAAAAAACAAAAGACACAAAAACTGACAGGTATTCCGAAATCTTCACGTCTCGCCGAAGATCCTTCTCCTGTAATCTTTGTTGGTCGGGTATACTGTTACGGTGCTGGGTTAGAGAGACCAGAACGCCAGAGAGTACTTTAGCAACAAGACTTTACTGAGGTATTTCCATCACAGAGAAATCCAGGTAAACAGGTACGAGCACAAAGATATCCAGGTAAACAGGTACAGGCACAAAGATATCCAGGTAAACAGACACAGGCACAGAAAACTTCCAGATAATAACAGATTCGCCCACGCAACCAAACGTACAACAACAATACCCGACAATGAATGAAACAAAAGGCAGACTTTAAATAACACAAGCAATGAACTCAAAATGACATAAAACAGGTGCGGGTGATAATAAACTAACAAGTGCTCAACAAGATTACAAATGGTGAACAGGTGCGCGGGTGCAGTGCATGATGGTAAATGAAGTCCGTATCAATATGCTGGTGAGAGTGAACGTGTGACGTGATGGGGGGAATTAGATGCTGAAGGCATCGGCTCCGTGACACCGTGGAGGTCTGGTGATTTTCCTCTTGGACCTGCGAGGACACCATCACGCATGGAAGAGATTATTCTCTTTAAAAAGAGTCTGCTTTAAATTAAGATAATCTTACAGTGTATTTTCTTTAAGGAACATTACCCAACTCAGTTTCTCTATCAGGAGCGATTTAAGTATCTCAACTACAGCAAATACTCTCTTAGGGTTTGAGTCTGCAACCCTTGAGCTCCAAGCCCTATTTACTCTTTAACAATTATGTTACCTGCTCTATTATGCACAACCAAACAAAAACACAAAATCCATGATATATTTGGCTCATTTGGCTACCTAATCAGTTTCCATGCACCTGTTTTTAATTCATGCTAAATTCACAGCTGCAGTTCATACCCCTCACTTCTAATCTGCCTGAAACTAAGCTTCCTCAGCCCCTAAGGTGATGGATTTGGGTAGTGAATGCAAAATGAATATCTTGCCTTCAGTTTTCTCGGTCATGGAAGTGAAAATCCTGAACGTTTAACTAAAGCAGAGATACATCTGTAAGCAGGGCTGATTAACAGAAATTGAGTGGAAATGTCAGATGTAGACAGACAATTCAATTATTTTCTGTGTTTAAAGTGCCAGTAGGGCAAATCCTGACCACTTTGGCACCCTAGATATTTGATTTCACCATAAATACTACAATAACATTTTGTTCCCACTAATAAAAATAATTATGCTTAGACATGTACAGAAGATGTAACAGGTAAACAACACAAATCCAAAACAAATCTTCTGAACATAGAAATAATAAAGGATATTTGTTTCGCAAAAGTACATTTAAATGACATAAGATTGTTAATATCAAATTTGACCTACATAATTTATAAACATACATAATTTACATACCTTTAAAAAACATAATTTTCAGCAATTTCTTCTTTATAAACAATAAAAGCACCAGAGTGTTCATGGTGTTCTTAGAGAAATCTAAAAAAAATACTTTCCAGTGCAAATTCTTTACCATTTAGATCTGACTTGGCCAATGCAAGTGAAGGAGTTACTCATTGTTGCACACTGTTGACATACAGTATGTCTCTCCTGGGTGGAAAGCTTAGGGAAACTGACGAGAACTCCAAACTTGCTTGCAACATTTGAGGGTCTCAAAGCAGTGATTTAATGCAAACATCAACAGCTTTATTGAAGAAATAAACTTCCGTTTGTTTTAGTGTGCATCACTCAGGAGACTCATAAGGGAGATGATGTTGTGCTTTTCTTAGTTTTTCAGAGTATCTTCTACTTGAGCACAGCCTCCAGCATCTCCTCGTTTATTTCTCTAGCAGTGGCTTGTGTGTATTTTGATTTTTTTATAACACATTTTTGTTTATTTAATTTTTATTTAACTATTGAATTAACCAGACAAAATTATTTTTTTTGTCCCCTTTATTCTTTTTATTACTTTCACACCGTGACACACAGTTGATCCAGGTGCACATGGACGTTCCATCTCTATCACAATTACATGCAATCATAAACATTATGGGTTGTGGATGTGTGAGTGTGTGGGAACCGTATTGTTTGCCTATGTCTACAGTTCTGACCTTATGTGACACTGTCATTATTTGTTTTCCCTGCTTGGATGAGCAGAGATGAGAAACTTATTTGGGATGACCAAAAGCATTTCATTTCTCACTATTGTCAATAAAACAAAAACCAAAGACTGATTTTAATTTTAATGTTGTCTTCGTGAGCATTGTTCTATAAAATGAGATGTCAATCAATATTTCTTTGACCTAATGTGGTCTCTCGTTTTGATATTCTATTAAAATTTTTATGACCAAGCCTTTACCAATGGATAAGGTCATTTTGAGCTCCAAGTGTGCCAAAACAATTCTCCTTGCTTCAATTAATTCTTAAATGTCATTTGAGCATGAGAAACGAAGAGCCAAGTTGTATGATGAGGACTTGAACTTTAAATGCCATAAAACACCTCACAAACTTATTTTCCTATTGTATCTCTGTCAAAGTTCACGGCTAGTATCAAAAGGTCGTAATTGTGAGCCTTCCGTATGTCAAACAGCACCACAGGCGATGCTTTCATGCATCAAGCGTGTTTGTTTTCAATCATGTTATGATTGTTACTGGCTAAGATCCTAGTTTTAGCTTAACCTAATATTTTTTCATCTTTTATTGTAAAAATGTGGTTTCTTTTTCTAGTTCAGTCTTGCTTCTTACTCCTGTTTTGACTGTGTCCACTTGTGGGTTGTTTTATCATAAGAGTATCTGAGCATCTGTAACCTTATTTATATAAATGATTGAATATCATATGTTACAAGCTGTTGTGTAAACCAAAACATTAAAATTGCTAAACAACTACAATACAACAGAACATGTTGTGAGACAGTGATGACTCACTGTTTCAAGATGGCAGACACGTCATGTTTAAATGAGTCATCTAGATACACATCTGTCAGTGTCAGTGTATTTAGGTTGAAATTGTAGGGACACATTGTAGGGCTACTTATGGATATACAAACTAATGATTTATAATTGCAAATAATTAACAATAATTAAATAAAAATTAGCATTGTATGAAATACATATAGTTAAAAACAGGTACTTAGTAGCTTACTTATCTTATTGGACTTTAGTGCAACAGTAAATATAAAAAAGTCTAATATAAAAACAAATAGCACCTCAACTTAAAATACCCGGCAGGCATGTAAACAAGTAAAAAAATAAAAGTGCCACAGTGTTTGCAAAGCCAGTAATGTGCTTTTAGGAACTGCACTCCTAACTCTTACTGCGCACGCGTTGCTGTTTCTGTGTGGAGTCAAGAGGTCTAACTCTGTGCCACCGCATAACTATAGATGTGTTAAAAATAATGAGAATATGTCGGAGCCTGTGGTTGAGTGGACAGCGCTCCAGACATATACAGCGCAACTGCGCTTTGGCGACGTGAGTTCGAATCCTGGCTCTGATGTCCATTCCTATAAAAAATAATGAGAATATATATACATATATATCCGAGTCCTGATCAGGAGGTAACGTCCTATTCCGATCGAGTCCGAAACCACGTGATCGGGCCCGATTTCCGATCACATGATCGGATCGGGACATCCCTAGTTAGATCACCGATTGTTTAATGCCTGGTTCAGACTACACGATTTTGTTCGTCTGTTACTATAGTCAGTGTGTCAGATTACGTGATTTTGACTCCAAAAATCTTGTCGTGTCCTGGACTTGAAACATGTCAGACTATACGTTCCTACGCGACCAATCGCCACTTGTTGTCATGACGCGCGTGAGAAACAAGAGTGTAAACAATGACTGAAGCGGAGTGTTTTGTACTGGTTGTCTTATGTTTAGAAAAGCGCAAAAAAAAAAGAAAACCCGAACATGGATACGTTCCTGGCTTGCTGGAAGAGGACAGTATGGGCTGTCAATCCTCCAAAGAGAACTTGAGGTAAAATATCGTTCTTTTCATATTAAATATTTTGTTATTAGCCAGTAACAAACGCAAGATCATCTCTCTTGCGTTTCGTCATGTTTAAAAGTTGTGTACAAAAAGCGACTGTGCTCCGATTGGTCAGCGTCACCCATGTGACGGAACCCGTCGTGAAGGATCGCAAAAAAATTCAACATGCTAGTCTTTCTGCCGTGACGTCGTGAACTATCGCAGACGCGGTTTCGGTTGTCGTATACTATGACACACTATACGAGATGAAACGATCAATTCTTGCGTCCCGATGTCCATTGTCGTTTACGAATCCTTACGACACCTTACGTCAAACGGACTGTGCCAGATTTGGGCTAAAATCGTGTAGTCTGAACCATGCATAAGTTTCTTACCTGAAGAATGTGTGTCAAATCTTTTGCTGGCAAATGTGCTTTATGTTATTGTTCATTCTTGGAGATCATACATTTGCAGTACTAATCATTAACCACAGCATAAGGTAAACAACGCATATTACAAGCATGAAGACTACAGTTTTTTCTTTACTATTTGTTTATCTTCTTCTATAGTAGACATTTTGTAGACATTATTTTAGGTCTTGACTCAATACGCTTTGCACGTGTGTTCTGTGTAATTTTTTTTCTCAAACCTCCTTAAATTCCTCCCAATCCTGAGTGTTACATTACTTTTGTATGTGTTTCGCATGTTGTTCTCTCAGTTTTTATATATCTACCAGTGATCCGTACCTGTCTCCCGTCTCATTGGTTCACCTTGGGGAACCCTGATGGCGTCGTTCACACGCACAAAATCCTGTTCCTGTTTAAAACCCTGCTGCCATTCCCATCCCATTAGCTTTCTGCTGCCATAGTGTCTTTTTGTTTTTCATCTCATTTGATTTCATTTGTGTTTTGCTTTGTATGTTTCGTTACGTCTTGTTTTTCTCCTGTCATTTGATCGTTTGTTTGCCTGTTATCCTGTTGGATGCCTTGTTTATTTGTTAGTTTTGGAAGGAGCGGACAGGTAAGGATGTCATGTGACATATTGCACTACACAATACATAGGAACAAACACTCCCAGCAGGGGATGTCCCCGGACTTTGCAAACGTCCTCTTAGGTCAGCATTAAGTCTGCATTTGGTCCGCGTTGTAACGTTCACTGGCGGACCTTCCAAGGACATTCCCAACATTTGCTAAAAGTCCAATATTGTGTCTGGGTGTGAGAAGGTTTCTCATCTGACCTTTTCATAACAACACCTGCAATCTATTCACTTTTGCATGTTACTTTACAGACATATTTTCATTAAATTATTTCCAGCACACTTACTGTGTAAGACTTTTAAATGTTGTCAATTAAACGTGTACTTCATAATCTACTATAGTGAACTAGTTGTTACGGTGCAGGGTCAGATCAGACAGAACACACAAGATAATCTCAAACAAGTCTTTACTGAGCTTGTAGCAGAACAGGTTTACAGGCCTCACTCATGAGGAGAACATCACAGGATTGATAATCACAGGCACAGAGTACATCCAGGAAGGACCGAGAAACAGGTAACAGAAGCCCTCACACAGTCAAACTAACAACAACACCGGACGAAGACAGCCTGGTGCAGGCTGTGGCCGCTCTGGGGACTCAGAGGCGCCGGGAACAGGGGACTCGGGAACTGGGGGCCCAGAGGAGACGGGAACTGGGGGCCCAGAGGAGACGGGAACTGGGGGCCCAGAGGAGTGACTACCTAGGGACAGACTAGCGATAGATGACTTTGAACAGGGCTTCTCAGGAGCGAACATGCTTGGACAGTCTACAGTGGAGGGGTTACTAGGAGCTGGGGCACTTTGAGAGGGAAACCTGCTTTGTGACACTGCACCAGAGGTCTGACTACGTAGACACAAACTAGAGACAGATGGGTGCCATTCTTGAGGAGTTTGGCCCTGGGACAGGGATTCAGCAGCTTGACTATAACTACTAGTCTGGGGTGAAGCCACTGCGCTCAACTGAGAAGAACCAAAGTTAACTTGACTAGGGGTGCGTTGGGACTGCATATATGAATTGCTAGGAAAACTACTTGCACCCTGTGCTAGACTAGAGGTATGAAAAATGGTCGACTGACTAAAACCCCCTTGGGAGCTAGAAGCATACAAATTCTGGGACGCATTACTGCCAGTGGGCTGGCTAGAAACGGCTGCAGGCAAGGAAACAAGAATAGAATATTCAGGGGTATACTGACTTGAGATACTTTGAGACTGTAGGGACAAATCACCAAGAGTTCCATTACCTCCCTGTGCAGAAACCAACTGACAAGAAATTCCTGTCACTGGTGGTCTAGAACTGCCCATAATTGCTGCATGCTGGCTTTGGATCACCTGACTGCTAGCGCTCTGGCTGGAGAGTCTCCCAGCCGAAGACAAAAGCTTTGCATGTATACGAGACCTGCTGGCAGGCTGACTGGAAACACTAAGTTGCTGTGAAGACCCACTGTAAACGCTACTCTTGGCTTGAGAGACCAAGCGACTAACGCCTGCTGAAATAGTGCTAGAACTGCCCTGAGAGCTTGCAACACTAGTTTGCTGTGTGAAAACAGCCTGAGGTGAGATGGGTTTGAAAGACTCAGATGAGAGTTTACTAGAACCCGACTGAGAATGGGGCAAATAACCACTGCACGCACTACCTTCTCCCTGAGAGGACATAAATTGAGCTGATGTGCTCCTCTGAGGCCCAATCAGTGAAGCTGGAGAGTGCTGGCTAAATAAACCTGGATTACTTGTGGACTAGAAACTAGCCGTGAGGAACTAAACTTGGAAGGAGATCCAGAAGCAAACTGGCTAAAGGTACCTTGAGGCTGGACAGGGCCACTGAAAACACTAAAGTCTTCCAAAACACGTTTCCTAGAGCTGACTTGAGATTGGACAAGGGTACCACTATAAGCACTACTTCCTCCCTGGGGAAATGCAAACTGACTGGAAGGTCCCATTTGGGGTGACGCAGCAACTAGAGCAACTGGTCTATATAAACCCTGATAGTTCCCAGATTGGGTAGAAACATCTTGTGGTGAAGTTACTGCAACATTTACATACCTTGTAGCAGAAGCAACCTGAGCAAAGGTACCTCGAGACTTGGGACAAGAGAGATCCCCATAACTACTTCCTGTCTGCACCGGGACATAACTAGAAGTTGCAAACATTGTCCTTGACTGACTTGGAGCGATGGATAAAGACACACTGGTGTCACTTGAGGGCTGACTAAACCCTCCCACAGGTGAAGAACTAAGCTTGCTAGTAGTCACTGAACTAAGTGAATACAAGGTAGGGATCTCTTGAGATGACATGGGGAAGTAATTGGAGGGGGCGACCATATGAGCGGGGACTGGGTCTGGGAACTCTAGAGCGGAGTCTGTGGATTCTAGGACAGAGTCTGGGAACTCTGGAAATTCTAGGGCATAGTCTGGGAACTCGGGAAATTCTAGGGCGGAGTCTGGGAACTCCGGGGCGGAGTCTGGGAACTCCGGGGCGGAGTCTGGGAACTCCGGGGCGGAGTCTGGGAACTCCGGGGCGGAGTCTGGGAACTCCGGGGCGGAGTCTGGGAACTCCGGGGCGGAGTCTGGGAACTCCGGGGCGGAGGCCCTCTTGGCCGGGACTGGACTCTCGGGAGCGGCCCTCTTGGCCGGGACTGGACTCTCGGGAGCGGCCCTCTTGGCCGGGACTGGACTCTCGGGAGCGGCCCTCTTGGCCGGGACTGGACTCTCGGGAGCGGCCCTCTTGGCCGGGACTGGACTCTCGAGAGGCAGCCCCTTGGTCGGAACTGGACTCTCGAGAGCGGCCCTCTTGGCCGGGACTGGACTCTCGGGAGCGGCCATCTTGGCCGGGACTGGACTCTCGGGAGCGGCCATCTTGGCCGGGACAGGACTCTCGGGAGCGGCCATCTTGGAGCTCTCGGGAGCGGCCATCTTGGCCTCACACAGTCAAACTAACAACAACACCGGACGAAGACTAAACTAAAAGCAGGCTTTAAATAATACAAACAATAAACTCAAAATGACAGAAACCAGGTGCGGGTGATAGCAAGATAACTAGTGCTAACAAGATTGCAAATGGTGAACAGGTGAACAAGTGAAATGCATTATGGGGAATTGAGTCCAGAGGGAGGTGCAGAGTGAAAAAACGAAGTCCAAACAAGAGGTGCAAGGGTGGAATCATGACTCTAGTAAATAAATGCGAGGTTATTTAATAACTGATTTAATATACATAATGTGTTAATGGTTTTAATACTATTGTTGCTATAAAGCATGATTGCCACAAAATAATTATGGTTTTACTATAAAAAGAACACGGATTTGCCAATGTAATCAATATCACAAAAAAACAATAGTAATAGACTACATCACTTTTTTTGTTAATTCACGACTTACTAGCAGAGCTTACAATATACAGTTATTTTTTTAGACAAATCTGGCAGTGTTTTTATTGTTATTTTTTCAATGCAGCAGGGGTAATACAACAGAAGTATGATGATTTAAATTATTTTTTAATTATAAAAATAATACATTTGCTTTAAATTGTATATTGCATTGATTTTTAAATAATTAAAAAATAAAATATAATATCCTTGCTTCCACCAAACATAATTAAAATTATTATTATTATTGTTATTTCACTTTAAACCTCTAACTTATACACCAGTACTTGTATATAATAAATCACAGCATTATTGCATATTTCTGTTGTGTCATCTTTGTCCAAACCTTCCCTTCTTCCGATAATATATTAATACCAAAATTAATATTCAGTTTATTGTTCGACCATGGGTCATAATGCTGAGTTTTAGTTTCGCATCCAAACACAAATATGCAACATGAATACTAAGTCTGTAAAAATCTCAAATCTGTTGTAGTACTTCTAAAAGCCAACAGCCAACATGTGTTTGGAGAATATTTATACAGTGTTGCAATGGCATGAAAATAAGCCAAACCAATCCAAAACAAAAGTATCTTTGGTCCTGGCCAACGCAAACTCTAGAGACGATCTCTTGGAATCCTCGGCTGCCCGTGTTGACAATATTCCACGATAACTGATAGCCTCCTTTCAGCTTGAAGACACGCCAATCTCAAAGAGCAACAGAATTTGTTGGCACGCAAGATTAATCCCGTTTAGAGAGCTCACCTTTATCCTGTGGTGCCATCTGTTGATTATTCCCCTCATACGATTCCATTAATTAGCAGCACACTTGCTATTAGTGACACAATGTTAGGGATTGAGGGCTGAGGGGTAAGGACTGATTGCGGTGCAGATGGCTGTGACGTGTAGACAGATGGTATGTCAGGTTGATTATACAGTGGTGCTGCTTGTTGATGAGAATAATATGTGAGCTGATTTGACCCACACAGCTAAACATGATTGAGATGTGACAACACAAGATACTATATGGGCTTCTGGGAAACCCTGAAGCGTGAAAGTGCCTAAAACCTGTTCAAACTAATGTGTGGGAGGAGATTTGCTGCAATTGACCAGCGTTTGCAATCAAATCAATCTTGGTCATTGGCTGTAGTTATTTTAGAAAAACAGAATGCTTGAATTTTTCATATTTGTTGTTTTGTTATTGTGAAGGTACATATTTTCTGACATACCAACATATTTTCATAAATGTTAAAGTTTGGCCTCTTGGTCTTTGTCATTCATTTGACTCTTAAATCTGTAGTTCCCAGCAAATGGAACAGATTCCTGGATGGGGCTCATATATTTGTCTGTGATGGGAAGGTCCAGTAGGTCATTGATATGGGCTTTTTATGACTTGTTTTGATTCCCTTGTACCAGTTTTGAGTACAGGCTTTTGTTATGATCTTTTCTCTGCAAGACAAGGGCAAATCTCAGTACTGCCACCAGCAAACACAGATATAATTATGACATTGACTTGTATGATAAATGGAGTTGTTTACATGTTTTTGTCAGACAAGCCAAGGACTCCTTTGCTTTGTACTTTAGCTTGTAATACTTTTTACTCATTTACTGGTACAATGAGTAACAGACTGTTTATCAAAGACATGCTACATTATGTCCAAATTACCCTGAAAATTAAAATACCAGTGAGTCTGCTACATTATGTTCTTTTGTATCGTAAATCATTTCACAAACAAACGTTTTAATTTATGGTTAAAAATTTGAATAAATATCCTTTTACCTGAGATAGCACAGTTTTGTATGGCGACACGTTGATAATTTTAAATCTCATTGGTTCTCTTGTGCCTCGTGATGAAACATGCATATGTCAAGTAGTTGTGAGACACGCAAATGACTGAGATTGGACAAGATTGCTGAGCTGTAAGATTACATTAAAACACAATGTTAGCTAAATCAGTTTACTTTCATAATAGATGCATGTTCTTTTTTAGAACTTCACTTTTTTGAACACCATATATTATTTGCTTCTGTTTAATTAAAGAAAAGAAGATACATGAAGTCATTTTTGAGTGAACTATTGAGTGAATTAAGCCATTGCTTAAACTGGATTGTGGTTGATTATTGAATAAAACTCCATAAATTCACCCCAAATGTCTTTGTTTAAAAAAGGTAACAAACATTTAGTTTGTACTTAAAGACTGTAATTTATCAGTGAGTCGTCTTACATTCTCAGCCTTGTTTCATTATAGAGGCGCCTTGTGTCTGTTTAACTGTCTTACTAATTCTCAGTTATGAAACATCACAGCATACTTTTGTGAAACAGATAACAACATAATATATGCAATCACAATGTATGAAATTTGAAATGCCTCACATTTTCCGTGAAATATTCATTACATAGCGTTCATTTAGCATACGAAGGGCAGAACTGACAAGCAAAGCAATTAAACTAGCAACAGTGGCAGCTGTTGTTCCCAATATACCCATCTGACTGGTAACACTGTCTCCTGCACACGCCCCATCCTGCCAGCACAATTGATTTGTGCCGACCAGTGTCGCTCCACTCTAATGACACTTTGTGTCAATCACCAGCATTCTGCTGGCTAAATCCAATCCAACCCTGAATTCTGGGAAACCAACTTTCTCCTCAAACTTGATTTGTCAATGACAGGGTAAGTCAATATGCTGGAAAGACATAAAACAGAGAGAGAGAGAGAGAGAAATGATATCTCAGCATATCAGATTAAATCATTGAGGTAGCACCCAGAAGATAGCAGATGTTTTTGAGCCATAAAATCTCATCCAAATTCCACCAGCATCTCACAGGGACTGAAAATACAAACATGATGAGCTGCCTGAAATCTCTATGCATTAGCATCAAATGCTAATCACCCTGCTGTGTTTTGGCAATGTTCCTTGCAAACTCTCTAGATGATCTCCAAAATCCTCATTTTAGTCTTTCATGATTGGCCCTCTTGATACCAGTACACCAGCAAATCTACACAGTTCATCCCATTCGCCTGAAAGTACTTCGTTCATACAAATGCTGCATTTGCTGACATCGTTTTGCAGACAGAATACCACATGATTTATTTTAAGATCAAATTACCCTGAAAGATTTAAAAGCTTTCAGGAGAAACTTGCAATGTTGGTGCTCTTAGTTCTACAAACAACTTATGCCACACTAAACCAGGCAAATATATACACAGTAAATCCTCGTCAGCAAAACATACATCATAATTAAAAAGAAAAGGGAGATATTGTACAGCAGAGATCTACCAGCATATGTAGTCTACAGAAGAAAATAGAAAATAGACTTATTTGCATGACTCAGAGGAAACAAATTGCACGACATGTGTCCTATTAATTCTGAAGAGGTCTGTGGTCTATTTCTACACATGCACATGGGCAACAGAGGCCAATACACTTATCATAAATCCCAGTAATGAATATTATGAGTACAGAAACACAGAGGTAATATGTTGAAAGCCTCAGTTCCTTTCCAATGTTACAATGTTTCAATATGAAATTTAAGGACGACATCTAAGGATAAATAATTCCAGGTAAACACAAATTGGTCAATGTTTTTGAAAAAGGGCAATTCCAGAATTATAGAGGTGACATATACATTCTCACAGAAAGTATTTATTTCCAATATATTGTATCATCTGTTTATACTTTGCAAAATTCATGTTGACAGAGTCCAGACATCACAAAAATATCAGTCTATGCACAAGTTATCTCTAAAAAAAGGAAATATACATGCATTATGGATGTGACAAAAAAGAACACACATTTTTTAAAAGGCAACATACTTTGTAGAAGCAATAATTTGCAATAAGTTATTTTATTTTATTTTGTGTCCAGTTATGGTGAATATGGACTGTTACGGATATGACAGTTCTGAAAACAGCACTTTACCTGACTATGAAATATCATGCTGTAGACATAAAAAATGCTTGAAAAACCTTGACAGAGACCTCACATGGGTATTTAAACCACACGTTTTCTCTGTGTTTTGATAGCTAAATGACCACAGCCTGGTTTTAGAATCCACATGCATGATTAATAAAGTCTACAGAATCTGCCATATACTGTGTGTTTACAGATTGAGATCCCCATAACATGGTGAGAGATATTCATGAAAAACAGCCATGGACAATGGACATAGAGGGACCAAAGAAGCTGCTTCATGTATTTGACCTCTGACCTGTCCAGATCACGTGTGCCACTACGTCTAAAAGGAGAGCAACCCATAAGGAGACTATGATGTGTACTGAAATAAGACTGAGAGTCTATGCGTTCTTCCAATTAATTAGATTTTCCTCACAAAGAGCAAAATATAATCTGAGTGATCTTTTCAAAGACAACTGGTATTTGGAGAGTATGTTCTGTGGAATGCTAATGAATCCTTGAAAAAATGTTACGTAGTGTGAATGAATCACGCTCTGGGAAGTCTGAATAGATCTGGCAATATATCTTAGATTTCATTTTTAATATATATTAATGCATTTAAAAATGGAACCTAACTGATAATTAGTTTGAGAAAAATAAACTCAGAAAAGTCAAAACAAAAACATTTGGATGTTTATTAAATTTCACAATCAGATGAAAACACAGCAGATAAACAACCCTTTCAGCACAGGGCTTGACCCTACTTGCACAACTTTAATAACAATTATTTTTTCTTTGCGTTAAATCCACACTCATATAGTACATTGTATTTCTTAAATAAAATACCAGAAAAATATCTTGTATTTTGTATATCTTATATTGTTTGGTTTGTTTGCATGAACTTTCACCTGTCTCCACCGTATTTTATGCCTTGGGGCATAGCCATTTTGTTATGTTCATTAAAAACAGCTAAAAATACACAGTAATTCTTTATAGTGATCTTCTGGCCCTTAAAAACCTTGCAAACAGCAACAGCATATAGCAGATTATGTCAAATATGAAGATAATATTTAAACTTTTCTCCAAACCAGTATGCAAGGCAAAATCAATGTATTTTCTTATTGCTGATATACAGACTTGGCCTAAAACACAAAATGCCCATCGCTGTACATCCTGTAGATTAAGAGGTTACATAGATGCTTACTTAACATTTCATTCTTCAAAGAAAATAATACTTCATTACAGATCAGTAATTAATATTGCATACTAATCAGCCACCTGCTTGTCAGGGTTCGATAATTGGGCCGCCTGCCTTTACTCAAGAACAAGTTCCTGCCCCACCAACCAGCCTTCTGAAATAACCTGCATAATAGCTAGTTTGGTTAATAAACTCAAACCATTTTTTTCAATAAAGGATTTTTTCCTACTCTGAAACTCATTAAACCTCATTAAATTGAATTGTGTATTTTATTGTACATCATAATGTGTAGCAAATTAAAATGATTAAGGTTAGCATTTAGCACTTAATGTTGCTAAATATGTCACTTCTAATGGTGCTAAATATGTCACTTCCAAACGGTCGCAACAAACATTTGTCCTTCATAATGGCTACCATTTACAGACCACCGGGTCATCATATAGACTTCCTTAAAGAATTGATAATCCAAAAGATGCGCTACGTATAGCTTTTATGGATATCCTGGATTCGCTTGGTGTTAGCCAAAAGGTGTCAGGTCCCACACATAAATGTAAGCACACTTTAGACCTAATTCTATCTTTTGGACTAAACATAAACAACATAGAAATATTACCTCTGAGCGATGCTATTTCAGATCACTGCCTCATAACCTACACTGTACTTTTAGATAAACCCGCTCGTCCTACACCTCGGTTCAGATCAAGCAGATCAATCATCTCTACCACTAAAGATAGTTTTATTAACAATCTTCCAAATCTATATCAAACCCTTAATGTAATCAATAAAAATGAAGATCTTGACATTGTAACAGAAACATTAAACAAAGCCTTTTCAGGTACTTTAGAAGTTGTCGCGCCTATTAGATCAAAAAGAATAAAAGAAAGAACGCCAGCACCGTGGTATAATAACCACACCGCAGCCCTAAAAAAAGCAACTAGAAAAATGGAACGTAGATGGAGGACTACGAACCTAGAAGTATGGCGCGATGCATGGAAAGAGAGTACCACCAAGTACAAACAGGCTCTAAAAACCACCAAATCGTCCTATTTCAGCAAGTTGATCACAGAAAATCAAAATAACCCGCGATTTCTTTTTAATACAGTCGCAAAACTGACTAAAAACAAATCATTTACAGAAAAAGATGCTAAACTACAGCACGATAGTAACACCTTTATGAAATTTTCTGATAATAAAATCGAGCAGATTAGGGACAATATTGCATCTACACAGCCAGCCACCTCTATATCCCATAGTATCCCGTCCCGCATCATGCCAATAGTACAACTAGAATTATTTAATGCTATTAAAATGGATGAACTCAAAAAAATAATAAACTCATCAAAATCATCATCCTGTATATTAGATCCCATTCCCACAAAACTACTAAAAGAAAATATTATTAATTCATCCTTAGAATTAGGCTATGTTCCAGCAGCCTTTAAAATGGCAGTTATTAGGCCTCTCATTAAAAAACCTAATCTCGACCAGGGAGACCTATCCAACTTTAGACCAATCTCTAATCTCCCCTTCTTATCAAAAATACTGGAAAAGGTTGTGTCCAAACAACTACAGACATTCCTAGCGAAAAATAGCATCCATGAAAAATTTCAATCAGGATTCAGGCCCCATCACAGCACAGAAACAGCCATTCTCAGAGTGACAAATGACCTCCTTCTAGCATCAGATCGCGGTGAAACATCTATTCTTATATTACTCGACCTCAGTGCAGCTTTTGATACAATAGATCATACAATCTTACTCGATAGACTGGAAAACCTTGTTGGCATTAATGGTCAAGCCTTAGCCTGGTTCAAATCTTATTTAACTGATCGCTACCACTTTGTCTATGCTAACGAGGAAAAATCTTATTACTCTCAGGTAAAATACGGCATACCACAGGGATCAGTTCTTGGTCCCATTGTCTTCGCACTATATATGCTTCCCCTCGGAGATATTATTAAGAAACATGACATCAACTTCCACTGTTACGCTGACGATACCCAGCTTTATATTTCCTCAGAACCTGACAAAACCCACTGTTTTTCCAAAGCTAATAGACTGTATCAACGATATTAGAATATGGATGGCAAACAACTTCCTTCTACTTAACTCCAACAAGACAGAGGTTCTGATTATTGAACCCAATAGCTCCAAACACGACACGATAGTCCACAACATCTCTATAGAAGGCTGCACCATTGTCCCTTCTTCCGCAGTCAAGAACCTAGGTGTGATTCTAGATAAGAACCTGTCTTTCGATGGTCACATTTCCAATGTATGCCGAACTGCATTTTTTCACCTTAGAAATATTTCAAAGATGCGACACATGCTGTCTGTCTCGGATATAGAGAAGCTAATCCACGCATTTATGACCTCCAGAATTGACTACTGTAATTCATTACTGGGGGGGTGTCATGCAAAGCAAATAAATATGCTTCAGCTGGTTCAAAATGCAGCTGCTAGAGTTCTCACTAGATCAAAAAAGTACGACCACATAAGTCCACTCCTAGCAACACTGCACTGGCTACCTGTAAAGTATCGCATACATTTCAAAATTCTGTTAATTACATACAAAGCCCTAAATGGCTTAGCACCGTTATACCTCCATGAACTACTATCAGCATACAATCCATCACGGACATTGCATTCACAAAATGGCGGGCTGTTAATAGTTCCAAGAATATCAAAAAAATCTAAAGGTGGAAGATCCTTCTCCTACTTAGCACCAAAACTATGGAATGACCTTCCCAGTAAAGTCCGGGACTCAGACACACTCGAACTGTTTAAATGTAAATTAAAGACTTATCTCTTTAGCCTCGCATTCACATAATCTCAGATCCAACTCTCTAAGGCCGCAATAGTTAACTCAACTGGAACCGGGCACACACATACATACTGCATGTGTTATCACACATCTACTGCCTACATCTACATAGGAACGGCTGCTACGCTAATGCTATTCTGTTCTGTCCCCCTCTCTCTCTCTCCTCCTCTCTCCTTCTCTCTCTCTCTCTCTCTCTCTCTCTCTCTCTCTCTCTATCCCCCTCTCCCTTTCTCCAAGGTATCCCAAGGAATGAGTTCCAGCTGGCACAACACTGCCCCACCTGATGTCCATCCTGGTGCTGCTAAATGACGACTACCCCAGGACAACTTCCTGCACCTGTTAAATTAAAATCAAATCTACCACATCATACTTAACATATAACATTTTATTCACTCTCTAAAGTGATTTTCTGTATCCTACAATGTATGTTTCTGTATCCTGTAAACTGCATAGCGAGTTATAGATGCGATCAATGGCAAATTGTGTCCTTTATTACGGATTGCACATGCTACGGATTGCAACTATAACACATCATGTCAGGGTTTATTTTCTCTCTTAAAGAGTTTTTTTGAATCCCTGACCACTGACTGCTATCTGTCATTACATGTAAAGCTGCTTTGATACAATGACCTTTGTAAAAAGCGCTATACAAATTGAATTGAATTGAATTGAATTGAATTAACAAAGAGCTAATCCTTGTTGGTTGTGGCTATAGGGGAGACAGTTCCGGCCGGAAGTGACGCAAGTTTTGCGAACTCTCAAAAAAACAATTCGTGGAGAAATGGCGGCGGGATATTTTCAAAGATTTCTATCAAAGGGGTGTTTTGAAAGCAATTTTAAAGGCTTCGAGGAGGACACAATGACAAAGTTTATCGTTTGGACAAAGGACAAGGCTTTTGGTGTGGACGGTTAATTCTTTAATATTTATTGTTTTTCCTTGGATTAATTCTTTACTGTTCATTATTGTTCCTTGGGTTAATTCTTTACTGTTTATTGCTGCATTAATACTGTTCTTTAGGTTAATCACAATCCAATCATTTGGTAATGAATTAAACCAAATCCAAAAAAAAATTATTGTTGAAACCTTTTTTCAAATGTATTGAAATTAGTGAATGTTACAATTGTTGGCACTGTGTTTGTGCATGAGTGTTTGAATGTTGTTGTTATGGTGGTTGGCATTGTGTCTGTCTGTGTATGCATGAATGTTTGTGTAAAATAAAAATGTTTTTTTTTGTGCCAACAAATTGTATGTTTGCTCTGTTTTTTCCCTATTGTGTGTAGATACTGGTAATTGCAAGTCTAGTCTGCAATAACAGCATATGCAGCCATTTTTAAGACATTTATGTTGGGTAGTGGAAGGGTGTAGTACATGAGGATTTGACACATGAGTACTCTCATACAAACACAACTTACCAATTTTATTAATGACTTTTATTTAAAAAAAAAAACGGATTGTTTCGATTATGAATGCTGATTGCCTGAGCCCTCGTTCTCCTCAACATCATGGAGGGAGACAGACTTGCCACAAATTAGGCTGATTAAAGCTCTTAAAACTGTTCATTTATTTCACCTTATTTTATGTATTTTTTTGTGTTAAAGCTTTCGTTTTGTATTTATTTTTTTGTTACATTATTCAAAGTTTAAGTTTTACTGAATTTCCACTGAATGTATGAAAAGCACTCTTCAAGTACACCCTTATGATACTTTGGTGTTTATAAAATGTAAAAATCCCAGAAAAATATTTTTGTCTGCATTTGAAGAAACTGTGCTGGTCATCCTTTTCAAGAAATTACATTTAATGCCGTGGATGTAACTGCATGGTTTTAATTAGCAAGACATTATAAAAATTGCCACATTTTCTAAAACATATAATAAATAGCTTTTTTGTTATGAAAAAAAAGTTTCGTTTTAAAATTAAAGGTGTATGAAACCTGTATGAAGAGCAAATGTAAGGTAAGGGGCATATGAAAAGGAAAGGGGAAAATGATAGTGGCATTTTTCAATCCATCAAGCCAGAAAACGTTAAAATAGCCAAAGCAAATAAGCTAAAAGCTGCTCTTTGAGATGAATTCTTCCCTGACACATACATTTCTTACACTAACATTTTGAAAGCAACCTGATAAAATTGGGAGACTGCATTTTCAGGTAAATGTGTCTGCTGAAAGGCTGGAGTCACAACATCCAGACCCTTTTACAATACCTACAATATAGTGTTTTCTCCAGGGAAGCAAAGCAATTTTTCGGATTAGAAAATAATCAAGAGTATAAAATGACCAACAGTCCAACAGTGACATAAAGGCATTGTCTTTTTTGTCTCTGAGCTCACTGTGTTACTATTCAGATCATGAAGCACATGTCGATGCTTGAAGTATGATAATACAAATGTATTGTTAAAGGTTTTGTGAGAGTTGGCAATATTACCCTGTCAGATGCATGATGTTGGCAATCCTTTTATTTGACCATTTTTAGTCACATCAACTTTTGAAACGACTTCAAACTAAAGCTAGTACTTACTAAGCTAACTAACACCAACAAACATTTATTTCAAACATTTCTACAAGCTCCTTATGATTTTTTTCATTCCTGCCACAGAGGTGATATTTCTATCTAATATTTTTGTAGATTTTTTTACATCTATTTTTGTAGACTGCTGAATGTTTTTGCAGTCTAGAAATTAATCTTAAATTAATAATCTTTCATGTTTCAAAAAGAGATCCACTGCATGTCACAGATATGTAGTTTATGACGGTTTAACACAACATTCCCTAGTGTTTCTTATCTGCAAAGCCATAGGTCACTTTCAAGCATTACTTCATCAGAGCACCCGGGGAGGAGCCTGGATATTATTTTCACATCTGTTTATAAGAGCACAAAAGCCCCTTGGCATGGTGTGTGAGATGAATAAGATTTGTTAACAGTATAATAAATCCTTTCCCTGATTTGCTGTTGTTGCCATGTGTCATCTGTTATCGAGCAAAGGACACCCTAAGGAAAGTGTCTCATTACTGAGTCTCGGTACCGTCCCTTAACCCGTGTTGATCGTACGTGATTAATTCAAGTTAGAACATTTTTTAGCATAATGTGGAACGACAACGGCAATTTCATGATCGTCGACTGATACTGGAATACTAAACGGTCATACATGCTGATGACATGCATCCTTGGCTAACCTTGGGGAACACTAGCCAAAGATTGAATCTTGTGTGTTATGAATAAAGTTGGGTAAGAAATGAAAGTATTGCATTTTACTTACAAATTTGTCAATGCTTGTTACAAAGTTCCAGCTATATCACAGCGCTGGGACATCATGCTGTTGTTATACCATCACAACAGAGTGAACTCGCAGGTACTGCAGAGAAACCACAGAGGTAAACAAGATTACCATACAGTTACCATGGTGATGATATAGCCTGACTAAATAGCTTTGACAGGAAGACTGCAGTTTCCAACATGAAATCATAGAGCTACTATAGATAGTAGGATACGGCTTAAACGTGAGGGATTTGCATCTGCTGGTAGTCTGTTTTGCTCTGGCTCTGCTATTATCAAATAAAAACAAATCTAGCTTAATTTCATGCTTGCAAAAGCACCATTTAGTTCCTAATAAAACAAGCCCTAGTCATTATTATTCAGATAAACCTTGACCTGACTTACGAGTTACAATGTCCACATCAGCCTCGGCATTAATAAATAACCAAAGGCTGATCGTACAACGTGATAATGAAGTTGCAGTTAATTTAGCACCAAATTTTCCATGTGATGATGAAGTGCATATTTAAAACTGGCCAGACTGGGACAAGTGTTATATGTGCAGCTGTAAATGTCATGTGTTAATTTGGCGGGATTCATTATTAAATAAAAAACAGAACAAATCACCCATTGCATTTATTATATATGTATATTCAGTAATGAGTAGCATCTAATGTCTGGTTCAGACTACACGATTTTTTTTTGTCTGTTATGATAGTCACTGTGTCAGATTACGCGATTTTGACTCCAAAAATCTTGTCGTGTCCTGGACTTGAAACATGTCAGACTACACGTTGCTACGCGACCAATCGTCGCTTGTTGTCACTACGCGCATGAGAAACAAGAGTGTAAACAATGACTGAAGCGGCGTGTTTTGTACTGGCTGTCTTATGTTTAGAAAAGCGCAAAAAAGAAAGAAAACCCGAACATGGACACGTTCCTGGCTTGCTCGAAGAGGACAGTATGGGCTGTCAATCCTCCAAAGAGAACTTGAGGTAAAATATCGTTCTTTTCATATTAAATATTTTGGTATTAGCCAGTAACAAACGCAAGATCATCTCTCTTGTGTTTCGCCATGTTTGAAAAATGTGTACAAAAAGCGTCTGTGCTCCGATTGGTCAGCGTCACCCATGTGACGGAACCTATCGTGAAGGACCGCAAAAAAATTCAACATGCTAGTCTTTCTGCCGTGATGTCGTGAACTATGACATCACCGTGTTGTTCTGATGGCACATCATCATGTTTAATCTTAAGCGTGAGCAATGGAACTATCGCATGCTTAAACTTCACTTATTTCGGTTGTCGTATACTATGACACTATCACGAGATGAAACGATCAATTCTTGCGTCCGACCTCCGCATCCTTTGTGTTTGTCATTTACTTAATCCTCACTGACACCTTACGTGCCAGATTCGGGATAAAATCGTGTAGTCTGAACCAGGCATAATTCAAAGTATATTTCGCTTTGAAGCCCAGGCTGCTACAGCAAAAGGCAACACACCTTCATAATATGGAAATGAAAAAAAAAATGTATTCACTTCGTAGTAGAGGACCTGACATAAACTGACAAGAATGTATGTGCACTGTATTCTACTAAAAATGCATATTCGCAACTGCAAATAAAGCAAAAGCATTTTGTGTTTGCATATTTTATTATGTTTTGTCTTTACTTTAAAGTGATGGTAAAATGATTATGATCCCAACAAAACGTCTGCTTAGCACAACATTAGCACCTCATCGCAGGCATGTAAGTTAGGAAAAATAACACAATAAAGCTAAATTGTCACAAACTTGCCACATCAACAATATTATTATACACTGTTGGAAACTAAGCCTGAGTAAAATTTATTTTTCTCCATTCTGTTTGTTTGTCTTCCTCTTTCAGTATGAATAATTTATCCACCTCAGGAGGTGAACTACAGTCATCAGTCCCTCCCTTCCACACACCCAATGTCAATTTTCAGATGCACTGAATCTCAATTAAAACCAAAACTTTTGCTGGTGTGAATGCAGCAACTTTATTTCTCAAAGTTGCATATAACAAGAGGTACAACAGAAATACACTGTAATGGCCCCTCTGGAAAACTGGAGGCTTATTCTCCAACAAATATCAAGGAAATAATGGATCGTCCGGAAGCTCATGGCAAACCGGCCACTGAGGTGCCGGCCGGCACTGTGTGTATTAATCCTGGTGGTAATAATAAGTAATGAACTGTCACAATCTATTATGACCTCCGCAGTTTTATTACCGTGCTGTTCTGATGGCACATCATCATGTTTAATCTAAGCGTATAATGATAGTAAACAAGGAGATATCATACTTAGAGTTGCATACTAATTTTAAGGACTTGTCATATTATTGTCATATCTAAATGTATTGTGTTTGCTCTCATGCTTTGATGAACAAGAATGTAATTCAGTATGGGCACTGTATAAAAACAGCAAAAGTATTATTAGACTGTCTGTTTAGTATCTGCAAACACTTAAATTTCATGCTCTTCCAACAGACATTCTACCATCTATAAGTAACTTTGCAAGAACATGTCAGTTTGAAAATAAATGTGCAGTCAATATACAGATACCATAATTGGCTGCCATAATAAAATAAGCATCAGCACAAATCTTCTTTCTCATCTTTCCAAAGTTAGAGTAAAAATAAATGCTTAAAAGTATGTTTTTGACTTAAATCAAGATGTTAATTACCTCATTGTTTGTGAACAAAAGAGAAAAAAAGCCTTTCAGTCATGCACAATTGTATGTAACATTACATCTCTCCAAGCTGAACTGAAAAGAGACTGATCTTACCTTCCTTTGTCATGTCTTACCATGTAATTTCCATCCAGCAGTGAAATTGTACCAAAAAATAAGAAACAGCCCCTAACTGTTAAATTAAGGGTACTGATGCTATTGAGTTTTTTAAAATCTATTGATCTGACTCAGGCATCCTGGTGGGGAAAATCAGAGCTTAAATGACAAAATTGCTGCTTATCAAATGTAACCAAAGTTGAGGACAAATAAAGAAAAAATTAGACCATATAAGAAGATCATTTTTTCATTTATATGTTATTTGTTCAGAGTTTTATTTATAGTGTATAGCACCTGATAAGTACAGTTCTGCTCTGCTGACTTCACACATGCTCACACTTTTAATGATCCTCTGTTTGAATAGATATTCACTAGCAAGTTAAATTTGTTAAGAGAACGCATTGAAGTTTTAACAAAAAGTTTCTGAAAGGCTAACATGGCAGTACATTAACAGATTTACATTTGTCTCCTTGACTCTAATCATTAGCCTAACAATTTTTCTTGCAGATTTCCTTATTTTTCATTTCAATACATTTTCTTTTGTGTGATCTACATTTTGTTATCTTAAATTGATGTGTAATTTATACATTCTCAAATTTCCTTGTGTTATATTCAAGGTTTGATTCATTTCTCTCTCAGCATTTTAATGGCTGGAATGACCCAGATGTTTTTGTAGAACAAATTACAGCCTGTCCTAATTTCTCAGTTGTATTTATGTGTACCAAACTTTGTGTATTGCAAATTATAAAGATAGATACAGCTAACAGTTTATTTACTACGGGGGAGAAATTTATTTGTAAGCAAATATTGTGGCTGGACAGAACAGGAACTATGCATTACATCATGCATGAATCAGTCTATAAATGTAGAGCATTTAAAGACCAAACCATGTAGATTTATATATATACATGTATATGAAACAACAATTAGACACACTGTACAGGTTCCAAGGGCACACTTACATCAATGATAATATCATTCAGACAGACATTTCCTATACACACAGTTAATGCATTTACTCAGTCTCACTGACAGTCATGGTGAATTTCTTAGTACTAAAGTGTTCTCCACATCAACATTCACAGTTCTATTCCTGCCAGTTAACAGAGACGTCTTTGGATCGCTCTTTGCTCATGCATTCAGTCAGTATCCATGGTGAAGCTCGTGCTGGAAATGACTGAGGAATGTGTGCACTTGTAAGGACGTTTATAAGCCATTATCAGTACAGATAAGTCCTCTAATGCCTGACAGTAAGCAGTAAGGGTATATTAGGTATGGTATGCTTGACTCTGTGAATGACTAAAACACTGTCTTAAAGGTCAAATTTATCGATCCAGTCTACTTCCTGCTTTGAAATGAATTGTAACAGGCCTCTGCAATTAACTAAAAGCTGCAAAAGAGCGATGTAATTCATTTTCACCTGTTTTCTTTCCATTAAATCATCTTGAATTTTATCCTGTGTGAAGAAATCCAAAAAGTAATCTGTGTAAAGCAATTATTTAGCATTATTTATTAGGATAAGGGCTCATACTTTACAAATTATTCATGTTAATAAGATCCAGTGACAAATATGTTTAATATTATAGACAAATTGGTTCAGACTGGCAAAAGATTTGTGTATTTTCCGAAGGCAGCATCATTCAAAAACGCTTTTGCAGTGTCTAGTGTTGTAATATTATTTTTTCATTGACATATCAAAGCATAACTACATAGGATGATAAAAGCAGTCTCTTTGTTATCTCTCTTTAAAATACTGCATTTATTTAGCTTAGCCAAAATATTCTCCACAAAATTCATTTATTTTCATCAACTGTATAAAACAATGTTTCATTCATTATATATTCCATGAAATTTGTAAAAAAAAAAATTAACAGTTGTATGTCTCTAAAATTATTCATACTGCATAGCAAAATTGTTTACTTTTTTATGCTGTCATTACTTTTAAGTTATTCATCTCAATATGTTATTATTGTACGTTTCAGCATCTTTAACTACAAATAATATATTGGGTTTGCTGAGCACATCTGTTTACACCTTGAGGCCAAAAAAGTAGACATCTCGCTAAACCCTCAGGCCAAAGGTGCCAAATCCTCCTAATCTCCCACTCATCAATTTTGACCACAAAATCAATAACTGAATTATGTTTCCCGAAAAACCTGATGCCAATAACTAAACCAGTCAGATCCAGCAACCCATTTAACATTTTCAATTTGACAAACTTTTTCTGTGTTGTCAAGAAGAAACACTACGCTTAATTTACTCAGCACATCCAATTATAAGAGTCGAGCTAACAATGTCATAGCCCATGCAGAACACGTCAAAGATCGGATCGCTTCTGGCTCGCATGTACGGACTTGTTATTTTGACATGAAACACCTACGAGGGCTTAGAAGGATCAGTGTTTCTGCAGCTTACTGTTGTGCTGAGGTTTCCCGCTGTAATGATCCCTCATTAGATTGCTACCTTTAGGCATGCGAGACCTTCCCTGTGCTCAGATGTCAGGTGGACGATGGTGCAGTTGTTATAATAATTTACTGGCTGACAATTGTAAAGCAGCAACTTGTTCTTCTTGAACTGGAGCAATTGCCCTTGACGTTCATGTTATGCTGACTGATCTTCCATGTTGATCTTGTGTGTCTGACACTGCTAGATGTAGATTGTGATTATTATGTTGTGAATTGACTACAGTGATGTTTGAAACAGGGTCACTTCGGACAGGTGTTATGTTGCCATTGCTGGTACTATATATGGGGGTTTACAACCGAGAGAATGATGTCAACTTACTTTTGTTAGCAAAAAGACACATTTCACCCAGATATAAAAATGGTCTCTAGATTTACTCATCATTATGCCATCCCAGCTGTATATGACTTATTTTCTTCAGTTAAACACAAACAAATAATTTTATAAAAGCTATAAAAACAAATCCATCCATCATTAAAATAATCCAAATGAGGCATGTGTGAGTAAAGTTTGAGATAATTTTTATATTTGGGCGAACTACTACTTTGAAGGCATAAACTGACATTGAGGCCATATACTAAAAAAAAATTGCAGATGCATTTATCCAAAGCAACAAAACAACAATCAAGCGATTAACTGTCACCGTTCCTCAGGAGGAACACTTCACTTTAACTCACTTTAATATTTTATTGTTGAATTTTATTCTAATCATGACAAACTATGAATGGTTAAAGACTCAAGAATAAATATTTGACAAATTTTCATAACAATAAACATACATGGTTTTTTTTGTTAAAAAAATTTAATGTTACCGTTAAAAAATGTTTAAATGAAATGAAAAATGAAAATATATTTTTTAAAGATTTTATAATGTTTGAAAAAAATATCTAATATCTAAAAATTAAAAAAGTAGTTCAGATTAGTGTATTTTCATGTGTATACTTAATTTCTGCAGTGACAGTTATTAGGTTAAAGACTCAAAAAACATTTCATTTTCATAACAATAAACGTCTCAGGTTACGTATGTAACCCTTGTTCCCTGAGAGGGAACGAGACGCCATGCGCCAGCTTAATGACGCTATGGGGAACGCTTCTGCGCGGACCGCGCCTGAAGCTGCGATGTGCAAGATTGCCGAATGGCTAGACTGAACGTCAAGGGCGGGTGACGTCAGGACCAGGAAGCTATAAAAGAGCGTGGAACGCACACACATTCAGCGTAAAGTGCCGAAGCTGCGCCCAGGCACGCAGGGAGTATGGCCGGAAGACGCAGCGTCTCGTTCCCTCTCAGGGAACAAGGATTACATACGTAACCTGAGACGTTCCCTTTCGAGGGAACTCAACGCTGCGTCAGTGAATGACGCTATGGGAACGCTAATCCTTAACGCCGCCCGTGCGAGCAAGTCCCTGGAAGTGTGAATCCGTAGAGCACAACAAGAGGAACTACCTCGACAGGTTAAGCCAGAACGCCATAAGGGAGTGAGACGGCGAGATTTCCTGGCCGTTTACAACTACTCCGAGAAGGCCCCTAAGGGCAAGAACATACAGGGAATACACGGCGAGATTCACTGGCCGGTAACCAAATAAGCCGAAACGCATGGGCTCACCCACTGCGATGGAAGTCACCAGGCCCCACCGGGCCCCCGGGGAAAGTGCAAAGGAGCAGAAACCCAAGTTCAGGTAGCTGGCTTTCAAGCCAGAACCGCAAAGCTGGAAACACACGGTGAGACTCAGCTGGCCGGTGTCCAAGTACAAGTCGACCCCTCAGGGCCGAGGTGCATGGGAACCCCTGGCACGGGGTCCTGGCCCTCGAGCCAGGCCCCAAAGAGGACGAGAGACAAGACTCCACTTGCCGCAAGTCAAATAAATAGAATACACAGCGAGACTTCCTGGCTGTCATTCGTAGAAAACAAGTCCCTTAGGGCTGCAGAACATGGGCACCTGGCGTGGAAGCCAGGTCCAAGTCATAAAAACGCACGAACGTGAGCGGCGAGGACCAGCCGGCCGCGTTACACACATCTTTGAGCGTAGCCCCTGACCGTAAGGCCTTAGAGGCCGCCATACCCCTAGTTGAATGAGCTTTGACAGACAGTGGAGACTGCTGTCCAGAGGCTCCGTAAGCCAGTGAGATAGCCTCGACTATCCACCTGCTAAGAGATTGTTTGGTCGCCGACACTCCAGTGCTGGGAGGACCAAAGCAAACAAACAACTGCTTAGACTTTCTCAAGGGAGCAGTTCTGTGAACGCAGGCGTCCAGTGCTTGCACTGGACACGAAAGATTAGCTTTCTCCTGGTCCGAATCCTGGAAGGGAGGAGGACAGAAGGCCTGCAACGTAATGTGCCTCGGCACATTGGTGGGTACTTTCGGTACATAACCTTCTTTAGGGTACAGAAAAGCCTTAACCATGCCTGGGGAAAAAGCCAGGCAAGAAGGAGAGACTGAGAGAGCTTGGAGATCACCAACTCTCTTCAGGGAAGATACTGCCAGCAAGAAAACAGTCTTGAGGGTCAGGAATTTGACCGAAACGGCCTCAATGGGTTCGAACGATGCCACCGACAACCCTTGAAGTACCACCGCCAGATCCCACGTGGGAACTCTGGCACGTAACACCGGCCTCAGCCTCCTAGTGCCACGGCGAAGTGTATAACCAGCGGTCTCGACCCACAGACTGGCCGTGGACAAGGCTATGAAAGGCAGATACGGCAGCCGCGATAGACCTTGACCGTAGAGGGCATAAGCCCCGAAGAAAAACGATCTTGCAAGAATTCCAGAACCACGCTTAATCGGCAGTTAACTGGATCTTGACGTCGATCTGAACACCAGGAAGAGAAGACTTCCCATTTCAAAGGCGTACAGCTTCCTCGTGGAGGGAGCCCTGGATTGCAAGATGGTTGCTACAACCTCGGTCGAGACCCGAGCCGACGGGCTGGCCCTCAGGGGCCAGACCCACAGTTTCCACATCTCTGGGCAAGGGTGCAGAACAGTGCCTTGCTCCTGAGACAGAAGGTCTTTCCTGAGCGGCAGCCTCAACGGGTGCCGCCGAGGAGTGCTATCAGGTCCGAGAACCACACTCGGGCCGGCCAGCCGGGTGCCACCAGTAACAGGCTTAATCCTGTGCTGGCGCACCCGCTCCAGGACTCCCGGAGCAGAGCGATCAGGGGAAAAGCGCATAAGCGTAGCCTCGGCCACGGATGTACGAGAGCATCCAGCCCCAGAGGGGCTGGAGGTACTAGGGAGAACCATAAAGGACAGTGCGTCGTCTTCTGAGACGCAAACAGGTCCACTTGTGCTGGGAGAAAGGTATCCCAGATCAGATTCACCACCTCGGGTGAAGTCTCCATTCCCCGGCCTCGCCCCTGCCCTCGACACAGGGGCCCGGCTCCCACATTCAACCGTCCGGGATGTACGCTGCTCTGAGTGAGAGCAGCTTCCCTTGGGACCACAACAGGATCTGGTGTGCCAATTTGTAAAGAGGGCGCGACCGCAGACCACCTTGATGGTTGACGTGTTGTCCGTCAGGACCAACACGTGGTTGTTGCTGAGATGAGGAAGGAACTGCCTCAGTGCAAGCCATACCGCCAGCAACTCTAGGCAATTTATGTGCCACTCGAGCTGGCGGCCCCTACATAGACCTCTGGAGCAGCGGTCTTCCATTACCGCGCCCCAGCCTGACAGGGATGCGTCTGTCATAAGCGTTACGCGACGACATATTGACCCCAATGTCGGGCCCTGGGAGAGAAAGCCAGGTTTGCCCCACACCGCTAGTACCCTCAGACACCTGTGGGTGACCTGAATGATGCGGGAAGGGTTCCCCCTCGGGGAAAACCCTTTGGATTTGAGCCACCATTGGAGAGGTCTCATGTGTAGCAGGCCCAGAGGTATGACGCTGGCTGCCGCTGCCATGAGACTGAGTATGTGCTGCCAGTGCAGGACTGTGACTCGTTGATGCAATTTGAGCCCCTTGACGGCTGCCTGAATGGTTTGAATGCGCACCGCAGCAAGGCGGGCAGACATGACCCTCGAGTCCCATTCTACGCCTAGGAAAGTTATTCTCTGAACTGGAGAAAGTGAACTCTTCTTGGCGTTCAGCCGTAACCCCAACTCCTTCATGTGAGCGAGAACAACATCTCGATGTTGGACCGCTAAGGCTTCTGACTCTGCCAGAATAAGCCAATCGTCTATGTAGTTCAATATTCGAATGCCCCGTGTTTAACGGGCGACAGGGCAGCATCTACACATTTGGTAAAGGTGCGAGGTGACAGGGCTAGACCGAAGGGGAGAACCCGATATTGGTACGCTACGCCCCCGAAAGCGAACCTCAGGAACTTCCTGTGCTTCGGTAGGATGGAGACATGGAAGTATGCGTCTTTCATGTCTATTGTGACCCCTTGGGGCTGGCATCTGGTTTTAAGTCTTGTATTAGGTCGGTACCCAGAGCTAAATTTGCTGGGGTACACTTAAGTTGGGCTTACGCTACTCGTGATGGTACCCTGACACCAGTGCGCCCAAGCAGGGCTGGAACAACGCTGAGCATCTAGAGAAGGGTACGGGACAGGACCGGGCGCTGTATGATGAGGCGTTAACCGCCTGCTCCCAGGGGCTTTATGGGGACAGGCTGACGCCAGCGCAGTCAGGTGCCCCGCCTCTTGGTCCCTCGGCCGCCTTAGCCGAATAAGCCCTCAGGTCCGTTTTCGGCTGGGAAGGGCGATAAGGCCTCCCAGAGCCCCCACTGACGCTGTGGTGGGGCTCACTCTCCTTCTGCCTACCTCGGTAAGCAGAGGTGGAGGGCTGGGGCTGCTCCCCGCCCAGCAGCCTCAGCACCTCGGATGACGGCGAGGATAAACCGCGAGAAGGCTGCGGCCTGGTTTCTTTCGCTTCCCGAACCTGTCGACGCACGGAATTAACCGCGATCGCCGTAACAGGCCCCGGGATAGCGCGGGCATCAAGCAGCAGGGTCTTATCGGCTGCTTTGATGCCAGAGAGGTTTAACCATAAATGCCTCTCCAGAGCCACCAGGGCAGACATAGATCTGCCCACAGCCTTGGCTGTTTCGGATGGCACGGAGAGACACATCAGTGGCCCGGCGCGAGCTCACGAATTTAACCGCGCCCTGGTCCACACCCTCACCTTCATCTAGCTCCCGCAGCAGGTCAGCCTGATAGGCCTGGAGCATGGATATCGTAGTGTAGGCATGCCCCAGCCTGACCTGCTGCGAATACGCTTCCCCACCAAAGCCCAGGTGGTTCTGCACGGCTTTGAGGGGAGAACCGGGCTTTGAGCGACGCATGCCGCAACCGGGGACAGATAGCCCGAAGCGCCTGCTCCACCGCTGGCATCGGCCATACACCAGGTGCTCGATGCCCCCGCAATGTTGGAATACACCGAGGTACGGGGACTGTGAACACGGGCCGAATATGGTCTATTCCACGAACCTGATAACTCGTTATGTAGGTCGGGAAAGAATGGTAAGCCCCGGCGGTGAGGTGGCATTTTTGGTTTGAGAAAGCGCTCATCCAGCTTGCTAGGCTGGCGAAGCCGGCTTCAGCGGCCAGTCGAAGTTTTAGCTGGGCGACTGTCCGCTACCACCTCAACCAGCTCTTCATACATAGGGGACGCCACTTTCCCCGCGGCCACACTCTGCAAATCTCCCTCCTCAGAGGAAGACAGCAGAAAATGTGGACTCCCCCCACTGGCAACAGGAACCGCAGCACGGGCTTGTTGACCGAGGTGGAGAGAGGACGAAGCGGAGAGGGGAGGAGAAAGGGCCGGGCCCGTCTGCATCACATCGGCTAAGTCCATCTGCGATCCCCATGACGGTAGCCGCCGCCCTGCCTCGGCAGGACCGGCGCCGCCATGAGAACCGCCAGGCTGGGCATGTTTATTTGCACATGCCAGTCGAGAGCGAAGAGTGCGGAGAGGGAGAGCTTCACAATGCACACAGTCGGCGCCTCAAAATCGGGCATGATCCACCCCCAAACAAACAACACAAAACTCGTGAGAATCCCCACTCGTTATAAAGCGAGCACATGGGGGAACACACGGTTTGAAAGACATTATTTGTATAAACTTTCTTTCTCTCACACAACACACACTCAGTTAATGGTGTTTTCGAGCGCCCTACACATTCACACACACGCGCAGCTGAAGGCACAAATGCTGAATGTGTGTGCGTTCCACGCTCTTTTATAGCTTCCTGGTTCTGACGTCACCCGCCCTTGACGTTCAGTCTAGCCATTCGGCAATCTTGCACACGTGCTTCAGACGCGGTCACGCAAAGGCGTTCCCATAGCGTCATTCGCTGACGCAGCGTTGAGTTCCCTTGAAAGGGAACAGATATGTGACCCAGTCTGTAAAAACCCAGCTAAAGTGATTTTTCTGTTTTCTACATAAAATCATCCTACATTTTCTCTGAGTAAGGTCATGTCAAAGATTGAAATCATAATGAAATTAATAGGTAAAATGAAACTTTGATGCTCATTATCTCAGACTTTAGCCTATGTGACACAGACAGGTCACATATTTTTTAAAAATAAAAAAGATTAAAAAAATGTAAAGAAATTCACAAGGACACAAAAATACTGTATAACATGTGCTATAAAAAGCTACAAAGTTTTAACAACTGCTAAAGACCATATCTGTTGGAGAGAAACAGAAAAAAAGAGTAGATATAGATTTGTTGAGAAGTCAACATGTTCCTATCAAGTGTTAACAGAAGAACAGAGGAAAACAATAGCTGCATTTTAGACCTCACTTTCAGAGGCTTAATGGTTTGATCTCTGTCCCCGATATTCCATTTCACATATGGTTATCACAATGCTGACAATAACCCGTCCTCTGAACCCATATCTGCTGAGGGCTTAAGTGTTGTGTTGACCTCGTACTCTGAGACCTCTTGTCCTGTCTGAATATTGAGACAGGTCTGTGCTCAAGTCTGAAGATTGTTAAATTGAAACACGTGGACAATCTCCAATAGCCATTGTGGACAATCTCCATTGTCTCCTTAAAGAATGTTCAACATTAACAATACTATCAGAAAATACAGCAAAATTGTCCCTGATCCTCAACCTCATGTCTATAGCCAAAGATTTTAATAAAACTTAGCTGTCACATGGAGCTAGCCCTACTGTAAGACTTTCCATGCTGCTATTTCATATGCAGTACCACAGACTACATATCTGTCTATGAAAGCACAATGTTAAAATTTAAACAGAAAGCGGAGATGAAAATGGCAGTGCTTTAAATGCGAATGTGACAAATCCCTTTGTGTTATAAGGTTATTGAGCAGCACAAAGGTCAGATCTTATAGCATTCATGCATTACTCAGTCTACCAATATCAAGGCGGGTCAGCGTCTAATTTGTTCTCCTGTGTATCTCCCGTCTTCATTCTTCAAAGTTGCAGCGTGAAGAACATAGAAAATAGCCTTCCATACTGAAGAGTACTCTCTGGTCTGTCCGCTGCGCGGTGAGATCATTGATACAATTGTCTTCTTGTCCTATTGCGGTATCAGTAATGCTTTCTGTGGGCCATAGCACTCGGTCTGAATAGCTGGTGAGACGGCACCCAGCACTGCAATAATCCGACTGACTCATGGTGCGTGTATAAATTATTTCTTTTAATCTACTAAAGCTGCAGTGGCAATGAGCAGAATCACTAATTCTTCTTCATTATAAATCAAGCGGCTGATGTAGAAAGGGTCAGATTGGCTGAGATGCCCTCATAGCTCCTCATTCTCTTGCCAGCCCAACCACACACATCTGTCTCTTTGTCCTTTTACTTGCCTGAGTTTCATTATGTGGCTTAAAAATAATGTTTTAAAAATAGTACATTAAAAAAACAAAAATAGTACTGAACGTACTTGAAGTTATATTAATGCAAAACAAGATGTATCTAATACTATAACTGTGAATCCAGATAAAAAAGCTTTAATGCTAACCACAATGCATTAAAAAGTTCCTGATGGTAAAGCTTTTATATGAAACAATATACACAACTCAAACATTCCATACTGTATTTCTATCCTCCAACTGTGTTTGAATAAATGTGAAATACTGTCTGGTAAAAACTATGAACCTCCAAAACAATTTATGAGCATCTGCTCTACACAGAACTGAGTTGTTTCCAATGAATGTTTTGTTGTTGTGTAATCCCAAAAGGCACAAAACACCAGTTTTATTAAAAAAAGAAAGAAAGATGTTTAGGCCAGGAATTTGACAGTACAAATTGTAGTAAACAGCAATTTTATATTTTACTTGTGTTGAAAATGTGTCACATTGTCATGATAACTGAGACTATGGTGGAAAGTGTATAAACTGAGAACATTTTATGACTTGCTGACAAGAAACTGTAAACATTTTAATTAAAGCTATATCTGTGTAACTGAACAAAACAGATTTAGAAACACTGTTAAACAAAAAACAAAAACATAAAACATGGCCAAAAACAATCTAAGTTTTACATTTCTTATGGCTGCAATAAAATTGTTCAAACCTACATAGATCAGATTTGTGGCTCGGTCTGCAGATCATGGCACACAGAAACCAAACAAACATGGCTAACAGGGATGGAAGTGTCTTAACAAAGCGGTCTGAAAGGCCAGCTGTCTAAACAGATCTAAAGATGAGGAAACATTTCAGGACCTTGGACTGAACAGTGACATGGAGGCCAAAAAGCCAAAAGTTTTTCTTTACAAACTCAACATAAAACTTGTTGTTATAGTTAACTGTTATAGTTCTGTGTTGTGATATAATATAATATGCCACTTTCTATTAATAGGGTTCAAACTTGAATTCTAAAGAAGTCATTTTTTCTCAACAAATGGTAAGTGAGAAGAGATTTAGAAAATGATTATCAAGGTCACACTTTTTTCAATACATAACAATCAATATGATTTAAAAAAGAGTCATTTTTATTTATTTTATATTTTTGAAATGTTTAATGTAAATGTTTAAATATACTTTTATATCAAATGTATTAAATAAGTCAACTGATTGACAAAATTATGACACTGTATTATAATTTAGATTTTTGTTTTGAAGTACAGGGTAGATACTGACATTTTGTTGTGCATTAAACTACCTTTTTAACTGGATTTACTTTACTAAAATCGTTACAGTTTTACGCTGTTTGTTAAAAGTGATCAAGCATTTCTTCTACATTGCAAAAAAAGAGGAAAAATGGCATCTCTCACACATACACAGTACCATCACACAATTTCTGCTTTAGCAACCTTTATCACGGGTAAAATAACTTTTAAATCACAGCTCCTTGTTTAAAATATTCGCTCATTATGTGAATAGAGAAAAATTGTTTCCCATGGTTATTTTCACAATACATAATCACTCATTGTACTCCCACTTTGAGCTTAACACCTGACTGAACTCATGGCTTTGTCTTTAGCATTTTCTCTTGCGCATCCGTGTCGTTACAACGTTCAACCCAAATCAGTGCTACCGAGTGTGAGAGGATGTTAAATAGCTATCTGTGTATCTCGCTCCTGCGCGGGACCGCTTTACATCGCTGACATTTAGTGTTCGCCCGTCTCCATACCCGCCACTTTCATTTTCATTTACCCTGCCATGCGTGGCTTTACATGCTTCGAATAACACTAGAGAAAAGGAGCGTGAAATAAACGACCGTAAATGATCTGCCGCATGTGATAATTGTTAGGTGCAATCCATTAGTCTTAACATTCCGACTGAGGCTATGATTTAATGGCACGTGTATTGGTGAATTAATGGCTTGTCTCCAAGGATTTTTGTATTCCTTTTTTATTTGCCTTCAATTAAGTCACATTGTTAAATGTGCTAAACTGCTTTGCATCTTGCGTTTGAGGGTGATGCTGCAAAAAACAGCAAATGACTGATGTGAGACTGTTTAACTTAATTAGTGACTCATTACTATTGGCAATGTGGAGGACACTGATTGGATGAAGAGCGCATCAGACTCATTTCATATCCATATGTAGAGCTGCTGAACCATATGTCCAACCTAATATTGTATGTGTTTTTTATGAGGTGGGTAGCTCATATGAATTCCTACCACAGTAGTTCAAAAAGATACCATTATTAGAAAATAGAAATGATAAAACCCCACCCCTAACCCCTTACATGTATGAATTAGCCACCTTGAAAAATATGTACAAATCCCAGTGAGACTGTGAGCATTGCATCGTAGTGGTTAATAGTAGTAGCATAGAAGTCTGGCGTTAAAGAGCTGGAAAAGCAACTTCGACCAAACTTCCATCCTGAGGACGCTGGCCTGGTGATGGTCAGAAACTGCTATTGGATATTAGAGTCAGAGAATCATAAGTTTTGACATGAGAAAGCAAGCGGTCAAAGTTTGGCTTCTTCAGTAGCTTTAGCCTCAGGCCATCCACAGTCTTCCTGCAAGAGCGGGTGATTTGTGGCCTAGAAAAGAGGTGGTCAGGATGATGTCAGGGTTCATAACAAATAACAAATAATAAAAAATCAATTTAAAAAAATCAACAAACTGCAAAAACCTACTGTAAGCACCCCTATGGGCTTGCTTTTAACACATACTTTTATCCAAAGTGACTTAAGCTATACAATTTATCAATACGTGTGTTAGCTGGGAATTGAACCCATGACCTCTGCCATGTTAATGCAATATGCTTCCAATTGAGTTACAGAATTAGCCACAGGCAAAGGTCTATGTGAAACTACAACAGATTCCCACTGGTGATGCTGTGACTATACCATCTGCCTGCAAAAAAGCATCTTTTTCTTTTGACCCCCTTTTAGAAAAAGTAGTTGTTAACTGTTTTCTTATTAGGTTTTGATACTGTACCTGTACATGTATGTGTCATCCATCATATTGTAAATGAACATTTTCTGTATTTTCTTTATTATTCAGTGTTACAATGCAGGCTGTATTTGGGCAGATTATGTTAAAGTTGTACCTAATAAATATATATCTAAAATGTTCTTGTGTCTTTTGTGAGGTAATTGTTTTTTATCAAGATGGATGAAGTGAAATTACATCAGTAGGACATTTTCTGACATTTTCTTTCATCATCCACTGCACCAACTAAGGAATCATGTTTTATGTCCATATTCACCTACGGTATGATAAGTGAAATGTAAAATTTTACCATTACCTGATGTAATGATGTACAAGTCACATTCTCTTTAGTGCTTTAGAGTAAACTGACTGAAAATCAACATTCTAAAAGAGCCAACAAATCTTTGTGGCTTAGAAAATAGCTTAACATAGTTGTTGTTAAAGGCCGGACCAGCTTTAAAGATAAGACCACAAACTGAATTGGCGTGGGTTACTTCATGAAAGCATTCTGCAAAAACTTCTATTGTTCCAAAGCAATTAGAATATGCAATTAACCATTCAGCAATGCAATAATTGTAAAGCTAAAAAATTAAACAATTTCTGACTGAGAAATGTTCTTTCTGATTGAACAGAGATGTATTTTCAGTACCTTCAGAATAGATGTAGGCTTAGGTACAAAAGAGGTATGTTAGTGTGTGATAAAATGTTGAGAAACATGCATTTGTACACATATGTGCATAGAGGATTTAGTTTTAAAATGATCAAAGATATACTTTAACTTTTATTCACTTAGCAAATGGTTTTATTCAAAGCAGCTTACAAAGATCACTTGACATTTTGTCAATGAGCCAAAAATATTTACAAAGGGGTTTATAAAGCTATGTTCACGTACAAGACTAAAGCTGAAGCTAGGTAAAGTGTTTTTTCAAAATATATATAAAAATGTTGTCTGACATCTGAATGAATATGTGGAGAATTGCTTGGTAATTTTAAGAATATGCAGCTTTTCGGACATGTACATTCTGAATGACAGGAAAAGCATATAATCAATTAATGCTTAAAGTATATAAAATAAGGTTTGTAAGAATTGCCCTAGCAGTTCCCATTTTTATAATAAGATAGCAAAATGTCTGATATGGCCTACTGAACAGGCCTAACTCTAATGCTACTGAGCATTTTCTGACATGCTGGTTTTCTGCTTGTCACTTTCTATCTTTAAATTTCTAATTTTCTAATTTCCTAACATAACTGAGAAGTTAACCCATTTTTACAACCAAAAAGCAGAACATAAATATTAGTTTTGGTTCCACTGGTTGGGCTTGAACCACCAACCAACTGAACTTCTACTGAGCAGTCTTAAACCCTAAGCTACTGAGCATTTACTGGCATGCTTGTTTTCTGCTTGTCCCTTTATATCAGTAAAGTGTCCACCATTGGAGGGGGGGAACACATCCTGACAGCTGAGAATGTTTCTGTCAGATAGTGTTCCCCCTCTATTCCATGAGACAAAAAGTTCATATATGTTTCAAATTTATAGTGCTTACTTCTCAGCCCACAACAAGTAGGTTCTGAGATTTTCAGCCTTCTAATTATAAATGTGTTAAACATAAAATGGGGGAACACATTATAACTGAGAAGGTTAGTTAAATTCTCCATATATACAACCAAAACCAGAACATAATTATTAGTTACGGTTCCATAGGTTGGGCTTGAACCACCAACCAACCAACTGAACTTGAACTTAACTGAACTTTCTGCTTGTCGCTTTCTATCAGTAAATTTGTCCACCATAGTGGGGAACTCTTGCCAGATAGTGTTCCTCTCTTTTCCATGAGACAGAAAGTTCATACATGTCTCACATTGAAACTGCTTACTTTTCAACCCACAACAAGTAGGCTTTGATATTTTCAGCCTTCTGATGCTACATGTCTTCATCATATCATATTGGAACATATCCAGATTTCCCTGTTTTCCACAACACAGATAATTCCTACGTGTTTCAAATTTATTCTGCTTACTTTTTAGCCCACAACAAGTAGCTTCCGAATTTTCAGCCTTCTGATGCTAAATGTGTAAATGTGTAATTTGACCTGTAAAATAAGGTTTATTTTCACATTTGTATGTCAATTTTATCCATATTGTAAGCAACTTGGTCTATTGAGTACAACTGCATAATGCGTAACACATATATCACTCATTTCACAGTGATGAAGTCAAATGAACACTGACCAACATGTTCAATAATCATTTCAACAGGAGGTAATGCCTCCAGTGAACATTAGCCACTTGCCCCTGAGGACTAAAGCAAACAAAACGATGAATCGCCCACCAGTGTAGTTTGTCTTTCTGGCTGGAGGGCGCAAGTTCAATGTTTGTTGATGTAATGGAAACTGCTGTGGTACCTGTAGATGAGTCATGCAGGGCCGAGTCATTATTTTTCACCTTTACATTAAATAATGGGTCAAATAAAAACGCTGATTTTAAGCAAAACACATTGTTAGCAGTTAGCCAGTGCTTGTGTCTTATCAGGTGCTTATCATTATACTGTAGAGTAGCTGTTTGTTCTATGAGTGTAATCCATTGAAATGAATAGTAAGGATTGTTACAAGTTGGCACAAGTACATATTTGAAAGGCATAGTTTGCCTGATGGTTAAAAAAAGGTAGTACTGAAACTTAACACTTTCTTAATTGTATTCCACACACAACTCTAAATTGCGCTTTCCAGTCATATAACAGTTTTATTTTAATCCACCTGGTACCAATTAGTTCACAAGTTTGTGACTTTACATAACTGAAGTGGACTGGAGTTTTAAAGTTTTGAGCTTTATTTAAAATTCTTTAAAAGTTACTTAAGTCTTACTGTATATTCTTAAAATGTGCATTTTGTCAAATGTGTAAAAAAGAAACACAACAGGAGTTCCGTTTCAAGGGAACTCAACGCTGCGTCAGCGAATGACGCTATGGGAACGCCTTTGCGTGACCGCGTCTGAAGCACGTGTGCAAGATTGCCGAATGGCTAGACTGAACGTCAAGGGCGGGTGACGTCAGGACCAGGAAGCTATAAAAGAGCGTGGAATGCACACACATTCAGCTTTTGTGCCTTCAGCTGCGCGTGTGTGTGTTTGGTGAATGTTTAGGGCGCTCGAAAACGCCATTAACTGAGTGTGTGTTGAGAGAGAAAGAAATAATAATAATAATGTCTTTCAAACCGTGTGTTCCCCCATGTGCTCACTTTATAACGTGTGGGGATTCTCACGAGTTTTGTGTTGTTTGTTTGGGGGTGGATCATGCCCGGTCGGCGCTTGAGAGCGCCGACTGTGTGCATTGTGAAGCTCTCCCCCTCCGCACTCTCCGCTCTCGGCTGGCATGTGCAAATAAACATGCCCAGCCTGGCGGTTCTCATGGCGGCGCCGGTCCTGCCGAGGCAGGGTGGCGGCTTCCGTCATGGGGACCGCAAATGGACTTAGCGGATGTGATGGAGAGGGGCCCGGCCCTTTCTCCTCCCCTCTCCGCTTCGTCTTCTCTCCATCTCGGTCAACATGCCCGTGCTGCGGTTCCTGTTGCGGAGTCCACACTTTCTGCTGTCTTCCTCTGAGGAGGGAGATGTGCAGAGCGTGGACACGGGGGAAAGTGAGCGTCCCCCCATGTATGAAGAGCTGGTTGAGGTAGTAACGCGGGCAGTCGCCCAGCTCAAGCTCGACTGGCCCGCTGAAGCTGAAAGCTCTCGCCAGCCTAGCAAACTGGATGAGCGCTTTTCTTAAGCCTAAAACGCCACCTCACCGCCGGGGCTTACCATTCTTTCCCGACCTGCATAGTGAGCTATCAGGTTCGTGGAATAGACCTTACTCGGCCCGTGTTCACAGTCCCCGTACGTCAGTTTATTCCAACATTGCGGGGGCATCAGAGCACGGGTATGACGTGATGCCAGCGGTGGAGCAGACGCTTGCGGGCTATCTGTCCCCGGTTTCGCATCGTCGCTCAAAGCCCCGGTTCTCCCATCAAAGCCTTGCAGGACTACCTTGGCTTTGGTGGGGAAAGCTTATTCTGCAGCAGGTCAGGCTGGGGCATGCCTTCACACGATCTCCCTGCTCCAGGCCTATCAGGCTGACCTGCTGCGGGAGCTCGATGAAGGCGAGGGTGTGGACCAGGACGCAGTTCGAGAGCTGCGCCGGGCCACTGATGTGTCTCTCCGTGCCATCCGGGAAACGGCCAAGGCAGTGGGCAGATCCATGTCTGCCTTGGTGGCTACGGAGAGGCACCTATGGTTAAACCTCTCTGGCATCAAAGCAGCCGATAAGACCTTGCTGCTTGATGCCCCGCTGTCCCCCGGGGGCCTGTTCGGCGATGCGGTCAATTCCGTCGTCGACAGGTTCCGGGAAGCGAAGAGCCAGGCTGCGGCTTTTTCGCAGTTTTTCCCTCGCCGTCATCGGGGTGCTGAGGCTGCTGGGGGGGAGCAGCCTCAGCCCTCCACCTCTGCTTACCGAGGTAGGCAGAAGGAGAGTGTTTCCTCCCGAGCTCCACCACAGCGTCAATGGGGCTCTGGGAGGCACTCTCGGCCCCGCCCTTCCCAGCCGAAAACGGACCTGAGGGCCGTTATTCAGGCTAAGACGGCGGGGACCAAGAGGCGGGGCACCTGACTGCCGCGGCGTTAGACTGTCCCCGCAAAGCCCCCTGGGAGCGGACCGGATAACGCCTCATCATACGGCGCCCCGTCCCGTACCCTTCTCTAGATGCTCAGGGTTGTTCCCACGCCCTGCTTCGGGACACACTGGCGTCAGGGTACCATACCCTTCTCAAGTGTACCCCAGCAATATCAGCTCTGGGTACCGACTTAATACAAGACTTAAGACCAGATGCCAGTCCTCTTGTGAACTACCTGGCAGGGTGGAAACTTCTGCCAAACATTTCACGTTGGGTTCTACGCATAGTAGAATTCGGGTATACGATTCAGTTCGGGCACAGCCCGTCTGCGTTCCAAGGGGTGGTGTCCACCACGGTGGGTCCCCACCAAGCTCTGGTCATGGAACACGAAGTACAGACTCTCCTGGCAAAGGGGGCCATAGAGGTAGTTCCCCCTCCAGAGAGAGAAGCGGGCTTCTACAGCCGCTACTTCATAGTTCCCAAGAAGGATGGAGGCTTGCGGCCTATTCTAGATCTGCGCACCCTGAATCTTTCAGTAAAGAAGCTGAAGTTCAAGATGCTTACACAGATTGTGTCTCAAATCCGTTCTGCGGACTGGTTTGTCACAATAGACATGAAAGATGCATACTTCCATGTCTCCATCCTACCGAAGCACAGGAAGTTCCTGAGGTTCGCCAGGCGAAGGCGTACCAATATCGGGTTCTCCCCTTCGGTCTAGCCCTGTCACCTCGCACCTTTACCAAATGTGTAGATGCTGCCCTGTCGCCGTTGCGCTTACGGGGCATTCGAATATTGAACTACATAGACGATTGGCTTATTCTGGCAGAGTCAGAAGCCTTAGCGGTCCAACATCGAGATGTTGTTCTCGCTCACATGAAGGAGTTGGGGTTACGGCTGAATGCCAAGAAGAGTTCACTTTCTCCAGTTCAGAGAATAACTTTCCTAGGCGTAGAATGGGACTCGAGGGTCATGTCTGCCCGCCTTACCACAGTGCGCATTCAAACCATTCAGGCAGCCGTTAAGGGGCTCAAATTGCATGAACGAGTCACAGTCCTGCACTGGCAGCACATACTCGGTCTCATGGCAGCGGCAGCCAGCGTCATACCTCTGGGCCTGCTACACATGAGACCTCTCCAATGGTGGCTCAAATCCAAAGGGTTTTCCCGAGGGGAACCCTTCCTGCATCATTCAGGTCACCCACCGGTGTCTGAGGGTACTAGCGGTGTGGGGCAAACCTGGCTTTCTCTCCCAGGGCCCGACATTGGGGTCAATATGTCGTCGCGTAACACTTATGACAGACGCATCCCTGTCAGGCTGGGGCGCGGTAATGGAAGACCGCTGCTCCAGAGGTCTGGAGGGGCCGCCAGCTCGAGTGGCACATAAATTGCCTAGAGTTGATGGCGGTATGGCTTGCATTGAGGCAGTTCCTTCCTCACCTCAGCAACAACCACGTGTTGGTCCTGACGGACAACACATCGGGCGGTTCGCACATCAACCATCAAGGTGGTCCGCGGTCGGCGCCTCTCTTTACAAATTGGCACACCAGATCCTGTTGTGGTCCTTAGCGGGAAGCTGCTCTCACTCAGAGCAGCGTACATCCCGGACGGTTGAATGTGGGAGCCGGACGCCTGTCGAGGCAGGGGCGAGGCCGGGAATGGAGACTTCACCCGAGGTGGTGAATCTGATCTGGGATACCTTTCTCCCAGCACAAGTGGACCTCTTTGCGTCTCAGGAGACGACGCACTGTCCTTTATGATTCTCCCTAGTACCTCCAGCCCCTCTGGGGCTGGATGCTCTCGTACACCCGTGGCCGAGGCTACGCTTGTACGCTTTTCTACCGATCGCTCTGCTCCCGGGAGTCCTGGAACGGGTGCGCCAGCACAGGATTCGCCTGTTACTGGTGGCACCCCGCTGGTCGGCCCGAGTATGGTTCTCGGACCTGATAGCACTCCTCGACGGCACCCCGTTGAGGCTGCCGCTCAGGAAAGACCTTCTCTCTCAGGAGCAAGGCACTGTCCTGCACCCTTGCCCAGAGATGTGGAAACTGTGGGTCTGGCCCCTACAAACAATCTCTTAGCAGGTGGATAGTCGAGGCTATCTCACTGGCTTACGGAGCCTCTGGACAGCAGTCTCCACTGTCTGTCAAAGCTCACTCAACTAGGGGTATGGCGGCCTCTAAGGCCTTAAGGTCAGGGGCTACGCTCGAAGATGTGTGTAATGCGGCCGGCTGGTCCTCGCCGCTCATGTTCGTGCGTTTTTATGACTTGTTTTTTATGACCAGGTGCCCATGTTCTGAAGCCCTGAGGGGCTTGTTTTCTACGAATGACAGCCAGGAAATCTCCCTGTGTATTCTATTTATTTGACTTGCGGCAAGTAGGGTCTTGTCTCTCGTTCTCTTTGGGGCCTGGCTCGAGGGCCAGGACCCCGTGCCAGGGGTTCCCATGCACCTCGGCCCTGAGGGGTCGACTTGTACTTGGACACCGGCCAGCTGAGTCTCGCCGTGTGTTTCCAGCTTTGCGGTTCTGGCTCGAGAGCCAGCTACCTGCACTTGGGTTTCTGCTCCTTTGCACTTTCCCCGGGGGCCCGGTGACTTCCATCGCAGTGGGTGAGCCCATGCGTTTTGGCTTATTTGGTTACCGGCCAGTGAATCTCGCCGTGTATTCCCTGTATGTTCTTGTATCAGGACTGAGGTCCTGCATATCTTGCCCTTAGGGGCCTTCTCGAGTAGTTGTAAACGGCCAGGAAATCTCGCCCGTCTCACTCCTTATGGCGTTCTGGCTTTGCGAGCCAGGGTCTACGCTTAACCTGTCGAGGTAGTTCCTCTTATTGTGCTCTCTACGGATTCACACTTCCAGGGACTTGCTCTCAGACGGGCGACGTTGGGATTATTCCCCATAGCGCCATTCGCTGACGCAGCGCTGAGTTCCCTTGAAGGGAACGCCTCAGGTTACTTATGTAACCCTTGTTCCCTCAGAGGGAACGAGACGCTGCGTCTTCCGGCCATACTCCCTGCATGCCTGGGCGCAGCTTCGGCACTTTACACTGAATGTGTGTGCGTTCCACGCTCTTTTATAGCTTCCTGGTCCTGACGTCACCCACCCTTGACGTTCAGTCTAGCCATTCGGCAATCTTGCACACGCAGCTTCAGACGCTGTCCATAAAGCGTGCCCCATAGCATCATTCGCTGACGCAGCGTCTCGTTCCCTCTCAGGGAACAAGGGTTACATACGTAACCTGAGACGTTTCTGTACAACAGTTTACAGACAATATCGTATTTGTTTTATTTTTACTGTGAGATTAACTTTCCCCTATTGAGCATGCCATCATGGGTGCAAAATTTAAATACAGCGTGGACCAGATTTTATGTCACAGGCCCATAGTCTAAAGGTCTATAGTCTAAATTAGGGTTTACTTCAAATCTTATGGGTTTACTTCAAGTCACAATATCTTTAAATGATGCATTTAATTAACCATACCTTATATACAGTACAGTAGATATGAAATGTACCAGTAGTAACTGATGTCTTTTTGATTCTAGTACCTTTCACTCATCTTTCTATCCTTTTATACCTTTTCTAGAGATATAAGTCATAATTATAGGCATGCATCCAGGTAATCAAAGGAAAGGACTGCTTGCGAGGCTATTTCTTTTATCCACAGGGTTTCACTGTAATTAAAACCAAAAGATCCCAAAGCGTTCATTTTCCTTGCAGACTTCATTTTTTATTTTCTCTTTTGAATTCTTAAAGCCATATTTGACAATCTTAAATAGAAGTGCACATGCAGTACATTTTTAGACTTTTAATCCCAATTCTCATTCATGTCCAAAGCAGTATAATCAGGATGCAGGTTTTACCCGATCATTATCTCAGGCATCACGCTGATGTATAGAGCTTCATAGTCTTTAGCATTCCTGCATTTATATTTGTCTGAAGCATTGCAACAGCTGTTTGATTTTGTGCATGTTTCTTATCACGGGTTTAATGAGCTGTGACGGATAATGCAAATGTCAATGATGTCTCTTCGGCACATAATTGCTGATTTATGCTTTAATCACGCCCTGTTCCTGTTATATCATGCGCTTTCATGCGAAGATAAAGGCACCCAGATAGAACGGATCCAGTCATAGTCGACTGTGCCTGAAATGCCTTTCTGCCTGAAAGCTAATCTAATTTTCTTTATACACTTTCAGCATTGACTTTAAAAATAGTAAAGCTATGAATTTAAACATAAGCGCAGGCAGACCTCACACTCGGGTCTAATGTTCAACTATGTATGCAGTTGACCTCAAAAAGCTGTGATGCGCTGTTACTGGATAGAGCGTATCAGGGAATCGGTATTCACGCTCTCATTCTAATACTTATCCTAATAATTAGGTGATAAATGAGGGCTGTTGGGCCTATTGATATTCTACTTCCTTTTTACAATGCTGCACCTGAGTTGCCATGGCAATGGTGCTCAATGGAAAGTGGAGCGGAGTGCGACGTTATGCGAGATCTCATGCAGGCGTCCTAAAAAAGACCCAGATTATTGAGGTTTAAAAGAAGCAACTGTTTTTGTCCAAACTGATTTTTTACTATGGCATTTCTATGTCTTCAGTTTCTCTTATCATTGATCTGTTTGGAAAATCAAATTTCATATCGCCCACAGGTATTTTCTCGTTTTTGTGGTTTAGACACAAGCATCTGTCCACAAATGAAAGAACAAGTCTGCTAGATTGCTAGAACATCTTTGTTCAACTGGGGACACTTTTGGGTCTGTGAACATTTAAAAGATTAAAAACATCTAAAAGCATGCCTTCACTCACTCACCAGTTCATTCACCAGTGAATACTATCAATGTCTGTCAGCATCATATATTTATCACAGAATGACATCACTTCCACCACATCTCAAAATAAAGTGTATGTTGTGTTTAACAGCATTTCATGATGAAAATAATGTTTAAAACTTTGAAATTAAAATGACAGACTTATTTGTCACAATTTTTTAGATAGATTTATTTATTTGCAGATTTTTTTGCATTAAAAATTATTTTTCAAGAGAACCATCTGAGAAGCAGAACACTAAAGTAAACTTCTCAGCTTGCTCTTAATTTAATGTCATTGCTGTCTAAGAGAAAAACTGAGATATTAGAGATCTCATATGGGGTTTTTTTCTTCCTTGTCCTTTAATGAGCCTAATTTACATAGAAATTAGATTTCTAGTAAGTTTCATTTTTTTTGTGTTGAATGTGCCACAACGATTTTAGTCAGTTTATCAATTTAAAACGTGCAACAAGCACATACCCATATGTCTCACATATGTGAGATTCAGGTGTCCACATATTTTTGGCCCTGTAGTGTAGCTCCAATTGGATTGGACACCCAGCTCCATACTAAGACCCACTGCTCTCTCCAAGTGTCAAATACACAAACATCTTCCTGTAAAATTCATCTTCATTTTCAGCCTGTCGTCAAACACGACACACCACGCTATCTAATAGAATCCCATGTACCATCAAAATGACCCGTGCAGGTACCTGATGAAACTGTCTTCACAATAGATAACATGACCAAATGCAGTCCCAGTAAGAAAATGAAAAAGAAAACCGACTGGGGAAGTGTCACACCCAGACCTTAAAGTTTCAGATAGTCTCAAAGACCCATCAAGAAATCATCAAAATGACTGACAGACACCCTGCAAACCTGCCGCCGCCCACCACACACATACACCAAAATGACATGCTGCTTTTCTCGAAGACATGACGAGTGCAGAATATCAAATGCCAATTAAAGTTGGGACAAGAAACCTGGAGTGACATTTAATTTACCTTGGCCAAACAAAATAAAGAAATGAAAAGTCATGCAATGATGGGATGCAGACTCTGTCTATACAATATAGCAGAAAGTGAAATACTGTGATTGCATTTAGAAAAAAAACAAGACTCTGCTATTAGTGTAGCCTGGCCTGAAAATACATGTCATAAAATTGACAATGTTTCATTTTAGTTTCAAACTGTCTTGCATTATATGCATAATACAGAAATTTTATTTGCACTTTTGTGTTTCTTTGAAAAGAGGAACGTAAGTTAAAAACCATTGTTTTAGCTTAATGGTTGACTGACAGGTGAGTAGGTGGTCTTTCGCTACACGTGAGGTCCATTGCAGTTTTTTATTTTAAAGTTTTGTAATGTTTGTTTGTAGTTCTGTCATGTGTCCTTTTCTGTCCAGTTGCTCTGTTTTGCCACAAATTATCATGCATTGTTTCCCATGGTCATTTGCCGGTTATTGTTTATGCTTTTATGTTCATTATGTCATGGATTCATTAAATTGCTGCTTATCTATATATAGATCCTGCCTCCAATTTATGTCGTGACACGTTTTGACTAAACATGTATTTAATAATCTGATCACCGGAAACAGATGTTAAGGGCCAATGTGATGTTGATATTTTTAGGTGCTTTAATAAAGATTTATTAAAACTCCTAATTTAGCTTTCGAGTTCACTGGATGGAGAAAGAAAAGCTGAGATGTTCTCTTCAAAGCCTTCAACTAACTGCTTTCCACTGATCTTGCACCTAAAGTAATCTTCATGAACTTTCAATTTGCCTTACTTGAGATTAGAATTTCAGATTAGAAGCATTAAGTGATGTCTGAGAACTCAAGATAATAGTAATGCCTCGTTTTTCGCTCCAAAGCTCTGCTTGCTGTCTGTAATTATGGAAATGTCTTTTATCATAATGTTAATGTTGGGGATAACAGCACTTTCCAACCCCCCCCCCATGGACTAGGCTGGCCCACGGTTCACCCCACATAACTAGCAAAGAGCTCAGCCAAACGCAATAAGTTCCAGTATTAAAAAATCACATTCAGATACGGCCTCGATGTAATCAATACAAGCTGACAAGTACGCAACATTTCGTCCCACATTGCCGGGTTGAGCAGTGGCATAAAAATATATATGAAGAATTCTCGGGTGAGCAAATAAACAGTAATGAAATCATGTTGGCTTCAATGAGTTTGTCTTGGTGAGAGTCGAACATCGAACGCTTATAAATAATTGGTCTGGGACTATGAGATCTTTCTGAGGAGAAAGTCGGAGCAAGAAAACACAGCTTTATAAAAATCTATAAGTAAGGGTTGAGATCACAGACTGGGAAGATATGGTCACCACATGAAAATAATTGGAATGCTGGTAAAAGGAAATGCATAAGGAGGGGAAATAATAAATGGATGGAAAGCTATAATTGCATTAGCTGTAGGGTAGAATATCAATTGCCTGAAAGTATCATTTGATAAGTTGCTAATAAAGTTATACCACCCAAATTACAGCTTTGTGATTTATAAGCTTAGGACTTTATGAATACCTTCTGCTTTGCTTTCTAGACAGTACTGTCTGTACAATTTATTCAGAAAGTGAACATTTTTATTTAGTTTTTAACTTTTTTGTTATTTGGAAATCCGGTGTCACAATTTAAGTACTGTCAGTCTAACAGTAGTCTAGCTTTTTAGCAGTAGCACATTCTGCATATAAATGGCTATGCCTTGATAAATAATTGGAGTAATACCATTCACTTGTGAAACAAAACGACAGCTTGGAGTAAAAATCTGAAAGAGCTATTATGTGCAGATTTGGCTGTAGGGCACATTTCGTAATTTCTAATGAAAATGTCATTCCTAAATGATAATCGCAACACTTTTCTTGTCATATTTGAGTTTTTTTTAAGTTTCTTACTCATAGCTCATGGCAGCAGTAAAATATAAAATAAAAATAATTTTTATAGACGACCAAATGCATTGACACTTTAACTCGGGTTACTTTGGCTCATAATATTTTGTAAATGTATATATGGCACATAACTTGGTTATTTATAACACATATTCGATTTCCATCATATTTCTAGAAAACATGCTGTGTTTTGCTGTGCTTTAATACACTTGTTGCTATACCCATTTTATTTATTAAAAAAAAGTGCAGTCTTATTTAACGTGAACTCCTTTGAATGCATACTCAAAGACTGAAAAGGGTATCTCTGAACTCATAATCTTGATTTTTTATTCAGCAATAATTCAAAGATGATTGTTCAGTTTCATTGATTTCCTGTGCTAAATGTCCTCGCCACACATATGAATATAAAAAATGCTTTTCTTTAGCTCAGAGGAAAAAAATGAAGACCAATATGACCATTCATCCTTAAGGAGATTAAAGGTGATAACTTCATCTGATTGAATTCCCAGATGCTTAGAAAACCCAACACTTTACCTTTCTGCACCTTCTCAGAGTCTGTCTGTCTTTAGTAAACTGACCTCTCTATGGACTCTGCCCACATTAGACATGCAGAACTGACCTTAAATATAGAGCTCATATCTGAAACTCTCTTTGAATGTCTTTAGTACAAATAATTGTATGATAATATGTGTAAGTGTTGTTGAATGACTAATGCTTTTCAGGATCATTCTGAGAAGAAAAACAAACCACTTCAGAAGAGCCTCTTAATGACTATTGAGGACAACAATGAAGACTTGAGAAAGCAGGTAAGACTTTGAAGAAAATCACTTTAGGGACAGATTGAAAGATCTAGTGTTCAGAAAACCTTCTAAAGATTATGTTTATACAAAGCAAAAAGTGTATATTCAGTCTGAAATTATTCGTTTTTAGAGGTATTTGTAGATTCAATGTAGTTCCCTGTCAAGGGAACTCAACGCTGCGTCAGCGTTTGACGCTATGGGAACGCCTTTGCGTGACTGCGTCTGAAGCACGTGTGTAAAATCGCCGAATGGCTAGACTGAACGTCACAGGCGGGTGACGTCAGGACCAGGAAGCTATAAAAGGACCCTGGGACGCACACACATTCAGCTTTTGTGCCTTCAGCTGCGCGTGTGTGTGTGATTGCTGTTAGCTAGCGGCGCTCGAAAACGCCAATAATATAGAGAGTGTGTGTGGTTGTGTGACATAAAAAAGTGAATATGTCCTTTAGAAAGTGTGTTTCTCCCTGTGCTCGCTACATCACGAGCGGGGATTCACACGATTTCTGTGTTGTTTGTTTGGGGTGGATCATGCCCGGTCGGCATTTCAGCGCCGACTGTGTGCATGTGAAGCCTTCCCCATGCGCTCTCTCAGATCTAGACTGGCATGTGTAGATAAACATGCCCAGTCGAAAGCGGTTCGTGGCGGTGCCGTCTCTGCCGAGGCAGAGCGGCGTCTGCCGTCATGGGGATCGCAAATGGATTTAGCTGACGGCCGTTGGAGGCAGGAGCCCGCCTGCTCTCTCTCCGCTTTCATCCTCTCGCTCTCGGCCAGCAAGCCCGGCTGCGGTTCCTGCTGCTCGGGCGGAGTCCACGCTTTCTGCTATCTTCCTCCGAGGAGGAGATATGCAGAGCATGAAAACAGGGAGAGCAAAGAAATTTTACCCCCATGTATGAGGAATTAGTTGAGAGTTGTGTAGCGAGGCAGTCAGCGCAGTTTAAAATCGACTGGCCCGTGGAAGTGCAGAGCTCACCAGCCCAGTAAACTGGATGAGCTTCCCTAAAGCCCAAATCATCACCTCCCCGCCGGGGCTTACCATTTTTCCCAGACCTGCATAACGAGTTATCAGGCTCATGGACGCGGCCCTATTCTTCTCGCATTTATAACCCCCGTATGTCGGTTTATTCTAACATCGTGGGGGCAAAAGAGCATGGTTATATGGCGATGCCGCCGGTGGAACAGGACGCCGCGGGTTATCTGTCCCCCTCTGCGCATCGCCTTAAAGCTCCGGTACACCCATCAAGGCCATGCAGAGTAACATCAGCCTTGGTGGGTAAAGCTTTATGCCGCAGCAGGTCAAGCTGGGGCATGTTTACATACAATTTCAATGCTCCAGGCTTACCAGGCAGACCTGCTGCGGGACCTGGATGAGGGCCCGAGGGGCCTGTTCGGCGATGCCGTAAATGCCGTTGTCGACAGGTTCCGGGACACCAAGAACCAGGCTGCGGCCTTTTCTCAGTTCCTCCCTCGCCGTCATCGGGTCACTGAGGCTGCTGGGCGGAGCAGCCTCAGCCCTCTACCTCCTCATACAGGCACAGGCAGAAGGAGAGTGTTAGTTCCCGAGCTCCACCACAACGTCAGTGGGGCTCTGGGAGGCACTCTCAGCCCCGGCCTTCCCAGCCTAAGACGGACCTGAGGGCCGTCATCCAGGCTAAGAAGGCTGTGACCAAGAAGCGGGGCACCTGACTGCTGCGGAGTCAGGTTGCCCCCGCAAAGCCCCCTTGGGTCGGATCGGATAACGCCTCACTATACGGCGCCCAGTCCCTTCCCGCACCCTTTATGGATGCTCTGGATTGTTCCAGCGCCTTTGCCCGGGACACAGTGGCATCCGGTACCCATACGAGGCGCATGGCCCTTCTCGAAAGTGCACCCCAGCAAGTATAGCTTTGGGTCCTGAGTTAATACTAATATAAGACCAGATGCTAGCCCGAGGGGCTAGCTCCTCTTTGGATTACCTGGCAGCATGCAAACTTCTGCCAAGCGCAAAAGTTTACAACCTTACACCAGTCCTGAGGGCTGGTTCCCATAGTGGCTCACATGGCGCGTAAAACCTCCGCCAGACACTCTAAATATCACGACCAGACACCAGCCCCGAGTTCCTCTCGTGAATTATATGGCAGCGTGGAAACTTCTGCCAAACGTTTTCACGTTGGGTTCTACGCACTGGTAGAATTCGGTATCATGATTCAGTTCGGGCACAGCCCGCCCTGGATTCAAAGGTGGTGTCCACCACGGTGGGCCCCCCACCAAAGCTGGTCATGGAACACGAAGTTCACACTCTCCTGGCAAAGGGGCCGTGAGAGGCAGTTCCTCCTCCAGAGAGAGAAGCGGGCTTCTACAGCCGCTACTTCATAGTTCCCAAGAAGGATGGAGGCTTGCGGCCTATTCTAGATCTGGCGCACCCTGAATCTTTCAGTAAAGAAGCTGAAGTTCAAGATGCTTATACTCAGACAGATTGTGTCTCAAATCCGTTCTGCGGACTGGTTTGTCACAATAGACATGAAAGACGCCTACTTCCATGTCTCCATCCCTACCGGGCACAGGAAGTTCCTGAGGTTCGCTTTGGGCGTAAGCGTGCCAATATCGGGTTCTCCCCTTCGGTCTAGCCCTGTCACCTCGCACCTTTACCAAATGTGTAGATGCTGCCCTGTCGCCGTTGCGCTTTACGGGCATTCGGAATTTTGAACTACATAGACGATTGGCTTATTCTGGCAGAGTCAGAAGCCTTAGCGGTCCGACATCGAGATGTTGTTCTCGCCACATGAAGGAGTTGGGGTTACGGCTGAACGCCAAGAAGAGTTCACTTTCTCCAGTTCAGAGAATAACTTTCCTAGGCATAGAATGGGACTCGAGGGTCATGTCTGCCCGCCTTTACAGCGATGCGCATTCAAACCATTCAGGCAGCCGCCATGGGGCTCAAATTGCATCAACGAGCACAGTCCTGCACTGGCAGCACATACTTCGGTCTCATGGCAGCGCAGCCAGCGTCATACCTCTGGGCCTGCTACACATGAGACCTCTCCAATGGTGGCTCAAATCCAAAGGGTTTTCCCCGAGGGGGAACCCTTCCCGCATCATTCAGGTCACCCACAGGTGTCTGAGGGTACTAGCGGTGTGGGGCAAACCTGGGTTTCTCTCCCAGGGCCCGACATTGGGGTCAATATGTCGTCGTGTAATGCTTATGACAGACGCATCCCTGTCAGGCTGGGGCACGGTAATGGTGCTCCAGGGGTCTATGGAGGGGCCGCCAGCTCGAGTGGCACATAAATTGCCTAGAGTTGATGGCGGTATGGCTGGCATTGAGGCAGTTCCTTCCTCACCTCAGCAACAACCACGTGTTGGTCCTGACGGACAACACATCGGCAGTTGCGTACATCAACCACCAAGGTGGTCTGTGGTCGCGCCCTCTTTACAAATTGGCACACCAGATCCTGTTGTGGTCCCAAGGGAAGCTGCTCTCACTCAGAGCAGCATACATCCCGGGACGGTTGAATGTGGGAGCGGACGCCCTGTCGAGGCAGGGGCCGAGGCCAGGGGAATGGAGACTTCACCCCGAGGTGGTGAATCTGATCTGGGATGTTTTTCTCCCAGCAGAAGTGGACCTGTTTGCGTCTCGAGAGACTACGCACTGTCCTCTATGGTTCTCCCTAACACCTCCAGCCCCACTGGGGCTGGACGCTCTCGTACATCCGTGGCCGAGGCTACGCCTGTACGCTTTTCCCCCGATCGCTCTGCTCCCGGGAGTCCTGGAAAGGGTGCGCCAGGACGGGGTTCGCCTCCTACTGGTTGCACCGTTATGGCTGGCCCGAGTGTGGTTCTCGGACCTGATTTCGCTCCTAGATGGCACCCCGGTGAGGCTGCCTGTCAGGGGAGATCTCTTGTCTCAGTCGCAGGGCACCATTCGTCACCCTCGCCCAGAGCTATGGAAACTGTGGGTCTGGCCTCTGAGGGGGCCAGGTTCACCAGCACGGGTCTTTCGACCGAGGTCGTAGACACCTTTTTACTATCCAGGGCTCCTCCACGAGGAAGCTATCATGCCTTAAAGTGGGAAGTCTTCTCTTCCTGGTGTTCAGGTCGGCGTCAAGACCCAGTTAACTGCCCGATCAGCGTGGTGCTGGAGTTCTTGCAGGACCGCTTTTCTTCAGGGCTGATGCCCTCGACTATCAATGTCTATGCGGCAGCTATCTCTGCCTTTCATAGCCTTGTTACCGGCCAGTCTGTGGGTCGAGGCCCACTGGTCATACGCTTCCTCCGTGGTACTAGGAGACTAAGGCCTGTGTTGCGTGCCAGGATCCCCACTGGGGACCTGGCGGTGGTACTTCTAGGGTTAGCGGTTGCCCCGTTCGAACCCATTGAGGCCGTGTCGGCCAAATTCCTGACCCTCGAGACAATTTTCTTGTTGGCAGTATCTTCTCTGAAGAGAGTTGGCGATCTCCAAGCTCTCTCAGTTTCTCCGTCATGCCTGGCATTCGCACCGGGCATGGTTAAGGCTTTTCTCTACCCGAGGGTAGGATATGTGTAGGATAAGTTCCCACCAATGTGCCGAGGCACATTACGCCACAAGCCTTCTGTCCTCCTCCCTTCAAGGATTCGGACCAGGAAAAAGCTAATTTACTGTGTCCAGTGCGAGCACTGGACGCCTACGTTCACAGAACTGCTCCCTTAAGAAAGTCTGAGCAGCTGTTTGTGTGTTTTGGTTCTCCGCCCAGCTGCCGGGCGACCAAACCAATTCTTAGCAGGTGGATAGTCGAGGCTATTTCACTTGCTTATGGAGCTTCTGGACAGCAGTCTCCACTTTCTGTCAAAGCTCACTCAACCAGGGGTATGGCGGCCTCTAGGCCTTAAGGTCAGGGGCCACACTCGAGGATGTTTGTAATGCGGCCGGCTGGTCCTCGCCCTCACGTTAGATGCATTTTATGATCTGGACCTGGCTTCCACGCCAGGCTCCCACGTATTGCGGCCCTGAGGGGTCCGTCCTTTCTGAATGACAGCCGGGGTGTCTTGCTGTTTATTCTCTCTTGGGGCCTGACTCGAGAGCCAGGACCCCGTGCCAGGGGGCCCCATGCACTTCGGCCTTGAAGGGTCGATGTGAATTGAGACAACGGCCAGCAGAGTCTCGCCGTGTATTCTTTTCTTCTGGTCCTGGCTTGAGAGCCAGCTACCAGTGTCTGGGCTTTCGCCTGTGCACCTCAGCCAGGGCCCCGAGGGGTCCTGGTGACTCATATCGCATTGGGTGAGCCCATGCGTTGATGCCTGTCTGAATACCGGCCAGTGAATTTCGGCGTCGAAGTATTCCCTGCATGCTTTACTGTGTCTGGACCAAGGTCCTGTACATTTCTCTTCGCCCAAAGGGGGCTTATTGGGGTTATTAACGGCCAGGAGATCTGCCGCTTTTACTCCCTACTCTACAGGTCCTGGCCTGAGGGCCAGGGTCTGGGTTTTCACCGCCGGGTCTGTTCCTATAGTCGTGCTCTGCGGATACACACTTCCAGGGACTTGCTCGCGACGGGCGGCGTTGGGATCTCGTTCCCATAGCGTCAAACGCTGACGCAGCGTTGAGTTCCCTTGACAGGGAACGTCTCAGGTTACGACTGTAACCTTTGTTCCCTAAGAGGGAACGAGACGCTGCGTCTCCCTGCCATACTCCCTGCATCCCTGGAAGCAGCTTCGCACTATACGCTGAATGTGTGTGCGCCCCAGGGTCCTTTTTATAGCTTCCTGGTCCTGACGTCACCCGCCTGTAACGTTCAGTCTAGCCATTCGGCGATTTTACACACGTGCTTCAGACGCAGTCACGCAAAGGCGTTCCCATAGCGTCAAACGCTGACGCAGCGTCTCGTTCCCTCTTAGGGAACAAAGGTTACAGTCGTAACCTGAGACGTTTTGGTGCCTGCTAAATTTCTATAGATCAGAACAGAATAAAACATTTTCCGTGCCAATTTAGTTAATTGTTCACATGTCTCATTTATTTGCATTTAACACATTTACTTTACTTAAGTTGGCATTAACACAAAATACACTTTTTAAATGTGAAAACAAATATAAGCACAATAAAACAATACTGCCAAAAAACATTAACTAATGTGATCCTGCCCGTGAAAACCCAGCTAAATCATTTATTTGTAATTTACTGTTTTCTATATAAAATCATCCATATGATGTGGATGACATAATGTAAAGAACATTGTATAAAAATATAACATTGATATCTTTATTATTGACTGTATTGTCTCCTAATACTTGTAAGTCGCTTTGGATAAAAGCGTCAGCTAAATGCCTAAATGTAAATGTAATGTAAATGACTGAGCACAGCCATATAAAAGATTGAAATCAATGTTTGGGAAGTCAACTCCTGGTACTGTTTTGTGCAAAACATTTTAGTGTCAATAAAATATTTTTGTTAGTATTTAAAATAATTAATTTTAGTAATATAAATAAAAATTTGAGTATTGTTTTTGAAAATATATTATGTCTCATGTCTCAAATTTTTAGACTTTTTACATTTTTTGCCAGGATTTTACAGACATGGTCAGATATTATTTCATTATATATTATTTCTATTCAATACTATGCCGACACTTCACACACTGCCAAGCAGAAAATAAAACAGGCGACATAATCCTGAGCCACATCTAGTCATATTGACTTTAGATATATCATATAGACTAGAGTGCACTATTGTGACTTCTTCCAGTAAACAGTCACATAGCAATTATCCAAAGCACCCAAGCAACCACAGAGCAATGTGCTGAAATTCATTTTGAACAATTTAGTTACCAAACATCACGTTGGCAACTTTTACAAGAACAAGCAACATACAGTACACCTCAACCTCAGAAACTACACATATTGTCAGCTTTTATTTAAAATCATTTAAAATCATGTGGTAAAATTCACAACTGGTGAAAAGCAAAGTGATGTTTAGTGGAGTCTTTAGGAGCTCAACCTCATAGCCCACAGCTGGAGAGGAAAAGCTGGTATCCAGTGCCCTCTTAAGACTTTTTATATTTTTTGCTCAGTGAGAATATCCAGGTTATAAGGAGCACTTAGGCTCTTACCACACCTCACGGCGAGTGAGCACATAAGTCTATCTGACAAGGGAATTGCATAAGGATTAGAGAGCGTATGGAGCTTAATTCAGTGACTGAAGCAGGACCTGTTTGAGAGGAAATCAGGTGTTTTGCTCTAACTTTACTCTCAGTTGGAGGAGCAGGAGCTAAGTGCACTTTTTCTGAAGAGTCTCAGTTTTTTTCAGAACGCAGATGAAGTGCAGGGTCATTCTCTGAAACTCAAATACTTAATATAAGTAAGTCTTCAGGCAAGTAGAAAGACACCTGTTTCTTAGAATTGCTGCATCTCTTCTCATTCTCTTAAACCTTTTTTTACATATGGTATTTATTTATCTTTGTTGTTTGTGTATGTTGTTTAAATATATATATTTTTGACAGCAGTTTACTTGTACCATTTGATTTATCTGTAATGCTTTATAAGGTTCTACTGTGTAAAGGGGAAATATCATATTTGCACGTTTCGACCCCGCCATAGTAGGAAGAAAATGCAACACGCTCTGAGCACGTGACTAATCCCAACTGAGCGAGAAGTGGAAACTTGATAAGCGGATATGATAAGGGGACACTGAATGTGTGTTTTGTTTATTCTCAATAAACAAATGGTCGTTTCCCCACAAAGAATTGCCTTTTTGGAATAATACATTTATTTTATCTAGACGTAAATTTATATGCAGTCTTACTTGGATTGAAAAAGGTATTTGGTCTGTAGTTCATCTAATAGATAAGGATGGGAATCTATAACTTTTGAACACTTTTGCGCGAAATACAATCATTCACTGTCTGCTTTTTCTCCAAACCATATTGTATTTGGAATGTTTTTAGATGACAAAAATGTTTGACAAAAAAGTTTTTATTAATAGCATGTTGTCTTTGGGCAAATGTTTTATTCACAAATGTAAGTATATGAAGACAATGCCTTGTTTTCTGTGTTTAAAATTGATAGGAGGCTATGATTTATTTGAAAATGATTAAATAAAGAGACCCCACTATTGTTTTTTTTCTTTCTTTTTGTGTTTTGTTTGTGCGACTCGCCTTTCTTGTCTTCTTTTCTCTAACGATTGTATATGCCATGTTGAATGCATGTTTTGTTTATTCTCAATAAAAAAAAGATATGATAAGGGGAGGGACGTTTCAACACACGCTTTAAGCTGGTGACCAATCAGAACAGACTGGGTGAACTTGACCAATCAGAGCGCTTTGGAGGAGGGCGATTCATAGAGACCGGAAGAAATCGTCTCAGGTTACGTATGTAACCATGGTTCCCTGAGAGGGAACGAGATGCTGCGTCAGCGTTTGACGCTATGGGGAACGCCTTTGCGTGACTGCATCTGAAGCACGTGTGAAAAATCGCCGAATGGCAAAGCAGGACATCACGGGGGGGGGTGACGTCAGAACCAGGAAGCTATAAAAGGACCTTGGGACGCACACACATTCAGCCTAAAGTGCCGAAGCTGCGCCCAGGGATGCAGGGAGTATGGCAGGAAGACGCAGCATCTCGTTCCCTCTCAGGGAACCATGGTTACATACGTAACCTGAGACATTCTCTTTCAAGGGAACTCAACGCTGCGTCAGCGTTTGACACTATGGGGAACGAGATTCCAGCGCCGCCGTACGAGCAAGTCCCTGAAAGTGTGAAACCGTAGAGCACAACTAGAGGAACTAACTCGACCGGAGATAACCTAGTCCATGGCTCGCAAGCCAGGGCGGCATAGGGGAGTGAGACGGCGGGATCTCCTGGCCGTTTAATACTACTCCGAAAAAGCCCCTAAGGGCAGGATATGCAGGACCTCGGTCCTGACATAGTAAGCATACAGGGAATACACGACGAGATTTAATTCAATTCAATTCAATTTTATTTGTATAGCGCTTTTCACAAAGGACATTGTATCAAAGCAGCTTTACATGTAATAACAGATAGCAGTCAGTGGTCAGGGATTCAAAAAAACTCTTTAAGAGAGAAAAAAACCCCTGACATGACGTGTTATAGTTGCAATCCGTAATAAAGGACACAATTTGCCATTGATCGCATCTATAACTCGCTATGCAGTTTACAGGATACAGAGACATACATTGTAGGATACAGAAAAATACTTTAGAGAGTGAATAAAATGTTATATGTGAAGTATAATGTGGTAGATTTGATTGTAATTTAACAGGTGCAGGAGGTTGTCCTGGGTGGTCGTCATTTAGCAGCACCAGGATGGACATCAGGTGGGGCAGTGTTGTGCCAGCTGGAACTCATTCCTCGGGATACCTCGGAGAAAGGGAGAGGGGGATAGAGGGGGATATAGAGAGAGAGAGAGAGAGAGGAGAGAGAGAGAGAGAGAGAGAGAGAGAGAGAGAGAGAGAGAGAGAGAGAGAGAGAGAGAGAGTAGTATTAGCAGAGTAGTATTAGCGTAGCAGCCGTTCCTATGTAGATGTTGGCAGTTATATGTGATAACACATGCAGTATGTAGTATGTGTGTGTGCCCGGTTCCAGTTGAGTTAACTATTGCGGCCTTAGAGAGTTGGATCTGAGATTATGTGAATGCGAGGCTAAAGAGATAAGTCTTTAATTTACTTTGTGTCTTTGTGTCCCCATTTGTCACTCTGAGCATGGCTGTTTCTGTGCTGTGATGGGGCCTGAATCCTGATTGAAATTTTTCATAGATGCTATTTTTCGCTAGGATGTGTAAAATAGGCCTGGCTCGAGGGCCAGGACCCCGAGATTCACTGGCCAGTATCCAAGTAAACCTAAAGCATGGGCTCACCCACTGCGATGGAAGTCACCAGGGCCCCTCAGGGCCCCCGGTGAAGGTGCACAGGAGCAAAAACCCAAGTGCAGGTAGCTGGCTCTCGAGCCAGGACCGCGAAGATGGAACCACACGGCAAGACTCCGCTGGCCGGTGTCCAAGTGCACATCTACCCCTCAGGGCCGAGGTGCATGGGAACCCCTGGCACGGGGTCCTGGCCCTCGAGCCAGGCCCCAGGAGGACGAGCGACAAGACCCTGCTTGCCGCAAGTCAAGAGAAATAGAATACACAGCGAGATTTCCTGGCTGTCATTCATAGAGAACAAGCCCCTCAGGGCTGCAGAACATGGGCACCTGGCGTGGAAGCCAGGTCCAAGTCGTAGAAACGCACGAACGTGAGCGGCGAGGCCCAGCCAGCTGCGTTACACACATCCTGAAGCGTAGCCCCTGACCCTAAGGCCTTAGAGGCAGCCATACCCCGAGTAGAATGAGCTTTGACAGCAAGTGGAGACGGCTGTCCAGAAGCTTCGTAAGCCAGTGTGATAGCCTCGACTATCCACCTACTAAGAGTCTGTTTGGTCGCTGGCACCCCACTGCTAGGCGGACCAAAACACACAAACAACTGCTCGGATCTTCTCCAAGGAGCAGTCCTGTGAACATAGGCGTGCATAGTGCTCGCACTGGACACACCAAATTAGATCTTTCCTGGTCCGAATTCCCGAAGGGAGGAGGACAGAAGGCCTGCAACGTAATGGGCCTCGGCACATTGGTGGGTACTTTAGGTACATAACCCTGCCTCGGGTAAAGGAAAGCCTTAACCATGCCTGGAGCAAATTCCAGACATGAAGGAGAAACTGAGAGAGCTTGGAGGCCTCCAACTCTCTCGCCAACAAGAACAGAGTCTTGAGGGTGAGAAATTTTGCCGGAAGGGCCTCAATGGGTTCGAACGGTGCAACCGACAACCCTTGTAGTACCACCGCCAGGTCCCAAGCCGAGACTCTGGCACGCACAGCAGGCCTCAGCCTCCTAGTGCCACGGAGGAAGCATATGACCAGCGGGTCTCGACCCACTGACTGGCCATTGACAGGGCTATGAAAAGCAGAAATCGCTGCCACATAGACCTTAACCATCGCGGGCATCAGCCCAGACGAAAAGCGGTCTTGCAAGAACTCTAGTACCGTGCTAAGCGGACAGTTAACTGGCTCTTGATTACGGCCTAAGCACCAGGAAGTAAACACTTCCCACTTTAAGGCATACAGCTTCCTCGTGGAGGGAGCTCTGGATTGTAAGATGGTGTCCACGACCTCGGCCGAGAGACCCGTACCGATGAGTCGGGCCCCCTCAGAGGCCAGACCCACAGTTTCCACCCCAGTGGGGCTGGAGGCGAAAGGGAGAACCACAGTGGACAATGCGTCGTTTCCTGCGACGCAAAGAGGTCCACCTCCGCTGGGAGAAATATGTCCCAAATTAATTCCACCACCTCCGGGTGAAGTCTCCATTCCCCCGGCCTCGGCCCCTGTCTCGACAGGGCATCTGCTCTCACATTCAACCGTCCCGGGATGTACGCTGCTCTGATAGAGAGCAGCCTCCCTTGGGACCACAGCAGGATCTGGTGTGCCAGTTTGTATAGTGGGCGCAACCGCAGACCTCCCTGATGGTTGATGTAGGCAACCACCGATGTGTTGTCCGTCCGGACCAACACGTGGTTGTTCCTGAGGCGAGGAAGAAACTGCTTCAATGCAAGCCAAACCGCCATCATCTCTAGGCAATTTATGTGCCACTCGAGTTGGCGGCCCCTCCATAGGCCTCTGGAGGAACGGTCTTCCATTACCGCTCCCCAGCCCGTCAGGGATACGTCTGTCATTAGCTCCGCGATGACATGCTGACCCCAATACCGGACCCTGGATGAGAAAACCAGATTTCTTCCACACCCCCAATGCCCTCAGACACTTGTGAGTGACCCGAATGGTGCGGAAGGGGTTCCCCCTCGGGGAAAACCCTCTCGATTTCAGCCACCATTGCAGAGGTCTCATGTGCAGCAAACCCAGGGGAACTATGCTGGCTGCAGCCGCCATGAGACCCAGTATCCGTAGGAACTGCTTGACGGTGACCTGAAGGTGAAGCCGGACCCCTTTCACAGCCGTCTGAATAGAGTGTATGCGCGCTGCAGAGAGATGCGCTGACATGACCCTCGAGTCCCACTCTACACTTAGATAGATTATTCTCTGAACCGGAGAAAGTAAACTCTTCTTGGCGTTCAGCCATAAACCCAACACTTTCATATGTGCGAGCACAACATCTCGATGCTGAGCCGCCAAACTCTCTGACTCGGCTAAAATGAGCCAGTCGTCCAGATAGTTGAGTATGCGGATGCCCTGCAGATGTAGAGGTGCCAGGGCGGCATCCATACATTTCGTGAAAGTGCGGGGTGACAGGGCCAGACCGAAGGGAAGAACCCGATATTGGTACGCTACACCCCCGAAAGCAAACCTCAGGAACTTCCTGTGTTTGGCAAGGATGGAGACATGGAAGTATGCGTCCTTCATATCTATCGTGACAAACCAGTCCGTGGACCTGATTTGGCTCACGATCTGTCTGAGTGTAAGCATCTTGAACTTCAGTTTCTTTACTGAGAGGTTGAGCGTACGCAGATCTAGAATAGGACGCAAGCCCCCATCCTTTTTGGGAACTATGAAGTAACGGCTGTAAAACCCATCCTGCCTCTCCGGAAGAGGAACTATCTCTATAGCGCCTTTTGCCAGGAGTGTACGCACTTCGCGTTCCAAGACCAGAGCTTGATCGGGGCCCACCTCCGTGGGTAAAATCCCCTTGAATACGGACGGGCTTAGCCCGAACTGAATCGTGTAGCCGTGTTCTATTACTTGTAGTACCCAGCGAGATACAGCGAGCCCCTCTGGGCTGGTGTCTGGTCTTATACTTTATATTAACCCGAGACCCTGAGTCGTACTGGCAGGGGTAAACTCGAGAGGGTGCGATGTCTTGCGCACCTTTTCGTACCCGGAGGCCACTGTGCCCCGAAGCAAAGCGTGGGGACGAGACAGGGCAACCGTATGAGGGTACCGGGAAGGGCTGGGCGTCGTGTTGTGAGGCGCTACACAGCCCACCCCGTGGGGGCTTAACGGAGGCACGCTGACCTCGATCAGGTGCCTCGCCTCTTAGCCCCGGCCTTCTTAGCCTGTATGACGGCCCTCAGGTCCACCTTTGGCTGGGAAGGCCGAGGCTGAGAGTGTCTGCCAGAGCCCCACTGGCGTTGCAGTGGGGCTTGAGAGCTGACACTCTGTTTCTGCCAACCTCTGTAGGAGGAGGTAGACGCCTGAGGCTGCTCCTGCCCAGCAGCCCCAGGGACTTGGTGACGGCAAGGGAGAAACTGCTGAAACGCCGCCGCTTGCTGTTTCGACTCCCGGAACCTGTCGAAAGTGCCGGAGCCTTCAGCGAGGATGCCGAGGACGGGGACAGATAACCCGCAAGCGGCTGATCCACCCTCGACTTCATAACGTACCCGTGTTCCTTGGCCCCCAAAATGTTGGAATATACCGACATGCGGGGGGTATAAATACGGGACGAATACGGCCGTGCCCAGAACCTCGACAGCTCGCTGTGGAGATCCAGGACAAACGGCAGGCCCCGGCGGGGAGGTGGCGCTTTGGGGGCCAGAAAACGGTCATCCAGCCGGCTTGGCTGGCGAATGCTCTGTACCTCCGCGGGCCAGTCGAGCTTCAGCTGGGCGACTGCCCGTGTCACCACCTCCACCAACTCCTCATACACGGGGGGACGAGATGAGTCCTCGCTTTCCCCTGTCTCCAGCTCAGCATGTCTCCCTCCTCGGAGGAAGACAGCTGAAAACGTGAACTCTCACCCCGGACGGCAGTAGCCGCAGCGCGGGCTACCTGGCCGGGAGTGAGATCGGGCCCCGCGGAGAGAGGCGGAGAAAGGGCAGAGCCCGTCTCCAGCCCTTCTGCCAGGTCCATTTGCGACCCCCACGACAGTAATTGCCGCCCTGCCTCGGCAGAAGCGGGACCGCCGCGAGGGCCGCTCGGCTGGCTATGCTTCTCAAAGCAAGCCAACCGAGAACGAAGTGTGCGGAGGGTAAGAGCTTCACAATGCACACAGTCTGCGTTTTCGAGCGCTGACTGGGCATGTTCAACACCCAAACATCTCACACAAAACTCATGTGGATCCCCACTCGTAATAAAGCGAGTGCAAGGAGACACACACTGTCTAAAAGCCATAGAGCTTTTTATATTGGCGTTTTCGAGCGCCCTAAACTACCACACAACAATCACACACACGCGCGCAGCTGAAGGCACAAAAGCTGAATGTGTGTGCGTCCCAAGGTCCTTTTATAGCTTCCTGGTTCTGACGTCACCCCGCCCGTGACGTCCTGCTTTGCCATTCGGCGATTTTTCACACGTGCTTCAGCGTTTGACGCTATGGGGAACGCCTTTGCGTGACTGCGTAGTCACGCAAAGGCGTTCCCCATAGCGTCAAACGCTGACGCAGCGTTGAGTTCCCTTGAAAGGGAACTGCTGGGAGAGCTCACGAGATTGGCGCTGCAATAATGTAAAGTATGAGGAAAATAATGTTTTAACAAGTGATGTTTTATTAACAAATTTCGGGAGGAGCACGTGCAGATAATCAACATGGTCATTTCAATCTCGCCCCCTATCCAATTAGTGCAAGAAAGAATCCCTATAAATAATCAAGCAGCCCTACCTTCGCTCTCTCTCGTTTTCAGCATGGCAGAGATCGACCTCTTCCCCGAGGATAACACTTTCGAGACCGTAGCCTCGGTCCCCTCCCCAGCCGCGACGCAGGAGAACACCGCCCCGCCGGATCATCCAGGCGAACCCGCGGCTACAACACGAGGCCGCAAGCCTTCCCGCGCCGTCACTCGCGCTTCCAGACGCCGCAAATCTCCGTCGCCGTCACCTTCACCATCGCCTAGGCGTCAACCACCTTCTCCGGCATCCTCGTACGCCTCAGCCCTCTCCTCAGTTCCAGCTTCAGGGAAATGGACCGTAGCAGCTTCTACGGCTAAAGCTAAAGAACGCCAACGTCCCTGTTCCACGCCGAGCTTCAAAAGCAGAGCTCCCTGATCTCGTCTTCTCTCTCCAGTCAGGCGAGCTTCCCGTTGTTCCTTCCCCTCCCAAGGCCGCGGATAGAGCACGCTCGAGCCGCAGCGCCCCTTATTCCCGCCCCGGGGAAACTTTTACTCCCGCTAGGATCGGGTCCCGCTCTTCAGGCCGTAGCGCAAGGGCTTCAGCAAGCCTCGGCCGCGCTCCGGACACAGAGGCAGTGTTGCCAACTATTTTCAATGGAAAGTAGCTAAAGTCTGCTCGAAAAGTCGCTAAATGTCGCTAAGTGACGTCATGCGTAAATTTGCATATTAATGACGTAATCACGTCGTATTTGCATTCTGCCTAATGGTGGTACTTTATAACTGTTTTCCCTAATCCGTGCGCAAATAATTTCCAGTATAAAACTGTTATCAATTAACGAAGAAGAAGAAACGGTAAAATTAAATAGTTTTATTTCAAACAAAGGAGAAGCAGGTAAGTGATTGGTCCGTGGCAACACCGTTTGCACATACGCAGCTCATTCACATCTATGTCAGATGCCGTGCGGTCGCTGGAATGTGCTGCTCCTCTCAGCTGGAGCCTCTGATCAGAGCAGACACAGGGAGAGGTGTAACTGCTGTACCGGGAAAGTAGGCCTCGCTCGCAGGACAGTACTGGCGGCATTTGGAAAGTTGCTATGGTTTGTCCAAAAGTCGCTAGATTTGTCGCTAGGCGCTATTTAAAAAAAAAAGTCGCTAAAGGGGTCTGAAAAGTCGCTAAATCTAGCGACAAAGTCGCTAAGTTGGCAACACTGCACAGAGGCCGCCAGCGTGCCCCCCCCTCCGAACACCTGACGCCCGCTGCTTCAAGTCGCCGCCCACCACACGCTTCACGGAAGCAACCGCCCTCAGCCAATGCCTCTCCTCACCCCTAACCCCTCCCCTACCCATGGCGGCAGCTCCTCCCTCCCATTCTGGCCAGGCATGCCTCCGCTGTTAGCACAAGCTCGCGCCTGTCGTCTATCCTCTCTTTCTTCGCCCCAGGAGTTAGTTTCAGCGCAAGCATGCCTCCGCTGTCAGCACAAGCTCCGGCGCCTGTCGTCTATTCCTCTCTTTCTTCCGCCCCAGGAGTTAGTTTCGGCGCGAGCATGCCTCCGCCGCTACTCCCGGCATTTTCTTTTCCGCCTTCTCAGGCCCGCCCATCCTACACGTTAGCCTCAGCCACTCCTCTACCAATTCCCCCGAACGCTCCCGCGCTGGAACCAGCCCCCGTCCCTAATTCCATCCGGTCACAAATTTTATCAGAAATTCAGAACATTGGCTCCAGAGGCAGACCTGCTTCCAACTCCAGTACCTCCTTATTCAGAGCTGATATTTCCATAAACCACCCCTTGAGGCCCCTCCTAGAAGCCTCCCTCACTTCCATCTTGCAAGCCGTCTCCCCCAGAACCCTTCAGTCTTATTTAACAGCGTGGAATAATTTCAAAATGTTTCATGCCGCTTATAATTTAGAGTTCCCTGATTTTTCCCTGCTAGCCATTATTTCCTTTATTTCCTACCTCAACACCATAAAAAACCTCCAAATCAGCTCGATCAAAGGGTACCTAAGCGGGATTCAATTTTTTCATAAGCTCATTCACGGCTCACCCTCAACCAACATATCCAATTCCCAGGCGTCCCTACTCATTAAAGGCATCCAAAACCCATCCCACTCGCCCAGACACCCGCCAGCCCATAACCCTAAAAATCCTAACCAAATGCATCTCCACCCTCCGTAAAGGCTACCACTCTTTACACACTGCCCGCACCTTGGATGCAATGTTCATCCTGGCCTTTTTTGGTTTCCTTAGATGCTCCGAACTCACCATTACATCCACCTTCAACCCAAACATCCACCCAACCATATCTGACCTAGCTCCACTAGACAACGAAGCCATCTCCTTCTTCATTAAACAAAGCAAAACAGACCAATTAAGGAGAGGTCATTTCATCTATATTTTTAACCTCCAATCACCCATTCAGCCCTTCCAAACCCTCCTAGCCTTCCTCCAGCTCAAAAAATCCCAATCCAAAAATCCCTCTGATCCCCTATTTACAGACGACATCAACCGTCCAGTTACTCGCTTCTGGTTCCAAAAACACCTTAAGTCCGTCTTACTCCTATCTGGCATCCCAGCCGATAACTTTTCAAGCCATTCATTCGAATAGGCAGCCACAACAGCGCCCATAAAGGCCTCTCCCAACACCAAATCCAAGCACTCGGTCGCTGGTCATCAGAAGCCTTCAAGAACTACATCAGATCCGACCGTTCCCACATCAAGGAAGCCCATTAGACCCTAATAAATTAATCCCTCCTCAAAAACCCCTCACCAGCCCCGTCAATCTCACATGCCGCCAACTCTCCCACCTCTCTCATGTTCCCCGCTGCCGCAGCAGTTCCCGCCTCCGCGAGGCCCCCTCCTTGCCTGGCCACCACTGCAGTAGCTCATCCCCTACTGCCGCAGCAGGTTCTGCTGGAGCCCCCTCCCCATCCCTCACTGCAGCAGCAGTGCCCTCTCCCGCTCCCGCTACAGCTCATCCCCTACTGCCGCAGCAGTTCCCGCTCCCGCTGGAGCCCCATCCCCCACTGCAGCAGCAGTGCCCGCTCCCGCCGGAGCTCATCCCCTACCGCCGCAGCAGTTCCCGCTCCCACAGGAGCCCCCCTCCCTGCCTGGCCACCACCGCGAGTAGCGCATCCCCTACTGCCGCAGCAGTTCCCGGCTCCGCTGGAGCCCCCTCCCCATTCCCCACTGCAGCAGCAATGCCCGCTCCCGCTACAGCTCATCCCCTACTGCCGCAGCAGTTCCCGCTCCCGCTGGAGCCCCTCCCCATCCCCCACTGCAGCAGCAGTACCCTCTCCCGCTCCCGTCGGAGCTCATCCCCTACTGCCGCAGCAGTTCCCGCTCCCGCTGGAGCCCCTCCCCATCCCCCACTGCAGCAGCAGTACCCTCTCCCGCTCCCGTCGGAGCTCATCCCCTACTGCCGCAGCAGTTCCCGCTCCTATTACAGCAATACCAGCTACTCCATCCAGCATCCTTCCAACTCATACCCTGCCTTTTGGGGGGCCTTTAAGCTGCGCTTTGGCTGCTGTCCGGCGATTACATAGCATTTTGGGGAGCACTCTGGGTTCGGGCCGAATACCGAGCTCGAACCCTCTCCGGGCAGGGAGAGTGCCCTGGGCTCGAAATAACTACCGAGCTCGGGAGCCTCTCCCGGACAGCAAGCCAAATACGCTCATCCTTTACATTGTTATTATCCGTAAGTGTGAACTCGTGAAGTGATGTTTTATTAACAAATTTCGGGAGGAGCACGTGCAGATAATCAACATGGTCATTTCAATCTCGCCCCCTATCCAATTAGTGCAAGAAAGAATCCCTATAAATAATCAAGCAGCCCTACCTTCGCTCTCTCTCGTTTTCAGCATCCCTCCACCACCCCGTCTCCTCACTCTCAGTCCGGGGGGGGAGCACTCTGGGTTCGGGCCGAATACCGAGCTCGAACCCCTCTCCCGGGCAGGGAGAGTGCCCTGGGCTCGGAAATAACTACCGAGCTCGGAGCCCTCTCCCGGACAGCAAGCCAAATACGCTCATCCTTTACATTGTTATTATCCGTAAGTGTGAACTCGTGAAATAAACATAAAAAGAAATGTTCTAGTACACCAAAGCAATATAAGGACTTCGTTAAAGGTCATAATACTACCCCTTCAAGTTGACCTAAAACTTTCTTCATGGAAGCAGGCTTTCTTCATGGAAGGTACGAATTTGTTACAATGTATTTTTGTATAATCTACAATTATGTGCAGCTACGCTTTGTGTAAGGGTTTTATGATCATCATCAAGTTTTTTTTGCAATCAATGTTTAACAGTTTACCTGCCATGCTCATACTACATTATTCATATACTGTAGTTTTGAAAGCTACTATATATTTTGTCAGTATTATTTTATGAGATATTAGCAGTTTTATATTTAATTTCCCTAGTGACAGGGAATTTCTATTTTTTTTTATAAATGTATACATGTATAAAGCTGCAATCCATAACTTTTTTGATCAAAAATAACCAGGTCGGCTTTTGTGGAAAATGTAAAGATAAGTGCATAAAAAGCAACCTGTAATAATACTGACAAAACTTTTATGTTTTAAACAGAGATGGTAATAGAGATGCAAAAGTTAATACTTTCATTTCAAAATTAGTCAGTTTTAAATGAAAAACAGTATACAAATTACAAAGTTATCAACATCTACAAAGATGTAAAAAATACTGTTCATGTCTGCTAATGCATAAACTAATGTTAATGAATGCAAGCCTTTTGTAAATGTTACATTTTTATCAAATTTTTCTATTAATTGTTATGCTTTGTTTGTGATCTTTTGGTCATTCCTTAACTCACCATGAGCTTAAACATCACTGTGGCCTTGTCTTTTGATTTGTTCAGTATTTATTATGTTCAGTAGATGCCTTCATGCCATTTAGCTATTTTTTTCTGGTTCTTGACTATGAAGTATACTCCAGAGCACCAACACAGTGGGAGTTAAATGCAATCCCTTATTACCTATTCTCACAGGCCAGGGGGCTTCAGCACAGATCCGCCTGCTGTTGTATTCAGTCACTGTCGCATTACAAGTAAACAAGACAGATGGTAGTGCCCAGGTATTTCTGGGGGGTATAAATGCCTGGGTAAAGGACATGTTCCTAAGGATGGGCAAAAAACTAACTTTCCAAACATAAATGGATATCTATTGATGTGCACAAGAAACTCCTGGCTCCCCTGGATATGACATTGCCTGTCGCAGCAATTGAGATAAGAATGGTGTTCCCGAGCAGAGATGGAGAAGAGACCCTGAAGCCCGTCGGATTTAGTAATAATAAAAACTGGTCTCGGGGCACTCATACATATTTGTCCAGTGATTTGAATTCATTTCCAGATAATAAACAAAAACAGATTATTCTCTTCTGTTTGTATTGGAAAAGAGGCATTCAAACTCCAAACAAAACAAAGCATCACATGAGATGGAAAATATATACGGGTGGCCTGCATCAGCCAGAGCAAAAATACTGGATTGTTTTTTTACCGTGGTGTTAAAAACGGTGGCATGGTGCTAAACAGTCTCATTATTGGCATATGAAGGTCAGATGTGCCCCACCACTCGTATTTCTTGTTGGTTCGGTCTGTTGCACAGTAAAGCAAATCCTCACCCCATGATGGAGAGCAGAGGCCAGGGAGATAAGCATTTGCTGTGTAAACGTACTGAACTGCACAAACACAGGGAGCATCTAGGTCTGGTGTTTGCTGCTAATAGGTTGGCTGTAAAAGACAAAAAATGTGTAGGGAACAAGAGGATGATAAGAGTTATGTTGGGTTTTCTTTGTTGTGGACAGTGCTGGGAAAGACGCTTTTAAACTGTACAATTACAGTAAAAATTTAGCACTAATTCTCTACAATAAAATACTGAGTTTAAAGTTTTACTATAAAATCAATGCATGGTAGGTCATTTCATGTCATAACAAATTACTGAAAAAACATACTGCGGTACACTGTGGGAAACAAGTGTACATCCTGTAGTTTATTTGAAGTCGATTTTACGGTGATTAGTGTTCCCTTCGGTTGGGTCCTTCAGTCTGATTTGCTTAGAAATTTTCTCTCAGGGAGAAAATAAGCTAAGCTTGATGATTGACTGTAAAATCTGAGAATAAATTGCAATCTACACTAAAGCTATTGTATGTAAAACAGACATAATACAAATTTTTCATAAACAATTTAGGGGAAGGGTGGTTTGCAATGTGGTAAACTGAGCGGTTGTTATCTCTGGTCAGCTGTAAATATGAGTTGTCAACCAAGCATGAACAGACATCAACATTCGGCATACAAAACATAACAATGATGACATTCAACAAACATAATTTTAGATTATGTAAAAATTAAACCCTTCAAAACAAGCCAGTGACAACATTAAGATTTTAAATACCGATTTATTTATGTTATTGTGCACATGGGGCTATTTAAAGAAATAGTATGATTTAACATATACCTATCAGATCATGTACAGTATATACCCATATACTTATTTTGCATTTTTTACCAACAATGTATTGTATTAAGCTGTCATTCTATGCTGCAATTTATAATTGAACAGTCATGTGCCATATTTCACTACAGAAAAATGACCAATGCAGGGGCTGTTTATGAATCAGAGAGTGTTGTTATAGACCTAATTTACATATATTAAGAAAAAACAATTGACTAAAATAGCTGCATTTTCTTAGTTTGCATGACTCTTTTAAGTTGTATGCTCAATAAAGGACAGAAAGAAAGTATAGCAATTTAGTGTAAAAAGTAACTTGTTTTTATGAAGGTTTCTTATTTTAAAAACAGCTAAGCTGCTAGAAAAAGCACTTGACACTGGTCACTAAAGTAATTTGTGAGTCCCAGTGTTACTATTCTTGCCTTCTGTCCCCCTTCTTTTCTTTGTTTGTTTGTTATTCTTTTCCCTGTTCCCTCTCTCCCTCCCTCCCTGTCTCATTCCCTTTGACAAATTCTCAGTCTGCAAACACACAGCCTTATCCTACCCAGAGATCAACATATGGTGCAGATGGTTGGCTGAATATAAAAAAGGCAGGAATTTTCCCCTGTGAGGCGAGATTATTCAGGGCAGTCCTGGACTGCCAACAGGAATGCTGTTTTAGAGCACTCGAAGAAGTTGCGAGCAACTCTCGCTATGTATTCAGAACAGCCATTTTGTGGCACTTTCTGTGTCAACGGTCTCAGCAAGCCATTTGTTCTGGGTAGCGGAGACATACTGATATATTTACCTTTAAGTGGTAAAAAGGCAGAGAAAGACACAATGGGACTGGAGAAAAAATACACTTATATTTTACGGTATGATATACTGTATATATGCTTTTTGCTTATTTTTTTTTTATTTGCTGATGTCTTGCCGTGACAGTCCCAACTCTACATATATAGTGAGCTACCCGTTTTCTATCGCACACCTGGTCTCTCATGCCAGACAAACTCATAACGACAGTGCCAGGGCATCTCATTTCTCAACATCAAGGTGGGCTACAGATAGGCATCTTTGTGATCCCTGTTCTCATCTTGAAAAGGGAGATTAGAAGCAAGGGTCCAGACCAGAGGCCACCAATTACCCCGGAATAGAATCCATCCACGCTACGCTTTGATACATTAGACAGTCCGACAATTGCAGCGAGACAGAAAGGTGGATGGGAACCAGGATGGCTTCACATGTACGCTTGCTAAAGCGGTATGAATCATCTGCCATAGTCTGCTGCGAACGAGCTGTCCGCCGCACACCTGGTCAGGTTAGTGAAAAGTTCCTGTTCGGCGGGCGTAAAATAGATACGGCCCCAAAGTTTTACAACGGTAATAACTTATGACACTGTGGAATGGTAGGATAGTTGTAAAATCTTATTTGATTTTAAGGACAAAAGAGAGAATGTTAACTAAATTATTCTGTGTTTGACACAGAAAACTCTTACTAACATTTCACATGAAAACAATGTATTTGTGATATGAGCCCATAAAGATATTTTTAGGTATATGGATTTATAATCCAACATTTTTGGAAATAATACTGAATATGCACCTTTTGCAACATAGCAAAGTCAATTGACAAACAACTCGGAAAATTGTATTTTCAGTATTTTTAGAAAATTGTTGGCAGTATATACTGAAAGCATGCCAGGGTCTGTCACATACAGATATAGAGCTGTCTCAAAGAAATAAAAAACCAACAATTTAACCATTGTTTTAACCATTAGGGTATCTCAGGAAAAACATAGTGTGACAAATAAAATACAGCTTGACCATCATAGCAACAATTACAAGGAAATAGTTCTGTTATGTTCCTACAGAGAAGAAGGCAACAACCACAAACCATTGTAAACAACCACACAAGCCATGCATTTCTTTTTTTATTCCCTTTTCAGTCAAAAACAAACTGGTTTCATACCTGAAAGTAATTAGGAATTAAAATAATTACTTAATTAATTAAAATAATTACATAGCTATATTTTATATATAGTGTGAGTTATTTTAATCTTCTAGTTATCTTTCAAATTCAGCACTGAATTCTCTACTACAGTGCTTTTGCAGGCCACTATATCATTAACAAATTTTTTAAAATAATTGACACAATATTATATATTTTAAACACGTCTAGTCATGACTACAACAACATTAAATTAAGACGTATGTGCGCATTATGAAAATGTTTGTTCCTTCCTTTCAGCAGTTTCATTTCAAGTCATTTCTTATATCTGACGGCAAGCAAGCTAGTATTTTTCTTGCACAGAACAGATGCTCAGAAGAAAAACTCATAGCTCAGTTCATAATTCATGGTGATCCAGAAGGGCCCTTATATTTTTTTTGTTTAATTTAGAAAAATCCCTCCTTATGTAGTTTAGCGTTAATTTTATCATTGTTTTAGCCGAGCCTTATTGAATTCATAACTTCAATATTTAAAATAATGATTATAATAATAATAACAATGAAAGCTGAGAAATTATGAACTCAATACTATTGACTGTATTTATATGTAAGGATGTAATTTTCAGACAATGATGTACTGCAGTCGGGATGTTTGCTTTTAAATCAAGCCAATAAACAAGATGAATGAACTCAGTAGAGGATGAGTGAACGTGTGGTCAATAAACTATTATTGCACAGCTCTTGTGTGTCATAAAAAAGCCAGTGCCACCTTTATTACATTGATTTAGAAGGACTATCGATATGTCAAATATCTGAGCTGAACCGAGATGGGCTGGTGGAAAGTTCATATGTATGACTAATCTAAAAACAACCACAGGGAACATAAGCAAATGTGACATTTAGGTGCTTTGTGTGGAAAAAACAGAAAGTAGGCCAGCCAGCTTAATGTAAAAAACATGCATATTCAGCAAATAGTTACACATACTGTACATACATGTATATGACCAAAACTAACTTGTGTTGTTAATAATTTTATATCACCTCTTCAGCTGTCTGTCAGAGAAACTCATCCGACTCTCTCTCATTGTGAGAGAGAAAACTTTTATGAATCAAGTTTTACCAGTCATCTCAGTGGATGTCAGTGGACTTCTGAAAAAAAGTTATGCTAGTGTTCACAGCAACCCTGTTGTTAAATCTCAATAAAGGTAGTAGCTTACTCTCACAAAGAGTTTTAGCTCTTCTTTAAATAAAATGAACCACCATTACCTGATGCGTTCTTTGTTCTCAGTAATAGCTTGATGATCTGTAAAAGAATTGTACATAACATTTTTCTCTCTGTCAATTTTCGACTAGAAAAGTGGCTTTTTGGAACCTGTCAGAATCCTTTCGCAATGATATGTGCCTTTTTGCATAAAGATATCCACTTAGAAAAGGCTTAAATTGGCTTGAAATGGGCTGTCGGAGGGAGTGAAAGCTCTTAAAAATGGTCCAGGTTTTCTGAAAAATCCAGTCTCTAAAATTCCCGAGATACCCCCTCGCCGAGCTCATTTAGCCCATGCAAGGTGTCGGGGACAATGTGAGAAGGCGGATCGATATTACACTTAACTATTACAAAGAAAGATATGTTCCTGAAATTAGAAGAGTCCCCCCCCACGCAGACCCCCAATCAGCAGATCTGATAAAGCGGGACAGAGGTTCTCTTAGGGCCCATTGATTTGAGTCAACTAATGGAAGGCTCACAGACAACAAGAAAAAAGCTTTAGATGTTTGTTTATAAATACTTTATTTCACTTGACAGGAGAAATCTACACCTTTAATGAAACTGTCAGGGGTGCTGCGATCGTAATGAGGAATCAGACCTCACAAACACACACATATAAAGACATACAGACCCACACGCACACACATAAGCAGAAGAACATTAATAGCACGAACCATGGGCCATGCCAAATATAATTATGTCCACATTACTCCAGCTTGAGTTCCCTGCAGATCTGGCTTGCTTTCTCTCTCTCTCGTTCTCTGTGTCCATTCCTCTCTGCAATGCGGTATCACCACTGCAGTTAAAAGTCGTTATATTACTATAAAGTGAGCCCTTTATGTCTTATTTTTAAGCCCAGAGGTGCCTAATTTTCTAAACTATGTGGTTGAAGCAAAAGTGCTTTGCTGGAGCAAATAAAAATAGGTTGAAATTGTTTAAGTTTAGGTACTTGGCATAACCACCTAAAATGTGAATAGCTTCCTTAACAGAGGAGTATATATAATTATTATTATATATATTTATTACAAAATATTAAAGAAATAATATAAAAATATATAATATGATATATTTATTATATACAGTGTATATATTTATTATATATTTGATATTATATATATTTATCACAAAACATTAAAACAAAAATATATTATAAAAATATAATATAATATAAATCCTTTCTGGTTCATAGATATTCAGATGCATGGGATTGTGTTTCGTTGCATTTGCAGTAAGTGATAGTAAATTAAATAAATGTCATAATTATTTAATGCACATTTGACATGAATTTGACATCATAATGCTTTCAATCAGAATAAATAAAAAATCTTGCACACTCTTTGAAATTTGCCATTTAAAGTTTCTTTTACTTTGTCTGACAAAGTTTCTCCATCATTAACTGATAAATGGAAGTACCACTTTGGGATTGGACCCGGTCACCTGTAGCGGTGCACTTATGGCAGTTCAGGCAATTTCATTTACGACCAGTCTTTAGAGGATTTCTCAGTTTTAAATACTGTCAGTATATTGATATACTGTGTGTTTCAGCTAAAACCCTTTTATACACTTAGTGTATTTTTTATTTTTCATTTTCATGTGTGGACATCACCTGTATTTGAAATTATTAATTAATTATTAATTAATTATTACTGATTAATCAGTCCTGGCAATGTTTTTGTAGTGATAAGGTGTAACAATATCACTGATGATATGATATAATATAAGTATATTAACATTCTGATGTGAATGATTAAGATTAAGCCTTGGATGTGGCCAATCACAAAGCTCATATTTTGTGTTATATTTGCTGTAAAGACATTTAAAACCAAAGCTGTGATGCACTGAAAATGAAAAGTATACAGAAATACAAAAAAATTTAATGGAATTGAACAGGTTACACGTTTGAAATGGTCTAGTGTCTATCTACACACAGAAATGTACGGTACGGTATGGAATGACATCTCCCTGGTTCTATACAATAGCAAACATCCATGTACAAATTACTTTTATGAATACACTCAGAAAAATACACTTTTAATCAGACTCTACACACAACCTTTCACAAACGCTCTATTTAAATTTGCCTCTTCTCATTGTTTTCCCAGAGGTGAAATGGATTAAACCTGATGGACAGACATTTGCAAGAGACACTTAAGTATGTACCATCGGATTCCTTTTACAATCCATTTCCTGAGTCAGCTGTTCTGTCACAATGCTCAGATCAACAGACAAAGCCAATGTCCAGTATCGCTTGTAAAGCGTCAAACAACCGTTAACATCAAACACTAGACTCTATTGATTCCAGTACTCCCGCTTTTGTGGTTCTGAAAGCAATGCGAACTGATGTCGGCCGACCGATTCCTGCATTGATCTCCGAACTTTATGCGTGGTGGATTCATAATAATGGTCTTAAATGATTTATTTTGCACTCCTCGCCCAGTCATTGATGCACAGCTTGAGTTAGGAACCTTACAGTACATCTTAGTTGGGAATTTGAACTTTCTTAGTTTTTGAAGAATAGAAAAGTATTGCATTGAAGTGTTATTCTCTGAATGCTGAGAGCATGTTTTTGTGCTGTTTTAAAGGGTTTGAGGAAACTGGATACTCTCACTTTGAGGACTAACACAAGCCCAAAATGAACACTCTAAATTTTTAATGTTTTAAATGTCAAGAACTTTCTTTGTAGTGAGAATGAAGTCATTTCAGAACAAGCGGGAGAGATACATTAAACTTTTTTCATGTTTGAATGGCAGCATTTAATTTTTTTCAGAATAAAAGAAAGCCTATAATACTTCGGAAGAGAGCATAAATTGTACTGATTAGGTTTCCTGCCTTTTCTGACCTGAGCTGTTCATATCTGTAATGTTTTCCACTAGTGCCCATTAACCATAATGCATTATTCAAGGAAACTCTCATGTTCATAACTGTCTGCTAAATAACAGTTATTGAACTGTGATATGATTGTGTGAATACAATGGAATAATACAATGGCACTGAATGGAGACGTTTATTACTTCAATTGAACATCCGTATCATCAAGCTGTCAATCCGCTCAAGCATCTAAGGGCGACACAACAGAGCGTGACTTCATCCTTCACAGTCTATTTTACGCATTTTTTAATGCGTAAAATAATAAGAGATAAAATGTTTAATGTTTATCTCTCGATAATAAGAGATAAAATGTTTAAACATTTAGGAACAGACATCATCATCTCTATTTATCATCTTTGCTACGGTGCTTTCAGACTTAAACCTGACTAACTTTTTTAAAAGCTAGAAAAATTCTCAGCTAGGTTTTGCCAGTGCCAAAGGGCTTGTTGTTTTGCATAAGTACATATGAGGCTCAGACTATGACGGTAGACCCTAGATTAATGGAACCAGAGAAGTGAGACAGAATCGGGTGAGTAATGGTGAGGTTTCCTGTTCATTTATCAGATCCACGAGAGTCCTGACACGCAGGAGAGAGCAGCTCCCATTGGTGAAACGCATGTAAATGTTGGAATAAACAATGCAGTACTTTGCATAAATACAGTTCACCTGTCCAGATCTAAATGCAGAGAGAGGAATAATGAAACGGAACAATGCTATTCATCTTGCTTACTTGATGTAATCGGAATATGCAAAAATTGATCCTTTCTGCTCCCAAAACTGGTTTGGTGTTTAAAAACATGCATAAAAGTATGAGACTCTCTAAGCTCTCTGGTTATTTTTAACCCAGCGTTGGGTCAAAAAGGGATGAACCCAACCATTGCTGGGTTGTTTTAACCCAAATTGTTTCAAATTTAAACATTATTTAACCCAGCAGATTGGGTTTGTCCCTTCTTGACCCAGTTGAAAATAACCCAGCATTTTTTTTACACTTTGGCCAAAATGCCAATGATTTGTTAAATAGATCATTTAAAACTATAAACACTGCAACCCCCTAATTGCAACTTATATGTGGTATTTATTTTTTTAAACATTGTTAAAAATGTGTCCCCAAAATTACAAACCTCACATAAACTAACAGACAATAAAACAGCTCATAAAATATTTAGTTTGACCTCCTAAGGCTGACGATCAATATTTCCTCAAGGTCTTTTCACTGTCAATTTAATAAAAAACTAAAAACGTTCCATTTTGAACTCCCAATGACCTCGAGTTTTAAGATCTCTTTTCTCTGTTTACTGAAATTGCAACATCAGTGTTTTAAACATTCACCCTATATAAGAAACGGCATTAAAGGTTTTAACCCTGTACTTTTTGCCAGCCTTCAAGTACTTGAATAATCATTCAAGATAGAAAATTACTTTGATTACTTTTATTCTGATAAGCATGTGAGGGCTAAGCCTACCAGCTATGTTCATTACCAACAGGTTTAGATGTGAAATAATACCTTTGTGTTTTTACTTCCAGGGGGAAAGTATTTGTACTCGTTGTTGTGATAAACACACATTGAGTAAACAGCCTCTGTTTCCAGAACACGTATGCGTTTTATGAGAAATGTTATCATTTAAAGGCCTTATCAGTTGTCCTGAATCTTGGACTTAACATATTGGACTTAACATATTTTGTTGCCAATGCGCTACTCGACAAGGGCAGATAACACACATATTCAATTCATAAATAAAATCCAACCCTTTAGCACTAATCAAACATTCACATGTTTTTGCGCGTTCTGAGGATTTTTTTCATGCAGTTTATTATGCACATCTTTACTCTTAAAAATGTGAGCGCTTGTTTGTCACACAGTGAAAAACTTGAAACAAATAAAGTGAATTTGTTTACCTTGTATACACAAGCAGGCAAGGCAGACAACCCCACCTGAGGATTAAATCCATTAAATACTTCCAGTAATTATAATTACTGCTAAACTGAATGTAAATTTCAAGGGAAACACACTTGACATGAGTACGTTATCCAAAGTCATTCAGACTCTACAAAACTGAACAAGTTGTCTTGAGATTTTGATATAACTCGAGGGGACATGCGAAGTGCTACTTTTTGATGGCTTACTTTTCTGATGATGTTAGGTTACAGACACATTCCTAATGCATTGGTGACTGGGTAATGGTTTCCTCTGGAGGGGGGCTAGCGTTAGCAGCTAATCCAATTCCATGTTCTTGGTTGTGATAGTTCATTAACCGGTCCAAGGATGTGTGGATGCTTGGTGCTTTTATCCCCTCCAAAACCCTCCCTGGGAGAGGCGTCATTTCTCCAAAGCGCTAGAGAAAAGACCGATGCATTGAGCACCACCGTAACTTTGAAGGAATTAACAGATGGCGTTGCACTGCGAAGGAGATTGCCAAGGTTAATGACACTTAAAAATTAGCTAGATTGATGCATAATTACAATGATGGATAGACTTAAATGAATAGACTTGAAACTCCTATTAAAATGATCACGTCTCAATGGTTGTTTGTGAGATCTGCAGGGATCAGATCCCAAGACTGCTATTTAAATCTCAGGCAATAAGACATAATGCAAAACTCCCTGCTGTTCGGTCCAATCGAGATGCTCTCTAGTCACGCCTCATTGTGGGACCAAGCGTGACCTGTTTTTAGTGATAATGCTTTTTTAAAAGAGACTAGAAGCCACTGATGGACACGTGAATTTCTCATTGTAATGATCAAACCCAATGGTCCTGTATTTACATTATATCCCCTGAGGAGACAATGATGAAAGTTACTGTGAAATACTCATTGCATGCTGTTCTGTAAATCCTTTAAGTTTTGTAGCAAGATTCTTATTAGTCATACTGGGGTAAATTTGTCACCCCTTTGGTTTCAGTTTTGCTTCTATATGGTCTATCGTGCCATATTTGTTTCACTTGGTGTTTTTCTTTTTGTGTTTATTATTTACATAAACATATTCAGAAATATTCTGACTATCTGTTTTATTCCTTGAGTTTTTGTTGTTCAATTTCATTCCATTTACATCAAACGTTTCACACTTCATTAATGTCAGGTGAATAAATAGCGTTCCTGATTTTTTTCATTCTTAAAGAAGCAATTTTAGGTATAAATCTACTTTAATCATTCACTGTCATTTGTTAGGAATGAATTGGACCCACTGCAAAGAGCTCAACGTTAATTGCTCCAGGTAAATACCACTGAGTTCTGTGAATGAGGTGCAGTAAATAATCATCTTAATTTAGATTGAAACGAGGCATGTGTGCACTGAAAAAATTAAAGTCACGTGTGTAAAATGTGTGTGATGCAGTGCCCTTCAACGTATCTTGGATATGCTATGCATGATACTATAGACTCACTCAACCAATAATACAATGAAAATAAATTGTGAAAATGTTAATAATACTGCAATGCCAAAGTGTGCGTGTGCGACAGCTAAGTGCTCATTAAAAACCAACTCACTCACTTATCTGTTTGTGCTTCAAATTATTTTAAGTTCATTTTTGATTCTCATCTGAGTTAAAGTGGTGAAGGTCAAGAGAGTGACTTTGTAATTAGTCCATTTAGTAATTAGTCCATTCAGGCTGATTTGTATATCTGTTGCATAAGATGAGAGAGAAGGATATTATTGAAGTGAGAGCAACTGTTGGGTTCTGTGAGTTAAAAATAATTTTCAACATAGGGAAATTGTTTAAAACCATAAAAACAAACTTCTGTTACTCATGATATGTTAAACGTATAGTCCATGTAATTTTAACTTTTTTTATTGTGTTTAGCAGTGAAATTCACATTCTTATTTGTTTAGATTATTTAACAACATGTTCTATTAATTTTAGTTCATTCCCTGATAAAAGTCATTATTAATACAGTCCTGTGCCTTTTGTCCAATGTTTAAATATGTTCATTGTTTTTAATCGGCATTTGCAATGTATTGATTTACTAGAGAACTAGAGATTTACTAGATTGATCTGACTCTCACTAGAAAATAAATGAGAGGAAAAAACTTTATGCACCAAGAGGGTACTGTAATGCTTCAGTGAGAGAAAGAGGTGATCATAGCATGATGGAGCCATTGCATCCTTGAATATTGGTAGCTTCTTTTGAACATGTGATGGAAATGCTAGTTTATTTGCAAAGACTTTCATATAATTTAAACTTGCAATTGGGATAGAGCCACAGCAGGCTTGATGGCATACTAATAAAGGGATAGGGAAAACTAATTGACTTGAAAGGTCACCTCTGACAGTGGTTCATTACTTATTCAGAAATAAAGTTATTTGTCTTTTATCTTTTTTAGATTTTTGGATAGAAGCAAATGAGGATGCATCCTTTGAATATCCAGGCTTTCATTTTACTAATTGGAGGCAATACTTTCAGTCTGTGCTAATTCTAATGAAATAAAAAATGCAGCTTTTAACATTATAAGCATTTAAGTTAAACGGTACTGTACATTTTATAGTCTGTTATATTCATTTTAAAAACATTTTTATACATACTCTAATTTATAAATTGATTTTAAATTGATGTAATGCATAAATTTCATACTGATCAAATCTTGTAGATGTGAAATAACATGTGAAATACACTGTACTGTAGGTTCAAAGTTACATAATTTAGAAAAGTAATCCCATTCAAATAGTGCCTATAATGACTAGTGTTTTATTTCAGAGTGGTCAAGATATCTTTTCCGACCAGAGGTTTCACTCTCCATTTATTCTAAAGTAATGAAATCTTACATGCTTTTACGAGGTCATAGACATTCAATAGTAAAGTATAGACAGATGGCAGAGCTCACAGAAGTTCTTATATCAACAAGCAATCTAATTATCTTAAAACTGTGCCGACAGCTTATAGTGCACTAACTGTGCTAAAGATCGCAAAAAGTGTAATAAAAGAAAACTACAAGAGAGATTAAATAATGCCTATAAATGTTAAGTGTATACCTCTGTGTCAAACTAAGCCTCCCTAGAATGTGCTAATGATTAGGTGATATTGTTGTAAATAACATGATTCTTAGCAATTAGAATAATTACTTGCCACTTTGCAGTGATTGAATTGATTAAAATGCTACCACTCAACCTTTTTATTTATTTTTATTTTTTCAATTTTATTAGAGAAGCGTACCAGTTTAACTCTTTCAAGGGAAAATTTGTTGCATTTGGCTTACAACATCCACATCATAATGGATTTTTATTTGTCTCACTTTGGACAAAAAGAGCTCATTAAATGTCATTGCTACTGATTACACCATCAGAAACCCCATGTTTACATTTTTACTTCCTTTAACATGAACTTTAATATACAATGGGATAAAAAGCCCACAGATACTTCTTGCATCACACAGCAGACATCATATTGTGGATAGTTTGAAGAGGTTATAAACACGACAAAATGTGACCTTGTTGAAAATGTTTTGCCTAAGATTAACTTTTATGCTTCCTTTTGCTTTCCTTTTATTTGAAGGAAACAATATTCATGTTTACAAAATCATATTTTATAAACAACCTAAGATTCCTACTTACGTTACACTTCAACGCTACTCATATGTTTGGATTTCTTTTGCAAATGCAAATCTGTGTAATCTAACGTTTACTTTATAATTTAGATTTTTGAAACTTTTTGATCTTTTATAAACGTGAAGAGTGAAACTCAAAAACCATACCATCTCCCCCCTTGTGTTGTCAGGGCAGATTTCCCCCTGGTGTGTTTGATTCTTCTTACAGCAATAATTCATCTTAAATTCTGCTGCGAGTCCTTCGCGCCCTTCTGTCCGGCTGGGGCTGAACTCCAATTACTCATAATGCTTCTACATGTTCCAAGCTAAGAATTAAACCAGCTCCCTCCTTAGAATCAATAGTCCTGAAGCAATGTACTGTCTTAACATGATAAATTATGCACTTGATAGTTAATTTGCCAACAGATAGACTATTGGCACTGGTTTTAGCCAATTGGATGCACACGTGTACAGTTTCTTTTTAAATGCAAATAAAATGTGTGTGGTATTGTGATAATATTAAGCTGTATAACTGTCAGTGTTCCTCAGGAACATGTTATTTCCCTATTATCTTTAATATTTCATTGTTGAATTTTAATTTAATCATGACAAACAAAAAATTGATGGACAGGTAAAAGATGAAATATTTGACAAACTTTCATAATAATAAACATAAACAAAAATAATAATAAAAAATACCTATAATTTATAATAATTTATAAAAATACCTCAAATGAAATGTAAAATTATAAAGACTTGATTTTGACAAAATATCTAATATCTAAAAATGAAAAAAATGTAGTTCGGCAGTGCATTTTTATGTGTATACTCAATTTCTGCTGTGACAGTTATCAGGTTAAATATTGATGCAATTGTTAATTTAATCTCAAATTGAAATGCTGAATCATGATTTGACCAGATTGTCATTAGATTTTTAAAGATTGTTAAAAAATATCCACCCAGTACCCAGCATTTTTATGAGTGCAAGAACGCTATACTTTAATTATAACACTAATAATAATATTTGCACGTATTTAACATTCTCATCTGCTTGTTCAAGGAAGGCGGCATGGCCAGTGTCCTCTGGCTGTGATTTAACTGAAGTGGGCAGGCAAAGTGACCGAGGAGCAAGTGGACGGTGTGAATATTCACAGGTCGTATAATTAACTAATGAGCACGCCCCTGTGAGTCCAGACATGACTGATGGCTTACCTGATTGGCCAGGATGTCAGTAAGAGGGTAGGTTGCACACATCTGTTCAATAGGCCAATGCTGATTGACATATTGTTTGCCTCTTCTTTTCTCTTTATTAACCAGAGGCCAGATTCAAATGTTTTGGAGGAATTAAGCTAAGGAAACATAAAAGATGAGCTAGAGTGAGTTTTAAGGCATTGCTGTTTGTAGGTCAAAGTCTGGTCACAGGGTTTTTTGTTTTTCTCTTCTGGGTCTGTTTGAATGTTTCGCCCACCAGCCGTTCTCCTCATCTGTTGAGCCCAGGGTATGACTTTAAAGAGAGAGACGGGCATATTTTCGCTGTGTTGTTGGATTATATCTGACATTTGACTAGATGGACTGGGGACAAAGACAAAATTAGCCATGAGGTTGTGCTTATGGGAACACAACATATGTGTAAAGATTAGACAGGTCACATGACATGTACTGTAATTAACTATGACATATATGGTCTAACGTCAGTTCTTGTGGGCTGTGAAATGCTGACCATTACTGTTGGATTGGATGCTGGATGTAGTCGCAAAATTTAATTATGAAATAAGAAGCATCATAGTTATATGTAAGAGTATGATGTAAGATGTATTATAAGAGTTATAGTTATAAAAATGACAAACACACATTTATGGTGTTTACCGTTGGGTGGGGGTGCTAAATATCTTACATAAAGTGCCAAAATGGCCAGAAATCCATGAATTCTGAAGTAATGTAATAGAATCTTACACATCTTGTATGTGTGTTTATCACTGTAAATTTACCTTATCCAAAGCGACTTGCATTGCATTAATATTTTGCACAAAAACACTGTAAGTTGGCTTCCTAAACATTAATTTCAATCTTTGACATGGCCTAACTCAATTAATATTAAAGATATCAAGGTAATATATTAATATGAATGTTCTTTACATTATGTAGAATGATTTTTATGTAGAAAAAATTGTCAATTTATTTTTTCATTTTTCAGTATGTGTCAGTGAAAGGACAGCTTAGAAATAAAAATGCATCAAATTTAGTGTGTAAAAAAAATTCTGAATTCCGAGTGAGCGCTGATGTTTCAAGACACTCAAAACGACAGCGAATAAAAAGCCAATTATTTCCACCTGTCACAATTACTCACCTGTGACATCTTCAAAAAATTTAGGTGTCAGATGAAATATGCTTATTCTGCCAGCAGTATGAGCCGTTTGTTTAAGACAAGCTGGATAATGAGAGAGTCTCCTTCTCTCCTGCAGTCTCCCACCAATAATCATATGTGTAAAAATAAAAGCTCAATATGCTCGGGACTTCTAAATGGCTTAAATTGCCAGGTTGCAGATTTCACATGTGACATATAAGAGAGAGCAGAGGGAAAATGAAGTAATCCAGAACGGTACTTCAAATCTAAAGAAATAAGTAGCACAGCCACACTGAATAACTCATGACATAATGTGACATGCTTCAGAGTGAACTTAGAGAAAAACATTGTAGAACATGACTTAATTTTAAATGTCAAGAAGTGATTTGGTACCAAAAGGTTTTGCCTTCTCATCCACTTCTAAAAAAGAAAACATGGAGGCTGCGGTTCAAAATCATTTTCCAGACCATTTTAACTTACAATAATATTTCTCTTCCAAAAATATTACAATTCGCTATCATTACCGAGAAAGGCCTCAAAAACAATTATCTTTACAAACAAAATCTGTCAAACAAATCACACAGAATGAGCTCTTCCCTGCAATGCTTCATTGTTTTTCCCTTCCATATATTCAGAATGGTCTACCAGTCTTAATTATCATGACTCTAAACAGGCCTACTGTAAATAACGTTTCTGATATATATAACTAAACGACACACAGTAAATCATCTAAGATGTGAAAAACCATGCAATGGGTGTAAATAAAAAATTAAATGAACAGAGGAGCCCGAGATCCGATTAGTGGCTTGCTGTGATGTCTCCTCTTATCCGTCATTTCAAATCTCAACGTCCCCCCAGGCCATCAAGGTCTATGATTTGGTCCATAATCAATATGAAAGCAGCTGGGAGGGTCCACAGAGCCATTCGTCAGTCTGAGTCCGCAGTGTCTGCTGAAGGACCACGTCCGGTGTTCTAGATGAGGGGGCTGCAGCTCATAAACCTCCCGGTGAGATCCCCTACCGGCTTCCCACGTAGGCAGAAAGATCCATTCCGGCCAATCTGCAGACTTCAGTGTTCCACGTCTGGTGATATACAGCCATTTCCCGAGGCTTTGGTTCATAGAATGAAGAGCTATGCTCACCCTCAGAGCCACTAATGAAGATCAAACAGGTTGTGGTGATGGCTACACTGCCCCCCATGTGCGTGTGCTTTTGCTGCCAAACAAATTATTCTAATGCTGAGAGCATGAAATTGGACCTGCAGGGAGAGATGTGCCCGCTCACCCTCAGCTTGAGCTTAAACAGCAAGCGCATCTGTATGTGCATGTGTGTTTATTTTTGTGCGTGGAACTTTATTTTCTTCTGTTGGCACATGTAAATCTATTTGAATCCACTCAACACAATTACATTTATGTGTGTGGTGGACATTTCTATCTGCATTCGAGATATACATTTTATCAAATCATGCATAACAAGAAATTGAACCAATAATCTTTACATTGCAAACACTGCATTCCATTGTTTGGCATTAGATGGAATTTTGGCATGGTGTGGTAAATGGGATTTTATTAAAAATAGATTTGGTGTTAATTATCATAGCAGAAATTCATCAAAGGATGGAAAACAGCATTATAACCAGCCGTGCATCACCATCTGTGTAGATGATCACACTTTCTGCATTTCAAAGAGCTAATTGTGGACTGCAGTGGTGTTGTGCCCAGAGACTTTTTTTACCTTACTTGAAATCGTTTCTCCTTTTCAAATACAATTTGCATCCCTGTAACTGTTTATAAACCAGGTCAAGCTTTTGATTAAACTAATCTTTAGATGTCATTGTTTTTACACACAGTAAGGCTGTTTAATGCACAGCCTGGTGTAATCGTATGTTCTTTGAAATAAAACTCGATCCTTAAAATATAACTCAATATATCAGTAGAAATGAAAGGTTGGATGAGGTTCAGCTAAAATTAAATAATTGATTGTATATAGTTTAATTACTTATCGACAAACAATGTGTAATGGGGACCAGTGCAATGCAACCATGTTTGCATTTATTATTGCTCTCAAAAAAGGATTTTAAGCCATTAAAAATATTGTAAAACAATATAATAGACATGCACATAGACATAAAAATGCACTATTCGAACAAATTTTAGATATTACATTCTTTTTTCATTTTAGTTTTTTTCATAAACAACATTAACATTATTTATTTTAATAAACACCGTGCACTATGACCCCATGAAGTTGCATTTTAATCAATGCATCAGATATTCTGTAAAAAGAGTGGTGCGTGAGTCTGCCATCTAAAGTCGAGGCTAGATGATTGGTAGATGAACAGAAAGAGAGACAGACAATCCCAACAGATGTGCACATATGTGATTATCACTATTCATAATGCCCAGTATTTATGGAATGTCAGTCTAATGGTCAGTGTTTAAACTCCAGCAGTGCAATGTCAGCAGCTGCTAAACTCGGCAGACGCATATGGACAGTGTGGAGAGAAGGATGCTGTGATTTGTGATGTGGCTCAGCTGTTCTCTCCAGATGACACATAACCCTCATTTCATTAGCTGACTTTCCTGATAAAATGAAAGGAAATAAGTGCTCTGAATTAATAAAGTCAGTGTATTGAGCTTGAAGTCAACAAGAAATCTAATGGATTTTCTTCTCTTAATGTATGTTTTTGGTCACAATTCATTGGGGCACTTTATTTCAATAGGATTTTTTAAATAACATTCTTTGTATGCTAAATGTTATAAATTGTTGCAAAATCCTCCAATAAAAGCAAGGGTTCTACACAACAAACATTCTGTTATTTGATGTAACTTTCTTGTTCATCCTATGTGCTGGTGGCACATAAATAAATAAATAAAGGGATGTGTGGTGTGGTCTCCCGGGGCTGTGTGTGGTAATTAGAATATAACTGTCTCCATCTCCTCGACACCTCAGCACCTCGCACGCATAGAAGGAGGGACATTTTAATAAGGAGAATCTACACGCACAAAAGGAACAGGCTAACAGGCGGTGAAGTGTATGTGTGTCTATATGTGTGTGTGTGTTTAGGCAGAACATCAAAGTCAGTACCTTCTGTGTTTCAAACACATCAGGAAGTTTGTACAACCACCAAATTTATGGGACGATCTGTTTCAAGTTCATCTCATGCAGTGTGACCCAGCAAGGACACAGACGGCAACTGAAGGAGGGATGGAGGAAAAGTTGAAGAATCTGTTTTTGAAGTCGTCTCCTCAGAAGCACTATGCCAAAATCCAAATCATTGTGAGTGAATAAGGGGCAAAGCCTTTTATTCTTTGATCTGGGAGGAAGCACTTTGCAGGGATATTCTCTTCACCATTCGGTTTGATTTGCTTTTTCATGCAGAGGGAGGGACTGCCATGTTCTATTTAAACCACAGGCCTGATGATGTAATATTTTGAGCCAGTAATGATGATACGAGCTCTCGTACCAAGGACAGAAACGGCCCTGTTTCCGGTCCAGCGGCGGCACTTGTGGAAAAGACAAACATCTTTTGCATTACGAAAGAGTTTCGTGAGCAGAGGGAAATGGATTGCAGGGAACGAGAGAGTGAAAGAAGAAAGGGAATGTGAAATGGTAAGTTTAGAAGAATCAGACTGCTCTCTAGTGGAGTTTATCTGCTATTATCTGGCGTAGCTCCACAGGATATACAGCATGTTTCCAAAGCAGTTGACAGCAGGGAGGGAACAGTTAGTCTATTGTTTCTGGTCACATACTACATGGTGCCTGTCATTTATCTACCTGTCACTTTGTCTTTTTCTTTTTTAAAAACGTGTCTTTAGACTACTTTTAGTCTATTGTTCGTGGTGTCTGAGAGTTTTAGTGCATACTGTGGCAGTTTTTCATGCGTGTTTAAAGGCACAACAGGTTAGTAAGCACCCTGCTGAAAATGCTGCTTTCATGGCCTGCTGATTTCGATTTTTAATCGTTTCCATTTCAAATACCATTATGAAACCATCAGATGTTCACTATTAAAATCATTACAAATTAAAAAAAAATTTGTATCATGTTATGGGCTTTATTCCAGTAGGATTTAATGGTGTTCTGTTAGGTCCCATCTGCCAGATAACATCCCAACACATTACCAGTAGAGACCCATTGTGACTACAATTTCCATTAAAGCCGCCTGTACAATCCCCACAACTGGTAATCCATAGTTTCCAATGTTTTTATTTAATCACAAATTAAGATTATCAATTGAAATTATCCCCACTTTACATAAATTTCCAACCACTAAATTGTATTTCTTGAGACTGTAATTTCATCATCATGATCGTCTGCATACAGGAAGTCTCACTGGTCTGATTTTGGTTTTAGCCCAGAGTCCCTTGCACATCAAGATAAGCCCTTGCTGTGTGTGGGGTGTGTGTGTGTGTGTGTGTGTGTGTGTGTGTGTGTGTGTGTGTGTGTGTAAATGTCTGCATAATCCTGCAGGGAAAATTGTAATAATTAACTCAATAGCGCCCCATAGCAAATTTGACAAGAATATTTCTTTCTGATTCTTATCTACAAAAGAAATGACTAAAAAATGTAAGCGTTTAGTAAATCAAAGTATTTCGTAATACTATGTAAATAGGTAAAATGACACATATAGATGATACAATAGATGAAATTACACACCCATGCATTTAAGTCTAGTCTAGTATATCTTTCCACATTTTCAAGATCAAGTTCAACATTATCAAATAAAATGTATAATTATATCAATGAATATAATTTATATTCATTGATCAATTAATTTAAATGATTGTGAACAGTAAAAAGATTCGGTTGTAATAGTGAGTAATGTCCGCTAGAGGTCTATGTTGCTCTTATTTCGGTGTTGGTCCTTAAATTTCTTTCTTCAAGCCATTCAAGCCTTTGTATTAGAATATTACGTAAAAAAGTGCTGTGTAGCTTTTGCGGACCCCTCTGAGGTAGAACAGAAAAAATAACAGGCATTTATCTATGCAGATATTTCATTTAAATGATTTATATGTCTTTAAAAATTATAGGTATTTATAGTAATTTTTTAGTGATGTAATATTCAATTTGTGGCTGTATGTGGATATTTTGTAACTGAATTCCATCTAATTTAAACCAAAAGGAACAATAACACAAGCAGTTGTGTAATATTCTAAAAAGTAACAACAATCAGTTTAAAACATTTTGTTTAGACTACTGAAAATACTTTAACAGATTTACACTTTTTGTCATAATGTTAATATATTTCATTAATAAAAAAGCATTACTATGTTACATAATTGTTTTTGGGACCCATAAGGTCATTAGAGTACTTTAAAATTATTTAAATGTCTAACGCATTATAAAATGTTATAATAATATTTCCTTATTTATTCCTATGTAACAAAAAACGATTTCCCTGGAATTTACAGCCAGTAACATCTGGGCAATACACACAACAGACGACGCACGATGGGAGGAGTCAGGAAGGAGGCGGAGTCACAGCAGTGCGCTGGAGAAAATGACGGCAGGTGATTGGTTGCTGTCCGTGGTGCTGATGCGGCGAGAGAGTGGCGATCATCGGACCGCGGGTTCTCGGTTGTATGGATCGAAATGGACGTTCACTGGATACTTCTGGACGTAATTGTCGCGTTTGGGTTTTAGGCTCGTGATTGGAGTATGATTCACAGACAGATCATTCTGTCTCAGGTACGTATCAATAAACTCTCTCTTTATGGTCGATGTAGGTGTGCAGTTAAAACGGTCAGCCGTTTGAAGATGCTATTGTGTAAAGTCTCGTGTGTTTAGGAGTGTGTATGTGTATCTGTTTGTGCTCTAATGAGAATTCTTAAAAAACGCATTCGTACTGTGCGACTAATGCTTAGCGGGCATCTCTCTGTCTTTCCTCTGTCATTGTGCTTTTCTGTCTTCCCTCCAATGAAAAGCACATGACACAGACTGGAGTGATGTTGACGTATTTCAGCATGATGCTGTTTACGCATTGCCTTTAGCCAACAGGGTTAAAATGTAACCAATCATGGTAATATGAATAACACAATATCATGTTTTTAGTGGTGTGGTTTTGCTGGGGAATGGCTTAACCGTCTGTAATCTACACTAGAAATAGTGGGAAAGCCCTAATGTAATTAATTTACAAAGACTCTAATGATACTGTAGTTTATGTAGTATGCAACTGCTCACCAGAATAACATTTTTGATCAATTTAGTGTTACTGTCATAGCTTTAAATAACTTTTTTCTTATACTAATAGACATAGCTATACTGTTTGAAATACATTGTGTGATTACATCAAAGACAGTTTATTGTATAATAGTCATTTATGCACTTGTTTGTCTCTTGACTGTAAGGAATTTAAAGCTATCCAGCAGACTACCCTTATGTTTTTAAACATGGCCTATGCTGCAGCCAGACATCCCATGCCAAGGATCCAATTTTCCAGGCAGTGTTTGTAATATGAAGCCTTGTTACTGCCTTTATCCATAATCGGACAGAGAATAACCCAATTAAACATGCCCTTGTCATATCACGTGCATTAAAGCCACTTCAGAAATATTGGTTTGATCAACTGATACCCATTTCTTTCAGCAATGAGGCCCAATGCTTTTTAGATGTGGTTTCAGAATTGCAGCAAAAGTGTCAACATTAGCACAGTGTGTTAAAAACCAGGTTCATCATTTCTAAATTCAAGTTTACTGAATAAAATACAGTATTTGCTTAACGTGTTTTATTGTTTATTGATCTGGACAACTTTACATTTACATTAGCAAGTGTTTTTTTCCAAAGTGATAAATGAGAAACCGACAGCCAGTCTAGAGGCAACAATATTCATAGGACTGCAAAAGCCAAGTTTCAAGAATAAGTACTTCAAAGAGTAATTTTAAGAGCAGTACAGTAGTGTAGCTAGAGCAAAAGCATTAATGTAATAAAAGAGAGAACAAAATCATGTTATTAGGGGTTTAAACATTGTGCTGAAGATGAGACGGATTGATATTTATGATACAGTGGTTTTGGTCTTTATTGAATGTGAGGTTAGAGGAGTGATTGTCAGGGCTGCCCACAAGGTTCACCAAACATGCCCAAGATACAGGGTGGTATTTATTTACCTTTTGCACTATGGGACAATCATGGGTAAATGCATTTATACACACATACAGGCATGTTAGCTTCTAAATGGAAAGATATTACTTTGTAACATGCTGGTTTTTAACTAAAAGCTAAAAGATAATAGTAGAACAATACATTTTTAGGTTTATTTTTATTTTTTTCTAATATGTGAGCCTGTGTGTGAAATCCAGTCATCAAAGTTTAATTTCAATCATTAATTTTATGACTTAAATCGCTGATAAGGCTTTCTCAGACAATATTACAGATCTCAAGGTTATTTTTACAAAATGTTCATTATGTTGAATGATTTTATGTAGAAAATGGTCAATCACAAAAAATTACTTTAGCTGGGTTTTCACAGTCACAGGTTTTCAAATACTGAAACCTAAACAAACAGAACTTTAGCAAAAGCACCACAACATATATCATCTATGTAAAATGCATGACACTACATCACACAGTTCTAAAATAGCTTTTTCTCGAGACCAACCATGTCAAAGTCAGTCAGAAAAACAGACTGCAGCGGAGCCTGCAGAACTAATGAAAATAGTTTGTCTTTTATGAAAGCTGCTTATGACGGCTGCTAATGGGAAAATACACAGCGTGCCAGAGGGAGCGCGCAGTAACTTCATAAGCTCTCATCATGAGTGCCGTTGACCTATATATGCTACAATCCCTCACATACACGAGGACTGTCACGCTTCACTACGGCCTCAGGCTCTGGAGGGCTCTTCCAACATTCTTCATTTAGGAACCTAATTCATCCGTCAGGCCGTTGTTTAAAAAGTTACTGTATGCACTAACTGGGCCCTACCATAGTACCCGAAAATCAAATAGATACTCAAAACAAAAAGCAATGAGGAGATCCTGTTGTTGCTAGTTTGTGGTTTGCTCCTTTGATCTTGGATCTATTCCCTATGTGTTTCCCTTTCAAACTGAATTGATCTTTATTTGTACAGATGTCTGGGAAAGGATTTCACTTTGTCCTTATTGTAGTTTATTCACACAGATGCCAAGGTCACCTGAGGCCTGTGTAGATACACTTAACATAATAATATCTTCATTGTCTTTGTATTGTCCTCTGTGGATCTTTGTTGTCAAATTTCTTTTATGGAGAACCTGCTTTTAAGCTAGTATGACTTTGATCCAACTTAAGATTCACTAGGTTTGAAATGACATGTTGTAAGTGTTAGACTTTGTGTTTTACATAATTTGTGACATCCTGGCCATCATTGATATTGAACAAGAAAAGCAGCCCACATACTAAAATTGTTTCCCTATTCCCTTGTTTTTTATAGCACATTTGAAAACATTTCATTTTTGCAATACAATATACCAAAGAAAATATTAGAATAAAGAATTAATAAAAAAATAAGAATAAAAATAAGAATTATTTATTATATATAATTATAAATACAGTTGTTAAGACAAAAAATGTTTCAAGCAAAGTAGTAAATCATTTTAAAACAATTTCCCCAATATGTTCACCTTACTGTGATAAAAAAAACTTACTATATTATTTTAGTAATAAAAATTTAAATTTAATGTTTTATCTCTTATATTAAGAAAGCTTTATGAGGACATGCATCACTGTACAATGCAATTAAAAGTAAGAACCCATATGCATACAGTATGTTTGCATACACTGTACTGTACATGAGTCGTTCTCATTGGATTTTAGCCCACAGTGTCAGTGGGTTAGTGGGAATCCCTGAGCTAGATGCACTCATGCATGTAATGTCTTTCTGTGCTAGCTCTCTGTGAGCACTGCGGTGGTCCCGCATTCATGACAAACGACCGTCATGACAAAGCCGTGAGTCACATGCTCATGGGTGACATCTTATATTTTCAATCATGAAATTGAAGTACCAAAAAATTTATTCAGTTTAGTGCAAATTTATTCAAAGCAGATCTGTTTATGACACCCCAGAAACACCCCAGAAAACATATATATATATAACATATATATATATATATATATATATATTCACAATGCACAGTGCATTCAAATCCTGATTTTTGCCCTGTGCTGATATCCATTTCTAGAATAACATATATAAGATGCAATAATAATACTGGAGAGAGGCTGATGAGAGACTTCTGCTAAAAACATCAGCTGTACATTTTACGGGACCTAATTCACTTAAGTAGTGAGAAATCATTAGAGCAGTAATAATAATTTTTGTCTGTTATCATGGTTGTGTAATGTTAGCACTGGGACCAACTCCATTGTTTGTGGATCAATGGTTTCTTGACAAATCCATAAACAGATTCAGACGAATTAGGAATGATGTTGTGTGGATCCTGAAGGAATCACAGTGTTAACTCTAATGTTGCATTACATGGCGATAATTTGTCTCATTAATATTCATCACAGAGGAATTAGTTAGTTGAGTTAGTCAGGCGATTTCTGTGGTCCATTTGTTGACTTGTTTTAATTTAATTTTCTGTCATGTTTTGAGGGGATTTGTAGAGGATTGTAATGGAATGTGTGCTGAAATAATCAGTTTTATAATTTTTTTTAGATTTATTAAAAGCTATAAACAGAACACAGATTTCACTTACATAATAAATAACCCATTAATTTATGACTATATACAAACAAATTACTTAAGGAACCATTTCTTGAATACTTGACTTAACACAATGTATTTTTACTTTTTTTCAAGTTTAAGTTTAAAGTTTTTTACTTTACGTTAAATACAAATTATGTCCAATTGACAGAATCTGACAAAACTGTAATCTAGAGTCTAGAGTACATGTACAAAATGTAATTTATATAGCCCAAAAAATATGTGTGTTGCATGAAATTGGTTTGCTATAATTGCTTACTAACATTGTGTGTGTAATTTTTTATATATTATTATTATCTATTATATAATGTTACACTTGTAACTGTAATTTTCCCTGTCTGTTTCTCTCTCTCTTCTCAACGTCTTGCCCTGCTCCCTTGATTACTATCTGGACTGTTATCATTGGAACCACATCTCCCACAATCCTTTGCCTGGACAATCAATTGCCATTTTTTTTCACCCGTGTCTTATCTCCCCTGATTGTGTCTTGTTATCCCTGTATATATAGCCCTTGCGTTTCAGTTGTGTTTTGTGAGTCATTGATATTGTTGGATGTTTGTTGCCTGTTCCTGGTTTGCTTCATTAAATTCCTGGATTTCTTAATTAAACTGTTTACTGCAATTGGATCCACCTAAATCACAACAAAAACATTGTGAATTTCACTTAAATATACTTCGTAGCTGAAACAAACAGCACAAAACAATCCAATTGCCAGTCTTGAGGTTTTTTTTGTTGAATGGTGAAAGTTTAGAGAATTTGTATCATGCTGTTTTAGTAACTCCCTGACCTTCTCCTCAGGATTTGATGTGCTTTGAGTTGGCGACTCATAATGCTGCTACACCTGTGTAGTGTTAAGGTCAGTACACTTCTACAATTGGCTTAGCATGAGACTCTCATTCATTATAATCACCATCATCACCTTTTAATCACCACGACCACCAAAACAAATATATGATGGATTCTCTAATGTACTAACGTTTAGGGTTTTGTTCATTATTCAAATATTAAAATTACTAACAAACAGTTCCTAACTTTAATGGGTTATTTTCTTATGGATGATGAGGGAAAAAATAAATACTTAACTGTTCTTGTAATACAGTGACAGTATCATTCTGTGTCTGTATTGAAGTAATTTCCGGTGTCGTTTAATGTTGTGGTGCTTTGAGTGTGTGTTTGTGAGTTCGAGGTAGAGGGACGATTCATGTGTCTGTATAATTCACCACACCTGTCTGATAAGGCCAAACCAGAGATCCAAAATGATTACACCTCTGCTAAATTGTTAATGCGGTACAATCTGTCTGCAGATAAATAAAATAACAAGTAAGTATACACAGGCATTTGGTATTGGTATACTTGTGTTTAGAAAAGAAAACTGTGGGAGCAAGTTAAAAATCTAATTTCTAGTTTACCAACATTGCTGCAACACTGAGATTTAAATAGGCCTTATCAAAGGTGAGAATGTGCTGGTTTGTGTTCTTTTGTGTATTATGTAACTTAAAAATGGCAGATGATTTACATATAGCATCCCATGAAAACATCTATGTATATTTACATCTATGGTGGCATGCATCTCATTTCAACTCTTATGTGAAAGGTGCTCAAAGGTTATGTGAATGTATAAAATATTGCATAAACCATATGAAAGATTTCTGGTCTCTGATTGAATAACCACTTAATTTTATGTTACAACAAACTTTAAAATGTATATATTATACATAAGAATATAATCCATTTTAATGCTGCATAGACATGCCCCATCTGTTAAGAGTTTCATGCATGTTCTGTTAATTTCTTCTGAAAGTCATACTTCCTGACTAACACTCATATCTGTATACTGTATGTCAATGTTACGGTTATTTGTCCATAAACAATGTAAACATTGCTGCTACAACACATTTACACAACACCAGATTGTTTTAGGTAGCGGATTATTGGACATTTGATGACATGTCATACATGATGTAGTTTTGTTTTGAATAACAGTATTAGTGTAAGAATATTTGATCTGTAATTTCTGTAGTTCTTCCACTTGTTTATGTTTTTTTATGTCCATTTCCAGTTGGGTCAATTAGCACAGTTGTTTGCTAATATGTTAACATAATTACACCTTGCGTTTAATGTAGAACAATATTCTCCTGAGAAGTTCAGACAGCCACTAAACAAAAATAACTCCTGCTGTTCTGAGTTTCCTGTTATTCGTGCCTTGAATGCTTTAAATGGATGTGTAATTTAGTATATTTTTATCCTGTGAATTAAAATCTGTCACTTCTATATAAATGCATTCATTTTAGAATTATTGTAGGCATTTGTAAAATGTCTTTACCTTTACACATTTTTGGCAATTTTAGGTTAAAGGTCAAGTTAATACACACTCATCAGCAACCTTATCAAGGAATAAGGATGTTCAAAGAAATCATTTTAGGAAGAATGTTTATACAAATCCAGCTAGGACCAACCTATATAACACCTTTCAACTTAAATGAAAGTGCAATTTTATAAACTGACATGACTAATGTTCTGCAGAACCTGTACCAGAGCAGGTTTCTGGGCCTGGCGGCTATGGCCTCACCGTCACGGACCTCCCAGAACCGGCGCCGGTGCAAGGATGTGGCGCGTTTCACCTTCATTCACCCCAACGATGCCCTAACCCTGCCACGCTCCACTAGCGATACAGACTTGGTGTCCTTGCAAAGCCGTTCCACCCTGACAGTCAGCACTTCCATGTACTGCATCGGCCAATCAGAGGACATTATCATCTGCTGGGACATCAAAGAGGAAGTGGACGCTGGAGATTGGATTGGCATGTACCTTACTGGTGAGAATGAGTGGTCATCATGGCTACATAAAAAGTGTAAATGTATAGTACCTGTCAAAAGTTCAGATACAATAACAAAAATTATCCTCATGATCTTAAAAATCTTTTAATCTAAAGGTGCATATTTTAATGTTTAAAATAAGTTTTGTAGACAAAAATATAACTGTGCCAACATATTCATTTCTTTAATTAGAAAACTAAAATATTGTTTAAAAAATATTTTTGAAATTGATTACTTGGAGCAAATAATGAATAAATAGCAGCCAAAATAAGAGTTCAAAATAGAAATTTCTTTAGTGCGGTTTCAAAAACTTCCCAGGTTGAGAACTGGATGATTAAATGCCAAAAGTATGATTTTACATTGTAGTCAAAGGGTGCCTACTTTTAAAGATGCTAAAATATAACATAATGTTCATTTATTTTAGATGCTTTTAGTCACAACATAATTTCCACAGTTGCAGTTGTGTTATTTTATGGTTTTGATGATTTTATACTATAAAATCTCAACAACTGTGTTTCCAATCTTGACTGGAACTGTAGAAAACGTAGTAGCTGTACATCTGCATCTATAAGCTTAATTATTTTATTTTTTTCTCTTTTACAGATGAGGTTCTGTCAGAAAACTTTCTGGATTATAAGAGTCGCGGGGTGAGTGGTTCCCACAAGGGACAGATTGTGTGGAGAATCGATACCAGCTTATACTTCATGGAAGGTAAGTCTTACCGTCCTGATTCTTTGTGAAGCACTCCTGATGCTTTCCCCTTCAAAAATCTATTTAGATCTTGTTCTGTTATTGTTAGGTTTTTTATTTTGAATGCTGTATTTTGTTAATGATGTCACATCCTGTTTGGTGTAGTCGTGCCTCTGGATCTCCTTGTTCACTGTGATTAGTTTGTGATCCCATTGTGTCTGGTTTGTTCCCTGAGATACGGAACGAGTACTGCGTCGAAGACGCTATGGGGAAAAAGCTCCTTTTTTTCTCCGAGACTGAAAAACTTTTTAATCACGCAGTTTGACTGCAATGCCATTGGAGCTCGACGCTCACTGCTTGAGCCAATGGCTCGGCAATGGCGTCGTTCAAACCAATGGCTCGCCAGCGGTGCTGCGCGAACCTATGGCGAAGCAGTATGCTAATTCTTCGAGAAGTCACCAAAATGGGCGGGGCTATATTCGAGCATATAAGCCGCCGTTTCGCCATAGGGATTCAGATCTTCTTCCTTCAGCGACGACGCTACATCTTCGCTGCTCCGAGACTCGACGCTCTTTTAGAACGCTCTCGCCGTTGAACAGCTTAAGCAGCGGATTGGACCTCCATTGCCGTCTTCACCGCCGGCAAGCTACGACGGTCCCGCTTCCCCTGCCGCCATCCGGCGTCAACTCTGAAAGAGCTTTTTCCTTTAGAGCAATTTCCTAACAGCGTTGTTTCAAATGCCGCGACGGTCCTGTCGCTCGTGCAGAGCTCCGCTGCACGCCGCTGACAGGCACTCAGAGTGCGTTTCATGCTTGGGCGCCGCCCATGCCGAAGCGGCGCTCAAAGAGACGGATTGTCCTCATTGCGAGGACATGAGTTTCGCTTCTCTGCGCTCGCGGATAGCGTCCTTTTCAGGACACGATTCCGCACCTCGCGCCCTCCCGCCTCCTTCCGTACACGAACCCGTGCGGAAGAGGCAGCGGGGCAGAGGATCACGGCGCTCGGTAGAGAGTACGCTCATGCCGGCTGAGCCCCCGCGTGCCGTACTCGCTACACAAAGAGAAGCCTCTCCGGTCCTCTACACGCACCCAGACCAGCGTCCCTTGGCGGCTGCGAGCGATATGGTCTGCTTCGGAGGAAGCAAGGGTGATGTTATGGAGGACAACGTGTCTTCGGCTGCTTCGGAAAGTGAGGACCCCGCCCCCTTGCCGCCGACGGGTCCTAGCGCCGCCAGCGTGGGCATGGATGCCGAATTACTCCGCATCATGACTATAGCTGTCGAGGAGCTGGGACTGGATTGGTCTTCTCCTGAGGAGCCGTCACACAGCCGATTGGACGAGTGGTTCCTGCCGGGGCGCCATCAAACCCCTCGCCAGAGATCTTCGCCGTTCTTCCCAGAGGTCCACGACCAAATCGTCATTTAAGTCGTATACGCGCCCCATACTCGGCCCGCCTCCGCCCTTCCTCTTCCTCTGCGCTCTCTTCCGTGGATGGCGCCGAAGAGAAGGGTTATGACAAGCTACCTCCATTGGATGAGTCGGTGGCCGCGCATCTCTGTCCGCCCTCCACCATCGGCAGGAGATCTAAGGCTGCACACCCTTCCAAGCCGTGTAGGACGACATCGACTCTCGCTAGACGTGCCTACTCTTCAGCTGGACAGGCGGCTTCGGCGCTTCACTCCATGGCGGTCCTCCAAGTCTTCCAGGCCAAGCTCCTTCGTTCCATAGACGAAGACGGGAAGAGGAAGGGATCAGGTCCCGTCAAGACCGGACCTCCCCCCAAGCTGCCACGAATAGGTCCTTGCTCACCCCGCTCTGTTCTGGGTGCCAAGGCCGTTGTGTTTGTGCAAACTGTTCAGTGTCCAGGGCCCTCTCAAAAAGCGCCCACACAAACAGCCGTTTTTACGGCCACAAGAGATCACAAACAGAGCAAATTTCCTCTTCCTATAACTCCGAGCAGCAATCCCTCCAGGGGAGATCAGCCGCTCGTCCAGATACAGCCCCTCACCACACAGGCCAAGGCCTGGCAGGCCATTCCCGGAGTGTCGGGCTGGGTCTTGGATAATACATCGAGGCTACACCCTTCAGTTCACTCGATGTCCTCCACGTTTCAGTGGAGTGATACTCTCCTCGGTTTAAAACCAAGATGCACAGGTTTTGCGTTCCGAGGTGACGAGCTTGCTGGCAAAAGGAGCCATAGAAACGGTTCCCCCAGCACAAAGCGAATCGGGTCTCTACAGCCATTACTTTCTCATCCCCAAGAAGGAGGGAGGGCTAAGGCCCATCCTCGATCTCAGACGCCTGAACCGGGCCCTCATGAGACGGCCGTTCAGGATGGTAACTACAAAACAGATCCTCTCACAGGTTCGCCCAGGAGATTGGTTCTGTTCTCTGGATCTGAAAGATGCTTACTTTCACATTCAGATTGCCCCCCCACCACAGGCAATTCTTGAGATTCGCCTTCGAGGGTGTGGCATATCAATACACGGTCCTTCCCTTCAGGCTGTCCCTAGCTCCTCGCACTTTTACAAAGTGCATGGATGCGGCTCTTTCCCCTCTCAGACAGATGGGAATACGCATCTTGAATTACCTCGACGACTGGCTCATCCTAGCCCAGTCACGGGACGAGCTAGTACATCACAGATCCCTCCTCCTCAGCCACTTGCAGTGCCTAGGACTTCGGGTCAACTTCGCCAAGAGCATGCTGTCTCCCAGACAACGGATATCGTTTCTGGGAATAGTGCTGGACTCCACACGCATGAGAGCGGTGATCTCGCCAGACAGGGCGCTCGTCATCCAGCGACTCGCAACATCATTCAAGGTAGGGGCCTCCTGCCCCCTCAAAACCTTCCAGAGGATGCTGGGCCTGATGGCATCAGCAGTTCTGCAGCTGGGCCTCCTACGTATGCGGCCCCTTCAGTTCTGGTTGAAACGAAGGATTCCATCCGAAGCGTGGCGTCACGGGCGTTTTCGAGTCAGGGTGAGCCGGGCCTGTATAACAGCCCTCGCCCCCTGGACAGACAAGCATTGGATGGAGCAGGGCGTTCCCCTGGCCTTAGTACACAGACGGAAAGTGGTCTCGACAGATGCTTCCAACTTAGGTTTGGGAGCACTGTGCGACGGCAGGCCCGCTTTCGGCCATTGGTCGGAAACGCAGGGCCGTCTACACATCAACTGCTTGGAAATGCTAGCAGTCTGTCTAGGCCTTCGCACTTTTCTGTCGGAGCTGAGGGGACACCACGTCTTGGTCCGTTCGGACAACATGGCGGTGGTGTCTTACATCAACCACCAGGGCGGCCTTTCCTCGAACCGCCTCTTCCTGTTGGCGAAAGACCTATTGGAATGGGCCCACGCCAACCTGCGTTCCATCAGGGCAACGCATGTACCAGGCAGACTGAACCTGGGTGCAGACAGACTCGGAGCAATGTCCCCTCGGACGAGTGGATGCTCCACCCGCAAGCGGTTCAGAGAATCTGGGAAGTCTTCGGCAAGGCAGAGGTCGGCCTCAGAAGACAATCATCACTGCCCAGTCTACTTCTCGAAGGCTCAGGATGCGCTGTCCCACGATTGGCCCAACCTCCTTCTGTACGCCTTCCCCCCGATCGCCCTGATCCCTCAGGTTATCAGGCGGGTCAGGGAACAGAAACTCAAAGTTCTGTTAGTGGCCCCATTCTGGAGAAACCAGCACTGGTTTCCAGACTTGATGAGGCTAATCTCGGCAGACCCATGGCCAATTCCCCTGAGACGGGACCTTCTCTCTCAGGCGAACAGGACCATTTGGCATCCACAGCCAGAGCTGTGGGCTCTGCATCTGTGGCCTCTCGACGGGAGCCCCTCGGCCTACCTGAGAGTGTGTTAAATACCATTTCTCAGGCAAGAGCTCCGTCCACGAGACGGAACTATAGCCTCAAGTGGTCTGTCTTCGCTGCATGGTGCTCAGCCCGTAATTCAGACCCAATATCTTGCGACATATCAACGATACTGTCTTTTCTTCAAGAGCTGCTGGATAAGGGCCCCTTCCACACTCAAGGTCTACGTAGCAGCTATAGCAGCATCGCATGCTCCTATAGCAGGCCAGTCTGTGGGGAGGAACAAACTGGTTGTTCAGTTTTTAAGGGGATCCGCGAGGCTCAACCCGCCTCGCCCCCCTACCGTCCCTTCTTGGGACCTACCCCTAGTGTTGAGAGCCCTAAGGGGCCCTCCTTTTGAGCCGCTACAGTCTGTTGACCTTCGCTCCTTGACGTTCAAGACTGCTCTGCTTCTGGCACTAGCGTCGGTGAAACGCATAGGAGACCTACAGGCTCTATCCGTCTTGTCTCGAATTCGGGCCCAACGACTCCAAGGTCGTCCTGAAGCCGAGGCATGGTTACGTACCTAAAGTACTTTCAACTCCATTTAGATCCCAGGTCATTACACTCCTGGCTCTTCCTCCCTCAGAGCAAGACCAGAACCTTAATCTTCTATGCCCTGTCAGAGCATTGAGGTGTTACGTACAGCGTTCCGCCTCGTTCAGACAGTCAGAACAGCTCTTCGTTTGTTTTGGTGACCGCACCAAGGGGAATCCGGTCACTAAGCAAAGGCTGTCCAAATGGATAGTCGGAGCTATCTCGCTAGCATACTCATCCTCGGGTCTTCCGAGTCCCATGGAACTGAGAGCCCATTCGACTAGAGGCGTAGCCTTGTCTTGGGCATTGACTGGCGGAGTGTCCATGACAGATATTTGTGCGGCGGCAGGCTGGACCTCTCCGTCCACATTTACCAGATTTTATAATCTGGAGGTTCCGGCTTTACAGTCCAGGATCCTCTCTGTTTAATACATGGACTATTCCAGTATGATATTTCATCGGTGCGCTTTTGGACCTCTCTCGAGCTCCGAGGCTACACCGACCCCAAGGGCGAACATTCTATTTTTGACGTTAGCCTCTAGCTGCTAAGCTATAATATTGTTGCACCCACCAAGCACGGCGGGATTGTACTGGTTCCCCATAGCGTCTTCGATGCAGTACGAGTGAAGTATCGAAAGGGAACGTACTCGGTTACTCACGTAACCTCGGTTCCCTGAGATATGGAACGAGTACTGCGTTGCTAGCCGTGCTAGAGTGCTGCCAACTAGGTCGTCGCTTCAGTCAGATAGACCTGAATCCCTATGGCAAAATGGCGGCTTATATGCTCGAATATAGCCCCGCCCATTTTGGCGACTTCTCGAAGAATTAGCATACTGCTTCGCCATACTACATCAACCACCAGGGCGGCCTTTCCTCGAACCGCCTCTTCGTGTTGGCGAAAGACCTGTTGGAATGGGCCCACGCCAACCTGCGTTCCATCAGGGCAACCATCAGGGTTTGAACGACGCCATTGCCGAGCCATTGGCTCAAGCAGTGAGCGTCGAGCTCCAATGGCATTGCAGTCAAACTGCGTGATTAAAAAGTTTTTCAGTCTCTGAGAAAAAAGGAGCTTTTTCCCCATAGCGTCTTCGACGCAGTACTCGTTCCGTATCTCAGGGAACCGAGGTTACGTGAGTAACCAAGTACGTTATTGTTTGTTGTTACATGCTGTTCATGCCAGGTTTTATGGTAATTGTTTACTACAGTATTTATGGATTATGTTCACCTATATCTGAATATAGATTCTGTTACCTCATCTGTGTTTTAGTGTGTGACAATACCAGATCAAAAAGTGCAGTTTAGAACAGTCACAAATTGAAGTTATAGTTTGGACTCGGCCCTTAGTATTTAATGTATCTCAAGGTGTGTTATCAGGCTATTTATTATTCAGATAACATCCAGCCAGGTGTGAGCAACTGAAGGAAGAAGCCAGTCACGTTTTCACCATTTTTAGAAGTTGTAGTAACTAAATAAGGGACATATTTAGCTCGGCCAGCTCAACTGCAAAAACAAAGTCCATCCACAATGTTGGTTTTTATGATTGCACATTATTTTTGCAGGATCATTATACATGATAATACCAGATGTAACATGTCTAATGCATTATCTTGTGTTTCAGTATGTCTCACACACACACAAGCAGGGTGTCAGGTGTCTTTATGAAATATGGAATATGAAACATACTCTGTGGGAGACATGTCATGTAATTCTGTTATGCTCCTTCACACGCACTTGAGCAAGCTGCCAGCTTTCATTGCACTAGTGCTGGTGTGATATTCATCCAAATGTTGCACATAAATGATTTTCTTGATATTTTGTCTTTGATATTTTTATTGTAGGTTTTTGTTGCATTAAATACGTTTTACTATGCTGCCATAATTTTTAGTTGTAATGGTTGTTTGTATTAATGTAATTTTATTTCACATAAAATTATTAGTATATTTGTTGGTGATTTAATTACAATAAAATAATTAAACATAATTTGTATAATTGTATTTGATATAAAATTATAAAATTGTTATTAAATTATTATTAAAGATATGATTAAAGTTATGATAAAATTATATAATAAAACTTTAATTTTGAGTTTTAAATCCAAATATTTGTGTTATAGCAGTGTTAGTGTTAGTTGGTAGTTTATTCATTTTTAGTTTATTAATTAAGTTTTTGCCCAAAAAATTATTGTTTTTTACATATGTCTTTTTACAGTGTATTATGGTAATACTATGCTTTTTAGAACATGCACTACGTATGCAATACACTAAGTAAACAGTATCTTAACCTACAACTGATCCTGTTGTTTTTCTCTCTCTTTTTTCACAGCTGAGACTAAGATTTGTTTCAAATATTACCATGGTTTGAGTGGAGCCCTGCGAGCCACCACCCCCAGCGTGACAGTACGAAACCCCACTGTCTCTGTAAGTAAACACACAATGATATAGCCCCCACTGTGTTGTGTGTGTCACTGTGACAGATAATGTCACTTGAGTCAGGGAAAGAGACTTGCCTTATGGCTTCTGACAAGAATTAAATATAATCTCAGCATTAAATATAACCCCTCTACCTTATTGTCACAATAATAAACTAGCTCCAGAAGGGTTGGTTCGTGCCACACACTAGTACACAGCTCAGATGTTATTAACAAGTTCTGTATATTCTTTGTTTGAGAAAATGTTCTGAAACTGCAGGACACAGCGAGGCAAATAGATTTTGTATTCTCTGAGTTTGCTAAGGAAATCTTCTTGGATTCAAAGTTTGGCATATAAATGACTTTGTAGAATCTTGAAAGTATTGGATAATTCGAAGGCTCTGTGCCACATGTGTTTTGACAGTGCGCAATCATGTGTAATGGTTTACCCTTCTCTCTGCATTTATAAATTTGATTAAAACATTGAATGGATGGTAAAGGTCATTCACTCAAGCATCAGAGACGATCATTAAGCGGTAATCTCTTGTTATTTGCCGAGATACCTCTGTGACCTTACACCTTCTGGGTCCATCAGCCAGATGGAAGATGTGCTTTTGTTTTCACAGTGCTCTCTAAAAATCACTAAATCCCCTTTATTTCCCCTCAGACTCTTAATAGTCACGATTTTTACCACTGCTAAATAACCCTTTGTTAGCACTAAGCCAAAGCGAGAGATTGAGTTTCCGCAGCTCCGCTGTCTTTGTGCTGGCGTGGTCTCCAGAAATGCTGAGAGCCGGTAAACTTGATCTCAACACCAGTGCCCTTTCTCGGGGCGTACAGTTTAAAAATAACCTCGGCGGAAGCAGGGGAAGAAAAGCCTCAGGTCAGGTAAAGCGTATGGTTGAATAGATAGTGAAGACAACCTGCAGAAGCACTGATGGATAGCAAAGAACGATTGACGCGTCTTTATGGGCGTGCGCCGTTAGCCAGGGCTCTGTTTCTGAATTATCACCCGGGGCGAGCTGAGTTCGGACTGATGTCGCCTAGTCGGACCAGGAGAAGAAAGAGGGAGAATGCTGTCACCTGGATACCTGGCTGGGTGAAGGTAGTTGGAGTGACTTGATATGATTTTAAACAGTTATGACTACATTTTTTAAAACTTAGTGCTACTAGAGCTGGATATACAGCCAAATGTCAATAGTTTCTATGTAAATGTGATGTTATTCATAAATGTTCTATTGACATTGAGGATTTGGTGTTGCAGCTGATATTTTGTTTTTATCTGTCAATTACTTGAGAGTTTATTGTAGTTTGGACCCATTTGTATTTAAGTGTATTAGTTTTTTTGCTGTATTAATTACCATTAATACCATTTGTATTACCAGAGTTTTACCACAAATATCATGGTTAAATTATAGTTATTGAAGCAAAATCATGGTAAAATTTTTTTTTCTTTCTTACAAATAAAACAAAAATGGTTACTATAGTCAAACCATTAATTGCCATAAGGCGAGATTTATTATATGCAGTCCTTAAGCTGTAGCTTCTTTGTTTACTATGCATTTGGTTCTGCCTAGTCTTCTGCATATTTGCATAACCTTAGCAGGTTTATCCATGAATGCTTTTAATTGGTCAGCATCGTTTATATGCTTATGCACACCTGATTCTAACATTAAAGATGTTTTCTCTTTAGGAATTTTAGGCTACCATTAAAGACCAATAGTGTTGTGTGTCCAGACTGTTGTTTAATTTGTTTAATTTTTTAGTTATAAAACACAGGCTAGAATACTTGGGTCAGCAAGCAACTACTTACTGCAGATATGCTCTAGCAACCACTTAAGCTAAAAATTAATCCATAGCAACAACCTGGCAACCCCCCACAATACCCTATATTGTGGTGGTAAGTTTTATATGGACATGCATCATGAGTTCTTGTGTTTTGTGACACAGTACAGTTTTATTATCAATGTAGCCTTAGTGGTCAAAGTCAGTTTTTGGTCCCAGGGCCAGTTTATCTTTTAGTCTGACAGGCCCTCAGTCAAGGTTTATACACCTTCACTGGGATTTATTGAATGTGGGAACAATGCAGACTTTTATCCCTATGATTCTGTCTGTTGCCCTTTTAGCAGTTGGAGAGAGACCTTTTCAAGAAATGATGCATTTTCTGCAGTTTGTCCCTCATCACAAAGCTCCTGAGCTTGGAACAGGATGGATTGGTGGTAGCAGATTTATGCAGTATTGTTCACTGTGTCCTTTAGTATCAAATGACTTTGTTGATGTAGTCAGCAGAAAGATACTTTGGAGGCTGATTCTCTGTTGGCAAGGAAAGGCAGCACTGGCAGAAGTTTCCAAGAGAAATCAACATGGATACCTAAAGAAAACTGTGTTGCTTAGAGGATTATTTTAAAACTCAGGATACTGAGTAGAGTTCTCAGTTTTAGTTTACATGTTATCTTTAAAAGTGCAGAGCTGTTAATATAATGAGAAACCTAATGTAATTCGATCTTAGTTTCATTTGCAAATTTGTTAAACATTCATATTGAGTTCATCAAAGGTTTTGACATCATTACTGTTAATTATTTTTGGCAAATCTGAACACAGTTTCAGACTTGAGATCTACACTAAATCTATTAAAGCCATTTTCTTTGGTGAAATATCTAAACAAAAGATTTCAAAAAAAGTTTTTTGCTCACTCTTTAAACCTATTGTTCTAGGAGAGAAAATTGAGCTTTTCAAGAGACTTCATTTGTGAATGTTCTTTCCTATGGGTATGAGAGAATTTTGAAGTACTTCGCATCATAGAAAGAGACGAATGTAGTGTAGTGAGATATGATGAATGTTCAGGCACTTTCTTAATGTGGGTTAGTTAATTTTGTGCATAGTAATGCAATATTTCTGATGAAAGTCATTTGGGATTCAGCATGAAAATGTGTTTAGCTGGTTTTTGTTGCTGCTGTTATTTTGAAGTGTTTTTATCCTTTGGGGATCGTGTTTTGAAAGAATATAATAAAAAGCATACAATATTGGTGAATATGTTTCAACTACTGTATATTCAAGCTTTGTTTAATCAGCTGTTTAAATGCCTGTTTGTTGTGTACTTTTTTTTGTAATTCATGTATAATGTTATATTATATTTACCCTCTATAGTGTGCATATTTTAGACTCGCTGTCCCACTGCGCTCTCCTCTCACGTGCCTTACTGCACAAAGTGACTATACAGCATCTCTTCTTCTGGATGCTGTATACTCTTCTTTCACTGGTACACTGGTACAAGGACAGTGATGCATCATACAGCAGCTCTGTAAACTATTTGATTCCATGTTAAGTCTGTGTTATTTTTTATATTTACATATTATATTTCATATTTTCTGTGAAATATTCAATATTATACTATTTTAACATGAATCTACTGTATTTGAAGTCATTATGTTGTTAATTTTAAAGCCCACCATGGTATTACCATGGTATTTGTGTCTTAATGGATTGTACAATATGCTGACACAATAGTCACAAGGCTTTTGTTTGACTCATTTCCTGGCTACAGAATGAACGTGAAGACTTCATACAGTGGAAATTGATTTTCCATATCCATTAATAGTTAGCAAAAACAAAAACATGTTGACAGACCAAACAGATCTGGCAGACAAGCTCAAACTGCATTTGCGAAACAGTGTCGATCCCCGCATCTCTCATCTCTGCCCCCTGCCATCCCAAGTGACGGCAATGCATCGTCCGTGCCAGGAACCATGTTGAATGGTCTCTCTCTCTCTCTCTCTCTCTCTCTCTCTCTCTCTCTCTCTCTCTCTCTCTCTCTCTCTCTCTCTCTCTCTCTCTCTCTCTCTCTCTCTCTCTCTCTCTCTCTCTCTCTCTCTCTCTCTCTCTCTCTCTCTCTCTCTCTCTCTCTCTCTCTCTCTCTCTCTCTCTCTCTCTCTCTCTCTCTCTCTCTCTCTCTCTCTCTCTCTCTCTCTCTCTCTCTCTCTCTCTCTGTCAAAGAAAAAGTTAAAATAAAAAGTAACATGTATCTATAGAATTAAATAGAATAAAAATTAAAAGAATAAAAGCAAAATATACATTCAAGTAAAAGAATACAGTGACAGTAATATAAGAGCAGTGTGATATAAAATGAGCATCAGTTTATCTACACATGTTGGAAACATCAGATCAGGACAGATGAAGTATTGTTATTTTGTTATGACAGGCAGACACATATTGTGCTGCTAACACACAGCAGTCCTTGTGTTCTCCTAACAGATACGGCAGCTTCTCATCGTTTGATAGAGTTTCAAACGTGTGCTGTATGCACTTTATTTTCTCATAAAACACTGTCCGAATGTCTGTATATTTTGTGCATTCTGTTAAGAAGTGCAGTTCTGTTCTCGTCCTGTGGCAGCCATGTTTTTCTGTGTCTGCCCGTCTCTATAGTCAGCTTGTGTCCACTGAGTCTGTATCTGATCAACGTGGCTCTCAGTTTTTTATCTGACACTGTGTACAGATAGTCTGCCATACAATATTCTCTATTGAAGGCCAAATAACATTTCATTTTACTTTGTTGTTGTGTTTGATGTTTCAAATGACTAATGTAATTTTCTTTCATTTGTGCTGTAATTAGATTTAATTTAATTTTGTCAGTATTGATTCAGATCTTCAGTGTGATGATTGTCAGTAGATGTTAGTGAAACATCAGGACTGAAGTTCTGGATCAGATGGGAGAGGGGATTGGTTTCTTTGCTCATCTCTTGGTATTTCAGGGCTTTATAATGATATGAGCGGGGGTCACTGAGTTTTAGATGTTTCCAGAATTTGATTGCTCTTTTTTGTATTTTTATGATTAGTGGCCTAATTCTGCCCTGCATGCGTTATTTGTTGTGTGTCTGTGCACATGTAATATATTTTTACAGAGTTCTGCATGCAGGCTTTCAATCGGGTGTTTTTCCCATTTGGTTAAATCTTGATTTGGGTTTGTCAGCGGACCCCACACCTCACTTCCATAGAGAGCAATCGGCTCAATTACTGATTCTAATATTTTCAGCCAAATTCTAGTTGGGATCTCTATAGGACATTGACGTTTAATGGCATAGAAGGCCCTGCGGGCTTTATCTCTGTTCATTCACAGCAGGGTTAAAGTTTCCTGTGGATGTGATTTTTAAACCCAGGTAGTTGTAGTGTAACGTGTGTGTTATCTGGTTAGTGGCTAATGTAAATGTGTGTTGTGTTCCCTGTGATCTGGGTCTTTTCTGAAAGATCATAATGTTAGTTTTGTTAAGGTTTACTGTCAGGGCCCAGGTCTGACAGTATTGTTCTAGCAGATTCAGGTTCTGTTGTAAGCCGTGTTCAGTGGGAGACAACAGAAGCAGATCATCTGCATAGAGCAGACATTTGATTTGTGAGTCGTGTAGGGTGAGACCAGGGGCTGATGATCGCTCCAGACTGGTTGCCAGTTCATTGATATAAATGTTAAACAATGTTGGGCTTAAACAGCAATCCTGTCTCACGCCACGCCCTGGGAAAGATATCTTGTAATGCTTTGTGCAGATTTTTATGCCGCATTTGCTTTCGGTGTACATTGATTTGATAAGGTCATAGGTTTTACCGCCTATGCCACTTTCAATAAGTTTGTAAAATAGCCCTTGGTGCCAAATTGAATCTATTTGAACCTATTTGACTTTGGCTTAGAACATTATGTGTGGTGATGAAGTCTAAGAGTCGGGCGTTTATTAAACTACAGAATAATTTTCCCAGGTTGCTCTCTCTCTCTCTCTCTCTCTCTCTCTCTCTCTCTCTCTCTCTCTCTCTCTCTCTCTCTCTCTCTCTCTCTCTCTCTCTCTCTCTCTCTCTCTCTCTCTCTCTCTCTCTCTCTCTCTCTCTCTCTCTCTCTCTCTCTCTCTCTCTCTCTCTCTCTCTCTCTGCTGTTCCTGGATGCTGAATCAATGCAGTCCTAATGAATGCATGCTATTGATTCATGCCATAAACCCGGGATCCAGTAATGGACTTTAAGCACAGTATATCAGCCCAGACTCTGGGTGAGGGGTTTGACCAGGCAAGAAGAAAAGAAGGGGGTGTGGCCTTAGAAAGGTTACTTCCTGTTTTTGCTTTCAGTCCCATTTTCCTTCTCATACTTCCTGTTTGTCATTCATGTGATGTTTCTGTGCTATTGTCAGCTGATTGGTGAACTTCTGACCATGTTGTTTTCTGTTGGTAGGCATTGAAGCCTGTCATCAGTCAGGATGTTCCTCAGACTTTGGGCAGCAGGAGGTTGATAAGCTTCTCTCTGTCAGGTAAGTCAACACTGTTATAATGTTGTGTTATTTACCTGGATATTAATATAAGGGTTTATTATGGAGCTAATACCATTAAACTAGTGCTAATTACTATGGACATTCCTTTGATCCTGAATAATCAAACAGTTTATATGTTTGTGTAGCCTAAACAGATGTGGATGTATATTTAAAGCTTTTTAGAAAAGTTATAGTTTTATGAAAAAATATATTAACATTATTATATATTATTTAGCTTAAAATTGGTAGTAGATAGGTTTAATCATTTTTCATATTTTGAATAATGACAACATTATTTTTAGTTTTAATACATTTATATTTATATAATGTTATAAAATAAATATTAAAGCTACAAGTCAGGACAGAAAGTTTATGCCAACACAATCTTATGACATTTCTGTTTTACGTTTTAACAAATTAATGCTGGCTAATTTGTATAAATTCATAAATCTTATTTGCACATTTAAAATATCCTTTGATGGAGCTTTATGCTGCGTCTGAAACTTTTATGTTTTTGTACTAATCGCATCAAATAAATTTATCTGAAATTTCCACCTTGTCAAATAGTAAATAGTCTCCTGCGAGATCAGTTTGTTTAGACATACAGTACTTAATAAATCTTACAAACATTTTGATTGAAAACTGTATAATTAAATGTCTGAAATTATATTCAAATATTAAGAAATTAATAATAAATAATGAAACTTGCTGGAAGTGTATGATATAAAAAAAACCTCTGAAAAAACTATGGATGATATTTGTTTTCCTAAAATTGCCTTTCCTAACTTGAAAATGAGCACACTACCATCCACTGATTCTATATCTACATTATAAAGATTTAAAGCTCAATAAATAGCATACGTTTAGAAAAGCATGTCATCCCAGAGTTTCTACTGTCTCATGCTACTTTCAATACAGATAAATACTTTATTCTTCAAGCTTTAAATGAGTCTCTATGGCCTCTGTGCTTCATAAAAATAAAAATCATAAAAATCTTTTCTTTAGTATTTCTGTGTTGTGCTGGGAAACACTTTTGCATGTATCCCCATAATCATATTACATCATATAAGGAGTGTAGTCTTTTCTTTGAATCATCACTATTCTTTTCCTTAAAAACAAGGATGTCTTAGATTTGCACTGTATAGACTTCTTTTAACAGGATCTTTGTAGTCGCTTTCACTTGTGATTTTTGCTTTTCTTTACTTTTTATTGTCAAATATTAATCAAATGACATAACTCATACATTTTAATTTGAAGTATTCTTTATTAAAGATAAAATATTACTATAAATAATAAATAAATAAGTAACAGTACAGTTATCTAGCTTCTCTTTTTCTCTCAGTTATATTAGATGTTACACTGGTCAAACCATAAGAGCAGGTCTCCCATAGTGCTGTATATTTTATTTATAACCACATATCTTGTCATGAGCCTAAGGTCTTAGCAGTAATGCTATTAAAGTATACAGATGTATGCACATTATCCCGGAGAATCACCTCTGGGAGAAGAAAAGTCTGCTTTGATTCTCAAGAGAGCTGAAAAACAGGATCACTTTTAGTCCACAGTGTTGTCTTATGGACAGATGTCCTAAAAATGCTAAACTAAATGTACTGGGTACTTCAAGTGGTTTTGATGAGGAATCCTGCAATTCCATCAAGTTACAAGTCATTTTTAAGGGTCAGTTCAGGTTGAAATGTTACCTTAAAGTACAGCTTACTCAAAAATAACCATCAATTAATTTATGCATCATGCCACATTGTGCTTTTATATTGCTGATTAAGTTTTTTACTAACTGTGACATCAAGACGGGTAAATTAGGACATTATTTTCATTTTTATGCAAACTATTCCTGTTGTTGCACGTTTACTTAAATGTGTATGCTGTGCATTTTAGCACTCCAACATGCATCACACACACTGCCCCATCTATAGAATTAGACCTGAAGTCAGTAGATTATTAGATTATAATGTCTCACCTGGGGCCGTCTTAGTCTGCCTGTCTAGATATTGAGAGATAATTAGCTCCTGTGAGATTCTAATAGTTTCTACCTTTATTTTTATATTACCAGGCTTAAACTTGATCCTTTAAGCCTCTTGCATCCCTTGTTTCTGTATGAATAATGTTTTAATATTGCAGAGACACCAGGGTATCCAGAAAAGGAAAGAATATACTGTTGGATAATAAATGAAACTGTATTTAACACAATGGAGTAAACAGGGATTTTTTCACAAGAAGTTTAAATGATGCACTTTAATGTAAATATTAAAAAAAATTTCAGACATCCAGGCAGTGGGACTAAAGAAAGGGATGTTCTTTAATCCTGATCCATACCTAAAAATCGCCATCCAGCCTGGAAAGCACAGCATCTTCCCTGCTCTGCCCCACCACGGTCAGGAGAAGAGATCAGGCATCATCTGCAACACAATTAACCCCATCTGGAAGAGAGAGGTGAGTCCATTCAAAACCTGCATGCTTCTGATGATCATTCATATGTCAGATCACTTCTTAGATGTTTGTGTCATAGCCTTTGATGTGATGAATCATTTAAAGGCCTTTTTGACATTTATAAAATGAACTGAGTTTGAGGTGGATTTTAAGATGTCATTGTGACATTTCACACTGTTATTTCTGAAACTCTCATGACCGTCAGCCTGTAGCGCATGTTTGACTGTAGTGTGCTCAAAATACAGCTTTGAGTCGCAACATGAAAGGAAAAATCTGTAGGTGGCTGGAGCTTTGTGGACTCTCTGATGTCAGTTTTTGCTAATCAAAAATGTACTGAAACCCGATTCAGCTTTATTATTACCCACAGTTTTTAGTCTTAGTTTAAACGTATTGTTGTATAGAACAAGTCTTGCACCAAACCTTAAAAATTAGTTGGGTAAATTGTGAAATTTGGTGTTTTTGCTCTTTATATTTGATGATATTTCATTCTGAAAGAACTATTTAGGAATTTTTAGTACATGCTGCTCCACATCAATCTCTGTAAGTTTTCTAAGTTAGGGCTGCTAAAGTGTGTTGACACAAAATACATCAGATTTACTTTTCTACATTTTTGTTACAACCCCAAATTATCTGTTACATCAAAACAAATGCCACCTCATCCCTGTTGTTTCAGTCATATAATTTTTGCATAAATTAATTTAACAGTTCAGTTTCATAATGCAATGATCTGATTTAATTTAATGTCCCTCAGTCACTGTCTAGACTTATAACCAACAACTATTACCAGAGATTTTTCTAGGTTTTCACACAGTTCTGTGCCAAATTTAAATCTCAATCTAAAAAAGCCAGTATTGAAACATAAGCTGTCCTGTTCTTACTTTGTCTTACAGATAGCTTTTGTACACACATATATGCATTGCTGTGTCAGATGCTTAATCCTTACAGCATAGTCTTTTTGATCCTCAGGGGAAGCTTATTTACACGTGATCAAAGCTCTCCTAATAACCTGAAGACAAGCCTTGTTAGCTTCATCTCCCTTGGTGATTCCTGACAAAAGTCTTAAGTGAGCTAGTGATCTGTTTTACAATGCATTTGCATATTTCGTTTCAATGTATAAATGGATCTATTGATTGGCTATTGACAATGATAAGTGCTATTGCTGTCAGAGCTTAGCAGAGCTTAGATCTTTATTCTTGCATTACAGAAAGCTACAAAATACAGTAGCTAAAAAGAAAGAAATATGGAGATAACTTAAAAACAATGTTTGATACTGCATATTTGGTATCTATACTTCAAACTTGATTCATCCATTCGATCGGATTCCTTTATCCTCGTCCATCTCTGCTCTTTATCTCAGATAACCTCAGAATCTGTACAGCTTGTGAAATACACAGCACAGCAAGTCAAGCAGTCGACAGTAAGTCAGTGAGGCGAGATATGGGCTCATTTCTCTTTACACGTGTGGCTGACTTGGATTAAAGCCAGTGTAGTGCAAAACGTGAGCCGCAGAAGGTTTTCAACGTCATGGTCCTTTGGGGGTTAATGGCACCATTATAAGCTCTGGTGGATGAATGCGACCTGCTGTGTTGTGATTTTTCCCATAATGCCTTGCTGCCTGTACACTGTTAGTGACTAGAACGTCCATAGACGATTTAGAATTAAGTGCTTTTTGTACATCATTGATGCTTTATAGCGCATCAAAACCTAAAACCCAAATTAATTACCATCAACAACTATTTGCAGTTCTCAAAACCCCACATACCCCACTGCAATATCATCCCACAGCTCATGTATGTTAATCTTCTCTGGCATGTCTCTGACTCTGAACGCAGTATTTATCTGTTGAAGTTACTGACATCACTGACATTTGACATAGGGATCCAATGAATAATTATACCTGTTAATATTAAATCACCTATTATTTATAATATTTATTATGATACTTTATTATACTGAATGGTTGAAATCTTCCTTAAACCTCAATGGATAATATGGATAAACATTTTAATATGAAGTAACATAATGTAAACCATTGATTTTTTTCATGTATATTGTTTTCTTAATCATTGTTGTAATTTTCAGAATTTAATCTAAATTCCTGAATCTATCATTACATGATATTTTGCTGGTCAAATTAAACCAACAAACCACTATGGCCTTTCTTGACAATTTTAATTAACCATAAAAAACAAATGCTTGCTTCTTTCTGTGTCTTTCAATAACCTGCTATAACATCATCTCCGCACAGCAACCATTTAGACCCCTGCAGCCACTTGCATAATGATTTGCAAACTGTTAGACATTAAGCATATGTTCACCAATTTGCTCATTAACCAATGTGCCAGTTCTGGACCAAATTGTCATTTACAGATTTCCAGTTAAGAGTAAATGAATGTTTTATTGATTTAACCATTGGATAGATGAGGTTTCAGGGTTTCAGTGAGTATATTTATAGATACTGCTTTGTCCTCAGGTCTGAAATCTTTTGTCAGTTGCACTAAAGGTCTGGCACAGAGCTGTGTAATTTACTGCTGACAGCATCTTTCTGGATCACACACATTTTGAAATCAGACATCAGCATATGTGTTTGTCTGCTGGTTATAAATAATAAATAGGATTATACAGATAAAAATAAAAAAAGATATCTTTGCCATATAACATGCCAAAATATATCATTTCACCCCAACACCATTTTAAATGATCTGTTATTATTTTTTTCACTATTATTCATATTATTTATATTATTTCTCTTCTTTGTATGCAAAGTCTCAGTAGTCTCCCTTTATAACATAGAGCTGTTTGCTTGCGTCAACACTTTCTCCTAATTGCACGAGCCATTACTGCTGCACCAAACTATTATGCGTAAACATGGAACCCCTGAACATCTAAGCAGTATCACCTTTCACATTTAGACAGAAGCAGCAGTCTCCTCTCTGCATTTGTCTTGACCTTTAAGATGTAATGTGTTTTTCAGAGGCTGGTTGTGTCAGAACACATTGTGGAGGACACGTCAGATTTAAATGGGGGTTGGGTCCTTAATGACTTTGTAATGGCTGATTAAAACATTAAAACAAGTGTCTTGTATGGTTCCTTGAAACAAAACCATGATGGTTTGGTTAACTACCAACAAGTTTTTTACCAGAAGCTTTTAAAGACAGACGTATCAGTGCTGCGATTTTCCTATGAATAATCCCTAAACAGAGAAGAGATTGTTTATGCCCTACACACATTTACATTTAGGCATTTAGCTGACGCTTTTATCCAAAGCAACTTACAAATATTAGGAGACAATGAAGCGACACATCAAATACTGTAGTACAATAGTACACACATCTGTTTGAATAAATTGTGCAGCACAATAACAATAATTGAACTCTACCCACTGTTAACCTTTCTTTTCAGTATGAAACTAAAAACATCTTCCTAAAGCCCTGGTTACACTATACTTTCTCTTTAATAGTTAATGTGCTGGTTTGATTTTTCTAGTAACATTTGCATACAGTATGTGAAGAGTTGTAGTTTTTAAACAAACAAAACAAACACAAATGCCAGACATGCAACATGTAATTACACAGAAAAGGCTATATTTTTTTAACGTTTTGAGAGGAGGAAGCTGTAATTTCCAATTAAAAGGAGTGCTAAGATTGACAAAGTGATGTTATTTAGCTTACAGTTTTACTCAGAGCGCATTATAGTCAATTAATTCATTAGCATATATAAATATATCAAATGAAAAATATATATAAAAACACAAACATGTATTTAATCATTTGGAGGGGTTAGATAAAACAGATATTTCACATATTAAATATCATAAGGCCAAGCAACATATTAAGGGAAAACCAGACATAATGTTAGTTCTCGCCAACTTACCTTGATGCTTGATGTAAATGCAACAAACAATTGGTTGTTTTTGTTCACAGCGTTTTAACTTTGTGTCCTTGCCGACGGACGTGTTGGAAATTGAGGTGAAAGACAAATTTGCCAAAAGCAGACCCATCATCAAACGCTTTTTGGGAAAGCTGGTGGTCCCTGTCCAGAGGCTGCTGGAGAAGAATGCTATTGGGTAGGTCATCAGGACACCTGCCTGAGCAGTTAGTAACTGCTAAACATTTTACTATACAATACTTTTATCAAACTTTTTTATCTACAATACAGTAATTAGATCTAACTGTGTGCTTGCTAATGAATGTGATTATGCTTCTGAAGTAGGACCAACATTTCAACATTGCATTTGCTTAAATAGCTGTGTCCTTTGTCTAATGTTTTTTTCTATAGGGTTTTAGTTCATATGCTTGAAAACATCAGTATGAATTAAGTATAAAAGTATGAATAATTTTATCAGTTGTATAAATGTACTTGAGTAAAAACTGCTTAGGCTCATGTGGTTGTGGTTGGGCTTTTCATTCATTTCTTGATTAAATGCTTTGTATTTGCCATCACGCTGTGATATTTTAAAATGTCAAGCATGCTTATCTTTCTTGTGTGTAAACAGGGACCGTGTGGTGAGTTACACTTTAGGTCGGCGGCTTCCAACAGATCATGTCAGTGGCCAGCTGCAGTTTCGCTTTGAGATAACCTCCTCTATTCATCCAGGTTTGCTTAATCTCCCCTTATACAAACTGCTACAAACGTGTTAGAAATGCTACCTTTAATGTTCTGAAAGTACGTATTGAAGGTATACTTCAGGTCAGTTCTATTAGTGTTTTTACATAGCATGCCTTCTTAATCAAATTAATAGTTTTACTTCTCTGTGGTAGATGATGAGGAGGTGTCGCTCAATGCAATGCCAGTCTACGATATGGTACCCGACCAGCAGGCAGAGCAGGAACCAGATGAAGACCCACCAGCTCTTGATATACCTACAGAGGATACATTAATTTTGGGCCCTGACATGCCTGAGATCTCCTCAGAATGTACGGAAGAAGAAGAGACCCGGGATCTTGTGCTGCCCACCTCTCCGGCTGAACCCAGCAAGGACACACAACTAGAAGAAGAAAGTTCAGAGAATGCGGGAGTGGATAATGGGAGGGAAGGAGAGACGCTACTGAACGATGTCGATGAAGAACAAACCGAAGAGCAGGACTCTGAACAAACAGTTCAAGAGCCTGTGAAGATACAGGAGGAAACTGTGACTGAGACTTCATTGGAGGTCCCGGAGAATGGAGATATTGAAGACACTGGTGGGGGTGACACGGGAGATCCACCTGGAGATTCGGCTGTGGAGGATGGAGGCACAGGCTCTGAACAGTTGGACACAAGTGTTGAGGTACATGACAGAAGGAGCGCCTGGAAACGTAAGAGTCGGCCTTGCTCGCTTCCTGTGTCCGAGTTAGAGACTGTCATTGCCTCGGCATGCGAAGAACCTGAAACGCCACGGTCTCACTATATCCGCATTCATCATCTGCTGCACAGCTTGCCTTCAGCCCAGCGGCATGACAGTCAAGATGAAGATGAGCTACCTGATGCTGAATCTTCAGAGGAGCTTACTGTCAAACCTGAAGAAGACAAGGAGAATGAAGAGGTGGATGAAGATGAGACGTCTGAAGCTCAATCCCCATCTATCGTGCCCGAATGCCCCGGACCATGTTGCAGACGTACCCTGCCGCGTAGCCTCTCCATCGAGCGTTTGTCTGAACTCAACCAGCTTTTGGAGGGTGAACGGCCTTCACCGTCTTCTCTACGACCGGACAGTGAGGACGGGGATGTAGGGGGTGGAGGAGGAAGCCGTAGGGGTCCTCGAGAAAGCGAATGTGAACTGTGTGATAATTCTTGCTACAGTACCTCTTGTTATAGCACGTCCTGTTATAGTACGTCCTGTTATAGTAACTCAGGTTACGAGGGACGTAATCATCTCTGCAGCCATACGCGCCTCTCTTCAGTGGACAGTACCCGTCTGTCGGAAAGCACAGTTTTTTCCTCGCAGGAGGAGGAGGAGGAAGAGAACAGTGCCTTCGAGTCCATTTCAGACCCGATGCAGAGCCCAGATATGAGGGAGTCTGGAGAGGGGTCGGGTCAGTGGAGGGGTTCGTCGGAGGAGGATAGTCCCCTGAGAGAAGGGCAAGGGGAAGACTCTCCAGTGGCCGGGCCAAGTGTTAGGTCATCAGGTAAGAAATGTGAGCAAGTTATGCTGCGCTATTGCGCTAATTTTATTTCATTGTAGTACCAGTCATATTAAATAATAAAAAGGTGGTTAACATTACTTCTTGGACTTCTGTCTAAATGTGATCCAGCTGGAAAGGTTAAGTTAGCTGTGTTGTATTTTGGTTGCTAAAAATATTCATTTCATCTTTTCATATAGCATTCATATGCTTACATAGGCAGTATCACAGCAAAATGACATCATTAACAAAATAAGACATTAAACTTTTAGTTCCTTGGAGTGAATTACAGTGTCATTTGCTGTATGAAACAAAAACAGCTTATTTGCCCAGTGATGATTTTGGCAGATAAATACTGCTGAAAATTAGAAACACTATTAAATACAGTAATGATGTCCCTTCTGGTAAAGCCAACTGTTTCTATTTCATCTCCACAGACCCCTTTTAATTAATGAAATGCTACCTGATTTAATTTTGAGATGTTTCAGGTGAATTCACATAGCCTGGGACACAGACATTGACATGGCTGAATATTATCACAATATTATTTATGGAATATACTGGACAGTCATGATGTCGTGGGCATATATTTGTCTTCCTTCATTTGTTTTGTAGGCCGTAGTCATTTGCAATGCAGTCATCATGCAATCACTCAGTTTCCTGCTTTGCGGCCTGACCCCTACCATTACCCAAGTGTTGACGAACCATTACCACCAAGTAAGCTTTCCTGAGACGCTTCCCCTCGCTTCTGCCACTGATCTGATATACCTGCATTTGCATGGGAGTGTGTGTGTGCGCGTGTTGTGTGTGAATAATGCAAGAGGAAGATCTCAGTTATGATCATGTAGCTGAACAGATTAAATGTTTAGCTAAATACAACTAATGAAACTTGAGTTGTTTAATGGTTCACTCGCAACATCTCAGTCATATCCTGGGTCATCTTAACATTTAACATTCTTAATTTGCTTTCCATTCTCCCACAACATTCTTCATTTACCATCATCAGGCAACACATCACCACAACATAATGTGTTGGGCATTTGTTACATATTCCCAGGTGCTTGCTTTTGCAAATGAGCAGATGAAGACCTTTCATATGCGGAAAACAGTCTCTTGGCATAAGCATTTATCTGTACAGTTCTCGTAAGGGATTTTCAGGGAACTCATATACAGTTGACATACATGAGCTTGTCTCTCAAGAGATAAGTGATGGTCTGAGCTGATCTCTCAAGAGGTCCTTTCACAGTTGCCATAGTGACCACAAAACGCTTGAGTATGCATACTAACTTACTTAGTATTTAAAACAATTTTTGGAAAGTCAGTAAGGGTGCTTTAACGTCAAATATAACAATATAAACAGTATGAAAGTTACACTAAAGGATAATAATGTTCCAGTCATTTAATTGCTTATAGTAAAAAACACTTTGTAGATTTGCTTTTGATTTGTGGAGAATATTTTATTTTAATAATAATATTTATATTTATAATATGCATTTATTTTATGCATCTTGAGTATAACAAAAACAATTTATTAAAAGCAGTAAAATGTGAAATAATTACACTAAATGTTTTGTGAAGAATTTGTATGTGCACAGAAGCATTTAACACATCCTTTCTAAAGTGATTTCAGATAGACTGACTCTGAAAAGAGACAAATCACTGGTTCCTCCACAGGCAGCAGTTTTTAGGTCTTTGCTGGTGTATTGATGCTCAGGGTTATTGCAATGTCATGCTTGGAGATCCCTGTTGAGCCCTGGGTTCACTGTAAAATAGGAACAAATACAGAATGCTAAAAATAGTCCCAAAAACCTCTTTACAAAAATGAATGCTGACAACAGCAAATACTGCATAGGGAGCTGAACGTATTTCCTTCCAATGATCCTCAAATTATTGCCACTAGCTCCAAAAAGCTGTCTATAACAACAAGCTTTTTAATATATTAATACATTTGATGTCAAAGCTTTCCTGTAGCTCAGTGGTTATTTGTTTCATATACAATGGTTTTTATTCCAAATTATCATATTAATGTCCATATAAACATGGTATTGCTATTCTACATGTCCTAATGAAAAAAAACATGGTATACCATTGTACTATGGGTAAGTGATACCAGTTGCCTTATTGTAAGTCTAGTCATGAGAACTTCCCATTCATCTCTCGTGTGCAACTTGGTATCACACTGAAATTTGCAACCAGTCTGTTAGTCCAATTTCACAGATGGACAATAAAGATGGATGAAGTGGGATTTGTAGCATAGATGGACATCTATTGACTGATTTACTTGTATGTTCAAATCTGCTATTTACAAGTCCAGTTATTAATGTGGTTTGGGAAAGCGATTGTTGTGTTGTTGTTCAGGCAAGCGCTAGGCCTCGTTTGGCTCTTGGTGGAGACCCATAAATCAAATCCTATTCCCCTCTGAGTGCTCCAGCGTAGAAAGGTTCAATGTACAGTATGGTTTTAGCCTCAGACAGCATGCCTAAGGGACACCTACAGTCCATTCATATTGCATGTGAAACTGGAAAGCACTTACTGGATCTAGTATGCTGTAATCTGATTGGCTGAAATCATGCATCTTCCAGGAGCAAGGGCTCAAAGGTTTTCTATTTACTCTGCATGAAAAACAACAGAGATGAAGGATTAAATTGAACATAATAGTTGTGAGGTATAATGCAATGGCCACATTACTGTACACAGACCAAAAAAATAAATATTTTGTTTAAACATTATGTATTGTAAAAATGCTATACGGCAGAGATGTTCACAAGTCTCTCATCTGAAGTCTAAGTCAAGTCTGAAGTCTTTCAGCTGGAGTCCGAGTCAAGTCTGGAGTCTTTTGTCACGAGTCCGAGTATAATTCAATATAACAATGCACGATTAATCAATAATGTACCGTAAAACTTCAAATAATAGCCCAGGCTTCTATTTACCCAAATCGCCGAACTGCACCGGCTTGTATTTGAGACAGGCGTCTATAAGAGACAGGCCTTTAATTTAGTGTTGAGAAGCATGACAGTAGGAGGTTACCACATTATATTACGTTTTATTTATAATTAATTTGAATGTGTTTAACAAATCATTTAATGTAAGAAATGTCTTTGGCTATTGGCAGCATAAAAAAAACATTAAAAACGAAACGATGTGACAGCAATGGGCAGAACAATATAAGTTACCGCTAAAATCCATCGAGCATATGAACTTGTTGCCCGAAACATATCAACAAGAAAGAATGAAGGCTACCCTGTAAAACAACTGAAATCATGTGATAGAAAATTACTCTATTCATCACTATCATCATCATCCCCGCGATCCTCAATTACAAATTCATTGGCGAATTCCTCCTCCACGTCGCTCTCCTCCACTTCTCCCTCTCCAGCCTCCGCTAACTCTGCCTGCCTTGCTTGCACTAACAGCTCTCGCCCAGATGCGCACGGCTCTCCCTCTTTGAAACAATGGATAAGGTGATCCTCACTTCCATCAGAAGCTACTGTCAGGCCACATACCTAAGGATAACATCCCGAAGTTAATGAAATATATTATCTCCTCTTTCTCTCTATGCTTTCTCCCTCGCACACACACACACACACACGCGCGCGCGCAAGCATACCTTAAAAAACAGACCAGGCCTCTATTTGAGACCGGCCTTTATTTACCCAAACCTGTCGTCACACCAGGCGTTTAAAAGAGACAGGCGTCTATTTGGGACTCGGCTATTATTTGAAGTTTTACGGTACATACTGTTCATTATGTTAAAAATCTATTGCAATAATCATCCAGGCAAATAACGCAACAATTGCATAGCCATGTTAATGCAGTTTCTAAGTGGCAAAAAATGGCGACAGTCTCTCGTTATTATATACGCTATTGCTACTGGTAACAGTCATTATCAGAAAACAGCTGTTTTAAGTCAAAATTAACATAAAATGCACGCTGTTTGTGATATAATCAGATGGGCGGGGAGCGCTGTACACGTTAATATCTTCGCGCTCTCTCTTTCTAATCTCTCTCTTTCTTCTTTTTCATAAAAAGCCACGCATTTTCTGTACTAAAAACAACAACGTAGATTTAAAGGGTTTATTTTCGCTCATGTTTTTAACAGGGAGACAGTGGCAGCCGATGAGTTAACGTGACTAACCTTTGTGGGTGTGTTCTCAGGTGTCTAATAAAGTTCGAAGTTGTTCTCCCAGTAACCTTTATTGTTTTTCCACATCCTTTGCATGTGGCTGTTCTTCCAGAAATAGTCTCTGATACGTTCGAAAACGCAAATGATAAAATATACGGCACTGCCGGTCCTGCCATCTTTGAGACTCTTACCACATTTCAGATTTTACGCGCCGCACACGGCCAATATACGTCATTGAATTCTATAATAAGGGTCCGGTCCGATCCTATTTACTGCAGTACAGCATACGCACACACACAAAAACATAATCCTCCTTAATGAAATCAGTAGTTATGGATAAAAGACTCGAGTTGATTTTAAAATATTCACGAGTCTTTTATGTCAAGTCGAGTCAAGTCTGAAGTCATTTCAGTTGGAGTCTGAAGTCGAGTCTGAAGTCCATAAAAAAGTCTCTAACTCGAGTGCCCATCTCTGCTATACGGTACATGAAAATAAAACATGAAATTGCGTGTTTGATCCTTGCTTGTTTATATTCTGTATGCATTGCATATTGCATGTATTATGTAGTGCATTATATACTATAATGTATAATGTTTGCATAACATTTATATACATTACTTGGAAAGCTTTCATTTTTTGTCTTTACACTAAATTCTCTAGTAATGTACTGACCCTATACAATGTTTTATTACTATACTTGTATGTTTGTAATGCTTGTATTGTTGTTTATCTGGCACAGACTGGGAAGCCAGGATAGACAGTCACGGTCGTGTTTTCTATGTGGACCATGTGAACCGAACCACCACGTGGCAGAGACCCTGCCAAGCAGCCAAGAGCAGCGGCATTCGGAGGTCCAACTCCACACAGCAGATGGAGCAGCTCAACAGGAGGTATAAAGAGACCCAGATACACACAAACATATACTTATTTGCACTTCTCAGTGACCTTGTGTGTTGCTTGTATTGATTTTGAGTATATTGCAGTTTCAGTATATTAAATATATCACATGTATGCTGCATAATTGCAAAAAGACTGTAATTTGTGCACATGCATTAATACTCAATAATAGTCACATAGAAGTTATGGTGATGCAACTCAGTAATTCAATGACAATGTTAATTATTTGGGAACTTGCGGTCTAAACATGACACTATGATGTTTGTATGATGGTGCCACCTAGAGGACACACAGGTTAAAGCATTAAATCTCTGTTGTGATAATGTTACGGGTGTGGATGCTTCAGGATATACAGTACTGTATATTTGAGCTGGTGTCCTGTGTCTTCAAAACCAAAGCACAGATGAAAGTGGTATAATGTTGAATGTCATTGATCACTGTTGTATCTTGTATCTTGGTCATAAATAATAAGCAAATACATGTCATTCTCTAAATGACATGCATGTGAATGTTGTATGGGAAATCAGGACACACTCTTTCTTTTCCAGTATAAAGATGTTAAAAACATTGATGCTTAATCTTTACACACCAAATGCACCTCACCTTTAACAAGAGAAAAGCTAACAGCAAATCGTGGTCTCTTTGTGTCAAGAGATTTCATTTTAAGCTAAATTTATGCACATTGCACATTGCAATGCATATTGAATTACAAAGGGTTAAATTACAAGTTATAAAGGGTTTAGCACAACTAAATAGTACACCCTGATTCAGATCACTGTATAAATACAGATTTAAACACATCAGCTGCAGTATGTGTTTGGATCACTCTTTTGGAGAAGAGATAAATGATTAATGTTTCAAATTTAATAATAGAAATTCACTGTGGCTTCTTTGGTCTCTCTTTTACTCCCTCTCTCTCTCTCTGGTCAAATGGTTTAGGTGAGCGTATCTTCTAAACCAGTGGCGCCACTGGTAGCTGTGTCAGCATAAGAAGCATTGATTTGTAAATCAAAATCATCTGGCATCACTAGATAAAACTAGCTTACAGATAAAGCCACATTTCTTTTGTTTGTTTAACAAAAGTCATTAGCCATAGTAAGATGTTTTTATAGATTTATTTGAGATATTTTAGATTTATTTTTTGAAATTATGGGTAAGTAATCAATAAGAGGTCAAAAGCATTTTCAATAGTTTAAAATATTTTATTGATGATACTGACATAAGTTTAAGGATAGTGTTTTTTCAGCCAATTCTAAAACATTCTGCCTAAATTGTTTGGCGCATGTAAGCTGTACAGGCAAGACCGTTTTAGTCTGTAGTCTCAATGGTCATTTCTCCATGCAGGTATCAGAACATTCAGAGAACAATGGCCACAGATGATGAGCCAGCTGGCCGTACACACGACAGAAACGGCACTACAGACACAGACGGTGAATCCATACCACAGCCTGCAGGTTGGCTTCACTTCAGATGATGTTTTTAATATGAGATAACATTGCAGAATTCCAATTGTACGACAGTGACGTTAACAGGCTGGATGTCAGACATTGTCCATTATCTGTTACACATTTTGTAGTGTAAAAGTTTTTGTCTTTAATGAAACTAACCTCATATCTTTTCATGCTTAACTGTTACGTTTGTAGATCAGAGAAGAGACAGTTCTTCCTCTCCAGTGAATAACCAGAACGTCACCCTGCTTCTCCAGTGTCCAGCAGTGAAGTTTGTCACACACCCAGAATTCTTCACTGTCCTGCATGCTAACTATGTAAGTTACAGTAAAAAGATACACACAAGGAGTTTTCATATGTCTGCCTGTTTATAGCTGTAAATTGCATTTCAAGATAAAGATTTACACTGATGACTATTTAATATTCATTACAATACACTACAATTGTTATGACGTTTCTTGATGTTTCATCCATTTAATATGTCCATTTATTGTTCTTTAGCTCAGCTGTGTGAAGCATTGTAGTAGCATCGTGGTTTGATTCCCAAGGAATATGCATACTGATAAAAGTCGTTTTGGATAAAAGCCAAATACATACAGTAAATGGTAATATAAATACTACAATGGGTCCAAAAACTTTAAGAGATGAAAGCATGTTATCTGAATCATTTCAGCACTTGAATCCGTGCTGTAGGTTGAATTGGTCTGTGCACTTCAGTTAAAGGGTGATATTGATTCTTCTATTTGCAGATTCTCTTTTTTTATTGATTCAGTCAGCTTTCCTAGTCTCCTGTAATAGAAAAGGAGACGGATAACAGACCTTAACAAGTCAAAGCTGAGAAAGTAGTGTATTTGAGAATGATTCTGTTTGTCCATATGAATGCGTGTGTCTGAATACTTTTAATTGTTCTACATGTAAACAATTTTACAGTGTTGTACTGATCAGTGTTGGAGCTTATCCATCTGTTTCATGCAGCATCACATACAAGGCCCTTATAAATGCAAAGCACTGATTGAATATTCATGATCATATTTAAATCGCATCTAATGAACTCATCTTCTCAGGGGGCGTACAGAATGTTTACTAACAGCACCTGCCTGAAGCACATGATTCTGAAAATACGACGAGACGCACGCAACTTTGAGCGATATCAACACAACCGTGACCTTGTCGCTTTTCTCAACAAATTTGCTGACACTCATCTCGAGCTCCCCAGAGGTTGGGAGATCAAAACAGACCCGCAGGGCAAGGTGAACACTTTCAGACAGCTTATAATATAGTTAACGCAACACATTTGCACTGCTAAATAATTTCTTACTTAGGACGTTTCTCTTGTTTTCCAGTACAAATATCTATCTGTGGTTAGAAAGATATTAAGTGCTTAATAAAAAGGTAAAACCTAATTCAAGTTGATTTTTCTTAACCCATTGGCAGATATTTTAACTTGTTGTTAGCCTACATTAATCTTCAGTTTTTTTGCTTATCAAAAAACCATTTTAAGATATTTGTATTGCAAAACAAGACAAGAAAAGTAAAAAAATCTTTTTTTGCAGTGTGTGCTGTTAAACACTAAACTGTTTTTGTACCAAAAATGTTTTAAAACATTTATTAGGCTGTATAATGATTGGTCTAAATAAAAAATCGTGGCATTCGGATATTACAGTATACTGACCACTAAACCATATAATTGACTGTTATATTGTTATACATAATAAAATAATTTCACTTCAGGCATTAATATTTTATGTCCATTTATTTATATGGTAACCGTCTAATTAGCAGGATATTGCACAATCGGATAGTCATTATAACAAAATAAACCCCCAAAATTAATGCAGCATTGTTTATCCCTTATTTGTTTATTTACCACAGTTTAAAAGACTATTGTAATATTTTTATATTTCTGTGTTATTTGCCTCTGGTAGTCATTCTTTGTGGACCACAACAGCCGTGCGACCACCTTCATTGACCCCAGAATTCCCCTACAGAACGGCCGACTGCCAAGCCACCTCACGCACAGACAACACTTACAGAGACTACGCAGTTATAGTGCTGGAGAGGTACTGCACAAACACAAATGACTTTCAGATTACAGTGTGGCAGTCTTTTACACTACTATTATGATTACGTCTTATATTATATCAGGCTTCTGAGGTGTCCCGCAGCAGAGGAGCATCGCTGGTCAGCAGACCTGGAAATGGTTTAGTAGCTGCCATCAGGAGTCAATACCAGCCTGATTCGGTGCCTGTAGGTTAGTCAACACAGACTTTTTATGGTGTTCAATGTATCAGGTAAATCACAGATAGCGTAAACATAATAAAAAAATACAGATTTTACAAGTTACCAAACACCCTAGACAACACCTTAGCAACACCCTAGCAACACATTGCAAAATACTTTTGCATACTACTGTAGACCACTAATTTTCTTGTTTTTTTTAACATGCCAAATATTTTTCCAACATAGTTTGCCATCAATATGCTTTCAAGAATAATTTTAATCATTAAACATATACACTGTATTTTTCCTTCAGCTTACAACGACAAGATTGTGGCTTTCCTTCGTCAACCAAACATATTAGACATCCTGCAGGAACGGCAGCCCAGTCTAGCCAGGAATCACACGCTCAGGTGAGCTAGTGTCACATGATCATACTGCACAGTGTACATCACAAAAATGTGTTAAAATGTGCTTTTATTGTTGGTTGTGGAGCAATCAATTCAAAGCACTTTAACACACCAGCAAAACTGATGCATTCTGGGAGTTTGCTCTGATTGATATGACCTTTGCACTGGCCTCTATGTTCAAAGCCCAGACACACATCGACCCATATCCCATTCATAGTGTACAAATATTGACATACATTCCCCTTCTAAATTACAGAATAGGAAAAGTTACAGCCTGGCACGCTAAAGATGTTTAAAATGTCAAAAGAGCAATGATTTCGACAGTGAATCAGCATTTAACTCTGTATATACAGTAAGTCATGCATTAAGTCAAGGTCTGTTTCACTAATGCAGCAGGCTGATGTTACCTAAAAGCATTCCTCAATTCAGCCTATTATCATTCCATTCAACAAGGAGAAGTGCATTGGTTACATTTAGGAACAATTAAGATCTTTCAACATCCTCTCAGGATAGAAAACAAAAGCATGAAATGGAAACGTGATATTGCTTAAATGTTTAAATGCCTTCGGTGGTCCCTTGCATGTTTTCTGTCAGGGAGAAAATCCATTACATTAGGACCGAGGGCCCACAAGGTGTTGAAAAGCTGTCTTGTGATGCAGACCTGGTTATGCTGTTAAGGTATGTTGACTACTAGTCATCGCCTGACTAACTTAGGAAAGCTTTAGAAGGTAATTGTGCATGACATTTTGTTGTTGCAACAAATCAGACAGTAGGTTAATCAGCGTTTCTGAATGTAATTCATCATCTTTATTTGGTGCCAGTGACCTGACATTACTTACAGCTCACTCACATTGACCAGATGACAGCATTTAATATACTGTAATTAACATAATCATCATATGAAGTAACACAAGGGTGAGAAATTGCATTTTAATATTGTTTCTCTGTATCATGCAGTCTGTTTGAAGAGGAGATCATGTCCTTTATTCCATCTCAATCCTTCCACCCGGGCATCAGCTTCTCTCCACGCTGCTCTCCTGGATCTTCCCCTCAGAGCTCACCTGGTACAACCACATTTCTCCAAGTATTTAGAAATCACTTTCTTGTTTAAAGGAAGGCTTGTGTCATTTAGTTATTTTTTATGTTTCTGGTAAATCTGCAAAAAATAGCTTATACAGTAGATAGCCTTAAAAGTAAACAGACGTGGTCTGACCGCAGACAACCATGTCACATGCTGAAGACCAACACCACTAGACACCAGCTCATAAGGTTATTCCCCTAATATCAAACATCAACATGTTGACTTCTCAGTCTGTCTTTCATTTATATTTCCATTTGTGGAAACACAAGCCGGTCTCTCGTGTAAAGCGCTGCAAAGCTCTTTTCTTAACACAGCAGGAGCAGTCATTCCCCACATCAGGTCTTAAAGCGAACCGCACTATTGCTTGTTGCCGTGTATTTGTGGTTGCGATTTAGCCGACTCTCGTGCTGAAACAAATCACTCGTGCTTTTGGGAATCCCTCTTGGCGAGACATTTTTGTTTAGTCAATCACTCGCACACCAGGAAGACGTGACTTAAAGCTGTTTAATTTCACGATGGTGGTGTCCCGCTGTGCTGCGTGAAACGTGCTAGCACAAGTTTAATGAGCCTGTATGGAACGTTATGATAGCTGGAGTTTGTCAAGCGGTGGGATGTTGATGAGAAAACTCAAAATATGACATACATGAAATTGTTTCACAGCGTGACAGCCCTGCAAGGCTCTAGATATTTTAGACATCATATAAAAATCATATAAAATGTATCTTTGTGTAAATGAAAATATGTTTTAACATATGAGTAAAGCAGATGCAGTGGTATTATGTGTGTGTGTGCATATGTGTGTTTTTTGACAGGCTTGCAAAGGGCCAGAGCACCCGCACCGTACCGCAGAGACTTTGAGGCGAAACTTCGCAATTTTTACAGGAAGCTGGAGGCAAAAGGATATGGCCAAGGGCCAGGAAAAATTAAGTAAGTGTCTTTGTCTGCATGTGTGTGTTTTCTTTTGGTCAAAATGTGTGTGGGGGGAGAAAAAGAGAGTCAGGGCCCCATGGATTTACCATTTTTATACACACAATAATGGATTATTGTGCATATCCAGATTTGATGAGATGTTTATTTGAGATTAATTGAAGTTATATATTTTATCAACATTTGTGACCCATGACCTTAGTGTTGAAAATGCTTTGCCAGTTGAGCTACAAGATGACATTTCCTTCAGTTTCTTTCTATCTCACAATTGTAATTCAATGTGAGTTTAACATAATTTGAAGGTAACCATGCATGTTACAGTAGTGAACCATCTCTGAGGGTCTGGTAACTTTGTGATATCACATTGATGATGTCATTTTGTGGTGCTATAGGCTTATTATCAGAAGGGACCATTTACTGGAAGGTACTTTCAATCAAGTGATGGCGTATTCTCGCAAGGAGCTCCAGAGGAACAAGCTCTACATCACCTTTGTGGGAGAAGAAGGGTACGTTTACTGTGTGATTGTACATCTTTGATATTTTGAGAGCAGATTTCTGCAAATTAAATGAGGTAGAAGTCAGAATATTAGAAGTAGTGTTAATTTGTGTTAATGTTAATAAGTATAATATTAAAATTGTTATAGTTATGTGGGGATTCATCTCTGAAGGTATACCATAAATTATGTTAAGGAGTTTGTATGAATACATTTATAAAAATATTTTTTAAATGAATTACTTACATCAATAAGTTATGCATAAATAACAGTGAGAGTCCAGCATAGATAGACATTTTTTTAGTGCCGTTTAAAAAGCTTCCCAGGTTGAGACCTGAGTATGATTTTACAAACTCTACACAAAGGGTGACTACTTTTGAAGATGATCAAATATAACATAGTGTTCATTTATTTATGTTTTCAGTCTTTTGATAGGTACTGTAACAATTATAAGTTAACATAGTGTTATTTTAATGTTCTTCACAGTTTGGACTACAGCGGCCCATCGCGGGAATTCTTCTTCCTGTTGTCTCAGGAGCTGTTTAATCCATACTACGGTCTGTTTGAATACTCGGCCAATGACACATATACTGTGCAGATTAGCCCCATGTCTGCATTTGTGGAGAATCATTTAGAATGGTAAGATTTGTTTTCTGTCACCATCATTCTCTCTTTATCCTAATTATTGCTCCTTCGGCTTGGAATGTTTTTGAAGTTCAGCTTTGTAGTTTTTCGGTTGATGTGGCGTGTGGTTGAAGAGGGAATCACATGCCGGTCGGTCAACTCTGAAGAAAAGCATGTTGTGATGGTCACGCTACCTCTTTGTTTTCTCTCTCATTATGGCATTTTGACTGACAGGGAGAAAGGCACTTTTGTTAAGTAAATTATAGTGTTAGAGACTAAACAGAAAGGCAGATTTTTAGGTTTGTTCTAAACTTTATGCCAAGTTAATATCAGTGTTTCAGACATTTCACCCAAAAATATAAAATCTTTTGACATTTATGCACCCTTATGTCATTCCAAACCTGTATGATTTTCTTCTGCACAACACAAAATATATTTTGAAGAAAGTTGGTAACCAAACAACATTGGCCCCCATTGACTTTCATTTGTATGGACACACTTAGAAATTCTCAAAATATCTTCTTTTGTGTTTCACAGAAGAATAAAGTCATACAGGTTTGGAATGTCATGAGAGTAAATAATGAAACTTTACATATTGGCCATTTTCCATTTTGTCCTAAGGGCATTTCTTGGCCACAACGAGCCATAATAAGGCTACAAGACTTTAAGCCCATCGTCAGAAGTCTCTTTCTGCAATACTATATTACTAGATTTAGTAGTGCTGGTGTAGAAAAGTATTGATAATTTATGTTTTAATGTTCCCTCACAGGTTCCGTTTTAGCGGGCGAATATTAGGTCTGGCCCTGATCCACCAGTATCTGTTAGACGCTTTCTTCACCCGTCCATTCTACAAGGCACTGCTTAGATTGTGCGTCTCAGTTGTTTAATGACATTACAATAAAGTAACTAGAGAGTTAAATGATAACTTCTAATTGGATGTATATATGTTGTATATCTGAAGAGTGACAGATCTGAGTGATTTGGAATACCTGGACGAAGAATTTCATCAGAGCTTACAGTGGATGAAAGACAACGACATCACTGACATCCTGGAGTTGACCTTCACAGTAAATGAGGAGGTCTTTGGACAGGTACTGGATACTCCTTAGTCTTTCTCCCACCCATTGGTCGAACTAACGCGTAGTCCAGCCAATGCTTTTGGTCGACCCAAAGATCTCCACAGTGTTCAAACTAAAAATTACGTTATAAAAATTAAGAGATTAAAACAATAACAAAAATTATAGAGGTGGCTCAAAATACATATTTCTAATTTAATTAAGGTTTAAATAACAAAAATCAATTCTATTTCTTCTAATCTCTGGGGCTGTTATTTTGACAGGTGACAGAAAGAGAACTAAAGTCAGGAGGATCCAACATCCAGGTTACAGAGAAGAACAAAAAGGACTACATTGAGCGCATGGCCAGATGGAGAGTGGAGAGAGGGGTGGTACAACAGACCGAAGCCCTTGTCAGAGGTTTCTATGAGGTGCCAGTAAAGTTTACATGTTTCTGGCAAATTGCAGATTTGGTTTTGATAAGCACTTTATAACAAATAATGTTGGTGACCAACAAAGCTGGTCTTTTTTATGTTTAGTTGGGATGTCAAATGTATACCAAATCCCTTTGTTTGTGTGTTTTAATACAGGTTGTAGACACACGTCTGGTTTCAGTGTTCGATGCTCGGGAGCTGGAGCTGGTCATTGCAGGGACAGCTGAGATTGATTTGAATGACTGGAGATCCAACACAGAATATAGAGGAGGTAAACGAATGCTTAAAAATCCACCTAATGACAATTTGTTGTGCATATATATGATTATTAAAGAGCATTTTATTTTTGTCTCTTTTTTTCTCCTCTCCAATAGTACTGCGAACCTTAAGCTACTTTAAGCTTAGCTTAACACAGTAACGTATTGGTAATATGATTAATATCTATCCCCCTCCAGGTTACCATGATGGGCACATAGTGATGCGTTGGTTCTGGACAGCGGTGGAGCACTTCAATAATGAACAGAGACTGCGTCTGCTGCAGTTTGTTACTGGCACATCCAGTGTTCCCTACGAGGGTTTCGCAGCACTGCGTGGAAGCAACGGCCTGCGGCGCTTCTGCATTGAAAAGTGGGGAAAGATCACCTCTCTGCCAAGGTATACTGCAGGAAATGTTTAAATCTATTCAATAAATAAAATCAATATTGAACTGATTACTATGCCTACCCTATGTGGTGGACAAGTGTAGCAGATTTTTCGGGGTGTTTTTGTTGAAACAGAAAGTTGGGGTGGGATAATTCAAAGAGTTTGTATATGCGCATGTCATTAAAATGTATTAATAATTTTTGATCCATTGTATCGTTAGAGGGGACAATCTTATTTAAAATGCATTTATAGTATCTGCTAAAACTCAATTTGTATGAGTAAACAGGCATTTAGATGTATTTAGAGTAAAGATGTTACATGAAAAGGCTGTGTAATCATTTCTTATTCCACATATTTTTAATTTTATAAATACAATGTCTCCAAAAGGAAACACACTTTTTAGCAGGAACACTTGACAGGGTTATTTTTCCAGGACGCCCGCCATCCATTAGTTCAACACTGAGGTTGAAATGTAAGCAGTGCCTTTAGATCCTGGACTTTCTTTTTGGCATAACTTTATAGTCATTCTTAATTCTCACCTGCATGAAAACAAACGTGACGTGAAAGAAAATCATACATATTTTACAGAGATCATTACACTGAAATAATGGATGTTTTGAAGGGTGTCTAAATGCTAAATTAATGTTTTGTTAACTACACTGTTTATGAAATACAGTTCAATCACAATTGTTAAAAAGTCCCCTTTATGCCTTTTTAAAACTGTTTAGACTTATAAAAAAGGTTATTTTGAGTTTACACTGAGATTACAAAGTGTCATTCTGATATCCAACCCAGACTCAATCACTCAGGGTTGATTTGCATTCAACGTTTCACCTTGAAATTCAATTTCATCCTGTACTTCTGGCAAACACGAGGGACTACGGATCAAAGCCTGGCGCAGTCAGTGCTAAAGCACAGGCTCATATTTCTCTGTCAGGGTGAGAACGGCTTTGAGTTTGTCATTGTGTGTGTACAGCGTCAGCAGGCAGAGCTAAATAAAGACGATGTGATGGAAAGGATACAGATGCCTCACTCGGCTTCAGAATTTCACATGGTTTGCTTGTATGAATATGAGGAACAGTTTTGCTTTGCTGTTTCAGTGCTGACGATGCAGTTATAAAAGTGTGAAATTGTTTCCACCTTAAGCAATAGTCGATTTACAGTTCTTTGTTAGTAATAGTCTATACTTTATCTCCAGTGGGGGTAATTGTTTGTTGCAAAGAATTGCAAGGACCTATGACCTATACATGTGTGACCTATGACCTATGATGTTTTTTGTCCTCCTGCAGGGCACACACATGCTTCAACCGTCTTGACCTGCCTCCTTACCCATCATACACCATGCTGTACGAGAAACTCCTAACGGCTGTGGAGGAAACCAGTACCTTTGGTCTAGAGTGAAGGCATATGGGGCGTCTGTATAAGACTTGATTTTTTTAAGATGCAATTACATTTTCAATAACCACTGTAAATTCACAAGAGACTTTTTAGTGATTTTTAAAGAAAAGATATCAGCAAAATTCTTTGATTTGAAATAATTTAAAATAGCATGTTCCTGCACTAAAAATAAAAGATATATATTGTATTATTCAATCATCATTTTAATATGATGGCAGAACTATGATGTATGCAACAGTCAAAACCTAACTCCAGCCTATTGTTTAGGACTGATTGAGTAGCCTCCTTCCGTATTTGTTTCCAACATCTCTCTATTGGTTAGGCATCACCATATCCCCTCTTTGATAGGCTATTGCAGTGCACACCTACTGTAATCTACTGTATGATGTACAACATTTTACTGGCACTAAACCTTTAAGAAAATTTCTGTGACAAACTCATAACAACAGCACTGTTTCTCTTCAAATTATTTTTGATTTTATGAGGTGTTTTGTATTTTGTTGTTCAGAGCAACTATAGTTACTACAGTTGCGTCCCAAATAATGTATTATACACTGTGCACTTACACTATACATTATGTACTCGATCATCTAGTGTATAAACTGTAGCTTCTGTTTTACTACATGAAAGAAAAAAACAGTTTTTTTTACATTGTGTTTGGATAAACCACTGCTATAATTCCAACCGTAAAAAGAGAAATAATCCATGGGTTGTCCAGCTGATATTACCTGAAGGGATTTTGCCATTTTTAACTCCTACATAAGGAGCTGCCATTTAATGCATGCAAGATCTGATGGTGTGTGTCACTGTGGTATGTTGTACTAATATTGTCTTGAACAATGAAAGTGTCCTGTGAAGGGGTGAAATTGAAAGTATGTTCTCCAGGGGTCTATTAAATCATACGCTCCTTTTTAATATGAATTTCTTTTACATTTAATTTGTGGAAAATAAAATGCATAAAGCTTGTTTTAATGATCATTAACTTGTAAACATGAACTTGTAAAATGATCACTTGGCATTGTATACTCTTAAGTTGGTGTTATATTGATTTTTATTAATATAACACCAATCAATTTTAATTTTATCAATTTTAATCATTTTTATTTGTTTGCAGTTTTGTATTTTGTATTCTTTCTTTCTTTGTATACAGCTATGAATTCAAAAGAATGTAAAAAGTAATGAGACTGTATTTGAAACCCTACCTGCAATGAAAAATTGTACTGTTATTTAAAAATGTGTAAATAGAATCTTTAAGAACACTAATGACTGTAAGTTAGTCAGTATATATTTCTGACAAGGGTCATCTGTTTCACATGAGCAGGCTTGGCTTGTCCTTTGCGGGCCATTCTGCTGGCTTGCTTCTGGCCCACATTGTTGTACATACTGTAAATGTCAATAAACAGTCAATTTGTAAGAGGTTGTTTTGCATATTTAAATGCCCAGACAGGGCATATACACACACAGGAGCATACATACAAAAATAAAAGTGAGACACATTAAGACGTGAATATTAATGTCCCCATAACATCATTTTTAGGGTTGTTGCTATACATTTTTGTATACCCTTTTGAAAACTGTTCACAAACATTGAAGAATACCCAAACATGAAGTCATCCTTACACAGCTGAAACACTAGAGGGCCTCATTCTAGTGGTTGAAAAATATTTTCAGCACAATCTGTGTGCATGTTTTGCTGATCTTAGAGGAATTAAAGTATATACAGTACATATAGAAAAGCAACAAAGTTGTCAGAGTTTTTGAGGTTTTGATGTGGTTTCACTAGTGCCAAAATATCTTCACATTTAATTTAGTAAATAATTAAAATCTAAAAATATCCTAATGTCTATGTACGGTAAATAATAAATAAAGGTCATGATAGTTAAGAACAATAAACGTGAACGTAAAACACGTAAGTTTTTCTTTCCAAATATACAGTACATACATGTTAAATGCGTGCCTGCTTGTCAGGTTTTTTTTGTAACTTTGGGAGTGTAAATGTCCCCACAATTATAATAAAACTGTTGATGACACATGATGACGACAGCTTTATAAAGGGATCAAATAATGTAACGGAATTGACTTGAATATGTGGGTCAAGTTCAGCCAGCATTGTGGAAACCAGCCAACATTCCTTAGGCGGTATGAGAAAAATAAATATAAGAATGCAAAATTAATTATCTAAAAAATCAGTACATTTAGAAGTGTGGACATATCTCAAAATGAAAACGTTTGTTAATGCACAGTATACAAAGAAAAATATTACATCTTTTGCAGAAAGCACCGAAACACATTTGAGCACCCTCTCAAAATACACATAAATACAGTGGATTCAGTGTATTTATACCTCCAAAAGTCATTTTAATTAATTAATTAATTGATCAGCTCGATGTCATACAAAGGAAACCTCCCCCCGCCCACCTGTGAATGCTCGAATGTGATTGGTGAAAAACTCTGTCATTCACATCCGTTACCACGGCAACTGAAGTCAGAGGAGCCGCTTGGCTTCAGTTGAATCGCTCTGAACTCGAGCACACGCGAGCATATCCCATTACCGACTGAACAACATTAAACTGAAACATCTTTGCTCACTTAGCACGAATTTCAGTTGAAGATGAAAGTATCAATATTCCTGTTTTTAGATACGTGTCCATGTTCTTGTTTTTAAGGTGAACACTTGTGAGGTAGTGAGGTAAAACGTGAAAGTGAGGTAGACGTAGTATTCGTTTGTCCGAGTCACCTGTTGGACTGGGTTTGCAGGTAGAACAGGTACAAGTGAAAAATTGAAGAAATTAAACAGCCGTTATGATTCACGAATGTCCTCGTACTACCGAGTTCAGTGGAATTCGGGGAGAAACCGGTCAGAATCGCTCCGGTTTACTGCGCGACATCAGAACCGCCATCAGGCGCGAGCCCTTCACTGAATATTATGACATCATCCCGGGCAGAGAGCTGGGCAGGTATGATACACCCTTCTGCTTTCGTGTTTGTCTGTGCATGTATATGATTGTTAAAGTTGTTATGTCTGCTACTGCATGTTTTTGTCTTCAGTATGTCACCAGTAATGTATTTTTTCACTTGTACCCACTTACGTATTTGGGCAATTCCATGCAAATGTCTACCTTACCATGAAAAAAAAAGGTTTTTATGAAGGGTTTTCACCATACTGATAGCTCAGATGTCAATATTTGCTGGATTGAATGCCCATGTGTCTCCCTTAAAGTTTTTAAAGCATTGTTTATGTTTAAAGCATGATTTTTCATTCAGGTTACTATGTCTATGAAATTCAGGTGACTATGAAATTAACATTAAAATAAAATGTTCTAAAATTGTATGTTTTTTAAACTGATTCCTTCTCATTTATTGGGTGTTATTGCTTCTGGTTTGTGCATTTTAATCCACAGAAGTCCTACATGCATAGACTGATATTTTTGTGATGTCTGGACTCTTATTAAAGGAGTTTAGTAAAATATAAACAGATGGTTTAATATATTGGTAACAAATACATTCTGCAAGAAATTATATTTCAAGTTTGACTGAAAATGTCACACCCAAAACACTGAAACAGCCTATTTGGAATAAAAATAAAGACTAACAGACAGTTAACCAATAGTTTCTGTCACCTGTTTACTGTTAGTAAATCCACAGCATGATTAGGTGACAACAAAGAATCTGTTCAAATCTGCTTTCCAGTGTCTTTTGTTGTGTATCATAACTGTAGGACAACTAGATCTGTCAAATGCGTACATTTATGCCGGTACCCTTTGTTATAAGCACAAATCATTGCTCCTTAGCACTTATGCCATTGCGTGCATTTATTCTCATACACAACAAAGTATAATGCTACAGTATAATGTACACAGCTCAATATTGTTGGAGGGTTTTACTTTGGCAAAGTCAATGTAAGAGTTCAGTTCTGTGAAAATGTTGCTCTGATTTCACTTAACTTACTAAACTTGTTTAAATCTATGGATATGCACTGGAAATTGTGTGAGCCATATAGCCTGGCAAAGAGTTTGGCATGTGTATTATTTATATACCTTTGCGAATAAAGCATGTTAGCTGTTAAGCTTTTAAGTTCTTAAATATCAACCAAGTGCTGTTTAAGATAAATTTTGCTTTTGCATGACAGAAGGAAGTTAGTACGAAGGTTGAACACTTGGAAGTCAAGTGTGAAATACCATAAATCACTGGAGAGTTTTTAAAATATTTGTTCTTCCATTAACCCTGACTAAATGATCTGATAACCCACTCTGTTGTATTAGTCACTAGCCGAACTCTTAAACATGAAATATCAACAGGCTATCTGATCTGTTTGTTTGCAAAAGGCATCAGAATTAATTGATAGAGGACTAAAAGTGCAACTGTCTGGATGTCTGCCAGTAAGCGTGCAGCTTTAGCCATGCAATTTCACTTGAGTAGTATGTAGTAAGAAGTAAGAGTCAGTATTTTATGCTTCTCAAAGGTAGAAATGAATGGCTTAGGATCTTATGATGGGATGGGATTGACTGCTCCAGCTGTTTTTATTTTTATGTTTCTGAGGTTTTGAGGCATAACCACTATAAGTCTGCAAGATAATATCTCGAGGTGCTGTTATTCAAAACTTAAAAATAAGAGTTAGTCATTGCCGTTTAACAGCACAACATGCTGTGATGTGTCTCTGCACAGACCATGAGGTGAAATTGGAGTAGTCCTGCGGTTTCTAGATGCTCAACTGTGGATAATTGCAGGGCCGCTACACTGCATTCCTTTGCCACTGTGCTTTGGGAACACCCAGTCCGGATGGATCAGAACCAGTACTTTACCATTGTGTGTGGACACAGGCCAAGCGCTTTAGATCAACAAATGCCTAAGCTTTGCGTATATAATAACACATTCTGCCCGTTGCAGATTAGGCTGTAGATATTTGATGGGAAGAGTTCCATGTAAAATGAGATGTGTAATTTGCGTTCAGACATTTGTGTGACACTTTATCCTGTTGCATCTGACGTGCCAAGTTTCTTAATACTGTGTCACAGATTGGTTAATGGCACTGTGCCATTTACAGTTACAGAACAATGTTAGGTCTTAATAGCGGTAAACTGCAATACATGTATGTTTTTATATGAGATTTAGGCTTATTTTCTGAAGAAAACGTGTGATGTTTGCATATGTTAACTCTCGACTGGTGCTAGGGTCTGTTGGGTGACAGTAGTTGTTGTGTGGTTACTAAAGTGCAATTGATTCCCTTTTTCCATGTAGGTACTTTATTGTCTGCATGGCAGATTGTTAAAAAGTAATGGCATATCTCTCCTTTATAAGCCATTTGTTTTAAGTTATTTCCACGAATGTTGCCGGACAAGTTACATGAATTTTTACAAAGGATTTTTACATTAAAGATACTAGGAAACTTACTGCCAAAATAATCAGGCTAAAAATATCTGTTAAATTTCACATTATCCCAGAGGTTTTGTTTGCGAACACTGTTATATTTTAATTAAAGTTGCTCTATCTGGGCACATTCGGGAGGGATGTGTTTACAGTGTACAGATAGATGACACCACAGTCTCGCTGTTGTCTTAAACAGCGTGTCATCAGCTGAGAATTTCTCACCCCTCGTAAATCTTATGGGCCTTCTGTGAGGCCACCATCCCTATTGGAGTTCTGAGTGATTGCGGATGTGTGCAGTGTGATTCTCCTCAGGACTTTCCCATCACTTTTTATAAGGGCAGTTTTCCCTCATCTCTTTCCCAGAGAATCTCTGATAGCTGAGTGAGATGCCATGACATCATTGCCATTGCCATCCGTGTTGTATGGGTCTGAGATCACAGTGGAAACATCTGCTGTGCACCATGGAAACTGAGAGGGTGACAGTGGCGGGTGGGGGGGCGGCGTCAGCATCATCTGAAAGCCAAGTTTGTTATTGAACCCCTTTTTGTGATTGAGCATCAAGAAGAGGCAGTGATGATCCAAGGCAAAGTGCCAGTGCGAATTTCCTGTCTTTTAGCAATCTGAATGTTGATTTAACAGAACTTGGAGCGCCCATGCAAGAGATATGCTTTAGATAGAAAGAGGTGCACTTAAAGTAATTACTGTCTTTATATTAAGAACCCTTTGGCATTCTGATTGTATTTACATTTTTTCATATTTCTTTTAGCTACAATCCTAAAGGGCTAATAAAGTTTGTCAGAATGCGTCATTTGTTGTGTCCATGAAGGCATGCCAAGCAAGCCTGATCTGTTTTCTGCAAATTACTACTGTTTTTAACAAAGCACAAGGTGCTGAAAGGACAAAGTCAGGGCTGACAAACTGCATACAGGCTTACAGATGACATAATGCCCTTTCCCAAGATATATAGAAAATATCTGTCAATTGTGCCCGTGGACCATGCAAACAGGCGCCCCTCGCTCTCTTTTGGGGTCACATGTCAGAGTTTGTTATTCGCCCATGTCACAGACACAATGTACACAAGCCTCCGCTTTCAGTCCAGAAGCCTTTTTCACCCTTCTGTGAACATGTGTGCACTGTTGGGAGCTTTTAGTCATACCTTATTTTTGGTCCCCACCTTTAAGTGCTTTTGCTGCCGTCAAACGGGCCGTGACTAACTAATTACCCCGGCTCTCTTTAAATGCATAGTGCTGATTAATGCAGTCCACTGAAAACCAGCATTGTCCCCAAGATGCCTTCAAAGCAGTGAAACTGTAAGCAAAAGCTGGGTTTAGCTGAAGTGCTCACTTGGCAGAAAATAAAGTGCTGCTGCCCTCATATAATGTGCTTGTTAAATATGAAGTAAAATAGCAGATTTAGTCTTTTTTAAGGTCCTCTGTGGGGTACAAAGTCTGTGTGCATCCTTATTGCTTAACTTTTTTTAGTTGAGGACTGTTTAATGGCTCCAGATGGGTTTCGCTGGTTAGCCTGCTGTCATAGTACATGATGCTAAGAGACTCTTGACCCTAGACCATCTTAAAACGGCTGACTGGTTAAGTAAGAGGGTTTGGACAAAATTTGGTCTTGTTATTACCAGCTAACTTGCAAAGTGGCTTTTTGTTTTTCTAAGGATCTGTTGAGTGTCTTACTTGGATAAATTAAGAGTAACTGTCTCCAAATTTCTTTTTAAGTTTCCAACTTGTCTCCAAGACCAAATAAACGGTTTAACCAAAGAGAAGGACCATTTGCTGTAGATGTGGCGCTGTTTTACATAAACTGTGACCCTGTCTTCAACTCTAGACTTGCCCGCATAAAAGCCATCGTGCTCGGGGTGTTGTCTCAATGAGGCCACAGGCTCTGGAAATGTGCTGACATGGCTACAGCGAGATCCTAGAGCTCGTTTTTAAAAGGCCCCAGCTTCAAGTCTTTCCAGCGTCTTCAGCTCTCAGTCAACAGCCGTCGACTTTGGTTAACCACAGAGCACTTTTTAAATGCCGTATAATAATAGAAGTCACATTTGACAAAACATCTGTACCACATCATGGCGAATGTGACCTAAAAACGCTTGTTGGTACATTTCAATTTATTTTCTATTTAAGTCATGCTCACATTTGTCACGATTAGTTACATGCTCGCACAACATCCGGTAAAGTTAATAAAAACAAAAGTATCCGAAGCATTCCACCACCGAAGCAGCATTACTCACAGTAACGATAGACTCTTGCTGTGCTTTGATTGGGTGGCTGTAGACCTCTGTAATGGCAGGTCTTATGTGAGGAGATTAAAGCTGCTCCTTTATCGCATTCCCTCGTAGTTTTAAGAAGCTGGTCTCGAGCAGCGGGGACCAGATTAAGGCTTCACTATGGAAATGAAGGTATGCCAAAGCTGTGCAGTCAAGGGCAGTAAAAGCCTATTAGTTTTTTCAAAGGAGCGGAAGGAACTTTAGCCTTTCTGATTCAGTCTCAATCAAAGTGATTATAAACTGTTGGATCCTTATGAAAGATTCATTTTAATCATGAGAGACTTATTAAAGTCAACAATTTCATACCAGGGTTTTTGTTCAAATATTTTTTATTTTAATCATTAGAAGTTAAGGCATAAAGCATACAACCCATCAAGATATCATTTTGCCTAAATTTGAGCCATTTGTAACTCTTTATATGTGGATCAGTGATTTAGAAATAGTGTGGGTCTCTTCTAGGAGCTCTCTTCATCTTCTTCTGTTCCACCCTAGGTAGCATTCCCAAGTAGTCTGCAAATCTGTTAAGTACTAATTTAAAATGGTATCACAGGGTGAGCGAGAGCAGCTTCATCACATCTTAATGTGATTCTGTAACTGAGATTAAATCAGTCACTTACATCTTTGGCATCACATGGATGACAAAGGAAAAATATTTCCTCTTATGGTTCTGTTACACATTTGATGGTTCTTTTTGGTCTCATGTGACCAAATTACAGAGATATTTTAGTTTGCATACAGCTTTTATATTCGGTCCAGCTCAGAATAAAAACACTATTTTGTTCACCTTGTTATTCTCCACATATTTTGAAGAAATTAGGAAAAACGGACCCACCTGTGTGTAGTAAATCTGTTCTGGACAGAATGGGGTTGAAAATAAGGGGAGTTATTTTTTTGAAGCCTGAAACCCATTCGAACCCCATGACTCTCATGTGAGCTCTGCAAGCAAAGCCCCTGTGCCCTGCAGTGTTACCTACAAGCATGAGTTTAGTGATACAGAGATCGGGATATTAGTGCTTTTAGTTCTTGTTGTTTAATGTATAAACTTCTACAGTTACACATTGTCTGTTGTTTATAGGGCAGTCCAAGTCAAACATCTTGTAGTTGGTAAAACCCCCAGAAACTGAGCTGTAAAACAAGAAACACATTTTCACAGACGCCTACACGCATCTCTTTTAGGAAGCGCATTGACCGTTTTGCCAAGGGAGCAGTTATGATTAATGCCTGAAATGGTCCAGAGCCAGAGGGAGCAGATGAACCAAGAAGGCTAGTTCAGGACAACACGGCTTGATGTGGGATGCCTTCTCATGGGTGTTCATGCAAGTTTCCTCCGCAGCTCAGCCGTCTCTTCCAGGAAGCCAAATCTTCCCCTGTGCTTCTCTTGGCTGCTGCAGTATTTCTAAACGGAGCGTATCACATGGTCCACGGCCCGGGCTTTGTCAACAGTGTGTTCGAGATTTCACAGACTGCACTTTAAATCATTTGTATACCTGTTTAACAGCACTAGATATGACTTCATGCAACTTTTAATTGATGTTAGCTTTTTAGTTTTTATAAGTCTTTTAGTTACATTAGTTTTATTCAGTCTTTTGTGCATTATACTGTAGTATTTTCTAAAAGGGTGTGCTTTTGGGTCTTGGAAATATATCTGGAGCATTAGTGAAGTCAAACGCATTGTGAATAACGCTTAATGTGCAATACTTTGCATATGTGCTAAACATCTTTATATTTGATTCAAACATGAATTGCCCAATAAATATGAATGCTGTCTTTGTGACACTTTCCAAAAATAGTCACAACATGTCACTTTGTTCAACCAATAATGTGTTTTTTTAACATACCTTTTTATAAACAATCATTTATTACAATTCTGTTGTTAATAGCACAGAAAGGATTTGCCTCAAAATTTTTTATTGTATTATATATTTTATCGAATTGTATCACTTTAAAAACCCTAAAAGGAAAACAAACATAAAGAAAATCAGTGCTGCCTGTGTGGCACAAACCAAAAAAACCCGCAGGGCTTTAGGGAATGTAGACAGCTCGGCAGGAGGTTGTCATCTTAATACGCCGTTTTCCTCACAAGAAATCTCCCAGGTGACATGCATCCTCACTGTGTCTGCATTTGTGCTTTGCTTTCTTTTTTTCTCATCGTGTGCCCCCGCATCAAGTTCAGCGACAAAAGTGGGACACCGACTCAAAGTGCAGAGGGTGCAAAGAGGGACAGTTTGGGCTTTGGGATGATTTCATCCTGCAAATATGCCACAGGGACAAAGACATGTTCAGCCCTGGTGATAACAAGTGTGCCATCTTTAGATACAACCCCCTCCCCTTTCAACACCCTCAAACACTCCAGCTCCAGGCCTTTCTCAAAATCAAATGAAAAAAGAGGCCCTTAGCAAAGTTGTTTTGTGTATGTGTGTGCATGTGTTTGTGATGCACATTGTGTAATGGGATGCATGAAAGTTTGCTATAATGACTACTACCATTGATGCTTTTGGCATCAACATGTATATGGTTAACAAGATGATAGTGAGCTACCTGTGTAAGGCCTGTTTACACCAGTGTTTACACTCCCCCAGATTTTCCAATATGGTTGGTGGTTTTACATGTTGGTCAAGTGGCTTTATGTTGATTGTCTTAAGTCTGGTTAATAAAACTGTCATAAAATATTTTAACAACAAAATTCTTTCTCTGTCAGAGGGAAGTTTGCCGTGGTGAGAAAATGTGTGGAGAAAAGCACAGGGAAAGAGTATGCAGCGAAGTACATGAGGAAGAGGAGGAAGGGTCAAGACTGCAGATCAGAGATCATTCACGAGATCGCTGTGCTTGAGCTGGCAGCTGCCTGTCCACGAGTGGTCAACCTTCATGAGGTCTATGAGATGGCCAGTGAGATGGTACTTGTTTTGGAATAGTAAGTATCACAAGTATCACATATTCAGTCATTTTCCTTTCCCTACCATCACAAACTTTAAATTTGTGTCAATTACAATGATGCTTTACTGTTTTCAAATTTTGTTGGTAAAAATTTGGCCTTAATGCAAAACAGGTTTGATTCTTTCTTCGTGTTTTGCAAAATGCCCTCGTTTTTTCCCCTACATTTAGCCTGAAGTAATTTCGAAGGTTTGTGATTATACACAGTGCAGTGGATTCATCAGTAATCAACCCCCGGGATCATGACGGGCTGTTAAATATTGAGAGCCCACCCTATCCAATCATCAAGTACAACGATCTTGAGCTTAGACTACAAACCTGAGGATCAGAGATGGTAAATGAGCAGGAGACTGAAATAAGACATGAACTTGAGTGCACAGTGAAAAACAAGATAGACCGAGACTAAAAACTGAAGAGCAGTAATCAAGCTCTAAATCCCCCAAAGCGATACTGAGTATGCCTCAGTAAGCACTCGCTATTCCAGCAACGTTCAGGATCCTCCCCTACCCACACACTATTTGAAACACCGGTACTCTCCTGCTGCTCTCTGCCCTTTCATTGTGCTAATATATGCCTGGGCATATCATATTGGGTTTCCCTTGCAACCAAATGCTGACATTGACTTTGAACTCCGGGGTGTGGGACGAAGCATATCCGGGCTTGACAGATATCTACGGCAGCTCATCATTTTTACTCTACAGCTGTTGTAGCTAAATCAAGTCCTACATTCACTTTATTGTACTCTGGGGAGGACTCCAGTCTTCTCCATTAAGCTTTTGTTTTTATATCTTTGATGATCATATGAAGCACATTTGATGTTCTTAAAAGGTCATGGTGATGATTTATTTTATATAGCATGAAGTGGGTCACACATTCCTGGTGTCCAGTCTACCATATCTATTTGTCCTTTAGCTTTGAAAGTTCCAAACAATATAATAAAATTCAGTCTCGACAAAACAGCAGATGATTTGGATTATTTTATTATGGCACTACACTTATCTTTTAATAAATTGAGCTTGTGACTTGTGAATGTTAAAAGAATCCCAAAAAAGTATGTCAAAGCATTTGCCCTCTGACATGAGAATATAAAGCAAATCCCTGACATAAAGCGAGCGGTTGATTAGCCCCGGTCACCATAGACCATGTGTGTTTGCTGGTGTGCAGCTGCTTCTGTGCTGGTTGACCCGCTTCCCAGTGTCCAGCGTGAATGGACTGACCCTTTCTATGGGGAGAGGGGTCAACACAGGAATTTTAATCTGCCCCTCCAAACACACAGAGTCTATAGAGTCTTCACAGCCATGGAAACTGACAAGTCATATTCGTTTACAAAGTAACATGTAAATCGTACAATGATTAAAATGAGTTTAGAGTGGATTATTTTATGGCATGTGTGACCGCATCAGTGGGTTCGTTGGTAAACAAAGTTTCCGTTTTCTCCCATGGCTCCCTGCAGACCCGTCTCCCCAGCCCCACTCTATTGATAGTCTCGGTTGGGACGCGAAAGGGCTCTCTCTGCACTCACAGCAAGGTCACTCTCATTTCCTCTCTCCCACCAGCGAATGGCATGTGCTCTGCTGGATTGGGTTCAAATCTCTCATCATCTGCCCACTCACCCGTCCCTCACCAGCAGCTGTCTCCTTTAAGCACTGCTCAGTCTCCAAGCATGCAAGCTGTAGTCTGTGTGAAAAGGGGAATTTTACAAAATGCATTTGACCAAAGCATCATTGAAGGGCAAGTGGGTTTTTCCTCTGCATTTTTGTGCATTCGTTATCTGAATATTATCAGACAATAAATCCCATAGAATTGAATTAAACACAAGACTATATCTTGGTACGTCCCAGCAACTTGAGGGTGGGGTATGTTTACTTAAGCAACAACCTTGGAGCGATTCACAACACAACCACAAAATGAAATTTGTACATAAAACCATGTGCTATGTGTAGATGCTTATGCTGTCGCATGTGATTTGTCTGTTAGCTGCTCTTGAGGCTTTGCTGCAGCCCGGCTCACATTAGCAACGACAAGGTCATGGGTTCAGTACCCAGGGAATGCACAGATGTGGCATTCAGACAATTTTTAGCAAGTAATTTTAGCAAGTGTTAAATGAAATAAATGTGGCCCCTTTATCTTAACACAAGTTGTAATGCATGCTACTGTGCGATATACATACAAACCCGATTCCAAAAAAGTTGGGACACTGTACAAATTGTCAATAAAAAAGGAATGCAATAATTTACAAATCTCATAAACTTTTATTTTTATTCACAATAGAATATAGATAATATGTCAAATGTTGAAAGTGAGACATTTTGAAATGTCATGCCAAATATTGGCTCATTTTGGATTTCATGAGAGCTACACATTCCAAAAAAGTTGGGACAGGACAGGTAGCAATAAGAGGCCGGAAAAGTTAAATGTACATATAAGGAACAGCTGGAGGACCAATTTGCAACTTATTAGGTCAATTGGCAACATGATAAGAATATAAAATATAAAAAGAGCCTCTCAGAGTGGCAGTGTCTCTCAGAAGTCAAGATGGGCAGAGGATCACCAATTCCCCCAATGCTGCGGCGAAAAATAGTGGAGTTTCTCAGAGAAAAATTGCAAAGAGTTTGAAGTTATCATCATTTACAATGCATAATATCATCCAAAGATTCAGAGAATCTGGAACAATCTCTGTGCGGAAGGGTCAAGGCCGGAAAACCATATTGGATGCCCGTGATCTTCGGGCCCTTAGACGGCACTGCATCACATACAGGAATGCTACTGTAATGGAAATCACAACATGGGCTCAGGAATACTTCCAGAAAACATTGTCGGTGAACACAGTCCACCGTGCCATTCACCGTTGCCGGCTAAAACTCTATAGGTCAAAAAAGAAGCCATATCTAAACATGATCCAGAAGCGCAGGCGTTTTCTCTGGGCCAAGGCTCATTTAAAATGGACTGTGGCAAAGTGGAAAACTGTTCTGTGGTCAGACGAATAAAAATTTGAAGTTCTTTTTGGAAAACTGGGACGCCATGTCATCCGGACTAAAGAGGACAAGGACAACCCAAGTTGTTATCAGCGCTCGGTTCAGAAGCCTGCATCTCTGATGGTATGGGGTTGCATGAGTGCATGTGGCATGGGCAGCTTACACATCTGGAAAGGCACCATCAATGCTGAAAGGTATATCCAAGTTCTAGAACAACATATGCTCCCATCCAGACGTCGTCTCTTTCAGGGAAGACCTTGCATTTTCCAACATGACAATGCCAGACCACATACTGCATCAATTACAACATCATGGCTGCGTAGAAGAAGGATCCGGGTACTGAAATGGCCAGCCTGCAGTCCAGATCTTTCACCCATAGAAAACATTTGGCGCATCATAAAGAAGAAGATGCGACAAAGAAGACCTAAGACAGTTGAGCAACTAGAAGCCTGTATTAGACAAGAATGGGACAACATTCCTATTCCTAAACTTGAGCAACTTGTCTCCTCAGTCCCCAGACGTTTGCAGACTGTTATAAAAAGAAGAGGGGATGCCACACAGTGGTAAACATGGCCTTGTCCCAACTTTTTGGAGATGTGTTGATGCCATGAAATTTAAAATCAACTTATTTTTCCCTTAAAATGATACATTTTCTCAGTTTAAACATTTGATATGTCATCTATGTTGTATTCTGAATAAAATATTGAAATTTGAAACTTCCACATCATTGCATTCTGTTTTTATTCACAATTTGTACAGTGTCCCAACTTTTTTGGAATTGGGTTTGTAATATGCACTGCCTAAATTTGTAGTAAATCTGTTTTATTGGTCAGAATAACTGTATTGGCCTGAGTTTGACTGATTTGCTATCACGCAGACCAACTGTCCAGTCATAGGACTGAAATTTTTATTTCATAGTGTATAATATGACACAAAATACAGGGTGGGGGTTTTTGCTTTGCTTTTGGTTGAAATGTGTATTTTGAAAGCCTTTTTGCCTTCATATGGTGTAGTAAATCTGCTTTTGACTGGATATTGCCAAGACCCCAGGGGGTCGAACAGGCCATTAGGCAAATAATAGATTACATGGGCAGATTAGCATCTTAAGAGGAATGGCCAAGAACCTGCTGGTCAAGCAAATGTTCAGTTTTGACCCTGATAATCTGCAGAACCTTTTTCCTCTTCAGTTCACCTTGAGTCCTTAAACCCTGAATAGGTGAATAGGCCCCAGATAAGGTCAACTTGAGCTAGGTGGAATGGATATGTAATATAAAACACTGTTTGGAGAACTTGGAAGACCACTAACCCTAAGTAGATCAACAACATAGATAGGTTGTGTTTGTATTTAGAAGATTACAGGGCATGTTTAGGTGTTACATTAGTATTTAATCTCTTAAAGTGTCCCCTACATACAGTCTCCCTTTCATATTCTCCAATTTCAAACCCACTATTGAGCTTCTATTACGAGTAAAAATGACATGGGCTGATCTGGAAAAAGTGCTTAAAATCCCTCTCCCACTGATCGTTTTTTTATCTTTGTATCGTGGGGAAGTAGAGCGAGCATAATGCATCTCTCTTTTATGAAGATCTAGCACGTGAAATCCAGAAAGAGCCAGTTGTAACCGGCAGTTTTTTTCTACCGGTTTTTCCCTCGGGTGATGGGTATTTTAGGGCACTGGGACAGTTTCGAGGAGGGGATGTGGCTTTGGATGGAGATCAGGCTGAGGCCTATTCATACTTTGCAATGTCCGACCGGCTGTTCGGGGTGAGTCGGGGGCTCCCGAGCGCTCGGTCAGGCAGGGCTCAGGAACGTGGCCTCATTGCTCCGCGAGCTCCAGCTGGGAGTTCTTTATGTCACTGAGCTCGACACCAGCACGTGAGCGGCCAGACCGTGGCCGGCAGCCCAGAGAGAGAGCGAGAACGGTCGAGCGAGCTAAGAGGAGGGGGAGAGCGGGAGGTGTGCTTGTCTGCTTTATGGATTTAATCTCCAGATCTAGGTTTGGGATAGCCCTGCATTGCTGCGCAAGTTTTTTTTTTTCTTCATTTCAATGAATTGATATGAGCCCTGTGGTGTTATGTTGAGTGATAGCTCATTGCACCTGCTATGGATAGGGTTTCTTATTTTTGGCTTACATTTCCCAAATATATTTGAAGAACAGAGCCAACACATTGCACATTATTGGCCAATACATTTGCATTGACAAGGTTTTCATGTCATTTTTTTGGCAGATGCCAAGATTTGACCCTCAGTCGGGTCAAAATCTTACTGCTATTGATTTGTGGCGATTGCTAAGAAGCGTTTAGTCCATTTTATTCAGACCATAACAGTAAAACTCTAACAGGTGAAGGTTTCTGTTGCACAGGACATGTTTATCTGTGTTATTTGTTAGCGTTTCCACACATTTTAGCTGTTTCCTCCTACACGGCTGGAAATTGCGCCAACTGCAGCTGTCATCGTGATTATTTGAGCCCGAATGGAGACTGATGCCTTGCCTGAAAGAATGCTGTGGGTGCAGCTGAATGCTTACAGTTGTATGGGAAATACCCAACCATTAGCACGCCCAGAAACCGTTGTGTAGATAGAGCTGGAAAGCTGCAAATCCCTCGTTGTCTTCCAAGTATTTGTTCGGACCACATGTGGCTTGTCTCTGCTGTGCTACACTAATGGGGCATAATGTTGCTTTTTCTAACATTTGCATCCATGTAAAGTTTCTCTTATGAGGTTGAATGTTTATCATTTTCTTAACGTTTAGCAATTTGTTAAAAAACATGGAGATCCACATGCCCTGATTGACTTTAATGTAAAATACTTGTTTGTTTTACAGTGTCTTCCATCAGAGAGGCCTTTTAATTCTTTACTCGAAGCGGCTCAATGTGCTTTTGTCATTTCACATTATAACTGCATAAAATAAATAACTGGTTAAAGGCTTATCCGTCTGTTTGATCTCTAATAGGAAGTCCATCTTGCAAAAACAGGTGTCACATTTACAGGCAAACACTGAGGAAATGTACATGTGTGTGTATGTGGTTGTGCCAGTGGATTAGTGCAGGCAAACCCAAGCTGCATGAGCGTTTGGACGCGCAATCCGGCTGAAAAGCATGACCTAGTTATAAATTGGCTACAGTAGATGTCAGATTCCCCCCAGCCATCTTTTTTATCTACACCCACTTTTCATATATTTTTCAAATCGGTTTTGGCACTGCTGGATGTTAATTACAGGTGCGCCTTTGGCTGTCCACATCTTTAGAGACAGCAGTGCCTCTGAGAGCGGTCACACACTACTGGGAAATGTTTTACAGCTGTGCGGGTGTTAATGACTTCTCCCGACAGACATTCTCATCCAGGTTATGAGGGGTCATGTCAGGGTCCTGCTTTACTATTTCATAAACACTGCCAGTCGCCATAGAGTTCACATGTAAAGACTTAGGGGGCATACAATTTTAGTTTTACTGTCTGTGAATATTTACATATGGAAGGTTTTTTCTGTAAGTCTGTTTTTGTGAACTTGTGTGATTGTGGGCCACAATTATACTGTGACACCTACTGGTAGTACCAAGAAATGACATAAATGCATTAAAATAAAGACAGTGACTTATGTTTCTTATAGTCTGCACTGGCTTTCAGTATTGAAAGTCAGCAGTTTTAGTATATTAAAGGCGTATATACAACATTCACACTTCCTAAAGCCTGCACATGATGTATGAACACTGTGATTATAATTTTTAGCTCTTTTTCTAGCAGAGCTGAAATGCTGATCATTTTCTGCATTATGAGCTTTTAACTGAATCAACTTAAAATAATCCCTGTCACAGTTTCAGTGGCGATTAGAGATCAGTGTGCAATAATAACACTCTACTGACATTTAGGGAGTCTGAAGAGACAGACCAGAAAAGGATTATAGACAGTACAGGAGAATTCATGCACACAGGCTTATCATGTGGACTTGAGAGGACGTAGGTAGTGTAATCCTACAAACTGACCTAGCTATTACCTTTACTTTTCTGTATTAAGGGCCAGTTATAAATGTCATGTTTAAGCATTGAACAGTTCCCATTTCTTCAGATATTGTTATTGTGTCCTGTAAAGCCAGACAGCATTCTCAATGTTCACGGCACATTCAGCCCAAGGGCTCTCACGTTCCTGTCTGTGTCCAATCGAATTCATCACGCTGTCTGATCCGGAATGCAGCAAATCGGGAAATGCCTGCCAACATGTGAAAAGGGTCAACGCTGAGGACATGTGTCCTTATTATTAGCCAGCGCTGCTACCTGTGTTGATATTAAGTGAAGCTTAAAGATCCTGGATTAAGGGTTTTATAGCCCTGCGGGATATTCTGATCTCTTCCTACTTTCAAACAGTCTGATCAGTGCTCTGTTCCTGGAAACATTTTTAGATTTTAGATTATTAGATTAAGATATTGCTTGAAAGTTATGTTCTTCAACATAACTATCTGATCATTCTCTACTAATAATTTTGGTTTGGGGCATGTCCTGTACACTAGCACATTGGCAGTAGCTGAAATGAGAGAGTGTGCTTTCATTGTCCCAAATGTGCTGTAGTTGAAATCACATGGCTGTGCAAACATTTCTCAAAATTTAATTTGTGCAGCTTTCTCTTGTTGTTTTAGGGATGAACCAACTACACTGTGTTTAAAAATATCCCATTGATAAACAGAAATACTTGCATCCAACATTGGCATAAAATGATAATTCAGCCATAAGAAGATATTAGTAATAAGGTTCTGGTACTCAACAGCACAAGAGTTATTAGTCTCTATTTTTTGGTTTTTGTGAATGTTTTTGTCACTGAAGTGTTTTACCCTCTGTAATTAAAGACCGAATGGTTATGTAGCATAGTATTAGAGTATTTGTTTTTATGTGTTTAGTGCAGCGGGAGGGGAGATTTTTAACCAGTGCGTGGCTGAGAGGGACGAGGCCTTCAAAGAAGAGGATGTGAAGAGACTGATGAGACAGATTCTAGAGGGCATGGCCTTCCTTCACAAGTGCAACGTGGTACATCTGGACCTCAAAGTAAGTCGAGCTTTAAAGGGACCATTACATTTATGTTTGTCCAACTTGTTTTATGTGCCATTTTCATAACTAAAGCCATAATGGTGATGTTTGATGGACAGCTAATTTTTGAGGGCTATAATATAGGTGTACTCTATACCCCAAAGTATATAATTGTATTACCATTATAATTCATTAGTTAGGGGTAGGTTGTTTGGCAGTTTTTTTTTACTAAAAGTATTTTCACAATTTTTATTAATTTTTAATTATGTATTAATTTTTATCAAGTTTTATTAATTTACATCATTAGTAAAAATTGCACAGTACCATAGTACAATGTATTATATTTGCATTTTTCTACTTCTTTTACCGTATGTATGTAAAGCTGCTTTGTGAATAAATTTAAATTGAATTTATCTGTCAGCCTCAGAATATCCTCCTCACCAGTGAGTCTCCTCTCGGGGACATAAAGATTGTGGATTTTGGCCTGTCAAGGTTGGTAAGCAGCAGTCAGGAGATCAGGGAGATCATGGGCACACCTGAGTATGTGGGTACGAACCAGTCCTTTTAGTGTGTTCAAACATAATATGCACTACCAGTCAAAAGCTTAGATATTTACTTTTTTTTGTTATTTTTAAAACATTTGAAAGTTAATGCTTATTAAATACTTAATGAGTTTTGTAAATTTGTATTAATTATTTCCACATATGAATTCCTTATTTAAATGTGGAAAATAATAAATTAATAGGTGTGTTTTGACCGAATATTTATTTTATACATTTTGTAATTATAGCACCAGAGGTCCTGAACTATGAGCCAATAAGCACAGCAACTGATATGTGGTGAGTCATTGTCCTTCATTACCATTTTCACAAGCGTGAATATATCATGTGATGCCCTTAAACGTATTCTCACAATAAAATGTTTTATGATCAGTTTTTTCAAGGTAATTACCAAGTCATTTTTGTCCAGAACAGTTTTGTGATCGCGTTTAAACAAACACTTTATTCATAGAGAGTGCTCTCACACCATCACTGGTTTAGTGTGTTGGTTGTTTTTCTGCAGCGGTTTTGCTCTGGGAGATATTATGCAAGAGCATGTGTACTCTTAGTGCTATTTTATTAGATAAAAATAGTTGTTTTGCGTAAGCTCCAATACGTCCAAAGAAAGCTGTATCAGTGCATGATCCTTGTCTGTCTCTCCCAAATAGGAGTATTGGTGTTCTCACGTATGTGATGCTGACGGGCATCTCTCCTTTCCTGGGGGACGATAAGCAGGAGACCTTTCTTAACATCTCTCAGATCAACATCAGCTATACTGAGGAGGAGTTGGAGCACCTTGACAGAGCAGCCATTCACTTTATGAAGTCCGTGCTCATCAAAGAACCAGAGTAAGAGAACTCAGAAACTCTTCTTCTATATACAGAAATGAGCACCTATAATTAAATTGCCAATATTCACCCATACTAACAATTGACATATATGGTAAGACTATAGTTTATTGCAGTAACTTGATTTCCACAGGAACCGCTTCACTGCAGAAGACTGCCTCAAGCACCAGTGGCTTCAGATGAAAGAGAAGGAAGTAAAGGATGAGAGCACGTCTGAAAGCGTCTCTGAGCCCGTTAGCCCCGGGAACTTCAGCCACGATGAAGAAGCCGAGGAGGAGGAGAGCGCTCAGATGACAGAGGAGCTGATCTTAATGGCAGCCTACACCCTAGGTCAGTGCCGGCAGTCCTCTGATAAGGAAAGCCTGACCCCTGACCAGAAGGCCATCTCCAAACGCTTCAAGTATGAGGAACCCTTCACAGCCCTGCAGGAAGTACCTGGAGAATTTATCTACTGATTCCCACTCAGCTGCTACACTCCCAACTAATGCCGCACTTCAGACAAGAAACCTTGTTTTTGTCTTTTCGTTTCACTCACCTCAAGATTTAAAGTTGTAAGCCAAACGTTTTTTTTGTCTTGTTTTGTTTTGTTTGTTGCTTTTGTTTCTTTTCTCTAATGTTTGTGCTGCTTTATAATTTCACGGTTAAGTTACTGACGACTAAGCCTTGCTGTGACTCTCTCTCGCTTTGTTTTTATTTCCTTTAGGTGCCATTTTTACGTATTTGATAATATGGATAATAAATTAAACCGTTATTTTTGTTTTTCTACTGATGATATTCCTTCTGTTTTCTTCTGGATGTGTTTTGATGCCATCTTTGTACAAATGAATGTTGTTTGTTTTTCTGGGGTGCGAGTGCAAATAGAAATACATGTAAAGGAAATTGATTTTGTTTTATAAAGTTTGTCAAAGTTTAAAAAGTCATTTTCAATGTTCTGCTCCTGACTGGCCCTTTTAGGACTTTCCTGGGTAAAACTAGAGCAATAACACTTCCATTTACATATGAAGAAACTGTCTTTCTCTGTGGTTTTTAACTCGTGTTAGGAGTTAAACTGTAAATTGATTTGTCACTATAAAGAATATTTTAATGGCAACATATTTCAAAGTGACTGTCTTGTGCTGTAAATAAAAGTTTGTCTCGTTTGAACCTCGTTTATAACCTCGTTTTGATTGAATTATGCATTGACGTACGTCAATACGTACAAGTTCCAAAATACAGTAATTTATTAGCATTTAAAATATAAAGGTAACAACATTATTTGCATTTTTGCGTACAATAATTATAGAACAAGCTTGTTGTAAATACTTTTAAGACACTAGCGCCACCAAACGAAATGGCAAAATAATCACCGTTTCCAACCTTGGAACACGTAGTCCCGCCCCAAATGCACACTATTGGTTGAAATCCGCTTTTCAGTTTTCTGATTGGCTGACATAGACGATAATACTCTGTTTGACCTGTTCATACAGCACTTCTGCTCAGTGTCCGACGCGGCGTTTGTGCCAGTGGTATCCACTGTAAATATTTATAGAAAAAATTATATTGAAGATTAAACTCTTTTCACAGATTAGTTTTACATTATTTAAAGAATAGAGCACAAAATTATAGAAATGTTTTGGCGCCCTCTGCTGGGCGGCTTCATGTAATTGTTTCAAGCGATTGGAAAGTTGTTTATTTTAATAAAGGTTAACGTAACCTTAGGTTAAAAATAGATCATTATAAACATTATTCGTACACCTGAAAACATAAACGGATTATTCTGTCATCAATATCTACAAAATAAGTACGTATCAGTAACAAATTCAACGATTTATACCGCTTCAGATACAATAAAAAGTGACGGTAAGTTATTTGCACGATGCCTAACGGGTCAACTTGACCAGTTTGAATCTGGCTGTTCATTTTGTCGTGTAGGCCGCGGCTGTACGGTTCACTCCCGTAACCGACAAACCATTACATCAGAGCAGAGCCCCGCAGCTACCGCCGGTGAACGGAAACCGGACATCAGTGTACCGGGTGCGAGAGAGCATGATAGTGTGCTTTGAGATGCACTGAAGCACCGCCCGTCGCTCCTCCATCACAAGCGCTGTAACCGCGACGCGACTCCGCCATGGAGGACTGGAGTGAGTGTTTGGATGTGGCCGTGCAGATCGCGCAGAGAGCGGGACAGGTAACGCGATGACATGCTTACATCGCAACGTATGTTATTCTGTTTATAGTCTGAATGCTATAGGGACGAACTGTTATGTTCAGGAAGACCTTTAAAGTGTATATGACCGCTAGATAAACAGACCTGCATCAGTCTTGTGTTTATATCAACATGTGTTAATACACAAATCCTCAAAGTGCATCTTTCAACTGTATTATCGAATTGTAATAGAGCTTTTGTATGGAGTATCAGATATTGATAGAGTCTTTGAGGCTGTACCATTGACCTTTTCATGTTGCCACTGTTATAAATAGCCAGTTTGACATAATAAAGCCACATATAGTACAATATCTAGACGAGAATAATGTGTCCTGTAAATAATAATGTAAATAAATATAAATACATAAATATTATAATACTACGATCTATAGACTAAACAAAAATAATTCTTATTTTTAGTCAAATTCTGACAGAATGAAATTATAAAAAATATATTGAACCATCTGTTTGTATTTTACCAAAGCCTTGTTTATAGTCCAGACATTATATTTTTTAACTATTAAATTAAATTGAAATATATATTGTTTTATACCTGTATGTTATGGATGTGACACATTTTAAGAGGCGATATACTTTGTAGGATTTCTGTGAATTAAAATGTACAAACCAGAAGTAACAAATGGAGAAGAGATGACTCTTCAAAGAACATAAAATGGTTGTTTTATTTTAATTTTAATGTGCTCATTTATGATGGACTGTTATGGATGTGACAAGTCTGAAAACAACACTTTACCTGACTATGAAATCATGAAATCATGATTTAAACATTAAAAAAATGGTTTGAAGACTTCACTTAGATATTTAAACCACCAAATATTGACACTGAGCTATCAGTATAATGAAAACCCTAATTTTCTTCTACTATGCAATATTAACATTTATTAATAATGCTGTGTCTGCATAGTGATGGTAAAACATGTCATGGGAATGATGTCTTGTGTCCTAAAACCTGGTATTACGGTGGCATTAATGTTAGTATAATGAAAGGATTCCTCTTGTGGAACTAGTGTATTTTGTGTCCGTCAGGTGGTTCAGTCAGCGGTGAAGCAGGAGAAGCGTGTGAGTAGCAAGAGCACACCCACAGACCTGGTGACGGAGGCTGACCATCAGGTGGAGGAGCTTATAATCTCCACACTCAGGAAGAAATACCCCTCACACAGGTACACCCAAACACACCTCAGGGAGCTTACAGTTAGAAAAGATTAGTGCCTCAAGATAAGCTTGTTTACTTTTATGTAAATAAGTCTTACACCATACAACCTGTTGTGTCTCCTTCAGCCAGGCTGTCCTCTATTAACCTTCAGATGTTTATTATAAAGCGAGACAAAAGTAATACAAAAAGTATTACCATGTTTTCATGAGCATGTTTATCAATTGTTTTGTGTTTGTGCCATAAAAATAATAGAAATCTTTGAAAGTACAGTATATATTTGTATTAATATACATTTTTATTAGATTTATTTTATTCAGTGTGACTGACATTACACAGTTACACAGTTTTGATGAAAGTGTTGATGAAAGGATTTTGTTAGGTTTATCGGTGAGGAGTCGTCTGCTGCTGGGGTGAAGTGTGAACTGACAGACAGCCCTACTTGGATAATAGATCCGATAGATGGAACGTGTAATTTTGTGCACAGGTACAGTAACCGTCTTCATTCGATAACAAATGTATCAATCATCCAGGTGTTTAGCCCTCTATTCCCAACACAAAATGCTTTGCGTTTGCAGTTTCCCCATGGTGGCAGTTAGTATTGGATTTGCAGTAAGGAAAGAGGTAAACCACTGACGGATCTTATTCAATGTCTTCTTGTGTCATTTGTAATGTCTTAATATGTATTTGTAATGTTCAATCATCACAAGAATTTCTGATCCTCAGCTTGAGTTTGGGGTCATATTTCACTGCTTTGATGGGACTCTGTATACAGCTCGGAAAGGACACGGGGCGTTTTGCAATGGTGTTCGACTACATGTTTCAAAAGAAAAAGGTCAGCGTTGTTTTTGTTTTTAATTCTTTGCTGCACATTTTTCTTTTTTTTTTCATTAATGTTAAATCAAATAGACCTGGCCCCAGATTCTGATTGGTCAACAACACCCTAAAATACACCATATATACAGTACACAACTAATCATGCTAAAATACACAATATAGTAACGGATTAGACGTAAAAGAGGCATTAACATTTGTTTATTTTTCAGGGACTAGTATATCTTGTGTAATGATGGCACTTTATTAATTTTATAGGCACTTAAGTTAATTAAATAGGGTTTTACATCTTTGTGTCTAACAACACCCTTCAGCCATAACTATGTTTTCAAATTTGGCACATATTTGTTTTTTCATTCCTAAATAATGAAGTGTCTTTGTGTCAGATGTGTCCAAGGCCCTGATTTTGACAGAGATCGGTGCAAAGAGAGATACTGCGACACTGGATATCTTTCTAGGAAATATGAAGAAATTGTTGAGTGCACCTACTCACGGGTAAGACCAGACACATGCCAGAGCATCATATAAGCTTATGAAAGTCTCTGAAATATAAATAGACCTGACATTGTAAGCTTGTCAAACTATGTCTGGTCTGATGTCCAAACCTTGACCTTTGACCCACAGTGTGAGGATCATTGGCAGCTCAACACTAGCACTTTGTCATATAGCCAGCGGGGCGGCGGAGGCCTATTATCAGTACGGCCTGCACTGCTGGGACATCGCAGCGGCTGCGGTCATCATCAGGGAGGCGGGCGGATGTGTTATTGACACCACAGGTTCAGTACCAATTTTCGGGATCCGTTTATGTGTAGATTTATTTGGTGTTTAAAGAAGGGTTTGGGGTAATGTACAAAGCATCATAATAAGTCAGAATTGCTATTGTGATTGTAATTTGTTACAATCACAATTTGTTACAAGACGTTTTTATGTGATAATCTTGGATTTCTGTAGGATATTATTTAGTGAACAGCATGCTTGGATAACATTCCTTAAAGGTATGAATATTGATATGCATCTGTGTATTTTTTAGCAATGGGTTTGTTTCTACATTTCTAGACAATACAACAGTAAAGTTATTTGCCTGACACAGCTAGAAAAAATGCGAGTGGTGCTTGCCCACACAAACTCACCATCACAATGGGTGTTTTGGGTGGTTACCAAAGTGTTGCTTTGCGGTTGCTTGAACGTTTTGGATGGTTGCTTACTGGCAAAATAAAAAAAATCCAACCCTTGGTCTCTATGATATTTAGTCCATAGATATGGCTTGGGTCCCTTGTTTATTCCAGGTCTATGGGTTTCTTTTTCCTGAGTAATTATCCGTCAGGTATACATATGATCGCTTAGAAAAGTAAATACACATCTCTTCTCATCAAGCTTCATGATATGAGATGTCATTCATGTTTATAATACAAACGGTGCAGAGCAAGTTATGCACATACACAGTTTGTCCAGACCTCAAACTTTATGCATGAGCAATAATAATAGTGATGATTGCTTTAGAAACTAATTACAGTATGATGTACAGTATGACATTTAGCAGTTTTTTTATAACAGTAACATAGTTTTTAAGATTTAAAGTTTAATGATCATAGATTTCACACAATTTGTACTCTTCAGAGTTCAGAGTAGATCAGTAAATTCTCTTCTTTTAGTTTCCAACACCGATTATTTTAAATATGGGAAATCTCAGGTGGTTGCTGAATTTTTGTGTGAAGTGTCTGTATATGCTTGTGAAAGAATGTGTGTGTGCTCTGTGGTGGGATGGCTTCATGGCATGCCTATGTGTGTGTCTGCACAAAGAGGCTTTGTTGGGGGAGGCCAGTTAGGTCATGATGTCACGTGATGAGAGAGAGAGAGAGAGAGAGAGAGAGAGAGAGAGAGAGATGGGGAGGTGGTAAAGGGTCCTGAGAGAAATATCAGTACCATGCAAAAACCAGACTGTCATCCTACATTTGTGTGAGGGCTCGAGTAAAAAGGATTTCAATTAAAAGTGGAGAAATAGGGTGATATCAAAACAAACAGTGCTGTAGCTGAATGGCTGAAAAATGTAGGACTTTCTATATGAGACATCGATTCTGTTTCAAAACCTAGTTAGCTGTCTACATAGACATCATTTTAAGGGATCATAGCTTTTGTTTCCTAAGATACTGCATTAATAAATTTGAGAAATTAATATTCAGGACAGGACAGGTATGGTATATATTTGTGCAGTTAATCCCATTGCTTATGTGTTTCTGTCCTAGGGGGCCCGCTGGACCTCATGTCCAGACGTGTGATAGCCGCTGGGACCCGTGAGATTGCAGATTATGTCGTTAAACAACTGCAGCCTATAAACTACGGTCGTGATGATGGCGACCCAGATGCCCTGGCCTGAGTGTCATCGTGACCTCTGACCCTATCCTAAGCCTTTTACCTCAAAATACACGATCCTGCCACTTTACATCTGGAGTGTCCTTTTAATGCAACATTCGCATAACGTTTGTATGCTTTCAGGTCACTGATCATGTTATATACACACCTGCATGCGTTTTAGTACAACCATATATTACGTTTTATGACCTTGTATTTTATTCAATTGGTTCATTGTGGCAATACAAGTGACAGATTATTATTGGCATAGTATTTTCAACACACTGTTCATTAGTAGAGTTCCTGTTTCAGATGCCTTGAAATTGCAGACAATGCCAAATTCAACCAATTATCCAGATAACTATTACAACTGATTTGGTGTAATTGTTGAATGCAATTAATGAATTGAACTGAATGCAACCTAATGTAGATCAATAGGACTCAACAGATTATGAGCTGACAAAAGATCTACAGCATTGAATTTGTAATTATTAACTACAATGTAGATCTTTTAGATATTTAGTTAATATATAAGGTAAGTAATTGATAAGTATGCCAAATGGTCAGTGAAGAGATATATTATAGTAGTGAAATACATGCAGCTAATTAGATCATTACTCAGGAAGTACTTTCTTTGTAATGAAAGTTGTCAGTTATACTGTACAAGGCTATTACATCTGTTTTTACAAAGTGTGCTTTGTAAAAAAAACTAAATCTTATATCATTTACAGAAGTAAAGTTTTTTTTTTTTTGATGGTGATATCAAGTAAAATGTCTTTAACCACCTAAAAAAATACAGAAAAAAAACGAAAGGCCCAAAGAGATAAACTGCAGTTTTAACCTGTATTTTACTTTTTATGTTTTATAATAATAGATGGTCTATTAGACAACAGTATGACAGTTAAACAATTAAATTTATTTTTTCTTTTTCCACAGATTGTTTTATTTAAATAGTTTCTCCTGCTGAAATTCACTTTTTAATCCCTGTGTGTATCAGGGTAACATTCCTATTGTATACAAATTAAAAGCATACACATCAAAATGAATGCTGTCCAGTTCTTATTTAGAAATCAACAATATTCAGTGATCCTAATTGTGAAATTTCCTAATTCCTAATTAGGAGGAATAATCTACTGTTTTACTGTTTGTCAATAATTCTAACTGGATACATGTTTGTTTGTTGGGCCCAGCATTGTTGTAAACTTAATTTGTGGTCGAATTGATTGAATACAAGATGTTTAGTGTTGCTGATATGTTGAATAGATGGGGTTTATCGTTCACTGTCATTTGATCTGTATTTAAATCAACACACAACTTCATGGAATGGCAAGCTGAAATCTGACAATTGCAAAATCCAATTTTATTCCCACCTCCCACCAGACACTATGGTCAGCTGTGTCTATCTGACTAGCTCTCCAGTTACCTGCCTAGATACAGAACCTTACCCATCTTGTACAATTTACTTAACATAAAGCTATTTTGTTTTGAATGTTGTAATCAAGACGAGGATCTTAATAGTAATATAAATATTCCCCTTGTAAATTCAACTAGAAAGTAGGCCTGTATAGTAAATTCAACGATTTAGAAAATATATAATTGTTATAAAACATTTAACAACTAAAAGCAGATATTTCTGCATATATATAGAGAGAGAGAGAGAGAGAGAGAGGGAGGGAGGGAGGGAGGGAGGGAGGGAGGGAGGAGGGATGGATGGATGGATGGATGGATGGATGGATGGATGGATGGATGGATGGATGGATGGATGGATGGATGGATAGATAGATAGATAGATAGATAGATAGATAGATAGATAGATAGATAGATAGATAGATAGATAGATAGATAGATAGATAGATAGATAGAACCATGGTTTTTATTACCACTTGTATTACCAAAGTTCAACCATGGTAAATGTGTGGTTACTATGATTTTACCACAAATTAAACCTAAACAAGTTAAACCATGTAACATGTAACATTTTTATGGCGTTAATTTAAGGGCATAATCAGCAGGTGGCGCTGCAGGCACTAAAATACGTACACTATATTTTATTTATTTACTTATGCTGTAAATGTATTTTATTTACTTAAAATATATATTTTGCATTAAAAATACACATATAACAATGACATATTCCACTTTTTATTTTACCAGATAAATATTCTCATTTTAACATGAAATATACAATAATTTCGTTACAGTTTTTGTAAACGTTTTTGTAAAAAATGATCATGAGAATTAATACAAAATACAATACAAATATTTTAATGTGTGTTTTAATATTAGAATTTAATAATTTTAATATGTACAGCCATCTATTAGTATCGAAAAACCGTACGTTTTTTAAGTTTCATTTTTTTATCTGAAAAACAACACAACGCTTTTTAACAGTTCCTCTGTTGTTGATCAAATCCGTTATCCATAGGCCTATATCAATTAATTCATATTAGAAAGATCAATATTAGGGGTTAGGAAGCGTAGTGGTCTATGAGTTTTACCTGACCACGCGGAGGAGGGGCAGCCTCCACCTCTTACTCCTCCTTACAGAGACCAAACTCCAGCCCTCCATCTGTACTTGACTCGTGAATGGTGGAGTCATTTGTCAGTTTTGCAGGGTGGTCCAACAGCCCGTTCATTGAGGAGGAGAAAAAAGCGGCCAGATGCGAGTCAACGCACAGCTGTAGCTGCGTAAAACTTCTTCAAAACTGAGAAGAACACTTTACTGCGTTTTGCGCAACTTAAACTTTTAAGATTTGACTTTTAAGACGTTAAGACTGACTGTGGATTAGGATATGCCAACCCATCCAGTCTGCAAGAAAATCGGGAACGAATGAATGTGCAACTTGTTGACGTTATGTAGGGCGTCCGGAGCGACTGTTTACTTCTGCACGATGATCTCTCCTGTCAACAGGTAAAAAGAGAAAGCTGGCACGCGATCTCCTGGTTTGGAGTGAAAATTTACCAGGACATGATTGAGAGGAACTGAGGAGCCCGTCCAAGTAAACCCGTGCAACATATCTCGAGGATTTTCTGGACTTTAAAGTTCGCCGCCATGTGATGACAATGAGGACTCAACTAAACTAAACTTTTCTTCAGAAATAAAGCTCACATGGCCGGAGAAGATCATGCTTTTAGGCAAAGACTGGACCTGAAGTGTACTGAAGCAGATCTGTAAGTTTATAGTGTGATGATGGCTTCAGACGTGGTTTGTGGACTCATGTTCAGATTGCTTCTGCCAGTTTGTCTCGCTGCAGGTAAGTGTGCGTCATTAATAAATCACGAGCTTTAATAAAATATTATAAAAATGTCTGTGCACGCAAATCTTGTTATATGGTAAAGCATAATAATACTATGTATAATTACTGTTTTTTCGATTTTCAATTTAAATTTACTTTATTCTTATTCTAACCTTTCAGTTTAACTTAAGTATAAATAGGACATGTATAAAATATCTTTATATAGCATAGATAAAATATAATGTGATATATTTTAAATGTTTTTAAATTATATTAATTATTAAATTAGATTGTTTAATTATTCGTTGCATTGGTTTAGATCCAACTTTATTTAATTTTGTTATTATTTTTTTGTCCAAATGGACAATTTTCATCAATAGTAGTATTTTGATAATTAGTATTTTGATCATAATATTACATGCAAAACATTTAATCACAAACAGTTTTACTGATTGTTTGTACACATACTGTGTTTTTTGTTTGTGACTGACTGAATAAATAAGCAATTCATCCTAAATAATATTATAATAATATCTTTAATCGTTTAATAAGTAATATATGCAGTAATTAACTTACAATGTAAGAAGCAGTCTGTTGTATAATCACTAAGTTAAAGACACATATTTAGGTATTTTGTACACTTCTTGTACACTAAACAGCAATTCTATCAGTTCATATATGTTTTAAAGTAGCTGAATGCTCCTTTTATTCACATTTAGAGTGATAAATGAGTATGGTAATTATGTCTTGAGGTCTTGAGGTTAAGAGGTCTGTTAGGGCCAGTCTTGAGAAAGATGTGCCCCATTACGGGCTATAAAATCCATTCGTTCTTGTTCTTTTGATTGGTTGGTTGATCTGATCCTCTCTAGTCTTAATGGCACTAAATACTGTAGTCCATAAACAGCATTCACATTATAAAACTTAAAATTGTTGAATTATCGAAAGTTTTTCTGATTACATTTCATTGTAGTTTACCATCATTTTGTGTGATTTATTTAATATTTCAAAATCTCTGTCATCACATACAATACAAAGGATGAGTAATACAGCACTCGCTGTAAGTCAAAACAGGCTGTCTGGCTAACACAAGCACGAGCTGTGTGTGCAATATCAGAAAGACGTACAGCTGAGCTTCTGTCTATCATCGCCGAGCGACTTTTCCTGCCTCTCCCTTTCTCCGCTCTGGTTTTTCCCTCCACTGTGTGTTGTTGTCAGTGAGATCAAATGCAGGATGGTTGTATTTGCAATCTCAATTGTCACAGAAACACCTTCTTTTGGAAACAAACTCCTCTGTGTCTAGATAGTGATAATTGTCTTTCGAACATCTGCTGCATATGACTCATGCACAATCTGTGAGATTTGTTTTTACAGACACTGAGGGCTTGATCTTCTGAAGCCTCCTACCACAGACTTATAACAATAAAGATCTCGGCTTTCCCACAACCTAAACCCAATCTAATTCTTCAATAACACCAATGACGCTTTATTGTTTTGAAGCTCTGTTTTTCAAATCTTACTGAATCTTATTGGCATCACTTTGCAATGCATTGCGATGAAGTCAGTAAAAATATTAACTTTATATTTCATTATACAACTCTTAGTTACAGTCCTCAAATCTGATTGGTCGGAAGTTGTTTCAAGAGTGCACTGTTTTGTATTGTTCTGCCACATGAAACATTGAAACGATACTTTAACAAACACGCTGTCATTTGATTGAACCAATATTTGTTTTAAGCTATGCATCAATTGTGCTTATTAGTGTATTGTGTTGTTAGCTCTTTAAAATTAACACTACTCATGTAGATTTACTTATGAGGTAGTTATTTATGTGGACAGTAGACAGACAGCTCGGTAGCTTAAGGAACAGAGCTAGAAACTTCTAAAGGTTAGATCATGTCAACCTGCTCTTCTGTGAACTCAAGTGGGTCTCTTGACATACAGCTTTTCAGCTTTTTCATCAAATGGAGGCTTTTAAAATATTATCATAATGAAGTCAAGCACACAAGCACCACAAAGTGATTTCTGTAAACGTTTGACCTCTACAGTGTCGAGCTCTGGCGCGAATGCTAACTAAGGCGAGTTTTGTTTTCATTCATACCCAAATATTTTATAACAGTTTTCGCTTTGAGAAAATATTTTGTTTGCTTGTATGCTGGAAGTAAACAGCAATTATTCACGTTTATGGGGCTTTTATGTCATGCATAAAGACACGAGTCTACAGGGAGCACCAGACTGTTTGACCTTTATGTGGAATAAGCAAGTATCGTAAAGAACCCAACCCGAAAACCAAACCTTCTGGAAATGGCATCAGTTTGGTCAAATATTTGTGCCTGGTGCCTTTTGTAAGGTTCTCTTCATCTCTTGAGACTAAAATGTAAGGATGCGGATGGAGACGTAGATCTGTTTCTTTAAACAAGGTGTGTCATAGCTACAAAAATCTCTGCCAGTCGCTGTGGCATCATCACAGGAATTAACCTGAGCGAGCTTTGGCACCACTTGTGTTGTCAATGTTGTGATTACAGTTTGTCCCTACATTACATTTTAAACTGTGTTTTAAAACCTTTTGTTGAAATCAAAAGCGAATTTAGAAATTGGGTATCTATTTTTCACTGTTCTGGGTTTTGAAGGTGGCTGAACTATACATGTTGTTTTGTTAGACGGTTTCTTCATCCTGTGTTTTTGTGAAGTCAAAAGGGCTTTTAGTGTAGCTCTGAACACACTGTACACAGTCTCGGTCTCATTACTTCCTTTTCCTCTAAATGGCCCACTATGAAGTCTTAGTGAGCGAATACACTTACTTAACCCAGTGCCCTTTACCTAATTACAACTCCAACTTTTTTGTTCATCAGTTTTTAGGAAGTTTGCCTGTTTTTTGGGTTTGAAAACACACCATATTGTTACTGTAGGTAAAGGAATGTTTAAGTAACAAGTAGACACTGACTGACTGATTCCATCTGCAACACGTCTGTTACAGTGTAGTGCAATCTGTCAGTCACCACCTATTAAGGAACTGTATAGTTCTGTATAGAGGACGGCCCAGAAAACTGTTTGAGTCATACTTCATTTAGTCATAGCTTAGTCAGACTCTACGGCTTCACTGATGCTTTGTTTCGTGTTTTCGGGTCCCTTTGTGTCTGATTCCAGGCAGAGTGCCACCCTAGACTGCAGACAAAAGCTCTTAGGATTAAAGGAACCAGTAGAGGAACTCAAGAAGTCGTGAAGAATTCCCAAAATGTCACTTCTAGCATGATTTCCACCGAGGAACAATTGGATTAATTTGAAGCACAGTTGGCACACCACTCCATCTTCCATTTAGGAGGTTTAGTTCTGCCTGATCTACAGCAGACAGATAGCTGTGATGTTAATGATGTCTTTGAAGGAGATACTTAAGATAAAACTTACAATCTTTTTGTTAAATGTGGTTAGCGGACTAGGTTGTATGTCACAGTGAGGCTTAACTCCGGATCGCAAAGTTACTCAAAGTAAAATTGTGTTTTAAAGCTTCCCACAATGAAGTCATGACTGGATGTCCTACATGGTTGCATTTAATTGGGTTCTAGATGATATATATTAGCCATATTTCATTTCTAAGGAGAGTCATCATGTAATGGTCCGGTTTTACATTAAATGCATTTTGATCACCCATGTGGACCTTCTGGGTGTTGCTTTTTCTTCGTCTCGTGCAGCATAGTAGGACTATTCATACCGTTTTATCTTAACAGTTTCCTGTCTCTAATCTGACAGCTCGCCCTCTGAAATACATGCAACTACCTGAAAGGACCTTTTGTGCACCATTGGCCAACCAAAAACTGAACTCAGAGTTTTTCTCACCCCGGCAATTAAAGAGAGACTGCCAAAAACACAACTGAAAATGCTGATGTTCGTAAAGAACAAAGAGGATATCAATATCATATTTTTATGATAAAAAATATATACATTTTAACTAAAATTACTAACTAAACTAAACTAAACTAAAACATGTTTATCTACCCAATATCAATTTGCAATTTCTTTTAAAAGGTGACTTCTACGTACATGTTGCCACAAATATCACGATTAACAATGCCTATACTAAACATCTAAACATAATTTTAGTGATGCTTCAGCAACATAAACATCATTTTCCCTAGTTCACCTGAGTGAGATGTCATTCTGTCTCTGAGCTGTTGGTTGGAGGGGTTGTACAGCTGACTGGGGCAGCTGCGGACCTGCTTTGTTTGGGGGTGGTGTGAAGTGACGAGCGGACGCTGAAGGTTACCGATTCAGCGCTGCTGTAGCCTGGGCTCCACTGAATGATGTGTGAAACCTTTGTTTTTTTTATTTGCAGACTAAACAAACATCCCTGGTGGAACCTTCACTGTTTGCGTGTACACTGTTGTTTTGTGAATGGTGTGGCCTCTTAAAAAGAGACAGCTGAACTGTAGCTTTGTGCTGTTGTTGTTTTTTTGTAATTAAAGGCTTTTATATGATGAAAAATTTTAATTATGATGCCTAAGTTTTTGTCCAATCAAATGCTTAATGTACAGTACATGTCACATAGCTTAATACCACTAACTTAAAGTAAAAATCTGTAAAAAATTATGGAGCATGACTGTGCAAATTATGGTTATTTTTCAAAAAGGATTGACCAGTGCTAATTATACTGTTTAACCCTGTTTTTTTATAATTAAAGAACTGTCATTATCATTGTCTGAACATACAGTATTTTAAACGACTATTACACTCTGAAATCTTTGGCACCAAATCTAAAACACAGTCATTTATTTTTTAGATTGGGGATGAGTCATAATATTTAAATATCATTCTGTAGAGTCTGTATATTGTGTAGTTCGCCCAACTGTAATCATTAAATCCAACTGAATCAGTTATTTTACTTACATTCTCATTATGGTTTCATATAAATGTGATGAGTCAGTCTATTCAACAAGACTTTTTTTCTCTGTTCTGAGTCATCTTAAATATCATATGCAGTATGATATTGAATTACTGTACTAGCAAGCTCGGGCCTGCGTAGCCAGTCAGTTTGTAGTGATGAAAGTGACAGGCACATTATTTGTGGCAGCATAAAAAGGAGAGTTTACTTTATACATTATACATACAGACGTTTAATTCAACAACCAGATAAAATAAAAAACAAGGTACACTCTTAAAAATAAAGGTACTTCATCATGCCATAGAAGAACTGAATGGTTCCATAAAGAACTTCTAACATCCAAAGAACCTTTCTGTTTCACAAAAGTGAAAGTCCATTTGATAGAAAGGGAGTGTAACTAAAGTGACTTATGGTGAATTAAAATAATATCCTTTTGTCTCATCCCTGGTATTGAAATCCATGACGTTGGTATTGCCAGTACAACACTGAGGTTAGTTTTGTGAAGTTTCTGTGTTGGTCAAAACTCTAAGACTCTGGGACTCGCTGTATCTTTCAATGTTGTTGTGTAAACAGGGCTGAAAGAAATAACACATCCAGTTATTAGTGTAAAAAAGTCGAGAGAGAAAGAGAGAGCGAGACAAATGCTGGGTAGAGAGAATCCGCAGGGGAACATGGTTTTAAAACACACAGACATGCACACACTGTATTTCTGCCTGTGGTTTCTGTTCTCTCAAACTCTCATAAATTCCCCAGCATCAATGAACTGACACGTTTATGTTTGACATTAATGTTTAGTTCTTATATAAAATTTGGTATTTGGGGTATTTTTAATGTTTTTGGGTATATTTTTGTCAACTTTGGTATAATTTCAATGTCAACATGTGTGTTATTTAGGTTGGGTGTAAAAGTCTTTGCCAGGAATGTTGGGACCTGTAGTTCCCGCAGCTAACCAAATAAAAAACGTTTGCCTTCGGGGCCAAGTGTCAAAATGTATTCATATTTTCATTCACCACGCTTAACATTAGAACCCTGCGTCTTACTGGATAAAACTTTACATGAAGCCTCTACACATAATGTATTTAAAATGTACAATACAAAATAATTACCAAATATGTTTTGGGCAGTTCCAGTTTTATGGACGGGACATTTTCAGTCAAAACTCAAAATATAAATTCTCACAGAATGCATTTTTATTACCAATATATTGAACCATCTGTTTATATTTTACTAAAGCCCTGTTAATAGAGTCCAGACATAAAAAATATCAGTTTATGCAAGAGAGACCTCACATGGGTATTTAATTCACCATATATTGACATCTGAGCTATCAGTATGATGAAAACCTTTGGTTAAAACAATTTTTTGGTGGTAAAGTTCACATTTGCATTTAATTCCCCTTATCATAAATAACTGTAACCACAGGTACAATATATAACATTGTGATTCATGTTTAATAAAATCCTCCAGTTACAGTTTTGTGGCTTTTATATATGTCTGTAGCTTCAGACACTGCCTCAACAAAATTATAATGGTGGGCCCCAGCCCCCATACACCCAGCAGACGTTGTTCATGGGCCCCTATCAGCGCAGGGCCTTGGGCAGTGTTCCTGCTTATCTCCCATCTGGAAGACCTAAGATAATGTATAGACAATATATACTGCACTGTAGCTCTTTAAAGAGTGTTATGCATTGTAACATGATAAAAGGCAGTTATGTAGCTGTTGTGAGGAAAATGCTGTAGTGTACAGTAACTGTGGATACAATTGCTTACAGAATCTACAAATCTAGTGACATCAGTAACCCAAAACGGTAAAGCAAGAAAGTGAGTTGACCTCTGATATTTGCCTCCTACACACACTGTACAGACAGTAAGATCAAAAGATCACTGTTATGCTGGGCATAAGCCTGGACCCCATTATCAAATGGTTAGTGGTTTGTCTGCTGTTTTGGATATTTTCATTTCTGGCTTTAAGCTTGGGTGAGTGACTCATTAAATCAAAGGTCTTAGTGGTCTGTCTGGCTGCCAGGGGGTTTGAGATTTTCTCAAACATTGTTTAAACACAGAAGCCCACAGCACACGAGAGCCACGGCCAGTGAGGAAGCGCCCAGGCTACTCTGACTCACACATCAGCTAAAGGGCACTATTGAGAAACTCAAATGCTACAAAACTGTGAATACTGAAAATCAGTCTGCTGGCTTCGAACATTTTCGCAACACTGCATATGAGCATATTTGACGTCCAAAACATTTGATACTCTTTATACTTTCCCCCACTATTTAGGAGCATTTAAAATCAATTGCACATGTTTGTCAAAATGACTCACTTGCATCTTAGTCACTGCCATATTTACCCGGTTTAACTTCTTTCTGTTTATTTTAAACCCTAACATGCTATTTGTAATGCTCCCTTGCTGCCTACAGTAGTCTTGTGTGCTGTGTCCATTATACATAAGAGCTGACAGAAACAAATTGCATACTACAAAGGATCCTTCTGAATCCAGTGCAAACAGCTCTTTTCAAAAACAGAAATCAAGCATGAACTGAGTGATTGTTAGATTAACACTTTCAGATGTCAGATTTTTTGCTAAACCTTTACAGAAAGAGTAAGCTGTTGTTTACACCGTTGTTTGCTTTAGTTACAGGTGTAGGTTAGCTGCTCGTATATAAATTACGGGTTTGTTAAACTAACAAGCCGAGAAAAACAATAGTGCTTGATTACAGGCATTTGTTAGAAAAGAATTTGTAAAAGTTATGTGGCGTTTATTTAAAATAATGTCAAAACAGTGTTTCAAAGTGTACGTTGTTTGGACTCATCAGTAACTAAACGTGAAAATGATTAAAGTGTTGCTCAGACACAGTTTCAAGTTTGATGGATTATTCCTCCCGCCGTGATGACGTACACATTTACGCATTTGGCGGACAATTTTATCCAAAACGAGTTGCAGTGCATTCAAGATATATATTTCATTGGTTTGTGTTTCTTGAAAATGACTTTAGTGTTGATATTGTCTTGCCCTATAAGCTATCAAAAAAGTGTTGCGTTAAATAGATGTACACATTTTTGCGTATGCATTTGTAGATTCATTATATTTTTAATAATTATTATTTCTTGAATTTAAATCTGTTTTTTTAAATCAACCTTGTAGATCTTGTAGAGAAAAACAGGTCTGTTTTACAGTATGTGCATTCATTTTCTCATTAATTTTGTCATGTATTTTATCATTTTACTAAACTATGTCTTTCCAAATAAGCTTTATTTTCTATATCATAGTAGTTTAAAACCTATGGTATAATTTTATGATGATATATATTATTATTATTATTGTTATCAGTCATTGTAAAAACACTGCAAACTTGTTTTAGATCAGACTGACTAAAGCAAACATACAGTTATCTTATTAATCATCTGGAGCTGGTCTGTACAAATGTTTGCAGTATAATTATTATTATTTACAATGACTTCAGATTTTTCTCAAACAGCCAATTTAACAATTATTTCCATTTGTTTATTCATTTATTCCCAAACAGTTACATTTTAGGAAACCCAGCTAACATAACAGCTGTATCACACATGGTGTTTCAAATACAAACATTGCCCTAATAGATTTTAAAAACACTTCAACAGCAAGCTTTAAACATCTGTCTACAACAATTAAATTCACAGACACAGTTTTTAAACAGCAGTCCTATTCATTGCATTGTTTCAATCCCAGAATGCTCTTGTGAGGTGCTAACCCTGCTTAACCTCAACCCCGTCATGCAGGTGATGGTCTGTATAAACGCATATGCTAACCCTAACCCGGCCTCAGATTTCATACAGCAGAAATGCTCAGTGTAGCTCAAACCTGCATTACATACATGGTTAATGAGTGGCAGTTTTTGCAGTGCGGCAAAGAAAAATAAACCATAGTTCATTTCGGGGGTGGCATATTTGTGATGGCCAGCAGCCCATCGTTTTACTCTAAACACTTACTGTGTCTCATAGACACAGATGATTAAGAAGTCTGCGCCACGCTAGCCCCTCGTGCCCATGCCAACATGCAGTTGCCATCTGGGAAGTGTTAATGGACGGCTAATCCCACTAATACTACAAACAGGCTCTCTTCTGAGACCCAGAAATAATCCTATTCAAAATCCACACAATGAGGCAATGGCTGTTCTTTTGGACACTGCTTTGAAATCTAAACGTGACAAAATATTTTGGTTTATAATCCCCCACCTTTAAACAAAAAACATGCAGAGAGGATGTTAGTAAAGCCATCCAGATTTTAAAAACAGCAAAACTTCAGCCAAAACAGCTGGCTCTTATTTCTCTAAACATATTTATGATAATGTTCAGAAACTGTACTTCTCTAACCAGTATTAATAAGGTGTATTTTGTTTGTGTTACACAGGTATGTGTTTTGTTTAAACCAACAATAAACTCGAAAAAGTACTTCATTGCAGCAATTTGTGAAATACAATCTGGCAAACTATAGACTGTGCAAACATTACAAAATATAGATTAAACGGAAAAGTATAAGATGGGCTAAAGTATAATATATATATATAAAATATATAATTATTTATTCATAATTAATTCTATAATTAGAAAATATAAAATATCTAAGTTAAAACTCAAATATATATTTACAACTAAGAGAACAAATCATCAGTAAATTATAATAATCATCAATGAATAATGGGAATAACAAGAAACACTAGTAAAATGTAAAAGTAAAATGTCCTATCGAATTACATGTACTTAAAAGAAGATGTGCTTACTGTAATAATCATTCAAATAATATTTTAGTGACTTAATGACCCTAAAATATAATTTTTAATATTTTTTTATATTATTATTATCAATAAAATTATTATCAATCTTTTTGGAAAGATTCAGCAGTGTGAGTTACTCAGTAATTGTGACAAGTATTATGATCATTACTATGTCATGGCATCCTCAAAATAGTGTTGAACATCTTTTTCAGTTTTTGATGCCGTGGTTATGTTTTTCTTGCGGTCAGGTTAAGTCCACATAGGGATATGGAGAAAGCTGCCCTTGCAGTTAAAACATGTTTAATTTCCAGATTTGGAAAAGGTCAGGATGTGGCTTTAAATGAGACAAACCAAAGCAAATTTTCCTTCCCGAACTCTTTTTGCACAATTAACATTGCACAATTTGTAGGGAAAACAAGATTTGTGTATTCGTCGTTGAAGAAACTTAATGTTTCACAATGCACACAACTTATTCAAAGAAACTGAAGCAATTGTGCAAAAAATGTCAATTTCAGTGCAGTCGTGTGAACCGAGGCGCCCAACGCATCGTTTTAATGTGTGCTTTTGCGGCCATGCTGGCAAGAAATGCCTCCTCAGGGGTTATTTAATGTATGAATGTTCACACAAAGTTTCATTTCATTAATTTACTAATTTAGTGTGTCTACAGAAACTCGACACAATAAAACAAACACAGCTTTGGCTCTATCAGTCTAATCAAAACAAAATTAGTTTGCAGTAGTTTTTAACATGACTGAAGATTTCCCAGCACTGTAAATTAACCTTAATCTAAAGTTTAATCTTTTTACATAGCTGTAACCTGAATGTTAATAACATCAGACAGAAAAGGTTGGCATGAGATCTCCTGGCAAACGTGAAACAGACTCGTCTTGTTTGGCAGATGTAAACATTGACTTGTAAACATTGATTCTCGTGCAGTGTGTAATTATCATAAATAGTCATAACACGTTTAATAGGCATATTGTTCAGGGAAATGATGGTTACGGAGACGGTTTGGCCTGGTCACTTCAGTATAAACCCATAAGACAACATATGGTCTGTTTAGCTGAATTGATATTGAGTTTAATTAAAGAGTGAGATTGACTTCTTGATATTATTAGATCTGGTAAAAGAACAGATTTATTGTATGTAGAATCTTTTATTTTGTGTTGGTTTGGCAGGAGGGTAAAAGATGGCCAACATGCATTTAATAAACCTTTGTTTATATTTTAGTATTTTTTAAATAATATTTTATTTTTGAGATAAATGTTTATGTTTAAATATTATGTCATGCCCAACAATGCCTTTTATTCACAATATATGAAAGAAAAGTAACCTCTCCTCATATCTTATTTCGTACTTACCCACCTGGCCTTTAAATGGACTCTTAAATTTACACATGGATCCCAGCAGAATATCAACAGGTGTAGTTTGTCTCAACTGTTTCACTTTGTTTGACAGCAAGAAGTTGTCCAAATATTATTTTATATTTCTGCTTTTTTTCACTAGTTTACCTTAAAACCTACAGCACTGTTGCTTGAAATGTGATATTATCTTTCTGTGCATTGCTGTTTTATTATTTAATACATTTATACATTATTTCCAAATATGTGTCCAGATTTGGGCCACTGCATGTGATCAACCACAAAATGAATCATTTCAGTAAAACCCTAAACATATAACACACATATTCACGACTTACTTACACTGATCTTATTTTTGCCTCAGGGGGTGTTATAATGTACAGCACACTATATACACACTATATTTTCACCTGGGAGTATGCAATAGCCATTTCACTTAAAATTAAAATCAAATGACATAGAATGAAACATTTTCCTCTGGCTGGAGAATTAAAAACCCGCAGGTATATGTTTTTAGACCTAATTGATTGATGGGTGCCTGGGATAAATGCCAGACTAAAATCGCATCAATCAAGATTATATTAACATGATCCGTGCAGTTTTTGGCACGGGATTTGAAAGGCGATATGCTGCTTTGGTGTAGCCACAGGGATGCAAATCTGTGGGAATGTAACGCATTTGAGTCGGTGCTAAACATTTTGCATTCATTTGAACTGAAACACACAAAAGCCCTGAGGGAGTTTTGACATACTCTGCATGAGCGTCTTTTAATGTATGACTAGCAGCCTCTCTAATTAAAGGCTGTTATCACAGTCTGATGGAAGAAAACAAACATGCTCATCTTTAATTTTCCATCTCTCATTTTGTTCTGTTTATTATTTCCACAGCATGTCTGTTCCGGTACAACTGGCTATCTTTTGTCTACCTCATCTATCTTTTACTCATCCCGCTGTTTGCAGAGCCGACGAAGACAACAATGCAAGGTGAGTCTCTTATTATGCCATTTTTTAGACTTCTGTACAGTTTTGGTGCTGTAGTTTTATTCCCGCCCTGAGCGAATAGCTCCAGTGTAATAACTGCATTCCTCCTTTTATGAGCTACACTGGGGGTGATAAAGGTGATGTGGGTAATTTCTGTGTTTTCATTAGCAGAACAAGACGAAATTGCAAAAATTATCAAACAGGTTTGATGACCAGTTTCTCTGTCTATTTCGACTCTGCATCCGTCCACCATTTTTCATAATCCTGCCCTCACTTCTTGCAATTGGTTGAGTCAGAAGTTAATATGTTAAACCTATTAGTGATGAATGTGGCTGCACAAACATATACATGATATTACTAGTACTATTAAAATTCATATTACCATTAAAATAAATAAATAAAATAATTGTAATATAAAATTCATGTTTACATGTAATTGTAAAGTTCAGAATCCTATCAGTTGTAAGTCACGGGGACATAAAAGAAACATACCTGAGAATTACAGTGCATTTTTTGGATTTGGCATACGATTTTATCTAAAGCAACAGTGCATTCAAGCTATACATTTTTTCCAGTATGTATTTAAAGTATGTGCGGAATTTTTTTTTTTACCATTATTGTTATAGATGTTACACAAGATTCTTAGTAAATCTGAAAAGCTCACAGTGATTCATTTCAGCTGTAAGGCATAAGACTGTGTGTCATGAGTGATATATGGCATGTTTAAAAAGGAAGTGATTGTGTATTACGGTCATGACATCAGCGTGTCATTCTGACATGGTCATGACCTGTGATTCTTCCTAAACAAATCCTCCCTGTCAGATATAGCCAAGATCTTTATGATCAACTTTCCATATCAAGTTTATTGTGCATGTCACTAACATATTTCTGGTATGAAGCATCTGTGGTCCCTAAGAACAATCAGTTAAAAGCCAAAAAAACATTAAATTCATAGAACAGTTCTTGCATGTTAATATTAAATATGGGTCATTGCAATGTATTAGACCTAACTATGGTGTTAGAAAAATACAACTTTTTTTTTTTAATGAAATTTTTGTGAGATTTGGTGGAGTTCTTCAGCTACTGGTAGTATCAGCTTCAGTGAGGGGTTCGGGGGATGTAGTGAGTGGGAGATGGTGGAATGCTGTCTCTTTTCCCAGCATTCCTCAATGTGTCATCAGTTCACAAGTTCAGCTATTACTTCATCACATTTACTGTATTAGCTTCTAGCTTGATAAGCAGGCTGTGAACTAGATAAGCTGTGAGCCAAACAAGATATGAATTCTGAACATACTCTTACCTTTTTTTACAGTAGTCCGCTGTGTAAAAACACATGTGAGATCTCTTTATTTTCTTTAGTTTCTCCTAGACAGCCGTGAGATTGAATAGTGGATTTAATGAAGCCTGGGAGATTTTCTTTTTAGAAACATACATATTAATGGCTTTTAGAAAAGAACCAAAAAATGTTTTAAACTGTGGTCGGATTTGCCAAAAAATACTTTTGTAGAAGAAACATTTCAGACTGAAAATGTTACACTTATATAAAACAGAGCTCCATTAAAGACACCATGAAATGAAATTGGAGTTTTGTGGCATTTAGTCAACATCTGTAAGCTTACTTTTACACATCTTGGCAGATGCTTTTTTCAAAGTGATTTAGAGTGCATTCAGGCTAATACATTTGATCAGTATATGTGTTCCCTGATTGTGCTTAATATTTAATTTCCTAAAACCTTTAAAAATTATTTGATTATCTTTTACAAACAGACATCATTAACATGTAAAAACAAATATTTTTATACTTGCATATGGGTGGTGTCCTATGGTGTGACAGCAAAAATGTAGAAAAAAATTAAAAATACACAAATAGCATGAGAGATTTATCTTCTTTGCTGGAGTTACATATAGTATGAGAAGGATTTATTCGTTTTTTGTATGTCACACCATATGACATATGACTTTTGTCGACCATCCATATATCTAAATATCGTGCAATCAAATATTTTATACAATAAAATGCTTTAAAAATAGTTTGATAATCTATAATTTTGTAATGTCACCTAATAACACAGAAAATTTTAATTATTTGGAACGTGCGCTAAAAGTTTTCTTATTCCAGACAGAGAAGCAAAAATCAGTGGCTTTCATGTTGGCAGACACGCAGTCTTTACAATCATAACATAACAATCATAACAGTTAAATGCCAGAGAGTTTACACTAATCCCCAAAGACACCGTAGACGGCTCTTGTGACAAACCAAAAGTTTTCCTTCAGTATTCACAACATAAAAAAGATGCAAACATTGAAAATTTGTTCCTACAAACCCCTGCCTTTGGCCAGTCCTCATAAGAGTCTCATTCTGTGTAAGCTGTCCGCATAAATCAGGTGATGAGATCATGTCTATGTCTGGTTTGATCGCTTTAACCTACATAAATGAGCCAATAACAAACACTGACTTATGGTCTGCTGATAATACTAGGTTATTTATTTACAATACAGATGTTCTTCTACCTTAATAGTCATCAAGAGAGATACTTTTTGACATGTCCTTACAAACTCACCTCATTTATTATCAGAAGTCGATGTATGATGTTTGTTTATACGGAGGGAGTGGCTGATGAACCACGTGAAGATTTGATGAGCAGACTCGAGCGTCTCCAGACTCTTCATCCTTTGACACCTGTGTATGAGGCGTGCACGGGCTCGTCTGCTATGTCTGTCTGAGTTGGGAGATTCCTGCCTTAGGGGATGAGGTTTAACAGCTGTAATTGAGTACAGTTGATATGAGCTTAGGGCAAGCTGACCCACATGATTTTAACAGACTGCTTTATTGCTTTATTAGTGGTGCTTGCTCTGACAAGTATCCTCTTGTTAGTTTTTATACTTAGTATTCATGCACTCAAAACTGTGGAGTGTAACTAGTCCCACGCTGTTTCTGCTATAGACATGAATGATAGCTGAAATTGTGTGGCTTGTTGAGCAGAAGTGCTGTACTGTATCTTAAGTGGTGCAAAGGTCATGGGTTTGATTGTCAGGTAACACACATAGTGAAAAACATGAATGAATGCACTGTAAGTTGCTGTGGTTAGTAGCACCTGCCAAATGCAAAAAGGTAAGAAGTGTGTTGTTATTTTTGAGATCAGTAATCAGACTTAATCCAGACCTAATCCATACTGTATGGACTAATGTGTTGGCAAGACTCTGGGGTGGGCTGTCGTGCCAGTATTCATGGGATCTGTGTATAGTGAATTTTGAAGTTTCATTGAATATGCATGTGGGTGGTTGACAAAAGTCTATGTCATATGGTATGACCTACAAAAAAATTAGAAAAAAAACTAACAATTACAGTAAGATAAATCCTTCTCATCCTATTTGTAACTCCAGCAAAGAAGATAAATCTCTCATTTATTTGTATATTTGTATATTTATTTGCTATTTGTATATTTTTAATTGCTGCTACACCATAGGGCACAGTCATGAATTTATTTCTCAATTTGTGGAAAAACACATTTGGAAAAAACTGCAGACAAAACATTCAAGCCATCACCTTGACATCATAGTAAAACTTCTGATAATCCACCTATCCAAAGGATAGTTTTATTATTATGTGGATGTGACTAATCAACCAAACAAAGTCTTTTGAACTTTAATTGCAGTACAGATATGTTATTAATATTAATTAATATTAATCTAATTTATTTATAAGATAAATTATTTTCAAGCAGTACCTGGATAAGGCTGTGGTATAAGTTTTAATTTATTAGTTGTTGCGACTGACCAATCAGAATTAAGTATTTCAGAGCGCTGTGTAATAATCTGGAATATGTCCACATCTTGCAACCCTAGCGTCCTATTGATCCAGAAGGTCATTTGTGAGATAACTAACCTGCATGATTGTGATTTAGATTCACGCTGGTATGTGGAACTAAAGAGCTCTTGTCTTTGTTCAGCTTGTAGTCTTGCAGTACGTCTGCTTGTTTTGTTTAGACCCTTCACATGAGGGTGAGTCAGACCCTGCAAATGTATCTCAGCTGGCCCTGCGTCCTCTGAGCCAGATGTTGCCTATTAATTATAGCGCCTTTACCTCTCCTTAGCCACGATTGTTTTAAGGTGATGATGTGAAATTGGGTAGATCTCAGCTGACGATTACCAAGGGAGAAATTAAGCCGAAGCTAGACTTTAAGGCATCTGACAGCTTCTTTACCAAATGTCAAATGTTTTATTGCAGCTTGCAAATAATTCTCTGCTGTACATGTTATAACCAGGTCATGTTGGGATCTTGGAAAGTGGGTCATAAAGTAAGCAGAATATTCAGAAAAGGAATTATGAAAACTGTCAAGCTAACCTTGAGCTTTAATTGTGAGTGACACATTTTTAAGTAATGAGAAACTTGCGATCCCAAGAAAAGGAGAAATATATGTTACGTACCGCAGAACAAAGTAGAAACAGACAATCTGTTCTCTGGAGAGGATGCAGGAGGCAGGATGGTTTCCTGAGGAAACGCAACTGAATAGAGAGGTTGAAGGAGAACGGCCCTCCAAAGCTCGACCTTACCTCGCTTCCTCAGGAAGTTGTGTGGCCCATGATTCACAGTTCCTAACGGGGGCAGTCATCTTCAGATATTTCTTTCTTTCTTTTTGCAGCACTATAAATGCAAGGAAATTTGGCTCGTTTTTTTGGAAACGTAAGGTTTGAGAATGACCTACATCAACTGAAATAACAGCTGAAATTTTTTTAAGACCATAATGAAAAGTTTTTGGCCGTCTGAACCATCTGCATACAAAGTGCAAAGCTCGATTATCCTAAAATAAAATGACACAAATGAACGCACATGACAACAGCAAGTACAGCTGTTTTTTATCTTCTGTGGATAATATATCATGCAGTGATTTGGGATTACCTGCCGTCCAGTGTATTTCTAGCCTGTTTTCACGTTAGTCCCACAAGTTTGCAAACTGTCCACCTGCGGCCAAGAAGTTCGCTGTAATACATTGTTGTTAAAGAGCACTTGATAAGTTCATGGCATCAGGCTGGAGTATAAATAACCTTAAAGCACTGGCAGTGTAATTTATCTAGCATGATTCATGAGAGAATTATTCATACAATAGATATGCACTCCACTTAAGGACACGACTACAGAAAACTTTATTCCATTTTACATCCATGCAACTTTATTTTGCTAAATGTCTTTCATTTTGTATATATTCCAGTAATTTGTTTAGCAGAATTTATTATGGCTTTCACAAATGTGGGCTGTGATGTGATTGTGTATGACAGTAAGAGTAGGTCAGGCTACAGTTGTGCATTTTTATAAGTGAATCACTGGCTATGATGATTCAGTTTCTTGATATGTAAACTTGGAAACCAGATGCTAAACAGTGACTGTTGTTTCCAGAAGCGTTTGTTGGTTTTAAATTGCAATTGTAGAAGAAATGTCATCAAACTGTTTTATTTACCTTAGATTTTTGGTAAGGTTAATATATTTACCTTTCAAATTATTGTACAAAATAATATTTTTATGATGATTATTATGTTGTGATAAGTGCATACCTGTAGTGTAGACAAACACCAGGTGGCAAATATAATCTATGACATATGAAAGGTGTTTTTTATGTTAAAAAACGTCCTTAATATGGAGAAACAACTACATTCCTAAGCTGATTTACCAAAAAGTGTAAACACTTTAGCTCTGTGATGCTTGTTGTGTTCTCCGGTTTGTTTGTCTGTTCATTAAACGAGAGAGGAAGTGTTTGGGAAACCAATTTTAAACACCTTGTTCTTTTATGCATTTGACACGCACATTTTCCAAAGAAACATTTAAGCTATGCATTTGAATTTTATCAGTATATGTGTTATACAATTCCTTTTGGTCTCACTCAGGGCAGAGAAATTACACATTCAACGTTAAATTTTACATCAAGACTCTATGCTTGGGTACATTTTCCCTGACTTAAAGTCATTACAGTCTAAGAATGAATTGATTCAAATCAGTTATGTCAATTGCGACAGGAGAGACATTCCCGTAGAAGTAAGATTTTTATAGCTCCTCTGATTGAGTTTGTCTGTATCCTGCTCGGTGCTTTTAATCTTGAATATCAGATGAGTTTTTCCATCTGTATATATCTCTAAAAGCTTTCGGACATGTGATAGTATTACCAGACACATGACAGAGGTTCCTCTGTCGTCAGTACTGGTTCATTGTCTGTAAGCTGTGGTTAAATGATCAATTGTGATTTTGACTAATAGTCCCTTCCTAACTTATATTTACAAAAAGGAGAGACTTCCAATGCTAATATCTCTGGTCCGGTGGAGCTGGAGGGCTTTTGGCATTAGCAGAACAGCTCCACCTTTTCATTTAGAAACCTTAGAACCTGATAAAACTCCAGAACTCAAGAGAGGGATTTGGTTTGAGCAGCGCTCTGAGTCAAACCTGTATCGTCTAAGCTGATCCAGGCCGTATTTCTGACCTGTGAAAAAGCGAAGATGCACCTCACGTTTTCGCCCCAGTACTTACCGCATGCGAACATTGAGACTCATTCAGACAGTCTGAAAGGGATGAAGAGGCTCACGGGGGAAAAGAATAATGAGAAACTGACGCCCAAAACGTCTCGCTGACGTGATCTCACCAACAAGACGGCCCTTATATCTCCGGCACTAAATAACAAACACATCTGGTCCATATTTGCGCTTCCTTTTCCAGTATCGCCTTTCTGCTGCGGAGATGCTTATTCTCGTTTTTGCTTTAAATAAAAAATTCTGCTACACCTCATAATGGCTTCAATACATGGTGCGAGTGATCCATGATCCCCATTTGTTTAAAGTCATTATTAGCACATATTTCATTCACTGAATTATTGAGTAATATATTTTTATCACTCTACACACACAGCCAGGACCTTTGCTGCAGAGCTGGAACCAGACATGCAACTGATTTGTTTTTAAGTAAAAACTCTTCTCATTAGGCTAATTGTACACATAGTAAAAGTAATACAGCATGACCAGACCTGTAAAATATTTTCTTAACAGTTAACGGTTGTAATGATCACAAAACTTTGGCAGATTTTTTTCTCTGCAACAACAGCTTTAGAGTTTACATTTCTCAGGTGGTTTAGATATGATTATCAGTAGGTGTTGGTGTGTATGGTGTGCCAATGGTGTAAAATGTTTTCATTTGTCTTCTTATTTGACAGCACTTTACGTGCTTTAAACTTGCATCCTACAGCTATTTTTAGCCACTGAAATGTTGAATCTCAGTAAAATAAAATGTTTTTGGTGGAACACCATTTGCGATAATGGATTATTATTTGTATTGCCAATCTTTTACTACAAATAGTAAAACCTTTGGCTAAACTATGGTTACTATACTGAGATCATAGTGAATAAAACAACAAAAAACTATGGTCAAACAATTAATATTATAGTTAAACAATAAATTTTATGAATTTTCTTAAAGGAATACTAGAGTATTTCTTGGATAGAAATTTGTCAATGTCTCTTAGTATAAAATATTATGCACCTATGAAATTTTCTATGAAGAGAAAAATTGTACATTTAAAATGTTTATTTTTGTTGGCCTCAAAACTAATAGAAATGAATTAAACTGTTTTGATTTCAAACTTTATATAGTATCTCAGGATACAGTATGTAGGTTTTAATGCTATTAAAGCTATTAAATGATCACAGAGTATAAATCTTAAGTCTGTTTGAGGATCGCTCATCTGTCTGTTTAGCACATTAGCATGTTCGGTTCACTTGAAGAATCTCCTTGACTTTTAGCTCTGGGCATGCAAGTCATGAGATTATTTATGAGTCTTCAGTCTTTAAAGTCATTGTGAACGTGTTTTGTGTGACAGCATGTTAACCTTAAGAACATAACTGTGTCAGATGAATGGAAGCGTTGGCTCAGAGTGTTTAAAGGTCTGTTAGTCTGCAGTGTGTCTGTGGTATGACAGCTCATTTACCCTGCTCTACACGAACTGACTCTTTCACTGTCCTGAATCACCTTATTTTCATTTATTTCTTTTAATTTTCATATTTACCCCACATGTGACCGCTGCTGTTTTGCTCTATTGCAAATGGAAGGTCAGTGATTCATTGCTAGCACGGCACAAAATGTGTTAAGCAGATTAGCGTGTATATTCTGATGTTAATAACCTACATTATTTTGGTTCATGTGAGTATTTTTCTTTTTACTAAGCCTTTTCAAAGTTAATAATTTAATTCTTAGCCTTGGTATTATTTTCTGACGTGATGAAACTGAGTTACGGTGTGATACTCCTGATATTTTGAATATGACTATAAAACGTACTCTTGTGAATTGAATAGGTCTGCGGTTAATCAAAAGAGACGTGCGCTTTTTCTGACACATCTGGCGCAATTTTCTACATGTAGACCTCATTTAAACCTTAATCATTTTCACAACCACCTTTTAAAATGGTACATGTGCACAAATTACACAAATAGCAAGTTTACAAAATGAACTGCTATCAAATTCAGTTTTTAAGACATTTTATTTATTTTATTTACCACTTTCTATCTGTTTGCAAAAAACAGATATCATATTTGTAAAAGTGCACATCCTCCAATCAAAGTAAAGTACTGTATAGGTAAAAATTAAACCCATCAAATTTCTCTTAAACACTCCACCTTTCTTTACTTTGTAATTAAATTAACCTTTTTTTTTTTTAAAATGAAATCATTCCGCATTTGGACTGGGTGGACTGTTGACCTTCTATAATATCTTTAAATGTGTTTGATTGTGTATATATAGGACTATGCCCTTTCCAGCTTGTTGGAAGATGCTGTTCCACCTCCAAATTCTTCCCCCTTAAAACGTAAAAAAGTTTATATTGCATTACAAACAAATCAAAAAGCCCTTTATGGCCTATAACATGCATTACTCACAGCGCTGTTTCATTTGGACTATTCAGAATATGGTCTTGAACTCACACTGCGTCCAGTGATCCTAAATGATGTACAGCCTAAACACACGCCAAAAATATCAACAGTTAATGAATGCCCAGAGAGAGAGAGAGAGAGTGAGAGCTGTATTATGAGGGTGAATTTCTGCTAATAGCAGTGAATTGCACAGCTATTTCCCATTAGGAGCCGAATGATGGGTTCAACTTGGTGAACTTTCACCCTGACACGTGGAATGTGTTAATTCCCTACAGTCTCACTGCTGGACTTACGCATCAGGAGCATCAGGAGATTTTATTGCTCTGTAACAACTATACAAACCTTTTCACTGTTTTTTTGTTATAAACAGCTCTGCAGAGACACAGAAAAATGCACAAATAGGAAGTTATGCCTATTTACTTGTTGTAGACTAATGTTCCTCATTTATTTAAATGTTTTATTTTGTTATTCTAAAAACACCTTTTCTTCTGCAGGTCACACAGGGCGCTTGCTGAAATCCCTGTGTTTCACCAGTATGACCTTTTTATTGCTGCATATCATCTACCAAATCACAATCAACAGTCTGTTAGCAGGAGACAACATTGAGCCCAACTTCAACTGTGAGTACAAACTACTTTTCATTATGAACTCCCACAGGAAAGAAAAGTCTAAAAGTGATCTCATCAACATCTGAGTTTCTACTAGACAGCAATGAGGGTAAATGAAGAGAAGAAATTATCTAAGATAATTTGCTTTTAACATTCATTTTATAACTTTAAGTCTTACTGTCTGTCTTTAAAAAACTTTAAAAGGTTTAATTTTATTTCCCCTGAGAAATTTAAGGAGAATCATCTGAGACAAAGTAAATACTTAAATGAAACTTCAATGAAAAATGCTGAGTACTCAATTAGGTCTCCAGAGCTATAAAAGAACAATTTCTCTAAGCTATCATTTTGTTTTTGTTTTTTTTCTGGACAGAACAATGCATTAGAGTCATCCAAATAAAATAATTGTCTAATAAAATAAGCACACAAATAAAAGAAGAGCTTGCAACACTTTAGGGTGGATTTCTACCCTTGACTGCAATCAGTGTTTGTGAGCAACAAAATAAAATAAAGAACTCTTTGTCAAAACTGTTTTAGCTCTTTAAGATGTCTTTACAATCAAATTAAAACATTTAAACATTTCTATTTGCATACATTAACTACAGTGTTGGAAAGGTGAGAGGGAAAGGGAGAGAAGCTATTTTATTGGCAATGTCATTGAGCTTTCAGCATGCCAAATGCTTGTTCTGTCATCATTCGTATTGGGCAATATTTGTTTTATATATTTGTTTTATTGGTTTCTCTGGAGGGGTGAAGACGGCTGAGCCAGTTCATGAATAGACAACATTGTCTCCTAAGAGTTGAAAAAATTAAAAACTATGTCATTACTGTGCTGAAGTTATTGATTAAAATCAAACCCAGTATTCAATTTATTATTTGAAAGGTAACTTTATACTAACATAATTACAGAATTCCAATAATTAACTAATATTGCTTGCATTTGTAGTGTTGGCCAAAGATTTGTTGACTAAAAGGTTACTAAATGATTTAAACCACCCATTGAAACCAAGAAACAAACCATGCGACACAGCCTGAGGTTACAATCTGTTAGTAAGACTGCTTTTAGATAAAAGGCTGAAATTTTCGGTTGACACTTTGCAATGATGTAAATAGCCATTTACACATCACATATTACTTGCAGATGAGGAAAATAAAATTGCTCTTTTCACCAAATTTATAAGGCATTAAAAATGCAAAAAAGAGAACCACAAAAAAAACAGTCTTCAAAAAAAGTCTTCAAAACATAGCGTGCACACAAGTCTCTCTTTTATAAATCCTAACCTGAGCACAGGAAATGGCGTACAAAACCGCCTAAGCCCATTCTGTACATTTTGAAGCTGCTGAGCTGGATAAAGGTGACCCGAGGTCAAAACACACGCCTGGATCTTGTTACCCCCGACACAAAGCTCAAACAGAACCCCAGACCGTAACTGGGCCTCGACCCAAGCAGGCCTGCACACAACTGGCACGCAGCACTAGCCGCTTTCTCCAAACGTATAAGCCGCAACATCTGCGTTCAAGATGGAGATAAACTTATTATGAACAGCGAAGGGCCCTTGACAGAACTGTGCTCAAACATGAGATCTGGACATGTGGTTGTCTTTCTTGTGTTTCTTTGGGATTTAAAAATGTGATTGCAGAGGATCTTTATATAATAGCTGGTATGTTAAATATTGCAAATTAACACTAAAGATGAACAGTCAGGTTTAATTATAACAGAAAGTAATACTTGGTCACAAATGTATATTAAAATAAAGCAATAAACCTGAGACTGTACGTTAAGTAGTAACTTAACCATGAGTAAGTGCTGATCTTAGGCATAGATAGCATAATATGATAAAAGCAATAATGATAAATAACACTCATGTTTAATAAACGTGAAGTGTGCCATTTCTGCACCACTAGATTTGTTTTAATAAAACTGACTGTCATTTATCATACCTACCAAAAACTTTTTAAAGGATTTAAGGTAAAAGGAATTTAATGGCTTTTTTTGTCTGGGAGAGAACATTTTAATAGAAACCCTTTTGGCCAAAAACAACAGTTGGCATATGAAACAGCTCTAAGCCAAATGCAAAGATAGTGCCTTTGAGACTTTTAGCAACTACTTTTAGTATTCGCCAGGACACGGGTCTACGAACACGACCAAATATTTATGCCATGTATAATGCAAACCTTGCTTTGGCTCTTTTGTACTTACCTTATGAAAGTATATCATTACCCAATCATTTGGAACGAAATAACTCTTGGCTAAAAGGATTTATATGTGATGTGAGGAACTACAAAGTGAACAATGACTAAGCATTAAAGAAAATGAAAACCAAACCTGGGTTCTGTTAGAGAAATGTGGTGGCAAGTTAAATTTGGTACATGTGTACAGGAGATGTTTGGCAGTGCCCTGAAAATGGCACAGAGTTCAATGTCTTTAAGAAGATGCCTGAATCTTTCAGTATGAATACAGCAGATGCATGACACATGGATTTCACTGTTTGTGTGTTTGGTTTATCTTACCTCATTTACCAGTGAATGCATTTAAGTTTATTATTTAAAATCAGTCACAAAATATGTAAACTGTATAACCAAAAGGTACCATTGCTTTGCCAAGAAATTATTTGATATACAGTATGATACTAAATTATAATATTGCTAATGTCAAATCTATCTTTGCACCATGGTATTTACAAGGTACTTTAGCGGGACAGTGCAGGAACCCTCAATATAATTTATTTGCATGTAATTTATATTTTAAGATATCATATTTGGACCTTACTTAAACCACCATGACTCTCTCAGAAATATTCAGCGTTTTATATAAAACCACAGGATTTTACATTATAATTTCATCTCGGGGGGCTGAGCTGTTTCATATCGGCCAAATATTAAGTCAAGTTAAGGCTTGTGGCAAGAGCTATTGCAAACAAACCTCTGAGCACATACACTCACGATATTTTGAGTATTTTCTTTACAACCCTATAATGAGGACCAGCTACTACTTCAAGTTTCATTCCAGCATTTCTTTAGTTGCTGAATCTTTGCATAACGGCTGCAAATCTCATGTACCATACTGGTTACATACTGTATTTCAGTGAGCTAATTTTGTTCCTTGTTAAATCAGATGGCTTGATTTCACTTAGGCATTGACATTGCCCTTTAGGAAGCTGATAGACAAACAAAAAGTCACACACGCATTTATCTGATCATTCAACGTTCAACACCTTTTCCTTTATTTTTACAGTGGTCAGCCAAAGGCCTTGAGCCTTTGGTGTCCATATAGAAGCGTGTTGCATTCCCTGACCATGACTTGACCCATACCCTTAAATATGCATTGTTTAATAACACCTGATTTGAGATCAGCTCTTCCTCTTTTAACCCTTATTGCATCTGATTTATAATGGATAAGGACTGATCTGAATACAGCAGCTGTGGGTTAAGGATCAATCAGCCCATGGCAGACAGGAAATGGCAGCTGTGCATGCAGATTTGAAAACACCTGGTGTTCCCTTTGTGTACACACTGGATACACACTTACATCTTGGGTAATCCACAGTAAAAACACTTTACTTTTTAATACATGAGTTTAACCATAATACACGTGTACAGTAATTTATGGTATTTGAGAAGATAATTGTTATTATTTGTCATCACATAGCAACCAGCCAGGACACCCTAGCAACCATCAGACAAGCAGTATCTCTACAAGCAGCTGAATGTCCACCATGTGGTACTAATATCTTTATGATCATACTAACTTACTGTAAGACAGCAGAATGTACAATTTCTCTCCTTATCACTTTTTCTAATGTCTCATTGCTGACGTGTTCACACTGCGTCTCTCTGCGATGCTGTAAACCCGGCCAAAAATTACTTCTCCCTCCTAATAAATCTGAGCCAGTAAAAGGCGTCTGCTGTCGACTCCTAATCCTCTGTGGTCCAGTGTCGACTAGGCAGAGAAACAAAATATCTTTCTCTGGAGGTAAATTTAGGGATGAAAGCACTTGATAAATAGCTCCACTGGTTCAAAAAGTTGAAAATCCTGCTTTGCAATAGTCTCTAATTTGTCAATGTGTGAAACATCTTAAAATATAAACAATGGAATTGGTTCAATACATGAATGTATTGAAGTGCAGGAAATAATAATTAGGAGCTTGTCATTTTTTAACTTCAGGAAACAATCAGGCCATATGTAGTGTTAAGCTAATTGTTGTGTCCTCAGTGTAATAAAATCACTCATTATAACCATACCACCTATAGAAACGGGTTACAGATTGTTTTTATGTAAGTATATAAAAACTAGGGCTGCATGATATAAAGAAAAATGTGCTGACAAATGTGTTTCTTAGGCGCTTCAATAGAATAATTATTTTTGGTTCCCCAAATAACCCTTTAGACACAGGTTCTCTCAAAAGAACCATTTCTTTCCTACGCTTCTACAGTCTAAATGATTTTTTCCCACTCCAAACAGCCTTTTGTAAAACAAAAAGATTCTTTGCATGTTGTATGATTATGCTTAGTTTGTAAAAATCAATTTAAATTATATAAAAAAACAGATAATTCTATATTCAATATACATGTTTGGCATTCTTTCTGGGAAAAGAAAGCATCATTCGGTCTCACCAGTCTCTCTGCATTAACCTAAAACTTTGACTAGACATACATTTAATTATTTTAATAATTCAGTTATTTAATCAATGATAGCAAACCATAAGCAAACAGTGATAGTGCAAGAGAAAGACAGTGTTTTAGATCTGTCCTAACTGGTTACCAGTTCAGTAGACATCGCTTCATTTCCCACCTCCTGCCGTGGCCTTGTTGAGAGAATTAATAAGCCATTGTTTCCCTCAATGACATTTGTATGAGGAATAGCAGTCCTGTATCAGTGCCAGTCTTTTCATCTGTCACTCTACTGTACAAGTGCCAGCAATAACAAACTCACTTCATTCTCTCGACAATATTTTTGTTTTCGATAACAGTCAACTTCCTCAGGATGCGCTGGTTGCCGCTCTCTAAAAATATTTCTACACTTTGTCCCATTTTTTTAAGTACACCTTCTAGCAAATGCAAGATGTAACCCGCTGTTTCCTGAAGGTCACAGAATTTTTTTTTTGTTTGTTTCTGTGTACAACATGATATTCAACAGGGAAAAATGAAGGTTGGGATTTTATTAGTCAGGGCAGTGATTGAATCTTTTGAAGTAGGCTGTCCATCCTGGAGTCAGAAATAATCTCCTCCAAGATTGGAGGTTGGGTAGGGATTGGTGACATCAGACAAGTGGAGCTATAGTTGTATTGTGATGAAAGATTATGAAGGTTTTTTTGTATAAATAATTATATAAATCACTGGTGCATTTTTCTTTAGTAGCCTGTCCTCCTGCACATGCTTTTAAGAAATGAATTGCTGTGCTTCTTTTCAAACCCTTTCATGGTTGGAAAAGTTCTTGTCTCCAATAATGTTTTTAACAGTATTAACTATGCAGTAAAAATATGCATGGACAATCTTGCGGATGGCTGAGTTTCAAAAATAAGAAACCACTCGATTTCTGGGAGGGATTGTTTTATAAAGACTTACCTTCAGGTGCTTTTGGTGAACATAATTTCTGAATATAGCTGAATACTAATAACCACATCCTCCTGTGCCTCATTAAATCTGAAAATAAAATGTAAATGAAAATGAAATTGAATGACTTTAAAATAAGTTACATTTCAAAATGTACTTTATCCAAATCACATTAACATATTCATGCATTCCACATTTGTCACTGTGTGGAGTTTTAAAATATGAGAAATGTTATATTTTCTTGCTGGGTTCATTTAACTTTTTACACAAACAGGTTGTATTAATTTCAGATGTTTTGAAAGAATTTATCACGATGTACATCTGAATGTTTTCAGTCTATGCAAAGAGAAATATTATGAAACCATCAGACATTCAATTGAGCAGTCTTTGTTTAGAAGACCACCCCACTGCCTCATCCTGAATGGTTTCCTGAGCGTCATGGCATAAATTCATTGTGAAGTCCTTGAGATATCCACCTGAGCCAGTCTGAAGAAAACCGCGAATGCTGAGGGAATTTTAGTTTGAGGAGTGAAATGCTGAAATGTTTTATGAGCTGTGATGACTCGGCACGTCAGTACAGGAGCCAAGACTTCCACAGACTGCATTCTCTGATCACTATCGATATCCCTCACATTTTTGACGTGATACAGGTTTTTTTAAATGTAGCATTATATGTTAACAAGGGAACGTCCAGAGCTTTGATCATGGGCTCTGTATGTTGTGAAAATAGGCATATTTTGGAAAGTCTCAAAAAGAAAAAATAAGCAAAACATCTGGCATCTATTAGTTATTGGACTTTTAGACAAACGTTTTTGAACATCCAACAGATAAAGCAATAACCTTCCTAACCTACAATTTTTACTTATGTATATTCTGACTGACTGTGGTATCCATATGCAGGCTCTCTGTCATGACACGAATTTTATGTTTATTTGAATTAAAAGCAGTAAAGAAGTGAGATATAGTTTATGTGACATTTAGCCACAGAGTCTCATATTTCTTATGTGTTTATTGGCCAACAAGATTTAATGTATCTCTATATTTTAAATAAATTACAAATATGTTTTTAAATTATTAAAATCATTAACCGAGTTTCAAATCTGCTTTACATGTGTGAGTTGAGTTTACTCGTAAACCGTCTCTGAACTTCAGTATTACATGTGAGCTTTGCTTTCTATATATTATTACAGTGAAGGTAACAGGCAAAAAACAATATACAATAAAAATTCAGAAGACATTCTTGTCTGTTGGCCAATACTAACAAATGACATCATGTTACAGGTGTCCATTATAAAATAATAATGTCAATTCATCACTATACTGAAAATTGAGCTGTCTGAAGTGTTGTTCTTGGCAGGTCCTGAAATACAAAAGCAGTCGTCTGAAAATCCGCTTGTCGGCACATTTTAGATGCGGAATCTCATTCTTGTATTTTTGACGTTATGAAATGACCTCACAGACGGGAGTTATATATAAGTTAAGTTTGTTCATGGCATAACAGCGATGCAAATCATTTTTCTCTTCCATTCCCTGGTTGGAAAAAAGGATTTTGTGGGTTTGACAGACGCTACCAATAACCTAAAATCTAACCTAAAATGTTTCAGGTGACTTTTGCCAAGCCATCCACAGCCCAGTTACATCACTAATCATTTATTTAAAGTTCAGACTGACGTTGCTTCAGTCTTAAAAGATCAACTGAACAAGACGGTATATTGCGCTTGGCAAGGACACAGTCAAAATTCCCCCGCCGTGCCCTCAGAACGGTTGAGAATACCTGGAAGTGTCCTTGTAAATATAGACATCCACAAGTACAAAATCTGACTGAAGTGCAGCACTCTAGAGAAATACTGTGTGAGTCACTGATCTGAACGAACATGTTGTTTTGTTTGCATGTTATCTAAAATATGCAACCAAAAAAGAAAAAGGTTTTAGTATGTGCCAAATGTTCTTGGTAAGGTTAATGCATCAAGCTTTGGAAATGAATGGAATCTCTCAGAGTGCTTTATACTTTCTGCCGCTCATGTGGTCCTGTAGTGTGTGTTTCTCAACATATGGCTTAAATCTACAGGATGATGTAAATGAGGTGTCTGGAGTATGTACACACCGGCATTTGTCATGTTTTCCTGGTGCTGATGACGTGGTTAATATATGCTCTACATTCAACTCGTCATTTGTCTGAAACCAATAAAAAACACAATAAAGAGCCAGTTTTTTGCCTCTATATCGCCATCTCTGTTTAAAACATAAAATTGCAGGTTAGTCTATATATCTTAAATGAAACGCCCACGCTGCATTTTAAACTGCTTTTGAAATCAATTGTAATGGTGGATCACATGTACAAAATTCAATATTATATATTGCAAATATTTCACTTCCTGCTCATAAACAGTGTTTTAAGTTCCCTTTCTCTATTGTTTTTGCAGGTTCATCATGGGAGAGATCAATACGGCAGTTGGGCTTTGAAAGGTACGTTTGAAAGCTTAATGATCAGGAACGCTCACAGTGAGATCTGGCAACGGAGATGGTATTGAATGATTGTGTGTGGTGTTTTCATTGGAGGTTTTGACCAACCTGGATGCGAGTCAGAATCATGATCTATTAGTGCTGGGAAAGCTGAATATAATTAATCGAATGGGTTGAAACATGAGCAGCTCTATCTGTTTCTCCTTGCATATTATGAGAGAAACATGAAAGATTCATATTTTTTTATAAAAGGCAAAAAACAATATCCTAGTATTGCCTTCAAACCACAGTATTTAGTGAAAAACATGTTTATCAGCTAAATAGTAAAACAGAGTCTTCCTTTATCAACAATGACAGCATACAGACTTTGAAGTAGAAGTTACAGTTTAATCTTATCTGATGTAGTCCGTTAAAGCCAAAACCTAGACACATTACATATGTGTGTAGACCAATTGACTGGTTGGCATTGGAGCAAGGCACCAGCGTAAATTTGGCTCGTATGATTGAGTTAGTCATTAGGACAAAGTGGGTGGCATCATTTATGTAAGTCCTTCTCTTCTTTTCATCTTTATAATCATGTTTGCTTGCATGTTGGCTTTCATTGCCTGGAGTCTCTGTAGTGTAATGGCGGCGGTCTGGGCGCCTCGGTGGGGTGGTGGGAGTCTGTGAAGCAGGTGACTGACGCTGATAAATGCTAAGCTACTGCTTAGCAGCTACTGCACTGGGCAAGAAAAGATGGCGTCAGTTCGCATGCTGCAGATGCTGGCTGCGGTCCACCTGATGATGGACTACAAACTAGTGTGTATACATGGGGGGTTCAACTACTGCCACTTTCATGTCCCTGTGGATTTGTATTCGGACTAAACTGTTTATCTTTTTGCTTGTGAAGGTCAAGTTAAAACTTTTTTAAGACTTATGATATGCATATTAGTAGTATATTCAATTCAATTCAATTCAATTTTATTTGTATAGCGCTTTTCACAAAGGACATTGTATCAAAGCAGCTTTACATGTAATAACAGATAGCAGTCAGTGGTCAGGGATTCAAAAAAACTCTTTAAGAGAGAAAAAAAACCCTGACATGACGTGTTATAGTTGCAATCCGTAGCATGTGCAATCCGTAATAAAGGACACAATTTGCCATTGATCGCATCTATAACTCGCTATGCAGTTTACAGGATACAGAGACATACATTGTAGGATACAGAAATTACTTTAGAGAGTGAATAAAATGTTATATATGAAGTGTAATGTAGTAGATTTGATTGTAATTTAACAGGTGCAGGAGGTTGTCCTGGGTGGTCGTCATTTAGCAGCACCAGGATGGACATCAGGTGGGGCAGTGTTGTGCCAGCTGGAACTCATTCCTCGGGATACCTCGGAGAGAGGGAGAGAGAGAGAGAGAGAGAGAGAGAGAGAGAGAGAGAGTAGCATTAGCGTAGCAGCCGTTCCTATGTAGATGTAGGCAGTTATATGTGATAACACATGCAGTATGTAGTATGTGTGTGTGCCCGGTTCCAGTTGAGTTAACTATTGCGGCCTTAGAGAGTTGGATCTGAGATTATGTGAATGCGAGACTAAAGAGATAAGTTTTTAATTTAATTTTAAACAGTTCGAGTGTGTCTGAGTCACGGGCTTTACTGGGAAGGTCATTCCATAGTTTTGGTGCTAAGTAGGAGAAGGATCTTCCACCTTTAGATTTTTTTGATATTCTTGGAACTATTAACAGCCCGCCATTTTGTGAACGCAATGTACGTGATGAATTGTATGCAATGAAAGCCAAAATATCATATATCATATATTTAACAAAATAAACATCTATTTTTTCTACACTCTGGCTGAGCTGTTTCTACCCAGGGTTGGGTAATAGAGAAACACAATTGTTAAATTAACTTGTTAACTGTCACTGTTCCTCCGGAGGAACATCTATGTTATTTCCCTATTCACTTTAATATAATACTCCATTTCTGCGGTGACAGTTATCAGGTTAAAACCTAGAAAAATTATGAATAAAAAAACTAAAATAAAAAGTCCATATTTCATCCAGCCATGAGTTTAAACAATTCAGAGTATACTTTTTAAACACCTTTAATGTTTAATATAGACGTTTAATCTTAAAAACAATTACATTACATTTTATAAACCATAATAAACAAAAAAATAAAATAATCTCAACCCATTTGATTGTTTATTAGCGTGAAAACTACTTACATTAGTTTTTGCCTAAATGACAGCTACCTCAGTTTTTGCAACATTTACAAATTTTGGTACTAATAAAGTTTTATTTCACAAGTTTTGCAATAACATGGATTCAGATATGATAACAAAGCATATTTGGCATGCTGTCAAGAAAGCAAATGTGTCAAGAAAGCAAAGAGAAATTCAAGATTATTGTTTTTGGGCATCATTCCAAATAACCTAAAATTCTGTGACAAAAGTTATACAAAATACATATAATATGATACATATAAACACTGTTGTACATTGTTAATGGGCAAATTAAATAAACCAGTGAGAGTGTGTTTAAAATACACACACAGGACTATAATTGAAGAAACCGCACATTAGGTTTCAGTCTTGCTAATGCGCTTTACCCTGGCAGACTGTTATACACTTGGCTTGTCTATAGAAATGCAAGTTTCAGAATTACAGTGGAAGTCATTTACAGTTTTAAACCCAGCAGTTGCATTTCATTGGCACAGTTTTCTCGCTCAGATGCATAGTGACAGATCATCAAAAACAGGAAACACTCTGGATAAGACCATCTAAACACTGATAGTCTGCTCACAACAGCTGGAAGTGGTTAATACATGGGTGTTAGTTGTGATTTGTATGATGTTAGTGACAGACATCTGTAATTTACCTGACTGCAAAGAAAACTGTCTGGATGTCTAGCACAAACCACATGTGCTGTGATGAAGTACCCAGAGCCAGGTTATACATCTGTATAATGCCTTATACAGCTGTTGTGGTGTATAACATTAGATAACAAGTATGTATATATAATATTGCTCAAACAATGCATTAATCTTAGGAACTGGTCTATTGAGTACCAAAATATAGAAATTTAGGTTTGGGCTTTTTACCCTTCTCCATTTGTTGGGTGTTTTTGCATCTGGTTTGTGCATTTTAATTCACAGAAATCCTACAAAGTATGTTGCTTCTCAAAAACGTGCATCCTTTTTTGTCACATCCATAACACATATATATATTTCCGTACTCCTAAATCGAAAATATGCGTTTTTCTGGTTTCTGGACTCTATCAACATGTCTTTAGTAAAATATAAACTGATAGGTAATAAATACATTCTGTGATTATTTATATTGTACGTTTTGACTGCAAATGCCACGTCCATAATGCTGGAATTGCTCAAATGTTTAAAATCTATAAAGAAAGGTATATGTAAACAATCCTGCTATAAAAGCTATAGCTATAAAGGATGTTGGCTCAAACCAACAAAGGAATATCTTATAAAGAGAGAATGCCATGATTTGGTTTATATCAGGTCTAAACAAATAATTATGTGCAGTGTTGTTCAGGTTATAGCAGTGCTTTTGTTTTCTTTATCATTTTAGGATTTCTTTCTCGCTCTAAGGCCTATGGAGTATTGTCCACATTTTATCAGTTTCCTTCAATTTTACTATTTCTAACTCGAACAAGGTTTGTTTAGTCTAGCCTATATGATTTCCAAGAAACACTCACAAATTATGTCATAACTAAGGCTGCAACAAAGGTTTACATATTCCCAATTTAGCCATGTCTGCTTTGTATTTTACCAATGTAAATTTCAAACATTTTTCAAATCATTGTTAATTTGACATTTTCTGATATACCATATCAGATTCTACTTCCCCCATCACTTTCCTGAGTAATTTTTTACTAACTGGGTCTATGAACCGTAAAATCTCCAAACTTGTAGCAAACAGACATGTCAAAATAATCCTTTGTGTATTTGCTATATAAATTGGACTCGCACGGCATAAATCGCAGGTGTTTTTCTCTGTGATTAAACCAGACCATTAAAACACAAGGGAGATTGCAACAGTCACTTCCTTATAAGCGCTGCTATGTGAACCCTGAATGCACCTCTGTGCGGTGTGTTGCTCTTGGACAGAACCAAAAGCATCTTTGGATGCTGCCTACCCAGCATGCACTGCTCTCCTTTGGGTTTCAATCTTATTTTCAGTACAAATAATTAGGGTGTAATTACTGCCTGTGAAGTTTCAAGCATCTTCATTAGGGATTAAAAGGCTGAGGTTTGGATGTTTATGATGAAATCTATACCTGTCAATGGTATTTGTAGTTCACCAGAGGCTAGCGAGAGAGCTTTGGCAACAGGAGGAGGCCACACTATCTATGTTATTTTGGTTAAACTTGCTTAAACCTTATTAGTCAACAGCAAGTCATTTATAGGAACAAATTAGCATGACTCAAACAAGTGGAGAATGAAGTGTACATTTGAATTATGGTTTTCTCTCAACATTAGGTCCTTTCTTTTACCCCTTCTGTCCACAGTGGTGGGCCGCTGTTGCCGATTTGCTGTTCTCGCTGAGTCATTCAACAAACAGTAAAGTTAAATGATTCAACCTCACAGCCAGCCGGCTATTTTGTTTGGAGGAAAGGGGTCTAAACAGTAATTTCTGTGTTATGCAGGTCAACATTTAACTGATCTGATCTCTTTTTAAGCACTTTTGTGAACTGAGTATTAAAATAGTTTATTGTTCTAAATCAAATACTGATCTCAAGATTGTCTAGTGGTAGTTTTTCCACATTTGGGTAAGGTTTGGTGTGATATATCTTGTGAAGAATGAGAGAATACGGAAATTATTCAAAATAAATGTTGATATATTTTTTATTTAGTAAATTACCAAAAGTCAAGTTACACTTGGGTTAGACATAAATATTTAGTAAAAAATGAATGAAGTGCTTTCCACTTTGATTTAGCTCTTTTACTTAAACTTGTACTGACTGAAAGAATTTTTGTTGCTAAACTTTATAGATATACTGTAATATTTTCGAAATCATAAATGAAACTAAATTAAAACATGAAATAAAATTAAATAAAAGGCCATTAAATAATACACAAAAACCAATCATTTTAATATTTATTGTGGAAAAATATATTTATATAATCTTTAAAAAATTTTGGACATTTTGTGGTGTCATTTCCACGGCAACCAAAAACATTTCTACAATAAAGTCGGCTTGAACCATCACATTTATTTTCTTGATTTGCAAAAACATCATCTCAAAAAATGGCTTAAAAATGGTGTAGAGTAATGTAATAAACCCAAAAGACATGTGTTAGCTGAGGTCTCTCGCTATTGAGCAATTCATAAGAAAATAGCAGTGTTCTTTTGAAATTTTAGACCCAGCATTATACAGGGACAAAAAAGACCACAAGTATTACAAATGACAAATCACAATATTTTGTGTTCCCCACACATGCTAATGTCAGCCCTGTTCAGTGTGTTTGAAGATCTTGAGACCATTATGGGAATGACTGACATCTCCAGATGGCTGAAGTCTCTGGTTTGGATAGCAGTGGTAACTGGGGATGTAGCCTTACGGCTGTAGATTCAGGCATCTGGAGCCCTGCATTTTGGAAATCAGAGCCTGTTTGTGTTTGTAATCATGTGAATTAATAGTCCTATATATCAATCAGATGAAACAGCTGGCAAGTTTGTATAACAATATACAGCATGCCTGTAATAGCTAATGGAGTCTGTGATTATACGCAGTTGTTTGTGATAGGTTGGTTTTGGTCCCGGTCTGTATTTCAGTCCCAGTCTACTGCTGTTTGTCTCATAGATTTCATAACACGGAATACCTAAAGCCTTTTAATGAACACAATTGACGCAAGCAATGTAATAGTAATGTATGATGTAATGCTTTATATGTGCCATGTTTGGCCCATGCAGAGAGATGGCACATTTAAACCTGACGAAAGGCTTTTGTGGGAAAAATGACAGACATTTCCCATTACGGATCTCATTGAGAGATGAGATTGGATTACTCAATAACCAGATGTCCGGCTGGACCTTTGAAATGCATTTAGTTAAGAATTCAGCACAATACACCAAGTGTCCTTCAATGTAAAGATATATCATGACGGTTACGTTTCCTGTCTGTTTCCAGTGTTTTCTGTGCCTCCTGTGAAGTGTGATGGAGTCTCTGAAAATCATGTGCTGTAGATTATGTATAATACAGGAAGCTGGTTAACATGTGTGTGGACATGTAATGAACAGAAATAGGAAAGTAATCTATTTTTTAATCAGTATTTTTATCTTGATATCTAGATGTAAAGATCCAAACATCTGTGAAATGTGATAAATTTTCTTGAAGCAATATGACTTGTTAAATGAATGCATAAACAAGAAATTGTGATTTTTTTTCCATTTCTCAAATAAATGTACGCATATTGTATGCATCACATTCAGTCATTTTACTGAAATAAAAGACAAAAATAAAAAAATACATTCAGTCAGATATAAACCTTCAACTTTAAAACACAAAACTCAACGTATGCTTTGTTATAATACTATTAAAAATGGGTGAACTAAAGTAGTTTTCTTAAATATAAGGATATATAAAGCGATGCTTATTTCAGTTTAGTTTTATATGATTTTATGCACACCGTTTGCCATATTTAATACATCAAAGTTCTATGTCAGCAGGAATTTGCAAGATTTGGGAATGGCTGTATATAGTTTGTTTTCTGAAAGCTGTTTCGCTTCAGTTTGTTTGGACAGTTTGGTTTTGGCTGCGCTGGAAGCAGCTGATCTTTGCTTCATTTCACTGGTATTTAAGCATTGGAGTCTTGCCGCTCGCCCGGGAAGGCTAAGGTAACGTCTACCATTTGGCTTCGTTCCGGTCTCATGGATCCACCGGTGTGCTTGCTGAAACCTGGTGTAACGCCAGCGAGTGTCAACCCACATTCCTCTTCTGTGTTCATTGAAGGTCATTAAAACAAAACCCTATCTTTACTCGAGAAAAATTCTCAATTTTTTTATCCTCACCACTTATCCACGAAAATCAACAATACAGTCTTCTTGAATCCAACCCTTATTGCATAAATGCAGATTTAGTATCCAGCACAAAAAAGATGTTTGTCTTCAACTGTGAAGTTCAGTGGTTCCAATAATTCACTGCTTTTACCCAAATCAGTGCCATCTGTGGACCTCCACATTGTTGCTGGTTGTGTCTGCTGAAGGATTTTGCTTTACAAGCATGCTGAGATGAAAGCTCTCTCTAACCAATACTGTAAACTGTTTAGATACAGCGAGACATCATTACAAAACGCATCTGTGCAGTGTGCTGGTGTTTTCTTAACGCGTTAAACGTAACGTCTGCCGCTTATTAGATTTTATGAAGTAAATAGCGCACACTTCAAAGAAAATGTGTTGAAGCTAGTCAAAGAAACTGTAGCGATCTTGCCCTGATCGTAAAGCATTTGTTTACAGTGTTAGGCCATGAGTGGCCAACTACCATGCTTAGTTTTAGTAGATAATATGTACAACCTTTCAATGTTACAGTGAAGATTGGCATCAAAAACGTGACCTACTCTGCCTATTGCCATAAGAGAAATGATAATAATCAGTCAAAAGAGCTTTTAGTTAAAAGAGCCAATCAGCTTTTTGATAGACTAAAAGGCAAATCCTGTTTGTTGTATGAAGATAATAATATATTCATAGGATGGTTTGAGCTGAAGAAGCAACATTTTTGATAATAGTATTCTTTCTGGTATTGCAAACTTGAACAAACATAAACTTTTAAAGATGTGATAATGAGCGTCTTTACAGATTAATAATGTTAAGTATAAAACAAGTGGCATTTTGGTTTTCTTCCGTCTCTCTGAAGTGATATTCTCTTGAGGCGAGAAACAGAGGAGAGAAACTTTTCAGCTCAGGCCAACAGACAAGAGTCTCAGCTCGCTGTAGCATGGAAATGAAATCCAGACACTCTAGCACTTGTGAGGATCAACACTCAGAATCACATGCTTTCATTGCAGAAAAGAGTGTTTTTGTGTCTTTTAAAAGCCACTGAAGCTCATTGTTGCTCTGAGAGCACTTGTGAAAGGGCATTTTATCTTAGATGTTAGATTGACTCGAGAGACATTTATATTACCCTTTTTCTTTATACAGTATCATTTTTATTTTTGCTGTTTTGTAATTTTTCTCCACATTGAAATACTTTCACATATCTCATCTTAATGTGCAGAGTCAATTTAAGTAAGCCGGATAAGTTATATTTAGAAGTGTAAACTTTGGTGCTAACAAAACATTACTGTGTTTAAGAGATCAGACATGACAACTTCAGCCAATGGCGTGAGTCTGGGGGCGGGGCTACCTGTTTCCCAAACAATAAAAGATTACTGTACCGTTTTGAAAAACATTATAATATAACAAAAATTATAATATTTACAATAACGTTCGATACTAATATAACAAAAATGGCTAGTTTTGGTACATACAATAAGAAATGTATTTTTGTTTTTGTAGTGTGCGAGGTGCAGATGCTGGCAATGGCATCCGGGTGTTCATTCCAGACATTGGCATGTTCGTGGTGGGTCTGGTCACCTGGCTTCTGTGCCGCAGTCTGGAGAAGCCGCTGGTAAAGGATGTGTCACAGCACAACAGTGACTTTGAAGTGGACAACCAGGTGAGAAGCCACACCCCTGATTAAATCATTACACACTAAAAACCAATGAAAACCAAGAAAGGGTTACACCACACAATATACAGTCCCTATAAAATATGTGTGATCATTTGTGAGGGGGGACAAGACTTGTGAACAAGACTTTAGGTTTTGCAGATTAAATTTCTCTAAGATAGAGTTGTATCTCATCACACTCCCATCCGTCATGTGTTGGCTCTGTCATTCTCACACCACATAACTTTCATCAAGCGGCTCTCCACACAAGCTTTGAGCCAGAGGCTTACAGTCCGTCTTCCTCCCTCACTGCAGGAGTCTTTTCACATCCAGATAAACTTAAAGGCCATATTAGCCATAAATTGTACACTGCGGCTCTGAAAAGAATAACAAAATGAATCAGTTTCTGCTTGGATAAATACCAGCAAGAGATCGCTTACTTGTAGATGTGTAGTTTTTACCAAGAGTGTCATTCTTTCCCCTTATGATGGGTTATGATTGGAAATGAAACATGTGTGAATGCACAAATACTCTGCACAACCTCCTCTACTGGTTCTAAAAAAAGATGAAATTCCTCATCAAAATAATGTGTGTGATCGGTTAATTGATCCTGAATTTTTTTTTAATTGATTTGATTCCCACTAAGTGCTTGCTTTAAATTTAATTTTCTGAAATATAAGATCATCTATCCTATGAAAACATCTATGAAAAAAACATTTCCGTCTCCACCCCTGCTGCTATTGTCTTACCCAACACATGTAATTATATAATTTGTGCTTTATAGACAGTGAGCGTGACGCATAACATGACTAAACACTAGCTGGTATGATACTGTTTTATGATGTTCAATCAGTTTTATATTCTTATTTGTGCTTTTTACTGAAATATTCGCCCGGGGTCTATACTGTTTTTGAACATTAGCTGTAATGGCTAAACTGACACATTGACTGTTTATTGAAAAACAGTACCTTTTCTGCAGTGCATTTTATCTTAACTTCAATTTAGATGTAATTAAAAATAATCTAATGTAAATTACAGAAAAACCACACATATTCCAGGCAAGAGGAATGTGCAAGACAGACCTTTATTCATGTGTATCACACCAGTACTTGCTCACATGTGTTTGCACAGTTCATATCAGTGTCATAAAGAAACATGTTGTTCTGGTTTATTTCCTCTTACCCACACACTGTCATCTTTACACCCTCAAGCAACACTGACCCTCTTCTGCTTTCTCATTCCACTTGGCATGAAAATGATGTTAGTTTGCTCCTCTCAAATAACTTGGCAATCATAGGCCTAGCTGTTTATCCAGGTGAACCTCCTGTTTGATGTTGATCTGATGTGTAAGCAACAGTTTTAACAAACCTCAAGTCGTATGCCTTATTGAAGACAGACTGTGTTAAGGGCAGAAAATCCTGTTTACATTGAAATAAAAGAGGGGCCTGGGCTATAACTATTGCTCAGAATATCATAGATTCAGTAAGACCAGCTCTTTTGACTTGGGTCACACCTTAGCAACGGACCAGAACACCCTAGCAACCGCACATCAGTGCTCTTAAAACACATTTTATATTTTTGCAGCTGCTTTAGTTCAGTTAAGGTTTGAGTATGATATGTTTTATTATAATGCTACATAGCATGAATCTGCAAAATCAGCCACTGAATCTTGCTTTATATACGCCACAAAGAGCTTTGCATCCATGCACTGTAGATCTCTGGTTTATTATTTGTATTGCTTTGTACTGTAAATGCAGCACTAGAACATTTTCAAATCTCTCATTCTCTTACAGTGATTCACAATGTATTTGCATTTCAACACTTAAGGTGGGTGGATGATGTGTGTACACGTGTGTGCGTGCAGAAGGTTCACATCTGGAATACATTTGCTTGTGTTGTTTTTTCGGTGGCTGTGCTTAAATTACCAAACCCCCCGAACCTTTCGATTTCTTTTTTCTCACTCAGTTTTTCTTGCTGTTTTTCCTCTCTTTCTGACCCATTTTCTCACGTTTTCAAGTTCTGTTCAGTGCTGAACAGATGCGCATCTGTGGCCGGCAGGAGCTTCTATATTGATATGTAAACAAGCAAACATGGGCGGATGGGAGGTGGAGATGTTGTGCTAAAGTTCACTGGCAGTGTAACGCTGGTAAAATGTTGGAATGCTCTGAACTTTATGGTTTGTGACACAAAGATAATTAAGAGAACGTTGTAAGTGTTTAAAGGTGTGTTTATCAAGTGAAGTAGTTTCATTGTCATTATTCTTATTCAGAAAGCAAGAAGAGGAGGGAGCAATATTTCCTCACCAAAACAATATTTAGCTCTACTGGTCATGGATTCAGGTTCTCAGGGAACACATGTATTTAAAAGCATCTGCAAAATGCATAAATGTTAATGTAAGAATATGGGTTAACCATCGTGAACAATAGATTACAGAAGTCACTGGTGTATATTTATATATATATATATATATATATATATATATATATATATATATATATATATATATATATATATATATATATATATATATATATATATATATATATATATATATTTATATTTATATTTATACATACAGTGTGTATTTACAGATTGTTATCTTATTAATCATACCAAATGATGGTTATTTGAAAATGAATAAATGCGGAAAGGTTGGTGTGAGGGTTGCGTGATACAATAGAAAGTGTGTGTATGTGCGTGTACGCAAATATCATAATTGATCACCTTTCTTATTTTATTCCATAAATATCTTCCTTATTTAATAACTTAAAGTTAAAAAATTTTACATTTTGCTATTTGTTTTTAAGTCTTTGAGGAACCAGGCACCACAGTACCTATCTGAACTACTTCATCCGACTTCACAGTCTAGATCACTTGGATCTGGGGATTCTGATCTACTATATGTTCCCAGAACTAGTCTTAAAAACAGGGGTGATCTCGCTTTTGCGGTCATTGGTCCAAAGTTATGGAATAGCCTTCCAGCTTACATTAGATCCTCCCAAACCTTGTCAATTTTTAAATCCTCCTTGAAAACTTATCTTTTCTCAGTGGCCTTCAAAATTCCTTGATTCATCAGCTTTTCATATTTTCGATTCAAGTTTTTATTCCTTAGGTTTTCCGTTTTTATCATATTTTTACTGTCTTTTTTATTGTTTAAATATTATGTGTTTTTATTGTCTGTTTTCTTCTGCTTTTGTAAAGCACTTTGGTCAACACCAGTTGTTTTTAAATGTGCTATATAAATAAACTTGTATTGTATTGTATTGTATTAAAGTGCCCTATTTCTGGCATCCTTATATCCTTGAATAGAAGACAATGATGGTTTATGACCTTTAGCCACACATGGAAATATAAACACAAATAAACACCAGTACACCGTCCATGTCTCATTAAATGTGAAGAATGACTTGAACTATTAATGAATAGTTGCATGGCTAGAGATTAAACATGTTACATGGTTTTCGTCCACCCTGAAGCTCTACCGGACTGTGTTTTTATGTGACTTCACTCATTAAGTTTAACCTTTTTAACTAAACTGCACAGAGCATTTATTCATTGTGGCAATATGGTAAATATACTTGAGGGGAACACTGTCATTGGTTCCGGCAAATAAACAACAGATTATTTCAATCTGGGTATATTTAATAGAGCACAAAGAGCAGGCCAGTGTTGAAAGGGTTTGTCGGGCACAAATCTGACCTTAGCAATGGAAGAGAAGCTACAGGGAATAAGGAAATAACGCTAATAACTTTCATATTGAGTTTCCCACATGCTGCCAAATGTATATTACCTTCAGTTATGTTAACCCCAAACCACTTAAGACTAAAGAACAGAAAATCTTCAAGTGGCATCACTTCGTATGCCGATCCTCCACCCAATTGCGTACCCTACAATATCCAAAACAAAATTTTGGGTTTTGTCAAGCATCTCTCACCCATTCATGAGATTACGGCTCACCCAAGAAAAATGTTTTTCTAAACCTGACGGATGTTGCCTTTGTAATAGAAGTCTATTCTAACAGTTGGAATTGAGTTTTGGTGAGTTATGGGTTTGAATTTGATGAAATTTTATGTGCCTTACAGGACTGGAAGCTTACTTTAGCTAACCTTTCTCAGTGGGACTTGATTTACTTTAGAAGAGATTGATTTTCTCTAAAACTCAGGCAGTGTGTTGTAGCTTTAGTTAGGTTTGTTCTTGTAGGTTTGTACAGTTAAAACGACATATATTAAAGTATCTGTTTCCTTTTATTACAGAAAAACAATACATCTTTAAATGGTATCACATTTCATGTTTTTCTTAGTGCTGCTGCTTGGCCTGAAAGATACATTGAAACATGCAGCTTTTAAAGTCATCATAAATTCAAAGCTGAAAAATTGATTTTTTTTTTAAACTGGAAAATTGCAGTTTATTATAAATAATTTATCCATGCATGTCTTTTTTAATTCATGTGCCCTCATAATCTTTAGTCAAAAACATAAATTCCTCCACTTTACTCCACAGTGGCCAGTCTTCCAACTTCAATTAAATAAATTCTCGAAGTACAAAATTAACATTTTGTCTAATCTTAGAAGCCCTTTTTACTCAAATATACATCAAAATATGGAAGATAACACTCAATTTATTCCATTTCTGACTTTTAGTTATTCATAGTCATATTTTATTTGCATTTCCTTCTCATAAATGCTCAAAAGGTGATTTTTACTCCCAACAGAATTTTATCAAGACTGTTCATAGTATTTTTGTATTCATTTAGCCTAATTTAACTTCATGATGAAGGTCTTTCGGGATTCAAGGCAGTCTCAAATGCTTTTTTGAAAAGAATCTTGGAATTGTACTTCTTAAATTCATTATTGCTAATAATTATATTTTATAATTATTATTTTCTCCATATTTTCTTTTCTTATGAATACAAAAGTAATATTGTAAAAGAAAAGTTAGTGGTGATGTCATCATGACATAATTAGAGAGATACCAGAGAAAATCTGGTCCATATCACAGACTAGTACAAAAGTATCTCACACTTGGACATTCAGACTATCCGCAGAAATGAATGCTAAAATGTTCAGCCAAAACATATTATGCAACCAGGCCTGCCTGCACTAGAATAATTGCTGTAAGAAAAAATTGTCTGAGACCTGATGAATAAGAATGAATAAGAAATATAGATTCAGCACATTTCTAGATCACTCACAAAGGAAAAAGTATTTCTTTTGTACAAACAATCATGAGCTTGCTTTCATTAAAGAAAAAAAGCAACATTAAGCTAACAAAAGTAGACAATTCCTGTAACTGTATGACTAATAGTAAAGTCCATCTCTGGTTTCATCCTTTCAGGAAAAGGAGGATGAGGAGGAAGAGAAAAAAGATGAGAAACTAGAGCTGGAGGATGAGTTGCTGTTTGAAGACTTTGAGCTGACCGATGAAGACTGTGAACTTCCTGAGGAGGAGGAAGTGGACATTGAAGATGGACAATACGAGGAGCCTGACGGCGAAGAAAGCACCAAAATAAAGATCCTGCGACAGATAGCGGATGTGGCGTCCAAACTCAAAGAAATCGTTGGCAATCTGATTACCACTGCAGGAAAAGTAGTCGTAACCATATTATTGGGTCTCACAGGTAGGTAGTGTTGAGACATCACTCGTGACATGAAATCAATAGCGTTCACAAACTGCGGATGAAATGGACAAACCGATGAGTTTGAAATTGACAATATTCTTATTCTTTGTAACAAGAACATAACAAAACAACATTGAAAACTATTAGTCGAATTAAATATCTTAGAGTATTGTGAATAGGTGTATGGACTACTTAAATTATTCTTTATTGTACCAATGACAGTAATGTGTCTATATCGATTTTATTTATATTTCTTTACGATATTATTAAAAAAAATACATTGTATTGTAATATCTATCATTTTACTATAATATTTAATATTGATATATTTATTAGTATTTAAATGGCTTTTGTAATTTCTGGAGGACAGCTCATTTCTCAATGTTTGTTCCATAATAATAAAAAAACAATGTTTGGGGCAGCAAATTATGACATTTTTCATGTGTCATATTGCTGGTTATAAATCTTGTCTTTGACCTTTTTCTACATGGATGTTGTTTCAGGTATAATGTTGCCCTCCCTCACTTCCACTGTCTATTTCTTCACCTTCCTGGGCCTGTGCACCTGGTGGTCTTTCTGTCGCACCTTTGACCCACTCCTCTTCAGCTGTCTGTGCGTTCTCATGGCTATCTTCAGCGCTGGTCACCTCATCATGCTCTACCTCTACCAGTTCCAGTTCTTCCAGGAGTCTGTCCCACCTGGAGACAGTTATGCCAGGTAAGACCACAGCTCACCAGTCAAAGAGGCACGTTTCATGCGATCTATCATTATTTTGGTTATCCAGGATCAGTATTGTGTAAGTTCTCCCACCCTTATGGTTTTCAAAACATCCTGTCAAGGCCTTTTCACTTAACCTGGTCAGAGCTTCATGTCAAGCAGACATTCAGGGAAGTTAATTATATGGTTTATGCCATTACTTATTTTGCACATAAAAGGTTTTACATACCAACCGCAAACATAAGGCAGTGCGGTGTAAACCAGTATCCAGCTGTATCCCTTTATTGTAACCAATGAAATTAAAGTGTCACTTGAAAATGGAGCACAAACGGAAAATTCAATTAGAAAGATCAGGTGGACGGGAATTGTACATGTGATTTCGGGTGTCTGCAAATCGATGCACTCAGTCATGTTAATTTAGCGATCCAGTCTGTTTTGTTATGTGGCATTGCATTCACTGGTCCCTCATTTGTTGTTTTGTATTAAAGCATCTGCTAAATGAATCAAAGTGAATGTATTCAATAATGCTTTGACATGACTTGTCTTAAGACCTACCATGGACCATGTGTGTTAATTGGGAGAGATGAAGAGATTAAGTGGCCGTCTATTTGATATTGACATGTTTATAGTTTAAATCTGAATTGACCATTAAAAATAAATGTGGCCTGTTTAGCTCATTATTGAAATCATTTCTGAGCTTGGCAGTGTTGCCATATTTAATTTTTGGTTTGAGTCTCAATCCAGAAAAATACCTACAAACCGACATTGTCAGATTCTGTTTTGAGAAGTTTGATTTAAAGAGTCAATACTCATTTTGCATTGAGAAATCTTGGTTGAGTTATGTGTGTTGCCTGTGGCATCTACCCAGCGTCTAGATGGAAAGACCTTGCACTGAATGAAGTACAAGGGGGATGAAATCTCTAACCCTAAATATCTTGTGTTTTGCTTGTAGTTTGGGGGATAGTATTTTATACTTAGTTTCACGAGTTGGCCTTTACAGATAATAAGCAAGCGTAATAGTTATGCGTATTTGGCGTGCTGTCCGGGGGAGGGCCCCGAGCTCGGCAGTTCTTCCCGAACCCGGAGCGCTCCCCCCCTGTCCGGGGAGGGCCTGAACCCCCCCACGGAAGGTAACGTTGAGGCGTAGGGGTGGAGGAGGGATGCCGAAACGCTAGAGAGAATGAAGGTAAGGCTGCTTGATTATTTTATAGAGGTTCTCTCTCGTGCTGATAGGGCAGACGCTGTGATTACTAATGATGAATTGGCCGGTTCAATTATCTGTCCGTGCTCCTCCCGAAATTAGTTAATCAAACTTCACTTAATTTATTATTGCGCAAGAAAGCGATTCTGTGTACATTGTTAGGATCTGTAAGATTGTTTTAACTTAAAGTTAAAGTGCTCTGAATAATTGACTCTTATTGAATTGTATTTGTATCACATTTTGCTGCCAAATGTTGAATATTAAAATAAAGAATTATTCAGAAATGCCATATCTATCTAAGATCAGCTTGCAATTAATTTCACTTATTAGTGTTTATAATAACAAACATCTTTATTAAAAGTAAAAGAAAATTATATAATGGCTCATGGCAGACTGAATTTAGTTTGTGCTTTTCTATAATGGCTATCGATATCATTAATCGATTATTGCGCAGCAGATCCCTTAAGCTAGATGTTGATAGAAGAAGAGCGAAGCTAAGACGATGGTTTTGGTGGTGGCGGCAGCCTCACGGACCAGCTGGTTCTCATTACGACAGGACGGCTGTTGGCCTCTGCTTGAGTTACACAGCTGGTTTCAGGGAGTGCTACACGAATCTCTGGGCTGAAGTAGTGAGAGATTCAGAGAAAGAGAAAAAAAAACAATCAAAGGTGATTCAAAAGAGCCAGTGAGTAATGTAGCAATTCTTTCAAATTAAGTCCTGCAGTATGCTGACGATTAGCAAATTAATATTCCCATCGCCGGCAGGAAGGTTTCAGAAGGCCATTAGTGGCGGATACAAGGCTAATTGCGCAACTGTTGCATCTCATTAAAATACGTTGTGAATGTCGCCCCCGAATCTCGTAGCTGACAGCGAAACAAAAACACTGCCTTTGAAAAAGCCTTCTATGGTTTCTAGTTTTTGTTTGGTTTCTCTTTATTAAATTAGAAGCAGGTCACCAAGACTTCAAAACTAGCTTTATAAACAAACTATCATTTTGAGGGAGACCGTCTTTGTCATTCTATTCACTTGGCCTAAAATCCACATCCTGAAACCTCATACGCATTCAAAGACTCTATAAAAGACACAGACACTCCACATATGTAAGATGAGGTTTGGACCAACCTCAGAAAAACTGCAAAACAGGCCAAGCGAAATGACACACGTGCAGAGGAATCCCGTTACCTTCAGAAATACAAATTGCGGCAGATGAATAAAACACGCAGTGGTGCAAAGGAAGCAAAAACTGGGCGTTAGAAGTAAAAAAATACGCTTTACTAAACCCTATATTCAACCACATGGAGTTAAGTGGTTTAAACAGGATTTAGCGGTTACTTTCTCAAACAAAACGTCTAAGATCCCATGCGCACACTGCTATTAAAAAAAAGAACAATTTCGCAAGGCGATGCCTCTGGGGATCTAACAATGAGCCTTTCTATGACAATCACGAAAACAGTTCAATCAGCGGCCGCTTTGTAATGTAGCATTTGTGGTGAGGACGCATGTTTGATTACACCCTAGCTGAAGTCTAACTATGTGCAAATGCCAGAGAAGAGTCTATTTTGGGTAGTGCCAAATGCTAATTTAGGCAACCCGGAGATTACAACCAAATGGGTTTATGTTAGTTGTCTGCTGCGTGCCACTATTACAGAAAGATCTGGTATGTGTGTCTCACAGTCCGAACACTAAAACTAAAACTCTTCTTTCATAGCTCAGGGTTAATCTCAGTTATGTATCATCACTAATCTTTTTGTCTGTGGATCAGTTTATTATGAATCGTCCGCATTATAATGTCAACTCTGTTCAGCAACATTTTTACACGTATACTTGTTATTTTCTGCTGTGGTATTGGGACTTAGATGTCATGCTTTACTTTTGGTTGATTCACACTCTGAGGTGAAATATTCTCCTCTTGGCTACAGCTGTCATGAGGTAGCTGCAAAATGAGCCTCCGGCAAACCACAGAGCCTTTACTAACACGACTAAAACGATAAAATACAGGGAGTACGTGTTAGTTGCCTAATCTGTTCACAGTAGGGTATCGGCTGTTACAAGCTGCCATTGTTTATTGATTTTATTAGCCGAAGGTGACAGCATAAAACACCTCCGCTCATGTTAGGATGTTTGCTAGTCAATTGAAAGGAAGAGTCATTACAGAACATTCTTCTTCTTAGCTTTACTTCTGTTTCCCCCTTAACTTCTTTAGTTTTAAACCACTTTCACTTTTATACCCTGTTAAACAGGCATCCGCTGTTATTTTCTTCCTTAGGCATCCAAGTTTGGCTTCACTGAAAGAGAGAAAGAAAAAAGGAAAATAAACACAAACTTGACGTTGTGAAATCTGGAGTGAATTAGCATCTGCTCTCTTAGTTTTGATCATCTGATCACAACACTACTTTTGCTAAAGCTTGTAATAATTTATATTAAATTGAATAATAATTTACATCAGTTTTCCTTCTCTTCCTCCTCAGTTTGTTTGGCATATCTCCGGTTGTGCTGACTGACTGTTCCCACACCTGGATGTTCAAAGTGAACCCTAATCTGGAGTGGCACCACTTTGTCAATCCCATCATGCTCTTGGTGCTGTATTACACCTTGGCCACACTTATCCGCCTTTGGCTGCAGGAGTCAGAGGACATGGTCAGATTGTGTTATTGATTTATTGTGCATTGAATAATCAAACACATACAATTACATATTGTATTAACATTTAGTCTATTTTTGACAAAAAAAGGAATGTTGTACTTATTCCTCATATATTTAAAGGAATATTTTGTGCTTATTGGTTCATTTTACTTTGCTTGAAGTTGCCAGACATGAGGGCTCACATGTGTAATACTTTTTTTTTATTATGGCTGGTCTGCAGGTCAAAGAAAAAGCAGAAGAGCCTGAAGAGAAAGAGGACTCAGAATCTCCTAAAAGCAATGTAGTTTATACAGCAGAAAAAAAGAGACAGCTGTGGAGAATGGCACACTACCGCACAGATGAGAGAAATGTAAGAGTTTCTCACTAATCACATTCTTCTATCTGCCATAATTGTGGTTTCATGAGATTTTTTTTTGTCTTTTGTAGTTTTAAAGACAGTGTGAAATACCATATCGCAACACGTTTAAAGCTGTAGTGTGCAATTTCTATTTTATATGGTATTGCAAAAATTATATTTGTTTTCCAGTACTAGAGACAAAAACTAGAGACATTAATTAGGAAAATATGGCTTAAAACTTTTCTTGTATTTACTAATCATATACAATGTTATTTTTCACTAAAGCTTGTTTTGAACATGCCAAATATAAAGTCATACTGTGCTCTTTCTTTGCGTTTATCAGCTGTTCTGCACACAAGATGGCTACAGCTCACCTGAGGTTTGTGTTTCAGATGAATTAATGATCATCATCTACTGAGCTGAGCAAACTGAATAACCATAGATTAATACTTGAGCCAATGTCAGTAATGAAATCAATATAAATACTGTTACATAACAGAGCTTCAGATGAATGATTATATAATGCACAATGAACTCTCTCTCAGGTATTGATCATAACGTCTAATGGAGCCTCCCTGGATTTCACATCAGTCCCTCATGAGAACGGGCCGAAGTCTGTGGAGTTCTACTCGACCCCTCACTATAAACCAGGCCAACCTGACTCTGATCCACGTATGTCAACTACTCATGACCTATAACAACACAATGTTTTGCAAAATATACAGTATTGTCTGGTTTTTCGGTACAAATAACCTTAAAGCAAGATAAATTTATTTGAGAAACAAAACTGTGTAAGAATAAGAATGTAACTTTCTTTTGCTATTTTTAAAAGTATAGTGAGGTTAACCTAATAACTGTCACAGCAGAAATGCATGTATATACTTAATATATATATCGGAATTTATTACTATATTTTTTATTTTTAGATATTTTGTTCAAACATTTTGAAGTCTTTTAAAAATTGTTTCATTTGAGGAATTTTTATAAATTACAATAACATTAAAAAGATATCTTTTTTTGTTCATGTTTATTGTTATGAAAATTTGTCAAATATTTCATCTCGAGTTTTATACCTTTCCATCAGTTTATAGTTTGTCATAATTATTTAATTGTAGAATTGTAATCTAATCAAGTAAATAGGAAAATAACATAGGTGTTCCTCGTGGGGAACGGTGACAGTTATACAGGTTAAACTTTTATTTAACATAATTTTGTCTTTCAAATAAATATAAACTGTTTTCAAGATATTTTTGCTGAACGAAATAGACAAAAGACAAAAGTAATGATTTTTGCTGTAATATCAGATATGATATTTGTTGAAGATTTGTTTCACACAATATTTCCATAAAAACTGTATTGCCTAAACATTTCAGAAAGTTTTTCCTTAGTTCTCGGAAAAGCGATTTCAGAAACGTCTAGATTTACTTAAGAAACATTCACGTTCAAGGACTAAGCTATTAGATGATTCAGAGGATCCAACGCTTTTGCATCCGAAACGTTTGCGGGCTAACCAGTCACTTTCTTTTTCCTAAAAGCACTTTTCTTTTTTTTCAGAAAAAATAGACGGCACCGTTTACGAGATTGAATCTGCGTACGTCGAGCTCTCTGAGGTTCCCAGTCCATTCGGCGTGGTCCGTGTGAACTCTGCAGTGAAGGCTTTTAGGTTCATCATGAAGCAGAGCTACATCTGTGCTCTTATCGCCATGATGGTGAGACCTGTTCAACAGTTCACGCTCACAGAAACTACTTTTTTATCCACACCTGATTTTAATAGGTGGTCGATTTGATCATTACCTATGGCAGGCTTCATGCAGAACGGTCATCCATTAGTGATCAATAAAGTTGGTGTCATGATGACATCATGATCGAATGTGTCATTCATTTAGCATGCCTTATGAAATCAATTTTTAATAGCACATTTCCTCTCTATACTTTCTGTAACTGTATTTCTCTCTATATTCTCTCTATATCTATATTTTATTCTTAGACTGTTTTCTGATCTTTCATCCAGGCATGGAGTATCACTTACGTGAGCTGGCTGACCTTTGTCTTCCTCATCTGGTCGTGCACTCTGTGGATGGTGAGGGATCGCAGGAAATACTCGATGATCACCTCTCCATTCATGGTGTTTTACGGGAACTTGCTCATTATCCTGCAATACATCTGGAGCTTTGAAACACTGCAGCCAGTTCCGGGGCTGTTTCTGAAGAAAGCCGTGCCCTTCAGGGAATTGGGCTCCAAAGTAAGACTTGTGTGTGTCAATGTATTTGTTTAGCTTTTATAACAGGATAGTTCATCTTTAGAATCTAATTGGATGAGCCCTTTTTAAAGTTGTCAAATAGCCAATGCACACCATTGAGAATAGTAAGGCAAAACTTACTACTTTAAGTCTATACACTGTATACTGAAAGAAATCACGTTATTGTGATTATTATTATGTGTTGATGATGAATGCTTATATATCAAAAAGAAGAGGCAAGTATAATAACAATAGTCTTTTTGTTATTTACACCTGTATATAATACAGTATGTTGTATTTCATACTTGATCTTATGTGTGTGTGTAGATGCTCTGTCTTCTCAGTTTCTGGCTGTTGGTGAGACAGTCTTTAACAGAAAGAAAAGAGAGACAGACAGATGAAAGCCAGCTGTCTGATGTCAAAGTGGAAGCACACATACACGGTGAGACTGGTCTGTTTCTGACCTTAACAGAAACCTGTTTATGATTCCCACTTACAGTACTACTGTACTACCCATAAAAAACCTTCGTTTGTATTTTTACTTTATGATCCTTTCACTAAAAGTTTTTTTGCTGTATGTGTGTGTTATAGAGGAGTTGGATGGTGAGGCAGGAGGTCGTTTGTATTTTTACTTTATGATCCTTTCACTAAAACGTTTTTTTGCTGTATGTGTGTGTTATAGAGGAGTTGGATGGTGAGGCAGGAGGTCACAGAGAGATGATGGATGTCTTGGGCAGTACGGTCATGGCCATGCTTAACAAATACTGGATCTACATCTGTGGCGGCATGTTCTTCTTCGTCAGCTTTGAGGGACGCATCGTCATGTACAAGATCATATACATGATGATGTTTCTCTTCTGCGTAGCACTTTATCAGGTTTGTGCTGTTCTGTAGTTCATGTTGTCTGTAATGCTACTTCTAAACTTTTATTTTGTTGTCATAAAGAACATTTATCTTATTATTCTTTGAAAAACAAACGTTTAGGCCATAATCGTTTGATTGTTTCATTGTTTGCCTGCCATATTTATATTTGTTTTGTTTGCTTCTATTTGTCATGTATTCTATTTGTCATGTATTGTTTTTTTGTTTTTCATTCGCGTATGATTTGTCTTCTCTCTATTTTGTTTTGTTAATCAACATTTGGTTTGCTGTAGCAGATATTATGATGTTACTTGTGGTCTTGAAGTAATATGTTGTATGACTCTTGTTTGCAGTTGCACTATGAGAAGTGGAGGTGGATGTTAAAATATTTCTGGATGTCAGTGGTGGTGTACACCATGTTGGTGCTTATACTGGTCTACACCTTCCAGTTTGAGTCCTCCATACACGTGTGGTCCAACATGACTGGAATGAGTAGAGAGAAGTATGAATGCTTTATATAAAGAAATCCTTAATATCATATTGAAGTAAATGTTATAGTAAGTTAAAGTAGGATATATTTTACAATAGTCAGGATTTGTAAAGTCAGCTGTTTTCGTTAGGCTTGGAGATCTTGGTCTGGAGAAGTTCTCAGTTCCTGCTCTGTTCACACGGATCTTCATTCCCACATCTTTTCTGCTGGTCTGTATCCTGCATCTGCACTATTTTCATGAGCGCTTCCTACAGCTCACCGACATCAAGTCTGTGGCTGACAAACAGAAGAGCACCATCTCCAGGTATGGAGCTGCTTTTGGACACAATTACATCACATTATACTTTGTATCTATCTATTAATATAAATCATATATATAAAAAATGAATTTTGTAATGATACATATAATATAACATAGTAATGTTATATTATATGTATCATTACAAAATTCATTTTAAGATTTTTTTTTATATATATGATTTATATTAATGTGCATTCAGATGTTTAACACTATTGTCATGAACCCATTTCAATTTGTTTTTAAACTTGAATATAAACATTAAAATGAATGTGGATCACTGACTTGGTCCTTAAACTTTTTTGATCAGGCTTGTGCATCTGGATGGCAGTCTGGTGGATATCTCCATGATCAAACCGTCCTTCAACTCCACCATCAATGAGGAGGAGATTGAAGAGAGAGTAGATCTGGAGAAAGAGGAAGTGGATATAAAACGAAGAGAGGAGGAGAAGATGCCTGAGGCAAACTTCATGTCAGAAGGCTTCACCTGCCAGATGGAAACGGGTCCTGTGCCAGACCAGGGATCAGGTATTATGGCCTTTCAGGTTTCTCCAATAGCTTTCATTAAGCATTTCGTTTCACCCTTTTAACCCTTTCCTCTAACAAGTAATCCATTTTAATAGGTTGATGCGCTGCAAAACAATGTGATGTCTTATGAAATAAAATGTGTCACATTTGTACCACAGTTATGCTATTTAGTTACAGATCTTAAAAATATACTCCAAGAGTAAAGTATAAAAACCAAAGCACCCTGACATTGTTAAATAAGAGAAACATATCTTGTACATTGACCTGAATTACAAATGCTATTTAACCATATGAAATTCAATTAAAAACACCAGCAAGAATATATATCCACTATTGAATAAAGCACACTTTAAAAATCTTGAATCCATATTAGTTACTGTCATTGGAACAATACAACTGGAAGAAGCTTTTATTGGCCCGATGAGGCAGGATAGAGCCAGCAAGGTAAACAGACCAGAATAAAAATGTCTAGACTTGTTGAATGTGTAAACACTTTTAAAGGCAGGTCTGGGGAAGAGTGAATATTCTGTCTTTCACACTGTTGTATTAAATGACTGGATTGCAGGAATAAGTTTAGCATTTCGTCATCCAAGAAAATAGGCATTTGATTAGTTTTGAGTGGTTGTTTTGGGAAATAATATACAGTGAAATGTCATGACTGGCTTATCAGAATCCGTCTTGCCCTGCTCCCCTGATCATATTCTGGACTGTTGTCATTGGCACTACATTTCCCATAATCCTTTTCCCGACTCATTACTCACACCTGTGTCTTGTTATCCCCTCGTTATCCTGTGTACTTATAGCATTTGTGTTTCCATCTTTTGTCGGTAGTTGTTAGGTGTTTGCGGTTATGGGGTCTTTGCATGGTTCCTTATTTCTCTGTGGATTTCTTAATAAAAATCACCAAACTGTTTTTGGATCCACCTCCCTGTTTTACTGCGTCATCATAACAATTATTTACTGTGTTCCTTGGAGATCAAACAAGTGTCCAGTTTAAAGTGAGTTTTTATGCATACAGTGTGTATCTGTATGTGAAGTTGCACATACCACAACAGGTCTTTGGTTTTCTAACTTATTAAACAACCTCTTTTACTTTATGAGTATATCATAAAAATGTCACAAACATGTCGCTTCAGTTTATCTGCCGATGTCAGTATTTTATGAATGTTTTGAGATTCTTACCATTTTAACCATCTTTGGCTGTTTTTGTAGGACACTGCTTCTGTGTTGTAATTTTGACAAATGGGTTTCTAAAAAATTTTAGCTGTTTTGCCGTTGCTTCTGGTTCTTGAATCAACAGACAACTGCTTATAATCCTTCTTTATATTATCTGGTTTGTCAAACAATAAATGTGATACTTTTGCACATGTGAAGGTGACTTGGAGTTTGTTAGTTTGGGACACACTAACATGGGCAGAGATTTTAATTATTTTTCTTATTAGATCAGAAATCTTAACCATTTTTTTCTTATTAGAGCATCAGGTATTTAATTTTTATTTTGTGTACTGCATTCAGTTTGCAAAAGTTTTGCATTGTATTTACAAAACCCATGATAACTTGTGCTAATATGACCAAATCTAGCATTGTATTGAACTGATTGTATTTTTTAGTTAACTTTACATTGCACCCTGCTATAATAAAGAAACATACATATTGCATGCTGATATCATGCCCAAAACACATGATAATACCACTGTACTTTGATATATGCTGTATAATTACTGAATAATTTCCACATGCAAATACTATAGCATGTGTGATATGTGATATTTCAATTGTTATTTTTGGAATGTTTTGTGTTCCACAGATTTGAAAAATAAATGGCATTTGGTGGTGGAGCGTCTCACAGTGCTCTTCCTGAAGTTTCTGGATTATGTGCAGAAACTGCAGCTCTTTATCTGGTGGCTTCTGGAGCTTCACATTATCAAGATTGTCTCATCCTATATCATCTGGGTCTCAGTCAAAGAGGTGAGACAAGAGAGAAGACATGCTTGCTTACAGTGTGACTAAGTGATTTTGTAAAATAAAGCTGAACATGTACTTGGCTGGTAAGTTAAAACCAGCATACAGCATCAGCATGGTTTCTAATTAGCCAAAGCTGGTCATTTATGGTCTTGAAGATGAGTCTTTCAGCATGGTTGACCATCATGGTCAGACCATTTAGAGCTTAAAAGCTAACCTGGACCAGAAAAAATTGTCTGACAGTATTTCTGAGTACTTTTAAAACATCTTTCATGTCATTCTCAGGTATCTCTGTTCAATTACGTGTTTCTGGTGAGCTGGGCGTTCGCTTTGCCTTTCAGTCAGTTCAGACCTTTAGCGTCCAGCGTGTGCACTGTCTGGACCTGTGTTATCATCGTCTGCAAAATGCTTTACCAGCTTACCTCCATCAACCCTGACACATACTCTAAAACCTGCACTATGGTAAGACACACATATTCCTGTCAGACACACACATCAACACATTCTCAAAACAGATATAAAAATCTCTCTCTCTTCTATAGCCGGATAACTACACAGATGCTCAGAGGGTGGACATGGCCAAGTCTCTTATATACAGTGGCCCGGTGGATCCAGCGAACTGGGTCGGCCTCAGGAAGTTCTCTCCATTATTGGAGAATCTTAGGGTGAGATGCTTATAAACACACTAGAAAATGAATGAATTTTTTTGCTCTTTATTTGATTTTTATTCCTCTCTGTTTGCTTTTTCTTTACAGAATAACTTGGTGATGTTGGCCCTCTTGGCGTTTGAAGTGACAATTTACCGTCACCAGGATTTCCACCGTATGAAGAATAACCTGCCCCCTCCGGTCACGAGAACCATTTTCCACAATGTAACACGCCAGCATCTGGATGATGGCATCCTCAACTGTGCCAGATATTTCATCAACTACTTTTTCTACAAGTTTGGCCTTGAGGTACCACCATCAGTACATATTAATACCAAAATTTGAGTGAATTAAAATTTTTATATAGTGATACTATTAAAGGTACTCATCATTAGCTTACATTTAAAATCCATGTCTGCTTGTTCCTATCTCCTCCAGACGTGTTTTCTGTTGGCGGTGAATGTAATTGGCCAGCGGATGGATTTCTATGCCATGCTGCATGCATTTGGTCTGATCGCAGTGATGTATCAGCGTAGAAGAAAAGCCATTGCCAACGTTTGGCCTAAATACTGCTGTTTTCTGGCCTGCATGCTGGCTTTCCAGTATCTGATGTGCATCGGCATCCCGCCTGCAGCCTGTACAGGTGAGTGTAGGCATCCTAATGAGCAATTCCAGTGTTGTGGATGTGACATTTTCACTCAAAATGTAAGTTCTCACAGAATTTATTTATTACCAATATATTGAACCATCTGTTTATATTTGACTAAACCCCTGTCCAGACATAAAATGAATGAAATTGCCTTTATGCTTATGGTATTTGACCAAACATCCAACAGCAAATCAGTTGTGTTTACCTTCATACCTTCTGTGATTCAGACTATCCGTGGAGACACCCGTCCTCCAGCATGGATTCCAACGTCATCAAGTGGCTTTACTTCCCCGACTTCCACACCAAACCCAACCCTCTCTTCCTCCTCTGTAAGTAATGATGTTTTCACTGCTTTCACAGCATGGTGTCAAACTCTAGAAAATAGTCAAATAAGTATTAATGAAATGCAAACGCAAAATGGTTTATTTCTCCTTATCTGTCGTTTAACTTTCCGACTGTGTCTTTCTACAGATGACTTTATGCTGTTGTTGTGCGCGTCTCTGCAGCGGCGCGTGTTTGAGGAGGAGAACGTGACGGCTGTGCAGCTGTTGGCGGGTGATAACACGGAGATCTGTCGAGACCTGGATGCTGCTACCTTCAGCCAGCACAACCCTGTTCCTGATTTCATTCATTGCAGGTAAACCTTGACATATGAGCTTCATCTGACACAAAAAGCTAAAATAAATACAACTATGCACAGAAAACATTAAACACATTAAATGTAATATTTATTGTAATAAAATATTGCAGTCCGTTTGCCTTGAATCTTTGCTCAAGTTAGATTTTTTTTAATGACAGCAGCACATTTAAAGTCCTGCCCGAAACTATTATCTCAGTAATTTTAGGCGTATTATGTTGAGATACATATGGAAAGTCTTTTGCAAAACAGAAATAACATCCTTTATTTGTATTCTTTGTGCTTCTTCACCAACGTCATTTTAAACAACTCAAGAATGTTCAAACAATCCCTGACCAACTATCATTCTCTCTGTTCTCTGATTATATGTACTATAATTTGATACGGCATGGAAAAGAGGCCATCTATACAAATACACCTCCATTATAATTATATACTTGTTCAAACCTGCAATCTTAGGCTTGTGGTTCCAGAATCAGCTGAGCTTCCTGTGCTTGTTTTGGTAAATCAAAATTAAGAAAATAAATCCTGATTCTAGATCAGGGCAGGACCATTTATCCTCGGGCAGATCATTCATCAGTCTTAGAAAACTGTACACCATCAGACTATACCTTTATTGCAGCCTCAAGCCAGTTAAAACAATTAGAGATGATGATGCTGATGAAGCTATTTGGAGATGTTTTACTCTTAATGACCATCTACTGTTCTAATACATTAGAAGTATAGCATATGTAGTAAATGTTCCACTTCTTTACGCATTAACCTTATTTATTCAAGGGTTTGGTTTCTCATTATTACAAATTCCAATAAACAAAACTGGACAATTGGCCCGATATGGGTCAGTTTCGGGAAATGGTGCCATTTTGCCTGAATAATTAAGTATTTATTCTGCATTACTCATCTTTACTTTTAAGAAACCGTATTTTCCCACCTCTCTCTTAAAGTACCAGGGCTGTAAAGCCACAGACATTTATAGACAAGCATATGTGCTAAAAGCCTTAAAAAGTATAGATTAAATATATTTAAAATTCATATTAATAATATAATTGTATATATATATATATATATATATATATATAATGATTATTAATTAATTACAAATATTAATAACCTAATGCTTAAAGCTTGTTTTGTGCCAACTTTGTTCCTTTCAAAATACTTTTTAGTATTAAAATATCTGAAATAAATGTCTATTACTCCTTAGCTAGCAAATAAATATTTTACATTTAATATTATTATTTAAAGTTGTAAAGTAGTTATTGTTGTGATTTGTTTAAAGAAAGTTTTTCTGTAAGTATCCCTCAGATCATTATTTTAAAAGCTTGGAAATGTCACAGCATAACATAACAATGTAATCAGAAACATACGTTTTTGTTATTTTTGCAGGTCATATCTGGATATGCTGAAGGTGATCATGTTCAGCTACTTATTTTGGTTTGTCCTGACCATCATCTTCATCACGGGCACTACACGCATCAGTATCTTCTGTATGGGTTACCTGGTCGCCTGTTTCTACTTCCTGCTTTTTGGTGGTGAACTGTTACTGAAGCCAATCAAAAGCATCCTCCACTACTGGGACTTCCTGATAGCATACAACGTCTTTGTAATAACCATGAAAAACATTCTCTCGGTGAGTATATCATAATCCTGCTTAGTAATTAAGGGATAATATAAGTAATAACAGAAAATAACTACATTTATATTTGTAGAGGTGTTGCTTACGTTACTAAATGAGTCTGGAATATGACCTGGAATATAACAGCCGAAAGCTGATAAAAATGATTGCGTGTGAAGGCTTACGGTGTTTATAGTGCTCTGCATTTTTGTGGGTTTGAATTCAGAGGGTGTGAAGTAATTGCACACACACACACACACACATTGAACACACTTTACCTGGACTATTTCTCATTAACAATTACATGGTTATTTAATGATATCCATGAAACAATTTTGGTTGTTGTCTTTTTTTTAGATTTTTTTGTCATTGTGGTTTCTGTTCTGTCTGATCTCAGATAGCTGCCTGTGGATATATAAAAGCGTTAGTGGTCAATCACTGTTGGCTGATCCAGTTGTTCAGTCTGGCGTGCACTATAAAAGGATATTCAAAACGTAAGTAATGCTGTCATTTCCTCTTTGGTTTAAAGAATAAAAAATAGTTTTACAAACATTTACATGACCAAGAACATCATCACTGTCATCAGCCATTAAAGCAAACCAAAAATTACTTCTTTATTTAGTTTGATCTACATTATCATTACTTTAATGCTTAAGACTTATTGCATTATACTTTTATTATTTGTTTATTCACATAAATATACATTTAAATTGTCCACAAAAAATTACCAGAAATTTCCTAATGCTGAAAAGTGAACTATGATGCTCTGTTCCGATTTTTAATCAAATATAATGACTGTAACAAATCTGTGTCTGTTAACTAACTGGACAGAAACTTATAAAACTCTTGTACTTTTACAGCATGCGAACATACAGATATCTATTATTTAACATCAATAAAACTCATTTAGTGTCTGAATGGTTTTAATCTCTCTCGCCTGTGGGTGTGCACAGCGGAGCAGCAAGCGAATAAACAGTGCGAGTTGCCGAGTGACGAGGCCGGTATAATCTGGGACAGCATCTGTTTCGCTTCCCTGCTGCTGCAAAGACGAGTCTTCATGAGCTACTACTTCCTGCATGTCGTGGCCGACATCCGTTCTTCACAGGTCCTCGCCTCCAGGTACACACACACACATCCTGATGTCATTTAACAGACTATTCTAGGTTGTTTTTTTACTTATTAACGTAATGTCAGTGGACAGCATCTGTCGCTGTCAGTTACTACAATTTGGACTCACTTTGTGAAAAAGACAAAGTGTAATTTTATTATGGATGTCCAGCATGCAAACAGCTAGAGGGTTTTAAAACAGATATTTTAAGCTCATTTAGCAATTAAATAATTTTTTTTTGAGATACATAGTGCCGTATATGAACACTGTATCCCACAATGCACTGCACTTTTCTTTTTTACAGTAGTGTGATAGTCACTGATGTTTATTGTTACATACAACTATACATACGCATGTAAATATTGTCAGCAATTTTTCAGTATTTTATTTCATACAAGCAAGTTTAACCTGAAACCTGTCACTGCACATATTAAGCATACATATGAAAATGCATTTACAATTTTTAGATTTTTTCAAAATTTTTAATTCTTTTTAGAATTGTTTTTAATTATATTTGTTTTTTAAAATAACATTCAATTTTTTATTATATTTTTATTTTATGTTTATTGATAAAAATGGTCAAATATTTATGCTTGAGACCTTTCCATCAATATATAGTTTGTCATGATTAGATTAAAATTCAACCAAGTATTCCACCTGTGAAACGGTGAAAGTTAAGTGTTTTGGTTATACCTGTGAACCAGTGTGAAAGTTTATAAACATTTTATTTTTGAAGTATTGACAACTTTACCACAAATGCACCTGAATGCAATTACTCAGAACATTTCTTTCCTATGTTTCATACTTTGACCAATAACCATAATTTTAAGTTTACAAAATATTGTGACCCGATAGCATTCCCGGGGCAAGTGTTCAAATTGAAGTTTACAAAATATTGTGACCCGATAGCTTTCCATAGGCAAATTTTCACGCTAATAAACCCCCGGCCTTAATTTAAAGTGGCAGACATTTATAGTCTTTGCTGCCAATGAGTTTGAGTCTAACTCACTGTGACGTGCCCATTTCACAATGCACAACAATTCTGGAGTGAATCTCAGGACATATTCATCAAACTGTGGTTTGTTTGTTCCCATTTACCATTTCTCTCTCGCCGTTCATCTGTCAGAGGAGCTGAGCTGTTCCAGGCAACCATTGTGAAGGCGGTCAAAGCCAGAATAGAGGAAGAGAAGAAATCCATGGACCTTCTGAAGAGACAGTGAGTTCATGAAACGCTCAATGAGGACAGTGTGGGACTAACAATGTTTCATTGTTCACTGCCAGCTGCTGCTTTTCCTTTTCATACAGCTTATGAAATCATGTGAATAAAAATGCATGAATGCAAAATCCACACACATTGATTGGTGCTTATTGGTTCCAGTTGGTATTGCCTCATTTCTGTGGCGTTAAGGTAAAGTGTGTAATTCTTTTGACGTTAAAATTCTTTCATTTATTTTGAGGCACATATATCTGTAAGTCATTTGTAGATTGATTTCTCTTGATAGTCATAAATACTGTGCTCTTTTTTTGTATTTGTATTCTGTACGGCGGAGATGGTGTGTGTGTAGAGCACATGAGATTAAAACACAGGATGTCTCATCTGTGCCAAGATGTAGATGTTTTTCTTGCTTCCTGCACATGCCCTAACATGAAGATACTCTCTCTCACATTATCTACAATTACACTATAATTGTGTTTAAGAAAAAAACAGAATTAGCTCAGATCAGCCAAACGAGTAATAAAGAACAATCTCTCTCTCTCTCTCTCTCTCTCCCTCTCCCTCTCCCTCTCCCTCTCCCTCCTCCCTCTCCTCTCCCTCTCCTCTCCCTCTCCCTCTCCTCTCCCTCTCCCTCTCCTCTCTCCCTCTCCTCTCCCTCTCCCTCTCTCTCTCCCTCTCCCTCTCCCTCCTCTCCCTCCCTCCCTCTCCCTCTCTCTCTCTCTCCTCTCTCTCTCTCTCTCTCTCTCTCTCTCTCTCTCTCTCTCTCTCTCTCTCTCTCTCTCTCAGGATGGACCGCATTAAAAGCCGACAGCAAAAGTTTAAAAGGGGTAAGGAGAGGATGTTATCTTTGGCTCAGGAAAGTGGAGAGAGCCATTCAGTGGTTAAAGAGGAGGAGGATGATGATGATGATGATGAAGGTATGTTTCAAGGAAAGACAATATACAATTTCTATTACTGTAGTAATAGAAATAGTTGATGTGAAATATAGCTGCAGTGCATTCTCTTACACATTAGTTTTTGCAAAACACATTTGTAAATTCCACAAGTGCCTGAGCTTAACAGAGGTGTTAAATGCATTGCAAACAAATCTGAAACACATGAGTCGCACATACCAGGCCTCAAAGTAAATGTCTGCTGTCTGAAATGATGTTTCTACATTACAGAAGAGACCAGCAAAGAGAGAAAGAAAAGCAAAAGGAAGGAGTGGTGGAAGCCGTGGGTCGATCACGCATCCAGTTAGTGTCACATCTTGCTTATTGAATATTCACGGTTACATTTGTCACCTAAATACAAAAATTAGGGTGTTCATCAGACATCATTCAGATTTGCTAAGACACTAAAGTCAGAGAATTTGGTTTGTGTTCAATTATTTGTCATCAAATTCTCATCTTAAAACCAGATTATCCGAGCTATCAATGTTGGGTATCAATGGAAATCCACAATAACTGTATCTCAGCAACGATCATATTTGTGTTTGTTGTTTATTTGAGACCTTTGAGAGAAAGCCATTAAGTCATTTGAACAGAGCATTGTTTTTGAGCATATAATGTTGACTTGATATCATATGACATGTTAAATGTAAGCAATAAATACTAAAATTGTTCCTCTCTTAGTGGTCCGAAGTGGAAATTACTACTTGTTTGAGACAGACAGCGAAGAAGAGGAGGAAGAGGAAGACAAAAAAGACGAGGACCCTCCCAAAAAATCAGCCTTCCAGGTAAACGCTCCAGAAACGTCCGTGCTGTACTGCATGCGCACCATTAACATCCCCGTTTTTAAGTTAAAGCATTGTGCTTAAGTGCATTGTTCCCAAACACAAACCTGTTCAACCTCAAAGGCTCTGTGATATGAAAGTGTTTCACTGTGTTTTGTTTTGTTTGTTCCCTCAGCATTTAACAATGTTTCATTATTTGCCAGACCACTAACAGCTTCCTGCGCGGATATGCGGTAACATGAATAACGTAGACCCTCGCACCCTGACTAACCCACTCTGTCCTGTCTTGTAGAGAGCTATCCGAAAGTTTGCCTCTGCTTTGCTGGCTTTACCAAAGTCTGTCATTAGACTGCCCAAAACTGTACTGCAGTATGTAATCAGGGCAGCCAAGGTACTTCACGATGCTTGATATATCTCCTCCTCTCTTTCTTTATGCTGTAGTCTGTCCTCTTTGAGCGTAGACAATCATTGCGCTCCACTGCATTTACCTGCCCTTCAGTTTGTGCCGCAGCTCTGATTTTACCGCTATAAACACATCTCACATACCCTAAAAACCTAAAAGAAATAGCTGTCTGTTAAGGAGTAATTGCACGTCAGTTAATTGCACGTCACTCATAGATATATGCGCATAGATGCCACATTCAACGTGTCCACCATTTTGGAACAGTCCACAATGTTATTGCTGTCATCACTTAGTTAAAATCGAGTTTTTCAGGATGACATGACTAAAGACACACAGTCAACCTACTATCCCATAGCAGCCCATAGAAACAGTCACTAATGAGGCATCTATGTATTTATATATCTATGTTACAGCTCAAACAGAGCCGATTGTGACGGCAAAAAAATGCATGTGAGAGAGCTGAAGTTTTCCCGGGAGTTTCTACATGGGTTTGTTTGTGTCATTTAAACAAAGGCTGTGTTTTTCTCCTTTGTGAACAGTGTAATCATTCTTTTTTTGGCTGTGACCATAACACAACGAACACTTTCTGTATTTCTGCATATAGTGGAGTTAAACACACCCTGAGGCTGGTTTCCTGTGCTTGTGTATCGTGTCTGTGTCTTTGATTGACAGCGAGACTAGTTGCTTTACAAACATTGTACTTTGCCAGAGTTTTAATCTTGTAGTGGAACATTTTGCAAGTTTATAAGCTGCATGTGTGTAAGTACTTTTGTTTTTCTTCAGAACCCGGCTCGTACTTTGATATGAAGCGAAGAATCAAAACAAATTAGATCTAGAATAAAAACACCAGAAAGCAGGTCACCATCTTTTGCAGACCCAGAGGGTGCTCTGTATGTTTGTCTGACGTAACTCTTTGCTTCTCAGTTCGTGTACCATGCCTGGATAACAGACTCTAAAACTGCAATGAAAGAGCGCAGTAAGGAGAGACGACGCTTCTGGCAGAGATACACAGAGGGACGCGCTAGCAGGAAAGAGACGAAGGAAGGTATGTTCAAACAGACGTGAGGATTTTGTCCACGAGCGTAGTAATTAAATACAACATCGGTAATGTTTGCGTTCCTCTCGCCTGTGACGCGCTTTCTCACGTCTGGGTTATTAATCCTTGTGCTTGCGAGCGTGACCCCATGGGCGCTTCAGGCACCTAATTAAACCTAGTTGCTGTAGCCTGTAAATGAAAACCCAGTCGCACACGTTGCCAGCTCTCTCCTGGCGGGCGGCTTCCAGGCCCCAGAAGTCTCGGGGATGAAGAAGGCCATGTTGCATTCGCTATGCTCAATTCATCCCATATGACGGCTGGATGGGTTTTCAAACATCTCGCCAACCAGCGGATTCAGACCCAGCCCTGAGTCTGCCAGCTAGAGCCAATAAATTAATATATTGAAAATAAAGTGTCCATCAGAAGCATGCTCACATTTTGGAAATGTATCTCAAAAGTCTTACATTGGAGTAATGAGTTGATGGGAAAGCTTTGAGCTGACACTGAACAGAAGGGAAATTCTTTGGCAGCTGGGCAAAGATACAAAAAAAGGGATTTTGCTTGTTGCACGCTACCAAACCTTCTTGCTGGACAACATACTTTGTAGGATTTCTGTGAATTAAAATACACAAACCACAAGCAAAAACACCCAACAAATGGAGAAGAGATGACTCTTCAAATAACATAAACTAATAGTTATTTTATTTTAATTTCCATGTGCTCATTTATGAAGAATATTGACTGTTATGGACGTGACAATTCTGAAAACAGAACTTTATCCGACTATGAAAAATCATGATTTAAACATAAATAATGCTGTAAAAACTTTGAGAGACCTCACATGGGTGTTTAAACCAAATATTGACATCTGAGCCATCAGTATGATGAAAACATTTGGTAAAAACTCATGGTAAGGTTGATATTTGCATGGAATTGCCCATAAAATGGTTTTGGACATATACCTTATAGAAATTCCGTGTGTTTTCTTTGAAACACCATGGTGCATCATAAAAATGGTAATCTTTTAGTGTACTGTAGTGTCATCCTATACGATCACTATACTAAGTGCATTTTCTTTTTTTAATTTGTAGTGCACGTGTCCATTGAGGAAGGAGATCAGGATGATGGTGTTATGGAAGAGGATATGTCTGATGGTCCAGGTAAGATCACAATTCAATTCAATGATCATCTCATATAATGTTTTCAGAATGAATGAGTCACAGTGTAGTGGGCAGTTGTAGCCTAGTGGTTAGAACGTTGGACTGGCAACCAGATGGTTGTTGGTTCGATTCTCAGTACCAGCAGGAAACAACTGAGGTGCCCTTGAGCAAGACACCTCACCCCTAATTGCTCCCAGTGTGCCACTGGTAACTTGTAAGTTGCTTTGGATAAAAGCGTCTGCTAAATGAATAAATGTAAATGTTTATAAGTCCAGCTCTGCTGCTCTCTCTGTTCCAGATAATATCCTCAAACGTGTGTTTAACATAGTAAAGTTCTCCTGGGTGCTCTTTCTGGCCCTGCTGGACAGTTTCACCGCCTGGCTGAACTCCATCTGTCAGGAACACATTGATATCTCCACCGTCCTGCGCATTGAACGGTGTATGCTTACTCATGAGGTCAAAAAGGTAGTGATATCATGAGCAATCTCATGAAACTTTGCAGTATTGAAAATATCACTCTAGAATGTTGTTGATTTATAATTTAGTAGATCATATAGACTTTTTATACTTTTTATTTTTATTATAACATTAATAAATAATACTGCATTATAATACTTAACATGTCATATTTGTATATAATAAAATAAGACTAAACCACATTAAAAATATATTTTTCCAACCTTGGAAATCAGAAAATAAAATTTGGCAGATTTGTGACAGTATTTATATTTACTTCATTTATACAATATAGATTTCTTTACTTTCATTAAAGCACACAACATTTTCAAATCATACACAATAATGTGGATTATCAGGCTTCAAACTAACGTATAGATGCCAAATATTAGGAAATGCTGAAATGTTATAAATAAAGATGTAATGAAACACTAAAGAATGTAAAATGAAGACATTTTTATTAGTAATCTCAGTCTCAGTTCCCACTGTACATACTTGGGAAGGTTATTATCAAGTGGCATTGAATCTTTTATGCTTAAAACTTGATGTATTACTTTTGAAATGTATGCAAAACCAATATTACATTACCGCTACAATCAAACCACGGATGTGCACCATGCACAGATCATACAGAAGTCTAAACCTTGAGGTTTACAGCATGTCATTTTCCACCAGGGTAACATTCCATCACGAGAGAGCATCCGTATGTACTACCAGAGACAGATGTGCAAACCCGCATCTGCTGAATCCAGTCTGGATCGTACTGAAGAGGTGTATACAGACTTCAGTCTTCAACAGAGTCATCAGAATCAGCAAGGCATAGAGTCTGATCTCTCCACAGACAATCTGTCCAGGTAAAACGACACAATCAGAAAGAAATAATGTGTGACTTTTTTTTGCTGTAATTCAATTATAATTAAGATAATTACTTTTAGTGTTTTGAATTTAAAAAGTGTGATGTACACTGTAATACTTACAAGTAAGTATTAAGATTTTTTTATTATACGGACAGATCTAATCTGACAGACTAAAGCAGAGCTCTTACAGTTGATTCACCTCCAATGAAAACCACTGTAATGTTTTCTTAAACAAGAACAAAAGGTCTTCCAATGAAAGCTGTCTGTAGACATGAAACATGTCAAGTGGGGCAGAGATGATCGCTTATCAGAGATTAAGTATTTGAGTGTCGGGTTAAGCTCAAAATATCTTAAAGATTCACAAAACAATGATTGTTTGCACAAGAACAAGTTGAGACTAGATGAATAAATCTTTGTCAGGTCTTTAATTTTATTTAAACAACTTGATGGTTATCTTCTGTAGACACTGGTCTTACATTAAATTCAGTGCAAATAAATTTTTTTCCTACTACAACGTGTTTTAATCGGGTCATGTTTACTCCTGTTACACCCTATGTAGGGCACACACTGTGGATAAGATATTTGCGAAGGATCTAGTGTGCCAGATTTGAACAACAGACTCCTGTCTCAGAGGTTTTGCTGTGAACATGGACATGTTATTTCCTGTTTCCCTCACCACTACACTCATCATATGTTCCTCTACCAATGTAAAAATGTGTTGACTAGTTCTGGCCTAAAATATGGACTGTTTCTGTGTCATCTTCCAGAGAGTTACTACAGAAATCGGTCTGCTGTTATTGTATACAGGGCCAATGGAAACTTTTAAAGAAATTAAAGTCCATTTGTAGGAAAGTTACAGTAATGCAAGTTAAGATCTGTCTACGGCATTTGTGTAAAACGAAAGTTCATATTTTTTTGAGTACTGAATATGTATATAGCCATGCATGTATTATATGCATTTTATTTGTATTTTATGCAGTGCGTACACAGAATCCACTTTGCTGTATGACTCTACGCTTGAGCAACCTGCAGGATCAGTCGACTGCATTCTCAAGACCAGTGAAAGAGCTCGACCCAAACTCTGCAGACTACCTAGTGTAGATCTACAGTCCTCTTCTGCAGACAGGTATTTATCACCCCTCTCTCTTTAAGGAGAGAGTTTTGTCTCTTGTGGGGCATATCTGTCATTATGAGTTATCATGCAGGTGACTCTATTAAGCTGATCGGTATAGGATGTTAAAATGCATTTATGCACACAACTTTGGGTGGTTACCGTAACCCTGTGGTGATGGGCAGATGGTCTCTCCAGAACCTTACGCACAGGAAGCTTTTGCTGGATTTCAAAAAAACATCTTAACCAAATAACAAAACAACATACAAGTGACGTGCATCTGACCCGTATGTGAAATCCAGACTTAAGTCTCAAAATCTAACTTTGGGTTAAGGATTTCAAAGTAGTCAAAATGATAAAAATGGGTAATATGTGTTTAATGGTATACGTGATAGATTAGATAATAGATTGCAGGTTACAGTACTCAAATTTTCATTTATAATACTGAAATTAATTATTTTAACCTGACAATTGTCACAGCAGGAATTGGGTATACACATGAAACTCTGAACTTCAAATGTTACATTTTTCAAACCTTTCAAAGTCTTTAGATTTCTTTTATTTTAGTTTTTTTTTAATTGCAGTAAAACTGCAAGTTTGTTTATTGTTATGAACATTTGTCAAATATTCCATCTTGACTCTTAAACCTTTCCATCAGTTTACAGTTTGTCATGATTAGATTAATAATAAATTATGACATTTTTTATTACATGTTATAATATGTTTCATAGTATGTTATGAAATATAAGTGAATAGTGAAATAACATAGGTGTTCTTCCTGAAAAACGGTGACAGTTAACAGGTTATATACTAAAATTAATGATTTTATTGACACTATGTTTTATTATTTTGCAAATACCAGAAGTTGACTTCCTAAACATAGGTTTAAATCTTTGATATGGCCTCACTCAATATGAAAGATATCAAGCTTATATTTTCACAAAAATGTTCTTTACATTATGTAGAATAATTTTATTTAGAAAACAAATAGATCACAAAAAAAAGTTTAGCTGGGTTTTCAAAGACTGGGTTTTACAAATGATGAATCAGCCAAATACAAAAACACTTTAACGGTACAGTGGTACAGACATTAACAGTACCTTACAATATGAAGTTTGTTAACCAATCAGACTAATACAAATTAATAAAAAACCTTGCACTGTAGGATGAACATGGCCTGGGCCATGTAGTATGAATGATATATTTTGGTCAATTATGTATTTTGTGCAGTATGCCTTATCTTGAAAACATTACTGTCGCTTTCTTTTTATTTAGTTTAGATAAAGAGACTTCTGCTTAAAGTGGTATAATGAATCCCCCTTGTGGTAAAACACATAAATCACAACTATCTGTGTTCTCATCTGCCAGTGAACACACCCAGTGCACGGAGCTGTACTCACGCCAGGGCACCAATGACACAATCGAGGACACTGTGAATGAGCAAGCTGCGAAAGAACATCCAGATAAACTCTGGAACACTATTTCAGACCTGCCGCCACCTTCACCCATCCACCACTGTGCCAGTGAGGGTCAGACACCTCAGGGAGCCACAGCCAGCATGGAATGGGACAGCATCCTCGCTGCCGAGCAGGCGGCCTGGTCACAGGGCCGTGCTGATATCCCCCCGTCATACAGTAAAGCCACTGGTCTGGATTCAGCGGGTGAGGCGCGGAGGCTGAAGATGACAACACCTGATGAGAGCTGTGAAACTCTGCTGTCAATGAGCCATCAGCTGACAGCCAGTGAGCTGCTGCGGAACAGGTGATGTCACAGTCATGTGACCTTGTTAAACGTGTAGCAGAACTTACTTTTCAAAGTAATTTCGTGAATAAATGATCCATATCAAAATGCTGTCTGATTCTCTCCATCAGGATGTTTTATGACGAGGAGCTTGATGAGTCTGAACAGTTTTACAGATCTCAACCGCAGTTCCTCCAGCTCTGCTATGCTCTTTATAACATGCTGGTGGCTCATTCTGAGATGGTTTGCTATCTGGTCATCATCCTCAACCACATGATTTCAGCATCAGTGGCTACGCTGGTTCTGCCAATCCTTATATTCCTCTGGGCCATGCTGTCTGTTCCTCGACCCAGCAAACGCTTCTGGATGACAGCCATCGTCTATACAGAGGTATCAGATGAAAACTGGTCCAAACAAACCACAGTTGGGGTTTATGTTAATGTAAAAAGTTACTAGTTATTAGAAGTTATTAATTTCATTTAGATACCATAGATGAATTAAACAAACTGGTTAATCGACTGGAGTTGGAATTTATATGACTCATTTTGTGCTCTTTTCGACACACAGGTGACCATAGTGGTCAAATACTTCTTCCAGTTTGGCTTCTTCCCATTTAACCAGAATGTAGAACTGGATAAAACCAAACCATTTCACCCGCCTAACATAATCGGTGTGGAGAAGAAAGAAGGTTACGTCCATTATGATCTGTTTCAGCTTCTCGCGCTGTTCTTCCATCGATCTATACTGAAGGTAGTGAGATGCCATTAGTGTTTGATGTCACCTAATAAAATGATACTGATGAGTGTACATATTTGGTATTTTATTAAGAGGTGTCCTGTTAATTTTAATTTATCAAACTTGGTTTGTCATGCTTTTTCGTCCTCTTCATCGTCCTCATCAGTGCCATGGGCTGTGGGATGAAGATGAGCCCAGCTCAGGTGGTAGAGCTGCAAGTTCTCATCACGCTGATTCCGACAGTGAGGAGAAAACACATCCCCAGCCAGAGAAGAGCCCGAATACCCACGATGCATCACCTGTGTCCACACAAGTACAGCTGCCCAGGAAACACCACTACGGTAACGCCGTCCGCCGTTACAGCTCCAGTGCAGAATCTAACATGTCACAGCGCTCTGCTCGATCCAAAGCAGGTACAGATACCCCAAAATTCATTTTTAACAAGGAAGCTATGTAAAAAAAAAAATTGGTCCAGAGCCTTAAAGTCTTAACTTTGTTTGTTTGTCCATCAGCAGGCAGTACTGGCACCAGGGCGAGCGTGCGACGAGCTGGCAGTTCACTGAGCGTTCAACAGAAAAGTCGAAAGGAACTTATTTTGGACAAGCTCAGAGAACAGCTCATCAAAGCCAAACGATTCGCTCTCAAAATGTACGACTCCTGTTAAAGCTATTTATACTTCATCTTTGCAACTATTTTATGTCTTACACAAAACCATCTTTTTTTATACAATTGTTTATAATTAGAAATCTACCATAATTTTGTGAAGCTAATGCTTAAAACTAGAAAAAATTTCAGTAAAACAAACTAATCTTGTTTTTCCTTTTGTATTAAATCATTTTCTTACTTTTCTTTTTCTCCATTGGCAAACCGCTTTTCCTTGTTTTAAGCGAAAACATCAAAAACAACAAAATCTTGTTTGACATTGTTGTTTTTCTGTAAGCAAGACAAAATAATTTTACTAATTAAATATGTTTTGTCTAACCTGGTTAAGACTGATAAAGGTTTTGTTCTTTTTACTCTCTTTTTTTTTTTACCAATACTCTTACGTTTTATTTTTTACTTTTGTTTTACCTCACATCAAGATGAAAATAAAAAATGTGTTTGTTTGGTTACAGGATACTGGAGATCTACATTCCCATTCGTCAGTTCTTCTATAACCTGATTCACCCAGAATACAGCGCTGTGACTGATGTCTATGTGCTCATGTTTCTGGCCGACACTGTTGATTTCATCATTATTGTTTTTGGATTCTGGGCTTTTGGGGTGAGCTTTGCTTTATTGGATAATACAATGTGACACCAAGAGACATCCTGTCTGGGAAAACCATTTTTTTTAATCTATGCCACATTGATTACATCTTTCCCTCTTTCTGTACAGAAACACTCAGCTGCTGCTGACATCACTTCCTCTCTGTCAGAGGATCAGGTACCTGAGGCGTTTCTGGTGATGGTACTTATCCAGTTTGGTACTATGGTGGTGGATCGTGCGTTGTATCTGAGGAAGACGGTCATGGGGAAGGTCATCTTTCAGGTCATCCTGGTCTTTGGCATTCACTTTTGGATGTTCTTTATTCTTCCAGGGGTTACTGAGAGGTACAGTGCTAAATAACCACAAACTATTAATTATTGGATTATTTATCTAAAAAATGTTCTGGTGATGTTAATACATGATTTTATACTTTTAATAGGCGTTTCAGCCAGAATACAGTTGCTCAGCTGTGGTACTTTGTGAAGTGCATCTACTTCGGTCTGTCAGCTTATCAGATCCGCTGTGGCTACCCCACCCGCGTGCTGGGCAACTTCCTGACCAAGAGCTACAATTACGTGAATCTCTTCCTCTTCCAGGGGTAAGAAATGATGCTAAACTCTAACCGTCCACTGTCTGTGTTTAGCCACATAATATCTAAGCAGCGGATCTTTAGTTTTGTGTCTGTAAAATATTTATGCAGTATTTTAAATATTATAGTCTGTTAAATGCCTGTTAGCTGCATCATGTACATAATGACCCTTAATAGTCATTATAAACCCGATTTTAAATCTATAATGTGAATGGATGAGTTATGTCTGAAACGACTTCATAAACCAGTCAGTTCTGGTCCTTGATTCTGATTGGTCGATAGTTGTGTTTTATTCATGATAAATCACAGCTATTAGCACTTCACCCAATGATGCCCTTCACCCTAAAAATGCCCTTCAGCCACTTATTCACGATAAAACACAGCTTTTCATATCTTATTACCTACAGAAAATATATGCACATTTGATACTGCACATCAGGTAATTTCTATATTATTGTGATGTTGCTAAACAGCCTACATGAAACATAACAGCTAATAAACTATATTCATTTGGTGGAATACTTGAAATCATTTGGTGGTCTTTATCTTTATTAATAAATGAAGGGAACATTGTATCTTTCACTATATAAAAGTGCCTATTTAAAACTGCAATCTGTAACTCTATATTTAAGGACAGTTTTAACACTAATTTTATCTACTTGCTTCATTAAGTTTCTTTTTTGGCAAACGTTCAATGCCACACAGAGTGAAGCAGTTTCTGGTTTCTCTGAAGAGATCAAATACTAACTGGTTTTTTTATACTACAGATTCCGGTTGGTGCCGTTCCTGACGGAGCTGCGTGCGGTGATGGATTGGGTGTGGACAGACACCACTCTTAGTCTGTCCAGCTGGATCTGTGTGGAAGACATCTACGCTCATATCTTTGTGCTCAAGTGCTGGAGAGAGTCTGAAAAGGTGAAACGTCTTTCCACATTGTACATGAGAATTATTACTCTACTGTACTATCATACAGTGACCCGCTGATATGTATTATGGATATTAATGTTCAAAATGTGTCAGTCCCTATAGTCTCATCATTCATCATTTCATGGGGGTTGAAAGAAATGCATTAATATTATTATTATTATAATTACTTTGGGAGAAAACATTCAATTTTCATTAGTAACTGAGGAATATCTGAGGTTACTGCTAACAATCAAACTGAAAAAATGTTGCTTAATAATAATTAATTATTTCTACTATGCATATAAATTGTACATATTTTACAATAGCTTCAGGCAAATTCTCTGCATATAGTCTGATAATAAAACAAATCAGAAATACCATAGCTGCAGACACACAGAGTAATGAAAAGCCTGTGATGTGTTATCAGAGATATCCTCAGCCGCGGGGACAGAAAAAGAAGAAGGTGGTGAAGTACGGTATGGGCGGCATGATCGTGATGTTGCTCATCTGTATCGTCTGGTTTCCTCTGCTCTTCATGTCTCTGGTCAAATCAGTGGCTGGAGTCGTTAACAAACCGCTGGACGTGTCCGTCACCATCACACTGGGGGGCTTTCAGGTACACTTTTATTAACCCTTCAAAGCAGATCATAGTGACCGTCATTTCTGTTGTCAAATGGTTTTACTTTAATTTTATTTTTTGCTTTATAGCCCATCTTTACTATGAGTGCTCAGCAGAATCAACTAAAGGACATCACAGAAGCAGATTTCCTGACCTTTATGAATTCATACAGTTTCCTACCTGTAAGTCCAATCTAATTGTGAACCATTAATGTATTACATAATTATATATCTGTTTTAAAAACGTGTCTGGTTTTGAAAACACATACATGGCTTAATACTGTGGCTGTACTTCTTTCCCAGAGTGCACTGCAGTTTTTGGAGGCATACACGGCAGAGGATGTGACTGTGGCAGAGCTGGAAGGAAGTTCAAACTCCCTGTGGACCATCAGCCCTCCCAGCAGGAAGAATCTAATGGATGTCCTGAGTAAAGAGGATCAGTTTCCTGTTACTATGTCCTGGAGCATCCAAAGGTTATTAGGCAAACACAATATATATCATTTTACGGTCACTTTATACATATACTGTATGGTACTATATCGTAGTATTAAGGTAGTTTGATGTTTAAAACATTAAAACACTAAAGATATTCCATAATGCATCTGTCTTCCCCAGGAATCTGAGTTTGGGTGCAAAGGCTGAATTTGCCATGGACAAACATGTCACATATCTGGACATGAATACCAGACAAGAGCTGATTGCTTTGCTTAACGGAACCAGTAAAAAAGTGTAAGTAAACAATGAAATGAAATGAACAATGAGATTACACTACTTTAACAATTAGACAACAAGTTTCATTGCCTTTTTCTTTTTTGTAGGGTAATAGAGCAAGTGTTTCCTTGCTTCATTCGAGCACCAAGTGATTCAAACGCCAAACCTATAGATCAGCTTTACAGAAGTACGAAAGTATCCAGATCCATTTTTTATGTTACTTATGTTTACCTAAAACCTAATATTTACCTTTCATGATAATATAAATTAATGACAATGATTTTATAAATGAATAAATAATCATATGAGATAATCACAAATCTCTATTCATGTACTAAAAATGTACAATGCTCACCTTCATTTCAGATGAGGGTTATAAGAGCATTCTGCTGGACTTGGAGAGATCTCATAACGGCAGCAAAGAGATCCAGGAGTGGTGGATTGTGGATCAGCCGCCGCAAGGGACGATCCAGATGAGATCAGAAGCAAAGTCAGAGAAGAAGAGAGAAGCTGGACTACAGCTTTATGTCTTCAGTGATAAAGTCAGTCCTCCCAGCCTGGGCTTCCTGGCTGGTTATGGGTAAGTCACAACATATAGTCCACAACATGCAAGTTTTCAAAATATACAGCTCTTAATATGCTTCTTTTTGTCTCATTACACAGTATAATGGGCCTGTATGCATCCGTGGTGCTGGTGATTGGGAAATTCGTACGCGAGTTCTTCAGCGGCATCTCGCACTCCATCATGTTCGAAGAGCTTCCATGCGTGGACCGCATCCTCAAACTCTGCACCGACATCTTCCTCGTGCGGGAGACGGGCGAGCTGGAGCTCGAGGAAGACCTGTACGCCAAACTGATCTTCCTTTACCGTTCACCAGAGACCATGATCAAATGGACCAGAGAGAAGACCAAATGAGCCTCCTGAGATCACTGGAGAACCAATAGAGGAGAACGCTGTTCTCATGGGAAGTGTCCGTGTCATTAGTGCTCTTGTAAGACTGTGAGAGAGAAATGACCTCAATGTTTGAGGTTCTACTGCCTAGTACAATGTGATCGACAGGTGAAATAGCTGTCGGAGAGTACCAAAGACAGTTCTGTTCATGATACGTGAATCTAAGGACTTGAGAAGCTGCCAGGAGGATGCAACTGATGGGATCTGGTGTGCATTAACGCCACCTGTCTGTTGAAAGCTACAAATGGGAGATTTGTTAATCGTGCAATATACTGTGCTGGTAGCTGCCCGTAAACTTGAACAAAGGCGACCGTGACTAAAAGATACTAGCCACTCTTTATCTAGAAAACTGTTCCTGGACACAAATGTGCTTGGGTTTTTCAAGACTATTTAAATCAGAGTTATGAAATGTTTTGGTTTTTAGCTTGAACCTATGACTAAAGGGTTCTCAGGAAACATATATTCTAGCCAAGACATGTAACGCTGCCTCTCACGCACAGGGAACTCGACAGAGCTTCACGTTGGTCATTGCTCTGTGTTGAGTGACGAGGTGCAATTGTGGATCAGTATCATGAGCATAAAGCACATTTTGGAAATGTACTGCTTTTGTCTGTGGTCATTGTATGTTGCGCTTGTTTTACTTATAAATAATGACTTTAGGGCACAAATCAAATCAACCAAAAATCTAAATTTTACGAAATCAATGGTTTACTTTTATTTATTTATGATGCTCTCAACCCATGCAAATACAATTATTCACTATTTTCAAAACACACCTACATTTCAAATAAAACAAATTTCTATTTTAAGGTCTAAGGTCTCTTATATACAAATAACATTAAGGCATTTCATGCATTGTTGTGAAGAGTCCTGCTTAGTCTTCTGGTGGCATCCCATAGATATAACACGTGACAAAAGCTGGCGTTTACATTTTAAAGGAAAAAAACAGCTATTGGATTAAATTAAACAATATCACAACTGACATTGTAAACACATTCCCTTTTTTAGGGTTGGGCAGGCACTGTTATTCAAAGTCCAGCATCTTCATATTAACATCTCAAAAATGTTAATATTAAGTTTATAGAGTTTATAATTAAACCCAAATGAGTACGTTTCAGAATAATTAGAGTATAACCCTGCACAAAGTATTGCATAAAGGCCATAAAATAGTGCATATGGATAGTGTAAAAGATCTTTTCAATATTTTCAGGCAACACTTCTCATAAATGGTTCTGAAAAGAAATATCTTTAAACTGCTCCAGTTCAGGAATATAATATTTGAGTATCACCAGCATTAACAGACTCATGCTTATACCTTCATGAAGGAGTCACAGGCAACAGATGGAATATGTATAAGATGCAAATATTTGCCGGAATTTCAGATGGAGCTCTGATCCAGGATCAGACTTTTAACAGAGACCGCCAGCATACTCATCATCCTCTTCCTCTGGCTGGGCGGCTCCGGCGTTTGCTCCGGCGTTTGCGCCCGCGTCTCCACTGACAGCAGTGGCCAATTTCTTCTTCCCTCCTCCAGGCACTTTGAGACTGATTGCCAGCTTTGCATACTGGAGAACAACACGGAGAGATGATTCCATGAGTAAAACGGCTTAAATTTGGTTTGTAAGGGTCAAAAGCTACATTACAGCAAAAACGTGAGTATTAAATACAAAGGTATGGACAACTAGAGAAGGGTACAGGAAGTACTAACACACTTTCACTATACTACTGCAATATAAAAATGTTTATAGTAACATCATTACCTGCTAAATTCTAGAAATAGTGATTGAGAAAAGAAGGAGTTAGAAAGACAGATCGTGACATAATATAGCTAGATAAAATATATCTAACATAACAGAACAATATTCTGATTAGAAAGACAGTAATTTCAAGCCATAAATAATTGTAAAGTACTTTATGACAATTTAAATGAATTAATATTTAAAATTAAATTCACTCACATCATTGTCCATGTACTTCAGCAGGGGTGAATTGCAAACACGAGACATTTGATCTTCATCTTGCTGATCGTAACCCTGCAGAAGCTGCTCCATCGCAACACAGTCTTCACTCCCACTGAATCCTGGGATACTGTAACTTTCTCGCACACATTTATCTGCCGCAACATAATCTGCTCTGTGGAGATGCACCAGCACTTGTGCAATGGTTTTCTGAACACAATAAACATACATGCTATCTATAAAACATCTGTAGTTGTGAACACTTGACAGAATTTAAGTGCTACTGACACGGACCTTATAACAAGATGGATAATTTTCTATTTCTTTGTACATGTTCTTCTCCTTCTGGATTGATTTTGCTGCTTCGTCAAACCTGAAATGATCCATCAAAGACAAACCTGAAAATGAACCTGTATTATTAAAACTGATGTTTTTGGTAAAAAACGTCAAACAAATAGACTTTTACTTTTGTTGTCTAACAAGAAGTCTTGATGCTTTGCCAATAAGCTCCACTGCTTGCCGTAATCGTTCCTCATTCTAAGTAAAAGAAAAAGCGTGAAATCAAACTGTCCAATCAGATTTGTTTGTTTGATTTTGTTCAAATAATCCAACAAATTCAGTGGTTTTTGTGCAACACAAGTGTTTCTCACCTCAAACACAGATGCAGCTTGCTGGTATAGGTAAACAGCTTTAGATAAATCCAAAGGTTCTATCAACCTGCCAATAGGAGATTATTTACATGTCAATTTGCGTTTTTTTAATCATAATCTAGTCTGAACTGAACAGAAAACTTAATGACAAATAACACTCAAAATGTCAATTTTGTATTAATGTATTTTAAAAACATACTTTCCAGCTCTGTCAAGGGCCATGGCAGCAGTGTCTGGTGTACCGTTCTCCACATACATCATGCTGGCTTTCTCTATGTACTCCACCGCCTCAGGGAGCTTCTGCATATCCTGAAGAACATCAAGGCAAAATCAGGACTATCTAAAACAACTTAAAATAACGCACCTTAAAATCTTCAGACGACTTTAAAATATCATTGTATGAAAGAAATAAAAAATATATTTTGGGGAACTATCTCTTTAAGCCTAATCATATGTCATATATCGCTTTAATGCAAATAATTATCTTATAATAGTCAGTAAAATTATAGCAAGTTTTTCCCCAAGCAGCTTGCTAGATTAGTAACAAGATTATGAACTCACCTTCAGGATCATTCCTGCTTGCTCAAGGGCCCTGCATATCGAAAAAGATGTATATTTACCCTATACGCAGGTACAATTATCTAAACAATAAAATAATATAAATGTATACTCACTTTGCAGCATGGAAGAGACTGAAGAATAAATCAAGGATAATTTTGTTGTTTTATGTTCAGATTAAAATTATGCAGGATGATTTTTGACAAACAAAACAAGAGCACACAGTCAATATGTGACTAGATTGAACTGAAACCACAACGTAAATAAAGCAGTGTTTTAGTCTATTGGGACAGGCCCCAATAGAGGACATCAACAATAGACAAATAAATAAACAATAGACAAAACAAGCATATTAATGAGCTAAAACAACTACAAATCAAGATATTTCTTAGTGTTACAATACAATACAATACAATATATATCTGGTGTAAAGGATACGATCTATTGTTGGTGTGTGCCTCAGCCTCCTGTAAATAAGCATCTTTCGCCTGTTCAAGCTGTCTGGCGTTTTTGAAGGCAACAGCTGGAGTGAAAGACAGTAAAGCAGATCTCAGATCAGTGTTTTGGATATAAAAAAAAAGGTTTTAAAGGAGCAATTAAGCGGCGATCAACACACCTGCTTTGGCATATTCTGATGCAGCACTGTCATAATCAGGCTTCCACTTCATAAAACTCGTCTTTAAACTGCATTAAACAACAACATCAGATACGGGTGGTTAATTTTGTACATTGACTATCCTTTATACTTAGACTAGACCAATATGCCTTTGTTCTTGATGTAAAGAGAAGTAAAGTTCAAAATAACACATATTCAAGGATCCTGCGAGATAAATCACTTACTATTTTTCGGCCTTGGCGATGTGCTCATGAGCTTCATTGATTTTTTGAGCCATGGTTTTAAAACAGTCCTTTAAACATAAATGATTATTATGAATAAATAAATGACTAGGGTAGTTCCAGCTCAAACGCTGTATACATCACCTGATGATGACGCTAACGTTTACTTCCGGGTCAGTTGTCATTGGGAAATGTTGCCGTTTTCCACCAGGGGGCGTCTGAAAGGGCTCAGAAAGCAAAAAAGTTCTTTATTGTCTGCATAATAACAATAAATCTTTCACGATTTTGAATGTAAAAGATTTGTCATTTTATTTAATTAATTATTTGTATAAGTGATCATAAACGATTACGATTCATTATTAGCGTTGAGCAAAATAAGAGACATACAAGTACAATAATTTACATTTAAGAAGAAATTTGAATAGCCTTTAAAAATGATAAAGAATTTAAATGAAAAATAAAATACAATTATTTTTACTCATTGGACCTTTTTTACATTTTGCGAGTGTAAACATACATATACATACTGATTAAGGACGTAATGTTTAATAATTTATAAAAAATATTTTTTGTAAATAATTTTATATATTTTTATTTTTATAATTATTTATTTATGTAGTTTATTATGACTAAACAATCTAACCAATTAAAAAGAAACACACGCATAAGTCCCGCCCATTTAAATTTGTATAGCAGTTATATTTGTTTTGCACTTTAATTAATAATTATTTTTAAATTAATAAGTATCCCATCAAAAAAAAACAAGTGGCCATTTTAGTCATTTTCTTTTTTAAATTTAATCAAAAGTGTTATTATTTAGCTACAAGACATTTATATCTACAAGAGTTTCATGTTAAAATTTAAGTAATAAATGTTAAAAATGATTTATTGTTGCAAATACTCACAAATTAACTGGTTTGTGTTGACAGAGGTAGACTAGAGAGAGAACAAAAGTGTGTTAGTAAGTCAGTTATCCAAGAGATTTCTGAACAGTCCATTTAATGATGAAAATATAACAGATGTGTGACGTTTACAAGGTTTTTTGTCCAACTAAATTTAATTCCTTTGGTCCTTTGTTATAAGGGTTACATATGGCCAGCACAATAACTGACAGACCTGGTAACGAGGCAATGATGATTATCTTAATGTGATTACTTAGGTTAGAGATTATAGCACAGAGGAAAACATTTATACGGAAAAGGTGTACAAAAACAAAACATACACATACTCAGGTGGGGACATCTTGGCTGAGGCCACATCTTTGAGAAAATCATTGTTGAGAGCTTGTTCTGCAGTGCAGCGTATGCTCGGGTCCAACGCTAACATATAGTCAAACAAATCCATGGCAACGGAGCAAGACCTTTATGTCTACAAGAGTTTAATGTTAATATTTAAATAATAAGTGTTCAAAAGATTTACTGTACTCACACAATAAATGTTTTCTGTTGACTGTAATAATACATATCAAAGCTGACAAAGGTGTGTGTAAATATGATGTGCATAAGAAAAAAATAATCCATAATACATTGTTGGCATTTCTTTAATAAACAATTGCCAAAGGGGAAAAAAAAGTCTTATTACAAAAAAAGACATTGTTGCTCATTTCCTCGATCGGTTAAATGTCTCTTTACTCTAAATTTTACAATGGCTATAGACAAGAGCTGGTGGGGAACCGGTGAGAAAACACAGCTTTGATCCGATCACTTTTTCAGTAGACACCAACTCCAATGAGCTTAATCACACAAGTGCTAGCAGTCTCTCTGAAGTCTTTAAACAGTCCCTCCAGTAAACTGAATCGTGTGACAGAGCCCATAATCATCAAATCATTGGGAGAAAATAAATCTAACCGAGAAAAAAAAGAAAACAACTTACATTAACTGGTCATTTCAACATGTGCAGATACAGCACATTCACACTTGTGTTTGTTTCCACCTACTTTATCCAGTAGTGCAAAACATTGTAATACTAGTCTGTCCTTGGGTAATTAAAGAAAACACTAAGGTACAGGTCATAAAAACACTTACCCTGGCATGGTAAATGCACACTCAAAAAAGGTACAATTTTAATTTAAAAGACAGCAGTAGAATAAGATTACAAAATCAGCTGGAGGGAAAACGAAAACAGCTCTATGAAATGGTATGAGCGGGAAATTAAAAATTCCCCTCCCAATGCAGTTCGTCCCTCCAGTTGTAACCCAGGCTGTTACGTCAGTGCCCCTCCCTATTAGAAATATTACAAATTGAGTGAGCTTTCAGACCACTTAGTGCTGGCTTAAGGGCGTCTGCATGCGTCTTTTAAAGTCTTTGTTTTCTGAGGCGCTCAATGTTAGTAGGTTTAACATCGTCCTGCTTCCGAGTCAATCAAAACGGGAGTCCTCTGCCCCTTAGTGCCGCTGTGTTCACATGGGGAACGTACCCGAGCGGAAGGGGTGGCGCCCCTGATTGGGATGGCGAAGTCCAGGCTTGGCCAGGAGGGGGTGGGGGTATGGAAGGAGGCGGGGGCCCTGGGCCCACAGGCAGTGGGCTGTGATTGTACTCGAAGCGATGGTCCTTGTCACCACTGAAAACCAAACTGCCGCCTCCACCGGCACTTCTACCAGCTACCGTCCTGGCCGCACCGCCGTGAGAAAAGGTCTCTGGGGCGAGAGGTGGGTGAGAGGGCATTCCTCCCCCCATCATGTGGCCGAGGTAGCTATCTGCAAAGCCTGCGTGGGGAAAGGGTGGAGGTGGCCGGCTATAGTCTGCCCCGTACCCGGGTCCCTCTGTGGGTCTGGGTGGGGGTGGATAGTCAGGCTCTGGGGGTCGAGGAGCTTCTCCTGAGGGTACGGAGGGGGGCAGACTTGGCTTAGGCTCGGGGGCCTTCCGATAGTCCAGATCTGCACAGGGAGGGGGTTCTGGAGGTTCTGGGGGTCTCTGGTCCGGTGGCAGAATGGACAGAGAGTCCAAAGCTCTGGAGGATGAGCTACTCCCTTCAGTCACTGCAACAAAAGAAAAGCAGTGCAACGTTTACAATGTTTTCAAATTTCTTTGTAAATTACATATGATGTGGTTTAAAGATGCTTTCATTGCTGTTACCTGGAGATACAGGACTGGGTTCAGGTGGCAGCTTCATCTCAGGTGGCAGTGGCGGTGGCGGTGCAGAGCTTCCCCCCGCAGCATTTGAGGCGGCACCTTCTGCCCCCTCGAACCCGATGACCTCTCCTGCCGCACCTTGGACTTTGAGAAGTTGAGCGAGAAACATGGTGACTGCGGTCTGCGTGGCTGAGGCCGAGGGATCTCCGTCTCCCTTGCTTTGCTGCTGGGGGGTGGGCGGCGAAGGTGGCTTCGGCATGGGTGGGGTACGAGGCACTCCACCTCCTCCTGGAGGGGGCTGTGGGGGTTTGGAGACCTTGGGCAGTGGAGGAGGTTCCGGTGGTCTTTCGGACTCCAACGGGGCAGGGGGCAAAGCCTTGGTAAGCTGCTGTAGCGTCTCTGGGTTCATTTTAGAACCCATGGTCTGGGCAAACTGGGCAGAACCCACTGGGGCGCTCTTGGACTGGAAGAGGTTCAAGAGTACAGCCAGCTGTTCTTGAGTCAGTTGAGAGTTGGGAGCTTTGGGGTCTACAAGAGAGATGACAAGAGAGACTTATTACAGTAGGAAACTTGATCCGTTTCACTTTCAATTCAAGGCGTTTCCTTCAACGACACATACATGCAAAGGGAAGCAGGTGGGGGTATCAGTAACCAATCAGTTAGAAGCTTTAAGTCCAAGGGTCAATTTCTGCATCAGCAAACTTTGACCAATACTGGCTAGTTAGTGCTAGATAAGTCATGGCTTGACAATTTCTATTTTCAAAAAACTTCCATGTTTTGCACAATATGAGGGTGCTAAAGTTATAACATTCTGTTTCTTATTAATGTTTCTTACACACACTACACAGAAGGGTTATAAAAAAATGCAAGCATACATTTCTATTAATCTAACTACTGCCAATCTACAGTGTACATGTACAAGTATTATTTGAACACAATGACCAAATGTAGGAGAAATACTATCAGAAGAGCATTTTTTCTGCTGTTCTTACCCAACAATGCTGCAGCGCTCTGACCTTTGTGTCCTCCAGCAGCAGGGAAGCCCTGCGGCGTGTTACTGCGGCTATCGTCTAGTCCCAGCTCCTTCCGAGGGGCTTTGGGGGCGGTCAGTTCTTCCGGCATCTGCTTCTGTCTGCGCCGTTTCTTACTCCACAGTTCATGGCAGTCCTGCCACAGAGGGAGACTAGAGAAAAAAACAAGAAGGAATGTCAGATTAGGCCATAGAGAATAAAAGTAAATCATCCAAGTGATTCCTGAATAGGCGTTTCGTCAATGTTACATTAATGTGATGGATTATAAGACGATTAATCAACATGCATTTTAAGTTAGTATGATAATAAGAAGTGTACAAAAACAAAACAAGATACACATACTCGGGTGGGGGCATCTTGGCTGGGTCCACATCTTTGAGGAAATCGCTGTTAAGAGCTTGTTCTGCAGTGCAGCGCTTGCTCGGGTCCAACGCTAACATATGATCGAACAAATCCAGGGCCATCAGAGGAATACTGAAACACAAACAAACAGTCACTGGAAAGAAATTATTGACATTGATCATTAGGCGTGTTAAAACAATGCTGCTCTATTGTCATTGTGTTGACATTCACGTAAGCCACCAGTGAGTAACTGGTATTACCAGTAAATAATTACTGGTGGGAAAAGGATTTTCTCTGACACACCTCAATCCAGAAAGCCAGGGCTCAATTGAACAATTATTGTGGAAGCAAATTAGTACTAATCATAACTTGAATATTGACTTTATAATTTAGATTATATACTGTGTAATGCCAATAGCAGCCTGAAATACAAACTCAAGACACATCCTTTCCATCTTTTTATTGTATTAGCAATGTAAAAGCTTTATGTCTTTGTCAGCAAGTGAATGAGAAAAAAACATTTGCATTCATTTTGCCCATGCAGTACTTGTATCACATTATGACAGATTATTACAGATTGAGCATAAACAAAATACTAGCATATTCCCTTTGTTAATGTAGCAAGCTGTCATCTGAGCCATTGAAACAGACTAAACAGGTTTCATTTATTTCCGATTACTCACAAAGCAAACTCTTCCCTCAGCCTTCGCCGGTACTGTTTCTTTGGTTTCATGGTGTTGAAGTAGGGCAGCTTAATCACATCTGGCCACACGGCAGGACAAGGGCTGCCACAAATACGACTGGATTGGACACAGTTAAATAGGTTAGTTAAAGAGATTTTTAAATAAAAAGTTTCTGATCAACCAGACAAAAATCAAATAATCATTGTAACCTTATCAGCTCTAGCTGTGCCAGCTCCTGGTTGGCTTGAAATATGGGCTTCTTGGTAAAAAGCTCTCCCAGAATGCACCTGTGTGACACAATGTTTTAAAACCTCAAGCAGGTGAAGACTGGACTTTTTACACTATTAATAGAATCGCATTTGTGAACCGCTTCCCTACCCGCAGCTCCATACGTCAATGGCGGGCGTGTATCTCTCTTCTCCTAGCAGCAGTTCGGGTGGGCGGTACCAGAGAGTGATCACCTTATTGGTGTATGGCCGACTGGAGAATGTACAAGACATGTCAGGGTTTGCACTACTAACAGCTGGTTACTTGCTGAATCAAGTCTGGATGTTCCTAATGGTGAGTACATACCTCTCTTCAGAGTTATACAGTCGAGCCAATCCAAAATCTGCCAGCTTTATCTCACCCCTGACGGACAACACAAATTATAAATATAAATTAGATTCCTGTAAAGTTAAGTCTAAACAAGTGTCAAAAAGGTTTGCAGAGCACTGACTTGTTATTGAGCAGGATGTTGGAGCACTTGATGTCCCTGTGCAGGAAGTTCTTCTTGTGGCAGTAATCGAGTCCTTCCAAAAGCTGTCTCATGAAAGATTTGATGTGACTCTCATTGAAATGGACAAGACCAGACTCCAGAAGTCCCATCAGATCATGGTCCATGTACTCAAACACCAGATAGAATGCCCCTATTCAAATATAACACAACCATTAGGCTGTGGTCAAAATTAAATGGAACTCCACCAAGAAACACAAGGTCATCTGTATACAATACCTTTATCATTCTTAAAGTCTAAGGCATCTTCTTTATCAGTGACTATCTCCTTCATGTTAATGATGCTCTTGTGGTTGAGCTGCCGCAAGATTTTGATCTCCCTGATGGCTGTGATGGGAAAACCCTCCTTCTCGTTGTCCAGACGGACCTTTTTTAGAGCCACCAACTCAGCTGAACAAGCAAAACCAGAAAGATCTTTTAGCTATAAGTCATTTTTTCAAATGTGTTCTGAAAAACTTTACTAACAATTGTAAGAACAGAAACTCATTACTCTGATTAAGATCACCATGAGACTGAGCAATGAGATACAAGACTGCTATTCTTAGCGTCACATTTACATAATCTATACTTTAAAAACACACTTACCAGTATCTTTGTCCTTGGCTTTGTACACCTGCCCGTAAGTACCTTCTCCAGTGATCCCAATGATTTCAAACTTATCAACACACCGTTTTCCCCAGTCAATCTCAGTCTCTTTGATTTCTCCAAAGCGGGGACCACAAATTCTGTAACCATAACACTTATTTTATGATCCAATTTTAAATAATAATAAACATTAGACATTATTTCAGCTGGATAAAACAGGAGTGTTCAATAACAATGTTGTGGAGTTTTTGTATTAAAGACAACATACTTTGGTCTCTTTCGCTGAATGGGGGTCTTTTTCTCATCTGGTGGGCTAGGTGGTGAACCCGACGTGACTCCCGGGAGCTCTGGTGGAAGTGGCAGATCAGTGAGAAGATGACGGGGTTTCCTTTCTGGTTTCTTCTTCCCTGAGGGAGCTGATGAGGAGTCCTTCAAACTAATAATTTAAAGGTACAGAGACATCACAAAAACGTTAGGAACAGTGACAAAAGCAATAATTAGAATATATGAATGGTGTGCCTAAAAATATTTATTAAATATCTAAATTATTTTACACAGAGGTTCAAAATAATAAAAATCACCTGTCACTTCCATCCACATGATCAAGGTGATTGGGTGCCGGTGGCAGAGAGGAGGCTACAGCAGGAGCAACTGCCTTCTCTTTCTCCTTCTCCTTAACCTGCATGGACTGTCCTCCTTTCTTCTTCTCCTCCTTCACCTTGCCTTCTTTGCTGGACAGTGGAGCCTCTGAACTCCTCTTGACAGGTCTATCCACCGGGGATTGTGGTTGGCTTGACACCGGAGTTCTGGGGCCTTTCTCAGAAATAGGCGGTGGTGAGGGGGGTCTGGTCTTCTTGGCCGAGTGGTTGGTGATGGGGCTGGGCTGGGGCGGACAGGAAGAGGATGACGAACCCTTGGTGGGGGTGGATGCGTTGCTGGAGTTTTTGACACGGGCGGCCTCGGCAGCTTTAGCTTTCTTCTGCTTGCTGAGCTCGGCGGCCAGGCTGCTCTTGAGAGTCAGCGTGCTGGGGGAAAGACTGGAGGGCCGGCTGCGGGAACGTGAGTGACGGTGACGGCTGCGTGAGCGAGAATGACGTGAAGATTGATACGGGCTTCGGCTGCGTGATTTTCCCGTCCTCCTGAGAAACAGTCACCAACAAACAATGAATATAAGAAAAATCTGAATAAAGTTATGTCAAGCAGTCCATAGGACTAAATGTGAATAAAGTCTATAAAGCAAATACAACTTCAGCAAATACAAGACAATATATATAAATATTTAACTACATCATAAAAATAACAAAACAGCATACGGTTTGAAATAATAGCAATTACAATCTATTCTAATATAATATTTAGTAGAAGGTCTTTTTAAATATCCTAGGTGTCCAACACTATATTTTGGTGTTTCTTTAACACTAAAACTTGTTTGTGATAATGCTTGTAAATGTGATAATGTTTGTGCAAAATGTAATTTGTTATTAGAAAACAAGAAAACCCTTAAGCTTTTACATAGCTTTAGAAGACAAGACATAGGTAAAAAGTCAAATAAATTAGTTTTATTATACCTCAAAGATATCAAAAAATATGTTACAATGTCTTAACAAGTGATCTAGAGGTATTGAGTTGCAAAGCAATGATACAGAATGCAGTATTATGTCTGACAGCTACAGAAATTTAGACTGTTTATACCAATTGAGCTTTAACAAATGAATAAAAGGATATCTGCCCTTTCACCAGAATTGACCATCAACATAAGCAGCAAAAACAAAACTAACTGCATTGAACTGCATTGTTTGCTGTAGCATTGAACTTTGCTGCCTTTTTTCCATACACTCCCTCTGCTGTTTGCTACTTTAATCATTGAACAGCCAGGTGAAAAGAACGCAGTGACATACTAAATGACTAAGAAGCAAATTAAGCGGAGCAACTTTATTTCCATAGGCTGATTCAAAGTAAGATTATGCTTATCTAGTTTGTTATTACAAACAATATGCCATTTAGGTGCTCATACACAGTGATGATGTTTTTTTTATAGACAGTGTCTACCTGGTGCAGTGAGATATGTGTGCTAAAACACTTACAACTTCTTCAAATATTTTAATTCTTTTCCTGCAGAAACAGGTTGTCTTACACTTAAAAGCTAACCCTTAGCAATTGAGGTGATGTTTTATGAATCACTGGGTCTGTGAGTCAGGGATCTTCATAAATCCATGTCTATACAAAACAAAAGGGCACATAAAACCTCTTCAAGTCTATGATATTGTACTGTTGTAAACCTGTAATGTTGTACTGATATTTGTCTAATGGTTTTGTCTATAACTCCCTAGCCAGCAGCAATGACAAGTGCTGCTATACAAGACGTGTGCTATTAAAAAGTCAAATAACAAGTCATGATAACTTGGAGTTAATTTTAGCTGTTTTTCATTATAAAACACTAGAGTTAAATGTAAACAAAATGTAAATATAAATGTATTACTCCTATCTAATCCATGTAAAATGTAATAAATTTTAATATTCCATGCTCTATATTGTTTACACGAGTTCATGTTTTAATAGTAGCTAATAATCTCAGGTCAGGGTGTTTGTGTTTAGCTAAGTATAAATGCTGTCTTCAGTGATGGTACTATATTAAACAAAGACCAACTTCTTACATTTTATGAATAATTGCACTTAAAGAGCACAAACACACAGATAATACAAACAGGTTCTAAAGGAAAAAGTCAACTTCAACAGTCACCATTTGACCTTCAGCGTTCAGTAGGGAGAGACACCGACATGTAATAAAGATGGAAGTTTCAACCTCCAGTTTGTTGCTCAACCTCCTGCTGTAAAGCCAGACTCACGTGAGTCCAACCAATGGGCGCCACGTGTGTTGGTCATTTTTAATTCAAGTTGAATAACAGTGGGTGGAGAGACAATTTTAAAGTAAAGTAAAACAAATAAATCAATAACGCGTTTTACAATCCCGTCCCAACACTTTTTGACAGTTCGAAAAGCTAAAAACAGATACAGTTTTTCAACCAAAGACCTTTACGAGCAGCGTGACGAACTCCACAACCACTTACTGCGTTTATAACAGTCGCAAAATAACACTACAGTACAACTAATGCTCACTAAAATGTTCATGATAAAGAGTTTTTATTATGAAAAACTAAATATAGGGACAAGAATAACATGTTTAGACACGTTTTAAGGTATAACTTTAGAAGGCCTTGATGCTGAACGTCAGACGTATGCGTATGCGAACGTATGCGACACGTGCAAATCATACTAACAAAACTAACAACACGTGTTGTTTCATATTATATGGATTTGAATTTGTTGGTAAAAAATAAGCTTGTCCCATACCACAAACTGCCATTAAAAACGCAAAGCTCTCCGTCACAATGTAACAGTTTCTACGAGATACAATGTATATTCCAACTGTCAAAATTACCATTAAAATTATTAGCATAATCTGGTAAATCCGTAATAAATTGAGATTGGACTGTATCAGCAAATATTTTTCTTGAAACATTGTTTTATTTAATGTGGTTTCATGGTGGTTATTACAGATATTGCAGTACTAACTAGAAGTATAATAAAACTATTGTTACCCTTACAGTCAAATACAAAATACACCCTAGAAAACCAAAAAAAAGCCTAAAACACTAGTGTTGATTTCTTACCTGATGTCTGGACTGGGGCTCCTGGAGCGTCTGCGCTGGCCGTAGGGGCTGGAGATGAACTCTCCCTGCTCGTAGGGGCTGTGTCGGCCGTAGCTCGGAGACCTGCGCCAGTACGGGCTGGACGGGGACCGTTTCCTCTTACTGCTCGAGTACGAAGTGGGTGACTTGGACACGTTATAAGCACCGTACGATTCTGAATCTCGACCGTAGTACGTCGAGTTAGGAGAGGCTCTCCTGGGGCTTCTCCTGGAAATAAACGGGTAGTTTGTATTAGGGGACTGGTATCCATAGGAATATGATGCCCCGTAAGGACTATCCGCCGCTTTGAAGCTTGGACTGCTTCTCTTGTGGGTCCTGAGTTCGTCCCAGTCCTCCCTGTAGGCTTGTGGCGTTTCCCTATAGGCAGAAGGAGGATCTTTCTCCGCTTTAGATTTGTTTTTGTGTCGCTTCGACTCCTTCTTGTCAGTTTGAGACGGCGCTGATGATAGCTTCCTCCCGTTGCTGTCATGATTTCTCACGCCGCTTCGGGACTTGGAAGCCGAGTCCCGCTCCCGGCTGGATCGCTCCTTCCTCTTCATCTCCTTCTCCTGCCTGGCTTTCCCTGCCGACACCCCGCCATCAACTCTCCTCGCATAGGAGGAATTGTGGTCTCTTCTGCTTTTCCTCTCCGGCGTGGCGGCTCCACCGAAGTTGGGGTCCTGAAACTCGGCTTCGCTCAGCCGGTCTACGGAGAGCGTGTCGGTTCTGGGTGACGGGCTCCCGGAGAAGCGTTCAGACTGCGAGCTCACGTCATCATACTCCACCAAAGTCCGCACATCCTCATCATAAACAACCTCTTGTTGTTGACACGACTGCTGTTGTTGCTGTCTCTCGCGGGCATGTTTGTGTTTCTTCCTCCGCGAGGAGGACGACGACGACCGCCCCTTCTCCCGGTGTCTCTCCCGGCGGCTGCCGGTCTTACTCCGTCTCTCCTCTCTCTGACTTCTTTGTGCCGTTGGGCTTCTCCCCCGGCCTTCACGGGGAATAATCTCCGGGTTAGGCATCTAATCTTCCACTTGAATCACTCTGAAATGCGTGTGTTTCAGTCCCCGGCAAACAAAGCAAAACATTTGAAACCCACTTTTAGCTACTATAGCACAGCTAGCTTAATAGCATCACTCTCTCTCTAACACACCGTCCGTTTTCGTTCAGATCACAACGAACCCATCGCATTTAACCCTCGTAACTCACATCAGTCGAAATAAATCCTTAAAATGGGCCACAAGTGTCAATAAAAGGCTCGGCGATGCCGGCTCATATAATCCAGCTCCGCGCATATGATGAAAAGATTTTGTTAGCCAGCCTGTGCTAACTTAGCCAATCATCCACAAAACAGCTTTTAAAGAATCCTCCATGACTCGGATACAGCTTGTCCCCGATAATAAGTTAAAAACGACTTGTTTTAAGCGCCTAAAAAGCTTTCCCAAAAGAAAATCCCATCAAAAACGAGAGATTAATCCACACATACTTATGCAGGGATGAAACTTCTTGACGCCCTCTCACACCGACTCACTAACAAGGAAGTAGCACGCAGGCTAGGTCAGTGTGAGGTTTACTTCAGCAGATTCCACAAAATATAGAAACGTATAAATCCTATTAAGCCCAAAAAGCTGAAGTCATGTATTCTTCGTATATGAATGTAATCTTAATTTAAGACATAAAATAAATGATCATGCTTTACTTGTAAATAAAACTCATATAAATATTCAATATATTAAACAAAAGTAACGAATCGCGCACAGGAAACCAAATGCTACCGCCAGTAGGCCTTCGCTGTTTGAGGCCTTCGTATGCAACAGTATAACCCTACAGTCCCGGAGGCTGTTTAAGGGCCACAGTCATACCGTATTTCTAGGACCCTAGTCTTTTGTGTGACAGCGCCACCTTTTGGATGATTGAAAAAAGTGAACCCAAGCTGTACCAAATCCCAAAAACTCTTATTAAGTACAAAATCTACCAAACACTAACGACCAAGTGCTGCATGCTGGGCTATTTATTAAATTAATTATTATTAATGAGCTCATTATCACGTAAAATGAAATAAAATTATATTCTATGGCCTTTGCAGTCACTAGATCTTAACCAAATATTTTTGGTTAATAAGTCTGGAGAGAACATTCATTTAAAAATAATATACTTACTGGTAAGCAAACAGCACTGATCCCCAGTGACTTTCATTGTATGGACACAAAACCACTGAGTACACACTGCCTATGCAATATCAGCCTACAGCCTAATATCACACTACTGAATGGTGCTAGCAGTGTGTTGAAAAGTGAATGTGCATATTAATAAAGAATTAAGAAGAATGTATTTTTTTCTGTTTTATTACAAAATCGTCTTTTTTTCAGTGTTTTGCAGAAACTGAAGATTACAGCTAAAGGGAAACTTTTGCCACAGCAATGATTATTGTTTCAGTATAGTCACAGCAATAAGATATCCTTACGTATATAAATCTTTATAGATTTGACTTAACATAACAGGGGTAAATAAACACATGTAAGAGAAAAAAATAAAAACATTTACAGAGAAAACATTCAAGAGAAATGCTTCAAAACAACATTATGTTAATAATGAAGGAACCTTAAATTACATTTTCATTGCTTTTAAAGCAAAAATGTTATCTATACACAGAAATGGCACTTACGCCAGTCCTTAAATAGTAAAACAGTGAACTTGTCACTATTTTACACTAAAATGTAGCCATATATTTAGCATATTTTGCATTGAAATCATAACTGTAAATGTATTTTTGTACTTGCTTCACACTGTTCAGGCCATATATGTAACAGAATACCCTTTCCCTTAATATATACCCTCAACACACACCTATTCTGCGCACATACAGTACACAAGTACACACACACACACACATACAAAGCACATAGCCTCTGTAAGCCAAATAGCACCATGACAGAAATGATTAATGAAACAGGCAAGAACACAGTTGCATCTGCTATTGTGAGCCACAAAATAAACCCTTAATACATAAAACTTCAGCAGATATAATCAACCGATACCATCATTCCACTGGCCTTTGTTGTGACATCATTAAATTTATCACAGGAGGTGGTTGAGGTCATACTTAGAACAACCACTTACAGTAACTGGTTCCCCAGTAAAACATTTTTGGCGCATTTTGTCCATCATCTTGCGGGATTTCTTTAAATACAAGCCTTACATAAAAACCATTGTGCCATAGGGATAAGTAAGGGCACTAGATTTTTTGTGGGGATGTTGCTAGAAAACCCTCAAAAGCAGCAGTTAAGGTTCTTCCATTTCACTCAAAACAATTTGTTGTGATCAACTAGAAATCTAGCATTTACTAGCATTTAATTTCTAAGAAGCAACATAGCAGAATATGGCAGAAAAATAAAGTAAGCCAGTACTCCACACACATAATTATTTGCTAATAATTAAGCACAATTAAATTAGATTTTATAAATAGCTGAAATAAAGAAACAAAACCAATAGACAAAAACAAATTAATCAGATCTGAGGACCAATATATTTTTTAAGACAATAATGCATTTATGTATGCCTGGTAATAATGGAGAGTGACTGCAAAAGCCGTCCAAACACATTTTGGATTTACACATAACATATGAAAAGCACAAGATTGTCATAGTACTAGCCTGGACCACACCCAATGTTGCTGTGACATCTTTAAGCTTCCAATAGCAAGGCAGAGAATAGATATGAAAGTTGGATTTCTCCAACAAGCTGCTTACATAGACAATACAGTGTTACAATACATCCTGTTCTACTAGCTGCCTCACTTATTCTGAAATGATCAGTCACTGAAGGGATTTGAGAGGGTGCATGTCCCACTGACAATGTACACCAAGGCATCAGGAAGTCAGAAAATTGCCAAACTGCTTCCTGATTCTGTGTTAGTCACAAATTACAAGATGAGACATTTTGCTGTTTTTAATGGTTCCCAAGTAAAGAGTTGTTTATGATTCATTTCCTTCTTTATTCTCATTGTCTGTAAAAGTCTTTGAGAGTTTTCTTTTAAGACTCTTAAAAGTTATACACAACAAATCAATAAGTTGTACCAGTAAGTGGTAAGAAGTGGTAAAGCTGTAACATTCACATGTAGGGCTAATCACTCTTTTAAGTATTGGTATCTGACATTTTATTAAAAAACATAAAACATGATTTGGACACAAGAATAAATCTGAAGCTTTTCAGATGAAGGTCACATTAAGCATTGAGCTTCAGGTCAATGTCATTGATTTGGGAGGTTAAGAGTCCTACTGAAAATCAAATGGACCTTTTCAATTCTGTAAGCAACAAACCCACATCTAAACAAATATATGTTGCAGGTCGGCAATAGGGCAAAATATAGAACATATACATATACATATGCAAATCCTAAAAGATAAAAGAAAGAAAATCAAAGAAAGAAAACCACCAAGACTATAAAATGCAACATCTTTCACGGATTCGTTTGGCCAGACTTTTCCTCTTCTTCTTTCCATTCTTTTCTTTGCTGTCCTCCATCTTCCTAGCACGAATTTCCCTCATGAGGTCAAAGAAAACCTGCAAGACCATATCAAGACTATATATTACCTTCTATATGTTACACTTTGTTATTTTAATTTATCTTTTAAATTATATGGACTATCAGTACAACATTTTTTGGTATTTATCTAATTTCAAAGATAATGTTATTGTGTTAACAATCACGTCTTAATATTAGACGTGCACTTAACATTTCTTTCCTCATTACAAACGTATAACTGCTTAACTGCTGTTATAAATATGTTACTGCTGCTTTGTATCAATGCAAATTGTAAAAAGCGCTACACAAATAAACTTGAGTTGCGAATTAAGAAAAAAAAAAAAAAAAGAGAAAGTCAATTCTTGGCTGACTGTGAACAGAGCATTTCTACTGACATCGGTAACAGAAAACCACAGATTTTAAATAGTACTCTATATATGCATTCTTAGGTGTCTATATATGCATTCTTAGGTGTCAGTGACTGCTATATTAGTCAGCACAAAATAAAATAAAAGTACTAAGTGCACTTTAACAGATGACACTCACAGATGACAATTTTGTTTTTCCATCTCATACACAAACCTTATCTACGTTGGCACGGGTCTTAGCAGATGTCTCCACGTAGCAAACGCCCCACTGATCAGCTCTGGCTTTGGCTTCATCTGCGTTCACCTGCCTCCTGTCCTCCAGATCAGACTTATTCCCCACCAGCAGGAAGGGGACGTTCTCATCTTCCTTCACCCGCAGAATCTGCTCTCTGAGTGGGAAAGTATGGATAATATTTTACATATCTGATGTAACTCAATTCCATGAACATGCATAGCTTACACTTGGTGTCAATATTGTGAGAAATCATAATTTTCTCCATAAACAGTAAAACAAATAGCAAAACTCCCTCTCGTCATGATGCTAAGGTATTGTGGGTGGTTGTTTACTGGCCCAAGAGAGCCCTCCTCCAGATCTCTATGATATTCTGCACTTTAGATAAAGAAGCTTGAGTTTCTCCTTTAGTGTAAATCTATGGGATGTTTGTTTTATCATCTGCTAAATGAAAGCAAAAGCAATAGTTGCTTGCCTCTGACTGCCACATGACTGGATGCAATTTTGTGCTAATTGAAAATATAGCTACAATCAGTAACTTTTGCCTCTCTAGTTTTAAAGTGTAAGCAGTAACAATATCAAATGCTTGCATAACCAAGAAATGAGAAGACCACTGCAAAAATGTGTTACACTTTGTCAAACATTATTTGTATTTTCACTGATATAATCAAGCAAAAACCCAGTGCATTTACAAGACCGCAATTAATTAAAGAAAATCAATGCAGCTCCTTTTAACAATCCCAGTAGTGTCTACTCTCATCAGGAGAGTTATAATTTACCTGAAATCTGCAGTTGCTGCAAAAGATTCTAGTTCAGTGATTGAGAAGACACAAAGAAATCCTTCCCCGCTGCGGAAGTAGTTATCCCGAATAGCTGCATAATCCTCCTGACCTGCTGTGTCCAGAATATCAATCTGGACTTCCTCTCCATCCAGAACCACCTTCTTTCTGTAGCTGTCAGCTTTTGTGGGCTCATAGTCTTCCACAAACTGCAAAAAGGATGACAAGATGTGTGTAATACATCAGTATTAAGTCTTGGATCAATTAAACTGATTTAAAAAAATGTTGTGATTTCCATTGGGAAAAAGATTTTTTTGTGTCTAAAAAGAATCCTCACCTCATCATACATGAACTGCAAGGTTAAAGCTGACTTTCCCACACCACCACTGCCAACCATGATCACTTTATGAAGAGCCAGAGAGTTCTGCCCTTTCGGCTTGGCTGTTGCCATGGTAACAGTCGCTATGGGGCGAGGTTGAGACAAGAGTTTGTAGTATAGTGTTTTTGACAAGGGTGGGTGAGGTGGATGAGGTCGTGAAGATGCAGGTCACTAACGTGAGGGGTCAGGGTTTAAGCTTTTTCTGAAAAGGACCATGTATCACTCCGTGAGCACCTAAAAAATTTATAAAATCTTTTTTAGATTTGTTGGCTTTGTTAGTAGTAACAGTAGTAATTTTACACGCCTGATCGTATTAAAAACGGCTGAAAACTAAATAAAAAATATTTACATAATTTATACAGGTTTCTGGTATTTCCAGATCTACTCCAAAAGGAAATATTGTATGTGTTTGCAATCTTTCATTAAAACCCAATAACATAGCATAGTCCCATCCAAAAAAGAACACAAAATATCCAGAAATATAGATTAAAAAGTGTTAGGCTAGTTGATGTTACCTAAACCGCACAATAGCTGATATTATTTTTCACATTTTTTACAACTGATCAATCCAATCAATTTTAAAATATAAAATTAATACCTACACGGTCTCCTCATTGAGTATCCAGAAGTATTTTTTTTAGAAACATGTCATATTACATAAGTAAAATGAGATGCAAATGCACATACCAAAACTTAACATCACATCCTGAAAACAAAATGCTCCGAAAACCCCTTGTTAATCATTATCTTGTTATCTCACTGCGTATAAAGAAACATTGGTTTCTTAGAAACATATTACATGCGTAAAAATGCGTAGCAAATGCCTTCTCATTTTAACTTAAAACAAATAAGTCTAAGTTATATTCTATAACAGCTGATGTATAACAATGCACATACCAGCATTACAGGAAGCCACATGTGCATATCCCGAAAAAAAACCTTGTTATCTATCGTCTTTCCTCTTCAAATATACACCATACATGCTCTTGACCATCCACACACTTTATGGCACTCAAAGCAGTGCGGAGTCAACTGGTTTTAAGAGTCTTCATAACTATTAGCCATGACAGACAAACTCTCTGCATTTGTAAACAGCTCTAATGGTGCATATAGGTTTTCAGTTATATCTGGGTGTGGTTAGAGTTTACTAGACAAAACATCTTTTCTGACAAGTCAACATACGTTACAGCACAAAACAAACATCAGGTTACAGATGTTTTGCCTTTAATCAACAGTATTTATACTCAACCCCTAGTTATCATTTAGTCAAAGAGCAAATAAATAAATACATTGTCAGTATTTAAAATAGTGATGACTGCAGATGTCACCAAATTAAAGACCAGCAAGCAACAATTGACTAATCAATGAATCCAATAAGCCCAACAGAGAAAGTCTATAGACACAGCATACATGAAAATACTACTACTAATACATACTAATGATCTAAGTAAAGGAATTATGAATTATAGCATATGTAAGCCTGGCGTATTATATTTAAATAGTATGTAAACTAGCCCTGTGTGTAGGGGTGGACATGAAATTTCTACATCTGTTTTATATATAGGCATCTATGTGGTAGATGTGAAGCCAGGGCTGGGTCTGCTCAACACAATAACACCTTTCACATACAGACAGTGACAGTCTGCAGGGTTCAGCCCATCACGAAACTCTAGACATGGGAGACATATGACTTAACCACTGCTTTACCATGTTTTATGACCATGTACTATAATAATACTTTAGTATCCTTTCTTTTAGTGCATGTGCCATGTGATTATCAGGGTAAATAAAAGTGGCATTATTCAATAGGTTGATATATTTCAACCATAATACTTCTTTGTAAGAGTCAGGCACAGTCTGCTCTCTCTCTCTCTCTCTTTCTCTCACACACATACACTAGCTGGCCGGCTAACCATCATCACATACACATTAATCTATTAGCAAACATTATAATCAGAAGATACATTAAGACACTAAAGATTTTACACATACAGGTCCTGATACTTCATATAGTTAACCAGAGCATGATCTTACCTTTGTGTCTGCTCGTTCCGCTAAAAGGTAAAGCAGAGACACAAGGACTCTTGGGAAAGGGGAAATTCCTCTTCCCTGATATCTCTCTCTCTCTCTCTCTCTCTCTCCTGTTACTGCAACCACCACATCACGAACACGGATCCAGAGCAAATGTGCCACAAACTTCACTTCCGTCAGGATTTACAGAGTGTACACGCCGGTTACTGTGATCTTTGGTGTGGCAGCAGTCAGTGTCATGGGCGTGCTGCGCTGATGATGATCCCGATAGGCGGGTCACATGGATCCGCTTCAGTTTTCCATGCAGGGAAGCGCACGCACAGCGACGGTTTGCGCATGTGCATGCGCAACACCCTCCCTATTCGTTCAGCACGAGCAGATTTGAGTCACGTCACGAGATGGGATGGTTAATGGCGGGAAATTAATTAGCACGCTGTAAAAATTTAAACGCTGACGTTTACGTAACAACATACAGTTATGTTTAAAAACATCTACTGAACTACAGTTTAAAGTCAGTTAACAAGGGACAAAATGGAGTCAGAGAGAAAAAGCGGTAAAATTAAATATACACATACAGCAACAATACAATTCACAGAAAAGAGATTAGTTGTGAAAAATAACCAGAGTTTTATTATTGTAAACAATTGTAGTAGCCATGTTTTTGCAGATTGATTACTATTTGTATTACCATAGTTTTACTGGTAATTTCATGGTGGTACCACAGTAAATTTATGATGGCTATAAGATTGTTCTGTTCTCATACAAAGTAAATTACAGTAATGTAACTATAATACTTTTAGCTTAAGTATAAATATTTAATAATGCTTTAACAACTAATAGATACATTTTTTATTATGTGTAAAACTGTAGGTCTTTTCACAATGAAGACCAAAGCTTTCATGTCTGACTTGAAGTCCAAATATGCTGATAAATCTTGGAATGAGACCATTCAGCTGGTGCGAAGATGTATGGTAAGAAACTGCCTTTATCTCATCTATTTACTTTTATGTGTATGGGCAATTCAATGTAAACCTAACATGAAAAAAGTTTTTTACTAAAGGTTTTTTATGTCAATATTTGGTGGTTTAAATACCCATGTGAGGTATCTCTGAAAGCATTTTTGTGTTTAAAGCATGTTTTTTCACAGTCAGGTAAAGTGTTCTTTGGAAGAGTCATCTCTTCTCCATTTGTTGGTATTATTGCTTCTGGTTTGTGTATTTTAATTCACAGAAACACTACAAAGTATGCTGCTTCTCAAAAATGTGTTTGTTTTTTTGTCACATACATAATGCATGTATATTTTCATTTTATGTTTGGACTCAGCAGGGCTTTAGTTAAACATAGACAGATGGTTAAATATATTTATAAATACATTCTGGGAATTTATTTTTCAATCTTTGCCTTAAAATAATTCCATAATGCAGGAACAGCCTGTATGCATTTACATTACAATGCACCTAGGACAAATAGGTTAAAGCTGGATGACATAAGGATTAATGAAGAATGAGTAAAACGAATACAGATTATTCACTCAGTTATTTATTTAGTAGAACACAAAAGGAGATTGAGTTTTGTTGAATGTTAACACAGCACGTTTCCATACAACAAAAGTACTGGGGCTGTAAAGATCCAAAGTTGTCTGAGAGAAAATGCTGCTCCTTGAAGGGAAGATGAAGTCATTTGCATGTTCGGTTAATGCCAAGTTCCTCTGAATGATGTCATGAAAACGGGTCATGGTTAGGCCAACTAGTCACGACTACCTTAGGTCACATAGGAGATTGTTTTCTTGGTATGCAGATTGCTTGCCATTATGTCTATGCACAACTTCCTAAATCTACTCCAGATGTGGATTTACAGCAAAACTAAATAGTACTGTGCCAAAATATGCAACGACTGGTCCCTATCCAGAAAATGAAATATGACCAAATCTGTGTTTATTCTGTGCAGCTGGAAGGTGCATAATAATTCTTGTTAGTTTAAAGTTGCATGCTACACTTGTGTCTGAGAAGCCAATGGCTTGTCTTCCCTGGGCGTGCTTTTTCTGGGATTTTCAAAACGTCTCTGTTTTCATGCGGGTCCTAGCAAAAAACAAATACAGAATAATTTTCTCTTTATAGGAAAAAACAAAGGCGGATAACAGAGTTTGTGAGCCAATCGCAAAATGTCTTCAGAAGATCAATGAAGCACTTAACGGTAAGCATAGCCTTTATAGCCAAATGCGAGCTAAGAATGAAAGCCTAACATAGTTATGTGAATAAAAATGTCCACTTCAACTTTTGTCTGCAGTGTCCTCCCTGACAGCCATGGTGTCCAGGCTGGAGATGATTGCCAAACAGAAAGGGTTTGCACTTTTCACACATAGAGACATGAGATCTTGCACTCGGACTACATAAATTCAATAATATCCATGCATTAACAGTACAGAAAGTGTCTAATGACCCTGAGCCATGCTTTAAAAACTCTATATAGTAAGATTTTACTATTTTACATCTGTTCTGACTGTGTGTCACACATCACCTGACCTGACCCCTGTATAAATTGTCATACCTTCATTTGACGTAGTATTGCATCACTGGTACAGCCATTAAAATGACAGTGTACATGTGTCTGCATCTCGTATTTCTAAGCTGAAAACTCTTCTGGTGTTTGTAGGTTAGGTTCACACTTAAGCCCCACAGAGACTGTGTGTTACCTGACAGCAGACCTGTTTTACGTTGAGGTGGTGCTGCTGCCGGGAGGAGGTGTGGAAGATGTGAGGGTGGCCCATCACGGTGAAGCTCCTGTGGTGAGACAAGTGTTCATGAGCTTGTTAAAAATGCTGTAAACTTTGGGTGCTTGTCTGTCATATGTCTTTGTTTGTTTGTTTTAAGTCAAGTCCATCATTCCTTCAGTTGTTGAGGTAAGAACATTTCTTAATCTATGGATTGCTTTATCTACCATGCAATTTAAATTAAATGTTGAAATGTTTACCAAGTGCTTCATCCACACAGGATGAAAACATTTCAAGAGTTCTCTCTGAAGTTGGAGGACCTTGCCTCTTTCTACAATATACCAGGAGAAAGGTATTGCCTTGTTTAATGGATTAATTTATTACTGCTGCTAAAATTCCAGTAGTTAAATATATCCTCTTCTAGTGATGTCAAGATTAAAATCTACACTGCCCTTCAGCATCTTGAAAGTGATCTCATCAAGATATCTCACTTACCAAGGTGCAAGCATTTGAACTGTTTGAGGATAAAAACATCTATGGTCATATAATTCAATAAGCACAAGACAAGATCATAGTCTATAATTTCATTTTTAGATCATTAAAAGAAAGAGATCTTCATGTTGACCTCATTCTCAATGGCAGAATTGGGAACGTACAGCCAGGCACAGATGGTGAGCATGGGAGAAAACGTGTGGCTAACTGGATTAGTGTGTTTTGTGTGAAATATCAAATCGTTGTTTCCTTCTCTGACTCACAGGAACACCTATGAAAATAGAATACTATATAAGTCCATTAGACATTCTGATGAGGTTGTCAAACACAGGTAGTTAAAACGCTTTATAACATCATCAATATTAATTTGGTGTTATGCAGACTAGAGCCTTATGCTTGCATAGCTATTGAATTTCATACAGGTGAGGTTGGCCAGGTTGCCTTGGTAACAGTGGGAAGTAGTGACACCTTACACATGCTGCAGATGGAGTCGCTAATCTCCTCTCCACCACAGGTCGACTTGTATGGGTGAGTAATAGTGTGTTTTATACGAATGATCCTTCGATCAGGTATTATGATTGGATAACTTTGCAGTTTATTTAATTTGTACATTGCATATTCACTGTGACATTCACTGTTAGGTTAATCAGAATAATGAGTACTTTGACCAAATTCAGATTTATTAAAGGGATACTAGTTACCCAAAAATAACAACGATCATTTACTCAACCATATGTCAACCTGTATGACTTATTGTCTTTTGTGTTTTACAGAAGAATATATTTGAAGAAATGTCTCTGGTTTTAGAGACATTGTCCATACAATGGAATTAAATGGTGCCAGTGTTCTTCAAAATGTCTTTTGTGTTTTGCAATAGAAAAAAGTCAACAGTGTAAAATGGTTTGTGTGATAGATTTCCATTGTTTAAGCCGCTCAGCGAGTCCTGCTCCACATCACTCCCAGCTACTTTTCTCCTCAAACTACAGCCACCATTGCCAATGCTCAGCTCCTTTATTGAGAAAATAGGCAAAATAACAGGTGTGTTATACAATGAGATTTCTAAAACCTCTATTATTAATTTTTACTAAGCTTAAAACTGATATAAAGCAAAGTAATTCCTAACCTTGTGTGTCTATATTAATAATCAAAGTCTCTCAACTTAAATTGGTACTGTGCAGATGGTGTTGTACCAGAGAAACACCTGCAGATGGAGCCTCTATCACAGCTTCTCATGAAGACCAGCACAATGCCAAACTCCAAAACATCCTGGCCAGAGGAAGTTCAGTTCATTGTGGTTTGTTTATGTAATTCTTTTACTAAAAAACATATTAGTTGTGAAGGTTTTGTATAGCAAAGAGAGCTTACTGTAATATCCACAACTGTTTTGTGAGGTACTAGCTGCTGTTGGTCTTGAGTTGTACTCATCATTCTTTGCTGCTAGCACATTGTTTCTTTTGAGACGGCAGACGACATCATTCATTAAATGCTCAGGTCTGTTCTGTCTTATTTACCTTGGTTGCTTGCTTTTCATGTTTCTCAGTCATTGCCGGCCTCAGAATACCACAGTTATGTTTTCTCTGGGGCCGAATGGGACCACGAGTCATGGAAAGGCGCCCTAATTCACACCGTCCCTTTCAATCACCCCGGCCATGTCCCTGCATTACTGGATACCCTTCGCCATCAGTCTGCCATCAATGTCCTGCTGGCAAGCTGTTTCAGTAACCACAGGCACCACATAGGTTAATTAATACTTATTCATGCGTTCATCTGTTGGTAGACTGGCAACACATTCTCTTTGCTTTCTCATACACAATTACTGTAATTTTAAGATGGAGGCTTCTTACTATTAATATAGATGCTGACTTACCATATGACCTGAAATGCGAGGTCCTTCCAGAATCAGACCACTGCCTCTCTGTTACATTCAACCTCCAGGGTAGCGACCACCTGGCTGTTCGTAAGGACCTTTACATATTCCATCTGTATTGCATTTAAGAAAGAAAGTATGAAAAAAAAATGAATACATTGGCAGCTAAAGAAAAGCCATATTCTAAATCTATTTTGTAAAAAATTTTTTTAAACAAATAGTGCTAAACTACATCACAGCAAATAAAACGGAATGAATGGAAAGTGACAAAATGAACACAATAAAAATTTTCCATGTATTTTTGTCATCTTGTCATATTATTTTCTGCAGTTTTGGTGATGGTGGTGGATTCTCGTCAGGCGAGGTGCAGATTCCTGATGCCTGACTTTGTGGATCATAATCTTAATGACTACATATCCAGAGTCCTCATGCGGTACGTCATTATTTTATTATCTTCATCATTACTTATTGCTCATGCTCACAAATTATGTACAAAGAAAAAACCATCAAATCGGTCATTCAAGAGAACTGCTATATGGGTGCATTTGAGAAAGGGCATTAAATGTAAGAAAAATGTTTTTGTAAAAGTAACGTATTAATGTGAAAGATCGTTTAACTAAAACCAAAGAAACAGTTTTGCAAAAAAAATACAATTTTACAGTACATAGATTTTATAATAGTCTTGGATATGGAGTAACTGAATCAGTCCATTAAAATCGAGTGTTTTTCCTTTCCAGATGCATGTCCGTTCCAATAACAATAAGAGCCATTCGCAGGAAGGTGGCTGGTATGATGGTCAATCCCTCATCTGTGGCTAACCCAGAGTACACTTCTGAAATACAGAGTGATGTTTTAACAACTCCTGTCTATCATGATGAATCTGGTCCTGACATCATACCTGCTGTGTATCCATCTGCCTCGCATAAGGCTGTTGTGGAGAATAGCCATCCTGCAGGCTACTATGCTATGTCTGTTTCTTCTGCCCCAGTGGCTGATAATGCAAATACAGATGCTGTTGCTAACCCTTCCCCTTGTGCTTCTCTGGGTGTCTATTCGCACTGGGTGACCAGTGAAGTTTCTGCAGAGCTTCTATAGAGGGCTTTTACTATAGATATTTTAAGTTATTTCTTGCACACTTTGTTTTTACAAAAATTGTAAATAAAGGTGTTTTTAAAGCGGTAATATAATGTGCCACTTAGATTTTACCTGTTATACTCTCATAACGTGCAATTAAAAGGATTTCTTAACGGTCTTATTTATGATTAAGCAATGCACATTACTACAAAATAACAAAACTAAATTGTGCTCATAAACATGCATCATAATGTAAAACTTGTTAAACTGTTTCTCTAAAACAACTTTTTAGAGGTTTTCTTTTTAGCTGACACCACCGAAGCTATGGCTTGATGTTAACCAATAGCGAAATGGTTACTTTGGAAGGGTTTAGTGCATGTTAATATTAATTAAAATATTAGTAATAAAGGTGGAGACAATACTAGCATATAATAAATTTTATGCCTTTAAGATGTGTTAATATGTACTTGAGGGTGCAAAACAATTTATGGTCAAGATATCTTAAAAACCTTTTAAATATCTGACTCTTAAACACCACATTTTGTGTTTGTATAATGATTATAATTAAAATAATTTCAAGTTATTTCCTTTTTTTATTTAAATAGCTTTCTTTACCGCATCTCGTGCCGCTTGCTCAAGGGTTGCATTCTGTTGTGTTTCCACATGCATGCCTGTGTTCCCGTCTGCGTCAACAGAAGCCCAAAGACAGGAAGTAGATAGCGTTCTTGGGTTGCATACCACTGAAGCAGAGCGTTTGGCTGTAAAGGCTTTCTGGGGCTTGGCATTTGACCCCAGTCCAGACAGAACAATCCACAGATTGGTACCATGCAAGCCAAACAAACCACTCAAAAGTAGACCGTTTTCTCAAACTCACTTCCAAGAAAAATAACTAACAACAGCCATGAACATTCAGATTCAGATGTTTATAGAAATTTGTGGTTTAGGCTCATCTGCCCAAAAAGTCCAAACCACTTTTCAATAAATGTCTGGAGATTATTTGTTTTGAGGCTAGTCGCCCTAATCAAGATCGATATTTCTTGAAGTGATATATGTTGACTGTTAAAATAATACACGTCCAGCCACCCAGGGTCACCAGCACAATCGCAATGTCAGCACATTCAAACAATAAGGAATTGTATTGTCACTACAACATGAAGGTCATGGGTATTTACTAACTGATGGGAGTTTCAAGGAAGTAATCCTTGGACAAAAATACCCTTGTGTATGATTCCTGTTTTGTTCAGTGTAAAAGGCTTCCGTTAATAGTCCCAAACCGCTTTTATACTACACAGGATGTCTATTTAACTAACAATAGGAAAGACGGTAAGCATGCAGGATAGTTTGGTTCAGAGATCAGGAGACAATCTGTGGAAAACCTGTCCTGCCAACACATTAATGCATTAAGGTAAGTCACCGAAATTTTAACGTATACAGCCCGGTTACAAGTTATGTTGATATCTCTGATAAAAGATACAATACAAGTTCAAATGGTTTCTATTACATACACTGTACCATTATTAACCATCAGCTAACTGGCTGTGGGTCTTGCTCCAGTAGGACTTCACCAGTCCACCAGTAGTTAACATGCCACCACTAGAGCACAGCACGTGCAGTACCCATAAAACGTTTACACACGATTCACAAAATGTTTCTAATTATCTTAAAAATCTTTTAATTAGAAGTATGTTTCAATGAATACAATTCAAAAATAATGAATAAAGGCTTTCAAGGTTGTTGTATTCTAACTGTATTTTGCAATAACAAACTGATTGTCTCTTTAAAGGTGGTCCAGCCCCTTCATCCCTCACATACTCTCAGCGTGTTTAGTTTCTCTTCAGTCGGCTCGTGCACATTCGCTCTGCCTGACGTGTGCTTCAAATAACGCGCTTTTTTTTGGGAGACTCTTGTGGGTTTTCGGATGGATAAAATGGATAACGCACTTTCTTCTTTTTGAGGTGGCATCGTAAAGCACACGGTCATTCGCGCGTGATGGAGTTATGCTTGATCTGCTCGCTGTATTCTCGTGTAAGATTATAGAGATGTTATTGTGAGGAGAGACTATGCGCTCTTCACGATGGGTGCGAACAATGGCAAACAGTATGGAAGTGAAGGTATGTAAGTCTTATCATCATAAACAACTTATTTAAACGACGTGTGTAATGTTGCCTGTGAACTTTGCATGCTACTGTACTGATTTTGGCACTCGCGAAATCATAAAAAACGCATAAAAAAGAGCATTAAAAGTAGTTCAAATTGGCACGTTTTAATGAGTATGTACAGTAATTATCAAATGCCATAAATATATCTTTATTGTTTTTGTTTGTTTGTTTACACTATAATGATAAAATAATTAAAATGAACATTGATGACACTTTTAATTTCCCTTTAAATAAAAGTGTCAGCTAAAATAATATTATCAATAGTTCATTCAACTGCATATAACTGTTTGCATAGGTAAATGTTTGAGGACTTTTGATCACGTAAATGACATATGATATTAACAAACACCTTTTTTAATGATGTACTCATAATGCAGTCAAAACAGCTGTCTGCATGTGCTCCAAAAATCCTGATGTGGTAAACCAATCAAGTGAAAACTGAAGCTGTGTGTGGTGTTGAGTAAAATGACAGCAGGTTTGGAGCTGTTCACAGTCAGGTGTCTATTTCCTTCCTAAATCTGTTGTGTCCTGCTGTGATCAGCACCTTTACTGTCTCTCTCATTTTAATGGACCATTTTATTGATCTACTTGTGTGGTTATTCAATAAGTTGGTACAAGTATTCTACAAGATGGTGCAAAGTATGTATATTTCTTTTCCTTAATCTAAGCAGGTGTTTAGTCTTATCTGTAAGTATTTGGAAAACCGAATAAAGTATTTACATTTATTTTTTGTTATATCATTTTGTTATGTGACTGTCCTAGATCTGTGACTATAACAACAGTTATGTGTTCCTTTTATTAAATTAAGAAACATATTTAGTATAAACACTTTTACTGTTTCTAACACCTGATTATTGTTGTGTATGTAAGAGTATGTGAATGATTAAAGTATTGTAAAAAAGCAAAGTGATTTTACCTGCAGTGAGGAGAACCCAAAGTGAAGTTTATGGGTCTTTCGTAACTGTTTTCTTTGGCTGGGATAATAATTTCAACTGACCAAATGTCTGAAATGTAAGTTACTCAATAATTTATCTACTGAGCAATATTACACTGTGTGCTTATACTTGTTAGTATTTAAGTAAGTGAATATGTCTGCAGTCAACAAGGATTAATCTTAACTTGTTTAGATAACATAAAAAGGATGTGGCCGCAGAAGATCAGAAAAGAGTTCAATACATAAATGTGTCAATAATAAAAAAAACATTTGGACTTTGTCTGCCTTATATGAATTTCATAAATGTGTATTTGCATTTACAGCATTCTTGACATGCATGTGCAGGAAACATATGAAAGCTTTTGAGATGTTCTTGAGACCAGAAAACACTGTCTCCCAACAGCTCATAGGGGTTTAAGCTCAAAAGGATTTACAGATGTGTGTACAGGAAACACTGTGAAATTAAACCCAATTTCTCCCCAGTTAGAACCATCGTAACAAGATCTTGCAATACATAATAAAAGCAAACATGAAGTTATGAAATATTTTTGGCTTAAATGCTTCGAAATAGAATCAAACAAAAGCATTTGTGGACTACTCTCACTAAGCCTGAAATAAAGGATGTGGAAAGTAGTGTAGCTGTTAACGGCACAATACCCGTGATTAATGAAACTGGATTTGTGCACAATGCTTGTGATTAATGAAACTGGATTTGTGCAACAACACATTGTATGTATTGTTTGGAAGGCCTTGCACTGGCTATTCTGAACTGAGAAAATAATAGAAGCAGTGACCTCAAAAAGCATTTGTACACTTGCAGATTAAAAATGCTGAAATTTCAAAAGAGATATAAGACAACAAAGTTATATTTGTTTCTAAAAAATACAACAAAACACACTTTTACATCAAAAACATTTGCAAAAGCGTTTGTTAGGTTTTTCATGCCACAACAATATGATTTGTTCATAATGTAGACAAAACATATTTGGACACTTTTTGGTTGATAGACATAAGTAAATCATGTCAGTAGTTAATGTGATAAAATACACCTGTGATTGTTTGAACACCTTTTGAAGTTTGAACCTGTTTTAAGTACAGACTCACTAAAAATCACACTTGGTCCAGTTGGTTACAATAAAGAAGGCTAGAAAAGGTCTAGCATCATTTGTTCGTAGATGCCGTCTTCTACATTGAATAATGAAACAGATAGTCTAAATACCATTTTGGGACTGCTGTGAAACTTATATTGGACTGTGAATGACTATATACCACTGCACATGTGGGAATGTGCACTTGGGACAGTGCTGCCGATTTAGTCTCCATCTGGAATACTTCAGTATTTGAAAAATCCATTAAGAGATCTAATATGACTTATGGATTAGGATCATTGGATCAAAAGCCGGACTGGCCACGCAGAACATAAGTGATGGGCCGCTTCTGAAAAGTTCTCCTTTTGACTGTCATTTCCCTATTTATATGATGGGAAATGGTTGTGCTTGGGATGGCGAAGGACCAACAGATTAATGATTATAATTTATTTTTTGGAGCACTTTTGTTTCCAGTTTGGTCAGAGAGAGTGAAAGCTTTTGGACATTTAAACTTCATTGATACAGGTGAGAGTTCAGTCAAAGTTGAGTCTGAAAGCAAAGCAGGAACATTTTCTTCAAGCTGAACTCTTCTTACCCTTTGTCACCTCGTCTCTAAAGGGCCATTCGCACGGATGCCGATTTGCAGTATGAAATTGATTTGAAGTTATTCGTTCTTAATAAGATTTGGCTTAGTGTGGGTGTGTAAAAAATTAATTTTTATTCTGTTTATTAAAGGGATAGTTCACCCAAAACTAAAAATGATGTCATAATTTTTTCACTTTGAATGACACTTTCCTTATGTCATTCAAACTCAAACACAAAAGAAGATTTTTTATAAAACGCTGGTTACCGGCACCCATTGACTTCCATTGTACCTTGTGTCCATACTATGAGATTGAATGGGTGCCATTAACCGGCAATTTGCAAAATATCTGTGTTCTGCTGAAGCAAGAAAGTCATACAGGTTTGACATGACATGAGGATGAGTAAATAAGAAAATAATTTTTATTTTGGGTCAACTATCCCTTTAAATTATTATTATAATTATTATTATTATTATTATTAATGGAACATATTTATTTTGTGGCAACCATTTAGTAAGCAATAAGTTTGTCGAGAGGCTGTGCTTACATAAATATCTATACTTCAAACCAATATTTCACACTTGGTTGCCGTACATCATTATTAGATATTACGCAAGAAGTATAGTTATAATAAAGCATAAAGCAAATCTCTTGCCAGACATTTGTGGTTATAGTTCTTAATTCTGAATAACTACACTGCTGGGTATTCTTTTGCAAAGAAGTAATACAGTTTCATCATCCAATTTGATTAAGTTGAGGACTTTAAGCTCCGCAAAACCTTTGCCTAGCAACATAATAATAACAGCATTCATTTTTGGTAGTAATTCAAGGCATTTAAAGCACATGGGGTCCCTCGCCTGGTGAGTCACATTCTGCGGGCTACAATAGCCGCGAGAGCAGATGTTCTGGCTCAGTGATGTCACCACAACATGTTGTCAGGGTGGTAACAATTTGGGCCACGTTATTCAGCTTCAGAAGGTCCAGTAAAAGAGGGAAATCACTGCTTCGGGTAGTACAGGCGTTTAACTGAGGTGATAAGAGTTCAGTGACTCATCCGACAGCTTGTTTGAAACATATCCCCACAACATCTCAGGGTGGACGTGTGTTTGCAGCATTTTACTGTATACGTGCGACGCGAAAGCATGTGTTTTTGTGTGTTTATTCTTGCAGAGATGCTCTTGTTTACAGAATGTTCAGTGTATGTGGAATGAACACTGAGCTGTACTTTCACTGAGCCACTTGTGGTTTAAGTTTATGACCTGACAGAAGATGAGCACACATGTACTTACTCATGTCCTCCCTGTAGAAACAAAGACCTTTTCAGAGAAACTCAACTTGAAATTTATGTTAAATGAAGATATAAAACCACAGCCATTTTACATGCCGATGTTTAATGGAATAATAGTTGATATCATTTACAGTAGCAGGTGGTTTACAGTAAAATTGGATGTAAAAAGTAAAAATCAGCTGTATGTTAATCTGATTAAAGTAGTTAGATTTTGGATTCTGCTCTCCAATACGGAATAGGTGTGTCTCTAAATGTCCCATCCTGAAGTGACAGTTCATGGATGAATTTATTTCACAAAAATAATTTTTTGCTGTTAATTTACTCACCCTCAGTACAAATCTACTGAAATGCTGGTTTTTCAGTAAAACTGTAGATTGTTGTTAGCTAAAACTACACAAAATTAATTAAGTTTTGTTGCTGAACTTTATGATTGTGCTGGTCCACCAAAAACCAGCCTGGGCCAACTTGGAAATGTTGTCCCTGAAAGAGGAGAATCATAATCGAGCGTGTGCTGATGATTTCAGTTCTGTATTAATTTATGTCTGGATTCCTAGATCTGTGTTCCAGGCTGTGAATGACCGCACTTTTATTACAACACCAATCCAATATTCAGATCCAGACTCGGAGCCAAACCAATGTGCACGTGTTTGAACTTATTTACCCTCTTTAAAAGCAATTAATCGACGGAAATGCGAGAAACAAGCTGTCATAAATGATGTCCACACTCTCTTGCACAGTGGCCAAAAATGTCTAAATGTATCATAAATACGTCTGTCGCAGAGGATCATAACATAACCGTAAACTCTGCCAGCGATGGAGAATCAAAGTCAGTTCTTCCATATATTGTTCCAGATGCGGATATTGTCTATTTCTCCTCTTGGCAAGCAGACGTAAACCAAAGGGTTTCGCGGTACAGTCCCGACGAGTACTGACTAATGAGTTCCCCTCAAAAAACTTTAATCACGGAAACCTCGAATCTCACTTTGGATTAGGAACAAGAGGAGTTTTCTTGCTTTCAGTATGACTGATGGGGCCAAAATGTCCGATTGCACTTTTATTGCATCTGTTATAATATTGACTTACAATGGGAACTGTTGCACCCCACCCTTCTGTGAAACTGCACACCAGTGTTCTCACACTTGAGCAGATTATAAATGCATTCAGTCGAGATAAATCTTGACCAGTGTTAAGAGGAATAACTGACTGTACTACATTTTTCAGTAGCATGACAGTAACATAGTTAATTTAAAAAAAATCATTTGCTGCTCTGGTATAAAAGCTAATTTTTAAAGCAAGCAGTGGCAACACAATCTCATGTGAAGTCATACATTTTTTACAAGGTGGCTAATTCATACGAGTTTATACAATCTAATTTTTGTTTTAGTATGATTTACCTTCTGGCCTGTGATGTTAGGGTTGTTTTTTTCTAATAATCATATTTTTCTGTACAATTTACATTGAACAAAATGATTTTTCTCTCTTATAATGATGGGAAGTCAAAGTCATTAACCTGATAACTGTCACTGCACATATTGAGCATTTACATGAAAATGCACTACAATATACAAACTTTAAATATTTGTAAAAATATTGTTAACATTTTTATATATTTTTTAATTTAGTTTAGTTTTTATGTTTATTGTTGTAAAAATGTATCAAATATTTATTCTTCAGTCTTTCCATTAATATATAGTTTGTCATGATTAGTTTAGAATTCAGCTATGAAATATTAAAGGGAAAAGTGAAATAACAAGTGCTCCATGCAGAACAGAGACAGTTAACAGGTTACAGCAAACTGGTTGGTTTAGCCAGTGGTTAGTTCAGATGATTGATATTAATTAGGTGGTTCAAAAATAAAATGTAAATGTAAACAAATATTTAGATCAACACAACTGCTTATTAGTGTGTTTTTAGTTTAGCGTTTTAGTTGTTTAGTTGACATTTTTGTTTACATTTGATGCTGTCAGGCTCATTTATTCGTATGAGACTTCATGTTGTTCCAAACCCATACGACTTTCTTCTATTTAATATGAAAGAGGAAATTGTAAAAAATGTCACGGTCGCTTATTTTAATGCATTTACAATGAATGGGGACTAAAGCTTAAAAAGGATGCAACAGCACTATAAAAGCAATACAGTCATAGTGGTCATAGCCACATTGGGCCAAACCAGCTTTGAAACACTTTTACGATCTATATAATGACAGAATTTTCATTTTAACTATTCATTTTTAGCAAGTAGCTTATTCCTTGGCAAGCTGCTCTTGACACATTAAAACATGCAATTGTATAAACAATATGTATATGCGCCGTCACGAAACGTTGTTTACTCCTTTCCTGTATTCCCAGGAAAGGGCAGTTCCAGTATCTCATCTGACGTGAGCTCCAGCACCGATCACACACCCACCAAAGCTCAGAGAAATGTGACTACCAGTGAAGGTAAAGCATATGGTCTTCATTATGAGCCTTAATGCCTGCTTAACTCTCTTTCTCGCTCTCTCTTTATGAAACGCTTAACATTTCGGAGAACCTATATGCTCCATAGATAACCTGGAAATTGAAAACAAACTCAGCATTCTCATCAAAACCCTGTGGGCCGTTTGTCTTGAGTGAGCAAAGCAGAAAAGCTGAGAAATCCCCAGGGCAGGTTAATATCTGGATATTAGCTGCATGACTGCAGTGTGTGTGGCTGTTTTTCTTAGAGGTTTCTTCTGAAATTAGGAAAACATCATCGAGATGTTTTTACTTCACGGTGGTGTGGACGTTGCCTATTGCATCCCTGTGCTGTACTATAAAAACAGCTAATAAAAAAGACAGTAAATCTGCTTATCTCTGTGTGAATTTTCCTTGGCTTATTCCTCACAGATTTTTTTGTAGCCTGCGTCCTGTAATAGTACAGGGCATTCCCAGCAGACTTATCCCACATAACAGACCAGTACAGAGTTGTTTGGTAAAATGATTTGTGCAGGCATTGTGGCTTTCCTCAATTTGACACACCGCAAGTACATTTAAAGCCTTAATTTATTATAGCAGTATATTATCAGTAAATATTTATATGTGTTATCAGTATATTAACTTAATTTATTGGTTGCATGCCCTTTTTAGTTTCATTATCGTAAATGCTGGCTATTAAACACTTGTGTATTTGGCCTGGGTAATGGGTTTAATGAACTAAGCAAACTCATTATCCTATTACAGATGAGTATATTTGTATGTTGATACAATGTTAATGAAATGTGTTCGTAGTCATCTGAATAATATCATGTAAGTGACACCCAAATATTTTCTCATAATTTACCCACCCTTAAGCTATCTCAGCTGTGACTTAATGTCTTCAATTAAACACAAATGATTAATTCTCCTCGTGGCATTGTCTTATATGGGATCCAAAATGTTGAAGCTTCAAAACGAAGCTGTTTGAAGTAAAATGATACATTTGTAAGATAAAACTGCTTGTATGCAATAAGGTATGAGAGGCTGTGCTTTACTGGCATAAACTTCTGGCATAAAGTTCTCATCTGATTTTATGGTAAACTTCAAAACAACATTTGAAGAGAATCTTGTTAAACAAGTTAGTTAAAGTAAACTGTCCACCAGTTTCAGGTTAGCTACATTAATTGGACAATATTGCTCATTTAATCTAGACGTCCCATGTCAGAATGACCTCCTGTTCCTTTTCCCACAATGATTCATTTTAAGATGTTTATCAGATTTCGGTACACAAATAAAACGCTTATGCAATGCACAAAGCTGACTGTTTTCAATTTAACAGCCAGTATCTGGTCGGGAACTACCACAGCTCTCTGGAAAGCAGTTTTCTAGCCTGGCACTGTTTTTGTTATACTATCGCACCAACTCAAAGCTCATGCCAGGGAAATCAGATCCAGCTCCACATTGTCCCTAAAATAGTGCATCTGGTGCGCATGAATTTGTACGTGTGCGAAAAGAGTGTGCCGGGTGCTAATAGAGTGTGACCTGCGATTATAGTCGGGCTCTGTTGTAGTATTTAATTTTCTTGGCTCAGACAGGTGCGACATGGAATAGCAACACATTTCACTAAGCAACGCCCAGCATTAATGAGGGCAGCGTAGTTTGTGCGAAGCCCATTGTTCTTGTGGTTCTGTCAGGGTAGTGCAAAACATGATGAAAATAAAATGTGGTTAAAGTGTGTGGTTATTAAAAGCTATGATTAGCTACTTAGACTGTGTGAAAAACATGGAAACTCTGGACCCCGGAATTTAACCAAGAAATAATGTCATCACAAAAAAGATGTGAAATGTCAAAAATACAAAAATGAGTAGTCACAGTAGATATTAGAGATAAAATGAACAATTTCTGATCATATTATGACGATGTTTTGTGCTTGCTATTTACACATCAATATTCTGACGATTTTACCTAAATAATAGTGGGAGACATAAATCATTATCGTGATTAAAATACGATTAAGCGCAAGGCCCTAAAGTTGTCTTTGGTATAAAGTTGTCTAGCCATAATACTTGACCATTCCATCATTTACATGTTTCTGGAAGAGAAAAAACGTATAAATGAATATCAGTTATCACATCCTCTATGGAATTATCTGCAGCATTGATGATTTTGTGATTCTCATATGAAGCAGAGGTTTACTAGTATTCTCAGCAAGCACACATTTTGAACACCTGCAGCCTTTGTCTGTTGTCCAATACAATCTCTACAGCATCTGGTTGTTCAGATGGAGAATAAAACCTTCTAAACCTTAGGAGATATGAACAAGTTTTTTTTCTCTAAAGAATACTATACAGTTAATAAAACTCCATTAACCCTACAAAAGATATCCAAGTATCTGAAAATGAACTTCATCTTAAAAAGAAACTCCTGTCTCTCCTTTTCAAAACTGATGCAACCCAGACAGCTTCTGAAATGCTAAATTTAGCAGTACTCCATGCTTACAAATGGCCATACATAATGAGAGAGAATTTCAAGACGTGTTCAACTCAAGTGGTTTAAATGCACACAGGCTCTAAACTCCACATTCCTCATTTGGGACGTGGTTCAAGATATACAATATAAGTTCAGTCCTGGCTCAGGAACCGTTGTCCCTGGATAGTTTTCTTTGGCTGGACCCATGTGTTTAAGGTGTGGTTTTACTACAGATTGTTCAAGGACGAACTAATAACTATGACCAGAGCTGTTGAACCCAGAATGATGATGAAGCATGTTAGTAGTTTCACTAGTTCAGACTGTAACGTTAATAAATCAACTGATGTCAGTTAATGGTGTATTCTGTGAGAAGTTTTACTTTCCTGGCTTAACTATTGCTACACTGTAAAACATTTTGAGTTGAAAAGTTTTCAATATTACATTAACGAAACTAAGGATAATTGTGCAAGTTTGTAATTGTATTGTTCAATTTATAGTGCTTGTAAACGCTGTGTCAAATGTGTAAATTTTTCCTGAGATATAATTGGTATATATTATTAACATTAACTGTAAGCAAGAACTGTAAGATTGTAGTCAGCTCATAATACAGACTTTTCTCTTTGTATGGTGTGTGTCAGTGTTGATTTTCTGTCCTGCAGATTATGGAGTGGATATTTGTTTGTTATACAGGACCTCAGAGACCTGCACTGATGAGAAATGAGGTTTTAAGTATAGGGCCAAGTGACAGCACTGAATCCTGATGGTAAACGTTTAATAGTAACAGATTAGACAACCCCAGTAAAACCTATGAATCAATTCTGATCTGATCTGAAACTGCCAAAGATTTTCAGCTTATGCATAGGTGGGATGATGGCAGATTTATCTCACCATGAATTAAAATGTTAAAATCTGGCATGCCAGTGTGTGTGGTTTATAATACACTTGAGATGTGGTTTGCTATTTCCATTTCTCAGGGCCATTTTCATATTTCATTGGTCAGAAATGGTTACTGGGTTCTATGAAACACACAGTTGAAGAATTTGCCCAGCAATGCTTTACTGCTTTTCTTTCAAACTCTGATGAATGATTTCTAGGATTACACAGACAGGGTTAGAAAGTTTTCAGACAGATTTTGACTTTAAAATCAGGTGTATTTGTCATGCAGTTACCACAGCAATGTCTGTGAGGCTAGAAGTCACACAATGTTATTATCTCTCTCTCTCTCTCTCTCTCTCTCTCTCTCTCTCTCTCTCTCTCTCTCTCTCTCTCTCTCTCTCTCTCTCTCTCTCTCTCTCTCTCTCTCTCTCTCTCTCTCTCTCTCTCTCTCTCTCTCTCTCTCTCTCTCTCTCTCTCTCTCTCTCTCTCTCTCTCTCTCCCTCACTCTCTCTCTGTCATGCACGCATGCATGCACACACACACACATAAACACTGAAAATTTAAATATAGTTTACCTTTTGATGTTTGCTTTAATACATCTGCTGTGTGCATGTTTATAGCGTGATATGCAGTGGTTTGTGAAATGCTTTCAATGTGCCAAAAGTATATAGTAGGCCTCTGTTAAAAAAACATGAACCGTAAAAACATAATAATAATTAAAATCCTACAGACATGTTCACTGAAGTTCATAGAAAACAGATATTGAGGTTTTATTCATGGTTAACAAACACTATTAAAAAAACCCTTTATTTTGTCTCTTGTAGAAATTGTTGTGTTGTATATATATTACACTCAATGTGTTTATGTCCATGAAAGAATGTGTTTTGGTTTGTGGCAAAAGAATGAGGACCAAATTCCATTAATTCATCTTCTGGACGCTATTAATTAACAAACTCCGGATATTAGTAGAGTTCATCATCAAATACGTTTAAGCTTTCTGAACAGGAAGACATCAAGAATTTATCAAAGAAATGATACGATGTGGTTTTGACTCTTACCCCCTGGTTCAGTCAAAATCATCACCTTTTCACAATCATTAAAATGTCAATAAAGTGTGAAAATATGGATATACTTGACAGTCTTTCTGTACCTCTTTAGCCTCTGACTGAACTATTACGAGAGCAGGACCCGAGTACTGATGGATCCAAATTCTGGTAGAACCTCACCGGATCAAACCCTTTCACAACGTACGATTCAACAAGTCTCCTTAGAGAGATGTGACTTTACTGCAAGGTTCCTAAACAATGAATTTTTATGATGTGTTTGGGGATAATAGTTCATGGAATGTTGGAGCAGGACTTTTTCTGGTTAAAACCGAGTCTACAGACCCAATCTGGATGACATACCATTACCTCATGAATCCTGCTTCTTCCAGAATGGGGGGGATTAGTCAGTCTATTCCCCAGATGTCTATGACCACATTACAGCAGATACCACAATTTGCTTCTTGTCATAACTATATACAGCGGCCCTTCCCAGAACATCTTGCAACCCGCTATGAGTGTTTGTATGTGATTCGTGTGATCTGCGAGAGTTGGAGTGGGTCTGCTGCGCACATGTTGGGATATAGAGGTCATTAAGTTTCGGTCTTTGATATTCCAGGCCAATTGTGTGGAATTTCACGGATACATTTGATCTACATTTTAAGGTGTTAAATGATACTGCAGTGCCATGCTGAATATCAGATGGTGTTTGAGGTGTTAAACCAATGATTAGGTGTAAAATACGATACATCTGATTAATTGGTTCCTGACTTGGGAGAAACATAAAACACAGCAGTGTGATTTTCTTGTCTGCCATTGTGTTAATAGTATGGTTCCTTTGATTTTGCCCTTATTTATCTGCATCTCAGCAGCATATCAGAATTTATGGAGAAGTGAAGGAAATGAATAACTGTGGCCCTGGAGAAAAGTCTTTAAGTTATTTTTCATGGTAAATACCCCATGACCTTGGCGTTGCTATTGTCAGCTAACAGATGAACTACAGGAAAGATTCAAACAAATGCATTTCAATTTCAATCTCTATGTTATTCCTCCCATGTCTGAATGAGTCCACTTTTCAGAAAAAATCTGTGTGTATTTATCTCCCAGACAACCAAAAATTGTATTTCCCTATTTGTATCAAATGCCATGTCTTTGCAAATTACATTTAAATGAATGAAAAGTGAGTTTCTCAACCACTTTGCACTTGGCAGTTCAGCCCATGTGGAAAAGTCTGAACTCATCAAATGAGCTTTTGAACTCTACTGATGGTTTGCACGTATGAAGCCAAGCGTTATACTACTGGCAGGAGCAGGTTGCCCTTCATTTTGGCTCGAGAGGTTCAGCTCATCACCAAATCCGTGAAGATGGATAAAATGTTTTTTTTTTCTCCTTCCTGGACCAAAATTATTCTCCTCAACTCTGTATCATTTCATCTTCACAGTTTCTTAATAATTGCTACTCAGTTATTTTATTTCATGCTCTGTCATTCAGTTCTGGTGCCTTTTATTTCCTCAGACTAGTGTAGAAAAATTTAACTCTACATTATTTAATTTTAATTAATTTTTTTCTTTTTTATATTTTATAATGATATTTTATTAATCTGTTTGAGGCAGAAATCTAATATTTTTTGTCCCAGTGTTTGTACTACCATACTACTAACATAAATGGCACAGTTTCAGACAATGATAAATTGGATGATAAATTTGGCTTGTATTGAAGGTAAGACCTGAACCATATCTAGGGATAACAATATAAAAGGGTCTTGTGCTATTTTGTCTTTTTTACAGTTTTTTTTTAAACAATGTGGTCATTTAAACTTGCTTTTAACAGCATTTAAGCAATTTTTATGTAAGAATAATAATATAATCATTGTTATTCATTGTTTTTTTCAAAGCCTGAATACTTATCTTTACATGTATTGAAAAACAATTGATATTTACTTTGAAATCTGAAATCAATTTGAAAATATTTATTTTTTTATTCATCTTATTCATCAGTTTTTTCCAACATTGTCAAGTTAATGTTTTATTCGGAGACATACTAATTCACGGAGATTCATTAACAAATGTAAAATCACAGAGTTGTGGCCAATGGTTAGCTAATGGCAGATCAAATGCTTTCATCTGTTGATCAGTCCTGCTTTGCTCATCTCTGGGCAACAGCTGCAGCCAAAATGCCTTACTGTGGTTACCCACTTGAAATGCACAGGCTTTGCTTTCACTTGTATTTTTCCCTTCACTGCTGTGCTTTGTCCAAGACCAGATGGTTAACCTGTTTCTCTGATATCTCAAACATGTGGACTCCTCCATGGTACGCAGCTTTTGGCAGTTCAGTCCAAGGTCATGCAGCTGGAAGAGATACAGGTTTAATCATACGTTCAAGAACTGATTGGAAAAATCTACCAAATATTAAACATCACACAAGCTTCCGAAAACTCACCTATGGAGGAGTTTATTCTTAGATTGGCAACAATTTATGAACCATAAAAATCTCTACCTAAATATAGACAACATTTTCCAAGCCTGAAAGATGTTTTGGCTGCTCTCTGTGTTTTGTCTATCGAGTGCGTGTTTGTTTTAGTCCAACGTTTAGTCTACTATTCACAATTGGAATTGAACAGATAGTTGAACTTTGATTACGATTCCAAATCCAACACCGCGTGAGCCCATAAGTAAACCCGATCTTTCATTTCTGGTTCGCAGGCCCTAGATCAAACGTGCCAAAGAATGACAGTGACGTGAGAAATGAAGGCTAATTAACTCTGCCTGATTATATGAACATTCCCTTGATCTGTGTGACACATGTAACTATAACTTTTAGAAATTGCTTCCTGGCTATTAACAGCTTGCTTTCATTGGGCAAATATGTTAAGCTTGTTGCTTTCGTGTATTTTAAGCACAATTCGTCATGTAACAGCAATGCTGGATTTTCAATGGTGTCAAAACGCAGGAAAAAAAGAAGAAACATTGCGGTACTTTGGATACACTAACTTAAACGTTGCCCTCCAAAGCAAATAGACTAAGTAAATAGTTGAGATTTTTTACTTTGAAGATGTAGGAGATGCTAAATAAATTGTCTATAATTATGTCCAGTTAACCAAACATTCCATCATATGTTAAGAACCATGATTTAAAGCTCATTGAAACGTGTTTCCGTGATAGACGTAGGTTAAGTTGCCTAAGGTCACAACATAAGACCACTGGAATGTTATGCAATATTTCATATGTTGGCGTAAAAGACTTTATTTAGCATCGGCGTTCCATGGACAGCCACAATAAGCTGAGGGTCACTACATTGACTAAACACTAGATACTTTACTCTAAACATCTACTTTATTATTTATGGGGTGCTAGTATAAACATGGACATTTGGGACCAACGGTCATCATCACTTTTTTGTCCAGGAATCCCAAGTATGAGACCCAATGGCCAAATCTACTTTTTTGCTCTGTGAATGAGTCCCGTGAGTGATAGTGATATTTGATGGGCAGTCTCGTAATGACCCATTACACCATAGACCTCCCGGGACTCATTCCAGCTGTGTACACCGAATCCAGAGATACTGAATGTATTGCACGCTACACATCCCTTGGGAAGCACAATATGGATGGACCACCCGGAATTGACGGTTTGGTTGCAGAGGCTGGAAAAACTGGAGCGCAAAGCAGGGGGATCTAGCAAATTCCCTCACTGCCGCTCTCAAATCTTTAATATTTTGTGGTGTTTTTATCTTTAAGCTCGAAACTGATTGAATCTGTGAGTCACTATAGGTTGAGAGTCACAAGAAGAAGTCTGAGCCTCAGATGGCCCACACACAGTCCGCTCAATGACCGACTGATGTATATTACATGCCAAACTAAAAAGCACTCTCTCAATGTGGCAAGGTAAAATGTGATTGGCTAGATTTGTGCAACTTTTAGGAATATAGGCAGATGAATTTTATCTGTCTGGAGACAAAGTACCAGGGAGATAAAAACAGCACTTTTGAGGATGAAATAATCACTTGATTTGCCAGTTTAGTGACATTATGTCTTTGAAAGATATTTTGAGTTTTGTTTGAGGCACTAAGCAAAGTTATCTAGGTGAAAAGATCTTTATTTATTATTGCTTTGGATGGCCAGAAGTTTTCTTTTGAATTTTTTGCAGTTTTTTTACAAAACTTTCATGTCTTTGTTTAAATGAGGTATTGCAATATAATCAGATTATGAAAGAAATTCATAAACCCACTGCTAAACAACACATAAAAACAAAGCAAACTGCAGTTCTTTACTTTATAGTCTCATGTCAGTTCTTGGCCAGAAACAGCTGTAGATCTTATGCAGTACAGTGATCTGGATAAATGAGACTACAAGAGAAATAATGCAGAACTTCTGTAAAATTGGTTTACTCAATCTGTCAGCTTGTCCTGCGGTGGATATTTAGTGCGGTCAGCAGCTGCACAATCAAAACATGTTTTGATATATAGATTTTCTGATTACTTGGATATAATGCAAAAAGCTGAGCCTGAGTGTATTTCTAAAGCACAAATGGGACGCTATTCATAAATTCCACAAATGTCACAGACACAGTTGAAAAATAATCATACAAATGAACCCATCAGCATTATGTGCCAGTTGTTATGGTCACCATTTTGTTTTGCTTTACTAAATGAACATTAATATGAACTAAAGGAGAAGACAAAAATGTTCTATTGGACGGGTTTGTAATAATAGGACTAAATATCCTAATAAGAAGAAATAGGATAGTGGATAACAAATAAGGAATGTTTAAAGTTAATAAGAATGTTTGCTTCTGATTGTTGGGTAGTGTTAATGTTAAGACTATAGTAGCTATTTCATTCAAAGAAATCAGAGTGCAAATTTAAAGTAACTTTATTACCCCCCCCATGAGAATTAAGGCATGTTTTTTTATCTCATCCGTACATACTATACAAAATGGCTAATCTGTATGAATTCATACAATATGAGTCATACAAAAACATGATATTAGAAAAAAGCTATAATAAAGGCCCATCCCTAACCCGAACATCACTAGTGAAAAAGTCAGATCGTATTAAAATCTACAAATGAGATCGTACAAATTTGTACAAATTAGCCACCTTGTAAATATGTTCTAATTCTGGTGAGATTGTTTTGGTTTTTGTCCTGCTTTACTTTATTTGACTGGAAGAAAGTCCACATTAACCTAGACAAGACATAATGGATTAACTCGATTACTCAAACTAAATTTGTTTTTATACGTTTTGGATTACTCTCGTGATAGCGTGGAACATGACTCCAGCTGAGTGTGTGTATGTCTCTGTTAAAGGTCTGAGTTCACGTAGCTGTATTCTGTCAGGCCAAAGACGTTTTGCTCCCTCGAGAGGGAGTGTCTGAATATGTCATCATGACCTGGCCCTGAGTCAAACTGATCTCAGGTCAGGTCTGGAATACAAATCTTCATGACTTACTGTTTACACCTGCAGACGCACATATAAAACCCAGTAAAGCCCAAATCTACACAGCAGAGGACTATGTCATGTCTACTCACATGAAGAGGAAGGGAATCGGTCTGTCTCTCCGTGTATATAGTAAATCACACTCATGCGGATCATCCCTGTCTGGGCCAAATAAACTAAATTACAGTAATGTAATTTATGCCGTACTTTCATGAAACGGATATTTCCGACTCTAAATGTCAATGTTCAAAGTAGTTTTAGAATAGATGATATACACACCTGTGCTCGCAAATCAATTGAAATCTGTATGAACAACAAAGAATTGAGCTACTATTCTTGTTGAAAGTATTGCAATTATTATCATGACTAAATGTAGTTATTTATTCAACTTTATTTGTATTTGATTTCCTGCTGCTGTCACTTTGTGTAGTGTATAATAACACTCCCTAATCATCACTGTATCCTACAGGATCACTTAGCCAAATCTATTATTATTATTATGAAAAACCAATGACAGCTCATCATCAAGTTCCTTAAACTGATGAAATGTGTAATAGGTTTTATTTGTTAGTACTTCAACTGAACTGAAAAAATATGCACTGAAGACTATTAATGTACCATATTTTTAAATTCAATCCAGCATGCTTAACTTTCATTTGAATACTACACAGACTTATTTATCATGTCAGAACAATTTGAGCTGCCAACGTTTTTTAGTAAAGAAATTTCCTGTAAAACTAAAGTATCGTAACACGTATCTAAACCCTCATTGCCTCAACAACACCATCTTAACAAATAAAGCTATTTACCAAAAACTTTGAAGACTGCTATTCATGAATCCAAAAGACAGGTTTGAAAACAATTTGACTTTAAACGCACATCCCTGTGTTCATTTTTGTGGAGGAGACTTGACAAGAAGTGAAATAGAGAGGAAGGAAGGGCAAGAGCGTATTATAAATGGTTTTCCCCCTTAATACTTCTCCTTATTTTTTCTTTTCTTATTTCTTATGAGCTGGCATAATGCAAAGAAATCTACAATCAGCTTTGGAGAAAAGACTTGTAGACTCAATAGGACAATATCAGTCGTGTCACTGTACTGTATATAAACTTCTGACATACTTAATTGTGGTGAATTGCTCGGTTTGAAACTCAGGCTTGAATACTACCTACTATTCTTTAAAAGTAGTATGTACTTTTCAATAAGTACTGCCTATTGAATAACGCTCAGTTGTATTCGGCCTAAAATTTTTGGTCTTCACTCTAAAAAACACTAGCATGTAATATTTTTGTCACACAACCTCACTATAATTTGTCAGATGATGTATACTGCAGAAATTGTATGAGTAGTATGGGATTCTAAACACAGCCTTCCAAACACAAAGCAAAGCTCAACAAAAGCTGCAAACTTAACATACAGTTAAAGGACCATGGCTTTATAATCTAGCATCTCTTAAATTATTCACCACCCACTGTCTCTCTTGAGCTATTTTAAATCAGTGAGACATCTGCAAAGACTAAAACTTCACCATTAACCGAGTCTTAACCATGACAGTCATTTCAAGCACACAAAGTAAAGATAAACCTGACACTTTTATCATGTTCCAATAACAAGATATCAGAAACATATCTCTGCAGTCTTCAAAAGAAAGAGTCTGTGAGCGTCGCTTGAGTTAACACCATTTGTGCTAAACGTGTTTCTCAAACCAGTTGATGGCTTCCATATTGGCTGGTTCTTTGAGCTTCTAGAGAGACCCTGCTTCATTTATAACAATAAAATAAGTATCTCCTATCTAAAGATTTCTTTCATTGTAACAACATTAAATAACATACAAATAAATTGCAATAAGATTATACAGTTATACAATTCCTGTGGATTAAATCCCTGGTGAAAATACCATCTCAGACTAGTGTGAAGTAAGTTTAATGAAGTAAGTTTAATCTCTTCAGAAATTTTAGAGGAGACGCATTGTCTTTTTCTCAGACCTATTAGATGTGGTTTTTGCTTCTTACTATATGTCTAATTTTCCATGTCTCACTTTTTCCTCCAGATTCGGACCCCAGTATGAGGACACTCAGCACTCCCAGCCCCGCCCTCATTCTGAATCCAAACCCTTCCACTCTCTCACCTCAAACAGTCCCAAATGGCCATGAATCATCTTCAACTCCATTTAATGTCCACGGAGAAACAGTTGCCCTGGTGCATGCACCTCCAGGAACATACTCACAGCCGTCTAAAACTACTCACATCGCCCTCATCGACATCCTATCGGATCCTGTTTTACTGCACATCCTCTCTTACCTGTCCACCCCTCACCTGTGTCGCTGCGCTCGAGTGTGCCGTCGCTGGTATAACCTGGCCTGGGATCCACGGCTCTGGAGTGCCATCCGTCTGACCGGAGAACTGTTGAACGCTGACCGGGCCCTTAAGGTTCTTACAAGCAGGTTATGTCAGGACACTCCCAATGTTTGTCTGACTCTGGAGACGGTCGTAGTCAGCGGCTGTCGGAGGCTTTCTGATCGTGGGCTACGTGTGATAGCTCAGTGCTGTCCGGAGCTCCGGCGTTTGGAAGTTGCTGGCTGCTATCATGTGTCCAACGACGCTGTGTTTGACGTGGTATCCCAGTGTCCCAATCTGGAGCACCTAGATGTATCAGGTAATGTTGACAGTCATTCCAATAGCTGTGTCAAAAAAACACAATAAAAGGTAGAATTTTATTGCTTAGAGATTGCTTTTTAAGCTCAGGAGAGTTCTCAGTTGTGTTTTATTTAAGCATCAATTTAGTTTCAGATGTTTCTCCTAAAATTGCTTATGAGAAATAAATGAGAAACAAATTATACAATTGTTAAAATGGAGAAAGAAAGAAATCTTCAATAATATTGACTTTTGATTGTAGACTTGGCAAATCTAAGCTCAGTTTGTGATATTGCTGAGATCTCTGAAACTCTAATGGAGGAGATATCTGATTTTTTTCAGGAAACACAGATGAGACTTCAACAGAAGGTTTCATTTGCTCTCCATTTAATCTCATTATTGTCTAGAAGAAATAATCAAGATATTACAAATCATCTTATTTTTCTTTCCTATGGAAAACCCTAGTATATGCATAAATATGCATAAATAAATGACATGATTTTTATGACTATTATGTCTATTCCCTTCCCATCTCATATTCTTTACAGTACTGCAAAAACACAATTGCATGTTATTAGATTTCAAGTCTTTTATTGTAGCATTTGTTGTACTGAATGAATTAAAAAAAAAACACAATATAGTAATTAGAACAATATTTTCTCATTGTTCCAAACCCACATGATTTTCTTTTAGGGTGTGATATGACCTTTAAAATGTCTTTATAAGATGCGTAAAAAGTATTTCTTGAGGATGTGATGTTAATTACAAATGACACAAGCAAAACATATAATCTCCTGATAACTTACATAAGCTCTCGTGATGGATGAGCTGCCAGTGTGCATCAGAATACCATGTTTACTTGTGGATGTATTCAGCGAATAATTCATAACATGAAGCGTTTAATGAAAGCTGGGAAAGGCATTATGAAATCAAGGAATTGCTGTCAGTCCAGCAGTTGTCTCTGGGGAAGGTGAGGTTTGTTCGGTTTTAAAAGATAGACTTTTAACCTCAATGAAAGTGCACGAGTCCGTCTGCTGAGTTCATTCTGACAGTCACACACTGTAAAGTTATCCATCACGCACAGGGCACAGCATGCATACTGCTGTGGTCCAGTAAAACACCATTTGTTGCCAAAGTAATCTAGATTTCTTGTGGTTGAATTTGCTTGAACTTTATAGTAGTAACAGCACATTCTGTACAGTTTTCTTTCTCTGTTAGGTACCAGGTTTTTATTTCATTGTAGTTTTCATATGGCTTTTGTTGATTTACCTCAATTTAAAAACCTGATGTGAATACCTACATTTATTTTCTAGTTCTATCCTGTTTTCACTGTGACTGTTTATGTGTCATTCATTTCCTGATTGATTCTGGAGCAGGATTTGAATTTACTGGCCCAACACAAACACAAAAACATTAGAAAAATGTCCTTTTGCATGCATGTCTGTGTTTACCATTTAACAAATTCTAAAATAACAAAAAATATTTTTATATACATTACCAGTCAAAGGTTTGGAAACACTTAAAAGTTTGGAAACACTAACACAACAGTAGTAATCTCAGCAAAACCATGAAATAACGCAATTGTAACTGTGGGACTTATGTTGTGACTAAAAGCATCCAAAATAAATGAACACTATGTTACTTTTGAGCATCTTCAAAAGAAGTCACCCTTTGTCTAGAATTTGTAAAATCATACTTTTGACGTAAACATCCAGCTTCTTGAGGAAGTTATTTCTATCTATGCTGGACCCTTATCGGCTGCTTTGTATTCATTATTTGCTCCAAGTAATCATTTTTATGAATTCGTTTTAGTTTTCTAATAAAATAAAATAATATTACAAAAGTAATTTTAAACATTGAAACATACGTTTTAGAAACGTTTTAGGTCATGAAAAACATTTTTATTAATTATGTCTAAACTTTTGACTGGCGCTGTATTTTTCTTAGATGATTATACCTGGAAGTAAATTATATATACATCATAAGTCACATTTTGGGACTTAAAACACACAAAACAGAAGCATTATACCCAACAAATGGAAAAGAGATGACTCTTAAATGCACTCTGCATGGACTTGCCCATAGAGTCAGGTTTGGTTAGTTAGTTTCTGCATGTACCATAATGTGGACAAAAACATCTCTACACTGATGTCCATTTAAATATAGTAGCATATCATCCAAGTGTGGTACTTCCTAAAGCCACAAACACCTCGTTTTGATAGTAAAGGATCTTTAAAACCCGTTGTTACTTACCACTAACAGTTGTCCTCTTTTTCACCCAAGGTTGCCCTAAAGTAACCTGTATCAGCCTGACTGAGGAAGCATCTCTTCAGCTCACACCATTACACGGACAGCAGATCGGTCTGCGTTATCTGGACATGACGGACTGTGTATCACTGGAGGACAAAGGCCTGAGGACCATCGCTTTTCACTGCCCGCGTCTCACACACCTCTACCTGCGACGCTGCAGCCGGCTGACAGACGAGTCATTTCGACAGCTGGCACTACACTGCACCGCTTTACGTGAGCTTAGCCTCAGCGACTGCGTTCTCGTGGGAGACTTCGGCCTGCGTGAAGTAGCTCGTCTGGAGGGCCGTTTGCGTTATTTGAGTGTGGCGCACTGCATGCGCATTACAGACGTTGGACTGCGTTACGTAGCGCGCTACTGTCCGCGGCTTCGCTACTTGAACGCGCGTGGCTGTGAGGGGCTAACGGACCAGGGTTTGAGCCATTTAGCACGTAGCTGCCCCAGACTGCGGTCTTTAGATGTTGGACATTGCCCGCTGGTGTCGGACGCTGGACTGGAAGTGTTAGTACGGTGTTGTGAGGGACTTCGAAGGCTGAGTCTGAGGGGCTGCGAGAGCGTGACGGGGAGAGGACTGGCCGCGCTGGCGGCCGGATGTCCTGAGCTGCAGTTACTAAACGTACAGGAGTGTGTGGTGCCACCTGAGGCACTTCGACTGGTCCGACAGCACTGCAGACGTTGTGTGATTGAACACACTATACCTGCTTTCTACTGAGAGGACTGGTTGAGGACAGCAGAGGTGTCGACCTCTGACACAAATGTGTTTTTACTATCAGCATTTCCAAAGCAGATCAGGCTCGCATTTTAATATGACAGTATGTCAAGATGCAACATGAATGTGTCTTAAAACCTAGTGAACTGACTCGCTATATTTATTGTACTGCCTACATAGGCGCCTGTCTACAAAAAATATTAAAATTATCTACAGCAAATAATGAAAATTAACCATGGTTCTGTTATAGTAAAATTATAGTATCCGTGTTTTTGGTGGGTTGATAATCACTTGTTTTACCGTAGTTTTAATGGTTGCTTCCTATTGTGGTTAGCCCACTATAGTTTTACTACAAATACTGTTGTTAAACTATGGATATTAATATTTGTAAGGGTGTGGACAAGTGAGATCCACAAGGGCATTCAGAACTGGAACATTAACTGTCACTTGTCACAATATAGACAATTAAATGAAATAACACTTAACTTCATGGATCGTTTTATAGTTATACATTTAGAAAGAAACAGATACATTTCTTATCAGCTCCCCAGGTTTTGAGACACAGTTGACAAAGCTGTACAACAGTTTTACCATTTAAAGATCTACATGACATACAGTAAATAACAGTATTTATCACATAAAGAGATGCATTATCGTAACTGTACAAAATAAGATGGTATTTTTCTAAATGTCTTGATTATGTTTATTTGTGTTGACTGCTTTTGTTCCATACAAAAAGATGTTTAACTGGTTGACTGTGTTACATGGCTACATTTAAAACTTTATTAAAAACATGCTGTTTTAAGTATATACTTTTCCCCAGTCCCCCTTGAAAAAAATAAGACATCTGATTTTAAGAGACGGCATGTGTTCAATTTGAACTATGAAAATGTGGCCAAACTGCACTTTAAAATGCATTTATGACAATCACAAACATTTTATTTGATATTCCAAATCCCAGTGAATACAGTTTAGATAGGTTTGCTAACTAGCAATAAAGATGTGACAGTTTGTTAAATTATGTTGCTGCTAAATACTCAATAAAGGGCTACTTCTTTAAAGTGACTGGAAATGTTATTCTTTTTCCTAATGAAAATATAGATATTGTGTATGAAGCTTTGTACTAACATACAGTGCGAGTTGTGTTACATAAAGTAGCCACAGTACAGGGCTCACAACATGACTTAATTTACATACTTGGATTTGAAGAATGGATTTATTATTTTGTTTGCACGGGCAGAGAATATCTCTAAAGCTATTTTATTTATCATCTACTGCTGCCCTCTGTTGGTCTGAAATCTGTCATACACTCACTCTACCCGTAAACACTGTACTAGAGGGAAAACATAATCTACAGATGTTGAAATAGTGACAATAATAAATAAAACAATAATTCATTGCATTAATAAAATATTTACACATTAATTCTTCATGTTCGGCTGGTCGTTGAGATGCAAATTTAGCAAGTGCAGCATTATTTGCAAGCACAAATGTTCTTATCCCGTAAACAACTAATATCTAATTGCCTAATATTGTGGGTCTTGGCAACCTTTATGAAAAGTAACCATGGTTTTACTACAAATAAAACAAAAAAGTGGTTGCCATCAACAGTGATTACAAAATGGTTCACAAGTACACTGTTACATTTAGTTCACTTTTTGTGTAAAGAAGATTCCTAAGCATAAGCATAATTTCTAAATAAAAAGGTCTTTTAACTTTATTATTGTAAAACTAAGCAATATTATGTTTTCTAAAAGTAAATGCTTTCTAAAAAGTACAAGGCATTACAAACATTACGGTAATGCTCAATGACTGTAGCGCTTAGAGAATAGTAATCAAAAATAATTATTTCTTAAGCGCCTTGCATTGCATTCACAGTTCAATCTTACATCACCCATTTTCGAATCATATTATATATTATTGATTATACAACAGTTCTGTATACTTCTCGAATCTGATTAGCTCAGGGGTGTCCAAACTCGGTCCTGGAGGGCCGCTGTCCTGCAGAGTTTAGCTCCAACCCCAATTAAACACACCTGAACCAGCTAATCAAGGTCTAATTAGGCATACAAGAGACTTTGAGGCAGGTGTGTTGAGGCAAGCTGGAGCTAAACTTTGCAGGACAGTGGCCCACCAGGACCGAGTTTGGACCCCCTGGATAAGCTGATAGCCATGCGATATTCTACCAGTATCATCACTGGAACCGCTTTGTCATTTGTATCACTCCGCCACTCGACCGAATCCGCGCCGACCTTCGGCGAGTTTGCCAGGGCGGATGGGCTGAGGCGCACTGAGCTCTGTCCGGACCTCCGGGGAATAAGGCGACGCAAGCCGCCTCCGCGACCGCCTCGGACGCGCCTCCTCTGGCGACAGAAGACGCGCCTCGGAAGTCTGGACGTAGTAGTGCGTTCAAAGCCCGAGTCCGAACATCCAGGAGCGGAGGCAGCCGCGAAGTAGTTCCGCACAAAAGAGGCACAATCCCTTGTTATTTATGATTTGACTACACACTGGTGCCGTCGAACTGTTGTATAAACGCAATATCACACTCGTAGTCGTGTCTGTTACGGCTTTGATCATTACAGCTGTGATGATATAGAGCCATATCCTCCTACTCCAGTGGTATTGCTATAATCACACATGTAACTCTGAATTTAACAGTGTTATATGTAGAATATGATTTATTTTTTGAGACGACACAGTTTCACTGTAGATCCTTTTGAAACAGCAAACCCAGGATAGAGAGGTTTAGTGAATGTGGTCTTTACTCTGTGGATGAGGGTCATTGTGTCAGAGATGCTGTAGAAGGACAAAGTTCCTTCACTGTGATCCACATACACTCCTATTCTTGAAGATCTAGACACTACAGGAAGGCCTGTGTCTTTGTTATTGTGCCAGAAGAAACAGATAGAGTCAGTGCAGAACAATCTCCAGGACTGATCATTAAATCCAAATGCAGACTCATTACCCCATCCCTTCCTGCTGATGCTCTTATATGACACTGATATATCAACATCACGACTGTGCTCAACCTCCCAGTAACAGCGTCCACACACACTCTCTCCACACAACACCTGCAACCAGCAGTCAAATCTGTCTGGATAATCAAAATACTGCTGGACTGTACCAGTGTTAGTAGCTGCTGTGTTTCCATCAGACAGATGAAGATGTTCATTCACTGTGATTGAATCCAGTGTAAACTGCTTAAAATCTAATGGAGATAAAAACACATGACTGCTGCAGTTTAACAAAAGTCATAATTGCAGAATTTCAAACAACTGCATGTTTCTATAGGCTTATTTGTATTTTCTCGTTCATTCACTTTTCATATACTGTTTCTCCACTATTATTATAAGGTTTGCTATGCAGAATCAGATGCACAAGAACAGTTTGGTAAAATCAGTGAACACAAACATGCGAACATGTTTTAATTTTGAGTTTAATTCCGTTTCAGATTTTTACTGCTTTTTTGACCCAATGAATTTGCTTTCTTATCAATGATTGAAATACTTACATGTGCGGCCTAAAAGCTTTCTGTAAACATAAACATTTGAACTATTTGTGTCTTTCTTTATGTGCTACTGGATTTAAATTCACATTTTAAATGTAGTTTTTATAAAGGTCAGGAGGAGCATGGTCATGTAATCCAACCAACCAATCTCCTCTGTCCCGTTTTTTGCAGCATTCCTCCTCGACCCCATCGCCTCTCTCGTGACTGGTATATATCCCAGTTAAAAAAGAGGGGAGGACTCTGGGTTCGAGCTAACATTCCACTCCCCTCGGACAGCATGCCAAATATGCTTTGCTTTATATCTGATTTCATGCAAACTCGTAAATAGTAGAGAATAATAATATTTCTCAAGTGTCTTACATTGCAGAAACTGATCTCTGGTCTTTAATTCATCAGAAGCCATTGTGAAATATCTGACTAAGGATGTAAACACAAAAAAATTTGTACATTCCAAATATCACACACATACATTGCTGCTCAAAACTTCGAGATCAGTATGACTTGTAATGTTTTTTAAAGAAATCTCTTACGCTCATCAAGGCTGCATTTATTGGATCAAAAATACAGAAAAAAACAGTAATATTATTACAATATAAAATAATGGTTTTTATATTAATATACTTCAAAATATAATTTATTTCTGTGATGCAAAGCTGAATTTTCATCAGCTGTCACACCAGTCTTAAGTGTCACATGATCCTTCACAAATCATTCTAATATGCTGATGTATTCTTAGTATTATCAATGCTAGAAACAGGTGTGCTGCTAAATACTTTTTTTTGAACCTGTGATTCTTTTTTCAGGATTATGTGATGAATAACGAGTTAAAAAGAACAGCATTTATTCAAAATATAAATCTTTTATAACAATGTAAATCTATCACTTTTTATTAATTTAACACTGAATCCTGAAAAAAGTGTCACAGGTTCCAAAAATATTAAGCAGCACAAATGTTTCCAGCACTGATAATAAATCTGAATATTAGAATGATTTATAAATATTAATGATAATATTCATTGTGACACTGAAGACTTGAGTAATGATTCTGAAAATCCAACTTACTGTTGGATCCAGTTACTGTATCTTAGTTTTTGTATTTTTAATCAAATGAACACAGCCTTGATGAGCATCAGAAACTTCTTTAAAAACATTAAAAATCTTACTGATCCCAAACTTTTGAGAAGCAGTGTATATATTAAAACAATAACGAATCAAAAACTCTGTATTAGACTATATTAAAACTGATATTCAGAACATGACTGTAAAACACACATTATAAAACACTGGTTTTATAATGCAAGACTTAATTCTGAGAGTTAATGAATATCTGCTGCTTTACCAGATATCTTTTCAGTGTCCTCTCTACAGAAATCCTTCAGTTTTTCTTTCAGCCTATAAACAGATTTTGTCAAATCATCAAAAGAGAGAGGAGATCTGTCAGTACTGCTGTGTAAAACTGTACATTCAGGAGGTGCAGACAGACACTGAAAACTCTGCAGAAGAAAAGACAGAAAATAAAAGGTAAAGATACAAATATCTTATCTTCACATTTTCAGTTCAGTTTTAATACCTTTAAGAAATGAATGTGATTGTCTGTGTGTGAAAGCTGCTCTAGTTCAGCATCTCTTCTCATCAGATCACCAATCTCCTGCTCCAGACGCTTCAAGACTACTTCAGCTCGACTCACTGCAGTCTTTTCTCGATCTCTGATCAGTTGTGTCACCTCAGAGCGTCTTCTCTTAATGGAGTGGATCAGTTCAGTAAAGATCCTCTCACTGTCCTCCACTGCTGTCTGTGCAGAGCGCTGTTATAACACACATTAAAATCAGATCTTACTGCTGCTTCACACAGTCTGTGACACACAGTGAGACTGAAAACTCTCCAGCACTGGACGAGAGTCCCAACTGAATCTTAAACAGCTCTTTTACCTGTCAGCAGTTCTTCTTCTGCTCAAAACTCACCTTGTAAGACTTCACAGTCTCTCTGATCTCCTGAAGCTTATTCTCTCTCTCCTGAATTATCTGCTTAAAGTTTCTCTGTGTATCTCCCAAAACTCTCTGCGAGAAACCAAACAGCTGTGAAACCTCAACATATTACAATAAATTAAATGATATTCAAACAAATGAACATATTAGTGTTTGGTTGAAGTTCATACCTGTTTCTCTGTCCTTTCTGCTACTGCTGTTACAGTATCGTGATTTTTATGGTCGTCCATCGTACACAGATAACAAATGCACTGCTGCTCGGAGCGACAGTAGATTTCCAGATGTTTATTATGTTTTGGGCAGATCATCTCATGAAGTCGTCTAGTAGGATCCATCAGATTGTGCTTGTTAACGTGAAAGAATTGTTCATGTTGTTGAAGGTGATTTTGACAGTAAGAGTTCAGACACTCCAGACAGGACTTGACAGCTTTGTATTTTCTCTCAATACAGACGTCACACTCCACATCTCCAGGTCCAGCGTAACACGGAGTAGAAACAGTATTTTGGAGTTTTGTCTTCTTCAGTTCCTCCATCATTTCAGCAATCATGACATTCTTATTTATAACAGGTCTTGATGTGAAGGTCTGTCTGCATTGAGGACAGCTGTAGATTCCCGTCTGATCATCCTGATTCCAGCAGTCTGTAATGCAGCTCATACAGTAACTGTGTCCACAGGGAATTGTCACTGGATCCTTTAGTAAATCCAGACACACACAACAGCAAAACTTGTCTTCAAAAATATTCACTTCTGCCATATTTCACTAAAATACACACAGACAAAGAGACGCAATAGCTTGCAAACTTACGTTTCATTTTCTCAACCGAAGACGTTTTCTGGGTTTGTGATAATGAGACGTGTTCAAAACAAGAAGGGTATCGCTCCTAAACAGGGCGGAAACTCCAAAATGGGGCGGAGACCCCGCACGCAAAAGACTTCCGCTTCAACCGTGTAGTTAATTTACATTTCAAAATAAAAGTTAAACAGCGTTTTTTTCTGAAATTCGACACGATCTCATACGTTTAAGCATATGTTAAATAAAGTCATAAAATAGTCTATATCAATAAAAAATATTGTTTTTGTTTAAATTATTACCATTATATCTTAACATTATTGTATAATTCATAAATTATAATATAATGCATTATATAATAATAGGCCTATTCAAATACATGTACTTATGCTTTTTTATCATGATGCTAAATGTTTTTTAACACATTAGACATTTTAAAGGTTTCGGCAGAGTTAAGCATTCAGATCATATCAACTGATGAATATACTGATGAAATCACATACTTATCCATACAATCGTAACTGTATGTGTTTCACTCTTTACTAACACTTCAACGTGTAATTATTATTATTATTATCGCTTTTATTATTTTTATCGCTTTTTATTATTATCATCTGGCGGTTTTTGACTGGTACTGTTATGTCTGCATTTTCTTTGTGAGAACAAGTCGGGCATAATGCTGATTTAAACTGTACATTTCTCTGAATTTAAGCATTGTGGAAAATATTTGGTATAATGAAACTACACAAGTGAAAGAAATTTCTAACACTGTACTAGGGGTTTTTAGATATTTCATGCAAAAATCTTACATATTGTGCCATTAACTATGCACGTAGTAAATCTGTATAAATCTGTATTTGGATTTCAAAATGAGCATTCTTTTCCATAGTAATACATATGTTGAGGAGTCTCGTCCATCTGCTGATCTGATGTCCTCTATTATAATGAGGATAAATGTAATTAATTTTTTAGGAAAAAATAAAATTTTTGGGAGTGTGAGAATGTACAGAGGGATAAAAAGTGAATTGTTTAATCGTTTATAAAAAGTCAATCGATATACAGAATGCCTACTGTTACTAATAGTAAGTAATAGTAAGTTAGTAATAATTGAGATTTTTATTAAGTGTCTCAAACAATAGACTGTGAAATGGCATTATATTAATAAGCATTTCATTTGGAGTTTTATAGCTAAAGATACCTACTGTAGTAGTTAGAAAGGAATACATTACAACAATCATTTTTTATTTGATCTTTTAATAAATAAATTCAAAATGGCAATATTGAGAATACCAGAAAAAGGCACTTTAAACCAAACCAATATCTCAAGCTAGCACATGGGGTGTTTTTACAGATTATCTCTTAATATCCTTCATTGAAATATGTATTTATTCGTGTAGATTTTAAATTACCAAGCTTATTGGTTACATTCCAATACAATATGTAAAAACATTTTTTTGTACCTTCGAGTATTAGAACATCTGCAGCACACAAAACAACTCTCTTTACTTTCACTCAAGATCTTTCTAAGCAATCTAGCATATAGAGCATCATCTCTTACTTCATATTTGTGAATTATTACACCTTCAATTTGACATGTATTCAGTAACACATTACACCGATGATCAAGTATGCTAATTGAAATCTTATAAAAGCGTTTACATAAGATCATTTTATGGCATTTGTCTTACCTATTAACTTTAAACAACAGGATATCACCTGAATACACTGATACTCATTAAGAGCCACATAGTAATTCAACACATAATCCTTTCATAACATATAAAATACACAGACAGCATTTCAGCTTAAATTTATGATCACAAAACACAAGCCATTCGAAGAGCAACAACAGGTGAAAATAACCTTATATGTTTTGCATTGTCATGTTTTTGCCATGAAATGAATGATAAGAGTCTATAACAGTAAACAAGTATGCATAGATTATTACAATAACAAGACCAACTTTTCTATTTTACTATAATAATCAGAGAGAAGATGGTTCCACCTCAGTTGACAAGTGTAAGTCATGTAAATACTAGTCAAGTGGTCTTCTTATGTCAACATTATGATAAACTAAATATGATCCTTTTAACACTGATTTTATGTTTTTTGGAATATTTTGGGGATTCAAGGATCCCTTTGCACCACAGTTTTAAGTCAAATGTTTTAACCCTCAGTAAAAAGAAACCGGTATCTGAGAACGTTTACGATGTTAAAAGAAAGTAAATATGTAAATAAAAAGTCTATACAAACTGTACAGGTTTTGCAAGGGATGAGGGGCAGCCAGTCCTAAAATACTAACACTAACACTACACTATTGTTTCTAAAAGAATAAAATGAAAATGTGAAAAACAATTTAGGATATCCCTGCAGCCCATTCCTTCCAAAACACTCTTAAGTTGTAATATCCATGTCCATTATTTGCCTTCATATTTGGGATTGATGACAGTTGTTACAGCACTCTTGTAAATAGGATTTTCTCCCTGTGAAATCACAAACATAAATAAGCCTTTTAAGAATGAGTAACAAGCGAATAAATTAATACAGTGCACTTAAACTCCAGAAGTCCTAAATGTAGTAATCTAAATGCATTTCTACCCTTTACAGGGCAATACATCATACATAATAAAAATCATAATGTCAAAACATCAAAACATGCACCTATACACAGTATGTGACATCCTCCTATTTAAAAGAGGAAACAAAACTATTGCACAGCACTGTTAAATGCACATGCAGGAGCTGATTAGTGTTCCCAATCCTTGAATACTTACGTCACATATACTCAAGATTTTATTTCAGGAATGTTAAATAAAAAACCTGAATAATATCCAAAAAATGGTTGGAAATGAGGAGCATGGGTATACACACTCACACACTGAAAAAGACCATGCAAAAAGATGAGAGATATACAAACTTAGAGAGCAACAGCTTTACGTCCATAATTTGGATTCTTGAATTTATTAATAGGGCTCTTGTAAATTGGATTCTCTGTCTGAAGGTGAAAAGGGGGCAGATAAAAGATCAAGGACAAATGAAGAAGTACAAGAGGTGAAATGATAGAAAACAAACAAAGGACAATATGGACAAATAATCATGATATGCTGGAGAAAAGTAAAGTATAGAAGAAAAGTATACAAAGCATGAAAATTATACAAAGCATGAAGGAGAGAAAAAGAAGCTATTAGCATGCAAGACAAGAACGTATGACCTCAGATCCTATTATACTTTTAGAGATAGTTCACCCAAAAATTATAGGTAAGTAAATAATAATTTAAATTTTTGAGTGTATTATTCACTTATGAACCAACCATATAATAAGAATGATACAATTATGATTATGAAACAAATGAATCTACAACATCATAGCGTTTGCATACATTTAATTTTAACCCCTATTTAAAAAGAAATTGAGATAAGATAAAAGATAAGATAAATATGTTTTAGATTATTATCCTATTTTTAGGCTTTTGTGAGATGATTTTGTGCTTGAGGGATTCAAGCACACACTTCTGTTGTATGTGTCAAACAGCAGAGGGCAACAGTGAACCATTCACACTGACCGCAGGAGCCCAGGCCACACCCAGAAAAAATGAGGCCTTGAAAACTCAAAAACCCTTACAGCCTTAAAATCCTTTCAGCTCTCCCTAAAGAAACATTTAGTGAGCCCCTATACACCAAAACAACTTATGACATTGTCTATGAATTCTTTCAATAATTAACTGCATGGCAAAAGATATGTTGATCCTGACAAATAATTGTTAGAATGTTTCTGTAACTAATAAATGTGAGCACAAAAAGCCTTTCATACCGTGTCCCACTTGGCGTTCATCTTCTCTTTCTCAAACTTGGCGAACTCACGACGGTCGTGAATGATCATGAGCAGCTTCCAGATCAGCAGAAGGGCTAGACCAATGAGAACGATGCCTGCCACCACACCGGCCACGATGGGGATGATGTCAGGACCCGCCGGGCACTCTGACAAACAAAACAGACATCAACACAAACATTGTAACTATGAATCCCTTATTGTTGTTTTGGTTTTTATGCAGTCTAATGAATTATGCACCTAATTCCTCCACCACATGAACCTCCTTCTCAGTGTTGTTGTTGACGGCATACGTGTAGTAAAACCAGCAGTCATTGGCGTCTCTCTCTTTGCAGTGCATGAGGGGGAAAGCCTGGACGGGCTGAGGGAGTTTGTCTCTGTCTTTTACCTTGATGAGATTAAAGTAACTGCAGTCTCTCTCACAGGTGTCTTTCTTCTCTCCTGTGCCGAATGCCCGACACTGAACACATTCCCTGTGACAGGAAACATGTGATTAACTCATTTAGCCAATGTGAAACTTTTATTATTTACATTTTAACCTGTAAACTGCATTGTATATATAAACAATAAGGTATGAAGCACATCGTTTCATGATTAAAAAATTTCATGATAACGCACTAGACTCGAGTAATATATTGCTTTTACAAAACAGCTGCAACACAATACAAATATTAAACTAAAAATATTTATTAATACAACTTTCATGAAATAAAATCAGTAAGTCTTCCTTCTGCTGGAAGAAATAGTTCCTGAGTGACTGTGACATATGTTTATGTTGTTAAGGATGATGTGCAGTGATACAAAGAATTGTTAAGTGATCATGAATAAAACACAACTATTAACCAATCAGAATCAAGAACTGAAACTAACGGTCTTATAAAAAATAACAAAAAAATTCCAATTATTGCCAATAAAATGTAACATCCAGGTGTGATGATCTTGCCTTCAGAGAAAGTGCCTTCATACCAAAAATTAAAACATATTGGCCCCTTATGAAAGGTTATTATGAACATACATCTTTACTTTCCATTTTTACTAAAAATGTGGGTTCTCTTTAGATTGTTTTGCAATATAGAGATTAGCCTTATAATTTAGTATTAATTCTTATTACATGTAATGGAAAACTGTTGCGAAACAACTACTTAAAGTTTATTTACCAGTACCTCTATAACAAAACCAACTAGATTTTTACATTTTGTAAAAAAAACCTGTTTGTCTGCACAAAAGGTTGCAAGTGCAATTTTACACAAGTGTTTTTGCGTGACTGCATACAAGAATGACTAAATTTAGCTTGAAATACATGTCACATCAAGACATTTTCAGCTCTTTTTTTTACATACTTGTGCTCAGTGCAGACTCCAGGACAGGTGGGGCAGATCTCACAGGTAGGTCCCTGAAACTTGGGGTCCGTACACCTGCAGGTCCCACACTCGCAAATCCCTCTGCCGTTACAGATCTGCTTGTTTGAGGCTAAGCAGGTGGAGGTGTCCAGAGAGCAGTCACACGCGCTTCCAGTGTAGTTAGCATCGCAGACACACACCCTGCACTCACAACGGCCATGTCCTACAGGAAACAGATAAGATTAACCTGCAGCATTTATCTGTTGATAATAAACGTAAACAGATTTAAGACAATGCAATCTGGTGTTTTTTACTCTGTTAACGGCCTATTAAGTAATAGAGCATCAACACATTGCGAGAAAAGCTTCCTGTACCTCCGCAGAGTTTATTGTTGGAACGGTCGCAGTTAAAGTTGTCGCACTCGCAGAACTTGCCGCTGTAGCGTTCCTCGGGATTGTCTCTTTTCTTGCACTCGCAGGTGCCGCACACACACTCGCCATTGTTGCTGCAGATGTCTGTGCCGTTGTCCTTGCGGCAGTTCTTGTCCAGGTCCTCTGTGGACACCTCGTCCTTGCGACATTCACACTGTCTGCCAACACGTCCCTTATTGCACCTGACCAGAACACAATGAGAAAAGTCTATTGTTTTTACCCATGTGGGAAAATATATAGTCTGTGAAGTTCATTTTCTTGTGATTTACTGTTTTATGCATAAAAGCACTTTACACATAATGTAAAGAACATGCTGTGTATATATAACATTGATATTTCTTATGGTGACTGAGGCCATATCAAAGATTGAAATCAATATGGGAGCAAACCCTCCATATTTTATTTTTCATATAATTTTAATTCATTATATAATATTATTTTCTTTATATAATTTCAGAATTAAAAGTATTGTAGAGTATTGTTTTTTTTTAAATCATAATTTATTGTTTATATATATTTTTTGTGTTAGACCGGGGGACTGCAGATGAAAATTAGCCTTTGGCTAAATCTGGTACAATGCATGAAATTTTTTTGTTAAAAAACGTACATGGTCCCTTTTCAAATAAATTAATAAAAACAAAAGAAACAAATTACACCTGAAAAAGACAATAATATATTCTACTAGAATGTATGTGTATGTGAGTACATACAGGTACATGTACTGTACATATCCTGAATGTATCATGTGACTATGTGTGTGTGTGTGTGTGTGTATATATATATATATATATATATATATATATATATATATATATATATATATATATATATATATATATATATACACACACATAGTCACATGATACATTCAGGATACAACGATTCTCTATATTCACTAATTTCAAATCAATACAATTACCAAAAGATATGCTGTATTATTAAGAAAATGCATTACAAACGTGGAATAAAATAAATAAAAACATGCATGTATATTAAGTCTAAACCAATGCTAGATGCTTTTTTGAGCATATACTCACCTGCAGGCTCCACACTCAAAAGTCCCATTGCCGTTATGGCACTGTTCGCTGTTTTTGATACCGTGATTGTGGCACTCACACTCGCAGATAAAGTTAAGCAAGATCTCGACCTCCTCAGTAAAACCCAAGGGTTTGATCTTAATGGCTTCTGGTTTGCCTTGTCTGGGGCAGCCGTGAGCTGTAATATTAATGCTGAAGGATACCTATAAGATTCATTTCAAATAAGAAAACAAGCTTTATGATTACGTTCATTTCATGTACACGAAGAGGATGTGGATGATTTAGCCTCACCTCATCTCCGATGGAGATGTTGGAGCACCTCCTTCCATTTTCACCATCATTCACTATTCCGTTTTTGCAGTGCGACTGATAGGTGATGGTGACTCCCTCGGGAAGTTTACTGTTCTCCAGAATGACCTCTGAGGAGAGAGACTGAAAGAGAGTGAGAGAGCATCAGTTTTAGTGTGAGGCTTTATACAGTCACATTCCTACAAAACACTGTATAGATGTTTCTGATGTACTCACATTATAGGCATCAATAATAAGATTGATAACATTGCTGGAGTTCGCTGACAGCGTGCCCACTGCAGACTTTGGAATTAGGTTTTTAAGTTCCTGTGGAAAAAAGAAAACATACAAAAACATTCAAAGACTGGGTGTTTGTTTTACAACATTCCTTTAAAACTTTAGACAGGAACTCTAAATTATGACTCTGGCTTTTCCAAGTTGGGACTAGAAACTATTTTGAGGGTTGTGCCTTTCCAAATGTAGAGAAGCTGGATTCAAAGTGTTTAGATGCCTGAGACGGGATGTACTGTGTTTCCAGTAATTAAATATTTGATATGCTTTTTGTTATTTCAGTGTTCCCATTTGGAAAGTCTTTCAAATCCACACAGAAAGTCTGCATTACGTTAGAGCGGGTGGTTGCCAGGATGTTGCTATGCAAATTTGAAGTAGCATTCAGGCAAAAACAGTGCCAAACATATTTTAATATTTTTAAAACCACAATATTTTAAGTATTTAAATATTAGCAATAGTGATGTCTACCTTAACAAACACCATTAATATAAATAAGTTTTAAATACCATGAGTAAAATAGACAACACGCCAGATGGAAACGTTTACAAATCAAAAGGTGCTCTGTATACACAGGACCCAAACACATAATTAAGATAATAATCTATGTGAACGTACTTTGTAAACAGGCTGAAACTCTTCTGTGACGGCAAATATGGTCTGGATGTTGTTTTCACTCAATTTCTGAACCAGGTGGGCGATGGAGGGATAATCCTAGCAATAAACAAAAAATGGAAATGAAACCTCTGTTAAACCTGTCAAACACAATCCAGAGAATGTGACAATGCCAGACAATGTCATATACATACATAATAATGGCTCATTGTGTACATGTTGTTTTCCAGGTGACATTTCCCGTCGTTGGGTAGAACAATTCCACCAAGCTTTCCATCTCCAGCAAAGTGGAAACCAGCATCCGTGGAGAACACCAACAAACGAGTGACATTTCTCCATCCTATGTGTTCCTGACAAAAAGAGAAAGAGCGTAAAACAAATGAGGCCAAGAAACACAAAGCTGAAAGTGGGAAACCAGATTAAATTCAGGCGAATTAAACAGGTCAAGTCTCTGGATAAATAAGGATATATCCTCTCAGCACATAAAGAAACCTTAAACAAAATCATGTTGTTTTTTTACTTACCCCACAAACAGCCACCTGCATGATAGCATCAAATCCTCCCTCAGGTGAGTCAAGGTTACCAGATATCTGCTGTTGTCCCACCAGAGTATTGAACTGCCGCCCATTACTGGTGAGTTTCAATACGTTTTTGTAGCTGAAGGGGCTGGTGCAGTTTTGGTCCCCGGTACAAGGGTTCAGAAGCTTGGCTGGAGTTGTGCTAATATATGGCATAACGGTCTTCTCCACAAAAGAGCCAAATCCTGTTGGAAAATAAGGGATTTAATAAGGCTCATGTTTTGAATTGCATTATTTTTTTATATGAAAGTTTTAATGCACTGAAAACTCTTACCTATTCTGAAATCTGAGGTAATCTTGGACATCTCCAGCATCAAACTAGTTCCCAGGTTTTTCACATTCTCCAAATCATCCTTCATAGAGTAGGACAGGTCCATAAGGTAGTACAGGTCAATGGGATAGTCTTCAGCTCTCTTAAACTTCAGCTTAATATTCTGAGGCTCACCTACAGCAATAACAATTCATTTTAACCAAGAACAATATTCCTTCCCAAAATTCCCTGCACTGATCAATAAAGACCCAAGTAATAGATCAGGGATTCATAATAATAACAGAATGTACCAGATCTGAGGTTCAGACTGAGTTTCTGGGGTTGGATCTGTGTGATGTCCTCGGGTCGGAGTTTCTCAGCACCTTTCTTGCGGTTGGTCACTGCTTTGTTTTTAAGGGTCCTTTGGCTACCACGAGGGTTCTCGACTTTGGAGGCCACACAGCCTCTCTTCCTGAGCGACTCCAGCTCATCACAGCGGGCCGATGTGGGTTCTCCTTGTTTTAAAAATTCCTGTTGAGGAAAGAGAAAAAAAAGTCTTGCTTAGTTAATCTGTATTTTTGTTCTATTGTTAGTAATTTGTGTCTGTGTCTTATTTGATTGCCCACACTTTATTTTTTTTATTGCTTGAAAATTTATTTTATATGTGCAAAAATAATATAAACAGTGCAAAACATGCACACACAAAAACATGTCCAAAGCATCCCGAACCTTGAACCTTAATCAAGCTATTGTGTTTTTGAGCCCTTATATGGGCTTTTTCCACAACAAGCATACCTAAAATGAACACTGATGTTCCAGACTGGAAGCAGAGTGGAATGTCATACTGTTATTGATATTTTGCATATTCCCTGTCAGAAGGTTTTATTTGGCATTATGGTTTAGTAGCTTCAGTTGAAGTATCATAGCAGTAGCAGCAACACGAATGTGTGATCCAGAAAGAATACGACTCTCTAAACAACACGTGACTGGATAGATTGATGTGCAATGAATGTATAACAAACAGAATGGCAGAGCTGGATGAGAGAGAGAGAGAGAGAGAGAGAGAGAGAGAGAGAGAGAGAGAGAGAGAGAGAGAGAGAGAGAGAGAGAGAGAGAGAGAGAGAGAGAGATAGAGAGAGAGACAGAATCTCCTCTTTTTCTTATCCCTTTGTTCTTTAATATTCTACATATACTCAGAATTGGCTACTTACTGTATCAGTGCACCATCCACATTTAGCCCCCACTTGAATGCACTCTCCACAAGATAAAGCATTGGCTTTGATACACTCATTGCCCTCTGCAGCAAACACAAAATTCACATCCCATCATGCATTGCAAAGGAATGAAATCAGCACACAGCATTTTAATGAGTCAATTCATTTACATCACTCTGACACGCTGTAATTATTGCCAGAGATGAGTACTCTGTGTTTTCCATTATGGATAAAAGCTCCAGCCGAGCTGGGCGGAGTGACGTCCGAGTAATGACATCAGTATTTAACCATGTACAAGAGCCCTGCTCACTGGAGACACAGCAGTTAGTTATCCTTAAAATAAATCAGCCCCTATTAGCATTGATTGAATTACACAGTAACAGTATCGGCTTCAGTGATTTGAATGGACTGAAGGAAAAATAACAGTTACATTACCTTGCTGTGCACTGCTGTGACAAATAATGCCTAATAATGTTGATATGAAGAGTAGCTTCAGGTCCATCTAAAACAAAAAAGACAAAAATGAGAAACCTGGTGCACTTACAAAACAGCATTATAATGTTATGGTAACATGGTGAATGTAGGTGTAGGTGACATGCAAATATTACTGCACTATGTATAAATAAGGCATCACATGACAAAACAAACATTTTAAAAAATTGGAAAGCCATATGGTTTGGCTTTTGGTTTTACATATTGACTGGGCAAATGTATTTTTCCTAAAGAATAACTTTAAGTACCACAGAGGTCATAAACCTGTACCCCGCAGGCCTTGTCTATTCTCAGCCCCTGGAAGAGGAACCGCTGGGCTAATTTAAATACCGTCTCTCAGATGCCATTCCTTGATAAGAGTGACGGTCAGCCATAGCTATTCTCTCTGACAGAAAGTACAGATACATTAACAAAATGTATTTTTATCCATGTGCAATCTTATCCACAGTACAATATTGACACTGCAGTGACTCATAATGTTATTTAATCTATTATGGCTATAAAAAATCCAGGGTCATTTGGTGCAGTGTAAAGTTCCTGTAAAACTGGCCTGCACCGATCTCTCAATGGATTCAGAGCACTTTTGCCTGCTGAAAGCGCAAATGCCGTCCTGCCAGGTAAAGCATTATTGATTGGTGTGTCTCACGAGACTTTGTGTTGTGTCTGGTTAATAAATGATCCCTCTGTTTGGCTCCACATATCAGTGAGGGGATGAAAAGCACTTTGGACAGATTAGCTGAAGCAGTGATGTTGATATTAAGAGTGAAATCAGCTGACAACATCAAAATCAGGTTATCAAAGTTATATAGAAGTAAAACCTTAATTTTTCCTATGTTGACGTATTTCCCATTAATACAGGAAGTCTGGGCGGAATGAATCTGAACCCTAAATGACATATAAGACCATAAATTGCTTAATAGTCTTTTGCTTAATTGCTTAATAAATTGCCTAATAATATTTTAATAGTCTTTAGTTCTTTACTCAACAGCTTGGAATATAAATAGAGGAACGAAGATACTTTAAATACATTTCCTTTCCAACCACAGACACAGCTACTGGGAGGTGGTGATATCATTTTATACTCAAAAACCTGTGCATGCAAGATGAGTCATCTATATAAAAATCTGCTAATAGTTAATTTACTTTTCTCTCTAATTCAGTAAGTCAAGTTTTATAAGTTTAAAAAAAGAGATGAGATCCCTGTAATATATCAATTATTTCTCTTAGAAATCAATGAGATAAAAATAGAGAGCAAATGGCAACTTGTTGCTTAAATTTCATCTTCATCTCTTATATTTTCCCAGAGAAATATTAAGAATTCCCAGAATTCTTACAAATGTCTCCATTAGAGTTTCAGAAAAGATCTCAACAATGTCACAAACTGAGCTCAGATTTGCCAAGTCTGCAATCAATGTTAAAAAATTTCAATATGAACAATTCAAATCCAAATTTAGATTATTTTGTCTATACAATCTACAATCATTTTACAGCTCCATACCCTTAACGTAATGTCCTAATGTATCACATTATTTTTATTTACAAGTCCAAAGAATAAATTAGTGGTCATAAACATGGGGTGCGCCCAATATGAAGCTGAAAATGCACATTACTCCCCCACTCAGTGTAGTGCATGTGGTTTCCATTAAGGTGAATGGGCAGAGATGAGGTGCCTTTAGTGGAATTTCACTCTCTTTAACACTAAAGCGAGCCACTGTGGGAACTGTGGCAGTCAAGATTAAATCATAACCTTAAAACACCTCTGTAAGTTGTTATGCTCAGTCTTTTTCACAAGCAAAGTCCTGGGTAATTTAGTCACCATAAGTGTGTGTGCTTTTTATACACACTGTGTGCAGACAGCATGTCGGTCAGAGAGACCAGATTAGCCTCCTGTCACCAGGAGTTTACTGTAGCTCTGTATTACTCAGATGTTACTCAGTTTTTTAACTTCGAGTTACACAGAAACACAGACTTCAGCAACCAGAAAAAAAAGCTTCTGTTTCTGGTGTGACATATTCACATTCGTATAAATGGAAGTCAATAAAAATGTAGTGTGACCGCCCGTCCCATTTTTCTTAAAAAAAGATGCATCTCTGCAAAAATTGTTCCAAACTACATATTTTCATTTTCAATTAAAATGTTATTCATGACAAAACCCTATTAATTCAAACAAAAAATGGTTAATACCTGTGCAACTGTGCATTTTTTTTAAAGATTTTGTATCAAGTTAAAAATATTTGACCTGTTTGTACCTTTTCAGTTTATAATTGATTTGTCTGTTAATTATTAGTTTCTTTTAAATGAAAAATTAAGTTTGAGTTACACAAATGGTCCCTCAGAGGTCAAATCAATACCTGTTTATCTTAATTAGCTCAGCTAATAAACTCTTATTCTTTGGATAGGACTCTTCTAGTTAGGAGCTTGTATGTAAGGGCACTGCCAGTAAGGTGTCAAGCATGCAGAAAATAAAACAACATGGCTGTTTCTCTGTTTTTGTTCAATGAGGTTTCACAGCTGGACACAGGAATGCAGGGGGGAGGTCACAAACAGCATCATGGGAATGATATCGCTATCCACACAGTGTTGAAATGCCTGGTAGAACAGTGGTGTCTAGTGGGGTAAAATAGCTTCTGAGCGTTCTTGAACTTTCTTCTTATCCAACTTTAATTTTCTTTGGCAGATTCACAAACAGACTTAAGTCCCAGTACAGTAAAAGCATATTTGTCCCAAACACAAAAAAGAAGATAAAAACAGGAAGGGGTGGGGATTTGCTCTGGAACACTGAAATCCCACCTTCAAACTTCAGACTTCAAACCTCTGAACTGCCCTGTGGAAAAAACTCTCTCTCTCTCTCTCTCTCTCTCTCTCTCTCTCTCTCTCTCTCTCTCTCTCTCTCTCTCTCTCTCTCTCTCTCTCTCTCTCTCTCTCTCTCACACACACACACACACACATTTTCATTCCTGTTTCTTCTGTGCTCTTCTACTTCTGGACTGAGAAAGAGGAATCCGAACAAATGCCCACAAATGCTCCGTTCATCCGCTTTCCTGAGAAGACGGCCAAACACAACCATGACATAATATCCCTTTTAAAAAAGAGGAGCATGTAATGAAGTCCAGGTTTAACCATCTGCCCGCAGCAAAAAAAAGTCTCTTCCCTCCCTCTCTTGCTCATTTAAGAATCTATTTTTTACTCTCTTATAACACTAAAATAACACTGCAAAAAAGTTTTTTGGGGACCAATCCTCTATTATAGTTTCTGAGAATCAAACTTATATTGAAGATCAAGAAAAAATACACTGTAAAAAAAATGGTCTCATTTTACATCCAAAGCACAAAATCAAACTGAATATGGCTGTAAATAACGCTGACATTTTGTATCTTTCTAAAAAAGGACCTTCAGGGGTATATTGACCACACTAATGCTTAAGATCATCCCCATCTCTCATACAGGGTCAATACCACTTTCTGCTGCATTGGACATTAAATAGCCTGCCACAATTTAAAATTGACAAAAATGTCATGTCTAACCTACAAAGACCTAACCATGAAGCATGTATATACAGTACATAAGAAACTAGATTTTTACATATTACAATGCAAGGGTTGCTATTCATTTCTACTGCAGCAACCCTGGTCTCTTGGTTGTTTAGGTGGTTGTTTATTGGCTCAAGTCAAAAGATCCCACCCCAAAGTCCCAATGGGATTCTGATCCTCAGATATGTCTTACATGATTGCATCCATCTTTGTACGTCTTTTTTACCTATTCTATCATCTTGCCTTAAAATCTTGCCACTAATATTGGCCAACATGTTGTACTGTACTGATCAGACAGTAACACAAACACTTTATGATATTGCTATATTAAGATTGCATACTGGAAAAATTCTCACAAGATCCTGCACACTCCCGCCCTGTTTGCTATCTTGGTCTCACCCTGAGCACCACCCCTTCATTTAATCTTTTCCTCCATCTGCAGTCAACCACAAATTTAACCATCTTCATTGAAAAAAACCCTGGAGTCCTGGGATGTATTTAGCCTATAACCAGAAGAAAGGATTGTAGGATTATAACCAGAAGAAAGGATTGTACATTCCCAGCATCTCCAATAGCACCAACCAACCAGATTCAACGCAAATCAATCAAACTGAAGACATGGCTAGAATCAACCCCCCATAAAAGCTACCACACATATAATGTATACAATACACTGGACATGATATATAATGCATCTGAGAGCTGTTGCAGACATTACAGGCCTCAGGACCATCTTACTGTGGCTGCTTCTGCCTGAGTAGATCCTTTTAACCATCACGCTGGCTTTTACTCTCTTGCTTTGCAGGAATCTTTCCCTATCACACAGGAAACCAGCATGCAGTCTGGCCAAAAGCCAGAAGCCCCTCTCTGTGAAGACTTGGCTATAAAACAAGACACCACCAGTCTTTTCAAGAAACATCCAACAAAGAACCTTGATGCAATGGACGCACTAATACCTTGATGATATAAATAAACATATGTGACCCTGCACCACAAAACCAGTCATAAGTAGCACGAGTGTATTTGTAGCACTAGCCAAAAATACATTGCATGGGTCAAAATTATAATTTTTTTCTTTGATGCCAAAAATCCTTAAGATATTATGTAAAGATCATTTTTCATGAAGATATAAATTTCCTACCATAAATATATCAAAACTTTTATTTTTGTGAGATGCAGCGCTAAGGACTTCATTATAATGAAATATAATATAGGCCAAATATATTGTCCTATCCTAACAAATACATCAAAGGAAAGCTTATTTATTCAGCTTTCAGATGAAATTTCCATAAATTGATCCTTATGACTGGTTTTGTTATCCAGAGTCACATTTATAAACATGTTTAACCTGTTGTATCTGTATCATAGTTAAATTTCTTATCGAGTCATGACAATTTAAAAAATAATAATAAAACTAAACTGAAAATAAGTGTTTTAAATGTTAAAAAATGTTAATGTTATTTTTAAAAATACCTAAAAAAATGTTTAAAAAATATCTAATACTATCTATGAACAATGAGGCCTGATTTATCCTGATTCCCTTGGAGAAACAGGCAATTCTTAAGAACAGTAATATAACATACAAAGCAGAAATTAGGCCTTATAAATTAAAACCAGGAACTGAATGTGCTATTGTTTTGGCAAGCTATGATTGTGCTGTGATTGTGATGGATGGTGATATCGTGGATCGACAACAGTATTGCCAATAGCTGCTGTCTTTGATGATGCCATGATGATAATTGTGCTGTTGCTCATGAATGTTTTCAATTATTATTATACAAATAAATATTCAAATGAATTTGCCTGATCAGTGTTGTCAATCTCTCAGGCTGATGACAGTACCATCTGACTATGGAGAAGATCGCCCAACACTATTCCATGCACAACAACCTGGTTGGTCTGGTATTGATTTCTTACCAAATTCATCAATGATTTACAACTGAATGCAGTTTGCATTGGGGCAACTGGCTGAAGTGCAACTGTTTGCAGTCGCTGTTTGGTGACAGTTAAGATAATTTCCTATTTAAAGTAATCAACACAAGACACCTTCACACTACTCTCTTAATAACTCTTGAGTTAAAACCTTGACAGACTGATCTACAGTCTGGAAGTGAGAAACAATAAAGCGATACATCAAATGTGGGCAACAAAAATACAAAGATTATATTACACATCTCAGTCAAACACAATAATAGCAGTATATTGTTTGTAGGTTCATGTATAAGATTGGAATGGTAATGTTAACGGCAGAGACACTACAGCTACACAATAACGCATTTACCACATGCCATCACGGGTCAATTTCAAGCCAATTTACTATGTGACCTCTGTTGGCTCACATGAATACTGTTCACATTGTACACTGCCAAAATAGGTTTTTCATTGGTTGATCGGTACCGAGATCAGTGAGAACAGAAATCAGGCAGCAGCGGAGCGCTCACAGGAAACAGGGAGGGGACAAACAAAAAGATCAGATTAGAAGGGGCCTGTTTTCCATGCAGGGCTCAACAGAAGTACAACTGAAATATATACAGACTGTATGATGAAGACTGTTTACATTTAACCCTTAAACAAAAAGAAAACTCTATTTTGTGAAAAAAAAAGATGTGCAATGCTTTTTTATGACAATTAAAGAACTCAAAAAATACTAATAAGCTAATAACATAAAATGCATTCTCCATATGCAGCAATCCTTCAGATTTGGGTTTTAAGACTTTCTAACAGCTTCACAAACAAATCCACACATCTTGAAACCTATGTAAATAGAAGAAATGTATAGAAAGTATAAATATGTTTATAAAGAAAACTATTTCATAAAAACAATAAAATAATTAAAAACTACATTTAACTTACTTGAGTCAGATTTAAACTTTGGTTTTAATTTTTTCAGATACTTTCTGACATAGTCTTGATGTAAGAGGAGTCTTTATAATGTATGTATAGATGTGAACACAATAGATGTTTAAGTGGAGCATCTTCTGGATCTTACTGCACTGCACACAGATCTGCCGGAAAAACAAAACCTGGATCTGTTTCTATAAATAATACTGCTGAGAGATCAATAAATGTATAAGACAAGCTTTTAAAAGATTTTCAGATCTTGTTCACCTGTGTATAAAAATATACAAGCTAAAGGTTTAAATACTTTACTGAATTAACAATTTTCTCATGATCTTAAAAACCTTTTGATGTTAAGGCTTATGCTTAGATGTGTGTGGTACATTTGTTAGACAATATATTAGTACATATTTAATTACAAATGTAAAATTTTACTGGAATTTTACTCGAGCAGCCAACAAGTATCCTGCATACATAACACTTAAAATGGTTTAACACACCTTATAAAGTTGGTTAAAAGAATGACTAGAATGAATGTAACCTAGCCCAAAACATGTCTACTTCAAATATGCTAAAAATATCATTTTTAAAGTAATGATCTATGTTATTTCATATATTCTATGAAATTATTCTAAAATGTAAAAGAGTAATAATGTGAATATATATCCAAACTGTTGCTGTAAAAGACACTTAACTATTATTGTGATGTACTCTCCAAACTTAATAACAAGTCTCATAAATAAACAGTTTGTCTCAGTTTGTTTTTAAATTCCTTTTCACTTCTAGTGCAAAAACAAACTACACACTACATAAGTCACTATCAGATGTACCTAGATGTCCTTCAACATTTAAAAGTTTTTAAATGACCAATAAAACAGAAAATACATAACCTCAGAGGTGACACACCTGCTCAGTTAAAGGTCCTAAATAGTTTTTTCTCTGTCCATCAGCTGTTGCTGAGGTTAAAGGTCATGTAAAATCAGCTAACATGCAACTGACCACACAGCAAAACACACCTGATTTATTCTACCTACTAGAGTCCATTTACTTGATTAAAAAATCTCCCTCCCCTGCTGTCAGACACAAGGTTGTCTTATAGGACAAAGGATCCAGACGTCCTTTTCAGATTAAAATGGATACAAGGGTATAACTGAATTCAATTATTCAATGCATTTGTGCCATCCATTAGGCAGTTTCCTGGCTTATTGACATTTCAAATGACCCTGGGGAAAGGAACCTGACAGCTTTAGGAAGCACACTAATGATCAATCTCAGACCTGCTCTGGTCTTTTTTACACAGTGCAGGTAACATTCCATTTTATTGTGAATTCTGTAACCAGTCATGAAACTTATTTACTACAGACAGGCCATATTTTACTATCTGGACAGTTATGTTTATGAAAGACTACTAGTAGGGCCTAGTAGAAATCTCTAAGATTTTCAAAGTCAAGATCAATACCATGGTAACATACCAAATAGCACTCATCATCATTTATTTCCATACGAAAACAGATTCATTTTGCTAGCAACAGAAACCCCAAACATGTTTGAATTACCTTTACTTGTTTATTTATGTAATTACAATACCAGTCAAAAGTTTGGAAACATTTACTCACTGCTGTTTTTCCACATTTTAGAATAGTAGTAAACTCATCAAACCATAAAATAACACAATTGTAACTGTTTTTGTAATTGTAATTTAATTGTAATTGTAACAATTGTAATTGTAATTGTAACATTTAAAAATGTTTTTAAATAAAAAAATCTAATTAAAGAAATGAACATGATTTTTAAGATCATAAGAAACATTTTTGTCAATTGCGTCTAAACTATTTCAAACTATATCAACACTATTTTTCATTACTTGATGGACACAAAAACTGCAGCATGACGTGAGCACTAGTCAACTGATACATTAATTGACGTCATCCATCTTCAATAGATCTAAAATTATAGCTATTTTTTCCCGTAATATGTAAAAATAATGTTAAAAATATGAAAATATAATTACATAATAATCATTATTAATTAAACTCTGGGCCAGTTAAGTGAACTTAACGGGTCCAAATAATAAAAATAAAAATATTCTTCTTAGCAACAAGTGTGAATGTGCTACATTTATATTGATGGGGAAAACAGATGGGAACGAAAAACAGAAAAAAGTAGATTCAGTCCTATTGAGTGTGAGAAATCAAAGGCAAAATACAAGTACGGATGTGAAAGATGTGTGTGTATTAAACTAAAGGACGACACTAAACGCAAAGCTACAAGAATGTCTTTTTATAAACCCACCCAAAAATATCTGTAACACGGACCGTTATTCACGCCTGCGCAGCCACACGCACAACTTCAACACATATTTCTCTCTTTACATGACACCAAACATCTATTTAAAGAACCACTTGAACATTTTCTTTAATAAAATAAAATTGAACCCGATGAAGGGATGTCGTTTCATTTGGTAGACATATTACAACTTTACCTTACGGCTTTTATTTTTTTCTCTCTTCACTTTCGAAGCCTCATAGGCGTCTTTTGTCAACGTGTATCCTTCTTTTTCTCCTCAAGAATAAAACTGTTTGTCATAAATCCTTCAGTCAAAACAAATCACACAAAACAATCCATTTTGTATCCGTCCGTTATGAAATATCCCACAAAGTCAACAGGGCTCGTTTGATTGTCAGCATTGGAAAGAAGGCTTGATAAACGCTGGATGAAAAGTATGAGGTCAGCAGACGAGCGAGAGAGAGCGAGAGAGAGAGGAGCCTCTCTTGCAGACCCCGCCCCTACAGGAAATACCTCCATACGTCATCAGCACTGCTTTATGACGCCACGCGCCAACGTATAAAAAGTTAGTGATGAAGGAAATGTTGTGGTTATTAAAATATTTCCCACTAGGAGATCTTATTTGTTTAGTTATTTGGTTATCTTCTTTTAGTTTTTCGTGATGTCATGTAGATTTTTTTAATTTATATTTATAATTTATTATTTTGTTAAACTACTGCTCCCTGGCTATTATCGCTATATTGTTACTTTGTATTTGTTCAGCATGTTAATTGTATAAATGTACTCAAAAAATTAAAATATAAAAAGTTTTGTGTTGTCATTTACTCGTTTTTTAATGTGCCTTATTGTTTTCTTTCATATAGATGGTTTGTTAATTATTACATCTTAAGTGTGTTTCTTGTACTTTGATTAAAAACAAATGTTCTTATTACCTTTTTATTTTTGTTAGGCAGTCTTTACTTCAAATCATAACTTTTTATTGCTGTTGCTGTCCAGACCCTGCCAAGCCCAACTTCATTTCCTGACCAAACAAACAAGCTATTTAGATAAATTAGCAGTTATTACGACTTCCTGATTTACTCTTTTTATTCAAACACAATTCCACTGCTGTTCTTAATGTTTTAGCAGCAAATGCAAAATGCTTGTGTATTGGCATTAACATTACACAGGCACCCATTCTTAGTCCATTTATGGAATCAGACATGATCCAGAACCAGATGCTGAACACCTGCTGTTGCAGACAGACTGCAGTGAGATCTTTATATATATCTGACCCTTCATCAGGAATATTACGATGAAAATATAAGTGGTGCCAAAGCGTATTTGACCATTTAAGTCAAACTTAAAAAAGGATGAATGGTAATGTATTAAATAACAAAATAACAAAAATAGCCATTTTAACACCCCATGTGTGCTTGTGCTATCTATCTGTAAAATAAATGCCACTGATATTAATACCTGTTACGTAATGCAGTGACATTTATGCATTGTTTAATTTAGATGTTCATTGCCAAAAGAAGAGAGGGGAAGAGAGAGAGAGAGAGAGAGAGAGAGAGAGAGAGAGAGAGAGAGAGAGAGAGAGAGAGAGAGAGAGAGAGAGAGAGAGAGAGAGAGAGAGAGAGAGAGAGAGAGAGAGAGAGAGAGAGAGAGAGAGAGAGAGAGAGAGAGAGAGAGAGAGCTATATAACTATAGATATAAATGAGCAAGTACAGAAGCGAAAGATATGTTACAGATAAAGATATGTTACAATAATTAGACCTGTTCACTAATTCTGAAAGAACATTTTAAATAGTGAGATGCTAAACTGTATTATGAGACTATTGGGTGGATTTATTAGAAAGAGGAATGATGGAAAAAGTCCCATATTATGAGCTAAAAACAGAAACAGAAAAACACAGTTGCTATGATTACATAAGTAGAAGTAAGAGAGACGCCCAAAAGAGGCAATGTAGCTTTCACAATGAATAATTCTTCAGTATGTTAGGAGAAGCAGTTTAAACTCTTATACAATAAAATAATGCTACTATTTATTATTTTGACTAATAATTATATATTGTTTACATTTTAGGTCTTCTATTCATATTAAAACAAAATGTGTTGGTGGAAATACATTATGATGCGTCTATAGACATTGACTTTTTGTCAAATTCTTAGATATGCCATTTATTCAGTCTGCTGACATTAGAATGTAAGAGCTTCATCATGACCAAATGTGATATGGTTTTAGAAAGGTCGTATAGCACTTTTAATTACTTGTACGACACTGCCCTCTTGTGTTCACATATGAGAAAACACGATTCTGAGAATATTATAGCCTAGTGCAGGGGTTTTCAAAAAAAATTGTTAGCCGAAATTCCTTGACCCCCTGAGATTATAAGTAAAAATTCTAATATAATCTAATACCACATTTGCATGTTTAAATTTAAAAGTTTTTATCAGTAGAATTTTACATAGTTATTGTTTTTATTACCTGTTATTGGCCCTTCATCTGGTAATTTTCTTTAATTGGTACAAAAAACGTATTTCTTAGTTTACTGATATATTGTAGTGTTGTGTAATGGGCACATGATATGCATATTAAAAAAAATATATCTTTTAAAGTGATTTATTTAAATGTTGGATTTTTTTATTAAATTATTTGCTTACATTGTATTGTTTCTCAACTCACGAACCTTGTAATTCCCTTGTTAACCATCAGGGGTTCGCAAACCCTTGGCCTAGTGTATGTACAGTACACTTCTGATACCATCATTTTTTATATAGTTTTAGGAATCCAATAGCAGATGATCGAGCATCATTTTTTTGTAGCATTATGGCATTATGAAATTATTTGATCAGACAGGCTACGTTTTATATACTGAGGTGTGATTACAATGAACATGCATTTGTAGCTTTATGTTAAGGAACCTAACTTTTCTCAGCAAAATGCCTGTACATTCATCCACCTCTGAAAACAATGAGCAGAGAACAGACAAATCTCGAAACAATGTCTGGCTAATCAGTTCTTCAAGGCCATTATACTGGCAGCAACCTTTTGTTGATTAAAGTTGTTTAACTAAAAGACTGTATTGATTTGTAACCCAAACCCATTTGTTGTTTATCCTGGCAATTGTTTTTGTTTTAATCAGTAAACTTAAGCCTCGGTTTTCAAGTGAAATAAATACACACAGTTTTATGTTATTCACTTTCTGTTAATGCTTATATCACAACAGGACTGCACAACAGGACTATTTGTTCATTACCCAGTAAATAGACTTTTCGTTATTCTGGCCAACACATCAATTGAATGTCACTTCACCATTCAGCTTTGAACCTGGGAGTGACAACCACTCGGTCATGCAGGTACATGCTTTCCAACATCAGCAAAATCCTGTGTCTCTTTTATATTTTTATTTATTTACATAGACCATCATGTTGCATACTTGGTCAATAGCCCACTGCTGTTTCCTAGAAGCTATAAACCTACATGCTGACTTTGCCCACTGCCCCAAACTTATTTTGCTCAATGATGGTCAATGAACTCTTACAGTGTATCCCTTTACTACTACACCTAAAACAATAAAGAAAAAACTAAAGATATTTTTTCAGAATCATTTATTTAATCTGAATTTTTGGAATGTTGATTTGATTTAATCAGAGATAGTGATGTCATTAATTTTTTTATTGTTGTGATGCAGATGCTCAAACACAAAACACTGATATCCATGTTTAAGGCCTTGCTGTTTTTATTCATTTTTTCCTTCCTACAACAGCAAATTACAGAGGCAGTATTGAAAATAAAAGTTTTTCTTTTCTTCCTCATCTTCTCGTAAAAAAAATCAGCACAAAATTTGAACTACAGTACAAAAACCAAAAGATAATCAGTCAGGTAAATGGGAACTTTACTATAGGAAATCTGTATACCTTTTTCAATAATGAAAACATCTCCATAATTGACCATTTCAGAATCGCATTACACGTTCTGAAACTATTTAAAAAATGAACACTGTCTTTTTATTTCTATTTTCTTTTTTACAAATGAATGCTATAAACACATAAACTTCATCAAATATATTGATCAGTGCAACATTGTTTCTTTTTAGTTAATGCTACAGTATGCTTTCTCACAGAATCCCGACCGAAGTCACCAGTCGCCTTTAAAGTTTCAACTGACACACATGTAGCATCGACAAGTGGATTCATGTATTCAGAATCTACCGGAAACAAATGAAAAGGTGTGTTCGCCACAGTATACAACACAGTACATGAACATACCAAGAAACCTGTAGAAAACATTAGTAATGTCAGCAGTGAAGCCCTGTTATTGGTTTAACTACATGTGTAAGCCATTGCTAAAGTACAGATTCATTAGATTCTGAATCAAAGCGGTTGAAAGAATGATTGTGAAGGATAAAACCAGTTTTATACGCATGTTAATGGATGTTGAATTAGCTTGACCCCTTTCCAAACGCCTCGTCTTGAGATGCCTGAAGACAATATTGGTTGTGATTGGACCCTGCAGATTGAGGCAACAGTCCTTTGGTACAGACACAAGGCCAATGACAGACACAACTATGACATCACTCAACCAGCAACCATGACGTGATGCCAAAAGCTCATACGCAATGCATGATGTGCTAAAACATTTTCAGCAGATATGACTCAAATAGCACCACTCTTAAAATGACACTTTTATTCAAGGCGGTTGACGGACGACATGCATTCAAGCCGAACGGATGGTAAAATAAGCACTTCGAAGAGAGGCCGATGAAACATTTGGAGGTCATTCACTTTAAAACAAAGCGAGGCCATGATGATGGGTTATTTTGTTTGTTTTTTGGTATGCTGGACAGACATTCTGAGTGTGATTATCTTACTAGCATTGTGCATGTTAGGATCTGATGATAAATGGATGCTATTTAAAAATCTGAAATCCAGGTAAATGAAACACAAAACTGACGTCCTGTCAAAACCACTGCCCAGTCATTGCAAAGATCTATGAAATGTTTCCTGTATGATAGTATAAGATGCTGTTCCCATCCTGGATGGGAGTGAATGTGCACTAGATTTGTTTTAACACCTGTTTTAAACAAGAGCTGCATCTTTTGGGAACGTAGCAAAAATAACCCAACAGGACGAAATAAAGCACACAATTTTCACTTTCACGAAACAGTCAGACGATTGTATTTACAACATACAACCCAAGAAAAAAGGGATACTGCAGCTTCTTTTTTGTCCTTTTACTCATTTCTTTGAAAAGGGCATTAAAATATATTAAAACTTATGTACAATATATGCAGGATTTTAACATTAAAGCGCTATGAATTCACTGGGTTTTGTTTTGCAGATTTCACCAACAGCCATTTTCGAGAACTAAAGGGTTAAAACAAAACAAAAAATCAACAGAGGTGGCCAAAAAAGATGTACCAAAGGCACTGACTGAACCATAGCCAGAATGCAACAGGGCTGGATGATATTCCACCCCCTTTGCCCTATCATGGGGTATTTGCCTTCTGTTAGCCATATATGGTTCATTTGGGGTTTTACACATCTCCTTAGAGCGCAAAACAACAATCTTTTCAAATAAAAATAAATGATTTTTTCCTCCTAGAAAACAAGATAAATACTTTATAACATTATTATATATTGGTCTCAACACCAGCATCCGATTGTAAAAATGATCAACAGAAAATAATACAAAACAATAAAATTAAAAAATTAAAATAATCATTTTAATCATCTGTACATAGGTTTGATTTTTTCTTTGAAATCCTTGTATTCAATGTTTTGTACACAGTGTCCCCTACTGGTAGGTTCCATTCACTGCAGCTCCTGAGAAAAGCATGGCTCAGTCCCAGACCTCCACCCATTGGTTCCCTGAACCACAGAGCCTTGTCCTCCTCCAATCGGGTGGCATCGGCAGTCCATTTAAGCCCCGCCCTCCCTGAGGAGAGGTTCCCTCTCATTGATTAGCGCTTTACGCTTCCGAGTAAGAGTTTTGTGAGTTGAGTTTGTCCTTCTTTAACTTGACACCATCCACCAGCTCAAAGTTATAGTTCTCCAGGGCTGATAAGTTCCTGTCGGACATGCCGCTGTGGGAGCAGGCGCAGTAGAGGACCACGCCGCATATGGCACCGAGGAAAACTCCCAGGGCGCTCATGGCGATGATGGTGATGAGTATGGGGTCCAGGGTTTTCAGCATGTTCCCAGCTCCGCCGATATCATGGTTTTCCACAATCTCTGGGAAATCTGTGATGTCCACAACTAAACAGAGGAAACAAATCATGATTTGTTATTGGATTTTATTTAGCATTTGTAGCTATTTTGTGTGCAGCAGATGTGAAAATGTGACTTACTGATGTCATTGAAGTTATCTTCAGGTAGAATTGGCTCGGCTGGGACATCTGGATCTACAAGACGTAATGAAACCGTTAGGAAACGTGCACATCATGACCAAATACATAAGCAGTTTTCTAAATGCAGTTTTCATTTTGCAGACTGCTTGACTTACCCTTACAGTCATCAATGTTCAGATTGTCTAAGATTTTGATGTCGTCCACCGCGATGTCTCCCCAACTTTTCCTCTCCACTACACTTTCAATTACCACCTTAAAGAAAGACAAAAAACATTAATCTGAACAGTATATCGCAACAATAATAATTTTCAGCCAATAATAACCAACATATTTTTCATGTTTATGAAAAGAAGGATTTTGGATCAATAAAATTTCACAATGGGTGGGATCTATTTTCATACCTGGTATGGTTTATTAGAATGCTGTATCAGCACGCGCCCCTCCCTCCAACGGTTGCCTTGGTGACCGCTGACAGTCCAGAGCAGCACATCAGCTGTGCCCTGACCGCTCTCTCTGCGCTGCTTAATGTGCAGTGTGCCGATACGGGCGCCAAACATGTGGTACCAGAAGGACAGGCACAGATCCGAATCCTGTCCCGTCACTGACGGACTCACTAACCGAGCCACCTCCGTCTCCTGCGCACCTGTCGCCAGCGTGTAGATGAAATTTCCTGACCCACCTTGGAGGAAAGAGTAAATGTGAGCTTTGGAAGCGCTTGATATCAGTGAGCTAATGACACGCATCTTCAGCACACTGTTGCTCTCACCTGTGTGGTCCATGTTGGGGCCGGTGTTGAGAGTTGGGGTTCCGCTGGACTGGATCTGCCATCTGAACCCGCTGTCCTCTGATGTCCAGCCACAGAAGGAGGGATCGTTCGGCCAGCCGAAGTTGCAGGCAAACCACAGGAAGGCTAAAGAGAGATGACAAATGGGGTTATGATGTGGGAATAGTGTCACACAATACTCAACAAGCATCATAAATACAATCCTTGTAAATTTGAAACTGCATGATTTTTCATAGTCAGGTAAAGTGCTGTTTTTAGAATTTTCACATCCATAACAGTCCTCATAAATGAGCACATTAAAATTAAAATAAAATAACTATTTTATGTTCTGTGAAGAGTCATCTTTTCTCCATTTGTTTGGTATTATTGTTATTATTATTTTTCTGATGTCTAGACTCTATCAACAGGGCTTTAGTAAGATATAAACAAATGATGAAATATTTTGATAATAAATACATTCTGTGAGAATTTCAATTTTAAGTTTTGATTAAATATGTCACATCCATAAAAAGATATACCTCCTTTATTCTACTCCATAGATAGATGATCGACTATACTTTATATGTCCACTGGGTGGTAGTAGAGAGTTACAAATGAAAAAATACAATTTGATCATGAGCATTTTCAAAGTGCACTTAAGCCAAACGCATTGAAAAGTATTTATCATATATATGCAAATATGAGGCCTTGAGATAAAAATGCAGGAAATAAGAAACAGTCAAGCTTTAAAATTGAGACTGATGTAAAAGAAATGAGGGGAGGGATTTAACCACGTTAGACTGACTGAAAGCCAAGACAAAGAAGAACATGTCGAGAAGCAGACGGGATTGAGACGGACAGAGAAGCAGAAGCACATCTAGGATGTCAGCTCCTCCAGTGTCTGCTCAGCTTCATCTCTGCTCCTCCAGACAGTTTAATAAAGCCGAGCTCTCCGCTCCTTTAATAACGCCTGAATTCTCTGAGAGTTTCTGAGGGTATTTGTTCACTGAATACAGAGGAAAGAATTTCCCATTAAAAGCCGCAGCTCAGGCACTCGGCCACCGCTGCAGCAAAAAATGCCCGTTTCCAATTAAAAGTTATTTTTTCTTTTCCATCTTTGAATGTATCAGGGCTGTTGCAGTGAAAGCAGCACATGGATATGTTTAACCGCAGTCTAGAACGTTCTACCGGCTTAAAATGCTTATCATTGCGATGAAACCACATCCAATAATAGAGAGGGCACACATCTACTCAATGCTAACCAGAAATGACCCCACACACACACACAATAACACACACACAAGGTCACATGCTTATTAGGACCGCCATTCTATTCAGTTATTTTGATGGTGCGATGAGACTAAGACACACACACACGAGCTGCCTAATTAGGCAAGGTCAGTTAAGGGCAATTCTCATTTGCTCATTAGTGAACAGTCTTGAATGGCTAATCATTCATTATGCTGAGTGAGCGAATTAAAACGCCTCCTTGTAGACTTTCATGAGAACACTTCAAAACAGATTACATACTCATCTTTGAGTTTACCCACTGACCATCAAATAACCTCAACAACTAACAACAACTAAAGAAAACAAAACAAGCAGTGCATTTCCTAAAGATGCAGCGTGTTACTTCGCACTGCCCTTATGAAAATTAACCATGATTTTATTATAGTAGAAGTCTAGTAACCATGTTTTTTGTTTGTGTTTGACTGATTATCATTTGTATAACCACAGTTTAACTATTAATACCATGGTTCATTTGTGGTTATCATGGTTTAATTATTGTAACCGTAGTTTTTGGTTTTATTTGTAGCAAAAACATAGGTAACTTTTGTAAAGGTGTAGACATTCCCATACAGTAACCTAGGCTGGTGTTGTTGTTAGCTGCCAAATCATAAACTTAAACCTTTAGCAAAGTCAACACAAAAATTGAGGTTTCATACACTAAAATAGTGCAGAAAGATATACTGTATGCCATCACTAAAGATTATTTATCAAACAGTTTTCCCAAAAACACTCTCACCGGCCATTGAACCTGTCTGACATTATTGATGTTAAACAATTATAAGATGTTCTCATGAATGACCTACTTATAGTTAACTCTGCACATCAAACTGAATATAGCAGAGAGTATATTAACACCGAAAAAAACAACACACTTCACCTTTAAAGAAGACTTTGCATTAGCAAATCCAAAATAATGAGAGAAATTACATATACTAAGTGCAGAAAGAAGGTAAATATAATGACTGAGTACCTTTCTCACCTGGAACGGTGCTCAGCTCTGTGGTCGTCTCTGGCACAGTCGTCCCACCTGTAGTGTGGACACAGTGAAGGCCATTAGATGGAAAGTTAAAATGAGATGCTGGGGAATGTTTTATTTGGGTAATTATCAAGAGGCACGGATCCGACTGGGCTAAATTCTCCTCCTTTTATTTGCTTAATATGATGAGACATGAAAATACAATCTTTTTGTTCACTTTTAACATTTATCGTTGCAATTCTGTGCGACACCCCCTCTGTGAGACTGCATTGGAGTTAACAGACTTTAGATATTAGTGTTAGTAGTAGCCGCTGGAGAGCAGAAGAAGCTTTTGTAGTTTAATTGTTGCAAGGTGGAGATCAAGACTCAGAATGAAATAGTAGTGTGCTGTTCACTAGTATATATGCTTTTTACTAAACACTGTTGTTAAAAATGTACAGTATGTGATTTACTATGAATTATACAAAGATAAACTTTATTAACAGTTGCATGCTATTGTTTTGTCACAGAAATCCTTGCGTGCATATTCAATCGAAATGGGCTTAAAAAAAACTTGGAATACTTGCATACTGCATGCTACCTACTTAACAATGCATACTACATACAATGTACAGTATATAGTATGTATTATATAAAAGAGTATATGAAAAAAAGCATTTTGAGAAGTACATAGAGTAGTATGGCATTCTTACGTGCAGTTCTTTATATTGCAATCTAATCAATTGATAATTCGAAGATAGCGTTTGATAAAACGCTTGCTATTAATCAATTTTAATTTCAATGGAAATAAAAGATCAAATGTAGCAGGATAATATGGTTATCAGATGCATGCAAAAGATCCGCATACTGTGCCCAGTATCCATACTACATTCTTAGTATGAGTACTACCCCAGTACGCCATTCTGAACATGCCCAGAGGCTCAGGTGAGCAAAGTTGTGGAGGAAGAGATGATTAGCATTGCGTAGGTAGCATATCAGCAAAAGACTAGCAGAGCTTTTATTTGCAGAAGCAAGAGAGACAATTAGTCTAGTGGGGATTAGGATAGTGTGATTAGCATAGCAGAAGGTGCAAGGTGCAGTAGGGAAGGGTGCAGTCTCTGCAGGCGAGTGTTAGCACCTGTCTGGTCGTAGTCATCACCTGTTCCGCTGTGGCAGTTGGCCTGGTCATCATCACACTCGTCCGATGGGGTGGTGGAGGGAGCGGGGGTAGTGGGCGGCACTGTGGGCGCTAGAGAGAAAAGATGAAAGTGAGGACACATAAAACTGGATATTTTGTCCTGAGCAGATGCTCTTGCATTACATTTTGTTAGCCATGCCCACAATGAAACTTCACTGATCCAAAATTCCTTTCCATATTAAATAAACTACTTAAAAAAAAAACGCCTTCACTTAAGTACTATGGTAGTACCATGGTACAGCAATAGTAGTCTGGTATATACCGCAGTACTGCATGATTTTAATATTCAAATACCATCATGCGCAAATGTTACTCAAAGTTACTTCAAAATATCTTATTTTTTAAGCACGGTACATAAAAACCAGTAATACTATAATATGTGTCCAAAATATCACGATATTGACGCTGCCACAAATCATCTTAATGATTATACACCCTCTATAGTCAAAGCTCTTTGATATATTCCTATGTGCGTGACTCTGTGTTGGGGTTTGGCTGTGGATCTGGATGTTATGCCCCACCCTGAGCCGGCACAGCATGCTGAAACTGCGGTGTCCTCTCATTATAGCTGCTTGTGCCCCTTTGGATGTGGCCTTTGCCTGAAACTCTGTGTTTACTCTCAGCTTGTAATGAGCTGCCTTTAAGCCTAGAGGGCTTTCCCGGGACAGAAGGACTAAAAAATGCGTGGGGGGAAAGAGATGGGGGTGTTACAGGGGGAAACAGGAGCTGTTGCAGAGATCTCGCGGGTGAACCAAGGGCAGTTTAAAGAGCCGAAGGGTCGCAGAAAGGTCACAGATTGATTCTACGCTCCTGCTAGGACTTAACGCCCCGCTGTTACATGCACATGTGTGGGGTCACTTGTTTGATTGTGAGATTTTTAGCCAGGGCGGAAAAGGACACGCACGCATGTGTTGGCATTAAAAGTGAAAACAAGCATTATCATCCGAGTAGCTCCCGACGGGACGCTGTGGCTTACACAAGCAAGTCTCCCAGTCTCGCAGAAATCCAATATGTAAATCCACTTAACGCTGCCTCGACAGAACACACGGACCCTATCAGAGCTAAACTAATTCAGAGAAACAGAGAAGGGAGAACATCAATGACTTCTTCGTAATCCTTCAAGGCAGGTGGGGCAAAGATGATCTCCAGCTGTGAGCGGCTCTGTTATTTAGGAGCGTCACAGGCCCCTGCCGATCTGGGTAAGAGACATCCTTTGAAGCTTCATCTGCGGGACAACTAATTATGAAGAAAGCTAAGCCGAGCCCTGTCCTGTTCTCTTCAGTAGATAAAGTCCAAATTCAATCAACTGGCATCTGTGCTGTAAAACCGCACGCTTGAGGATCCATAAGTGCCTTTTTAGATCAAAGGGCTTCTTAGTTTTGTTTGTCTTGGTTTGCAGTACTTGGCTTTGGACTGCAGTAATATTGTCCATGAATCAGCGTTCAACGGGCATGAATTAGTGTTCATGTGGGAGCTGGATGCTACTTTAAAAAACGTAACTGCCTAAACTATGAGCTTCTCATAATTTAAGATAGCTAAGAAAGTCAAGCTCTCTTTTGAAAAAGCAGTTTAGGGAGTAGTGTCTTATGTTTAGGGACTTAGTGAATCAAATTTATAACCAAATCATTTACATCTGAACAAACCAATTACCAGAAATGAATCAGACTTTGCAATGATACTCAAGAGAGACATTCAAAGAAGAGTTTTTGCTTTGCTGTAGAGATGTGTGCATAATACAAAGCGAGAAAAAAACATAAATTAAGCATTTTTGACTTTACACTGGAAAAACAAATCATGACTGGTAAAACTAAACTATGTTGAAAAGCGACTAAAATTAATATATACAATACCGTTCAAAGTTTAGGGTGTTTCTTATCATCATATTGAAGATGTGCATTGATACAAGGCAGCAAATTAAAATTAAAATCTAAAACATACAAAATGTCTAGGGTGACACTTTAATAAGAAGCTGGTGGGAAAAAAATTGCAGGTATTCAATTCTATGCAAAGGGTGACTAAAATGTATGACTAAAACTTTTTTAGTTTATTTTGAATGTTTTTAGTCACAACATAAGTTACATTTGTGTCATTCCACAGTTTTCCATAAGTTAACAATTATATGTTAACTAATATATTTAGTATATACTAAAATGTGGAAAATTTTAATAAAGCATGTGACTCTAATGGCCAAGTTAATATTGTTGCTACTCAATTATGCTCCAACACAGTATGAACATTGATTCATGAACGTGTGGTTATGTATTCAAGTTTGTGAATGGGTTTTTAACTTACCTTCCATTTCACAGCCCAGGATTTCCAATCTAAGTCCCATTCCAGCAGGAGTGGCTCTGTCTGGATATACTCTAATAAAGCGTGTCAATATAGGCTCCACAGTCCTCAGCACTGGTGTGTCATAGTTCAAATTCCCCTCAAAAATCTGCCAAGATTAACAACAGGAGAGAAACAGTAGTTATCGGGCGAGCGTAGAGAACCAACTGAAAAATGGAAAGCTTTATTAGGAGTAACTCAACGTCAGTCTGAGAGAGAAAGTAAAGAACAGAGCTTTAATGAGAGAACACGCATGAGGGCACGCAGCGCACACCTCTCTCTCAACACTGCTGCAATTCTAATGCAACAAAGCACCAGAGGAAAGAAAGCCTTTAACTTTACTTCTGACATCGTACAGCTGAGCTAGAGGAAAAAAGAAAGGCTGTGGGCTAACACTGCCGTCTGCAGCAGCGGGATACTCGGGTCTTCAAAAGCATCACACTTCTGAAGGCCTCCAAACCAGACACAAGGTACCGCATGAGACGCACAGAAAAAGACATGAGGATGGAAAGACACTCGCCAGTGGTAACCAAGGTACAGGAAAGGAAATTATGAAAGAATGTTAATGGCCATCAGCGCTACTATGTGGTTCCTTTTTCAAGATCAGAATATAAGAAAATATAAAGTTTTAAAGCCATCTGGGAGTGATATTTTAACCCAGCTTTGATAGAAGATGAGGTGCAAATTCAATCCTCTACCAAACAATCATCAATTTAGATGTGCTTTATTTCATAATCAATAACTAAAGAGTTAAACTTGTACTATTTAACTAAAGAGGTAAACAGTCCTGCCCCACCTGATGCCCATCCTGGTGCTGCTAAATGACGACTACCCAGGATAACCTCCTTGCACCCTGTTAAATTAAAATCAAATCTACCACATTATACTTAACATATAACATTTTTTTTCACTCTCTTAAAGTGAATTTCTGTATCTTATAATGTCTGTATCTGTATCCTGTAAACTGCATAGCAAGTTATAGATGCGATCAATGGCAATTTGTGTCCTCTATTTCGGACTGCACATGCTACGGATTGCAACTATAACACGTCATGTCAGGTTTTTTTTTTTTCTCTTAAAGAGTTTTTTTGAATCCCTGACCACTGACTGCTATCTGTCAATACATGTAAAGCTGCTTTGATACAATGACCTTTGTGAAAAAGTGCTATACAAATAAAATTGAATTGAGTTGAATTATAGTTTTCCTTAAACTTTCCTCTTTACACTACGAAATAATTGCAACTCAAATCAATATTTAACATACATTTATTTATTTATTTGGTAAGAGTAATAAATAGGATACTGTATAGTCATTTTGAGTCCTGATTACCCTGTTGGGATTTCTTTTTACAATAATGATGGGCTGACTGTACATTAGCCCTTACATAATTAATGAAATTGTTTTGCATTATGAGTGCTATTAGCTGTAGAATTATTAGTCGTATTGTTGGGTCTCAGCATTAGTGCTAAAAAATACAAAAAGTTTTTAAAACTCATTAAAGCATCACAATAACCGAGCTGATCGGGTACCAGTACTTAGTACACAATCATTCCAAACGGACATCCAGTTATATTTCCCAAATTTAGCTCCAACCAGCTTCTCTATATCCTACCTTAGGCTTGTTGCCTGTGCCGTCCATCACCATTTTCCAGTCGGATACGTTGTTAGTGTACCCTAGTCGAAACTTCTTCATGAAGACCTTGTTATCTCGATGTTTGCCTCCCTGGATGATCAATCCTCTGACCAGCTTCTCCTCACCCAGATCCACCTGCAGCCACTCATCCGTGTAGGGTTGAGGCTGCGGCAACAGCGTCCATCCTGAGCGGCTAGTCAGCAGTCGGGCATTCTCCGGTACCCAGGTGCGCTCTGTGTGGGAGGAGACTGTGATCTGGGCATCTGTGATGAGTCCTGAGACCATTCCCAACATTCCTGAACATGGGTACTCTGTTGAGAGATAAAGACAGAGCGCTAGACTGTATTGTCAAACCTGTCACTGCTTTGGCATTAGAAACGTATTATTGTTTACTGTAGAAAATAAAGAGAGGAGGAAGTTTTTGGTTCAGAACAGAAAAAAAGTTGAACAGAAAGTGATGGACAGATATTGTTGCACAGGAAAGACAGATAAAGTGCACAGAAAAGATTAATTCTCCTCCTGTCTTTCTCTACTGACCTTCTACATTAACTTTTCTGTCTGTTTTTCTCAAACAGTTTAATTAAAATCCCTCCCTTTATTTCTAAATGATTTCTCACTTTTATCCTTGATCCTACTCCACTCCTATTCTTTGTCTTTATTCGTCAGCTTTCATATTCCCACATTTTCATCCTTTGTGTAATCTATCTTTATCTCTCCAAGCTCACTTCCTTAGTTCCAGCGCTGTAATGCGATTTTCACGCTTTGCTTCTTTTCGGCAAAGGCAGGTTGAGTTTTAGGAAAATTATCGCATTCGCTGCCTATTTGTTGCGAGTCACGACTTTCGTACCTTCTCTGTCGCTTGTAAAATTTGTGACCTGTCAGCAACAGCGTAATCTACAATCGGCACCCGTGAAGCAGGAAAGCGTCAGAGACTATCTGAGGCTCGTCACAGATGGACCTAATGTCCCGTGAAATACCACCAGAACAGAGTTTTCATTCACAATGCTGTCTTTGTACTGATGGAGGGAACTTCCTCTGCAGTTTGAGAACAGAAAGAGCACTTGTCTGTGACCCCTTCAGGAGTCCAAATGTGAGTTCCAGACTCATAAAACAACAAACGCTCGAGTCTTTGTTTTTTTCACTGTTTGTTTGTGGGTACACATGGGTCACGGTTGTATTTCTTTTACCCTGCCAGATGTGGAAATTGACTTTGTTTATAATTTTTGATACAAGCATGTTAAATTATTTTAGGTTTTTGATGAAAAGATCTGCAGTGAGGTGGTTGAACCTCAGCGGCTTGGAAGTAAACCGAGTTTATTTTCAATCCTCTTGCACACACTGTCATTGGGTCCTGTTGATATATCTCAGATGTGATTTGGGGATGTTTGGTGAGAGCTCCTGGTGTGGTAGACCCTGACTGACACACCCTTGGGATGGACGGGGGTCACGTGTATCGCGTGTTGGGTTGCTTTGGGCGGCCACACACACACAGATGGTTATATTTACAAACAGTGGGAGGAAGTTTATTAATGGCTGTGTGGATCAGACTTGAACTGTATGCGAGACCACCTCCCAACTGCCAGATAGCATTATACAGTACTGATAGACATCTATTGGTGTCCTGTAATAATATTTGTGGCGGTACCATAGTACAGTAATGAGTTCAGATGGGACTAATTTCACATACTGTCCCATAATTTGACAACCATTTTTACATACTATTATATACTTTAAAACACAAAACAAAAAATACCATGCATGGCGCATGTCTAAAACAACATTTACCATGATATTTGTTTGTGGGTGGAACTATAAAGGGTTCTCCAATCAGCCGCCAGACTTGGCCACATCAGCACGAGGTACACTGATGATGTCATAGGAAGGCCTCCAATCCTGTGATGTGTTCAAAATGCGGTCTGTTCTCTGTCCAAAACACGACTGCAACAGCTGCGCTCCAGAACTGCGGTGAACCGCGCACACACACACGCGCAAACACGCAACCAGAGCTAAATGCGTGTATACACACAGACTCTAAAAATAAGCCCCCTATGCATGATGTGCATTAAGCATGATGGCAAACACACGCTTTCCTCCTACACATGAGGAAATGTACTCAGCGGGGAGGCGCTGATGATACGAATGCCTTTGCAATTAAAGCTCTGTGGGGTGGAGCCAAGTCAAAACATGTAGATGAGTATGCAAATTAGGCTGGTGGGTCTCGGCATATGTAATATGTGCATCTGTGAGAAAGGTGGAGGGGTTAGGACTCGGGGGAAAGAAGCAGAATTTGGGTTAAAGCGGAGTGATCGGAGAAGCGACAGTAGTGCCTGCTGTTCATGGCATTCATTTTGAATGAAGTACATCCAAACATGAGGTAACACGAACACATGGTCCTTTTTGTTGGCGTGAACACTTGTCTATAATGCAACAGCTATTTCACGCACACGCGACTTGTGAACGGCTTTCAGCCGTATGAATAAACACTTCTGTGTACGCCTGCCTCTAAAGCGAGCAAAATGTAAACCATCTAATTGAAAGATCATGGCGGAGTGGCATGTTGACAAAACAAGGCTTCCGTTTGCAGCGTTTTAGCAAATATAAATTAACACTTTAATTCGAAGCAAAATGTGCGACAAGTCGAACCTGCAAATACTAAGCTAGATTTAATTCCTGGAGAATGACAGAAATGAGCCTGAATTATTCAAAACCAACCTGAGAATTTACATCCATACACTTCAAAGCGCATGGCGATGCCGGTCTCCCAGGTGTAGGGCCGGATCCGGAGGTACCGTGTCAGAGTGGGCTTGGGAAACTTGGCTTTAGCCACATCTGCAGGGTTGGTGTTTCCTTGGAAAACCTGGTAAATTAAGAAAAAATGTTAATTATTTACATGAGAAACCATGAAAAGAGACTTTTTGAAACCCAAGAAAACCCCATCAGGAATGCATTAAGATCAGCGTCTTTAAAAGTGACAGTGTAAATTCAGAGACTTAGCTAAATTATCTCTGGAGCCAACTGTGTAGCAAAACAAAAGCCACTTTATGATGTCAGAGTCTGGCTTAGGACTAGCGTTGAATGTTTGGGATGCTTTAGTTACACAGTTGCCTCTGTTTTTGCTGAAAGCAAATGCGGCAGATATATGAAACAGCGATGAATTAGACATATGTCCATGTTGCTGATTCTTGCTGACAGCAAGCACATGTTCTCTGTAAAGGAACGATGTAGTAATGTGTCGAAAGTACAAGTGGCACCAACGACAAATGAAAGCAAAGTTGACCTCAAAACTGTCTCTTGTTTCACAAGTCATCGTATAAAGGTTGATTGTGGCATTGCAAGTTATTTAAGGTTCTTGAGGTTCTCTCTTTCTTTTCCTTGATTCGCATTTCACTTTCTAAATGAGATGTGTTGTGTGTTGTGAGAAATTCACCAAAAACGACTGCAACTGCACCCATTAATAATCCTGTTTATGTGCTTCTCATTTCAAAAGCTGACAAACTCACACATTTTACATTATCAAACAGCCTCAATGTTATTAAATGTGATTGTCTATGTTAATTGTCTTTATATGAAGCATATGGTGAAAAAGTGTTTATTTGATTTATCATTATATCATAATGAATTAATGAGGTAACTGTTTATTAAAGTTTGGTGTATTACTGTTACCCTCATATAAAACCATCAATAAACCACTCAAGGTCATACATTACTGTGATTTTCCAGTTAAGGAAAATTAACCACCATTTAAACCCTAAAAACAACAATTACATTGTACACGTAGTACAATGACTCTAATCCATGACCTTTAACGATTCTAAACTACACAAGGTCAAACTATAAGCCATACAGGAAGTGCATCCAGTATGTTGCAAAGCACCAGTCAGGACATACAACATCCGTCTATCCCAGAATCAACACTGGTAATAGTGTCCCTGGGCACTACTTTTCAAACGTGTGTCTGGACAGAAGACACACGATGAGCCGTCCACTATCTTTAAATGTCACACCAATGCTCTGCTCCGCTGCTCTAAGTAGTCAAGAGGCTTTCCTTTGTGCAACAACCATGCAGCCGAACTGCTGTTTCAGCAGTCTGTAAATGGGCCCTCACCTCACAAAAGCACTTTAGAGGCCAGCAGACAGAAACAAGGCACCGCATCTTAAAAATGCAGCCTCTAAAAAGAGAACGGTGTACTTCAGTTGAGGGTCGGCGGAGAAATTGGACCTTTGGGTATATTTAAGTTCAATCTCACTCTCAGGCATGAAGATGTGTCTGCACATACTGTAGACACACAAATACCCGGAAGCGTCTAATTGGCTTGTGTAGCTTGACAGGTTTATTTGAAAATGGTTAGAGCTGGCAAGCACAGCAGACAAACCTATGACCACATTTAAATGAATAAAATCAAAAGACGTACAATTCACACAATGGTTCTGTTAGAAGACCTAGTGCATTCATTTTTACTGCAAACATGGTGGTATCTTTACCAAAATGTAACTTTATTTGTGAAGTTAGCATGCTGTTAAGCTTACAAGCTGATATTTTAACAAGCATAGCACATACACAAGTTAAGCAATATAGTTGTGTTAAAATTTTTTTAGCAATACCTTTTAGTATGAAACTACTTTACATCTACATTTAATATTTAAAAAAAAAAATTCTAAGAATGTTTTGCTAACATTCCCATTAAGTATGCCATTCCCATTATTAACAATGTTTTATGTAAAGTTTTTATAACGTTTATTGTTTATGACATATAATGTTGATAAAATGCTCTTTTAACGTAATTGCAACGTTAGGGTTATCATTTTGAGAGAACTTTTAGAGAAAGTTTGTTCTGAGAATGCGCCCCGTTATCTGGCAGCTAGGTTAATTTTGTAACTTTTTGCAATGCATTCTGGGATTGCCTTTCCCATGAAAGACGTGTAACTGCTTACCAATAAGCTTACCCATCTTACTAGGATTTAGCAAACAGCTATTGTGTCCAGTGTAACAAGCATGTCTTCCTGTAGTTAACCGTTGAGCGTTGAGGGAGACATTAGCGATAGCTCACCTGATGGCTAATCGATCAGCGTCTCCTTGGCTCTCATTCAATCCATCACGGGCTCAAGTGCGATCAACCAGCTGTTCAAATACTCTAAGCCCTCTAAACCCTCCCAGAATGTCCCATTCTCTCACCCTCTCCATTCGCCACACTCTCTGTTTATTAATGCCTTTGTTCTGTCCTTTCATCCCTTAAGGAAAGATTCCTACCACAAATGTTGACATCACTCCTTAAAAAAAAAAGAAACCCAGTCAGACTACTGTGGTGGCTTTGGAGTTGCGCAGTTTGGTCTCTTTTACAGAGCTCGCAAATTCAGTCTTTTAAGAGGGAAGATTAGCATACCACACTGGGCACATAATGGAGTCGGAGAAACACAAGCCCTGCAGAACACATGAGCGTGGCATTCCCATCTGGAGCTGGAGCATGGACTGGTGTAATGGACACATGCGGTGACATGGATACAATGCAAGATGATGTTTACAGGGCTGCTTGCCAAGGAGCTCTGGAAATGGACCTAGTTGCAGATTACTTTTACGTTAGACTGAGAAAACAAAAGGTTTCTTTTACCTGAGCTCCTTCCAACACTTCTAAACAAAATGTCATTGCCATACATAAAATATATTGCAACAAAGTATTTGAAAAAGAAGACCTGGAAAAATAAACCAAATCACCTTTTGTTTTGGTCCATCCTTAATAGTGATCCAGTCCTCGCCATTTGAACTGACATCCACTTTATAAGACTTCACATAGTACTTCTTCTTGGTCTCTTGCGAGATGGCTCCCTGCAAGCCGATTGCAGAAACAAGGCGCAGGAACCCGAGATCAACCTGCCGAGAAAGAGAACCATATTACTTAGATATTACTCACAACTGAGGGAGTATCACTTTAAAAGTGGCTTATCAGGTGTCACATATTGAGCCCATAAGACCGCAGGTGAATATTAGAATAAAAGATTAATTTTAATGAATCTCAATTTAATAAAGCATAGTCGATGTGACGATTTAATTTCCTGAACGGGAGACAAGAGATTATTGGATGAGGAAGGATATCTAACTTCACAGGTCCTGTGTTCGGGAAAAAAGTCATATGAAAGGAAACAGAATTTCATATGTGTGCTGTATTGAAAAATGAATGCTTCATAAAAAAATCATGAGCTGTGATGTCATTCCCGCGAGCCTGGAAGGAGACGGCTTCTGAGAGAATGCTCACGAGTTACTGGAAGAGAATACATTGTGTATGTGAACAGAATTGATAGTTTGATTTGGTCAAATCCAGGACTGCCATAGCTGAAATAAAAACAGTAAGACTGTGCTTCGTTTTTGGGTTGTTAGTAGTATTTGAGTGTGTGTTTGTGTGCCTGTAGGACAGAACAATGATAAATGAGATCTATTTAATAGATCAGCAATAAGGTTCAATGGAAAGCAAACTCCAGCTTCTCATGTTATTCACCTAAGAAAAAGACCTTAGTAATCTTTAATTTCTCTTTTTTACAGATTCAAAAGAGATCGCAAAAAACATTTTTAAACTATTTATTTATTTTGGTTGTGCAGTTTATAGTCTTGGTCTTCTTACATTATTCTCTCTTTGGACATGAACTAAAGGATATTTTGAAAGTTGCTGATTTGGCATTTGCACATTTTCATTCTATTCTTTTCTTTTCTTACAAAAAGTAAGAAAAGTTTTTCAAGAAAAAAAGCACGACAAACCCACTTTATGAGATTAGGATATAAGAATAGAATAAATCACAGTCAGTTTACCAATATTAAAAAATTAGGTTTTGTTTCAGAAGTCTTTGGAGTGAGTATTAGCATTGATTTTCTGGACAAGCTAAAATAAACATGGCAGAAGATGAGAGCTGCAGAGCAGCCAAACATCTGAGATCATAAAGTCTGGCTGAAGAAGAGACATGTTGGATCAGTTTCACTCACATCAGCTGATCACAGATCAGAACTAATGAGAGCCTCATGAGTTATTAATGACTTTTTACTCCAGACAGACAGAGTGAAAAAATAGGGTGAGAGAAAGTGGAACATGAAGAACATCCACATATTTTACTCCATATAGCCAACCATATATTTATGGTAGTATTTAGTACATACAAGACAATGTATATATGTAAAATAAATATACAAAGTGAATTCCCTGTTTTAATTCAATATGAATTAGACTAAAAGGGAAACAACAGACACAAGAGATTATGGGAAAGCCCCAGTTCCTCATGGGAAATCCCTGGTTGACAGACTCAATATTCTCCAAGAACAAAAATGCTTTCCAAAAGCGTATCACACTTGTAAGGAAGCGAGTCAGTTTTCCAGACTGTGGGCATTTTATCTGAAATATTATGACCACACAAACAATAACAATGAGGTATTTTATCATTTTTAGAAATAAAGATTGAAAACACATTGAACATCTAAGAAAACAAACAGGGCTCATTTAAACTGAGCAGTTGTACAGTATTCATAACTAGTGTGACTTTGGAGGTTTAAAACAATCAGTCCAGCCTTGAAAAACACTATGAGCAAGTCAAAATTGGGATCTATGTGTCCCTCGAGGAAAATGAGTTCTCAAGCCACAATGATTCTGTGAACTGTGCCTGTTTCTGTTTTTACCCTCTCTTCCCTATTTCTTCTATATTTATTTTTTTTCCATGTGATGTAAAAAGGGGAAAGTCTGTACTAATATAATTTAATAGACAAATATATTAACATCCCTTTCAATGATATCACACACAGCCAATGCGGTAAGAAATCACAACCTAATAAATAAACTCATATAAAATCAAAGTGTAAATTTTCCTTTATGTGACAAAAGCCCAAGCGTAGCTCTGAGTTTTAAAGTTTTTATAATTCTGTCATGGGAATGTTTTTGTAAGTGTTCTCCACACAGTCCATCTGTGAAATATGGACCTCAGCTAATTCAATTTAGAAAGAGTGTATGTTTTATTACATTATAGCCTGTACAAATTTTTGCCTTGCCTTCGTTTTGTATAAAAGGGCAGATATCTAATCTGCCTAAACATTCACTAAAGCTTTTTGTGCTAATTGCATTGAACTAAAGCATGAAGCATGTCTGGTGCTTTCCTAAACATGACACTTTTGTTCATCCTAGCATGAGATGATAATGAAAATGAATGGCTCTTTTAAAAGTTGTCGCAGATCAGAGCTATTTGTTTTGCAGAAATGAAGTTATTGCTCAGATGGTGCTCTTTGACTTTTTTCACTTTCACTTTCTTACATCTGTCTCAGACTTTGTCTTATATATGTCTCAAATTTTTGGGGAGTAATAAACAACACAACTAAGATGACTGATCTATTTAGTCTATTAGTCTATGAGGTCTATTTAAGCAAATATGAAGACAGTATGTGAGACAGTATGTGAGTTTTTTTCCCAATGTTTTTTTCTTTGGTCGGTTCAAATGGAAGTGTCCGCTATGTGACTAGAATATTTTTCAGCGTACTGTTTTCTTTTCTACTTCACCCTTGTCCTCAATACAGCGGACAACGAAAATCCACAAATTGGTCAATCATTAAAACCACGACTGCTCTTGTGTATCTAAGACTCAAGCACCATCTGGTACGGGTTAGCCGAGAGGAACTAAGACGTTGAGCGGACAGATGCACGACGGCCCAGTCAAAGCAAACATGAATGTGGGACTGCAGGTTTTACAGGGCAAAGTTCTACTTCATCCATCAAACCACGGCTTCCTCTCTCCAGCCCATCCCACGACACCTGGCTGTTCTGAAGGCTCCTCCAAAATTCCATTAACTACAGGTATAATTAATTCACATTTTCATGAAAATTGTATTACTGCCAGCTGAGAGATCTATAGGCTCCTCCAAGACTTCCCATTAATCACCCAATTTACCTGGCGGAATTAGCTAGAGATATTTTTAGTGCTTTCGTTTTTTTTTATTATGCACATGGGCTTGAGTGCTGATCATCTACTTCTTTGTCAGCGATAGAAAACCCAAACCACCCACTAGTTGAATAAGATAGCCTATTATGTAAATGGGGCTTTTTAAGTGAGGCTTAAAGAAGTCTTTAATATCATTTTGCCAAAGCTGGGTAAAATGAGTTCAACCTATTTATTAAAAAAAAAGAAAACATTAACATTAGTTAACATGAAATCAAAATTCACATTTTTGGTTATCATATTAACATTTTATCTGTTTTTATCTGTTTAAATATTAACATATTTTTACATCTATTGTCATCATGTCATTTTTTTAAACCCATCCCCTTAAACCTTCTGTCCTCTGTGGAGGGCTCAACATATCACATGTACATCAGGATTAATATTAAATTGCTTAAAACTAGATTTTTAAAAATTTCAGACCAATAACTCGTACGCAATGAAGACGGTTTAAAATCACGGTAAGAATGCACCTAGCGCAGGTGTGCTGCTGGCAGGGTGGCCTAGCTTGACACCAGCTCTGCAGGCTTCGTCAGTAGAGACTCTCGTGTTAATTACAGTCCCACTTTCTAATTACTCATCAGATGGCAGGAGAACAGCGGCGGCTCAAAATAGCAGCCGCTTATTCCTTAATTGAAGAGAGAAAAACTAAGCAAAACAATGGAGAGCGGACATAGATGACCATCGCTAATAGAAAACACTTGCAGATGGCACGCGAAGGAAAACAGGATACGCTGTTACAGCGAGTGACATTTCACCTCGCAAACTCTCCCTTTCTCGCTATTTCCCTTTCTCCTTTTTAGATAAACTTAAGCACAAGTGCCTGTGAGAAATGTTTTTTTCAGAGGAAGTCTGCAATTAGTGCCTGCTTGATGGCCCTGGAATTTTAACCTGTTTTTGTAGCGAAATGGGTCGCATTGGCACGGCGCGCAAAAATAAAGGGGTGGAGTGGTGGCTTGATCATTGTTTCCATCTAGCGACCTGGCACATTCCCATTTCACCTCCATCAATCGAGGCTGACACAAAACCTGACTGGCACTTTGTCATTTTTATTGTTTTGGATGCTTTGACCTCTTGTCAAAGGTTCTTTAATCAACAAGATAAAAGTAAACATCCTCTCCTGCGACGCTAAAGAAGACGGGCTTGAATCAAGCCCTGATCAAATCATTTAGTTGAACAGCAGGACAGACGTATGTAGCAGGTGCTTAAATGAACCGCTGTGTATTCAAAGCACCATTACATAAATGCAAATGGTTGACGTGTTTTGGTAGACCCGTGGATAAGAATGATTGGGAGGCGGCGGTTAATGAAACAAAACATGATCTATAATGAGCGACTTCTATTCAAGCATAAGGAGCTAGACAGGAGAGGCTTTCAAGTATTGACGGTTGACTTTTTCTAAGATCAAAATGCATAAATCATAAAAGCTCTTTGATCAGTGGTTGCTGTTCGAGTGGATGAGCACGCATTTATTGCATCACTTGCAGTATGCAGCACATTGCATCGATGTTGAAATATCACAGAATTTCTTCTTCTTACGCCAGGCTCTCCATGGAGCTTAAAATGAGCCTTCCATAAGATCCCTCACAGCGTAGGTTACGGTTTTCTGTAAATCGGAAGTCTCTTTATGTGAGAGTCAAAATGTGTTGTACAGATGTAAATATCTCCCTGCGTCACGCTTTAACATAGTCTTCCGATTGAAACCAGGCCATATCCATAAACACAGCACAATGGAAGTCTTTATAGCCAAAAGCTTGTTCTTTGGGTGCATGAAGGTTCTTTAACCTGATAACTGTCATTGCAGATATTAACAAATGAAACACATGAAACATTTCTTTTAATTTTTTTAATTTGATGTACTTACCATTAAATATCATTAACAATTAACAATCAATAACTAACCATTTTTATTAATTTGTTTAGTTATGTTTATTGTTATGAAAATTTGTCAAATATTTATTTTTGTGTCTTATGCCTTTTTATCAATATATAGTTTGTCATGATTAGATTAGAATTCAACTATGAAATATTAAAGTGAATAGTGAAATAACCTAAGTGTTCCACCTGTGAAACAATGACAGTTAACAAACCTTCAATTGCAACTCTCTCTTTTCTATTATATGTCTAAAATATAGACAGTGTTTGTCAGCATGGTACAACTGGACAAAAACAGTCACTAGCTCAGCTCAAGATCTGACGCTGGATTAATTATCAGGAGTGGCAAGCTGGGAGCATTAAACCCTGATTTTAATTTAAAGGATTAAGATGCATGACAAATTCTGCCTTTCTGACACCTCCTGGGTAAAAAACCCCTGCAAGAAATAGGCATATTTAACAGGGAAGAGCCTTCCATGAATAATATGACTGTTGTAAATTACATTGGAGAGTGTAAATGTAATAAATAATGAACTGATAATATGCGGTGGAGGACGCAGGAGCGAGTGCCAAGATGTGCGTGCCAAGTGGACTGTGCCATTAGATGGAGAAAGACTGTTGTGGAGGCTCGTCGTGCTTAATGAAAGCAAAATGAAGAATTCCACTCTTTTAATAACGCTTGTTATAATTAAACTCCTCCACAAGTGCCGGGCACGCAAGAGAGAGGGGAGAGAATGAGAGCAGGACGTCTCCAAATTATAAATCATTCATCCTCGGCAGGGATCCGCCTTTGTTCCCTTGGAAACAGATGTGCGGGTTCAACTTTGACATGTGATTGGCGGAAAGGGGATTCACAGGGGCACGGCCCATGAGGGCTGAAACAGAATATGTTTGATTTGCTGAAATTTTTCCAACAAAAAAAGTGCCCTTTCTCTAATCAATACTCTTTGGAGAATTCAAAGCGATCACAAAATTGTGCTCTCTTCTGCTCGATACGGCACTGTGGGAGGCGAGTCATTTAGAGGTTCATTAATATCTGAAATGACTAAACAAGTTCGGCAAGCCAAGAGGGTGAACATTTGCAAAGTCTACTTAATTATCCTGAATAAAATATGAAGTGGCAAGTGTGAAATGATGTGGAACCGATTGGTTTGGGTGCTAGAAGAGAAATATTACTCAGTTTCTCTCCAGGCCACCAGTTAAAAAACTCATTCGATCCAAACAGATGCAGAATACACTGACAACTCCTTAGGGGTTTAATATAGGCTAAAACATTTAGCATGTCAAATAATGACAAATATATTTGTCAGAAGAACAACACTACAGTTCTTCAAGGGCTGTAAAATTAGTACAGACCAATTATTGAACTTGTAGTGTTAGTATTGTTCATTGTACCAAACAACATTCCTGGTCGATACCACATTGATGGAGACCAGTAATCTATAATCTTACAAAACCCAAAGACAAATGGGTTAAACACAATAGTCGCAATGTTTATCTTGTTCAAGTTTCAACATTATGTCCGCAGAGCTCAGCTGCACTATTTCTTCTTTAAGAAATGTGGTGTTTCCAAATAAAGTCTTTTTAAAAATGCACACGTATCTCCTCCACTAAGAATCATGATTCCTCGCTGTTGGTGAGGTGAGGCACCTTTTACTAATTCAATTACGCTGTGGATCAGAACACGCAGTCTGAGACAATATTTTGATAGCAATAAAGAAAATCTGCTTAACAGACCTCCCCTTAGCAAATATTTGGCCGCGGGTCACGTCTGTTATTAGCCTCCTGAGGAGACTGTTTGGCCCAAACTTTCCAGTCAGGCGATGATGATAAAACAAGTCTGGGTTCTGAGGGTACCCCGGGGGTTTGGGTCACAGAAAAACTCCTGACGTGCATAAACGGCCTGTTGAAGTGCTGCAATGTTTGTGTAATGCCGCCCAGACTTTCTCACAGATTTGTGGGAGTGAAACTGACGTGTTTAAATGATCTGTGGAGCGCTGCACTTAATATAATATATAGAATGGTTAACATAAACATGTGGTTTATTGTATGGAGTACTTTTGAGATGCTTTATCATTTGTTCTTGTTTAATTTAATTGATTCTGAAGTACTCCATATCTTTTAGGTTCCCAATCACACAAACTGGGAACGACATGGGAGTGAATAAATAATAACAGTACTTTTCCATAACCTGGAGTGAACCAGTATACTCGGGTTTTACTGAGCATTCCACGGTTGTCCACAAAATGGCAAAAAAAATTCAACAGATGTTGCTGCAAGTCTTTGAAAGAGAACGACAAGCTGGTTGCAAGAGGATCAAGTTTAACTTAGATTCTAGTTGGAGAAAGTTTCAAACTCTGAAATCAAAAGTATGGGGGAGTTTCAGAATTTCAAACTTTTTTCTGTAGCTTCGCTGCTGTTCTATTCTTCAAAAAATACCACAGCAGCGTCTTTTCTCTGTGAAGGAAAATCCCTCCTCCATTACTCATTAATGATAGGTCGTACAATAGATCTATATGTGGGTGAGAAAGTGGAATTCGTGCAGTACCTGAATCCATTCCTTGTTCGAGTCCTCCGCGGGGGTCCAACCATTCTCAGGGCTGTTGAGTCTGGAACGTTCCGGAGACCATTGCTGGTTGTACTGGGATGAAGCTGCAATTTGTTCTGAATGGATTTCACCGGTTTCCATGCCCAAGGGTTCACCGCAGTCAAAGTCTGAAAGAGATGGACAGAGATGTTAAAATGTCATTTCATGATCTAAATATAGAATACATCAGATCGCAACCCAAACTCTTGGGAATGGGCCACTTAACAACAAAGTACCATAAGTTTCCATCTCTTGGCACTGGCGTAACACACACACACACTACTTTTTCACTCTCACTCCTTACAGGAAAAGAACTATTTAATGGATGCACTGCAGGAAGTCTACCACATTAAGACGTAAAGCTTTATTCATAAAACATTCAGGTTAAGCTCTTAAGTCCAGCATCAAGAAAAGTCATGAGGTACGTAAAAGAAATGCTTTTGGAAGGTTCCCTGTTGGCAGTCGAAACGGCACATTTTTCCAGGGTCAGCATTTGGAGAAATGGAAAGGCAGAGACGCCCACAGGGTGTCTGTGTTTTTAAAGACGAAAACAAAAATCGTACGTCACCCCGGATGCCATGCCACCCAGGATGGACCTACTCCAGATTGTTTTGTGACATTATGGGGCAGCCGTCCTGAGGCATGCTGACCGTGTGTCTGAGACAAGCAAAGTTCATGCTCTGACCCTGAGGGTCTTCACCTAGACGTATCGGCACAAAATTTAGGGCTCTGAAACAGCGCTAGATGGATGCGTTTTGAGGTTGAAGTAGAAGATATGGTAATTTATTTACGAGAGGTCACAGGTACCAAACAAACACACATGTGCAAACACAAATTGTAGCTTTGTAAAGAACAGAAATGCACGGAAAACCAGGGTGAGCTCACGTTCACTAATATTTACAGAGAAAGGTGCAGAGCATGGAGATCAGATACACATACATAAACAGCATGGTCTAAATATTCAGTCTTAAACACATGTAGCAGATGGAGAAAGCATCTGTGTTAGAAAGACAAGACTTGCTGTTCACTTACACTTAGCTATTAGTTGTGTTCCAAACCTAAAGGAACATTCCCAGTGCCCAAAATTAAAATGACTTGCATATTTGCAAATTATACAATAATCCCAGAATGCATTGATATAGAAAAGGTTTGTGAAATAATATACCCAGGAAGCTAGACAGTAGGGGTGTGAATTGGCACTGGTTTCACGATTCAATTCGATTACGATTATCATGTCAACAATTCGATTCAATTCGATTTCACGATGCATTGGTAAAATTCACATGAGATCAACTCATTTCTCATTGGTAAAAATCATGGTAAAATTTGTAGGTGCATTTTTTTATATTCACGTCTGTGTTTCGCCTCCTTCCACCATTATAAACTCGCATGACTGACACGCGTATATGCGAATGACGTCATAGGCTATAATCGATTAAGGTCTATTACTGCATCAATGCAGAATCGTCCACGCAACGATTAATTTCAACACCCCTACTAGACAGTTGTGATTTTATCTAATCATTTTTAAAAAATGATAAAAAAAATGCTACAATTTACTATGATAGCCTCAGTTTCTGCCAAAATACCACCGATATATACAAGTTATGGTTATTATTACCTCTGACAACGTGGTATTAGTCACTGTATTAGTGATCAAAAAAATTTTTTTAACAAAGATTTCCCAAATTTCCTACACTGTTTAAAGGAGATCCTTTATTATGTTTTTGTCAAACTGTAACTTTTATTTTACTTTATTTTGTTTTTAACACCATATCAGGCTATTTTCATGGCAAACTTATTTTTACAACTTTATACCATAACACCAATAAAACCTCCATAAATAAAGAACTTTATGTATAAATTAACAATGCTTATAACAATATAAATAAAATAACAGTGATAGATGAATACCATTTGTAAAAGCTCTTTTACGTAAAATTTTTATAAAAATTGTAAGATTTTCTTAAATGTCAATGAATCAATTTTCTAAATTAAAACAAGGCCTAATATCATTTTAAAGCATGACAGTCCAACAAACTATGTTTTAAAGTCAACAGAATTTCACAAAACGCACTTGGATCAGCATTATGGATTTGCATGCAGAACTGTAGTAACACTAGCATTTTGGTGGAAAGTCTTATAACCGTCATAGACATTTTACGTTTATCTGCATATTCTATTTGTGTGCTTATTAGAGAATCACATCGTTAGTTTAGCAACATGCAGTGACGCCAAATTCTGTGACAATCAACTGCGAGCACATTTCATATTCTCCTCATGCGCATCTCTCTCCTTTACCCTTCAAACATACAGCTCCACTAAATCTTAACACGACATGCCCCTGATCACTCATTCTCTCCTGCTCTGCTTTATCTCTCCATCTCTCTATTAAGTCATCTATCCACTCTCCACCCTTTTGTTCTTCAGAACAATGACTGAAAACAACCAGATCTCGGATCTGATAACATCTGGCATCTGTCAATGTTCGGTCCCACTCCGCTAAGACCATAAATCTGAGGTTCTCAGACTAGCACTTGAAAAAATCCTTAGCATAAAGACTTATTGCCAATATCTGATCTCCTTACTTTCCTGCAGAGAACAATATAAGGGTAAACATGTTGAGCCGTAAGAGAAGCGGCCACAGAATGTAAATTTATGGAGGCAATAAATAATTGATAGACTGCGACTGTTCGGCAAAGCCCCTGCTGAGAACACACTGAAAGTATTCTTGAGTGTGAGACGGTGAGACGTGGATGTTGTACACATCTTGTTTTAAGAGCTAAAGCTGAAATATAACTTGTAGCATTAATGGGCAATAAATATGAATACAAATAATGTGGATGTTAGGGCTAATCTCATCTCAGCGGTTACTGTTTAACCAGAAACAGATTTCTATATTGGTAAAATTTAACCAGATACACAGTCAGCTGGTGAGAAAGAAAATAAGACATAAGAAAATGTCTAAGAGAAATATTTACATGCATAGAGTACATATAAATTAATAGATTGTGACCTAAAAAGTAATGTTTCCTCAAACATTTCTTAAATTAGGGTAAAGAGATGAACCTTCTGTGTAAACCAGATTGAAAAAAAATAAGTTTGGTATAAATGTGTGTTGTGTGTAAAGTGACCTTTATAGAGGAGGGCAGATGGGTCAAGACTCTTAACACTTTTTCCTAATGAAAGAGAGCCACAGCTAAGTGTGACATAGAAATAACTTCCCACGGCACTTTATATATGTGTGTGCATGTGGTTTCAACCCTTCACACTTTAATTACTTATGCTTAAAATTAGCACAGTCATTTATAAATCATACTGTCTTACACATCAACAGTATAAAACCAACTATAAAGTCATAAAACTTCTGCATGGACACATGCATGTATTTTTAAAAAGATATGGTGGCACATGCAGATTCTAATGTAAATTTGCTATTTTTTTGTTTTATGCAACACAATTATTCTTCCTCACACAAGTGTACAATATTGTCAACATATCTGTCAAACATTCTATTTCTTTATTTCCTTGGTAGACATTAAACATTGACTTACCATCTGAGACTGTCCTTTCCAAGACAGTAAAATTAGCTGAGAATCCTTCTTTAGCAATAGCGCTATCTGTGTTGATTGTCAAAGCCAAGATCCCGGTGTAGGAAATGATGCGACCGGGAGTATTCTGCCCACAATATCTGCCAATATATGGACCAACTGTACAAAAAGAGAAAGCAAAGATGAGTGATTATTATTATTTTTAATGACTTTAATCAATTTTATAACTGATTAAGTAAAAGCTTCAACTTTTAAAGAATTTTGACATCGATCGACCTTGTAAAACTTCAGTGAGAGACCAAAACACACTATCTACACCTCATTGTTAATGGAAATGAAACAGGCATTGACTGTTTGTCTCTGTGACCTTGGGTTTCTGTGTTTTCTGTGGTGGTCATAAATTCCAGCATTTATTGTTCACTTCAGGGTCACTCTGATGTGACTTCCTAGAAGCCACTTTAAAAGAAAAAAGTGTAGGAAGGAACAATAAGGAAGGAACCGAACATAACCAAGGCAGTAAACGGAGAGGTATGCGATACATTCAGCCGAAGTAGTAAATGTATAAAAGTTATGTTGAGAAATAAGGAGAAAAAGGTTCTTTTAACCCTGGGTTAATGTCTTTTATAACCCCAGGTAAAGGCCATGTTTAACCCTTTCTACTTTTAACCTTCCAAAGCAGTTCTGTGGCGCCAAAGGTACATAAAGCATGAAAAGTGCAGTGAAAGAACAATGAGTTGTTTCATAACAGACAAGCAATCATCTGCCTTGAATGGTGGCTAATGCTGAAAGTCACAAACATCTCCTTTTGTGTTGTACTGAAGTAAGTCACTTGAGTTCGTCACAACATTAGCGTGAGTCAATGATGATAGAATTTTTATTAAGAAATAAAAAGAAGGTTAGAAAGAAAGCTACTGAAAAGAAAGAGCAAGATGTGAGAGTGGGCGACACAAATAAAATAATTAAGAAAAAACTAAATCTCTCAAGGTCTGTTGTATCTCCAAAGTAAAGCGCTGTGATTGGCTCTTCATAAAGAATCTTTGAGAAGATGTCAATTACAGCCAAAAAGAAATAAAACAAACCTGCCTGTTTGTGCGTAGATGGTTATATAAAACACAGATGTGCTTGTCTTTCATTCATTTTAATCATCATTCGTCTCCACAGCATGTAGGACCAGGTTAATATAAAAGTGTGTGTGGGCCTGTGTATTGAGAAGGTTCTGGGTGTGGTGAAGCACTCGGATTATCTGCATGACTCAACAGGGCTATGAAATTTTAAAGAGTCCCTCCATGAACCCATCCTGCATGTCGGCCGGTGGGCGATGGAGGGGTGGGCTGGGGGTTGGCAGTGGATTGAAGTCATAGAAGCGCCTGTCTCATGCCTCGTAGCCCTTCCACACTAATGCACTATTGATTGGTGTGGCTCCACAGGTAATGCAGCTTGTGTCTGAACCATAGAGAGAAGTAACATCCAGGCTGTTGAGCACTGAGAACTTTCCTTTAAAGCCTTGTTTGGTGTCAAACCCTCAGCCGGGCGATAGCATGTTTTTTTATTGCAAATGTCTTAACAGATGGCTACAAAGTCTCTGACCTAGCATGTAATCATCATACAATCTGGTCTAAACTGTCAAATACACTTATTTTTGGTGACTTCCTTTGACCACATCTACTGAACGACAAGTTCCCAACATCACCGAATCTAATTTGAAATAAAAAAATTATAACTGATGTGGAAGCTAAACAGGCTGCTTTCCAAATGAACTGTGCCATGTTTTCCTCTTCTTGGGCGAGACACAAAAAGTCGATAATGAAGTGGAAACAAAGTGAGACCTTTGCTCCTCGCAGACTTCCTTCCCATTTTGCGCTGGAATCTGCCTGTCGTGCTTGAGCTGCTGGATGTGTTTATGCAGCCCAAATACACATGCACAAAAAAGCAATTATCTTGAAGAAAAGAATATTTTTGGTGTAGTTATGACAACAGTCTGCGTTCCAGAGTCCCCCAGCCCAACCGAGAGGGAAAAACCACAGTCTCGTGTCCAGAAAGACAGACAAACATAGAAGAATAAAAAACTGTTAACTGGATATTATTAAACTATAACTATTTACAGAATAGACAGCTCCTGGCAACATGTTTTCCAAGACAGATTCTTCTTTCTTTTACGGAAAAGTCACATGTGTATGTGTTAAAAGAGTGTTTGTGTGTGTCTAAATAAGACTTTTGTCCATACTTAGGAAAGTATGTTTTGCTTATGAAACCAAGATCTGTTTTGGGGTCAGGCGTCTATTCTCCCCTAGAGATCGATCACAATGCATTGTTATTCAGAAATAGCATCTGGCTTCTATGTTAAAGGCCATGTTCTCAAGGCCAAGACCCATGTCAAAGGTGAAGTAAATTACTAGAGGTTTCTTTGATTTGTAACTTGTTCTACGGATAGAATTGATGCCATAAAATATAGTTAACTTGTATATTATAAAGACTTTTTGGTCACTACCTAGCAAGGACCCGAGCAGTCAAATGACTTGAATGTTTTAGTTACACCACAGCAATGCCCTGGCAACCGGTTTTGTGTTGCTAAACATCACTCACATTTTCTTCAGAAATTGCATTAGATCCATTAGACCCTGTTTCTGTTTTGAATTATCAGAGTTTATTGTTTCTAGGCCTTTGAACTGCAATTATTTGAAAACGAATGCTCAAACATCATCTGCTCCTTTGTTTCATGAATTGATTTTCCTTCTTGGATGACTCACCTCCGGGGAACCCGTCCCAAATCTCCAGGCGGTCGTAGCGACAAAACACTCCAGCAGGCGGCTGCGTGTCCGGCTCCAACTCGAAGCTCTCAAACTCAAGAATGATTTCTGACATCTTGGGAGCGAAGATCATGAAGGTGCAGTCCAGGTTGTTGGGGTACTTCTCTGGGAAGCCAGGAGACTTGATGACTCCGCTGCTGGAGGTGAAGTTCCTGGAACATTCTGGACCTGAAGGGAGAAAGACAGTGAGTTTTTTGTTTTTGGTTGGGTGAGTGATAGGAGAGAAAAATAAACAGTAAAGGAGAAACACGGTGGTCTGTGTTGTTTTGCTTCATGAGTGTATAGTTTATGGGCCGTGGTTGCGGCCCACCCTGCATGGGATGAAGTTTGCTGCCTCTCTTGGGTGTGTGGGCTAATGATCAAGATGAAATGAAACCAGAAAAAGAACGCACAAGCACATATGAGCCTGTCCTTATTAAATGTTTAATAGGCACTCTATGCTGTATGGCTGGTGCCTAAAATAACACAATTAAGAAACAGTGAAATAAGTGAAATAAATATTCCTTTTTACACACTTTTACATCGGCAAGTCACAACATTTACCCAGAAGTCCCCAGCGAACTGGCTTTCTGTGCTGATGCAGTGTGTTGTTGAAGTTCACACATACATCACCACTTTGCACTTACTGTACATGACTGCCGCTCCGCTAAAGCTGTCGTGTGATAAATAGGCTTCGAGATCTCAGAGTAAATGCGGTCTTGTTACAGAATAATGCACACGGGATCACCTCTGGATCATCAACACCGAAATGTCAACATTACTTTACAGTGCCTAATGTAGGGTGGAATCCCATCATGGTTTATTACAGCGAGTGCAAAAGTTTAAAGATCACGAACCATTCTAGAAATCATTACATATGACAAATAGTGATGTCATAATGGCTACAACTTGAAAAATTAAAGAAATAAAACAAATCTGTTAAAAGACAGGGAGAGATATATTACGATCATCAAACTTTCCACACACACGTTACGATTTCTTTTCCACTTCTCGTGTGCTTTAAAGCAAATTACCAGCATGGGAGTCTAAAGTGAGTTGACATTTAGTGCACTACTTGGTTTTTATACTTTTTATAAGTAAGAATAAAATATTACACTTAGTGGAGATGTGGCCTTCCCAAACCCTACAGGCCTCCATTTTAATGCACTAGAACCTGGGATATCGGTGGATGCACATGTGGAGAAGCAGGACAGGGTAATTGAAGAAACACTTTATTGGTTAAAATCTGCTGAATGATCAGCAATCACAGTCTCAGAAAGCTTTTCAAGTTATCAAAAAAGTTTTTTGATTTTCAACAGAGCATTTGATGATGGAGCCAGAAACTTTCAACTTCGGCTTCTGATAGCTGTGTATGTTTCAGCACTAGCAGAATGTCATAAAGAATATTCTCAAGATAACACATAATATCTGAGACATCTCCACAGGCAAAAAGAAATTGCAGTTGAAGAATAATTTCTATCTGCACCATCTTTTACTTGGTTTATAACATCATATTTTCAGTAAAACAACTTTCATTTTTAAAGCCTCAAACATAAAGCCACACATGCTAGATTTCGTGCCTTGTGTTGTGAAATGTGTAAATAGTCTAAACGGTTTAAACTGTCTGTCTTTATCTTCCACTTTCAGGTCAACTACATTTTAAAAGGAACTGGAAAATGGATGTGAAGTATCTACAACAAGAGACTGACTAACGCTTCACCACTTAACCCCTTCAGAATGAATAAAATACGGATGTGAAATACAATACAGCACTGTACTCTTGGGTCCAGGAACACATTTATCTGTACAGCATGCATCTGAAACTATGTAGCTGTAATCCCAGACTTCACTTCTGTTTACATATTGCAGTGGGATTGTAAGACCCTAATGTGTCTCTCCAAAACCTCCATACATTCCTTTGTCACTTGGTTGGTTTCTGTAGTTATTTGTAAGTAGTTGAAAAAAAGTTTACAAGAGAAAGACGAGGGAAAACTGAAATGAGAAACAGGAGGGACTTTTGAGCCTGTAAACCCAAGACAAACAAATAAAGCTTTGTGAGATCTATTCAAGTAGTCTCTCTTTCACAACCCTAAATACTTTCAAGTCATTCTGTACAAAATTTACACTTAAACACCAGAATTTATGGGAGAATAGTGAAGTAGTATTAAAAAAAGCAGACGGCTGATTTATGGAGCCTAAATATTAATTTTGACATAAATGACTAGCTTTTCTACAATTTATTTTCTTTTAAAGGTCTTTCCAAACAAACATATATAGAAAGGGCTTATCTTTTCAGTGTAGTGAAGTGGCTAAAGCCTTCAACCTCGGTGGAATTTTCTCAGTTTATTTAACAGGTCAGAGGCAATGCTTGTTAAAAAGATCGTTTGCAGGTCCTCTCTTAATAAAAACAAACCTTCCTAAAGTGTTGTAGATTGTAAATTTCAAATGTAAGAACGTTCAACAGCACAGCTGTAAAGTTTGGTTCAGATGAATCTATATTTCAGCACATAGTGTTGAAAACATGCGCTAACGTGGCTATGATAACATTTATTATTTTACAGTGAACAGCATTAGAAATGCAACTAGGTCTCTTGGCACACTAGTAAGTTTGTATAATGCTGAAACAGGAATAAAATGGCTTAAGGTGTTCTGGGTCTAGTAAGCTAATCGCTGTTGTTTATATTCCATATATCTTCAGGGAAAATAATTAATCGAGACGCACACATCCACAGACTTTTCCTCAGCGTTTACCCCCATGGCTACACCGAGACAGGTTAATGGCTGTGATGAGAGTTTGGGAAGCAAAATTTGGCCACACTTTCCAACAAACATTAATCTGAAATCACAGCTGTGGGGTTACCCAGAACACACACACACCTGCAGTTGCTGAAACATCATTTAGCCAGCCAGCGCCGCTGATGGTTCCCCTTGAGAACGAGAGTGGGACTGTAACAGTTTGTGTCTTGGATTTCATTCGTCTGTGCGTTAATATAAAGGTAAAGTTGGGGGAGGATACAGAAGACGAGCTTATAGAATGACATGCATGCTTTGCCAGATGTGACCTATGCCACTGGCCAGCAAAAAACAACTAAACCAGTTAAAAACAACTATACTCTGCACAATGAGCAAGACGACCTCCGCACGCAATGCTTACGTGTTGACACAGGTGCCATCGTAAAGACGTTCAGATAACAACTCTGTGATATATGGCCTAGCGCGACATGAGCTAAAACTGATGATGACTCAACAGCCATCTTGGGAAGGTCCCAAGGCAAAGCAAGTAAGCTTTAAAGTTTCTATCTACCTGAATGGGGAAAGACAGAAATTTTCAAAATTGCTTGTCAATATTATGTTTCAATATTTTGTCAAATCAACATTGTAATCTTCCAGCAATGACATTATAAAGTTGCTTCTATAGTTAAATTCACTTTAAACTGTATTTTTCAGGCAAGTCTTAAAATCTTAAAATCTTTTTTTATTTAAATTAAAACAATGGCATTAATGGTATTATTTTTGCCTCAAAACTTTCTAGTTAAAAAATGAAAAAAGGTTTTGTGTAGGCTATTTATAAATTATTACTTTTTTTGGTATTGTTAATTTTTTTCGTACTGAAATACTTTGACATTTAAAAAGACAATCATTTCCTGAAACCTAAAAATGAGACTTCCTTTCCTACAGCCATCATACTGAATGTTGCACTTTCCCCCCATTTATTTTTCTAGGAGTGGTCTTCTTCTCCTATAGCCTACTTTCAGAGTGAGTTTATCATCCTTCACTCCCACACCATCCATCTCTCATCTCATCTCTCTTCTGAAACACCAGCATCTATTGCCGCTACACTTGTGACTTAGAAAATTACAGCGCTGTTAACTAAACGTGTATGTCTCCTTCCTTCCACCCTATGAAAGGCCACTTAGAGGATGCCATGGCAAGAAAGACTGACATGATAACTACAGACCTCTCTTTATACGGATCGGATGTGCAAGTTTCAAAAAATCATCTGAAAGCCTCTTGTTAGTAATGCTGTGAGAGAAACTCTGATAGAAAGAACATTGTGTCTGTGAAACGGTAGAGGTATGAAAACCCTTGAGGAATGATCTTTGTTTGATAGCAATGCTGTCCAGCTTGGGTCAGGCTTGATTGCATTTGTAGATAGCAGCAGATATTCTCATCTCTTATCTTTTCTGTGTGCATGTGTGTGTGTGTGTGTGTGTGTGTGTGTAGCTCGCAGGATTTTTCACCCTCCCTTCTCCTCATCTTCTCTCTCTCCTCAGTTTCTTTGTCACCTTCACACTTTTTCAGAACAGATTTTTCTCATCTTCTGTGTTCTCTGTGTATGCTTCTCCTGTAATCTTCACACAAACTCTCTCCTTGTTTCACATACTTTTTCCTCTCCAAAGGTCCATATTTCATTATTCTTCATATAATGGATAGTTCTGAATCTGTTGCCTCTGTTTTGTAAAAGCAATAAGACTTGAGGTGGTGTGTTACAGTGATTTTACCATGACTTAAGTCAACATGAAATGAAATTCACAACCCATTTCAGTTTCAGGAGTGAAACGGCACAAGAAAAAAATGTTTAATGGGGACGTGATTATATGAATTGGGAACTGATTGGATTGTGAAAAGGGTTTGCAGTCAGTTGTCGAAGGACTACCTCTCCCCTAAAACACCACAAGCTCTGATTTGTTAAAAAATTTTATGGCCTTAGTGAAATAAAAAAGTGAAAAAAGAATGTAATTAAAGGGATGTAGCAAGTGTTATATTACATTCAAGAAAGTCTTTCATTCTGAAAAATTATTGTTGAGAGATGTGTCATGTCTACTCCAATCGAACAGCAGCTTGAAATGAGCATTATTTTAGTGCAAATGATGTTATATTGTTACATCATCCCTCATTTGAATACCTGAACACCTGCCTCCACACCTGCCCTGTAATCATTACTTGTTCATGTCACACACACACATCAGATGGTGTCGACAAGACTCCCTAATCCATTTTTTCCCATCTTCACTCTATTGTTCTCACACTTTTTTCTTTTGCGTCCTCAACTCTCCTTTCTTGTGTTTTCTACTGATAACATATCTGGACACTTTGCACTTATTGCAGTTAGCACAGTCACAACAAATTCCCACGGTTTAGACTCTAAACCTACACTGTTTGTGGTTCAAACAGGATCTGGCGGCCCGCCCGTGCTGATAAACTAAGAGGGTTTTTTTGGGCAAACACACCCAGCACAGGAGCGCCCACCCTGGCCGATAGTGTCTGATAGACCTCTTGACTGCACAGAGCGTGTCGATATATTTTAGACATCTTCGCTCTCTCTAGAGGAACCTTATTTCCAATCAGATGCATCAAGAAGATGAGTTCAAGAAAACCAGTACTGAGATAATGGAAAACTGCGGAAATTTTATTGATGTTATTGATGAGAGCCAAATTGTGTAGTCCTGTGTGGGTATGTCTGTGTGGAGGGGGATGGGAAGCAGGAGGAGAATGTGTTGCTCAGATGTTGCTCTTTTATAGCTCAGTAAAACTGTATGTTTGCAGTTACGATTCTGTGAAGTGTCGACTTTGTCTCAAATGTTTCTTCTTATATAAGAGACCTATTATGACAAAATGTCTGATATATTTTATTTTTCATTGTAGAGAGATAGACAGTCTTTAAACCCTACAGCAGACACATGTAAGATTACAGTACAAGATCCTTGTGCCAGGAGAAACAATCTGAGAAGCAAAGGTCTCCATTCGGTCTCCAATTAATGTCATTCCAGCCTAGCGGAAACAACTGAAAAGAAATATTTTTCTTCTACCGAAATGGCTACACATACAAACAGTAAAGATTAAAATAAACCCCCAGCAACATCAATCATATCCTGAGGTCACACTCGTGGCAGTCCAGGGTCAATATTTGGCCATGAAGTCTACTGCACCTGTCCGGGTTACACACACACACTCTCTCTCTCTCCCTTTCTCATCGCCTCTATCCCTACCTCAAACACAGGAAACAGATCTGAACAACAGGAAATTTCTGCTTATTGCCGTGACATCTCCAGATAAGAGTGACGATCCCTGAGTGTGTAACTGTGCGTGTAGGCCAGACAGTAAAAGAACAAGAGACCCTGAAGGTCTACGAGTCTATGTTATCATCTGATCTCATCTCCTCAGGCAACTCTCCCACTGGGACTGTCTGAGAACAACCAGGACCTAGTTGAAGTGTCTCACTTTCTTCAATCCTTTTATGGTCATTATACAACTCACAGTAAATTCCTACCATGTCTGGAATTTTCTTAATAATTTGTTAAAACCTGACTGAATTCGAATTAGAATGTAAAATAGCCAAAATCAAAATCTGTGTAAACAGACTAATACTTACTGTAGATATTATGTTTTAAATTAAATATCTTATATTTATAGGGGTTTTAAGCTCTTTCTTTATTGTTAAGTTAGTGATGCATACCTGTTTTGAAGATCTCATAGCGGATGGAGAAGCCAGCTCCATGCGTCTCGTAGTCGGACACAAACTTGATGAAGAGCTGGTTCCCGGAGGAGACTACAGGAGTGGGGGCGATCTTCCCACAGTACTTCCCCACCAGCTGACCGCTCTCATCCACCCCATCCCTCACTTCCACATAGTCATATCTGCAGAGAAAGAGAGAATGAGAGAGAGAGATGACGACTTAATCTAAACTATTCATTAATAATTCAGAGCATTTATTTTATTCCAATTGTTCTTTCAGGAAACCAGTATAAAAAAAATCAATTCACTCTCTTATAAAGTGTTCCCATTTTACCATTACTTTGTAGAAAAATATGTTTAGTTAAACACTGCTGTATATTACAATATTTATATTACATGAAGGGGTGGGTTGTTTACGGTTCCAACATGTCACCCACCTCACAGTTTAATTGTCAGATTTCTTGACAAATACTTCATTCAAGAACAAGCATTTTGTGTCAGTGTGTCAGTGTGTGTGTGTGGTAAAAAAGTGAGAGGCATATTTCACTGTGACAATGACAGCAGATGGTGGTACTGTTAGTTGACTTTACATGACTGTTTGTCAAGTACTATAAGTGTCTTTGTGTGTTTGGGGACTGCAGATACAGTCTGATAAGACACATGTGTTGTTTCACACACACGCTTCACTTCACCTCAAAATAGAATTTCAACCCTAAAGCTATTGGCTTGTGCCGCCACATAATTGAGTCAGCGACAGTTCGGAAGACTGTTGCACACGCAGCGGCACGTGTGCATGCAATACACACACACAAGTGCTAATCTAGTGTCTGTAATACTAGAGGAAAGTGGGTGGGTGGTCCTGCCACAGCTTGAGAATGAGACGAAATAAAAAGGCAGCTCCTCACGCAGATCTGTGTGTTTTACATCTATTTGTACAGTACACTCTGCATACAGATATAATACTGTTGAATCGGGGGAAGGCTCAGCGTGGTGTATGATTGACAGCGGGGTCTTGTTTCCATGGCGTTTAATCACCCCTGACACCCATAACCGTGAAAGCAGCAGGAAGAGTGAAGCATCATGGGGTTCTGGAACAATCTATTTCATTTTGAAGAATCTTGGTGTTTTTCTTCAAAGTGTACTAAACCAAAGACTTCCTTGGGCATAAAAGGTTTTCATTATCATGTTAAGGAAAGTCTAAATATCGATATATATTATAATTTTTTTTTATATAAGTTTATATCTGCAGCGAAAAGAACCCCCCCTGCCCTACAAAATGGCACGTTCCACCAGCCTCACACACGTTAGGGGGGAAAATGTGTGAAAATTTAACGAAGGTACAGCTGAATGTGTGTCGATGTGTGCACTTCCAAGGGGGCTGGTTGGGGAGGAGTTACAGTATAGTGGGGGTTTGTTGCATACTCGGAGATATAAAGGTTGCTTTCTTTCACACAGTTGGGGGTGGCATGATACTGTATGTGTGCGAATGGAAGGGACGGAATACGAGAAGCGTGCCGTTCTCTGAAACCGGGTCCCCTGAGGGTCCGGTAATGTAGAGATGACTTCACCCGTGTCTCTCCGCTTGGCTGGCCTGATGGAGGAGCCTCAGAACTCCATCAGTCACAGCAGAAAAGAGTGTCACCGCTCTAATACCACAGACACACTGAAAACACATTTAAACTGACACATAAACCTAGAGGAACATTTTATTGCACAGAGGTTGCTCTTTTTATAGCCTGTGGAGTTATAGGTTATGTTTCATTGAGGTATCAACTTTGTGTGTTAGATGTTTTATCCAAAATTTTCAAGGGGAAATAAAAATAAACATAAATGAGACGATTGCTGACATACTACTGTATGTCATAGAGAGTATAGAGGTATAAAATGAGCACAGCTGAGATAATCTGGTCTCGGGTTGAGTTCATATTTAATGGGAGACTTTGATGTCTGAGCATGATTGTACTTTAAGACATGTTTCTGGGGAGAAATAAACAAGTCTCAATGCACAAATAATATCTACAATACAAACATAGACACCTGCAAGCACAGTGCTGCAGACAGCTTTACCAGAGACTCCGCTGATCGCATGACGTGTGCCAAGCTATGTCCTCACTTTATTTGGCTTGGGTCTGCTATTTTGTTCTTGGTGGCATTTTTGTTTTTCATTCCCTGCCCTTTTCCTCTCAAGGCCAGCTGTGGAAACAGCGTTCCCGCACAAACAAGCTCTGTTCTCCTGTTCTCCTTTTATCAGTCTGAGTTGAAGAACAGTCTACCTTCAGCCTCATCATGCTACATTTACACAGGAATTCAGCCAATGCACTTACACGTTTATTCACTGGCTTTACGGCCCGGTGGTCGTAAAAAGCGGCCATTCCCTTTTTAAAGATCTCTTTTGTTTTCTGTCATGGTTCTGGCTTGACTTTCTTTTAAGTTGGGTCAATGGTACAGAGCACTGAGAGAGTGTTTTGTCAAGATAAGAGAAGATGAACGATTTCATTAGACTGATGCTGATTGTCAACGTCGTTATTTTTGTGCAGGTCGGATGTAGACCTCCAAACTGTCAAAATCTAAACATGTTCTGCATCAACATCCTTTGTTGAACATTTCTATTGAACAAACATAGCCTGACCCTTATTCCTAATAAATAACTACCCCTAAAATGAGAGTGAAATGACTGGATGATAAGAATTTTGTCCCTTCGGGTCCCTTGGTGGTACTGAAATAAATCTTTAATCAGATTTCAGGATTGAAGATTTCCAGTGTAAAATCTTTAGTTCAGAAAAATGTATAAGAAATGATTTCCTGTAATACTAAAAACCCATACATTTGGCATGTCATGTTTAGCTAATGTAAGATGTAATACATACTATGTAAAATCATAATCAAATGCACACTTTACAAAACAGAATATTGCACTGTTTAGAGGAAAAAAGCATTGACTGAAAGTAGTTTTGGAAGCCGTTTTTGTCCAGCAATGTGTGAAGATGTTTGACAGTAGCATCCCAGCTCAAGATGGAGAGCATCAGTCTTGTTCAGCTCTGTCTGTTCTGTTTTCCACTATCTTTTAGCTGATAATTTCTCTCTGCTCTCATGGCTTGAATGATACCTACAGACACACACACACCATCTTCTCTCCCACCCAGGTAAACCCAAGCACATCCAAACCCTTGAAAAATTGATGCAGGCATTCTCCCACACAAGGCTCAGGGGAGGAGGGATGTTTCCTTCTCAGTGGTGCCGTAAGAATCAAAGGTGTGTTATCAGATTGCAGCAGTCTGCCACAGAATTACAGCCACTGTTGCACAACCGTAGTCACAGCAGAGGTAACATTACACCGTACTACAATCTCTCCTCAAAACATCCTTTAGGCTCAGTCTCTGTAAAACAGCAGGCAGATTTCTTCTGCATACATGCCAAATCTTTGCACCTTCAGAAGCACCATGTTTATGGCATTTTTTAGTCAGGCACGGCACTTGCTTCCCAACACAGATGGACCTTGTAAAGCTGAAGTGGGAGGTATTAGAATAAGATACAGATGGAAATGCAGCAGTATCCTTAAGGCTAGAAAAATGCATTCTAGCCACATTCTTGTTCATGTTTTTTAAAGACGACTTGGCACTGCTGCTTCGAAAGCCAGAGAAGAGTTTCATACCGGCTGTTTCACAAGCTCTGTGGATTCTGAGCACCAGTTTGCCCTTGCTAATCATCTATAGGGCATTATGGGATTGCCTGCGAACTTGGCAATTTTAGATTCTGGGAATGACTATCTCCCAGCAAGCGGAGACAACTGTGTGGAACAGCATTTGCTAATCTATTTCTTTGGAAACTCACAGGGGTCTGAAAGACGGGGAGATGGAGTTTGCCGTTACCAGAGCATGAGCAAGCAGCAGGGAGTGATTTTAAAATGGGCTTTGGACCCTGAAGCCATTAAGAGAGGTGTACAGCTCCTTCATCAAGTACAGAGTCCTAATTTCTCAGACCAGACACCTCTGCACCTGCCCCAGGTCTTAAACCTCTTCCTCGCTCCATTCGGCCTCCACCCGCTTCATTTTACAGCCCCAGAAGAGACAGTGGGCAGATTGTTTTTAATGCATTTCCCCTCTCTCTCCAACACTATTCTACCTGTGGCCGCCGGTGCAAAATCTTTGCCTTACACTGTCAAACTATTGTCTGAGATTGTGAACCACACCAAGTCTTCGGGCTCCTTCATGCACTCACACCATAATAGCCTGCCAATCCATAGGGGAAATTAAAACAAAAAGGATGAATCTAATTCTGAGAGACCTTCGCTTCGCTGACTTGCGATGTGTTGGCAGACATGCCTGTCTATAGGGAGAATACAAGCCACGCAATCCAGATCGGTCAAATGGGGACGGTAGCTGCTGTTCACATGCCTGGGGTTAAGACAATAAACTACAAGCTAACAATTTATCTCAAACTCAAGGCTTAAAGGAGTCTATTCCTACCCCAAAAAAACCTGTTGCTTAAACCCCCATAAGCGATCCCAGAAACAAAATACACCCACTGTGACGCCAATCTCCGGTCTGATCTACAATACAGCAGTTCACTTTATCTACAACCAAAGGGAAAGATTAGGTTCGACGTGACCTTTTCGAAACAATTGCACTTTTCTCAACTCTTCCTTTGAGATGGAGATGGCTGAGGGATGTACAAGAATTACTGTTCACAAGAAAGTATAAACAAGTAAAGCCGCTTGTGGGGCTCTGACCCAAACGTCGAGTGTTGGCAAAAAAACATCAACAAACTGTCACTTAGACGCCACATGCCGGACAAGGTTAACATTTCCACGAAGCAAGCTGGACTTTTTGCCATTTTAACAGCTGAAGCCTTTAGGGGACAAGGTAGCAGCTCACTCACCAAAACTGTCTACCGCTCTCCATGGCATGTGACAAGTATTAACGGAGTCTACTGTAATGGGCTCCTGCAGCCGCGAGCCGCGTTTGGAAGGATAATAACCTACCCACTGTCACTCAAACTGTTTGTTAGACAGAGGGGTAAAGAAGAAGTTGAATTTAGGTCCAATGCTACAGTACTCAAGAGGACTTGAACACTCCCTGACGGAGTTATTAACTTATACATGACTGTTGCAGCGTGTAGAGGGAGTGTCCATGACCTCGGGCTATAGGTACAAAGTTAGCTGTGAGTCTTTAGATAACCATAAAAGTTTTGTCTTTTGTGCTATAAAGAATTACAGCTTAAAAGTGGTTCTGTGAGCAACCAACTGTTGAGAAGAACATCCATAAGGAAATGGCATGAAAATACCTGTGGGACAACTTCAGAGACTTAACATTACTGTGTTGTTACTTGTTGTTACTGTTACTTGAATTTCCTAATATCTTTGCCAACATCAGAATAAATAGAAAATTATATAAACTAACAGCTTCAAATATTGCATCTTAATAGTATTTGATGCCTAGCCAAACCAAGTCACCCACCCAAAGGCTAAATCTTTCTAAACCCAAATGATTACAGCAGCACTGTGAAGCAACGAGCAGCACGGAGTAAATGTGATGCAGGGCTGGTGAAGGGTGTGGACATGTCAAGCGGTTCAATACTTTTCAATTCCGTGAGAGCAAATTACACCCACCCAGTAGCCACAATCGCAGAGAGAGCTCATGAGCATCCCTGTTAATGTCTGAGACATATTTTTAGATGCTAATCAATTCTGAATGGGTGCGGCACAGGAGACCTCGCCGCACGCTTTCATAAACGGCAATTATGATTAACATTGATGGATTAAGTGTGTCCGCTTTCATTAGTGCTCCTAATTAGACTGTTTGAGGAGCCACGGTTTCCCAACAATCACATAAATGAATTCCTGTAATTTAAGCACATGGTTGCGTGCAACTTTACTGGCAGTTTCAACACAAACTGAGTAGGAAATACAGCAAGTACACTAATTAAAGATGTAGCAAAAACAGTAGTGACCAAAATGTATGAAGGGCATTTTTGCACTATATTTGCTTTTTAACTGTTAATAAAAAAATTACTTTTATTTAAAAAAAAAATATTTATGAGGAATATGGACTGTAATGGATGTGACAATTGTGAACGTGACACTATTAATATGGTAAAATATTTTAATAAAAACTTTTGCTACAGTTTTTTTATATATTTATATATATATTTATATATTTTTTTGTTGGTCTTCTTTTGTTTTTAATGAAAAAAGCCATTTTCCTGGGCCTGATTGTTCTCTGTTCTTCTGTTTCTGATTGTTCTCAAAACTGAGCATTGGCTTACACTCCAAATACAACAACATGAATTGCATTCCAATGTGTTAATACATCTATAATACAGACTTGGATAACTAAAAATCCACAAAAAAAATCAAATTTTGAGATGTGCCAATGCATGTGAAATATGCCACAAAGTGAACCTTGTTAACAAGCTATTCATTTTTGTGTTTACAAAACAGACTTGTCCATTCACTGTCTTTGCTCAGCTTGTTAAATGTTCCTTCTTATTTTGGGAGAGCCACATTACAAAAAAGCACACTATTGTACCAATACATTGTTAATTCTTCACTACAATTACTTCACTACACTACAATATCATATGTCATTGAAATAAATCTATACAATCTTACATTTGAAGAATGTAAGAATGAAAGCACCTTAGTGCATAAAATTCCCTCAATTTGAATCTAACGCTCTGTTCTTGTTGTTGGAAAGACCAAGTGCTATTAATTAAAGCTCTGCCCGAGGGAAAAAAAACGGCTAATATGCATTTACTGTTTAAGTGAAATGTGCTACACTCAACGAGCCGCAGCGCAGATCTTGCTAAAGCTACATCAGATTGCTATGCTTCTTTGTTAATGTAAAGAATCCCCAAATGATCCCATATAAACAGCTAAAAGAGCTTGAGGAAGTTCTGTCATCAACCGGCAGGGCAGGATGGATATCTGTGTATCATCCACTGACAGGATATGATGAGGAACTGCACTAAATTGGCTTAACTTCACCTCAGAGATTTCGCCTCAATGCAGCAATGACACGGTGAAGGAAGCTGCTGCAAACCTGCTGAAATTTAGGAAGAGTAGACCGAGTTGGTTCAGAGCCAAGAGGAGTTTCGCCTATAGCGGTGTGAACTTTAGTTGTTTAAATGGACTATAACCATAAAGCTCCTGAAAATAAGTTATAAAACACTGAATGCAAAAACTAAATTTAAGTAAAATTAACATGGTGCATACTTTTGTTGTTCTGTGTATTCAACTCCACAGTATTGTGGCACAAATTTATCTTTCGGGTTGTCTACGTGCCTTTGCCATTAAAAACTATGAACAATACTATGTAATCAAAAGAAAAAACAAATATGACTTAGACTATGTTACATTAAATTCACTTAAACATGACATAATAAAAATTAAATAAAAAATACAAAATAACGTATTCAACGTTATATTCAATAACGAGACCAGCAAAATTATTGGCTAAACGATAAATGTTTGGAATTATTTAGAACTAGGATTGCAAAATATTATGTTCATAATTTTAATATATTAATATATACATATGGTAATATATTAATATATGTCAATGTTTCATTTAAAGGCCATTTAAAACACATGGTGCTGTGATGCTGCTTGACTAGATCCTAAAGCAAACCCAGTAAAGAACCACTGATATATGATATTAAAAGTTAATATAGGTTTTAAATACAATTTCACATATAAAAAATACAAGTGTTATACAGAGAAGAAAGACGGAACAAAAAAAACCCCAAGAATGTCCCAAGAAAAGGACAATGGAAAAAGAAATTGCACTTTGAGGTGTATAAAGGACACGGGTCTTCATTCGGTCTGTGTCAGGGACCCATTTCACTGGCCATTACTAAGAGAATAGCCACTATTTGTCCCGCCTTGACATCTGATAGGAGGTATTATTACTGAGACTGATTACTGGATTGAGCCCTCTGAAGATGGGTCCATGCTTAAGAAGATGAGAAGTCAAGGTATAGAAGATGTGGATTGAGTTTGGGTGAAGAAGGTGGTTGTGTGGGGGCATGGGGCAGACGAACACCATCTTCCATTAAACACAAACCTCCAACCCCAACGTTCACCACCTAGGTGATGACATGTAAGACCTCCCTCAGGTCTGTAAATTGCTCTTATAATGAGGACTGGATTCTAGAAACTCAGAGTCAACCTTAAGGTAATACCTTTAGCTACGCTAATTACATACCAATTATTTTGAGATATACTACAAGAGTCCGCAGGCAGGAATGTCAGACCCTTGTCGCTAATCAGACCACAAATAGGAAAGGACAGACAATAATTAAAGATGTATATCTATAGTAGCTGCATTATTGAATAATCCAAAAATCCAGTTTGACACAGGCAGCATGAAGGAGAGGACCTAATGACTGCATGAGCAGGGTGCATGTGACTGCTCATGTACAGTATATGAGACAAAGACTGAACAGACTGAACATGCATAAATAAAACAAGACTATTACTAACCTATATGGCTCATATATTTACTCCAGGCTAATGGTGAGTAATGAGCAGAATGCTGAGGAAGGTCAACAAGAGGTAAACCTTGGGGTGGCGTTCATAAGAGAAAGAGGAAGAGAGAGAATGTGCTGTAGTCCCTCAGGTCTATGTCCTGGGTCACTTAGAGTTCTCTTCATGCATGTCCAGCACATTCTTTCTTTCTGAGAAAAACAACCATTATAAATGCACAAGGATCAATTAACTTGCTTTTCTCCTCCTATTTGTTTCTTCATCTTCCTCACAGACGGTGCATGGGGAAAGGGAATGACTACAGTATTTAGTGCTGTCTTTGATGAGGTCAACATCATATGTCATAAGAACAGCATCATGGTTAACCCTTCTGTGCTGCTGAGGCTTCTTTTCAACCTGAATGTAACCATGTAACAGTCAAGCTGCATCTTCATAGGCTACAGCATGGAAGGGTTAAAAGTGATGCAGGGAACTTTCTCACACACACACATAAACACACACATCCGTCAGATACCAATTTCCCATTACGATTAAGGAAAGAGAAGAACAAAAGAGAACTCTTTGCTCTGTAAACTCTCCCACATTTGTTTCAACATCCAGGCATTTGATGAATCGCATCTTTCCTTGTGTGTCCTATTCATTATCAGTGATGTTCTCTCTTTATCTCCTATTTCCCAACAGGGCGTCCGTTCTCTTCAAAAGGGAAATGCAGCTTCTGGAATCACACACTGTAGAATGCGCACGCTGAGAGAACCAGGTGGTGTGTTGTTGTTCTTCCGCTGCATTCTGCCGTAGCCCAGGAAATGTGTTTGTTTTAGTGTGAGCATGCACACGCGTGGCGTCTTGTAGAGCGACGGTTTGATCTAAGTGCCGATGCCAGAGTTTGGAGGGCAAACTGACCTCTCCATTCACAAACCCACAATGCCACTGCCAACTTAGAGACCTCGCCAAAGATAATTAGCTAAGTCTGCATGCCACGAGCAGGAAACATGCTGGAAATTGGAGAACAGAATGGGAGAGGAGGGACTCGCAGACTCATCAAGGCTTGGTTACAAGACCACTAACATCTCACCGAGGGGTTGATTTAAAAACAGGTCAGTTTGCGGCTTTGTGACATGTGCTGTTTAATGGCAAATTATAGTGTGAGAAAAATACCACCTTCACACACAAACAAACCCCCTGTAACGATCGCCAATCTGCTGAAAGACAGGACCGAGAAAAAAGCAAACAAAACGGGCATGCGAACTACCTCGGTTCAATCAGAGAGCCCTTGCTCCATTCATCACTGTCTCTTTGCAGCCGTCAAACTCACTACCAGAGCTGTCGAGGAGAAGACGTAGATGGACGGCCCTCGATTACACTCAAACCAGAGGGAGTGAATGAGATGAAAGTTAAGTTCTCAAAACAAGATCCTGCAGCCTAATTTTACCACAAAAAAATAACATACAGGCTGAAAAACTCACTTCTCCATCTTAGCGTGGGGCCCGAGCGGAGCTGAACCATGTCTAACCTAAATCCCTGTCCGACCGGTCCCTTAAGCTCAGAGCGGTGTGGGCTGAAACATAGCTGGGCAGGAACCCCATCAATCAAAAATAAAGGGCCATTTGCGACTCTGGCAGCAAACTAAACAAGGCCAGCATGTGCAGACATGCCGCATTAGCTCTCCAACAGGACCACATCAATTAAAGCTCAGACCTGTGTGATGTTCTCCAGGGGAGCTTAAAAAAACAGGTTGGCTCGAATCAGATCTTTAACCAATCTTGCAATGAGTTCCTCAGCGGTGGGAATTTCTTCTCATTGACTCTTTCTGTCATTGCTCTCGTAAAAAGAAAAGTTCACATTTGGAAAACTGTCTTGACCTGTTTTTAACGACCTTGATCTAAACAAACTCTATGACTTATGCTCCATCAGGGTTGTTATGTGCATAATTAAATTAAAGCCCAGACATGGGGAACTCGCTGTTTTAAAGACCCCATTAAAATGACTTGATAACCACAGTTTTAATTTCTGTGTTGACATTTCCATTTTAAAAAAGGCCAACAGACTATGATTTGTCGCCTGCTGTTGTGTTTCTAGGGAGACGTTTGTTATTATTCTAGGGAGCATTTATTTTAACAAAACTTCTACAATTTCAAATCAATTAATAATACAAATTAATTCATTAGAAATAATTTTTTATTTTAATGTATATGCTTCAACAAACACATATTGATGTCCAAAGCTAACAGAAGTCTTGTGGTCTTTAAAAATGGATGGAAAACTACTGTCAGACTTTAATCCAAACTACCAATATTTACAGATCTTAATCCAGTAGCGAGATTAGCCACTTTAATCTTGTAACCTGCAAATATCTATGTAAGAACGATCAAAGGTGGAACAAAAGCAAAATAAGCAACAGGATTTTCTCATTTGTGACGGCTTACAGCAGAGACCAGAAACTTCCATATAGGGAAGCTTGTTCTGAGTGGAAAGTTAAGAAAGCCTTTGCCAAATTCTTTTAAGAAGCTTCATCATTCTTTTGTAAGCATATCGGAACTTTGAATTTACTAATGTTAGTTGTACTTAAAGGTAAAAAAGCAGGAGGCTTATTACTCCTCTACTAATTTCGAATTGATTTTGCTGACTCACTTTCTTTAAAGCTCCTTCTTTTTGTCTACTCACTTTCTAACACTCTTTTCCCTTTCTTCTCCATGTCCGTACTTCATCACTCTCTCCTCCCCTCATAGATAAGCTCACGCTGAGTGGCGAAGTGCCTGGCTTTACTGAGAGAGAGACTGAGAACGAGGAGAACATGAATCAAGCCGGTGACAGAACAGCGGGGAGGATAGCAGATGTCACGGAGAGAGAGAGCTTTTCAATCAGCCTGTCCTTCCAACACACGGGCCAAGGTGAAGTGCCTTAGTGGTGGAAAACCCCTCGACCCTCTACACACGCAAACACGTGGGGAAAGATGCACGGGCTTTTCATCTCCCTCATTAAACGAACCTCCAGTGTCATGTGAGAGGTTTAAAAGGGCCAAGGGGGAAAGTGCATGTCAACGGTGAGAAAGAAATGAACAAACTTTAAATATTTTGAAATGAAACAATTGCTAAAAAGCTATAGATATTGATATGAATAACAGATAATGTGGAAATTGAAGAATATGAGTCACTTTTTTGCTTTAAACTGCACGTCTGAGCACAGTTTGTGACCTCCTTGAAAACTCTTGAAGAGTCTCATAAGCCATTTTCCCAGGAAAAAAAACTTTTTTACTAGGAGAAACAACCGAGTTACTAAAGAGATCTCAAACAAACAGATAGTCTCACGTCACTGTTTGAGCCAACGTTGGGTTGGTAAGGATAGGAAGGCAAACATAGCAATATTTTGATAGCACCACAAAACCACACCGTTTATAGTTTCAACAGTGAAAAAATTACACACTTCACCTCTACCGTCTACCATCTCCTTCGCTCGACTATATGCGTAACTTATGTGGCCATCTATACGTGTCTGTTTTCCAATGTTTATGTCTCATTCTCCATCTGGACTGACTTTAGTAACACCACCTCGCTCTTGCTCCGTATGACAGCTGCTGCCACTTTCCCTCTGTACCCAGAATTCTGTTCACCAACAGAACAAATGTGATTTACTGGCAGTCTAGGGATAAGAAACAACCACCAAACACTGTAAAACTGCTCAAAGCAGTAGCTGAAGTCCCAGTCTAGGCGTCTGCTTTTCCCTCTCTGCAACACAAAGCCCGTCAACCATAACGGTAACAAAAAATGGCACTTTCGTGAGAAGAAACAGGAGTGGTACACCTGCTTTATGGCCACAGAAAGGCTCTCTACCTCTTATCAACAGCGTACGGATGTCCAGGGTCATGCTTTTGATCTGTGCTGCTTCCCTGAAAATAGATTGCCAAGCTTATATTTGTTAACAGGGGCCATAAGTATTTAAAACAATTTCTGTCAGCCCAAGCCTCCTCCACCGCCCAGAGGTCAAAGCATTCTCTGTCTTTAAAACTCCTCGTCGGGTGAGGATGAAAGGAGGAACGTTGCATTCCGAACTTCTTTAGCTTTCCCTTCCGTGACAACCGCTGATGAATGTTCATGCCATCCTGCTCTTTCACTGTTTACTTGTGCTGTGGTGGAGCAGAGAGGCAGGGAGAGTTACGGCTGTTCCCAGCCAGGCTACGATGCCTCGCAGCGGGGTACAGGAGACCCATGTGGCCCCTGAAGCACACAAAAACAATGGACCAAGAGCCTGCATGAGTTGATATGGAGATCTACGGTTATACCCATCTCTCAGGATCTGCCATTGATTCATCTCAACAGCAGGGGATCTGAGCGAACTGTATATCTATATGAAATGCATCTAAAACAAGTCTTAAGTGAATCAAAAGGGTCTCCATGACTAATCAGCTTTGTCCTCGTCTCTGAGCAACACAGGATGTGCGGTTTGTGCACGGAGCCAAGAGTGTATTTGCTCACTCCGCAGGACATGTGGTGCTTTGCGGGTCGGCCCAGCAGGGCAGCGCTGAAGGTTGGTCACTATGAGGAGGAGAAACTGTGTGTTTAAGGCTTAGGATTACTGTGGAGACACGGGGGGCAAGCAAGGGACCAAGCGCTTTTTAGTGACCTTTCATGCACCTACAATGGACTATTCTTAAGCAAGAATTCTCAGAATATTTGCCATCTTGCCTAACCTAATCTGAACCAAACAGTCATTGTCATGCATTCTCAGGCAAGGTACTTTAAACAGTAAATCTTATCTTTTGGAGCACTGTGTTTATGAAATTCCTCCATCTGTCTCTTCCCTTTATTACTTCAAGACAGGAATCTAACAATTGGGAGGAAATGTTTTCAGCTTTTGTTTGGTCAGCGAATCGTGGCACATCAATGATTCATAGTGCCGTTCAGGGGGGCTCTGACACAACACAGGACACATGCACATAGACACACGCAGGTCAATCAGCTTTAATGACACTAAACTACACAGCAATAAGATTGTTTCCTGTTGCATTAAAAAAGAAAATACAGAATACAATATTCCGTTACTCATTCGTTAGAATAATTCAGGTAGCTAGCCATAAAAAAGTCACCATATAGCTAGAAACATAACTAAACCTCTCAGCAAGATTTTCTTCAAAATACTGTTCGCCATGAAAGAAGACCTGAATAAGAAAATGCACTTTAAAATCAGACTCTGGCAGCAATGCAATTCATGCATTTGATGTGTTGAACAACCACAAGATTACATATCAAAAATAATCTAAGTTCACATAGGCCTACTTAAATTACAGTTCTCCAAATGTTGTAAAAAGGTATTTTCTGTTTTGTTCATTCTCCTAAACCCTCAACCCAAGCAAAAACGAAACATTTCGGCACTTCATTATACACGTGCAACACAAAGGGTTGACTCTAATCGGGCAGTTGTTTTTGTGTCATCAGTGGACACGACACATTTCTTGTTTGCTTTGTTGATAACAGACATGTTATGCCGAGCATGTGCGTTCCATTTGCTGCTAATTAGATTGCAAGCGGTGCAGTGAAGCGTGTGTTGTAGCTTTCCTCCCTTGGCAGTCCATCTGATAAAGAAGCCATTTCCACCATCAACGGTTTCCATTATGCAAGAAGACCTTAATGTGTGTCCAGCTGAATCTGGGAGTCAAGAAAACACCCACTAATCTGCAGAAACCAGATCCACCAAACAGATGTCTATCTGGTCTACAAATTGAATTAGCGATTGGGGGGGGGTGAGGGGGAATGTCCATCTCTGTCGCTCATAACTTTTAGCCAATCACGATGGAAGAACTTTGAATTTGTTTGAATGACTGTTCTCCACAGTGATTTAAATGATAGCTTGAAGTGGAGAGATTACAGAGTGGAACAAAAACCCAGTGAAATGCTGTGCTGCCTCGAGAAACAAATACAACAGCAGTAGTTTTAAGATTGTTCTATAGCAGACGTCTCGCTGAGAAAATGCAGCGACGAGCGTGTCTTCAAGTTGGCGCTTGGCAAAACTTGTTCTGCTCTTTTATGAAGCGTGACCACATGCCCGGTCATAATAATTGGATCATAAAAAGTGGGCTTTATATACTAAAATGGAGTCAGGTGGTTGAAGGGGTGGGGAAATACAGAAAAAAGCAAAGTCTTTAGAATAATCTGCACCACACAATGCCATTGCGCACAATACGACCAGGGATAAAAAAATATCTAGCACACCTCATGTTCAACTTTGATGAAGTCATCTGTATCCACTGACTGCCTCAGGAACTAAGCATGCAATTCTTTAACTTGTTCGAACACAAGAAAACCATTGCTGGATAACTTCATTAGGAGGCTTATTATGTCCTCACCATGTGTCTATCCACACTCCATTTACTCTCAGTATCCCCTGGTCGAAGTGCGTGCATGTGTGTGTGTGTGTTTCTATCAGGACAGGGGTCTGGTCGTTTCTGGGCAGCGAAACCTGAACTCTCAAAAGAGCCGGACCCCCTATAAGCAGACAGTGCAGGGTCATCTGGGGCCATAAATCTCTGTTGGCTTACAGGGCCATAAAAAGGTAAAGATCCTGATAAACGGTGCCATTAATACGAGACGTTCAGCAAACACAAAGAGCTCCAGGCGGAAGACTATCTGGGTGGAGGGGATACAGTAACAGAGCCGGTCGCACTCTGACAGTACAATAACGTTACTCAGACCCGCCAGCACAAACAAAGGAAACAGACGACAAGAGAAGAGGAGAGAGAGAGGGAGAGGGAGAATGCCACATACTGGAAACGGTCTACACAAACCAAACCACAGGTCAACTGTTGAATCATGGTGTAATACTACGGTCAGCTTTTGAGAATGACTAAACTGCCAGCATAATATGTCAAACAAACTTCACCGCATAAGTGTAAATAATTTGTATTATAAATGGCATGTTGCTGTTGCTTAACTGATGGAGCATTGCATTAGCAGAGCAAAAGTTGTGTGTTTGATTCCCAAGAAACACACATGCTGATAAAAATACACCTTGAATACACTGTTAGTCGCTTAATTTGGATCAAAAAGTCTGCCAGATGCATAAATGTAAATAACACGAAGATTACTGGAAGCCAAACACACATGCGATCATTTGCTTTAAACGAGCGTCATGTCTTAGCGCCAGCAGGTGGCGCACCTCCACACAGAATATGATCAGCGAATACTCACTTGCACTCCCGGTCTTCCAGGTCAAAGTGCGGGTTGAAGTTGATCAGAATCCTCTGGTTGGGTCCAGGCGCTGTAATCACCCATGTGCATTTCTGAGACGGGTAGTAAGACACCGGGTAACCGGGTGAAGTGAGGTAATTTGCGCTAGTGATTCTTATATTATCCCCACATTTGTCTAAAAGAGAAGAGAAATAGTAACATGAGCTGTTGACAATAAAACCATGCCAACCTGATCCATACGAACTAACATGTCTAAATATAACTTGATAACTAATATGAGTAAAATAAAATAAAAATGAATCCCAACATGAGTTTGGTGTAGCCTTTTTGCCAAGAGACAATTACACTTATTCAATTGATATTATTTTAGTGCTTTATTTATAACCCATATAACCAAATCACCTACAATACCGTGTCTGTATTCGAGCATAAAAATTGTCTCTCTAAATATCCCTAAAATAGAAAAATGCCCTGTAGCCATTTTGACCCATTTTCTAGCTCTAAATAAAGGGTTGATTTTTCACCCACATTTAAAAGTCATGATGAGACACTATGACCTTTCTCTTCTTAATAGTTTTATTTATTCATTTAGTCCACAGTTGATCATGTATTTCAATAACATCTGTTAACAACAAGCAAACTTCAAGAGCAACACACGGCGCAGTTAGATGTTTGCATTTGAAGTTGTTTTACAACTCAATGTTTTACCGGATAAACGATTGTACAATGTGACGAAAGTCACAACTATACGCAAAGGCGCTTACATTACATTACAAGCAGGAATTATATAAAAAACAACTCAACATATTTAAGCGTTTTCTGTGGTTAGAAATGATCTCCGTAGAAATGGATTAACTCCTCAGAGTAGTTCAATCCTTATTTTATTGTAAGTAAGGTCATATTTCAATGACTTCATACATTTTAGAGACTTGTAATGAAGGTAACATCGGTGAAATTGTAAGTGAGAACATACTTGGGGGCCATGCTAAACAGTATCTGATTTATTATTTTAATTTCTGAATACACTGAGAGCAGTTACATTATTTTTCTGCCCATGTGCTCTTTGGTGAGTTGGGAAACCACTTGGTGTTCAAGTCTTTATGCAAGTGACTGCGAAATAAAGTTTGAATGTTCTTTTTTAATATTATAATATCGATCAGACAGAAGACATATTTTTGTTGTGAACAGACGCATAAAATTATGGGTCATATTAAACTAAAAACCCACACTGTAAATTATGCATTTTGTTACTTTTAGGGGGATTTTATTCATTGTCATTAGTAATGCCAGGCAAATCCTAATACGGTTTGTTTAAATATTGCCTAATTTGTTTAAATATAGCCTAATAAACGTTTTGTTCGTCTTGTCTTTTATAAGTATTTCGCCGAGTTATTGACACGACGAAGCAACACTTTACACACAAACAAGTTATTGGACGAACATTAAACTTTAGTGTAAAACTATAACTTTCATTAGTCACTTATTTAAAAATTTGATAATGCGTAACTGATCAGCAAACAAGCTGCATTCAAATATGAATATATAAATACAAATGAGGCTATTTCTAACTACTTGACAATACAATAAGTACGGGTCTAGTAATAATATATAATGCATATAATAAATAATATGTTTTTAATGCTTTTAAGGAAAATCATAATAAAGTGTAAACAACATCTGACGAAATTAGACCCCGATCAGACAGTGTATTCATTCTACACTAGATTAATTATACATTGTATCAAATTAATATCGCAGTACAGTGGGTAAAACGGGTTTGACGGACAAGCTAGCGTCCGAAAACAAGCGGCAGGTAAAGGCAGGTGAACGGTCTAAAAGTCTCAAAACCTCATCGATAGATTTTTTCCAGCTAATCCAAAGAAATGTTTTTGAAGCAACAAAGTGCAGTAAATCAGTTGTAGTTAACACTTACCATTTTTGTGAGCATTGGCGATGAGAAAGATTCCCGTAAAGAGGACCAACACTAATCCACAATGCATCCTCGACTCCTAGAGTTCTGGGTGTAAAAAATAAAAAATATTGAAAAATTAAGAAAAAGGAAAATCCTTGAGTGATCGTGTAGGGGTAAATCCTCTCGCTGGTCTCACGTTTGAAAGGAAGGAAACCAAAAGAACGCGTAAAAAGGCTCGTTGTATAAATGTAGATTTTTGTGCGTCTTCAGGTCGCTTGCATCCTGCCATTCAGCTCTGGTTTCCTCTGCTCTCTGCCAGACGTGGTCCTCTCTCCTTTGCCATTTCCTTCAGCCTGTTAAAGAATGACAGAAAAACGTTGCGGCTCCTCAAAACAGACGACCAAACTGGCGTAATCCCGTGCGTATAGTGAGAGAGATAGATGGAGCGCAGATCGTTTGTATACTTAGGCTAAAAGTGGCACGGATAAGCGAATGAGCCTCCGCGTAGTAACCGGCGTTCTGCTTAGTCTCAAAATCTGAGTTAGAAACACAAACATCTGGCGATTGGCTTTGCCATAACAGCGTCTTAAACAAGGGATACACCCCCTAAATTACAATCGCTTCTCTTCTTCCCAGAGTTTGTTGCGCTTCCTCACCGCCCGTGTGCCAGACGCGCAGGGGATTCTCATTGGTTTGATTACACATATGCAAAGCCCGACCTATATGGAGCCCAACCTCTTCTATAAAAGAGACCAGAGACCTTAAGCTCGCTTGCTTTGAGACACTGTCCAACCCTCCCTCACCTCAAACCTGCGCGATCGGCACGGTTGTCTTGCCTTTATGAAGTTAGACCTCAGCGATTAATAGTAAGCTTGCTTACCAAAATAAATATCTAGCATAAAATATCAGTAACAACAGCTACCATTCACTATTGCTTTGACTTGTGACTTCTTTTAAAAATACAGTCATATGATTTCCTGGATGAAACGTTGCATAAAAATTGCATGTACATTGTCCAAATATATTCAGAACCGCAGCCAGTATTGTACAAACCTATTCAGCAGAGGAAATGAATAAAGGTTTCAGTGCTAACATTTATTCACAACAGTATAACAATGATTATGTCGTTTCACTAAATAATGCATTTGAACGCGTTTTTATCCATATATACAAAAAGGAATTTTCAATCGACTTGTTTGCGCGTTACGCATGGGAAACAACACTGATATCTTTGATAGATAAGTTAGTCTTAAAAGAACGTATCGATTTAGCTATTTAGTGCACAACGGTGCCCTTATTTTGCAAAAACAATGTATCATTCCAATCTGTTAAAACAAACAATCAACACTTGCCTACGAGCTGTCAAACCAGTTTGCTTAATAGTATCCAGTACAGCACGATCCGGTGACCGCGCGGTTGCCAAGCCTCTTATTTTCTGCCGCCTCTCCAAGAGATACAGTTCCCCCCCAAATTCGTAGGATCAGACTCAGCGCTAAGCACCTCTCCCTCTCCAAAAAGGAGTCAGTCTTTCACAACTCCTTTTGTACTGTATCCTCCGCGTTTGGCTCTGTTCTGCGCAACACCAACCAGCCACCGCCGACTTGGAGCGCGCAAAGCCCGGGTGCTGCGGTAGAACAACCGGGTCTGGCTGCAAGCTTCCAGTGAAAGTGGGCTGGCTGGTGCAATTATTACTGAGGACGAAAGCAAGAGACGGGAATGGAGAGATTGAACGGGCGCAATTTCATTTTGTAGGAAGTTTTGTGCTCCGCTGAGCGGCTCTGCTGAGAGCTGCCGAAAACCGGAGTACATCTAGAATATCTCCCACCCCTGCTCCGTGAAACTGCCACGGCAAGCTCACTACACTTTCACATGCTATATACAATCACAGTTAAAACAAAGGCTTAAATATTTATAAAACACATGGTTATGATTTGAGTTATTGAAGTGTTTACAAGTGGGCCACATGACAACAAATTTCTATTCCCAAATACAACCTCCGACGTAATACAAAAATATTGTATTTCATATCCTGTGATATTTATTTCTATGGTCTATATAGTTTTGTGTCAAAGTGCATTGAGTTTAGTTCTAACACTGCCAGCTGACACTGTTCAGCAGTGTTCTCACGTCTTACTGTAAATCAGGGAGAGAAGGTAACTTGGGATTGGTCAGCTCCTGTCTCTCTTTGCCAGCTGTCGACTTGATATTTGCTCATGAGCTAAAAACTTTCTGTGACTGACAAGTCCATTTAAACGTATGTTTGCCGAGTTGATTAAATGGCATACTTTGAAATTTAATCCTGTGTTATTTAAATGAATTGGATTTAAAATTCTCCACTAGGTAAATTTCCTAAACGCTGGGAAAATCTCACGAAATATGTGCGGCTTTGTTGCGTGAATTCCTCGCGCTCTGGGTTACTGTTCTCACGTCTGCAAAATCTGTGAGACATGCTTTCCTGATGGCCCCCGAACACCAGACAATAACACAGAAGCGGGCTTCGGTGAATGTAATAGATCGCTGAGGGTAACCGCACTGCTGGACAGCGGCTCAGCTATGTGCTTTGTCTCCGCGCAGCGCTGCTTTACACACCGCCAGAGGACCCACACAAGCAACGGTCCGTCCTGAGGCGAAATTACCAATCGTACTACTGGAAGAAACGTCGCTTATGAATATAAATTAGGCTTCGCTACCGTTGCTTGGTAACCGTTCAGGGCGTCCAGCACGTAATCTAATTAATATACATGAACCGAGACCCTCACCATAGTATGGCTCGGAATGTTCGGAATGTGATGCTAGCGCACTGCTTACTACATGCACAGCAGTGTACACTGCCTACATCCTAAAAATGATAGAAATTATGCAAAAAGTACACACAAATGTACACAAAAGTACACATTATGCTATAATGACCTCATTACCTTCCATAATTCTGTTTTTTTCTAAATAAGTTATTTTGCTTTTTTGGCTTGCTTTGTGTATTAATGTCTTAACTTTGTGTCTCAAATCAAAGATCAATATATATATATATACAGTATATATATATATATATATATATATATATATCAGTATATATATATATATATATATATATATATATATATATATATATATATATATATATATATATATATATATATATATATATATATATATATATATATATATATATATATATATTGCTGGGTATGGATATACTGGAAATACTGAACAAATTAATGCATGGGACTCAATATTCACTGAATATTCTTGTACAGTACTGCATAAATACTAGTAGTATTCTGTTCCAAACATGAAATGAAGGTCAAACCCGTGACACATATAAAAGGTAAACTGTCCTTTTTAATTCTGTATGATTTATTTATAATTGAGGCTAACATAAATGAGCAATATCAGGACATACTTAAAATACAAAATTAAATGAAACGAGCACAAGGTGCACTTAGAGTACCGTGAGAGGGTTTTATTGATCAAATGTAAATGTAGCCTATTGTGTGAACAGAACAGAAAAGTGCTTATCTTGTTTTTCTTTCCTAAAACAATTTTATTCTTGGTCGATGTTTGGCAGGAGCTGACCTCAGTGGTTACGCATTACAAAGATCACATGCGGCTGCGTTCTTTGAGTTCACTGACCTATTGTTTTGTTTTACAGAGGGGAAGTGTAAATGCATTGCTCAGCATATGCTAATCACATACCACTGAAGGGAACTTAGATGTTATAAACAAATCAAGCTCCATTGTGATTATGTCAGGGTCATATTGACTGTTTTGTGAGGCGATTCCTTGCAGAAGCTAAACGTGCATTCAAGTATGACAATACAGAAAATAAAATAAACTAATTTTACAATTTACTACAATGAAAATGCATCCGTTTCCAAGATTTGAAAATGCACTTCATTTAAAGCATCTCAAGGCTTTCAGGCCTCATATGTTTCTTTCACTTCATCAGTTTATTACCAATCACTATTAGTAATCCCTCCACTCTGCAGATAATACAGAAGGATGGAGACAGCAGGAGCCTTTCTATCAAATTGTATTTGACTTCATTCTCCAGGGGGTAATAAGGCTCTATAACAATGAGATTGAGTAATTTCAGAGAGTCTTCTGCTGCCATATCTAAAATGGTGCCGGTTCTGTGGGAACAATGGAGAGTCCATTTAACAAATTTGTTCCTTCCTGTCCTGATTTATCTTTCATACATTCCTGAGGAATAATTAGCAACGAACAAAAGCACACATTTCGTTTGTCTGAGTGCATTTGTATTCTGTCAGCGTGCCTTTTCTTTCATTTGAAAACTAACCACTCAAAAGGCAAAAATTGGTGTTCATGTGATAACTATGAACCTAGAATAAATATGACGTTTTATGTATTAACTGAGCGTGTGGTAATATGTTTTGGAAAAGCTGGCATTGCAATAAAACGGCCACCCATTTTGAAACTTTGTCAATTTTCTGATTTTAACCTCTTAATAGAAGTCACAATAATTTTAGCCTTGCCTCTAAATGAAAGGGTGTGTTGATTTTCATATCCTTTTTGCCAACGTTAAAGCCACATGAAAGATTTGGTTTGTTTATTTTTGAGGTTTTGGACCGCTGATGATAATAAAATAGCATTACCGCATGGAGTCTCTAATGTTCACTTGCGTCTGGGATAAAACAGCATCATAAAAGCTAATATAAGTGACTGGCAGACAGTATCGGCATCAGCTGCATATGGATAAGTACTATTGACTGCATAAACTTTAGATAAGCTTATTGCAATCTTGCAATAATGACAGCTAAAAATGTTAGCTGCTACACAATACACCTGTGACAACTCAAAAAAAAAAAAAAAAAGACTATTGTTACTGCATTAAACATGTGTTAACGTGAGTCCTCACTGTCATAAAAATGTTTTATACAGGCTTATTTGTGCGCTGTGATTTTTTAGATTAAATAAACATGCTGCTTCTGAACTTTTGTTAAAACTCCATTATTAATAACTTTTGTACCAAAGGCCACTTTGTGTCTGCACGTGTTGTTTCTTAATGTGTGAAAGTTATTATGCATCCAGAATACAAAGTAAAAATTTTGCTACATTAGTTCACACCTTTGCCAGCTATAGGTAATTATTCGCCTGCACCACTTCACAAACTCAAACACATGCTCAAACATATCCACCCTCACATACACCAACACAAAGTCTTTCTTTTAGAATCTCTCTTCATTAGTGGTGTTCGCTAAACATCACTTTTTTGTTCATATGTAGGTTTAGGGAAAAACCCTAACCATAACTATTAAAATACTTGTGGCTTGTTAAGGTATGCTGTTACTTTTCTAAGCGATCAGTATCACTTTGCAGATAACAAAATGCACAGAAGAAATCTTATAGAATAACACTGAACATTATCTAGGGATGAGCTCTTGTGGCTTGCCCCAAAAATGTGTTATCTACATAGCAACAGATAAGAATACCATAGTAACCACCTACTCCAATATAATCCACAACACCTTAACAACTCCTTGGCAACCACCCATAACACAACATTTGCAGAGACAAGCACCTCTCACATATAATTTGTTCTAACCCTTTCAATGTAAGAGTTTTTTTTAATGTGTATGTCTGTATGATCTGAAATATTAGACAAACAATGATGAAACACAAAGTCATTTAATTTTACAAACTCAGAGAGTTATTTTAAGGTCTTGTGCTTCATAGCTATCAGTAAAATCCACTCAGTGGCTGGTGTTTCCTTTCATCCTCTCTGTTTTTGCTCTTAGCGCAGATGCAAAGTCTACTGAGAATCCCTTCATTAGAAAAAAAGAAGAAAAAAGAAACTTCCAGCCTATATTGATCCTCTGGGACTCCAGCAGATCAAGACAAAGAGCGGTACTTGCGAAATCAGGGCATCCTGAGAGAAAAAGCTAATATGTAACGTGTAAAATTAGCTTTCATTTCGGACCCTGGATATACTGTATATGTAAATGAAGCTTCGGCGTATGTTTTGCTTCAGAATCACTTTTTGGTCCAAATTTTGTCACTGTCACGCAATCTTTAAAGCTTAATCAAATGACTCAAGTAAAGAATGATCTGGGCTCAAAGGAACCATCCAAGTATCACATTGCACAAGCTTTGGATTTCACTTAATTGGATCTTAGACCCACCAAGTTAAAGCTCCACATGAAACAGAGACCGCTTCAGCATTCTCCTCGACAACTTCTGCATATGAAAAGAGTCAGACGGTATGAAATATTCCAGTCACACATCAATATGCAAGAGCAAAAACTCAAAAGAAACTTCATAAATATCAGAATAAGATGGGTGCACCTGACGGAGCAGTCGTAGGTGGATCTGTACTGAGATGAAGAGCTATCTGCTCAGACTGAAGCGATGGTTGGCGTTTCGTTGCAAATCCGTCCGACTCTGAGGATGAAGCATCACTTTCTGAGTAGCAGCCTTTGAACGTCTCCCTCATGGCAGAGTCAGATCCAGGCTGCAAATGAGAAAGATCTTCTTTTGATCTTTTTTCAAGTGCTGTGAGAAATGAAATTATGAGTTATGAAACGGGTGACGCTCTGAGACAGACATGCCCAACTAAACACGTTTAATATGTAAAGGATGTCAAATTTGCCTCAGATCAGAGACAGGACTAGACTCTCCAAGACCTAGACCAATAACAGACTCCTAAAGAACCAGACCTAGTACAAAACAAACCCGTCAAACGAGTATTTGCTCAATGTATTGTAAATATTAAGCAAAGCACAAAATGATTGAAAATGATCTGTAATGAACAAACTACAGCAAACTGGGGTTGAGGTAATGATCACCCACAGCAAGACCCACATCTGAAACCCAAACCAAAATGAAGTGTAATGACACTATCATCATGTTTATGCAGTCAGGACTTCACCTCTGCCAGACCAAAGATCAGATATGACCAGAAAAAGCATGCACAGCTTCCATTGTCTCAATTTATCTTTTGTTTGCTCAATAATTATCACAACAGGTGGCAATGCTAGGTCTCCCCAACCACATCTTACGGGGGTTGCCAGACACAAAGCCTGCAGTCTCCGGCATCAAGCACAGGAAAGCCCCTACAACAGAGGCACAGTTAAGATAGTAAAGATAAAGAGATATAGAGAGAGGTTAGACTCTGAAATTTGAGACTACAGTACCCCCCCATTGCAAGTGTGTAAAGGGGAGCTGGGCACAAACTGTTACACTTGTAAGTGTGTGCGGGGATGTAAAGGTCAAAAGTATTGGGCTAATGTTTGATCTCTTCCTGTTGGACTTAAGTCACAGGGTCAGATGACAGAGTCACTGTTTCAGTCTGGGATCATTTGTGCAAGATTGAAAAGATAACTTGATTAAATCATGGGCTTCATAGGAACATGTCAGTTTAAGTCAGACAGTGTGGTGTGATGAGTGGACTAAAACTAAAGGGTAGCTTCTCACAAACAATACAATGACCGAAATATATATACAAAAACATATAAAAATACACAAAAACGCCAACACTAACAGCATATATGGCAATTTAGTGTTTCAACCATAGCAGACTATGAGAAAACACACACACAGAGAGGTTATCAGAGAACCGAGTGCCACGGAGAGTCCTCAGAGGGCCACTGTGCCGCTCGGCTCTCAGACGAACACTATCTCTCCCCGTCTGCTGGCTTTGTGTTTGTTGTTTTAAGGCCGGTGCAGATTGGATGTAGCAGCGTAATGTCAGAGCAGTAGAGTTTTAAATATGTTTCAACCGTTTGCCTATTATTTCTCAGCCTCGCTTGACTTCCCACACGGATGGCTTTGCAATACTAATAAGGGCATCTTTTTTTAAAAAAAGGAATGAACTCAGGTTGAGACAAAATAAGCAAGAGAAAGCAAAAACAAAAAACAGACGAAGAGAAGAAAAGAGCGTTGAGCTGAATACGTCTGGTTAGGGATAAAGGTCAGACTGTGTGATTGTGTGATTTCCATACTGAAGGCATTTATGGCTCATTTCTTCACTGCTGTTTCTATCCATGTCCTGTTTGACTGATTGATTCCTCTACAGTGAACCCTGGACCCCACACAAAAGAAATGACTGCTTCCGCTGCCCCAATCACATTTTATGCCTAATTATGACATTTTTAACTAGCAAGAAATGGCTGAGTGGATTAGGAGGAGCCATGTCGTGTCCTTCAAAGGAAAGATTAAAAATAAGTGGTACATGGTCTTGGCAAGCTTTTGTCAGTGCTTCTTGGCACAGAGACTATCGGTTTTGAAAGAAAAGTCCCTTGTGTTTCTTCCAACAGCAAAGTCTTAAATTATAATAGTTTAGAGATTTGCAGCTAAGTCCCCTGTCCACTTGATGTGGACTTGCGGTGTCATGGTTTCTGCTTTTATATGAGTGCAAGAAGTTAACAAGACCGTAGATGTTCACCCAAAAATTTGACCCTTTGACTCTCCATAGTAGGATTAAAAATTACTATGGTCAAGTCAAAGGGGTTCATTTTTTCAACGATACCTTTTTTTTGACAGGTGACTGTAGTTTCCAAGTAATTCCTAGTTTTTCCTAACTATTGAACAACCCTAAAATCAAAAGGAAATGGTTCATACCTATAAGAATGATGCTCTATTAATAACTAGTACTTGGAAGTTTAAAATACATGTTTTTCAAAAATTCATTTTGTCATTATCAATAATAAAATATATGGGGTCTGTAAACACTTTGGGGTTATGAAAGAAGGTCCCTAGATAAAAATATTGAGAAAGAGAGCAGTCGAGTGAATCATTTCGGATGTGTCACCGTAGGTTGGAAATGTCATAGATTACCTCATGCTGGCAGTGAGCGACACGTTGATGTCATTGCCCTGTCTTAACCCTATTTGTTTGGCTCATCTTTCTTATTTCAGCACTCCCTGTCTGCTGTATCTGCCTGTACTTGCGTTCTTCTGTAGTGTTTGGAGTTAACCGATACCTTATCTTTGCCACGGGACATGCTTCGGATCAATGTCACGTTACATCAAGACACCAAATGAAGATAAACATGATCCTTTGTTTTGCAAAGCAGCTGATGTTATGGCCATCACAGAGAAAGTCCAGCTGTGACACTGTCTTAATTTATCTCTCGTGTTGTCATTTGTGCTCCGGCCATTGAATGACCCACAGAACATGCCTTTTTATTGATCACTCATCATACGGCCCCTGACAGTGACACATGGCACCTCCATTATCATTGTGGCAAAGAGGAAAACACATCGCACAGTAATGTATGTCTTACATATGTCTGATGAGCTGCAGACAAACATGATGGATGAACTGACCTCCATTACGTAGAAACTAAATGCTACTCCGATTGATGCATGCTTGTTATGTTTCCTGAGGACGTATGAAAATATATGCCGTATGTATTTGTCATCCTTAAACTGCATTATGTTTGAATGTGCTATTTGAATTCCTGGTAAAATGATAAAAAAACTCTTTTTTTTGCATTTTTATTTAATAAATGAAAACACTCTTGACTAAGCATATTTATGTTCCCTTACTAGTTTAATTAGTAGTAAGCTTAACTAATACTGTTGCTCTTAGAACAAACATGCTATTTGAAGGTAAGTAATCAGTCTTTTGTCTACTAATACTTTTTTAAAGCTACTTAAAGAATAGTTTACACAAAAACTCGCTTCAACACTCCAGTATAGCCTGCTTGGAAAAACACTATATTATTGTTTTCATAAAAATTCTCGCTGTATTTACATCTCCATAAATGATTGAAGACGTTTTCTGCTTTAGGCATACAATACATCTACATCCACTGCATCTTATCTGCTTATGTAAATTTCCCATTTTTATAGTTTTTCCTTATACTAGAACTGTGTCCACTATGATTGGTTCTTCTAACTGTCATATTATTGTGAGATAGCTAAATTGTGTTGAATTCTCTTATACGTTTTTAATTATACCTAATGCACTTGCTTTTTGGGATAAAAAGTTTGAACTAAACTTTGAGTGCAGAACATTATTTTAAAGAAATTATGTCATGTCTTTTTATTTTTATTTTATTTTTTGGCAGTACCATGCTTTTTTAATGCTTATTTAATATAAACTTAAAGCATATCTAATCATTTGGATAAGGCTTTCACAATATTCTGACAAAAACCATACCTGCAAAATAACAAGATTAAGATGATAAAATGAAAAGCGAAACCATATTGTTCTTTAAACCTCCTTTGGCCATGATATACTGATCGCTGTGCTTGGCACAATTAAACAATGACATTTGGGATGTCAAAAAAGGGCCAATTTTTGGGTTTTGCAACACTGGAAATCCAAATGTCAAATGGTCTATTCCCCAAGAACAATTCACTGGGCAGTCACCTGGCACTGACAAATTCAGGGAATGGCATTGGAAGTTACTCGGATGGTCCAAGAGCTACATTTATTCAGTCACCTTATCTGTTGAACATTTCACTCTGATACTGCCACTGGCCAGTCTGGGGCCTGACTGACACAAGGCTTTTGTTATTGTCAGCCTTCCAGGGACTAGACCCTGCTTATCTCCTGCACGACGGTGCCGAAAAAACTCTGTCAGAAATGTGTGCCAGTGAAGAACCAGTGGGAGAGGCGAGACCTTCAAGACAGAGTCTTCTCTGGAATTGAAGTCGAAAGGTCACCAGAATTTTGGCCAAACTATAAATACATAATTTGATTCTGACGTAACCTTAGTGCTCTAATGCAGCCTTCAGTGATTTAGCCTTTAGTGTGAAATGAATATAGATGTGTATGAGGTGATGATTCCTACATTATTTTCTCCCTAAAGATATTTATTTCCTCAGAATTAAATATATAGAGATTGAATAATAATTCAATGATTAATAACCTTATGAATAATAACAAGAGAATGTTTAATTTTTAACATACCACTACATACAGTACATACCTTAAAATCTTGGCACAATGTTTAATACACATTGAGTTTTAGTGGGATTGAATTAAAACTGTACAGATAAGACAACAAGTCCATGTGTCACTGTGGTTTTTGATTTAAGCTAATTTACGATGCTGTTATTTGTAAGAAATACACATTTATTTATCATAAAGCATCAACATTCTACAAAATTGTTTTTTTTTTTAAAGTGGAGCACAGGAAAGGCCTGAACATCTGAAATGATAGTTAAAGACTGATTAATTAAATCATTTTTTGTAGCAAATTGTTACATACGTAGGAGTGCTGCTTTTCATTTATTGATAGGATTTTTTAAGTACGACATTTAAGAGTCATAAAATAAACATAAAATGACTGTAAAAAAGTAATTTATTCATAAGTTTCAAGTTTAAAGGATGACAGATCCCAAATATCATAATGTCATGACCATCCAGAGTTATCTGCAGCCCAACTAGTTTTCCATGACAGCTAATGTTTGCCAGGCATTTACTTAAAAAACAACGGCATAACTGTATCTCAAATTGTATAATTACTAAGTCTATTAAACTTTGTTTACTCAAACCACACAGCACAGACGTCTTTGAAATACAAGCATTAGATCCACTATAAAACTGCAAATGGGTTTTGAAAGATAGATATGATTTGTTAATTGAGTGTGAAAGTCTTTCACCCAACAGTTTAACACTGAAGTTTGTCTGCTTTCAAGTCCTGTTGATGGGGTGGTGTGTTACATTTTTACAGCTTACAGTGAATTACCATGTGCTGTCATAATCACTGTACGTGATAGAAAATCACCCAGAGCTGTTGGAAACACATCTCTGGGTCTGACAGAACCCATATACAAAATAAGTGAAAAACAGCCAATATGTGTCTTTGGAATTTTTTTTACATTTATTTTATTCCAAACAAAATCAGCATCTTTGGTATGATTTCTATGCGTCGTTTAGAATCATTATTGGTATAAGCTGAGATGGTTGATCAGCTAGACAAACCAAACTTTAACTGTCACTGCACATACACTATCCGAACAACCTTTAATTAAATTGTACATGTTTTCATTACCTCTCCTGGGACTGCCACCTTACCGTGGTGGAGGGGTTTGAGTGCCTGAATGATCCTAGGAGCTACGTTGTCGGGGGCTATATGCCCCTGGTAGGGTCTCCCAAGGCAAACAGGTCCTAGGTGACAAGCCAGACAAAGAGCAGTCCACCCTACCCCTTATGAGTGAAAATAACATGAAAGCCGTGGACGCCGCCGGCATGGCTGCAGAGCCGGGCCTCACCCTGGAGCCAGGCCTGGGGTTGGGGCTCGTGGTTGAGCCTGGTGGCTGGGTCTTACCCCAGGGGCCCGCCGGGCCTAGCCCAAGGAGCCGACGGGGCTGACCTCCCGTGGGCCCACCACCCGCGGAGGGACCGTGAAGGGGCCGGGTGCATTGTGGTTTGGGTGGCGGTCAAGGGCTGGGATTCTCGGCGGCACCCAATCCTCAGACACAGAATCTGACTCTTGGGACATGGAATGCCACCCGCGGGTGGGGAAAGGAGCCTGAGTTAGTGCGGGAGGTTGAGAGGTACCGACTAGAGATAGTCGGGCTCGCCTCCACGCACAGTTTGGGCTCTGGAACCCAACTCCTCGAAAGGGGTTGGACTCTCCACTACTCTGGAGTTGCCTGCGGTGAGGCGGGCTGGGCTGGTGTGGGCTTGCTTATAGCCCCCAGCTTAGTCGCCATGTGTTGGAGTTTACCCCGTGAACAGAGAGGGTTGTTTCCCCTGCGCCCGGGTGGGGATAGGTCTCTCACTGTCATTTGTGCCCACGGGTCAATGGCAGCACAGAGCACCCGCCTTCTTGGAGTCTCTGGGAGGGTGCTGGATAGTGCTCCAACTGGGGACTCCGCTGCTCTGCTGGGGACTTCAACGCCACGTGGGCAATGACAGTGACACCTGGAGAGGCGTGATTGGGAGGAACGGCCCCCGACCTGAACCCGAAAGTGGTGTTCTGTTGTTGGACTTCTGTGCTAGTCATGGTTTGTCCATAACTTAACACCATGTTCGAGCATAAGGGCGCCCATCAGCACACGTGGCAGCAGGGCTTCCTAGGGTGGAGGTCGATGATCGACTTTTGTGGTTGTTTCATCTGACCTCCGGCCGTATGTCTTGGACACCCGGGTGAAGAGAGGGGCGGAGCTGTCAACTGATCACTACCTGGTGGTGAGTTGGATCCGCTGGCCGGGAGGAAGCTGGACAGACTCCGGCAGGCCCAAACGCTCTGTGAGGGTCTGTTGGGAACGCTTTGGCAGAGCCCCCTGTCAGAGGGTCTTCAACTCCCACCTCCGCAGAGCTTTGAACAGATCCCGAGGGAGGTTGGGGACATTGAGTCCGAGTGGACTATGTTCTCCACCTCCATTGTCAAAGCCGCCGCTCGGAGTTGTGGCCGTAAGGTCTCTGGTGCCTGTCGTGGCGGTAACCTCGAACCCGGTGGTGGACACCGGAAGTAAGGGATGCTGTCAAGCTGAAGAAGGAGTACTATCGAGCTTGGTTGGCTTGTGGGACTCCTGAGGCAGCGGATGGGTACCGCAGGCCTGCGGACTGCGGCACGGGTGGTTGTGGAGGCAAAACTCGGGCCTGGGAAGAGTTCGGTGAGGACTTGGAGAAGGATTATCGGTCGGCCCTCAAGAGGTTCTGGCAAACTGTCCGGCGCCTCCGAGGGGAAAGCGGTGCCCTACCAACACTGTATATACTGTAGTGGAGGTGGGGCTCTGCTGACCTCAACTGGGGATATTGTCGGGCGGTGGAAGGAATACTGAGGATCTCCTCAACCCTGCCAACACGCCTCCACTGAGGAGGCAGAGGCTGGGGACGAGGGGATGGGCTCGACATCACCCGGGCTGAAGTCAGCCGAGGTAGTTGAGAAGCTCCCCGGTGGCAAGGTCTGGGTGGACGAGATCCGCCTCTGAGTACCTCAAGTCTCTGGATGAAGTGGGGCTGTCTTGGCTGACACGCCTCTACAACATCGCGTGGAGGTGGGGGACAGTGCCTCTGGACTGGCAAACTGGGGTGGTGGTCCCCCATAAGAAAAGGGGACGGAGGGTGTGTTCCAACTATAGGGGATCACACTCCTCAGCCTCCCGGAAAGTCTATGCCAGGGTACTGGAGAGGAGAATTCGTCCGATAGTTGAACCTCAGATACAGGAGGAACAATGCGGTTTTCGGCCCTGGTCGTGGAACACTGGACCAGCTCTATACCCTCTTTAGGATACTGGAGGGTTCATGGGAGTTTGCTCAACCAGTCCACATGTGTTTTGTGGATCTGGAGAAGGCATTCGACCGTGTCCCTCGCAAGGGTGTTCTGTGGGGGTGCTCTGGGAATATGGGGTCCGAGGCCCTTTGCTAGGAGCCGTCCGGTCCCTGTATGACCAGAGCAGGAGCATGGTTCGTGATTGCCAGCAGTAAGTCAGACTCGCTCCCAGTGTGTGTTGGACCTCGCAGGGCTGCCCTTTGTCACCGGGTCCTGTTCACTATCTTCATGGACAGGATTTCTAGGCGAGCCAGGGACCGAGGGGGTCCGGCTTTGGTGATCACAGGATCTCGCCTCTGCTTTTATGGATGATGTTGTCCTGTTGGCTTCATCAGGCCAGGACCTACAGCGGGCACTGGGGCAGTTTGCAGCTGAGTGTGAAGCGGCTGGGATGAGAATCAGCACTCTCCAAATCTGAGGCCATGGTCCTCAGCCGGAAAAGGGTGGCTTGTCCCCTCCAGGTCGATGGGGAGCTCCTGCCACAGGTGGAGGAGTTTAAGTATCTTGGGGTCTTGTTCACGAGTGAGGGAAGGATGGAGCGAGAGATCGACAGACGGATCGGTGCAGCTTCTGCAGTAATGCGGTCGATGTACCGGTCTGTCGTGGTAAAGAAGGAGCTGAGCCACAAGGCTAAGCTCTCATTTCGGGTCGATCTATCGCTACTATTTCACCTATGGTCATGAGCTTTGGGTCATGACCGAAAGGGTGAGATCCAGGATACAAGCGGCCGAAATGAGTTTCCTCCGCCGGGTGGTTGGGCGCTCCCTTAGAGATAGGGTGAGGAGCTCGGTCACTCGGGGGGGGAGTAGATCCCGGATAAGCAGAGGAAAATGGATGGATGGATGGATGGATGGATATTTTCATTATTTTTAACCTTTTTAATTTTTATTTTATTTTCAAAAAAACATTAACATTTTTTATTATTTAGACTAGTTTATTTTTTATCATTATGAAAGTTTGTGAAATATTTATTCTTGAGTCACAGACCTTTCAATCAATATATAGTTTGTCCTGGTAAGTCTTAAAATCCCCAAAATAACACACTTCACCTTTAACTTTTCGTACCCCGGCTTGTCCAGCAGCGTAGGGGAATGTTTATGCGCAAACATATATGCATATTTCACGTGGGCAGCCTGTAGACTAACTGTCTCAGTCATCCGCCCTGGCTAATGAGTCAGACCACATTATTCTGCGGTGAGTGATTCTGATGCATTTCAGCATATGCATTTAGTGTCTAAGATAGAGACGCTGTCAAAGGACCTCGATAAAGTGTGATGCTCTAGTGGGCGAAACCACATTGCCGAAAGAAGCAGATAAAGAGGTGAGGTGGAGGGAAAAACAGATGGGAGGCTGGGGTCAGGGTCAAGGGTGGGTGTGATACTATGAGACTCAATCGCATTTAGAGCTGCAATGAAAGTGGTGAGGAGTACTGCGGTTTTGGCTGATATAAGAATGTGCACATTTAACATAAATGCCAATTAGCTATTAATATCATTTACAATGGTGGAAAGTCAATGCTCACATAAAGGACAAATAGCAAATGCAATGCAAAAATACTAAATTCACACAAATAGAAAATGTGTGCGATCATATTTCAATAGCCTAATAACATGCCCACTCTTCTGTTCCGACAGGTCAATCAAACGTGTGCGTTTGGACGCCCTGGCATCTATATTTGATCCTCTCTCTTTATTAAACCTCTATTTACATACAGTGTTTTCTTATTGTATTCTCCCCTATGAACTGAGAGCTACACAATAATATGATATCTCATTCAGTTTAAATGCCACAGCAATAATGACTTTGGCTCTGCAAACACATTTTAAATAACATTTCTTACACTCAATACCAATATTAAGTGCAGCGGTGCTCTACTGTTAAATAGATATGGAGCCAGATCAAACAGATACGATCTGTATTTAAATATTCCTGAGAAATGAATCTAGTAAAAGGTCACACATAAGAATTGCGTGCAAGTTTAAAAATTTTTTTAAGGAAACTTGGGAATTATTGCCGTCATTGGCAAAGCAGTATTAATGTTGTGGAAAAGTCACTCTTTTAGTAAAACATCCAAATCCCTTATGTTTTATGTCATATCAGATTAATATGTAAAGTAACTGAAAGAGTATTGGTAATTTTTTGCCAGGACATTATCAGTTAATGTAAAAACACAATGCAAATAATACAAGGGAAACAGCTAGACATATATGAAAACTACAGTAATTTTAATACAGTATTTATGCCCTATTTTTATGGATTTTACAGTGTATTTTATGCATACCAAAATTGTGGTGAACTCAAATTCGTATACAAGATATAGGTTTGGCTGGTTAGCAATAGCAGAACTATGTAAATATTCTGAACATTTTGATTATATTACTATAATTTTATTTCAGTAATGAACAAAAATGAATATTATAATTTTAGAAAGAAACTATCCTGTTGCTCATATTTTGCTGTGCAAATAATCTTCTTAAAACTGTCTTTGAAGGCTTCTTATGACACTTTCTCTTGCCAAACTATTATTAAAATTTTTACAACACATTTTTTCCCTGATATGCCCCAGCTTGAAATGTAACACTCCTATTTGCAAGTGACAGAATTAGCCAAACAGAGTGATTAACTTTGTTTACTTATTCCCTATCAGTCCCGTCTCTGAACGGTGCCTGTGTCCTTATCTGAGGCCATTCTCAGCTTCTGTGAGGAGCCCATCGGCACTATCTCGTTCTTGTAAACATGTTCCGGCGTGTTCCACATCACACAGTCACTAGTTAATGGTTAATGGAGTGTTAGGGAGAGCCCCCTCAGGACACTATTAGGCTATTCCCAGTCATAGCTACATTCCAGCAGCCTCTGGGAGAGATCTGGCTTTTTATGGAGCCAAGAGGGCAACTCTGTCATAACCTAGCCTGGGAAAATGCCAGAAGAAAGGAGATGATAACACATTGACTTAACACACACTTTACAACTAAAACTCCTGCTGTTCTCTATTGTAAAAAAAATACTTTACTGTGAATGTTTAATGTGGGTATACATAAAAAAGCACCATGATATTACCGTATACCATGTACCATGGAGTAAATATCTGAATAAACATATGCCTATAAAAATCATTTGCTACCATGATATTTTGTAAAGTTTAATGGTATTACATTAACATTAATAATACAAAACCACAATACAAAAATTGCATTAGCCAAACTGTGGACTCATTACAGTTCACAGACAGGGCATGTAAATCAGCTGTATTACACAGAGAAAAAAGCTTGTTCAATTAGATTGCAGATCAAAAACTCTTTATTTTATTAAAAAATGAAGGATATCTGAGATTAATCATTTTGATTAAACAGAGTCTGTTGTCTATTATCAAACAAATCTAACAAAATTAGCCTTTGTTTACCGGCGACATCACAAAAATGAATCAAGGCACACATGTAGGGTGCTTAGGGCTGTGCGCATCTGCACATGTATATGTGGAGAAAACAATGGATGGATGGTAAGGTGGGGTCTCATCACTCCAAGAATTCCCATTTGCTTTTGCAACACAAATGACACCCCGCTGGCGACTTCATGATTACGTCAATTTGTTTGTCTTTGTTTTGATGAGCCTGACACACATACACACACAATGTCATCATGAGCCGCAGCCTGTGGCACACTCGATCTATCAGCGCTCTGGTGTCTCCACTATTCTTCCAGAAAAAATCTGTTATTCCTCTCTCTGTCACGCAAACAAACAACACACCACAACAAAACTCCACGGATTTTGACAGACGGATTTTACTGTAAAACCAGATTTTTACATTTGGTTAACACTCTTGTCAAAGCATTGCCATGTAGCTGTCCTGAGTGTTTTTTTTAGCATGTTGCTATGTGGTTGCTAGGGTGTTCCCTATAACTTTCTTTATAAAAACTACTAATAATCAATCAGTCATTACTTACTGCAAGGAGTAAGCAGTCATTTTTCCTATTTCCTTATAAAATACACAAATTAAACAACATGTATGATAATTTTCCTCTTTTTATTATTACTCTGTGTGAAGTTCAGTCTTCATACTCTTCCCACTTGTACCCAAAACCCTGTGTTTCTCAGTTTTGTCTCTGCAGAGTCATACACAGCAGACATTAATGATATCATTGTGTCTCGTATGCATAGCGTGTATTGTGGACTGGCTTACCGCTGCTTTGCATCTGATGCAATTTTCTCCTGGAGTACTCAGGCTTTCTCAATAACGCCGCAGAAGAGGCACAGCTGGCCTGACCTCCTAGTGCACTCCAGAGATGTTCTGCTCTCTTCTCCCTCCCTCTCATTTTCTCTCTGCTCCATGGCTCGAGCTGTCAGACAGTGACAGCTAAGGGTTCACCACAGTATGTTCAACATCCAATCAAGCGGCAGCTAAAGCCGCTGCACTTACTCTACGGAGGCAGAAAGAGAGAGAGAAAATAGCTATCATGCATCTTGTGGAGCCATAACATTTGTGTGCGTAATGCGATGTGCCACTTTGAATAGGACACATCTGTTGACTTCTCTGGGAAGTGTCGGAGGGAGAGAAATGTGTGCTTGATTACAGTATATATCTAAACCTCACCCCTCTCATCTCTTGCTGTGTTTTGCAAATTTATGCATATTGATGGATCCTCTGATACCAGATGAATTGGCTCATGATATAACCTGCTTTAAAGGGACAGGTACCCAAAATGAAAACTGTCATCATTTAGGCTTACTCACTCTTGAGTTTTTCCAGAACATAAACTAAAGCTGATCCATCACACCATCATTTATATTTTTATATATTTAAATCTGAGACAAAATTCGATCTATGTTATGCTACATAATAAAACATCCTCAAAAGTAGTACAGAAACATTACCATGTGAAAGACACTATATAAACAAACAATCCGAATGCAGATGCATGCTTTATTGAAGTACTTTAAATAATACCATGGCACTACCATGATACATGTCCAAAAACAATTAGGTTTAGAAATTTAGACAATTACATATTTTAATACTAAAGTTCGATAGTTCGATAGTTACTTTGATAAGTTGGAAAATGTCATTACCTTCAACACAGAGTCCATCAACTGTATTTAATAAAGATCTTGATTAAACCTGCAGGATTCATCTGCAGGTTTAATCAAGTGATTGTTGATATCTGCTTTATAAAAGTATCACATTACTGTGCAGTGATGGCCGCTTCAAATGAGTGACAAATGACTCCAAACGATTCATGAGTGAACTGTTTAAGTGAATCATATTGAATCACGAGCCGATTCAGACTGTGATTCAAACCTTTTAAGCAGCGCATTTGACCGAGGCTTTTCATTAAAAAGCATCGACTCAAAAGAGATTCATTTGCGAATCTGTCGAATCAGGATCATAAAACACAGATTGCACGTGTGAAAACAATTGCCATGGAAATGTAACGTTGGAGAGTTCTACGCTATACCACAACTTCATCAATGAAATAGCATCGCCATTGAAATGGTACAGTATTAAAAAACTACAAACACTACTGACACGTGTATTGAAAGTCGATATTTGTGGATATCATCGCACACTATCTACTTAATACTGCTTCGTTTTCTGTTTTGGTGCTTGGCCCATTTCATGGTCATTTAAAGAGCAGAATCCAGGAAACTATATGGTTTAATATGGTCTGTAACTATATGGTCTCTGTGTGTGTGTCTCTCTCTCTCTCTCTCTCTCTCTCTCTCTCTCTCTCTCTCTCTCTCTCTCTCTCTCTCTCTGTCTCTCTCTCTCTCTGTGTCTCTCTCTCTCTCTCTCTCTCTGTGTCTCTCTCTCTCTGTGTCTCTCTCTGTGTCTTTCTCTGTCTCTCTTTCTGTCTCTCTCCCTCTCTGTGTCTCTCTCTGTCTCTCTTTCTCTCTCTCTCCCTCTCTGTGTCTCTCTCTGGCTCTCTCTCTCAGCTGGGTGAGGTGGTGTTGTGATGGAGATAATTTTTCTCGCCCCTGGAGGCCCAGGCTGTTGTGTTGTTGCTGCATTAGGCATGAATTGTGGTTCGTTCCAGCAGATTATTAAAATTCTTAATCTCTTCTTATTCTGCCGCCTCCTATTCAAATGGGCTCGGATCGTCTGTTAATGTGCAATTCATTTTAAGTTATTTCACTCCTGTTCTCAGGAAATATCACTGAGGTTTTACATGGAATCATTTGAATAAGAGGGATTTAAATTTGGATGCCTTTGTTTCTTTTGAATGCCAAACGCATTTACTGTACCTGCATTTCCAAAAAGAGGGGTGAAAGCTTCAACTTTATCGTCTCATGTGATTATTGGTTGTAGTTTTTCAGTAAGTACAGTTGTACAGCCTATGGATGGTGTACAGACTTTTACAGAATTGTTGTTGGCAATCATCACTATTGTTATTCCTCATACTTGGGGTAAGAGATTGGAACAAGTCAAAGTCTTATACTTCAGCTTGTAACTGTTCCTGCATCGTTTGTGCTATGGACATGAATAATACTTTACATCACTGCTTATTAAGGACAGGTGTGCTGTAGCTTTAAGAAATTGGACTTAAGCCAGGGACACACTTAACCAATGTCAAGCTGATTATGAATGTAATTTGGTCGTGATGATTGATCATGTCCAGTCAGACCAGCTCTGTTTCAGTTGGGCTCAGTCTGTGTTTACAGTTGGCAGATACAGTTGTATTTTATCTAAAGCTTCTAGCCTTAGAAAGTAAGAACTAGTCTATGCCAGTTGTCCAGTTGTTTAAACATGTTTAATATTTGTGACTATTAAGTGTGTTTTGTAGTGGACTGAGTTAGTTGTTAGGTTTGTGCCCCGTCAAGTGTGTACCATCTTAAAAATGTTGCATTATTTAGTTGTTAAATATGTCCCCAGCTTTCAAAAATCTGATAGCTGTGAAATTTTGTAATGGAGATTAGAAGGTTAGGATTGTGTTTTTTCAGTAGTTTATTGAGTATATTATTATTATTTGTTGTTTATTTTTTATTTGTTGGCATCCGTTTGGGCCCAGAAATGGTGGTGCGTAATGTCAGACCTAACAAGCGTATAGATGTGTTACAAGAATCATTCACAATTTAAAAAAAAAAAGTAAAAATGTGGTTGTTCTTTGATATGATGGTCATCAAAATGAAAAGACTTTTCATTATATTGTCAATGAGGAACAGGCACAGATGTATTTTTTTGACACAGACTGATCAGATAAAAAATGGTTGTGTCATGAGTTTTTAATAAGCCCCAGCACATCTGTATCAGACACACACACACACACACAAAGTCAGAGTCAGTGCACCTGCCTCCACTTGATGACTACTCCACATTCTCATCATTCCTCATCTGAGATCTGACTTTCTTTCCTGCTAATGTTCCCCAGGCTTGGCCATCATGCGCTGCAGGAATGCCATATTCCAATAATGAAGCTAAAAGCTGAAGCCGTTGGTTCTCCACTAACCTCCTAATAGCCTGGAAGAGGTCAAGCTTCACCCAGACCTTCAGATGCAAGCATCACAAACTTTCCAACCACAAGGGAGAGATCTCCATCCCCGGCAAATTATGATCATGCAGACCGAGGTTCACAGGTATTGTACTTTTTGAACTAGGGAAGCAAGGCTTGTCAGTTTTTAATGCAGTGCAATAGTTTCAGTCATCTATGCATTATGCTGGTATGCATTAACATGATGGAAAGCAGCTTTGGAAAGTGTTAGATATGTGCCGAGGTCTTTAGTGGAGCATATTTATCTGTTGGAAACAGTCACAAGTTTAAAGCTGGCTAATCCCCGCTTTGATTAGCTTTCAGCTCTCCTCTCTTTCAGGTCTTACCTGCCCTCCGTGCTCAACTTTTGTCTGTTAAAATACTTCTCAATAACACAAAATAACTCTTAAATGTTTTTGGTTGTGTTTAGCTTGTTGGGTAAATGAAGACAAGTCTTTCACAATTGCTGTAATATGTTTTCTGTAACTGTGACACAATATGGCACCTTAAGCTGTTTCTTAGGGGCAATTCCTCTGGAGCAAAGTGATGCTGAAGGTGAAGCGTGTAATTTCTAAAAGTATTTTAACATTAAATTATAGAGGGTGTAACAATATTGTATCAAACAGCTTTGATACAATACTAGTATTATAATTTTTCTTACCAAATTTAAAATGTGAGACTAAAATTCAAATAACAGATTTGTTCATTTTTGTGTACATATAACTTTTGTTGTTATATGTTTTGTTGGCAACATTTAAGGTGTATTAGAACCTTTTGTATGTAAATTCATACAAATTAAATAGTTCTGTCACAAGGAATTAAGAGAGAACTAAGAGAGAACTTCAGTAAGAAGAGAGACGTAAAAGCACAAAATTAAAACGTTATATTAACGTTATATATAGTAATGCAGGTCACATGTTGGCAGCTCAACCAACAGGATTAAAGAGACATCGTTAAAAACACTCTACAATACGTACTGTCATTTTTTTTATTACGATATATAATGTCACATTATATTGTTTTACCCCTATTAAAGTACACACATCATCTTCAACAACCTTGCTTCAGAACATAATGGTAATAGTTCATAGCTTACTTATTGCATGGACAGAATCAGATTCTGCTGACCAATATATCGGTCAGGACATTTGTTTGGTCATTTTGAGATGATTGGCAACTGGCTTATAGGAGTTAATATAATGCGTTAATTATGTTTAATGATCACTTAAAACATACTGTATTTTTTTATTACTACCAAAAACCTTGTTATCTCATTATCAGCCATGATCCCTAAAGACTGCATCAGATATTTGTGATGATAAAAAGGTCTTGAAGTGCCACATATATTTGTCTGTGTAACCGGGCTGATCTTTAATTATTGTCTGAATATGCGAATACTTCCATTGCTAAACCAGTCTTTATTTTTTTAACATCACAGACCAGTGTAAGGTAAACAGTCCAGCATTTGCTTTTTGCCAAAGTACGTCACAGTACGCCACAGCGCCTCGAAATATATTTTCTTTATTGGCATGACAATACACACAAAAGAAACTATTATTTCATATCTTCCTATTAAAAATGACTCTCCCCGCATTAGCTAATTAACCACATCCAGCAGGTATTAATGAGTGCTTTGTTAAGCACTATTATAGTGTTGCCACACTAGTGGCTCTTCACTCAATGAAGAGCTGTTTGCTTTTATATCACGGTAATGGAGCCAATCATTTCAAAATCTATGAAGTTTGTTTTGTATCGGTTACAGTCTCTTTTTAGCCATAGTGCAGGGTGTATACGTTTACGTACAATGACAAATTGTGTAGGCAGCAGTAGAATACATCCCATAATACCAGCAGGCTACAGCTGCAATATCTCTTTGTCTCTTTGGCTTAAAGATAATCAGGTATGATGGAGCTCTTCACTGTGTCGCCACAACAGAAGCAAAACATGGAGGAAATTGGCTCATCTAAAGAGCATGTTCACATGATTACATGATTACTGAATGTGTCCTTGTATCTGTTTGTCATTTAGAGGGAGAGGCAAATCATCAAAGTGAGCCGATTTTGCAGTCATAGCCTCTCCGTAAGATCTTGTAGGCCGTAGTCTGATTTTTGCATAAGGTTGGTGAAGGGAGCACATCCAAAAAGATGAGTCTGTCTGTCTATCTTATGTAAATGTACAAGAGCATTTTTACAGCTTTAGTTCATGCTGGTTTTCTTCACGCATCTTTTCTGATAGTATTCAACTGCACATTACTGCAGCTTTTGAAGGTTTACATGGGGAGTGTGACAATGCCGATTTGTTTTGGTTGCCATGGAGACGATTATAGGCCCAATGAGTTAATATGGCATCATTTGATGTGATGCTATACTGACAACAGTACATGACTTGAGTCACTTTCTGTTGTTAAGCAACTTTTTAGGGCACTAGAAAACAGATGGTGTCTAATTCAGTGGGAGGACCTGAGTCCCGCCCATAGCTGCAAGTCACTACTGTTATAGTACGGTATAATAATTAGCCTGAAATATTTGTCCCATACAACACACACAGAAAGATTAAGGTAGAGGAGAAGATCCAGGTTGAGGAACAGTTCCAGCTCTTGGTCAATGTTTGCTTTCATGCTTTGAATCTATGTTTGATGGAATAAAGGATGACAGATTTTTCATTTTAGCTGGAGTTACTCATTTAATTGAGTGAAAAGGAATAATAGATTGTGTAGTTATCTTGTATAACCTGTGAAAAGCAAACCGATGGAATAGCCTGACTCTCTGAGTGTGGTCTTTTCATATCAGTGGTGCTGGAAGAGACAGATGAGCTTTCAAAGAATGTTTGTCCTTTACAACATTCACTCCCTATACCAATAATTACAACCTGACCAAACACCTGCTATCTCACTTCTGTTTAGTTAGCCCAAACTTTAACTTTAATTAAACCTGGACAATGTTTAATATAGGTCACAGGACCACAAATCACCTCAGAAAGGATATCATTTTGGCAGTTAAAACTTAAACCAGACTTTGTTTGGTTTAATATATGCTAGCTAGTTTTTTTTTAGCTTAGGCCAGTGTATGCTTGCTAGTATTTACCTGTTCTATGACCCAGACCGCTCTAAAACCAGCAAAACTGACCAGTTAATCACCTTGGGCTTAGGTTTAGGATGTTGTTTTAAGCAGCGATACACAACATTTTGTTTAATTTCTTGTCAATGGCGTTTAGGAATGTGCTTTTTCTTCTTAACTGCAGAACAGTTGTGTTGAAACATTAAAAGGGCAATAAATCATTGGAGATTGTTTCTAACCTTGAGGAAAATCTTATAGAGACACCTTTTTAGAGAATCTGTGGTAAAATGTTCTGTTTGGTGTTGTCATTTTATTGTTTCTTTACTTCCACCAGAAATGGCAAAGAATTCCCCCTTGTTAGATCTAGATCACGAAAGGTGATGCTTTAATTTTGCAGGGTAGTGTTTTGTTCTTCCCTTCTTTTCGAATGTTCCCGAAAAGCGAATGTGTTTCAGCTGATTCCAGGAGCGCATTTTGACAATGAGCACTGATAGATATGAGGCGTCACATCTCACGTCTTTGAATAGAAGTGCGAGAATCTCTATTGGAGTTGTCACATTCATCTTAAAACAGCTCTGTCCTCTGTGTGTTTCCTTGCCGATGCTATCTGAAACGGAACAAATGCAGTTCCCTGTTTTATTTCAGCACAGGCTTTCATCTGTGCCGAGCCTTATCTGAGCACAGAGAGGAAAATGAAAAGTGTTGTGACATTTATCTTAGTCTGTACGTCTTCTTTCTTTATCTCTGCTGAGGAGATACTGTACTGTTAGTGTTTATAACAGCGAAAAAGGAAGATGGAAATGAGTCGCAGGGGTGATGTTTTATATGTTTAAATGATAACTTTTTCTGTGCTTAGAGTTAGATTTGATGGTTTTGTGCGTGTAGTACCTGCTATAGTTTTTAAACCTTTAATAACATTATAAATCAAACTTTTAAAACAAGTCGACCTCTAGGAAAATGTTATGTAATACAAATTACATTATCTCCTTTTAAGGTGGTATGTTCTGGTTTTCCAGATGGGTGTTTTCTTCCTCCTAGCTGTATTGCCCCGGGCTTCACGATGAATTCGCTAAATCTTTTTTGCATCACACATTTACACACCATGGGCTCTTGGAACAGCTGGAAACTGTAACTGAAGGCCCATTTGATGCCTGCCATAGTTAAGGTCAGGGACGATTCCTAAATCTTGTTGATTAAATTCAGGTCGTGCTAGAAAAAGACTCAGGATTACTGGAGACATTTAGCGTAGCAGACGCTAGGCCCGTGCGCTTACTGTAACTATGCTTTGAAGATCAGAAGAAAAACAGGACGACTTGATAACAAAAGAAAGCATGAAGGGATAGAGAAAGCGGTGGATTAAGTGGGAACATATACATTGGTTCACACAAAGGAGAAATCTGGTTTGAGGGATGCTGTGCTCTTTTATAACACATTTATCTTTAGTTGTCTTTAGGTTCGACCCTTAAACAAGCCACAACAGCATTTATCTCCATGTCATATTATCAGTGCAGCCTAAAACCAGTTTGAGCCTCATAAAAAACAGTTGAGTCACCTAATGGGTTTCATGAGTTTGAAACCCATCCATCCTATTACATTTTTTTGTGTGTTTTATTTTTGCTGTACCGTAGAAGTTTCTCAAGGGTTGTAAGACACATGGTTGAGTCACTTCAGGATGTTTCCATGGAATCAGAAGAACATGAGTTTCAAGAGCACACAGCGTGATCGATAGTTCTGGTTTACGTTGCCTACTTGATTTATTGCTAATGTCAAAGAAAATGTCATAAAAGGTCTAAAAAATGGAACAAACATACCCAACCATTAGATGCAACCTGTGTTCTGTTTTAATGAAATGAACAGAGGAACAAATAGCCTGCTACGATGTGTTCTGTTTATACAGAGAGGCTAACCATATTGATGTGATGTATCAGAGGCAGCAAACACACTAATATATAGTGAAAATGTCATCTGTCCAATCAACACACCCATCTACTTGACTAATATTGACTGACGGATCTAGAATGAACGATTCTTTGTGGCAGGGGTCTCATCTGCTCATGAGTTGATATATACTGGATGTTTATTCTGTTTAGACTCTTAAAATAGTAATAGCTGCTAACATTTACGTAAATGCTGTAATCTCAATGTCTTTATATTGGTCAACTAGATTCATTACTTTTAGTCAGACGAGTCTAAACCAGACCAACAAAAGTGAACAAACTATCTAGGACTGGTTGTACACAAGTACAATGCTTACTGGCAATGCATGTGTGCTTTTCATAGAAACCATTGTTACATTGATCAAATGGGGAGCCATTAATAGTTTGACTTGGTTTCTAAGGTAACACTAAGATTGTAACCACAGTTACCATGAGCATACATACAAAATCATACAATTTTATAATTAGTCTTCACAGATGTCAGTATTAGCATGCAGGATTTGGATTAGCTGCTGGTCAATCAAAAGTTAAGGGTTTCTGGGGAGGAGTTTTCATCTATGATGATTGGCAACCGCAGCAGGGACAGCAGATGGCTGGGCGGAAGTCCAGGTCACAGGGGATGAAATACTTCGTGTCGCCCTGAGTGCCTGTGGCCGGTTAGAGGCAGAAAGGAAAGGACATAGCCTATGTCATACACTGTAATTCTTGTTACCCATCATCACAGCCGCTACAGACACATGAGGGTAGGAGGGTTAAAGATGCATATTTGTGACTGAACTCTAGTGATGATGATGTACTGTGTGAACTGTAACAGCATGGTAACACATACCATCCGAAATCAGGATTAACACAATATGAAAGAGTGTTTGTTTTAGTTTTAGCTTTTATTAAAACTAATACATTTTTATTTTAAAAAATATATTCTTGAAATTGATTACTTGGGCCAAGTAATACACAGGGAATACACCTTTTTTTTTTACACATTTTAGAATAGAATAATTTCTGTAGAATCATTTATTTATTTACTTATTTAATTTAGAATATTTTTTTATTTTAGAATAAAAAGCATCCAATAAGAGTTCAGCATAGATAGAAATTCCTTCATTGCTGTTTAAAAAGTTTCCCTGATTTGAGACCTCAAGAAACCTTCCAACAAAGGATGACTACTTTTGAAGATGCTAAAATATAACAGTGTTTATTTATTTGGAATGCTTTTAGTCATAACATAATTCCCACAGTTACAATTGTGTTATTTCATGGTTTTGATTAGATTAATTCTATTCTAAAATGTGTAAAAAATCCAACTACAGTGAGTGAGTGTTTCCAAACTTTGTCTGGTACTGTACTTCTACAAATATCATTGACAGAAAAGAAAAGCCTTTTAACACTGCAACACACTTCTAATATCGCTAAAAATCAGCAGCTGCTAGCCTGGTGTTGTCCTGGGTTCTTCTCGCTAAAAGCTTCTCCCTGTCACCTGCCTGAGTGGGAATATCTGATCACAACTTAAGGTCAGGGCCGGTCCATGAGCAACCTGTCACAGAGGGTGTCCAAATCTGCTCCCAAGACAGAGGCCGCCTTTAACAACATGGTCTACAGGCCTTTTATTGTCCTTGTTCGCTTTTCCCTGTAGACATCAAAGTGTGTGTGCATGTGGATATGTGTAACGGTCTCTTCAAATGGCACATCACGACAGAGCAGCACTTCATGTGTAACGTGTGGCCCTGTGGCCTTCCTCTTGCCCTGATGGAGTTCTGGGTATCTGACTGAGCATGGCACAAAAAATCAATAATTGAGCAGCTGCATTACTTCTGTTGAGCTCTCTTTATCTTCTCTATCACTCCATTCCTTAAGTCCCATGATTACTTGCAATGTCTGACCTTATACCAGGAAGAAGGACTCTGAATGTGAAATGTATGTGTCTGAAGTCTTAGAGAAAAAAGTAGTTAAGGGCCTAAAACGTAGCCTAGTGGTATGAGGACATTTTATAAAAGCAATTTTCTTAAGTGGTGTTAGCAGTATATCCTCATGGCTCTCACTCATTTTCTTTGGTAGTCTGTCTATCTCAAACTTTGGCTGTCCACAGATGCTGTAGTCTTGAGGACTCGTCTTCTATCATGCATATGAAAGAAAAGAATGAGGGATTCTGGCAGTTTGACAGTACATCACAGAGGAGGAGCCGGCCTGCCATAAAGTTGGGCCTCTAAACATGGAAGTAATAAAGAAAACCATTGCTTCTTATTACAGCCTCTGCAAGATGACTGGTTCCTCTATTCTCTTTGAAAATTAGAAAACAAGTGATGGATGGACCTGTGTTTTAATTCAGAGAAAGAGAGAGGAGATTCCGAGAACTATAGAGTGGATCAATTATTGTATTACACAGAAGCAAGGTTGATTTTCCTGTTGGTTGAGTTGGCAGTGACTGTTTAATAGTCAGGATTGAAAGAATGTGGGTGAAATAAACCCTCCACACAAACAGACAAGTTCTGACACTTTACAATAATGTAGTTTGCTAAAAGCTTTTATTTTGTGAAAGATTTTGATATTTGTGTGTGACCAATCCTTCACAACAAATGTAACATCTTTGGAAAGAGAAAAATGAACGTCTTTTCGCACATAGGAAAGAAAAACATAAGTAAGAACTGTTTTTTTGTCACGAAAGAATAATAAGATGTAATGGTATGTAATGCACATTTTTTTTGTAGAGTTTGAGAAGATATCTCAATAATTACTGTATTTCAAGTTATTTCGTATGTGTATTTTAAAAAATCTGCTCTTGTTAAACCCATTCATCTTATTGGTCTGTTCTTTTACTATATAGCAACAATTTGTGTTGCTTTTGTTTATTTGTCTTACTACTAAAGCATTTTAATCTGTGTCAGCATCTATGTTGATTCTTATATAAAACCTAACCAAGAAACTATTGTCTCTTTGAGCTACAAAAGAGCAACTTTAGAGCAATAAAACAGTCCTTCGGGCGCAGGCTTTGAAGCGTTCTCGTCATTGCATACATGAAAGAGCTCACAAAATGACTGCGACGGGCCGTTTGATTGACAGACACAACAATCACTCTTCACAATGGCTGAGTAGTCAAATAAATAACTTATTTACAGATGCAGAGGAGCGTAAGGTTGAGCATGAACTTCAGACGTCTCGCTTTGGCGGGTCTGATTAAAGGAACCTCGAGGAGCTTCATTGAGTCTTAAAGGTCCTCCGAAGGTGTTTCCTTTCATCTGCATACTGATAAACAAAGGATGCAAGAGCATCAACAGACTGAGGTTAAGAGTGTGCTTCACTGCCCTTCATCTGAGACAGACGCGTACAAGCATCTATGTTTGCCAGAGTGTTTATATGTGGGTGCGGGTTCACGATTGAAAGATGTGGTGAGCAACTTGAGAAGTTTATGGCAGATGTTGAATGTGCTGTTGATTAAATGTAAGTGTTTTAACATTTATGCTACTTGTGCTTGAAGTGTGTCTGGTTTATAGATACAGGTTATAGATTTTTTTTTAGCATATTTTATTGTCTGCCACTTAGTTCTTGTAGGTCTCTAAGAGATAAAACTGAAAAGTAATTGCACACCTCTTCTTAACAAGCAGTTACTCTACATATGAGCAGTAATAGCAATACTTATCTTCTTTGCCGTAATTGCAAAAACAATCAACCTACTTACGCCAGAGAAATAAAAACGCAAGCACATTTGTAGTACAATTTTCGTGTTACACTAGAACACATGCACCAAAAATTAGCATCCAAACTCATATTCGTACATTCCTTTGAAGGCCCATCAAACCGACTTTTGCTCATTTACTAATTAATCTCGTTATACATTTATTTATTGTCCGGAAATAAATTATACAGTAGAGCCACTTCTTTCCTGCCAAATCTGATTCAGTCAAATCAAGCAATACTTTGATCAGTGCTTAATTGGAGTAAAGAGTGGAAACAGGAACTGTATTTGAGCTTTGTGAATGCAACAGACATATGGGGCCCAGACCGGATCATTTATTTGAATACTTTGCTTTATGCATGCTTAATTGGCAGAGAGGAAGAATGGCTAATTAATGCCGGTGGAGTGATTAAGGACACAAGGGCCACAGCTTTCAACCTGTCAATTAAAAAAGCCAGACATCAGCAGTCTCTTGATAATGGCAGCGACTGACAGCAATATTCCTCGGCTGGTTAAAATCAGCCTGTGACATTCACTGACATGTGCCACTGCAGTCGTGGGTCAGGAGAAATGACTTCTCTATTGCGTTTTCTCAGACATACAGTATATTGAAGGTTTTGTTTCAGCCTAGAGTAATGCTAAATTTCAATCTGTTTTTTATTGTTTATTTATGTTCTGAAGAGAAAGATTTTATTGTAAAGCTCCTTATAATATGTCCCCAAATAATATTGCTGACCTTTTAGGGTTCTACACATTGGTTACTAAAATAACCCCCCGTCTTCCCGTCTATAACCTGCAGGCTCAATCCATAGAGGTTTTTAAGATATCTTTTCAACATAGCTTTTGAAGTAAGGGTTTTTTGATCATTGAAGTATTTTTCTTTTAGCCGAGCTCTGTGAATATTTGTATGAGGCTTTATGTCTAAGAGTGTGTAATCATGCTGAGACTTAATAGGCTTGGTGCTAGTTAGTGTGGTAGTTTTTATCTTTTTGTATATGTTTTTAATTATATTTTCAAGCACGTTGGGCAACGAAGTTGTTATTAAATGTGCCAAATAAATAAATAAAAGTTGATAATAGAGTCAGTAAATAATTACATCAGTAAGCAGTAGTCCATGTACAGTATTTTACAAATAAGATAAATTGCAACTAAAATCTTGTTTGTATCTTAGCACCCTTTGGATGAATCGCTTTGTTGTTTTTCTCATTGTTGTGGCTGAAAGTGTCTAAAATTAAGATGTGGTAGAAAAGGATGTTTTTATCTTTAGACACAAGATGCTTTGCCTTCACTCAAGTGTCTTTGTACAAAGTACCTTTAAAGTATATCAGTTAACTTGGCTGCCGGATTAGTTACACCCCCAAAAGCGATTTCCAGTCACCTAGAAGTGCAGCTTCTGTCTACACTTTATTAAGCGTATATGTACATAATGCTTTTTGTAAAATCTACACGTTAACATATCAAAATCCATGCAGTTCTAAATCTGTCTCTCCATACGGCCGCATAAATATCAAGGTCACATAACTTAGCATTGTCTACAGTGACCTGTCTGTCTAGCAGTTCAGCCAGACTTTCAAGAGCATTCTGTTCCTTCCTGGTTTCCATGACAACCCAGCGAGAAAGATAGTGTACTTTACAGCAGGATGCTGGCTGCGCGCAAGCCTTGTTTACTGGCAGCGAGGGCTACTATATTCGCTGCCGTCACGCCAGCGTGTTAACGCCCTCACTCATTCGCTCTCCTCACATCTGTGGAGACAGAGCATGATAATTACAGTCTCCATGGCAATGCCATTATGATTTTTTTCTCCTCTGTTTTTGGAATTGAACATTTGTAGTTATGACTATTATCTTCAACAAGGCATGTGCCCTCAAATGCAATTTTCGCATAGGCAAGGACATCGGGAAATAACATCTGTGTCTAGCAATTTGCAGTCTGTTTTGTGTTTTTCTCATTTGTTATTTATTTTCCCATGAATCGTGTTTAATGGATTGCTGGTTGTTCTGTCATAATGGGTTATTGGAAACACATATCATGGTTACAAATATTCATCTATACTTATAGATCATTGTATGACTTTGAACCTGTAAACAAAGAGTACCTAGTCTGTTTTTTGTGCGATTTTTTTAAATTTATTTATTTTGTATGTGTAAGATTGTATTGCTAGTTACAGCTTATTTAAGAAAAAGTGAAGTCCATAAATACCAATGTATGTCATTTTATTCTGAATATGCCAGGTGGTCTTATTTGAGGATTGATTTTTAGGTTGACTTGCTTAAAAGTCTTAGCCAGAAAGTTGAAGATCAAACCGTTAACACATACAGTACTAGTCAAAAGTTTAGACACAATTGACAAAATGTTTCTCATGGTTTTCATCTGAAGGTGTATAATTTAATGCTTAAAATGATTTTTGTAGACGAAAATAAATTTGTGCCAACATGTACACTTATTTACTTAGAAAAATAATGGAAATGGATTACTTTGACCAAATACTAAATATAAAGCAGCCAGTAAGAGTCAAGAGTATGATTTTATAAATGCTAGACAAAGGGCGAGTACTTTTGAAGATGATGAAATATAAAATAGTGTTCTTTTATTTTGCTTTTAGTCACAACATAATTCCCACAGTTACGCTTGTGTTATTTCATGGTTTGGAGGAATTTACTACTATTCTAAAATGTGGGAAAAAATCTTAACGACTGTGAGTGTTTCCAAACTTTTGACTGGTAGTGTACACACCTTGCTGAACAACACATTCCTCACTGAGGGATTTCTGTTAGTTAATGTTTGTCTATAGTGCTGTTGTTCTGTGTGGACACTACAAGGGTTGTCTGAACTTTTGAACCCTGCTCAAGGGGCAAAGGGTAAATGCAGTCCATGTAGACACAAAGGAGCTGTTTGTTGATAGCACTTGAAGCTAATGTTTACTCTGCTTAGCCATTCTGGTGTTGGAGGGAACATTTTCTGCTTTTGGGACCATTTTTTTGTAGCTGTAACTGCGGTCAAACAGTCAAGGAAGCAGCAGGCATCTTGATTTTGACAGCTTTATGTGAATACCTCCAGAAGAAATCTAAAGTCTTTTGAAAATGTAATCACATTACTTTCACACCGATGGATTTTAATCCCGCAGCAAACAATTAACAGGCAGCAGCGTTATCAAAAGCACTGCTCACCCAGGTGTGTCTCTGCGTCTCACCTTCCTTGACCTTGGGAGGGCCGTCCTACTCAAACCCCATTTTTCTTTGTTTCCACAAAAAATGGACCAATTAACGGGTTGCTGGGATTGAAGGGGTTATTTTTATGGATGAGGAACAAACAGGAGGAATGGGAGAGAAACTCAAAGAAAGAGGACATTTGAAAGAAGCCACAGGGGTGTGGATTGAAAGTAGAGAGCGTCCCAGAAGGTCAGGGATAATTAGAGACACTTTAAGACTCGACTCACAGCACCCGGAGGACACACACACACATACACGCTCACATTGAGACCCGCGCATGCACATTTCAGAAAGCTCTTGAGACAACCCTACAAATGGGTCTATAGTCCAACACTCTCTCTTTCTCTCACACACATTTATTTTGGCAAGAACAACTAACACCTGGGGTATATATGACGTTGCACAGGAGAAAAAGGCTGGCTAGTGCACTTATGTGAATTTGTTGAAGAAAGTAAAGATGGACAAGGAAAGTTTTATTTACCGAATTACTAAAATAATTTTAATTGAATCAGACCACCCATGCATGTTATCTGTGATGCAAGTATGGTCAAAGCATTTATTAATTTGTGACATAATATATTTGAGATAAAAATAATGTGTTTTTATAATAGTGCCCAACATTTGGAATAACTATTTTAATGCACATTTAATTTGATAATTAAGATAATAAGTTTTGTACATACTTACACATAAGTGTTTAAAACCAAGATATGTTTTAATATCTTATCTGATTCATTATAAGTAGTTTTATGATGATAATAGTGGTTATAGATTTAAAAAACGCAATTAATTTAAAAACAAATTGCAAAACAAGTTTGGTAGTTTAGATCTTGCAAAAGAAATTAATATATGCAATATATCTGGCAGACGATTTTATCCAAAGTACATTTTTAAACAGGACTTTTGCACTAGTGATGCAATGCTCTACCGATTGAGCTATAGAGAAAACCCTTGTAAGATATGTTTGTAGAAAATATAGCATAAAATAATGCCATGTTTTGAGATAAGTATTGAATTTGATTAAAAGCCTAGAACTATCCATTAATATCAAGATTGAAAACTGGACTGGAAAGACTGTCCAAGTTTGCATACAGTCTAAAGTTTAATGAATTATGTTGTAAAAAACAAGGCAGGTTATAATAATATTTCTTCCTGTACCGCCTAATCTTTCTTCAGCCAAACTGAACACAAACAATAATGCGGCCCTGAGGTCTGACATAATGTTTTTTGCTTCGCATTTAATTACGTGCCGACAGAAAGTGAAACATTTTTCTGAAATCCTATTAGCGTGATTGCTTGCAGCCTGCCATGCTACAACTGTCATGACAGACCTTTCAGTTAATGAGTGTGATCTTAGTAGAAGGATTGAAGGGAACACAGCCACGGGCATTAGCACCTTAATAGGGTTCAAATGTCAGAAATGATCGCAACAGGCATTCATTTTTAGATTGTTTATTTATGCATATTACAATTAATTAACAGAATCGAGGCGATGTGGCAACTGGTAAAACGGTGTAAACATCGTTCATAATCCTGATGATAATTTTGGCATTTTATTATCTAATGCGATTGGCCACACCTTTCAGATCCAGCTTTGAAACTTTGGCCACTTTTGTGAACTTTAATCTAAGAAGCTTTCTTAAAACCAGGGTATGGTTTATGAATACAGTATGTCATTCAGCGTTTACCAGGCCCTGTGTCGTGACCTCAGGTTGGCAGGCTTACACAATTACATTGTTAGTTTAACACATCTTACATGAAGTGTGCTATTCAGCAGCCTGCCAGTCGAACGGTAACCGTGACACATCCATTAGACAAGTAATGCCATTCCTCTTGGAATCTGATCTGATCCGGCACGAGTCGACACCCTAGACAGCCCCACAATCTCATCATGTGTCCATCGGGCAAATCTGCAGGGAATGCACCCAAGCAACTGTCCTGGTTACCGGGGAAAATTTGTTAACTGTAATCTTCCCACATCACAAAAGTGACAAGCAGTGAGCCAGTAGAATGTGACAGAAGGTCACCGTAGCATCCTGCATCCAGATTTCAAGGTGATGCAAACTTGAATCGCTTAAAAATTTGCCAAGGCTAGATACAGTATCAACTTTTGTTCAGCGTTTTATTGTGTCTAATATTTTGTAGGTCCGTTAATGAGCTCTGTGACATTAATTGTCGGAGGCAACCGTCCAGACCAGTGTGGATGACATGGGTGCATGGGTGATTGTATGTAATTGCCAAGATTTATTTAATCTAAGCTTAGCGTTTTGCATGGAAAAGCAACAGCACATGGCATGTAAATATCAGCTAAATGTCACATTCATTAGGCAATGAATAAATTCCTACGTTTGGTGCCCCCCAAAGCCAAGCAGCTACACTTGCACACATTTGCAAACACACACACAACTCAAATATCTCTCAAAAATACAGATTTGGGTTTCAATTAGCATTCTCCCTGCAGAGGTTCAGCTCGGAAAATCTGCTGAATGCATTATGCAACCACATTCAGTTTTATATTAATGCACACGTGGGTGTATGCGAGTTACATTTAATAAACATCGATATCTTTAATCAACATTGATCTGTAGAAGTGGCATTATTATGGGATGTTGATTCTAAATGGCACAGCAATTACTGATACACATCCCACACGAAATTCCTGTTGGAGATAAAATATTCGAGCTACGTGCTAATCCTTACCCTTGACAATATTATGTTACTGATATGCTAACACAGTATGTAAGTATGCACTTTCAAGAACTGAAAAATAGAATAAAACTTAATATTTCATGTCAGAAAATGATTGAATCATAGAGGAACTGTTAAAAAATACGCTGGTTTGGTGACATCTGCAAAACAAGGAGGACATTTTTTTTAAGACAGAAAACATTTTTTAAGAAAGTAAATCTTATGGGGTCACCTTTTATGGCTTTGGAAGATGAACTAGCCAGAGTAAATTGTGTGGGTTATACATAATATACATGCAATATACTGTAAAAGTTGCACATGTACACAGTTATCCATCCAGCATGAACTCTATGACCTCACCCAGCCTTCGATGTCACCTCATACTGATCACAACATGTCTTCACAAAACAGTTTCAACATTGACACTGCTGTGTTTTCTGCAACAATCTTCTCTTCCTTCCTTCCATCCTTCCTCCCTCCTGTGACGTCCATGGGGTGCTAGGCAGCACGCCTATATTTCCTCGCCTCCTCCTGCGTCTATCCTCGGCCTTGACCTTTCCCCCCCAGGTGCCTGGCTTGTGCTGAGAAGGAGTGGCTGTGTTGCGGACCCCTTTCTGGGTCCTCTGAGTGCTGGCAATTAGTTAAACAGAATCCTGAAGGCTGCCAAAGCCATCTGTTCCAACAGGGGGACAAAGAGGGGGTCTAACACCTTTTAATGGGTCTAAAGTGTTCGCCTACCGCAATTAGTCCGTGCGCCACGTGAGGCTGGAGGTGCCATACTGGGCCCGGCTTGTGGAAGGGTGGAGAGTTTACATCACGTTCATCTCACTCCCTGTGTAAAGCTTGGTCACTGATGCTCTGCTATCTTGCACCTAGCTGTTTTTCACCTAAAAACATTTAGGATGCATCACTGCAAAGAGTTGTGATCATATGCTAGCATCTCTTTTATAATATAAAGTTGAGCCGGATATATAAAAAATATCTAGAGATTTTATTTTCTGTTGATTGGAAGATGATGCACTACGGGTGAAAAGTTTGGACACATCTACTGATTTGTTGTTATCACTGTTTAGTTGTGAAGTCATCAAAACTATGCAAAGCTTATGCAAGTATAGTGATTATGTAATGTCCAAAAATCTGTATGCCTTCATCTAAATCTTCATCTTTCTCTTGTGATATTGCTTTATTTATTATTTAAACTTCAAAGTAACCATTCTTTGCAGCTTTGCATACTCTGGACATTCTCTCAACGTTTTGAGTTTGAGTGGCATCTAAGTTCACATGTATGTTGGACACTTGTTGAGTGTTGTTCCTTCACTATATTAAAAGTTTTAAAATTAAAATGAAAAATAATTAAAATGTTGGTATGACTTTAATTTTGTTGACTATAAACAATGTTGCACTTGCATATTAACTCACTGGAGTATTAGTAGACAATCTGCTTTATGTACAGATACACTTTATTTTGATGGTCCTCTGAATAGTCATTCTGCCGACTATAAATAACTTTGGAAGTACATGTCAATTTATTCTTCTAACCCTAACCTAACATGTTTACTAATACACTAATGATACTGTAGCTAGTTGATGTTCCTCATAGTCAACAGAATGTGTTAATGAGACCATCACAATAAAGGGTAAACAAAATGTTTACTTAAAAAACATACACGGTCTAAAAGTTTTTTAAGTGTATATAGTGGTGAACTTTCACAGTTGAATAACACGCAACATGAGCTATGATTTCATTCCTAAACTTCTTCAGACATGTGGCATGAAAACAAATCCCATTACAGCCATCCCACAATCCTGCCGTTGCCTGAGAGTATTGTATCAAGCAGCTTCATGCTTAGTGGTTATTGCTAAAGACAGTGAATTGGTATTGACCAGTTCTTGTGTTGTTCTTGGTTTATCTGAAAACACAGTGACTGGGATTGAACATGGTTAGAACAGTACGGTATTTCTAATAAAGAGACCTTTTCATTGTTAACCACCCCTGAAGAGCAGTACTTACACTTGATTTGATTCAGGAGCTGAGGATATTGATACAGTCTCTACAGCAAGCAGCGGAAAATCGATTGTACTGTGGACCTCATACGAGATGAAGGTGAAAAACTTAATAGAATGATAAATTAATGAAGAGGAATGTGATGTATCTGCAGCATGTTGTGAACTTTAAGGAAACATACAGGTGGGGTTCTTTCCTCAACTAACCTTTTCAGGGAGACTTTATATAGAGGATTTTTTGTTGCACTATTATAAAGACAATGGAAAATCTTAAACTAAGCAAAAGTTTCTCTTGGAATAAATGTAAAGGGCAGAGAAGTGTTGATTCAGGTTTGAGGTTGTTGATAGTTTTAAGTTTTAAGTTGCTTCCAAAATTTGGCTTACTTCAAATTTTAGATTGAGCAAAGATCTTAATGGGTTGGCAACATTTTGACAAGTGTGGTAGATAATATCTAAAACAATCCTGGCGTTAAATCTTAAGCATTTTTCTTATAATGAATCCCTCAATCTCAAATTGATCTGGGCTCTGTATCAAGGTCTTTGAATGACAAGACTGCTTACAAAAGTACACCGACTCTGAGGTTACAGATTCAAAAGAGGTCACTGAACCATGAGATTGGTGCGAAATAAAGCCATGAAGAGAGAGATACAGTGCTTTCTCAACTGCTGTTGAGCTGCTGAAAAAACAGGCCCTGAAGATAAATGTTCTCATCTACTGTGTGTCTGTGTATCGTTTTTTTTTTTTTGATCTGTATTGTAATGTACACTAGGTCCTGTTATTGTCATGTTTGCATGTAAAATCCACATTCAAATATTTCCAACAGCCATGGTCATGTCGTATTAAAACCACAAGAGTAGTTTGTATATTATTATGGCACGTTACAGGTGCTATGTGAGATCAAGTGACCTTAGAGAAATATGACTTCAAATTCCAATAATAAAATATTGGAATATTTATTTAATTTGTTAGTAATAGTAATCTCAAAAACATTTTGCCTAGTAATTCTCATTGGCATAAATAATCTATTTGAACTCATAAAGGTTGCCAAATAATGCAAGCTTTTGTTTCCTCTTACTATTTGCTTTACATACAAATAATAACTGCTTACTTTCTCACCAAACTCGGTGTCTCATGCCGTCTCGAGGGCCTCGAGTTTTATCGTTTGCATTTTCTTTGCCAGATTTTTTATTTGTCAACAAAATGTTTACTAAACGTTCCAAGAGAGCTGGCACTCCTCCACTGAAATAGCATCCTCATCTGTTACAACATAAGGATATCCGTCCGTGTGTCAGATCATCACAGATCACAAGTGTTATGATATTTCCGATAGTTTATTACTTTATTACAGCAATAGCTAAAAGGTAAATTGAACAAAGTAGCTCTATATATTCACTGAGGGCACTTCTGTGGCGTAATGTCTGTGAGCAATTACCAAAACATTTTAAATAAGAAATAAAGTGTTGACATGCAATGAGAACGTAGGTAGGTCTCGGTTTTAACATAAGAGTTTGTACTGTGCAGAGGAAAGTGATTTTTCTCCTTTATAGGAAGGCAATAGAATAGTAGAACGTAGGAGAAAAATGGAAAAGAAAAGGTTGGCTGGCACCCCTCCGTTCTCTTTCCTCCACACCACATATCTTGCCAAATAGCTCCTCCAAACATTGTCCTTTCACAGACTAATAATAGCTGAGTGTTCAATTCTCCAACCTCTTTGGCGGATAGAGAGAGATAGAGAAAGAGAGAGAGAGCTAGCAATGATGATGGTCTACAACCCTAGGGATGATAGATCTTGAGAGGGGGGTAACACAGGAAATAATTTCCCCCCCATCTTAAGGAGCACATTGTGAATTGTGGGGCCAGGATCCTGGAGAGCTTATTGGGGGGGGGGTGTTGGGTGAAGGAGATGAATGCAGTCTGTGTTGTTTATCAGGATGCACACTGTAGCAAAATACCCAAATTGTGTCTTTTTGTGTGACGGTGACAGAATGATACAGTTGCACTGTAATAACACGCTATTGCTCCTGTTCCAAATTCTTGTGAGCTGCCTGATGGGACCGGTTTAAAGCATCATAGACACGCTTCAGACGCAAACGCTGTTCCAGATATGTAGGCAGTAACATTGAACTGCCTTGTAAGGTGCAGTGCATCATTCTAGCAAAATTCTCTGTGAATTCTAAGATGGTGAACAAGTTGAGGTGAACATTGACAATAATTGTATTTATTTAATACTGAAATGTTTTGGCATACATAATTAAAATCTAATTTAAGTTGCAATCTGTCACTTTTATTGGTTCAGTTATTGAGAAAGTACATACAATTCATAAAAGTTCAACATTTTCTAACCTTACCCAAATGATAATTATAATGAAGATTTTTGATGTCATTTTACTCAGTTAAATATAAGTTTGTAAAGCAATGTGCATTTTAATATTTTAAATGATAGTATACTAACTTTCATATACTTAATATCTTTTACATTTTATGTCAGGAAAGTATATTATACTGCACTGTGTTACTGGAGACTATTTCAAACCACTGTTGAGGTTCATTTGAGTTAAGATTATGCTGTTGATGTCATCTATGTGTGCTAGACAGCATGGCAGATCAGCAGGTTTCGCCACAGAGGTAACATACAAAGGACATTCAGACATGTCATTTCCATATTCAAATTAAGAACCTTGGTGTGGTTTTGTACAATGTAACACATGTTGTGAAATACAGTATGATGTTATAGGGCATATGAAGGGGAAAAGAGTATGTTAGAGAGAGAGAGAGAGAGAGAGAGAGAGAGAGAGAGAGAGAGAGAGAGAGAGAGAGAGAGAGAGAGAGAGAGAGAGAGAGCAGGCTGGACCCCCTGCGTTGTCTCTTGGTGACGTTGTGTGAAAGAATGCTCATGCAGTATCAGCTCTCACTTGTGTATTGTTTCTCACTTTATTGCACTTTGCAATCCAAGACAAACAGTGATAAAGCCAAAGTAACCATAGATACCTCTAATGTCCTCCCTTCACTTTCATGTACTCAACACCTTCAGAATGTTTCTGCCAGTAAATATTTTTTTTTTCTTTCTCTGATATTCTGCAGCTCTTCAAGGTCATTAAAACATACTGTGGTATGCTGGAGGATTGAATTCAATGCCCATTTTGGTTTCATCACTTAGAAATGACTGTTGATTTTAATGTAATATCTGGACGCAAAACACGCAGGCAAGAATCACTAGCTTTATATGAGTTTCCTTGAGGAAAATTTTATTGCTTAGAGGTTTGTTTATAGCTAATATTAAGATTTTCAAGGGGTTTAATGTTGAAATTCTGAGTAATATTGAATTTTGATTGCATTTTGCATTTTGCATTTTGAATTTTGATTGAAATTCTGAGTAATATTGAATTTTGGTTGCAGACCTGGCAAATCTGAGCTCATTTTGTGACATTATAAAGATCTTGTTCTGGGTCTTTTTCTCAGACAAAACGTTTCAGAAGCAGGAGACTTGCACAAGTTTCCATTTGCTCTCCGTTTAGTCTAGAAACAACTGAGATATGTAAAGAGATTTACCTTGAACACCTTAGCAACCAGCGGCCATGAGTTTGGCATGGACATGTATTGGCATGTACCTCACGTTTTTGCTTTTAATGTTATTGTCAAAGTCTTGTCTAATAGGTGTTTATTAAAGTCATGGCGTTTATTTTCTAAAACACACAAAAGCAACATCATTAGCTCAGTAACGTCACTTTTAATTATTGCGTCTTGTAAATAACTGCTCTCTGTTAACAGCTTCTTGTGCTCTGATTTAACTGGAAAGTGCATTTGTACCAGTAAGTGTATTTTTACAGCGTACTGTGGTGTTTTATCAGGCAAAGCAGACGTGTCTTAAGCACTTAAGCGAAGGGGACATGTCTAGATGATTGACACACTAAAGTAGAGCCTCATGCTGTGTTTTTTTTACATGGCATTATTCCTGTCGTAGGGGTCAAAGGTCATTCCCCAAAGGGAAACAAATAGCTCTTTCTTTAAGCGCACATTCCAGCGGTTATTTGAAGTGTACCTGTGGACATTTGTTGTGAAGCTCACTTCTGGTGGTCCAGTTTGGAAAATTGTTCACTAGAACCACATCATGTGCACTAATGAAAATTTTTGGGAAAAGTGAATCAACAAGGAGAGGATTTTAAGAAAGCCGGCTCTGTGGAGACTGAAGGTCAAAGGTCACATCATACCCCAAGGAGGTACACGACAAGGATGTAATGAGTTTCCCTGAGCACCCCACCTTATCCACTGCCCTTTCTGAAGGTTTTGCCCTAACTAATTTTGGGGTTAGAGTTAGCCATGTCTGCCAAAGGTCTAGAACACTTCAGCTCAAAAGGTTGACAGTTTTTCCCATGAGGTTTTGGACGTTATGAAGCAATAGTTCTTATTCCTCAGAAGGAGATTTTTTTTGCTCTTGGCATTTGTCTCTAACCGCAGTCTTCTTCCCTCCAGTAAAATGCAATTCAAAAGATTACCCTATTCTCATTTGTATGAGGGAAAGTTGAATGTTTTCAAAACAATCTGTTTTCTAGTTTTGGGTTTCAGCGGGTGGCGGCTGAACGTGTCTCGACCGTGAAGCATGAAAACGGTCCATTGGCTATGAATAAACACTTCGATCTGAGCATGATTGAACTTGCTCGTCTTTGTTGGTGGGAATTATTTGTGCTTAATTTAATTCAAAATGGTTTTCAGCATAATACGTGGATAAAGCTGAAAGAACCAACAGCCAAAACAGCTGAACCACAATTCTGTAGATGTCAAGTGGTGCTTCACAGACTGAAACCATGAGAATAAAATAAAATAGCAGAGCTATACATTTTCAAAAGAAAATGTGAATAGTAATTTTACCTTCCAAATCTTGTTGTCACTCCAAAATGCTTTGGTGTACTAGCTAAAAAAAATCACTATTCTGTATGTGTTTAATATGGTTCAGGTCTCTTCTTAAAATACCAATATGTTGTTTTTTCACCTATGCTGTTAAATTAGCGACATGGTTTAAGCACAAACCCGTAACTCTGACTATGAGCAATAGTAAAGTGATATTTGCTTTACTAATTTACATCCCAACCGCAGATGAGTTGCCAAAACCTCTCAACCTCTTTAACTTTGCCAGCAGACCATGTTTCTCATTATGTTTCCTGTCATTCTTTAAAGGGACATATACTTATGTTAACAACAGGGATGTGTTTTTCTTTTGTTAGCAGTCCTGCAGGTTTTACCTGAATTTCCAACCTGGCACTAAATTTATTTGCTTTTAGTTGCATTTACAAAGCACAGATCTAAGCGATATTGAGTAATTGATCTAACCGCCACTAGCTATACATGGAGCATGAGAAATGCCTCCCACATCTTTTATTACAATAAACTCATTGCCTGTATCTCTGCATTGTTTAGCTCTTCACAATGAAAATGAATTGCAGTGACAAAAGAACCAGAAGTTAATTTCAATGAGAATTAGAGGAAACGTGACTGAAAGGGTCTGCTGGTGGGTTGCCAGGTCTGCAAAACCAAATCAGTCCAACTGGCAAATTGACTGGCCCAAAAGACCCAGTGACCATATTCTACTCAAAACATGCCACTAAAATACATATTTTAAAGTCACTGTTATGCATTGCACACAGTATTGTCTTGTAAATTGCAGGAATAGTAGTTGTCATAAACACTTCAGCTTACCTTAAGATTGACAGTTGATAAACTACATCCTTTTACCTTTTGAAATAAAAAGAAACCCACTGCATCAGCATGAAAATAGCCCAATTCTGCTGAAAAATAATGTGGACCTGGCAACCCTGGTTGGTGATGAGATTTAAGCGTGTCCTGAGATTACAAGTCAGTTTAGTTCATAATCTTGATAGCCAAAGGCGTGATGTTTTAGCATTACAGATAAATTACAATTCTATGTTGGCATATATGTTTTCAGCTAGAAACGTTTTTGTTCAATTTCATTTCTAGTTTTTGTAAAGATTTGTAGCTCCTAAAGCATGAAGGAACAATTATTTTCAGTTTGACCGATTTCCTGATCATATCACTTGTGGAGCATGTGTCTATAGCATTTCTAAAGCACCAAAGGTCAGGAGATCTCCGATAATGTTATTTACCCGAATCCCATGACCTGTCAGGGTCAGTGATCTTATTTCAGTTTAAGGGGCAACAAACAGGACTGTAATATTGACAATTTAAGATTTGCTCAAAGCTGCCCCTGCCTAACCAGTGTTCTGACCTGACTGTGGGTGGTATTCTGCCTACATGATAAAAGCATGTGATGTCACATCCCTGCTTGACATTTGCATTCCCAGCATGCTATATCAGTGCCCTATCTAGTCTTGGAAACCCCCAGTATGTGATCTCATAGCTCCTAAATAACCATTGCTGGGCGGACTGAGCAACCAGAGCAGCAGTGCACTTTAATTGCCCTGTTTCCTACTGAGTCAACAGACTGTGTGATATGCAGCTAAACACTCAGTTATTTGGCTAATATTAACTTTTCCACTCTGAACAATCACACATATGTACATTGATCCTCAGAGAGCAAGGATTCCTGGGTAAATTCTTGTTTCTTAACCATCATTTCTTAGGGGAAAGTGAGAAAACAGGCTTTTCAAATTCTCACATTTCCCAGCTTGCAAAGGACGTGTTTTACCACATGCAAATTTGGTTTAAACAGTTGCGATACTTAAAGAGGTTTATTGAATTTTGTCATAGCAGGATCAAAATTATTTTTCTGCTGTGTTTATCTTTTGGGATGTACTGTAGTACAACATGTAGTTAAATATCTGACAATATTACACCTTGAGGAGCATTAAATGGTATTTGTAGGCTCAGTTTTTTAATCAAAGGCTATGTTTGGAAGAATAGAAAAATCCTCCCCTTCACTCTGTTGGGAAGCAGTCCATATACACACCAGTAGTTAGCATAGTGTGATTCACAACACACACCGAATTTCTGAGCTGGCATTAATGGCTGTATAAAATTTTATGGGACAGTAAATTTTTATACCGTTATTAACAGTGGGATATACATTATTATGAGTATCATACAAGGCTACGACTATTCACATAGAGCATTTATGTAGAACAGTCTATTTAATCGCCCACCAGGCCACCTGAAGACCAGGCAGGGGCATTGTATCACTAATGGACAGGCCCACACACTGCATTGTTTTTTTTTTTTTGTTTAATGATACATATATAACTTTCATAACATGCCTCTCTTATTTACATTTTATAGTTTGTTTTCTCTATAATATTTCTATAATTAGTAATGTCTGCAGATGTTATGATGGTTGTGAATACGACAGCACTGTGAAAGATTAGCTCATGAATATTAATTTGATGTGCTGACAATGCTTTTTACTTTTCCTGGAGCATTGTGACCTAATTATTATTCACACGGCAAGCCTTTACAGCATTTCAGCCAATTGTTAGGCCTACTGGACGAATGTCACTTAATTAATATTCATGAGTCAAACTTTTTACATTTTTTTGCGGATCTACAACATAATTGATATTAAAGCATTATTATCCCGTTTTATAATAAATAAATATAATATATTTTTTATTGTTTTGTATATATTAATATAAATATTTTTATATAATTATATAAAATATAATTATATAAAGTTTTATATATTTTCATAAACAAATTCTTACTTACTTTTTAGCCACTGTATGGCTTCATTAGGTATACATTTCTGTGAGAACATTCTTTAAGATAGCAAAATTATTAACAATTTAAGATATTACTAACATTAATTTGACTATTATTCGTCATAAATGAGATCACACAACAAGATAAATTAGAACAATCATTTTGAATATACAGATACGCAAAAAAGCATGTGACTTATTTTATCGGTGACATTCTGTACTTATACTGTCATGTTGTTTCTCCATTCACTAAGTAGTGTCAGTGTTCCAAATATTCCTGGGGTAGGCAAATGTCTTCATCTCATCTTTTGTTAGCTGAGCATACAAATATTACTTAATGACATCATTATGTGGCATTTCCCCTAACAAACACACAAACAATGTGAAGACCTTTTGGACTGTGAATATAGTCTGAGAAGGAGTTTCACTTTTGCAGAAAGTAAATTAACTTCTGCAGCTCCACATAATTATACTGAATGAGACACTAGCTACAAAACAAGCTCATGCACGTCTGGTCCAATATCTGCTGTCTTGACAGCATGTCCTGAGGCCTTGTGTTAATGTTTTTAAAATTGAGTGATGAATTAGACCAGGGAAATATGATGACAACATCAGACAGTGTTGTGTTTTAAACTGCCAAATGAACAGAGTTTGACACCTCAGTTGCTCAACTCGGTCTCTTATCACCGTTTCCATCTTGTTTAGTCTAACTCTGTGTCCTAACCAGCTGCAATGTGACAACATTCCAGCGAAAAGCAATTTGTCATTTCATATTCAAAACTTTGACAAGTCACTCTTTACTCTTTTTGAAAGTTAAGGCACGATAACAACAAGGATAACTGCATTAGCATTCACACCTTCATCACCTACGTCTTCATCAGCAGGAAAAAGTTTCTCTGAAAACGATTTCAGTGATATGGGTTATCTGTGTAACCCATAGTTTTTATAGTTGTGGTGTCCATACCATTATTCTCTTACATTTAGGATGATTTGCAAATCGTAAACTTTATAGATATTGTCCTTAGTGTGAATGGTCCTTAAAGAGCTGCAGTGTGGGCGGGGCTGTCCAGAAAGAACAAGAGTGTGTTACGCGTCTATTCATCACGTAAGGAAACAGGATTTTAACAAGCAGCTTAGTCATTTGGCCACTAGCTTGTTTCCACAGACAGCTATGTCTAAAATCATTAAACTGTACAACACTAATAACCATCCAGGTGTAATTATGATTCATCTTGAATTGACCTACAACTTCATGCTGTCTACACTGTCTGCTGTTGAAAGACTGAGATATGATCGTTCCTGTGCCTTACAATCAGCAGTGTCAACACTAAATAGACGGGTGTGAGCTGGCAGAGGAGGCACCAATCAACCAACACTGCGTTTCTTGCATAATTCAACCTGTTTCGGATGCCAAAATGTGCTGATGAGGCTTGTATGCAGAATAGCAATAACAAAGAGACGGGCAGAGACATCATCTGACATGTTTTCGAAAGTTTGCAACCTACTGTGTTTGTAGATGATTTGACAGCCCAGAACTTCCTTCAGCTGTGTTTTCAAGATCAAATTTACACTGCATCAGCATCTAATGACAACCCTTATGTCCCGATGACTGAGAAAGAGTTTAATAATTAAAACAAAACATATTTGTTTCTTAATATATACATTATTATTACCTAATTACCTATTACCTATTACCTAAGTTTTACAATATAATATATTCTTACAATAGCTTATTTAAGCTTGAATGCCTTTTTTTAATGATCACATTTATTGATATATATTTTTAAAACATTTTATGATACTTCATCTTGTCTATTGTAGTCTTCATGCCTATATTCTTTCTAAAAAATTCAGGGAAAATAAGAGAAGCAGGAATGTTTGACAAATGAAAGTGAGAAATGAAAACTGTAGCAAAATCTGCATTTCAGTTTCTGTATAAATTAATCCTGACGTGAACTTTTGACACTTTGTTGAGAAACACTTCCTCATGACCTCATCTGCGAGGAAGTTAATCTTTTGCTCGTGTTGTACATCACATCTGTTTGGTCTTGTGTATCTCTGATGGAACTTTCGGGCCTCTGGCTGTAAAGTGTCTTGCTCGTCTCTGCTTCCTCCGTGCTCATTCATCAGCTTTTGTTCTTCATTCATTTCTCTCAGTCTTCCTTTGGCCCTATTTGTCCATTTGAACCAGCTGAGCTCTTGTGCTTCGCCAAAGGTAGAGAACAAGAGACATGCCAGTTCAGATGCACCTGGGAGCTTAAAAACCCATCATGACTCATATTTCTAGACAGACTTGAACTGATTTGTGATGGATCATGCATCTGTAATTGTGGTGCTTTTATTCACATCCTGTTCCAGGGCAATTAAATCACTGTGAAAACATGTTTTTACATGTGATAAGCTGTTTTGCAAGTCATGGGATTTTCCAAATAGTCCAAAAGCAGAGAAAATTATTTGATTTTTATCTTAATTTCTCATTATATTTTTTGACATAATTGCTGCATAAATCTTTTTAAAATAAATTTAAAGTGTGACGCATAAATTGGCTTCCTAACAGAAATCACTCAAATAAGTGTCCTGTAAAATGACATCGCTGTGTGTGTTAACCAGTCAGATCACTTGGGGGCGTGGCTTAGATAATGAAATGATAAAAAAGCTGCTGCAACTTAACAAAAACACACAGGTGTGTGAATATTACCTCAAATTGTTCAGTTGTTGAAGAGTTGCATTGTGACTTTTCTGTGCCATCACGTCAGACCACTTCCTACAAAAAATTTATTAAAAAAATTTGGTGCCAGTAGCAGCACTGAAACAGGTTAAACACCCCTGGCACGGTGTGTATGTATTTGTCTTTTCGTTTTTTCTTTAGGGGATGAAACAACTAACTTTTCATCCATCATGTTGTTTACACGGCAATATGCTGTGTGTTTTCCAGCAGTGACAGGAAGCTCAGCTGGCAGGCAGAGGGGAAGTAACCCAGATATTATCATCACACAGTCCAGTCTGATCCGGTCGAGCTCATTATGTAACACAAGAGGCTTCATCAGAAACCTTCAGCAGTGACACACTAACCTCACAATCTCATTTTCATTCACATTCCTGCATGCTCACGTTTAAGATGCAGGTACACGTTTTGTTTATGCAGGTGCCATTAGAGTACTGACATGTTATGCTCCTCGTGAAGCATTTATGCAACATTACAGCAACTTTAATGAGGGGTCGTTTCTTCCATATAGTAGTTTTCTACCGAATGAGGATGAAGCAAGCAATGAAGGTAAAGAGGCATTTAAACGGAGGGTAATACTGTTAAAGATATTGCTTACACATTTAAAATGCTAAATAAATGCAAGGGCCTGTACAACAACAGAAGTGTAATATCCAAGCAAACTCATAAACTTCGAGTTTACAATCTGTTTATGAAAAAGTTAATATCGTGTGTAATTTTGAAGATATTTTTAAGACTGCAAGGGTTTGGTATTTTTAATAGCTTATCTAAGAGCTTCTATTAAATTCCAACAGTATGCAATTATGTTTCATGCTGTGAATTTCATTGGCTGTATCCTAATTTGCATACTGCCTTACTGTGTACTAGTATGTACTTCACTGGTGATAATGCTTAAAAAATCCACCAAATTTTTTAAATAGTATAAACCATCAACCATCAATAGAATATTGTTAACAGGGAAATATTGTCTCCTTATATATCCTTTATGATATACAGTAGACTACTCTGTATGTCTCTCTTGAATTTAAACCACATCCTAACTTTGCATACTTTTAAAGATGGATAGTGTGCAAAAATGACATCATCTGTTGTCAGATGCATGACCAGCTTCAGTACTATGACTAAGCTATGACTGGTTCTTAATTCAAAGGCAACAGCGTCAAAGTGACTCCCGTGAATCAATCAAGAGTCTGTATTTACTAACACTTCTGAGGAACCGCAGGTGTGTTTTCATCCAGGTAATCTCTGCATCAACAGGCACACGCGCCTACAGAGAAGAAACAGAAGTCAGCCCATCTTAGAGAGATTCTCTTATTTCTGACAGCCAAATTAAACAGCATAACTACTCTGGACAACTTCTTTACCGCCAAACAAGCCGGGATGAGGACCCACCTGTTTTCTTAGATAGATTCGTGAATGTTTCAAAAGAATGCTAATAAGCGTGACCAACAAACAACCGACAAAATGACATTATCAATAGACGCCGGCCGTTTCTGTAATTAACAGGCACTGTACACGGAGTCAAACGAGACGAGACAAGCTGTTTCAGTTCTCACCGTGATGAAAAAAAAACACAGTTTTGCTTTTGTCGCCTTGTTCTCTTTCAAGGTAACGCGGGAGTGGGGTAGGTCGTCCTTTTGCAGTTTTCTGCCTTAGATGAAAGTCTCAAAGCCTCGCGTTATCGCAAACACACACATTCGGTTTGGCAGTCTACCGTTTCAGACGTATAGTGGCGTAAATATTTCTTGCTTGGATCTTGGCATTGCAACTTCTCTCTACATCTCCCTTTTTTCTCTTTCTTTGTTACAGGCTATTCTGTTCCTTTCCTTTAAAGGGATAGTTCATCCAAAAATAAAAATTCTTTTCATTTATTCACTCTCATGTCATTCCTAACCTGTATGACTTTTCTTCTGCAGAACACAAAAGAAGATATTTTGAAGAACGTTGGTAACCAAACAACATTACCTTCATTGACTTCCATTGTATGGACACAAAACCACAGAGACATTTCTCAAAATATCTTCTTTTTACAGAAGAAAGAGTCATAAACAGTTTTTAAAAGATGTGAATGTGAATAAAAGATTCTTGGGTGGTTCTTTGTGTCTTTGGCATCATTCCTTCACTGTGAAATCATTTTTTATGATGAAGTAAATAATACTAACAAAAGTATGGCTTTTTCTTCCGTGTAATTTATAGTTTACAGCTTTTAGAATTTAAAAATGCATCTTTTTGCAGCTTTTAAATAAAAAAAAAAACATATATTTTACAATTATTATTAATTTTGTTTAAATTAACCTACCCTTAAAAAAATGATTAGTATGGATGAATTAGATTGAGTAGAATTTTTTCTTTTTAAAGTAATCAGTTGTTACTAATCTAATAATGTTACAAGTGTTTTTTATGTTTTTATATTTTCAATTACTGTGGTTTTTTTTTTTGTGTTTGGTATATTTTGATTGTCATGCGTTTATGTGAATTCAACGATAACAAAGCCATTCACACTATTACCTATTATACGAACATCTTTACTTTCTACAGCTCTTTCTTGTTTTCAGTCTCTCTACAGACAAAAGAAAAGCACACATTCCTCTAGGTTTTATAGATGCAAATACAGCCTTGTACCGCTGCGCTCCTTAGAAAGGCATTCTGAAATTCCACACATCCGACACCCATTCCTTCAAATCTCTCCTGTCATTCAACACAGCAGACACTTCCTTTCATTTAATATTTGGATTTTATTAGTTCACACATTGGATATGATCTCTGACCTAACAGATGGCGTTTGTGCCTTTAATCAAAGAGAATTTTTCCCACATGGTTTTGGTGATTCCTTAATAAGACTCTGAATTTATTTTTTGGTCGGGCAGATAATAATGGAGATGTGGGCCGAAATGAGTTATCGGAGTTGAATATATTAATTACAGATTGATGGTTGGTGAAAGAGCTTCAATGTAATGACTTCCCAAGGGTTCCTTATATGGAAATCCTGCAGTCCTTACAAAAACAACATTAGATGTTGGATCCTCTGGGTACTACACACCATAATACTGCATAAGCATCCTTGGTAAACAAGCCTCTGATTATATTCACGCTTGGTTGAGAGAGTTTACTAAACAAACACTGGATTGGGAGCTAGGTCGGGTTGTTTGTGTTTTTGTGAAGGTGGAATGTACATAAGCTTTGAGATATATCTGTTTTCACACTTCAGGATTTTGATCGTAATCACGAGGTAGGCTGTTGGTCCTCTCGTCTGACCGGAGGTTATTGTGAGGAACAGACCATGAGAAGATGATAGAGATCCCGCATGCTGTCAGCTGAGGAACAAGCAGATAAGAGGTGAAAGTGAACAATGTCGTAGTCAGGTGAATTCCACAAGAACAAAAGCATAAAAAAAAGTGTTGAGTGTTAAACACTCAAATATATATATATATATATATAGTTCGCAGGTTAGTTATATATATATACATATATATTTATATTTAAAGCAGTTATAGTTTGACGTGCAAGCTCATAGTTCAAGACATCACATTTAGGGACAGGAATCTTTGCATTCATTTTCTCTTTCTTTAAACATTTGCATTTATCTTCTCTGCAACCTAAAACTACTTACAGGAAACTGCATCTACTGTCAGCAGGTAGCAAAGAATACATTTGTACATAACAACACCACCTGCTGAGAGCATGAAATTTACTTCTATACGTGATATAAAAACTAAGAGAATGAGAGCTTTGACATAACTGATCCAGGGCTGAACGACCTTCAACCTGGCAATGGCTGGTACATGGCACAAACTAGAAAAACTACGGCATTGCCTTGTCTAACTTTGATTACAAGAGTAAAACTTGTGATTTTTGGAAGCTATTTTTCATACAGTACAAGTGGATGCAGATGTTGTAGCAGAGGAGTTGGGTGGAATTATCTGTCTTTTGTATAATCTGATGAATGAGTAGGGTTGTAATCAATACAAACTGTACGTCTCTATCAATCCACAGCCAGCACAAGGATCATTTTGTCTTGATTGTGATCAGGGTTCGACTCACACCCGGCCTGGAATACAGCTCTCCAATTAAACAACCCAAATGTGCTCACTTCACTGTCTCATTTTATCAATATCTGCAATCAATGGCTGTGACAGCGCTAATTATTTGAGAGCGATTTTATCACGCCAGTGAGAGAGTTGTAAAATGGGAGAATATAAATCAGTCGAGAAGATAAAAAATATTCCCTGGTAGACTGAAATGTCTGCTCGGTGACTGCTTTTAGTGGGATCATCAAGAGTAACGTGGTTAAATTATATCTAGTGTTTAGTGCGAAATGTAGATAGAAATCTTTATTCACTTCTCAATATATTAGACAGGAATTTTACATTATCTCTTTGTCTGTCTGTCAATTTATTTTTTATTCGTCTGTCCATCCTTTCTATCCATCTGTTTCATTGAAGCAGATCATTTTAAACGGGCAACAAATCAAAGCAACAAAACTCATTTATGCTGCCTGCCAGGGTCAGAGAGAGAGAAATAAAAGACGGTGGTGGGAAGGCAGATAATAAACACAAATTAAGAGAAGCTTTTCAATCACATAGATAGTGATGCAGTTCCACCCACTTCATGTTCAGACTCATCAAGATACATTTATTATCCACTGTATTCTACCGTACTTTACAAAATGTAGGGCTGCCATTTGTTCACCTGGTTCTTTTCAAATGTCCTTATTCCAAAAATGTGCAGAATTAGTTTACATTTTTACAAGATATTCTCACACTATGCTTTAATTTAATTACTGATATTCACGATTGCATATATGTGATTATATGAATAATAGCCTTCTTAATGTTTCTTCAGAGGTAGCCACCTTTCTAACAACGTTTGGGAATATTTGTTGCTGGTGCACACACTAAGCCTTTGTTATATTGCAGTGGCTTGTTAACCTTGTTTATGGCTGTAGTTACAGTATGTAAATAACCATGTTCACCTGTTTATAGTCTGGTTTTTCAGGAGTTTGGTATGCACGACCACACACAGCCTAAGGATGTGAGATACGATTGGTATTCACAGGATAAAATGAGAAGGATGTCATTAGCGAACAATGGCTTTCAAATGACTGCCTGAAATTGAAAGCACTAGGCAACACAAAACAGGCCATGGGATGATTTCGCACTAACCTGCGAACTCCATCATTTTATATTGTAGTCACTCAGTAGTGATTCAGTGAATTTGTTTGGCATGAACTAGGGTTTGATGCTCATCTTATAAAGAATAGAACAGCAGTTATTAAAAACGAATGCCATACTGTACAGCTTGATATTGACTTCAACACCTGTTTTCTAATCCATTATTATGTCTTCACAATTCACTGATGTATAACAGCACAAGAGTGCTGTTTTCATCAGCACCATTATAGAGAAACTGTGCGTAACGCAAGAATAAAGCACACAGCTGAGTCATAAGGTGTGAATGTGAAGTACATCATGCTGTATGGGGGCTTCCATAGAAGCACTTCATGGCTGAATGGACGTCAATGGGTTGGATTGACTTCCCACCCTTGTGTAACTACATGTCCACTATACTCACTAATTACAGGGACTGTACAAATAGAGACAACAATGAAAAATCAAACACTTTTTATCAAACAATGTTAGATCTAGATTGAGGGTAATGTTTAGCTTTTTTCCAAAACCAAGTGTGTCTCGATCTCTGTTCCCTGTGTATGCAATAATATTTATTTCTATTTATAAAACAACATTCAGAATTAAGCACAAATACAGTATATACAGTCATTTTTTAATTAATTGAATAATAGTATTTTTTTATTAAATGATTTATTATGGTGTCAAATCTTGAAAAAGCTTGTTTTTTAATATATTATATTGAAAAATCCCATAGACTTAAATTGAAGAAGGGGTCAGAACATCAGAGACCCACAACTATCTACAAATAAATATAAATAGTTTTTGTAAATTGTTTATCAACCCTTCACTGGTGACATCTGTAAAGCACATTGATTCATTTGTTTCTACTGCAAAATATGTCATCTTGTGTGGGTGTCTTCTTTAAATCCATGCAGTCCCATTTCAAAGATGCATGTCCTCTCTCATCCTTTGTTTTTATCTCCTCATGGCCTGTCTTTTATTATCCATGCCTGGAAATATCAGATCATAGGAGCGCTTGGTGACGGAAAACCCTTTATTGTGGTTGTGACCGACGCGGCATTTCATGCTTGCTTGTACGTTCTCTCTCTCCTTCTGTCTTTATCGCTCTATCATGCCAAAGTTTTAGATAGAAACGGCATCACGACAATCCTCCAACCGCATATGGGGCGTTGTGGTCCTGCAGACCGAGATCTGTTTCCAATGATCCACATTTATTGGATGTCTTTAAAGTGTCGTGAGTTTGGATTTCTCATACGCCTTTAATTTTCTCTTTGCTAAAAACAATCCGACACTCTTAGAGTCTCTTCCACATCCTTTCAGCGAATGATTTTGTCAGTTATCCAGTTTGTTTCCACCTTCCCCACAGCCTGGTTTCAATTAATGAAGTCTCATGAAATCCAGGCTTTGCCTCTGTAGTATAGGAAAGACTATATTTCTTATAAACCTGTGATCTATTTGTCTCAGAGTGGATGAAAGGCAAGACTGGATTGTGTTTTTCAGCAGGATGTATTGGTTAGAGAATTATTAAAGGGATAGTTCAACCAAAATGAAAATTCTGTCATCGATTATTTACACTTATGTCACTCCAAATCTGTAAAATTTTTCTGGTTTAGTGAAACACAAACAGAGATGTTCAACAGAATGTTGACTTGGTTATTTACATACAATGAAAGTGAATGCTGACCCAGGCTGTCAAACTCTTAAAGATAACACAAAACTACACATTCTATCCTGTACAACAACGTTTGTGGTCTGCAGAAGAAAGAAAAACAGAGAGTGGAACAACATGAGGGAAAATGATGACAGAATTTTCATTTTTGTGTGAAGTTTCGCTTTAATTCATGCGGGAAGTGAGAGGATTTTGGTAGACGTGCTGTAAATCCATCTGTATTTGTTCATTGAGGCATGTCTGTAGAGATGATTCGGGCAGATAATTGTTGTGAGCGACTGGAGGACGTGTTTGTTAAATATGTGTTTGACTTCTTAGTATGTTTTTTTAAGGCTTGTGTTTTTCCCAGGTTTACCAACTGACAGCCACATCTCAAACTCAAACTGTGCTCTTTAATATAATTCCTGTTCCTCCCTGCATCACACGTTGCATGTAAGAATGAAGAAGTGTCACTTAGATCATTTTCTCATTTCAGCATGCTGCAGGTTTGTGCAGACAGAGGGTTTGAACTTCACACCCTGCAGAGAGAGAGGAGAGAGAGAGAGAGAGAGAGAGAGAGAGAGAGAGAGAGAGAGAGAGAGAGAGAGAGAGAGAGAGAGAGAGAGAGAGAGAGAGAGAGAGAGAGAGAGAGAGAGAGAGAGAGAGAGAGAGATTATAGTTTGTAGTTTTGACATTTTTTGGGAAAGCATACAGTATAATCATATATGATTTAAAAAAGAAAAAAAAAACTATTGCTTTAATGTGTAATTTAACCTTTTTTTTGTCACAGTGATGAAAGTGGCTTATTTCTTTTATAAAACAGTAGTAGCATCAATGTGATAAAACATGGCAGTATTTAATAACAACAATAAAACAATAAAACATTTTTGATAACACCTACAATAAACAACAATAAATAAATGAGGATAGCATGTGTCAGATCATTTGGTCATGGAATATTTCTGATAGTTTTAGGCTTTTGGTAATGTTGCCAAATCTGTGCACATTTAGTGCAGACATTGTTAACATTTCTTTTGAGGTCTTTAAAGGTTACATGTGTGATTATTAATCTTTTTAAGTTATTTATTAAGTCCTCTGTTTAGGAAAGCAAAAATTTCCATCTTCCCTCCATCTTATTTCTGTCTGGGGTGAAACAAATGAGACAATCGAGACCTCATTTGTGACTTTTCTTTTCTATTGGGATGCATACTTTACACATGGAGATGGCATGTTAACCACACAAATTCAAAAATGTCCTTAGTTGAGTGCATGGCAAATACACAAAGGACAAGTAAAATGCATTAAATCAAACGCTCGGCCATAGAGTATTTCTGCATTAATGCTCCAATGCCATAAACAACGGGCACAAAACCAGCTAATTTATTTTTAGCAGAAGGAGACTAGCCTGCCTTCATGCTAAGCGGAGCTGGCCGCTGGACTCTCGGGCAGCGCTGATCCCGAGTCAGTAGAGAGTGATAAGGAACGGCAGCTCAGACAGGAAGCAGCCCTGCTGACAGATGACAGAAGCAACAGGCTGTTTCTCTGACATTCACTGCGACTGCACAAACACCACTGCCACAGGCAGATAGCAAAGAGAAAAAAATAAGGCAATAACGATGGTGAACAAGAGAGAATGAAGAAAAAACAAGATACAGAGGGATGGTTCTGCTTTAGGACCACTGCAGAATTTCACATGCAGAGATGTCATGCAAGTAAAGTGTAGAGAAAGCCGTTCGTCAAAACCTCTGTTTCAGATTTCTTTTGACAAACACACCTGGTTGTGTTACCGGGATGTCAGTCCTGTGGTTCTGCCATGATGGATGAACCTCAATGTGTTCTGTGTGGAATACAGAAGAGTTGAGTTAGCATTTTCCTTTTTTTTCTGAGCTTGTTCAGGTACAATCTTGGTCTATTCTTGTTTGAGTAATAGTGCCTGCAATTTTTCCTTTTCAAAATTACAAAATGCTGTTTGTTAATGAGGAGCAAAACTTCTCGGTTAAATGGTTCCATGCTGTTAACAAAAATTGTATTGAAAACTGTGAGAGTGAATAGTTTTTATGTTTTAAATGAAGGCCTGGTAGGAGATTGTTCATTTAATTCTACCGATCATTATAGTGATTGTTAAAAGAGATTTTTTTTTTCTGGAGAAAATGTGAGTATTGCTTGAGCTAAACTATAAGAGAGACTTTAAACATTTAGGCCTAAACTTTTGTCTTTATCAATCTTATATGAACTCGTTGAGAAATAGTTCACCCAAAAATTGGACCCTATTGACTTTCCATAGTAGGAATAAAAACAACTATGATCAAGTCAAAGGGGTAAATTTTGGGGTAAACTATTCATTTAATAGACATACAGTATATTCATTCATTAACTTCATTGCTTGTAATCCTTACCAGGTCTTCACTGTCATCACACACCAGACCTCGTCTGCTCTCCCACACCCATCCAATCACAGCCGCTCTTATCTGGCTTCTGTTGCAGGGCTTATCTCTCTCCTCTGTCCTGATGGCAATCTCTGCCACGCTGCCTGTGTTTGCGTCTCCTCTGCCTCTGTGTCGACTCATTTTCCTTGATAAACTGGGATGTTTTATTCAGCAGGCCCTAAGGAAACTCTGGCCTTCCCAAAAGATGTCCATCTAGCTTGTAGCAGATGTCTTGTGATTCTGCACCACCTTAGGCTCACGGTTTGATACATGGGTTTGCGTTTGCGTATATGGGTCTTACAAATCAACTTAAATAAATGTTTGGCAAGCATCTTAAAAGTTTAACAGAAGTCACAATGGCATGATTTTTGGGATACCTTTAGGACAGATCAGTTCACTTGGCGGCCATCTTGACGATCATTTTGTAGTCATGGGAGTACAACTCCTGTTTGTTTACAAAAGGGAAGACCAAAATCTTGTTGCCTATGCATATGCTTGTATTATATGGGTAATTCTTAAAGTTTTGAAAGCATTTTTTGTGTTTAAAGCTTGATTTTTCATAGTAAATGTTTTTTTTATATTTCAGAATTTATATTTCAATGACTACAAATGTCACAACCATAACACTGGAATTATATTGAATTATGTTAAAATACCTGTAAACTTGACAACAGATGATGCATGCGGTTTTATTCTTGTGGCCTTCATATTGAGTGCTGGAATTTCACACAATTATTTGTTATCCAATTTCGGTTCTCCATCTCCTCCTTATTACTGTCTCTGGCGCTTAGATGTTTGTACGTATCAGGTGCTCTCTGATTGGCTGAGGGATTTGGACAATAAATGAAGGCACTGAAATGGAGAATCACATTTGGCCTGAATCAGGTTTCCCATGATTCACCATGGTCTACAGAAGGTAGCTAGTGAGGACTGGTTGCCAGATCCTTCTCTCTTTCACTCCATTCTTTCTGTGATCTAATGTGGGAGTCGTAAGATGTCAGATTGACTTAGCGCATACCTGTAAAGGCTTTGCTGTACAGCATCAGAATGGGCTAGAGCAGATGGTGAGCAGTGTTGGCTAATGGCTTCAAGGAGGGAGAACATCCTTTTACCATACCAGAGAGCTATTCTCCTTAACGCACACATATACTCATTAAATACGCATCACATACTCGACAGGGTTGTGCACCATTCTGAATTAAACTGAGATGGCACGTAATTCAACTTGTGATTTGTAAGAGAGATTTGCAAATTTAGTAAATTGCAAAAATAGGGCAATAAAGTTTAGCCCTGTTAACTATGACATAAGTTCATTTTTCATCAAATAGTTAGGTTTGCCTGTTATGTCTGGTTTCGAGATGGTTGTACCATTAAGAATATAATTTTGTGCATTGTGCTAAACTCCTCAAAGCAAAGTTACACAATGTATGCAAAAGCAAATGAAAAATGGTAGGTGCTATTCGTCTAGCGCTCTTGACTGATGGCTCTTAAACGATTGCTCCCTTAACCATTGGAACATATGGAACATGGTGTCCAGCGTTGCATGCACAAAGACATTTGTGTGATTAATCAAGGGGGTTTTACCCTCTACGGCCCCTCAGGAGCTGTTCTACACGGGTAGCTGGAGACGCCTTGACGTGCAATGCTAATAAAACACTGTCACTTGATAGTGTCCTAGTCCACTCTTATACATGAAGGACACCTGAAACCAGGTGTTAATTTGGGGTTAGAATATAGGCCATGCTGGTCCTGTTTTTTAATAGCCAGATATATTTTTTATTGCTGGGAATAAAGCCAAAAGCATTCACACTGACGCCAAAGCATTCACACTGACGGCGCCTCACAGTTCCAATATGGGATGTTTAAGAAAGCAAAGGAAGAATAGGAAGATGATACACATTGAAAATGTAAAGTGGTGAGACTAGTAAAAGGTCATGCAAGCTGACAAGCCAGGCCAGTAGCTCTTTCTCTCTCTCTCTTTATGGAGCATTACAGTCATTTCAGTAGAAAGGGGCGTTCAGCTATCCCGGAGTGAGACGGTCAGCTCCTCTTCAATGCTCTCTTAGGCTTGATGCACAATGGCACTCCACAGATTTCACCAGTGAAGTCCACCCTGCAATACAATCACTCACCCCATTCGCCTGAAACTCCCATTTATGACGCCCAGGAGCTCAGGACACCGACTGGATGAGCTGACATTTACTGTCTACATGTATTCACATTTGGAGTGACTGCTGTGAATGGCTGAATAACTGACACATACATAACAGGTCTGATTGCACATGTGATTGGCTAAAATGCGTTATCACAAACAATAAGTTGTTAGCCAGATACCTTATATACTTATGCTTCTTTTCATGGCTGCTCGGTCCAAACCCAAGATTCCACGCCTTTCTTTACATTAATGTCAGTATGACTGTGAGTACTAACGGCAATTGTATAGATAATTAGACAAATTTTAAAAATGTACACCAATTATACAGTACCAGTCAAAAGTTTGGAAACACTTACTTACTGTTGTTTAGATTGTTTTTTCCACATTTTTTGTGAGAATTATGTTGTCACTAAAAACATCTAAAATAAATGGACAATATGTTATATTTGATCATCCTCAGTAGTCACACTTTGACTAGAGTTTGTAAAATCATACTGTATTCGTTGACATTATATCATTCAGATTCTTGAGGTCTCAAGCTGAGAAGATTTTTAAACAACACTGAAGGAATTTCTATCCATGCTGGACTCTTATTGGCTGTTTTTTTTCATTATTTTCTTCAAGTAATAGTTTTAGAAAAAGTAGTTTTCTAATTAAAGAAAATGATATGTTGGCACAAAATTAATTTCAAACATTGAAACATACACCCTCGGATTAAAATATTTTTAAATCATTAGAAACATTTTTGTCAATTGTGTCTAAACTTTTGACTTATACTGTATGTTACTAAGTTTCTGGTTAGATTAGTTCAGATTAGACTCGTGGGCAGTTTTCTAGTAAACCGGTATCTAACAAAATAAACCAAGTTTACTTGATACTCTACATAACCGCTTTTTTGATTGAAGGGATGGTAAATGCTAAAATAAGTTGATTGGTAGGTGGTTTTACTCATAATGAGCCGTTCCTCTTCTCCTCTTACTAAAACAAGCTCTTTATAAGTACGTGCATGTTATATGAAGTCACAGCCAAGAATTTTGCAGGGTTCTCTCTGACAAACAGAAAGAGACCATCACTAGATGAAAGCTTGGCCTGGTTTCAAAGTTTTCATACAGCAAAGCTTGCAAAACACCTGAGAGATAACGCTACAGGGGGATTAGCCAGCATTTCATTTCTCCCTCCTCTTCCTTCTCTCTTTCTATCTAGTTTCCTTTTCATGTGGCAGGCTTGCAACAGACTGCGACCGCACCGTTCCTTCTTGGCTCCAGAGGCCCACTTTCCGATACCATTCATCCCCCTTAGCCTCTGGATTTGTTTATTTAATCCAATATTTATGCAGTGTGTATTAGAGCAAATGCAAAACAGCTTGCCTGTGTAACAAACTGACACGCTGGACTAGATAAACAGAAGAGACACGCAAAATCGGCGAGAAAGCAAGAAAGTACCATACCGAAACGGTGGAAAGGAAGGCATTGCCGCGAGAAAAAGGAACGATAACCTTCATGCGGATTATAACCGTCGGAAAGAAAAACATAAAACATGAAAGAAATTTAAAACACATTTGTTTATTTGTGTGCTTTGTAGATACAAAGTATAGGACAAACATACATGTTTAGAAAAATTAAATGCAGGAAAGGATCACAGGAAACGCAAAGAGATCAAATGTTTAGGACTGTGTAAAATGCAGACATTTGCTTATTTTGTTTTTTCTTTGAAACGGTTTCTATACAGGTGGTTTGGTTAACAGTTTATTGTCTACAGAACGGTGCTTATTTTGGCAGTAAAATCAGACTAATGAAAGCCTCAAGATTTAATCTCCATACTTAAAAACGTACGTGGACTCTAATCACTCTCTAATGTCCTCTCTTTTCACCAAGCGCAGAAAAATCAGAACTTAATCTTTTATACAAACAAACCAAACGCTCTGTTCAGCACAAGCTCTGCCCGTCTTTCTGAAGACCGGAGCCCAGGCTTGGCTTTCCTCCACGGGGGTGTTATCAGGGTGCTTGTGGCTCCCCGGTGTCCAGATGAAGTGTGCAGTACCCATCTGTTTTTCACTGACTGCATGATGAAGGAGAAGCACACACATGCATACAGATCCAGGGGAGATCTGGTTTGAGGGGGCAGGGTGTTGGTGATGGTGATGAACCCCTGCTACTGCTGTTATCAGAACACCAAGGAGCAGGCCGTGGCATCACTTGTACCATTTGGAGATGGCACATTTGGGCATGGGTTGGCAGACGTCAGGCGTGACCTGACAGCATGTCATTTTACTGAGTTCGCTGAGCTGCGAGTCACGAATTTCCTCCACAGTGAAAACGCTTTGTGCTGTGTGGGCAGTTTGGATGCTCATACGTTTGGTCAGAATGAATCATTTAGAAGGGTTATTTTAGGAACGCAATGACTTCAGTTCATTTATTTTTTGTCCTTTATCTATCTATCTCTTTATCTATCTCTTTATCTATCTCTTTATCTATCTCTCAGAATAGCCTAGCAACAACCTAGCAACCACTCAGAACACCTTAGTCAACCACTGAGCAGTGCCTTAGCATACACCTAGCAACACCCTAGCAACCATTTAGAACACTTTAGGTAATTCTAGGTAACCAGGCAGTACACACAATGAGAGCATAAGTTTAGCACTGCCTTACATTCACCTTAACACCTTAGCGACAACCTAGCAACCACTCACAACACTGTAGCAAGCACATACTGTATCAAACAGGAGCTTTTAGACAAAATCAACATTCAAAGTTTGTTTTGACTAACCTTCCATTTCTAGTTTGTTATTCTTCTCTCTTTTTATCTGTACTTTCACTAATAGCTGTTGCAAAGGCCTAAAACACATTTACACATGTTACAAAGTTTTCTTATCATTAAACACACACTCCTCCTGTTTCCCCACCTGCCAAGCGCATAAAATCCTCCCCGCCCACAAACAAACAGTAAATAAGCATAAACAAATGCACACAGTTCCGTCACATGGATGGCAAACTTAGCGCGATGAAAATAATCCGCATCGAGCTTAATGAGACGACCGAAGGCATGTATTTATCATCAAAGCATATTGTAATTAGAACGATAGCTGAACTTGTTTAGCGCCCGAACATTACAGTAATCTTTATCTGGTATCTATTGTGACTGTGTCATGTGCGCTACCCTCCTGCTCCATAATCACAGGGTGCAGGCAATTATAAAAAAAACCTAATGAGAATATTAATTAGAATTTCTCATTAGCCCAACTCGTTGAATTTGGCAAGCGGGTTTAATGACATAGAAGAGTTCCTCTCTTCTCCTTCCGTACGAGTGGAGCAAACTGTAATTCCAGGAAGCAAAAGGTCTGGACCTCCAGCAAATGGCGTTCAGAGAAAATACAGAGAGAGAGAGAGAGAGAGGGGAAAGAAGAGCATGGTGCACAGATGGAAGCATGCATAATTGCTAACAGCAAAGATATTTACATTGTTAATTTGTAACCCAGAAATTCAAACCCATCATGCCTTGAAAATGATGCCTCTCTTTTTCTTTCATTCTCCTTTGATGGTGGGATGCGGTTTGAAGTCATCTGGGATTGCTGAATCCCTTTCTGTTTCCTTTTCATTCTGACATGGCAATTAATATGGTATTTTCTTGTTGATTTGTTGGTGTAATTAAAGTAAATTTGAATCCGTTCTGTGTTTATTGAGCTAGTAAGTTCCCGGTGACCCAGATTTTAAAGTTCTACACATGTGTATATATTTATATGCTCATATTTAATGTTTGAAAAAGCTCTTTATATACAGTAGCTCTTTTCCAAACACTTACTTTCTACTGGGTTGCATCCAAATTAAAAGGTAAACTTATACAGTGCATGACTGCTTAGAAATGCTTTAGGCAAATTAAAATAACATTATTTTTTCAGTGATTCATACTTGCTTCATACACTTTTTAAAGTAAAGGTGCTTCACAATGCCATAGAAGAACCATTTTTGGCTGAATGGTTCTATGTAGAGAATTTAACATCCAGAGAACCTTTCTGTTTCACTGATTCTTTATTTTGGAAAAAAGTTTCTTACACTATAAGAAGTAAAAATGAAAAAAAGATTATCATAAAAAAAAATGTTAATGTTTATTGTTATAAAAATTTGTCAAATATTTATTCTCGAGTCTTAGATCTTTTTATCAATATATAAATTCTTATGATTAGATTAGAATTCAGCTAAGAAATAATAAAGTGAGTAATAAAATAACCCAAGTGTTCCACCTGTTGAACGGTGGGAGTTAACAGGTTAAATTATATTGACAATTGAATTGACACTTTCCAGGATTGAATGTAATATTTTTATAGTCAAATTTGCTTATCTGTGGTCAAAAGAAAATCTAAAATAAAACTCTTAGCAAAGATATAGCAAGAGGCATCAATAGGGAAGGCTAAAAAATCTCATTTTATACAAGTTACCAACAGATTTATTCTATCTAATGAAGAAAAGAAAGCAATACTCTCATCTGTTTTCCTCTATTTCCCAATGCGATGTGCTATTCTAGCCAAGTTCATGCAGAATCCAACAACGCTACAGTGCTAAACATGATTGTTTCTCTCAATCCGTCTCTCTCTAGTGGGATCAAGCAGGTTTGGTATAATCAGCTCCCAGTGTAACGTTCTTATGGAGTCACGCTGGAGAACGGGGCCAGGTGCTCTGATTCTCAGACTTATTTATTAGTGAGACTTGATCAGTATTGAAATTTATTCGGCTGCCACAGCTGCTCTTCCTCCAGTCACTTCAGGGAAGAGTCCCAGAGCGGGAAAGCTGCTTTCCTTTCTCTCCTCTTCCTCCAACTCCTCCTCCTTCTGCTCTCTCTCGCCCGTTTCTCTCCTCCTCTTGGCGCTCGTTCTCTCCTCCTTCTCATTTTCTCTCCTCCGCCCTCGTGTTCTTCTGCTGCTAGACAAGTTCTCTAGCACACCGGCTAACGCGGATGGAAACTTGGTCCAGTTCTTTCCCTCAAATTACCTGTAGGATACTTTAGTTGTTTCTTCTGGACAGCAATGAGATGAAATAGAGAGCAAAATGAGACTTTTGCATGAGTCTCCTGATTCTCAGACATGAGATTACAAATGATTCAGTCTAATTACATGTTCGTCTTATTTGAATTGTGTCTAAAGCCGATAGGTGACGTGTTTTTGTTGCGGAAGGTGTGTATTTGTTTACACCTTCTGTTTATTTCTTACTGGAGAAACTTCTGGGACAATGTTGATGAAGAAGGAATGGTTCTTTCACTCTCATGTTGTTTCTGTTATGCATTTTCACACAGCATATGTGAATATAAATGATGAGATGTGGGAACTTTCTTAGATTTCTTTTTTTATATTCACAGAAAGCCATACAGGTTTGCGTTGACATGAGAATGAGCAGGTGATGACAGGATCTTGTGCGAACTATCCCTTTAAATAAAGCATATCTGAGAATCCCATTAAATCTAATGAGCTCTGAAACAACTTCTGAGCAACACACCTTTTCTCTATATTATATGAGTTCTTTCCTAATCATTAATCTCTTTTATCCCATTATTCTTAGCCATTATGTCACTTTCTGTGTCAAGACCTCCTTTTCCGAGTTCACATCTTTCACACCTCCGTGTCCCATGATTGTCTCTCCTACAGTGCTTCCCTTTCTTACATTTCCACTCATCATCCTAAATTCCCTCATTTCTTTACTTATTTACTACTTTTCTCTCTCCTCTTTGTTCTTTTGTCTCTTCACTTCTCGGCTCACTCACCCATATTCTGCTCTGATCCCCCCGCACGCACATAACGCTTTTCAAAGAGAACATCAATGGGACTGATGCAATCCTCACTGTTCCTCCTCACACAGCGTGTCAGAATTCAGCCTCTTAAAAGGCATTAATCAAACATTGAGGATGCCTATGCTGTCGCCGATACATGACAACATCAAAGGCGTCTGTCGCTCAGCCAAGCGACAACGTTTGACTTTGACTCTTCTAGATGGAGGACCTTCCCCTCCATCTTGCATTGAGAAGAAGCCGCATAATTCGAAATAAAGCACGTTTAGATGCAGGCATATGGTACGCAGGTGTACATTGCAGGAAGCGCGAAATGGAGGGCTGCCAATTTGTGAGACTTCGAGAGACTAAATACCGTCAAAATAAGCTGCAGTCTCATCAACGCTGGTATTGAGGCCGCTAACCATGTTTGCCACAACATCCTTTCATCTATTGTAAGTGGCAACAATAGACCCGATTCTGTTGTCATCTTCATGGAAGAAAAAACCATAAATGAAACCGAACCACTCTGAGAGGAAAAGCCTTCATATTGTGTTTACGGCTGACAAATGATTACATCAACCCACCATCATCGTGTAACAGAGCATGGAAAATGTCTGTCTCTTTCTTTTTCCTTATTACGGTAGAGACAAAGCCTAAAGTCTCCAAGCGGCTTCTCTGTGGTCAGACCCAAACGATTCTGTGGCTTCAGCTGAGAAAACACTACGAGATGGCCAAAATAAGCAGTAGCTCCTAGTTTTTTAGCACCGCTGGCTGGGATTGACAGTTGGAGATCCTGCCTATAAAACACGCCAGGAAAGTGGGGTAGAGAATGAGAAAGGAGGCGTTTATGTGCCATTCCCTACTCTGACTTGTTTCCTCTCTGTCTTACCAATTTTTCTTTTTCTTCCAGATATGCACATTCACAAAAGGATTGAGTATCGTAAATCCTGCCAAGAACTTGTCTGGGTTATATTTCACCTCAAAATCATAAGCTGTACGGGGAATAACTAACTAAATGTAGGAGAGCTACTAACTTCACTACATTTTCAGCAGCATGACAGTGGTTCAGATGCTTTCAAAATAGTGTATCTCTTCCAGTAACAAATGACTTTTTGTGGTGTAGTGTAACCAAACACTACATTGCTGTTTTAATGTCACTGTTGTTGCCCAGTGAGCTGAATGAATAATGAAAACAAGTCTCTGTTTCATATGTAGCTGTTAGATTCATTCTTGCGAATCAGTGAATGAGATTAAGTAGTTTAAAGACTCATAGTCCATTTGGATGATGTCTTCCTAATTGTTCTTTTTGTAAAAAAAAAACTTTTTGTGCCATAAAAATATGGTTTCTCATTAATTTATAAATTATTTCATTGGATAGTTATGTAATTAAAATATAGCTTTTAAATTAAATCTTAACTGCCTAAAGCTTACATATTGATGGTAATTTGGCAGGCTACAGTTTCAAGCAATAAATCAAAAACATTTTATTTTTTAATTGGTAGTCAATGACCATTCAGGTCAAGGTCTTTACTCTTTTTTTTTTTTTTTTAGCTTCTTGCACGAAAGACATGTGTCAAGCTAATAGTTTAACTTAAAAACATGTAACCGCTGCATTCAGTTTTGGTTTTTGTACTCTCATTAGCTGTTTTGATTCAAGAACATTGTGTGTGAGACCAATCACAATTCATATGCAAATATTATAATAATAACATAATCAATGTTGATTACACTTTTAATAGATTTTTCAAACATTGTGTCTAAGTAAACAAGACATTTGAACATTTACCTGCATTTCATTAATGGTCCTAAAAAGAGACAGCACACATTGAGACTAAAATTATCTACAAAAATAAGTCTAAATGGAATTTGAAGTGCTTTGGACTGAATTAATTGCACAATTTTTGTGGAGAAGAGGAATAACAACAGTGATTGGCTTGCAAGAAAATGACAGCTATTTTGGGACAGATTTTCTGCATTGTGACATTATAGAACATTTTTCGTTCACATTTGTATTCTGATAATTGTAATGTGTTTATAAATGATATTAATTTGATTTATTACACAATCTTTTTTACATTTATACATTTTCAAATAAACATCATTTAGTATTATTCATACACTGTTTTCCTCATTAGGACCAAAAATGTCCTCACAAGGTTAAAAAATTAAAAAGGTGACCCATCTTAGATTTACCCAAAGACTGTTCTCTGTCAAATATCTTTTGTCTCTTCTATACACACTCACATTTATACATTAGCGAGTGAATAGCTGTCTGCTTTGTGTCCGTCGGGGCAGAAATAAAGTGCATTAATTATTGCTGCACGTGTTTAGAATTTTTCCCTTAATTGAATCCAGACAATTATCATGACAATATACATCTCACAATACAGGTATCATTACAGGTATCATTGGTATAATGTTATATACACTATTGAATTGGCTCTTTTCATTTACAGGCCTTAGCTTCATCTATTGTTACTGTATCGCAGTTCCTTTAAGAGTCTAATAAACTGTGTTGGCATAAAGCTGCTACCAATCAGAGAGCTGAAACAAGACAGGGCCGTCGGTCATAATGCCGTGACCACTTCTGAGGGAAAATGAACATTTAAACGGAAAGAATCTCTTCAAGATCTTATCGTTTGATGTGGTGATGGCTTGTGACTTGTGTGGAGCTAAATTTAAAGGATGTTTTGTTTATTCAAGCTTATTCATCAAAACGAATGCGTCATGTGACATTAGATCCAAGACTAGCGTAACCGTGACAAAAAACCAGCCTTGAATGGTGACCCGAGACACTCACATGCTAAATGGGCCAAGCCTACGTAATTTTGCCAGCTATTATTTGACAATGACTCGGGCAAATTATTATAGCTCTATTATGATGTTAGCTCTGTCATATCCTTTCATACCTTCTACCGTTTCTTCATTTTATAAATGGAAGTAGCTCCTTTCATGTTGACCTTGCCAGGATCAATTGATTCGGTCGCTTTGGGCCCAGGTCCACCAGGGGTTGTCTGGTTTTATTAGCGGACAAGACTGCGCTTGTAGCAAGATGAGGGCCGGAAGCAGACAACCATGGCACTCGGTAGCGTAAGATAATTCATCCTAGGTCTTCAGGTAGTCAGCTAATGGCCTTTGACAGCTCCTCAGAGCGTGACATGCAAATGAACAGGGATGTTTCCACAGATCCTGGCCAGAGACTTAAAAGAGAATAAAGGTGATTCTTGTAAGAGATCACAGGAACTCTTCAATGACAGTGAGGTTCAGAAAAAGGTCTTGAAGATTAAAAAAGAGAATGAGTCTAGAGGAACAGCGAGAATAAGACCAATGGACCTTTTCTAAAAAGTACTAAGGCGGTACCAGCATGGTAATACCATACTGGATTATAAACCTGTTTTCCAAATCATTATTTTTTATATACCACTGGTATTCACATTGCTCTTCGATGTACAACAGTACTTTATAGATAACCACAGTATTAGCATAGTACTATGTCCTTTTTTTAGGAAATGATTTTAAAGAAAGTTATATGATCTTTACATGATTTTTTTTCAAACACTTCAAATAAAACTATGGCATTACCTTTGTGGGCCCAAGAAACCATGGCATCATAACAAAAAACCACAGTACTTTTAGGGGATTTAAAATGATTTGACAGCATGAAATTACTGAATATTTGGTCCTGCAGCAGAAAAAAATAAAAAGTTGGAAAAAGAATTATTTTGATTCTTTTTCAATTTTAATCTAGATTAAATCTGTTGACAGCAATAAAACCCAAACTCTTTTCTGCACGCATTCGCTGTCATACATCTGCACGCTCACAGCTGTTGAGCAAACTTCACTGATTATTTGTGCATCTGGATCATGTTCAGTCAATCAACAAAACTAAAGACATTAAGTCTGCTATTAAAAGATTTTGCTGTAAATAACACCTTCTTTGCATCTTTGTTTCCATCATTTTGCATTTTATGATTTTTTTTTGATTTTGCAAAATTATAGTTTTCTAAAGTTCAAATACATTGAGCCAGTTTTAAATATTCCATTCAAAATGATTAAAATTTAATTACTGTAACTTTTAAACACTTTAATTTTACTTTTGTAGCAATTACACTTCAATGTTATATAAACACTGAGTCATTTAAAAAGTTTAGAAGCAGCTCTTTGTCAGTGATGTGAATGTGATGTGATGTGATGTGATGTGATGTGATGTGATGTGTGTTTGTCAGTAGCAGACAATTTTTGTGATTTAATGTTTTCTGCATAAAATCATTCTACATTTGTGAAAATGTAACTTTCAAATCTTTAATATTCCAATTTATGATTAAAATCTAAGTTTAAGAAGTCAACCTTAGGTATTTTCTATAGTGAATAATAATAAAAGGCAGTGTCAATACAATTATTAATTTTAGTATTATAACTAAAATTTTGAATACTGTATCTTGAAATCTGTCATGTAATCTGTTCATGTAATCTATTATTAACAGCAATAAATGCATTAACTATTTTTGTCGTTTTCATGCCTATAAGCTTTTGAGACTTTCACATACGAGGTCACATATGGGGTCACATTTGTAGAAACCAAATTTTGCAAGCCAATTGTACCATGTTGTTTCCTTAAGTTTACCTGCCTCCTCATTGTGTAAAGCTTTGAATGGAGTAAGGAAGGAAGGACATTTCAGTAGTAAGTTTTATTGACAAATTTAGGAGTGCAATAGTACATAGACTTATATGCTGCAGCAGCAATTATGATATTTAATGTCCTTAAAGCACAACAAATATTTTATGCATTTGGGTACTCACTTTCTTAATGTCCTGGATGATTATCAGCAGACTATAACAGCAAATATGGATGGATAATTGAATCATTATCCCCAACATGTTAAGGTTTAGCCCATACTGCTCTGTATGTCTGCACGGTATTTTCTATTTTAAGAATTTTTGAAATGTCTGTATTCCTCCTCCATTTTTAAAGACCAGTGCATTTCCCAGCTACGGATATGGAAAGAAGTGCTGAGGAGATCATTTTGGCCTCTTTATAGCCCTTGATATTACTGTGATCTATTGAGGAACAATGTAAAACGCATTTGACAAATTAATATGTTGTAATGTATTTTACGGTATAGACCCAATGGAGTCTGTCTTTAGTGGGTTTTGAGTGGACATACTTAATGATTAATTCAAAACAATTAAAAATGCATAGAATGCAGTTTCAACAGCGCGTTGACGTTCCATTAACGAAAAACTCTCTTTTTAAGCTAAACGACCACGACATTCGAGGCAAGGTCCCTTAAGTAGTTTTAGTACTGGAAAAACCTTGTGCCTTAACCCAAAATAGGGCAATTATTTCACAAGTCAGCTAACACTCTACAGAGGACTTACATTAGTTGGATATCTAGTAAAAGGCAGTTCATTATACATAAATCATTTATTATAAAGGTAAAAATAGTACATACATCAAAATAAAATCAGCTTGATTTTTATTTTCTTATAATCTCACCAAGCCCTATTTTAACTATTTTTCTTAACCAGCGCACTTTACATGGTTTTAAGTTAAATTTCTATTTAAAAAATTCCTATTTCAAATGTTTCCTATTAAAAATGTTTTTCTATTCTAAAATAAAATAGGTGGAAAATACCCATGAATTGACTATAAAGCTTAAAGCTAGTTTCCCCATGAAAGAGTTAATAGCCTGAGTTTTTAATGTAACATGTACAGTAACTCATACGTATAATGTAAACATTGCATGTGATACTCTTCTTTTTGGGTTTCAATGACAGACCTGTATATGTTCTGCTTGCTACACATGAAAGCCAACTATTGTAAAGAGAATGTTCCCTTTGCTTTGCTCTCTTTTGCAATCCCGCTTCTTCACCTCTTCCCCTTCATCTTGGGTTGTTTTGAGATGTTGTTTTGTGAGATTTTTTTTTAAGTTCCGCTCCATTACCGTCCCATTCCGCTCACATCTTAAAGTGAACAAACAAAGAATCCACAACAATCAATCAGTCAAAAACCTCCAGCTGAGCTCTTGCTGAACGAACAGGTTCATACAGCTGTCAACTGAGACATGTGAATGTGGTTAACACAAATTCTCCGGACAAGTTGAGCTGTGGTGATCATGTTCATGGGTTGCAGGTTCGAGTACAGCAACGCGTCTTAGTCCAAATTGTCAGAGACACAGACATTTAACCACAAATCCACATGTGGCAGATGGGTAAAATCCAAGTCCAATTTTTGGAATACAGAAAGAAATGGGTTGCCAACACATTTTCAATTGTGTGATTGTGTAAATTATTCCTGTCACTCAGAAACTCAAGTAATATTGAGTAAATGTGTCTACATAGTATATGGCAATATGTGTCTACATACTATATGGAATAACATTAAATGTGCAGTAAAACTGGACAGGAGCTGTTGTACAGAAGGGAGCGATGAAAAGATATGTTTCAGCTCAACATTCATTTTATAGTCCTCATCGTTTCATATTATATTCACATATCTCCCTTTCATGTCTTATATCAAAGTTTATGGGAAGTCATTCAGATCCAACCTCTCATGTGTGTTGAAGGAAAATGGTTCATCATTTTAACCATCATCATTTCAGCTGCTCTGTCTGTGAGGTGAGAAAAATCTCTGGGAAAGCTCAGGACAAATGGGTAGGAAAAAGCAATTTATGTATCAGGATAATGATATCCTCTAGTAATCTTCTCAACCTGCTGTATGATGGTGTGCAATGTCTATTTTCTATAATGTTTCCAACACACACATGCTTTATTCTGTATGACATACAGTTGCTAAAGCTTAAAAAACAGGCACAATGTTTTGGCTGGTCTTGAAGATGGTAATCAACTGCCAAAACTTGTTCCTTATCTATCAGAAAGAAAGAACACAGAATGTCTTTCACAAATTGGCACAAGACAACATTTCTTAAACATTGTAAAAACGTTTTAACAGTGGTAAAATTTACACACTTTAGCTTAAGTTTCAATTATTTGTACTTGCAAAATATGAGCTGTGACATTCTCAGGATTTTGTCAAGGGGGGGCAACTTGTATACACACTCACAAAGGCTTAATTTTGTTCACAAAAGAAGAAAAACGTATGAGCACACCAACAGCCCTAGAGATTCGGTGAGATTTCACATTCATTGGACTTTGCTTACTTGTGAGACCACGTTTACCCATTGCTGCAGGGGTCGTCGTCTGTCCAGCAGCATAATCTTTTGCCAAACAGATGCCGCGCTCTCGGCTTTGTAAGGGGGACGCGGTCGGTCAGTGGCTGCAGGTGCTTTCAACAGCTGTGTCCCGCCAAATCACTCCAACTGGACATGGAGATGAAATCTGGATGATTATCACTGAAACAAACACTTGATATGAGCCCTGAAAGGCAAAACAACATGAGGCAAATGTAGCATGGGAATTAAGAACGGCAGAGCTGTTTTTATCGCAGAGCTGGTTCAAGAACAGTCGATCAGTTGTCTGACAACCAATTAATTAATTGTTCTTAAGTTTTTTCAGGTTTGTTTTCCTTTTATTTACATTTATTAGCTTTAAAAGAGTGCCAGGATTTTTTTAAAAGAAGCAACTTCTCAAAAGGACGTTTAGCATGTTTTGTTACAAATAAAATACTATGAGACCCCAAGTGCATTTCAATCGTTGGCCTGTGTGCACATGCAGACAGACAACTTATATTTTTTACCATCTTGTCTGCATTTTTACAATGATGCAGTGCACAGAATACATGACCGTGACTCTTTTTCCAGTTTAAAATAAATGGCAAAAAGGGGTCACGATCATGGAGCGACTGTATAAAGAGGACCTATAAAGAGGCACGTGGTCCCGGCTAAAGATGGGATAATTAGGCCGTCTGTGGTGTATGTTCAATACCACAGCCAATTACACAGACATGGCCGAGAGAGGCAAAGAGGAGACTGATTAGAGAGCACAGGACAACACAGACATCTCTGTAAAACATGCCATAATCACACAGGCTGGAATCACAGCGGTATGTCATCTGTGTTCAACTGAAGATGCCTCTCAACGCAGACAATCAGCTCTGCATTAAGAGCGCAGAGACCTCTGCAACCCATCAGCTTCTCCATCACCAAGGCAACTCATTTCATCCGTAAACAAACAGCTGAGGTCCCTCATCATGAATTAAAGCAAAAGTCTTTAGCTAAAGGCCGTCTGCCATTATGGCTTAAGAGTTTATAAACGGTTAGTTTTAGTGCTCGATTCTGATTGGTGTGTCGTATTCACCCTTAACAACCACCCTTACAACCCCTTGCGACAAAACCATATATCACAGTCAGCCAGGGACTATTTTTCCGTCGGAAGAAGACTTATAGTGACATATGTTTCATAGGAAGACTTATTTTACTTCATGAAAGTTGCATCGATACATATTTTAATCTTTAATGTTTTTTTGTATGGAAATCATGTTGTAAAAGCAGTAAAAAAAGATTAAATGAATAATAAAATCTAGCAGCTCATATCCTCATCAAATATGATATGTCCTCTGTTGCAGAGATTAGTAAAAGAAAGTAAAAACCAGACTTCATTCTCTCAGAAATGTCTGAACAGGAGTTTGTTCTCCTCAGAATGAGAGTAATTTTATGTCTGGAACACCTGCTGGACTGAATGCCTCATGAGAGTGTCTTAATGGTTTCCTCTACATTTTTGGCATGTCATTTACAGTGGAAAGTGTGCAAAAAGAAGTTATTAACCTTTAACATTTTAGCCATCCGTTCATTTTCTCTTTTGTATTTTTTCTGCAATTTTTTCTGCAATTTTCTCCATACAAAAAGATCTTTCAATGTAGACTCTGCAGAAGTTTAATACACCTAATTCATTAGTAACTTTCAGTACCATGTAAATACAATGATGCTTAGGTGGATGGTTAATTGGTCATTGCTACAGTATGTGGTTGCTCTTCCTATATGTACAGTTGTTTTTAGCATGTTGCCATGTCAAAAGTCAGTAGCTCTCCAAAATTTACTATTTTTAAAATGTAACTTGAACTAATTATGAACTAATTATTTTTCCCTCTGCCCAAGTTTCTTACATTGCATTCTTTTTCCGCTTTACAGTATAGCACAGTGCAACATGAGTGCCTTCAAACATGGATAAAACCATCATTAAAAGGAAAGTTGGATGTGAGGGTTAGTGGATGCCTTTGGGATGTCTGAAGTTACACTTCCGTACTGAGTTGATGTGTGAGAGCTGGACTGAATTAAAAATATGCTCATGAAAAAAGTGTTAAACGCTAAAGGGGAGAATGTAATAGGGAGACGTGCTGGAAAACACATGAATTAAAATAGAGGAACATGAGAATATTGAATTGTTTAAACATCTGGAGAACAGAAGGGAAATAGGATGCTGAAGCAGGTGCATGCAGTATGCTATTGCAAAAACAACCTAAAGCTAAAACACAGGAAATATATGTTACTACACGACATCCAGTTTTAGTACGTAGTCCAGGTTTGTCATTGGCTGCTCAAACAGAAACCATTTTAAAACAAACTTGATACTATGACCAACAGTTTGATTGGTTTGTTGCAAACAACCAGTTTGGGCCATCTAGAAACCAAATTCTGTTACAAAACACAACTACCAGCTTGCCAATGTTTAAAAAACCTTCCAGCTTCCAAAACAGTATTGCTACTATCATGTTGTTTTTTACAATGGGATTTTAAATTTCTTTAAAGTGTGTAATGTAAAGTCATGTTCTTTATATGGTTATCATGGTATATAGTTTGGTGACATTGTAGGCCTGTATAAGATACACCATGGTACAGTATATCCATCTGTCCCATTGTGCAAAGTCATCCTTTTAAAAACAAATTCATCCCAAGATTGGTTGATGAAGATATGTCTGTTTGTGTCAGCTTACAAGTCCTGTTTTGTCCATTTTGTAGCTCTCTGAATTAGTTAGCATTGAAACGAAGAGAAAATCAAAGGGATTTGATTAGACCTGTCTCTCTTTCCAACACTGTGATTCTGACAGTGTTCTTCTCAGCCCTCAGGTCTGATTTTAATATGAAATACAAGCTTTGCATGATACGATGAGAGCTCCAGAAATTGGTCACAGTCATCCTTATAATCCTCAATCTGTACTCTCTAGACACAATCAATGTATAATAGACTGTATGCTATCCATACTGTATATTATACACACACACACACACACACACACACACACACACACACACACACACAGGTATTAGAACAATGAGGTTTGCTCACGATTGCCAGGAACAGTAAACGCCATTGGCCTTTTCAAAGTAATGTGATGCTTGTTTTCCGTAAAGTGGGAAAGTAAATTCAGAACCATAAAGCCGATTTACTGAGGCAGCACAATTTGCTTCAAGATTGTAACTAATAAACTATGTTATATTGAGTGTTTCTCTACTTTGCTTTTGGCTTTTAAACCTAAATTTAGCTTGTAAACTAATGTTCTGACCAGAAATGCAGTAGGGATGTGCTAACTTTTAAATTTGTGATCAATTATTAACATAGTGGTAAACATACACTTTCAAAAGTTTTGCAAACACACTTTCTGCTTTTGGTTTTGTGCAAGGTATGTCATGGGGATTGTGGGTCGGCCTAATTTGTGGTCAGCGCTGCAATGGTATCCGATGGTCTTTGAACCTCCAACTTTAGTTCAGTTGATCAATAAAAATATTCTGTTCTTTCGTTTTTTGCTCCAGGCATTTTCCTTCTATTAGGGTTGTATATCCACCTTTAAATAACAGCAAAAGCACTACTTTGGAGGACTCCGAAGCCATTGTGATGTTCCAGTCCAGTGTAAATACAAGCCAGCTGCCAGTCAGTGACTCTAGATGTCTTTGAAGCGTCCTGCTTGGAATTAGCGATGAGCTTTTTTGACTGATGTCTTTCAACTCTGTCCTTATAGTTACACTGGTGCTCAAATTCCCCACAGTATAGACGTGAGGGTTATGAGTTTAGCGGGCTGACACTTGGTTTAAGTTACTTGCTAACAAATGCTAAGCCTGTTTGAAGGAGGTATGTGAAATTGGGCCGAGTACCAACTCTCTTTCCCTTGATGACACCTCGGTTTCGTTCCAACAGTGAGTTTGTCTGGATAGTCACACGCAACACATGCTGGATATTAATAGACGGTCGTGTGACAGGTACACATCACTGTCAGTAGCAGCTTCAATAGGGGGTAGAACAGCAAAAGGTGTTATGGCAGAAACAACAACAACCTGACACTGGCACACTGACACTTTCTGGTATTTCTTCATGGCCACAATCTGTTTATTTCCATCTGACATATCTGTTAACTGCATTCACATAAAATAGTTTTAACAACACTGTATCAGAGCTGTTTAGTCAAAAAATCAGTAGTCAAAAGAACATTGTAGTATACATTGTAGTACCGATGTGGCATGTACTACGATACCACATATGCTTTAGTAAGGTTAAGTACTAAGTAGATACTTTAAGAAGGAAACTTGCTTTTTTATTATTTATTTTTAATAATTTGTAATTTATTAATTATTTATTTCTATTAATTTTATAATAATTTATAATTAATTTTAATATTAATGTATTGCTATTTTTAATATTTACTATTTTGCCAAATTATAGTCTTTGAAAAATATTCAGTTAAATTTTTTGCTTTTTATGTTATACAGAGATATCAAAAAGCGGAATTGTATATTTTTTATTTGTTTTCTGGTTTATTCCTGTGGGTAAAAAATATACTAACAAAATAGTAAAATGATAATCTTATGAAACAACATACTTTTGACCAACAGAAATTCTGATTCTCACAGTTAGTTATAGTTTTGTTTTTGGTTTTATTGTAGTTTTATTAACAGTTACCTTTTATATTTGTGTTTTTTATATTCATTTTAAATTTAGTGTATTTTTTCAGCAGTTGTGTTATTTGCTTTTGTCATTGTTTATTATTTTTATTTTTTATTTTGCTTTATAGGTTTATATAATATTGCTATTAGGATATAGTTTTAATCATTTTTGGTTTAGATTGTATTTGCTTTTAATAATTATAATTTTAATACTTTCCATTTAAAATAATTTAATGCCTTAACTTAAACCTTTTTCATTTTATTGCTAATGATAATTTCTAATTTTGCATTAAGTTAAGTTTTTCAAATAACATTTATTTTGATGAATATTTGCATTTTTTAGTTTTAGTTAACAAGAATAACTTTGGTCTATATACATTTTGTATTGCACAGCTGTTTGTGTTTGTGGGTCAGATTAATCTGCAGTGTGAATCATCCCTATGCCACCAAAGATCTGGCTACGCGAGACCAGGACCTGTGCAAAGAGCATTAAAAACAAGTCTTACAAGCTCAAATATATACACAGGTGTTAAGACAATAGGTTGTAGAATGTGAGAGCTTCAGGAGGGTTGAGGAGCAGATGCTCATCCATTGTTCCTTTGGTTTATGACATCCACAGTTCTGAATAAAGGTCTTCCATCAGCCCACTAATGGGGTAATGCTTTCAACACGTCACATAAACTTTCATTACAGGGGCCTCTCGGTCCGGCCACGAGCCACTTCTTAGCTCAATTAAAAGCATTACTACATTGAATGGTCAAAGAGTCCAAGGCTGTCGTGAACGTTGGGGGTCTGAAACCCTTCCTGCGATTTGATTATGAAGGAGATGGGTGGGAAACACGATACGCCATCTCGTATCTATCGCAACACAAAACGGGACACGATCTGTCCACAAAGCTGTCTGTTCAATGTCATAAATTACAATTACTTTTTGCCTGAAAGGTTTGAGCAAGCCACTTAGTATCTATCAGTCCGTCCATATGGTGAGGATATTAGCCAACCCATGTTTCCAAAAGCTGTTCTAGAGAAATTGTATTAAGGCGGTAAGAAAAGGGTCATGAGATGTAGTCCGAAGATGCCTGTTGTACCTTCGATAAATATCAAGAGCCCAGATTCCTTCACTATTCCTCCGCCTTCTCCGGCAGACTTGGTTGTGTTTGTTTAGGATTGTAGCCAGGGTTTTTAAAGGTATTTTTGCTTTGCGCACCGAAGTGTGAAATTCCTTCTTTTGTTTGAGAGCTTTCTCGTCCAAACGCCCCTCATTGTTTTGTAGACCGCTGGCACATGAAATGTGCTCTTTGTCAATGGAGTGACAACAGTGCAGATTAATGGCTTACATACATCCAAGTGGTATCTGTTTTCACTCATTACACCGCACTGTAAATGGGTAAACAGTCTCTGCTATGAACCTTCACAGAAACATTTTTCTGACACTTTAATAAGTGCCATGTGATCAACGGAATGGCTCAAAAACAACACAGAAGGAGATTTATCCTTAAACAAAATTTTTGTTGTTTGTATGGCAATAGCTGTGTAAAGAATATTTCATTTCTTTAAACACATTTTTTTTTCTTTTTGATGAACTCTTCATTTATTGCATCTGCGTTGACCATGAATCTCTTGGTCTGCTTAAGAATAGCTCTTCAGAATGCAATGCAACAGGTTGAATGTTACCTTGGAAACAAATATTTCTCATTTAGTTCTAGTGTTCTCATTGGAATTCTATCGCATGTAGTCGGTCTAGACAAAATGACATTTTTGTGTTCGCTCAGTTCTGTAGATATTCCCAACAGAATAATACACCATACATTTCTAATTTAAAACACATTATAATCCTAAAAGAAAACACATTTTGGAAATTTTTAGAAATTACACTATATATAAATTTATACATACATATGTCTGGATTTTTTTGCATGTAATTTTCTTGGCTCACTCTTTGCACTGGTAAGGATGAATAAAAAATAGTCTTTGTAAAGTCCTATTTGAGCTCTGTGCACATGCACTACGTTTTCTAATTTGCAATTAGCCAAAGTGTCCAAGTCTTAATTTGATTCCAGCCAAACTCAATTGGCAACTTATTCTCTTCCAGATTTTTCTAATCGAAAAACGACTCTTTTACGCTAGCAGTGAATTACGTACACCACAAAAACAAATCCTTTCACAGCATGACACAAAATATGTCTATGAAACCAGCCTCTTTTATACAATATGTTTCTCAGACAGTGAAAAAATGTTTGCGGATTCTTGGAAAAATGAGACAGGAAACTTTCAAAGCTCGGTTATGAGTTTGTGGGAAGAAATGGATCTGTCTCATGCCTGGCTCATACCCAGTAGCCAAACAGACAAACATACACAAAGTTGTTTTTAATGTGGCCAGAAACCAAAGGAAAGCCTGTTTTCATTTTGGGCTGATGTTACGGGAATAGACGTTGACAAGAGGTTCTTTCCTGTCTTAGTGGTTCTGCTTTGGAGGACGACTTGTAAGCAAGTGTAACGTAATGTGCCCAATGTAATGTGGTAGGTTACGCACACACTTATCCAAAGCAGGACCACAGACATAAAGAAGCTATTGTCAACTTATATTCCAGGAAATTCTACCCACACTTTTCTCTTCTTGTTATAATGATTTTAAAATAACAAAACTGATTCGAATACGCAGGTGCTTGGAGTTTAAATTTCAAATAAATAGTATTTTCGTTCTGTGGTTGCCATTAATGACAACAAAAGCAGGTGGTCATATTTCTATATATAACCATGTCATCTGATGATCAGTATCTACCTGCAGCTAAGCAGCTGTTTGTTTAAATATTCATATAGCCAGCAAGAGCTTATATGAATATTTAAACAAGTCCAAACAATATACCTCATGAAAATATATAATATTCCAAGAATACACCTCAATTGTTAAACTAATGCTGAGAAACCATTATAATACAGACTAAAGAAATGTTATTGGTCTCCTATTCTCTTTATTCCTTTTTTTCAAGCAATTGGTAACTGCATAGCAACACCTTGGCAACCATTTACTGCACATCTAGGAAGACAAAGTGACTTAAAATGCATTCAGTGTATACATTTATATATTTTTTAAAAATGTGTTACCTGGAATTTAAACCCAAGACCTTGTTATTGCTACTGCCATGATTTATTTGACCTGCAGGAACTGGCAAGCTCCCCACATTCAAGTACCACTTACATTTTCAGAATATATAAAAATCAAGTTATTCTCTCTCAGATATGGTCCTGCATAAACACATATTTTCAGTCCCACTGTGAGCAAGCATCCGTCTATTTCATTAAACATTCTATTTCACAATGGCCAACTGACAGAAGTGTGGCCAAATGAGTCTGTTCTGAGCACTGGGAATTCACAACAAGACCAATTATAAATTTGGCATTCGTGTGGTTAGATGCACAGCCTGGTGCACAGGTGAGACTCTCCAAGCCTTTAGCATCATAGTCCTGCACGACTATCTGTCTCCCTGTGTGACACACCATCTACAGTGTAAAACAAAAGGATTTGTTAAGCAAAAAAATATGATTATGATTTGGAAGTTTCACAGTTTTGAACTTCCACTGTGAATAATTGCTACCACCTATTTTGTTTTACTATTTAGAGTTTTGTATTAATTAAATGGAATACTAGTACAGGTTGACAGCAATGATAAAAGCTAAATAATTAAGAAAAATTGTTGTATTTTTACATATGGGGCAGTTTTCCGGACAGGGTTTAGATTAATTCAGGACTAGGCCTTAGTTAAATTAGCACATTTAAGTTGTTTTTACAAACATGCCTTACAAAAAAACATAACTGGTGTGAATTGTGAGACAAAGCAATGGCACTGATATATTTTAGGATATGTCAGTGGAAGTTGTTTTCAGTTAAAGGGATAGTTCACCCAAAAATAAAAATTATTTTATTATTTACTCACCCTTTTTTCATGTCAAACCTGTATGACTTTCTTGCTTCAGCAGAACACAGAAGAAGATATTTTACAAAACGCTGGTTACCGGCACCCATTCACTTTCATAGTATGAACACGGTACAATAGAAGTCAATGGGTGCCGGTTACCAGCGTTTTGCTAAATATCTTCTTTTGTGTTCCACAAAAAGGGTGAAAGAATTATGAAATAACACGCATTTTGGTCTGGAACTAGTCTTAAGCCCTGTCCGGGAAACCACCTCATAGTGTTAATGACTAATTTAAAAAGATCTTCGCAATATTTAGGTCTTAAGTAAACAAACGTCTTACAAAATGAATGCAGTGCATTCAGTAGTTTTGTAAAATTGGCAAATCACAATAACACACAAACCACAATATGACAACAGGAAAATTACAAGCAATAAGTAAAACGGTGAGATTCACATCATCAGAGTATAAAAAATGTCAGCAAATAACTAAACAATATATATCAATTAACAATATATATAACTATATCTTTTGCCACATGCTGCAAGTTATTCAATCTACAATGAATGCTACAAACCTCTCAACATTACTGTTCAGCATTATAAAACTATTTGTTCAGACATCTCTTTTAGTTGGAACAACATCTGTGGAAATATTGTCGTTCTAGCATGTGTTCATACACAGATTCAAAATATTTCACATTTCTTAGTATCTGCGATTTAAAAAGTCCCATATGCTGGATCAAACTTAATGGATTTTTTACATCTGTGAATTTCAAGACAGCTTGTTTCAGTTTTCAGAATTTTCAACCCTCAGATTCTAGATATGTATTACTGTTTTATACACAAACAACAGGATCTTAATGAATTTAGTAGGTTAAAGTGTTTAGTTCACTTTAATGCTAATGATGGGCTAGAGGAGAGACGTTTAATATCTGCTGTGTTACTGAGATAATATATTGACTTCCTCCACTGAGAAGTGTGGAGATGAAACAAAGGCAAACTCGCATCAAACTGATCACCATAGCAACAAATGCAGCACACTGTAACACATTCACCTCATGCATGCATCCTTGAAATAACATTATTCCTGTGTCAGTGTCCACTGGTGAAAAACATTGACTACTGTATGTTCAGAATAACATACAATATATACTTTACACATTAATTTTCCTGAATGATCTACTGTATTTGCATAATTGTGCAGTGTACATTATGAGCAGAATATTGTATCCCATGATGCAATGCGCTTTACTTGACCTTTTATTTTCATAGTGACGAATATATGAGAAGTAATATTAGCCATGTTTTTTTGATTAAAATGTTGAGATTTGTACACAAAACTACATTAAAAATATAGTTTAGTTTAGTAACTACTTAGCCAGTATTAGCCACTGCAAGCATCTATTTATACATGCAGTTGGTATTGTTCGGGCAACAGGTGTTGGCACATGCGCTGTAGCTGCCAGCCAAGCAGCGGGCATTGACTGTTCTGATTAATTATAAGACAGCTGTCAGGACTCAGGATCCCCTCTCAGTCTGCAAAAATAAAATAAAACGGCTCTCGGAGCAAAAGAAGAAAAAGAGCAAAAGTTTAGTCAGGAGAGACCGAAAAATCAATGCATGCAAAAACAAACACATGCTTCCTTTATTTTCTGCATTGAAAGGAACGGCACTGCACCCCATTAATGATCTCCCTCTTCTATTCCCTTCCTCCTGGTGTTTCTCTCTGCTATGACCTGAAGGCAGCTCACAAACTGATAAATGAGTTCTAAGCCTGAATCAATTGATACAACACCGGGAAAGCGGCTTGTTTGGATGGTTATCGTAACACAGTACAGAGTTGTTTTTATGAGATATTGCATCTCTACTGTGGGTCAATGAAATCTTTGGTGCTTAGTTTGACTGGATTTATTTGTGCTTTGAAAAAGTGATCATTGGGAAATGATGCTTTGTATAAATGTTATGCCTCACATCCATGATATGGACTATAATGCCCAATTGCAATGTACCTATAATGTTGCTTCTTAAGAGTGTACATAGACATAATCAATCCAAAGTGATCAATGTGACTCTAAATTTCTAAATTACACCAAATTACTTGCCTTTTATGTTGTGAATTTGACGATATAAATTTGATTAAATATATAAATTCATTACGGTACTGTGGTACACAACAAGATTATAATTTGATTTATTAGCATGTAAACCTCAAAAGCTGCAGATAAATGAATATTTATTGTTTTAGTGAGTTAATGGTGAACAGGTGCTTCTGGTTTGACCATACGAACAACAGCCTGGTTACAGCCCCCTTACCTTGAACTGTTGTGACATTATTCTATCCAAAATGTGGATTAATGTTGCCTTTAATTCATTATGACTTTATTTGTTGAAACGCAACAACAAAGTCTGTCTTTCTCTGATTATATACCGTGTAGTCGCTGGATTTGTCAAGGCAGCAGTCATTGGTTTTCATTATTTTAAATTAAACAGCAGTGACACAATGTTATTAAACTTATTGAGGAGCATGTATAGCAAGGACACAGATTCTGATTTAATTGTCACATTGCACTAACAAATATTTGCCATTAAAATTCAATGTATGTATTTTTTACTTTTCTATATGAAAGTCTTTGGGGAAGTCACGTTTAGCTCAGTGTTAACATTCTTATTAACATTCGATATGCAGTCAGAGGAAATAGAGTATTTTTGGGTAACAGTGTACCTCATCTGAGCTGTCAAGTGTGGAAATTGAGAATGTATAAATATTGCAAAGTGCACTCTGTGGTCAGGAGTAAAATGCAGGTAAACTATGTTGAGTAAAATTTATTGAGTAAAACTAGTATGTGCAGATTTTCCTGCAATATAAAGTACTCCAGCAAACAATTTAAATGGATTTGCATCTGTGAGGTCAGCATCTAAATTGACAATATTTTTTATTTGCCAGCAACAAAGTTAAAAATAAATAACAAAGTTATTGTCGCATGCATTTAACTGACTTTTGCCAGAAGTTGTTAGACATTTAATGTGTTTCTTTCTGATGAAATTCAGCAAACTTCCAGAAGAAGTTTAGCCGCCATGATCTTCTTTACAGTCTTCTTGGCCCACTTTGCACTTGTATTCTGACAACATCACTGTTACGGGTCGTGTGGTCGCAAGGACGAAAGGAGCCAGGAATCAAAATAGGAACAATCTTTACTGGAAGAACTCAGGAACAGGAACATAATCACACAACATAACGTTTTACAGAAGACAATGAGGAGTGACAAACACAGGACTTAAATACATGGGAGTGATGAAGGTGACAGGTGACAACGATTAAACAATAATAAGTCCGTGATAGGAAACAGGTGAGTGGAGTGCAAGGGATTATGGGAAGTGGAGTCCTTGGAACACATGGGGCTGTGACAGTACCCCCCCCTCCCGGAAGGCGCGTCCTCGCGCCGCAGAAGGACCAACAGAGGAGGGAGGGTGGGGGTCCTGGAGGAGGGGACAGTGAGGAGGACGAGGGCAACGAAACAGTCCATCCGGCCAGGGTGGCGACGATGGAGGCTCGGGGTCAGGGTCAGGAGGCTCGGGCTCTGGAGGCTCGGGGTCTGGAGGCTCGGGGTCAGGATCAGGAGGCTCGGGGTCAGGATCAGGAGGCTCGGGGTCAGGGTCAGGAGGCTCGGGTCAGGATCAGGCTCTGCGCTTTGCCAGGCCGCTGTGACCGCTTCTAGGGCTGACTGCGGTGGCGTGCTGGGACTCTGACCGCTCGGGTGCAGGTGGTGGCGGCTGGGACTCTGACCGCTCGGGTGCAGGTGGTGGCGGCTGGGACTCTGACCGCTCGGGTGCAGGCTGTGGCGGCTGTGACCGCTCGGGTGCAGGTGGCGGCGACTGTGGCGGGGCGGCCGCTCCTGGCTAAGCAGGGGACTCAGTAGCCGGGAACAGGGACTCACAAGCCGGGAACAGGGACTCACAAGCCCGGGAACAGGGACTCACAAGCCGGGAACAGGGGACCCAGAGGAGACAGGGACTGGGGACCTAGGGGAGACAGGAACTGGGGACCTAGGGGAGACAGGAACTGGGGACCTAGGGAGATAGGAACTGGGGACCTAGAGGAGACAGGGACTGGGAACCCAGAAGAGACAGGGACTGGGGATCTAGGGAGACAGGAACTGGGGACCTAGGGGAGATAGGAACTGGGGACCTAGAGGGAGACAGGGATTGGGAACCCAGCGGAGACAGGGACTGGGAATTTGAGGAGAGTCTAGGAAACAGTCTGGGAACTTTGGGGCTTCTAAAACAGAAACGGGAAACTCTAGGACATAGTCTAGGAACTCAGGGGGGAAACTCTAGGGCGTGAGTCTGGGAACTCGGGAAACTCTAGGGCGGAGTCTGGGAACTCGGGAAACTCTAGGGCGGAGTCTGGGAACTCGGGGGAAACTCTAGGGGCGGAGTCTGGGGAACTCCGGGCTGCCCTGGCCGGGACTGGACTCGGTGTGCCCTCTTGGCCGGGACTGGAGGCTTCAAGGAACGGCCCTCTTGGCAGGGACTGAGGAAGGGAACCGCCCCTTGGCCGGGACTGAGGCCGAGGAACGGCCCTCTTGGCCGGGACTGGAGGCTGGAACGCCCTCTTGGCCGGGACTGGAGGCTGGAACGCCCTCTGGCCGGGACTGGAGGCTGCGAGGAACGCCCTCTTGGCCGGGACTGGAGGCTCGAGGCAGCCCTCTTGGCCGGACTGAGGCTCGGAACGGCCTTCTTGGCCGGGACTGGAGGCCAGGGACGGCCCCTCTTGGCCGGGACTGAGGCTCGGGAACGCCCTCTTGGCCGGGACTGAGGCTGGGGAACGCCCTCTTGGCCGGGACTGGAGGCTCGGGAACGCCCCTCTTGGCCGGGACTGGAGGTTCAGGGAACGCCCTCTTGGCGGGACTGGAGGCTCGGAACGCCCTCTTGGCCGGGACTGGAGGCTTCGAACGCCCTCTTGGCCGGGACTGGAGGCTCTGGGAACGCCCCTTGGCGGGACTGGAGGCTCGAGCCGGCCCTCTTGGCCGGGACTGGAGGCTTGGGAACGCCCTCTGGCCGGACTGAGGCTCTCGAGCCGCCCCTCTTGGCGAGGACTGGAGGTTCGGGACGCCATCTGGCTGGGACTGGAGGCTCGGGAGGCGCCATCTTGGCCGGGACTGGAGGCTCAGGGAGGCCGCCATCTTGGCCGGGACTGGAGGCTCGGGAGAGCGCCATCTTGGCGGGACTGGAGGTTCGGAGCGCCATCTTGGCGGGGACTGGAGGCTCGGGAGCGCCATCTTGGCCGGACTGGAGGTTCGAGGCCATCATCTTGGCCGGACTGGAGGCACTCGGAGCGGCCATCTTGGCTCGGGACTGGAGGGAGGTTCGAGCCGCCATCTTGGCCGGACGTGACTTCGGAGCCGCCATCTTGGCCGGACGTGGACTTCGGGAGCCGCCATCTTGGCCGGACGTGACTCGGAGCCGCCATCTTGGCAGGACGTGACTTCGAAGCGCCATCTTGGCCGGACGCGGACTTGAGCGGCCATCTTGGCCGGACGCGAATTTCAGGAAGCGCCATCTTGGCCGGGGGCGTGACTCGGAAGCGGCCATCTTGGCGGGGACGTGACTCGGAAGCCGCCATCTTGGCCGGGACGTGACTCGGAAGCCGCCATCTTGGCCGGACGTGACTTCGGAAGCAGCCATCTTGGCCGGGACGCGGACTTCGAAGCGCCATCTTGGCCGGACGTGACTCGGAAGCCGCCATCTTGGCCGGACGCGTGGCTCGAAGCGGCCATCTTGGCCGGACGGACTTCGGAAGCCATCTTGGCCGGACGTGACTTCTGAAGCGCCATCTTGGCCGGGATGGACTCGAAGCCGCCATCTTGGCCGGACGGACTCTCGAAGCCGAGTCAGGAACCTCAGGGCGGAGCCATTGGCCAGGTAGGGAGAAGGGATGACAGCCACAGCAGAGCAGGACCCACTCCACATAATCCCTGATCCCACCTTGTGGACCCTCCCAGACAGCTGATCCTGGACAGCCCTGTTCAGACTGATATTAAAAACAGCCTCAGGAAGCGGTCTGGGAGGTCCGACGATTCACATAGGACCAGGAAGTATAGGGAGTGGGCCAGCAATGGTCTCTCCCCTGGTTCTGGCGATGCCATCGCATTGATGTACACGCCATCGATGTCTTCATCCATTTCTTTGCTTTTGGGTCTTCTGTTCTGTTACGGGTCGTGTGGTCGCAAGGACGAAAGGAGCCAGGAATCAAAATAGGAACAATCTTTACTGGAAGAACTCAGGAACAGGAACATAATCACACAACATAACGTTTTACAGAAGACAATGAGGAGTGACAAACACAGGACTTAAATACATGGGAGTGATGAAGGTGACAGGTGACAACGATTAAACAATAATAAGTCCGTGATAGGAAACAGGTGAGTGGAGTGCAAGGGATTATGGGAAGTGGAGTCCTTGGAACACATGGGGCTGTGACAATCACAGAGATGCAATGTTTTATTTCTGTGTGTGATTGTCAGGGTGTTGTTGTGAGATTTTTAAATGTGACAGGTTGTTTTTAATGCATTTCTATGCAGTTTCTGGGTGGTTGCTAGGGCAGATGGATATTTACCTGCCCAAATCATAAGAACCCATTTGGTTTCACATTCCCTAGATCATGTCCCATAGACATTTCAATCTCATGTTTCAAAATCTACCACATGAAAAAAAAACATCTCTAGGACATATATAATAATACAAATATTAAATGATAGATGCTTGCATAAATATTGACACATTCAGATGTTATATCACTGTGTACACATACATAAACAAACAAACAATTCTCCTGTGTGTGTCTCCCGTCTTCTCCTTATTCATAGACGCAAGGCTGATTCCAAGCATGTAACCTGAACCACCCGTCCGGCCTCATGTCTTACAACGCCAACTTCAACACGCACAATGCTGAGAGTCCCCTGCTGTTAAATTGCATGCGAGGATTCACTCTGGACGTGACAGCTATCCCCCACCGTCTATTAAACATATCCTTAAAATCAGAGACTCCTTTCTCTGACCACATCCCGCCATTCCAGAGAACAAAGGGACTCAGTGCCTGTCCTTCCACCGGAACATGAAAAGAAGCGCTGGCGATTATCCCGCTAACTCCATTCATGTCTTGCATTATATTGGCGCATTAGAATGCACCTCAAAAGACACTTTATCTGTGTAATAAGGTACGGCGAATGAAAGATCGCCCCCACTCCTCCTCTCATTTCATTATTCATGAAAGGTTCCCCTCAGTTCTTCCTGGTCACTCGTTGTTTTTTCCATCCAACCGCTGGATAACGCCTAAAAAGACGTCTGTTTGGTGGGGAAATGGAGTCCCATTACTGATAGTTATCAGCATTACCGTATTCATTAAGCTCAACATGAGCAAAGGTCGCCGCTGTTTGCGGAGGCTGACCCTCGGTTAGTCATTCACTGGCAAAGCGCTTATCCTTTTTTAATGTCACTTATCATTAAAGACGCAATCACACAATAGGGCGTCCGCACCAGCGACGAGAGCCGGAGAGGAATGATAGACAACAAAGACGAGGGCCTTTCTACGCCTCTAATGCTAATTCCTCCTCGCCAACAAAACAAGGGTGGAGAGGAGATGAGGAAAAAAGAATGAAAATTACAGAGGAAGAAATACATATCAACGGGAAGATTTATCTTGCACTCGCCTGATCCCATCCTCAAGCGCCGCTTGTAATCAGTTTCAAAGCACCCCTTTTTGTTTCTTTTTTATCAGCCTTGTGTGCAATGTAGTGTTTTTTTGTTTTTTTAGATATTTTGTCTTATTTTTGTTCTGTGAAGGGCATGGCATCTACCATACTGAAATAAACAATAAGGCACATTTTGTTTCCCCTGATGGAATTCAGTTGGAAATCCTTTGAGAGGATTATGGGTGATAATTCCCATTGGATCAATATATTGCTAGAGGAGACGATCAGGAAGCAGGAGAAGGAAGTCCAGCCGTTATGTCAAGACTGATATATTTTACGAGTTTCCATTATCTCAATGACTTACTCTTTACATACACAGAGAAATGTGTATGACAGCTGTTTGTTAGTCATCTGACTTTTATTCATTTGCTTATTAGTAGTGCTTGTTAAAGCAAGCATCATTACTTCACTATTATAAATAAAGATTCTTCATGATGCCATAGATGAACAATATTTGTCTGTATGGCTTCATAAAGAACCTTTAACAATCAGAGAATTTTTCTGTTTTACCCAAACCATTCAGTTCCTACTGTAGGGACCGTCAACCAACTACCCTGCGACCACATATTGTCAGCCTTTATTCAGAAAATTAGTTTGAACCCTTTTAAATACATAAATTAACTGGATTAGACTAAAACAAATTCTGTAATTTCATCCTAAACAATACTTATCCTATAGGTGCAGCATCCCCTTTAAGCATGTCAGCTCATTGGATTTTGGCCTTGGATGGCTGATTTCCTCTTAAACACACTGTGCTACATCAGCTTGGCACCTGATCTTTGCCACCGCCCCACCCGACAGAAAACCAGTCAAGGTGAACCACGCCACACGAGCTCCCAATTAACCCTCTCCGCTCGCCGGGCCTCTGACGGCCATTCATCATACCGTTTCAATTAAAGCGGCTTAATAAAATGATTAAATAATCATTTTCATCAGCTGTGGCCTAATGGAACTATATATTCTTGTTAGACAGGCTTCGGCTTTGCTGTCGAAGGGAGCGCACGACAAGCGTGTCATGCGACAAAAGACGATTGATGTTTGGTTGTGGCAAAATGCAAATGGTCGAAAATAAATGCGAGGTGAGAAGACGGGAAAAATATAGGGAATGGAAATGACTCTGTCCACGGTCTGGCTGGTATCTCTGAAGTCACCGCGCGAGACCCATTTAACGTCACTCACGTGTGCAGACAGGATGAAAGTGGAACGAGAGAGGCAGGCAGGAGAGGAGGTTTCGGCTCATCCACGCCTGAGCAAGCATTGAGCCGTGAAGGGAGAAATGGTGGGACTGTTTGTTTGTCGGGGGCGGGCGGCGGAGGCATGCTGGTTAGACAGTCGATTAGATGATGGGTGGGGGACTCTTGATAAGTGGGTTAAAGACATGCACATATGGGGTGCGGTAATAAGCGGGAAATATTATTCCCAGTAGTGCGTGATAAGCTTTTATTCTGACCCTGGCGGGCTCTTCATCATACTTTGGCCCCTGACCAATATCAACGCATAATTGATATTAAAGAGGCGCTACTAATCGAAGGCTTTTTACTGATCGGCCCTTGAAATATTCTCCCCTACAATGCTATTCACTCGGCGCACTCAACGGGTCCTGCCAGAAGCAGTTGATAGCTTTAGAGCTGGGGGGTGGCCCCTATTATTGTAGTGAATGCCCCCCTCCTCTGCAATTACCCAGTGCTCCTAAACGCCCCCTTTCCATTTAGCTGCCAGCCAAATCACCAGTGTTGGGAAGTGGTGTACTGACGTGCATCAGTCCAGATGAGCGACAATCTTATATGAACCACAGGGTTTTTTCAGTTCCCCCTGATGTCCCAAAATGTCATCAACACACAGAGAGAACGGTCCCGTGAAGCCCAGGGGAGCCTGATTGGATACCATAAAATAACTCAGCAAATCAGCAGGTAGTTGTTATTGTACTATATATAATACAATACAATGCAATACAATACAGGCAATAAATGAATAAATGTGTTGTTAAACATTTTTAATGCATTTCTTCAGGAATAGGAATAGTTTATCCCAGAAATGACATCATTGAACAAATTTTTCCCCAGACCTATACTGTTTTTCTTCTGTGGAAATACAGTTCATTTTAAATACGTATCTTTTAAAAAATTGGCCGTTTAGTTTATTAAATGGTCTTAATCTTTACTTTGTGGCTGGCAAGCGACGTTTTTATAGTGTACTAAAACTAAAACTTTTCTGTTAATTGAAGTCAAATAAAATATTGGCCAAAAGTAGTCCTTTGCTAAGGCAACATTTTTAATTTTCATTTTATTTAAGTTGAGCCATTTAATCAATTAAACTATGAGAGGAATTTTTTATCAAATGCAAACCCCCTCAATGCCCAGTCTTTTATCAAACACCAGCTGCTCTCCAAACAAGCAATGAAATTCCAACACCCGCATCCAAAAATTTCTTTTTTTTCACATTTTGGACAGCGTCAGAGCCGAGTTCTGGTGTGTGGCATTTCAGAGCGATACCGGGACATATGTGGGGCGAGATCTTCCCTGCTGATCCACAGACTGATCTTCCTCCAGTCATATTTATGGGATTTTTGGGGGAAAAACAGGTGGTGGGCTTTTCAGAATGTACAGGGCAAAGATGCCATTTGCACAGGCAGGCTGACAGTCTCTCCAGGGCCGTTAGGTATTCTGAGTCGGGCCAGAGAGGAAGTGGAAAGATTGGAAGAAGGAACATTCAGGTGCCATGGTGTCACTTGGGGTGCACATATAATGAAAGCCTGGATGTTTTATTTACAATAGTGTGTGCATACGTGCACGAAGTGTGGTTTCATCCCAACGGGTGGTGTGATAGCACCTGCTTTGCTATTGTGTGTGGATATAGCTACAGCTTCGCTTCATAAATTGAATTTAAATATCTTCAATATGAGCATTGTCATGACTGACGCCTCGGTGCATTACCATGTGTTACTCAATAACCTTTTTATCACACACTCCCAAGCAAGTGCTGGGGGGTGAATAGCTGCTCTAAATGTGCACGTTTTAAATGGTTTATCTCTGTACTGATAAAAGATTAATAGGTGGAATTCTATTTTTGTCCTGTTCTGCCTTAGGGCCAGTGACACGTCCCACACCAGCATGGAAATCCTCTGTTCTTGGCTTTCATTAAGCAAGCTAATTGCAATTCACACCTGACAATTAATTGCCAATTTCACAACAAATTTGTTATCCCCGTTAATGTTCCTCTGTAGGATATTCAGGTTACAATTTTTACTGGGTTAGGAAGGATTGGAAATTCCCACCTTTGTGTACACACTGGACATGAGAGGCATGTCATAGTGCATTAAAATCTTATTGATAAATATGTTGTTAACAATAAAATGTTGATGTTATATATGTATATAACTTTCTTAGCTTGTGATGTTTCCAATTTGTGCCTTACTAATTTTTCAATAGCTTTATGTGCAGTTGTAGCAATATAATCATTATCCATTCATGTACCACTTATCACTTACAAATAATAATAATAATAATAAGAATCACTAAAAATAAGACTGTTTTTTAATTAAATTTAATTTAATTGTTAACTCGAAAAAAATTTGTTAAATAAAAAAAATCAAAAAACTCCCTGGTCATCATGTTTCTGTTACTAAACTCATCGATCTTACAAATGATTGGCTCTAAAAACACTTTGCACTTTGAATCTTCCAGTGTAGGATCTCAGTAAGAACCCAATGTTTCTAAAGCATGCAAGAGACACTGCCTTGTGTTTGTTTTTCGTTTTCTCATCCTGAGGATGATCTTCCTCACTTATGTTCTAGTGTTGGTGTGTGGGATTTATGTTGTGTCAGTTCATCAAACACTTTTAAGAACTTCCTCCCATGTCTGATTAACAGGCTATGAATATACTCAACGCATGAGCAATATGTACCGCAAATACGTCATGATGTGAGTCATTCTGAGAAGCCAGTGGTGGTGACTGCTGCCCAGCCACATGTTCCTGTAAAGCTTTAGCTCTCTGCATTCTGTAGGGCAGATTGAGCTCAAATAAATGTTTTACCTGATGTTTATGTTTGTGGCTTATTTGACACCCCTGCTTTAAAGCGACTGTTGTTTGTGAATGTCTCAAGTGTGTTTCTATCCAGCACCTAAAAGTTCTACCAACACCTGCATAAACAATGGATGAGCATTTAATATCTTGGAAAGTTAGATGAACTCATTCATCTTTTTGTTGCGCTCTCTCTGTCTTGCTGAAATTTCCCAGTGGTCGGTGGCTTGATGAAGTGCCAGCTTCCCTGCCCGTTAGTCTCCGCGCTGGCCAACTGTCCACACGCATGAGTGTCTTCATCTTTCAGATAACAGGGGAGTAAGACCAGACAAGACAAAGAATCTGATTATGATGAAAATCTGAATTGGTAATACTGTAAAAGGAATTTACATGTGAAATCCTAATTTTAAAGTTTTATACTGTACATTGGTTAATTATGACAGTGCCTAAATGATAACTTTACACTGACTAGCGGCATGAAAAAAAAAACTTTGGTTCAGTCTTTTTACTAAATTCTAGAGAAAATGAGCAGTGCGACAATATTAAATGCGTTTATTACATTTATTTAATGAATTTATTATAATTATAATGAATTTTTTGTTTTAGTAATATTTTAGTTCCAGTTATTTTGAATTGTGCATACAGGAATATTTTACAAAGATTTTTTGAAATAACCATTTTTCCTTATTAAAACATGGATATTTTGCAAGTGTTTTTGTCTCTTTTGCCAGTATTTGTTTTAAGATGATTAGTTCCTGGCAACAGTTTGTTGCAACATGCTTGAAAAGATCTAGAGATTAGTGCAGTCTTCTGGGTTTAAACTGCGTGTAGACTTTAAGTCAGTCTACTTGAAAATAATATGGTTCAACTCAAACAGTTCTCATTGCAACAGTTCACACCTGCACATGAAAACTCCCACGCATGAAGCATGTTCTCCACTATTCTGTATACTGTAATTACTCATAATTCTTTAATGGCTGCATTCATACAAATGACACAATACTATAGGAATAGCAGGACGTCACCATTCCCGTTGAATAACCGCTAGTCTACATCATGTTTGCTTTGTTCATGATTTGTAATCTTACAGCTGCATGTGATTATGAGATTGTTTATAATGTTGTTTTTTATGTGTTGGTGTTATTTCTTTAGTCCGGATCATAGCAACAGGTGTCAGTTGTGTGCGACTCAATTAACAGTTTCTTATTTGTGAGTTTTACAAAGTCTGTAGTCTATATTAAGTAACTACATTGATCTTCAGGTCACCCAAAATTAAAATGTAGTCATCATTTACTTAGCATCAGGTCATTCCAACCTGTGTAGCTTGTATAAGTCTGTCAAATCTGAAGTTGTTTTATATGCAATTAAATTAAATAGGGACTGGAGTGTTTAGGCTTTCACAAAAGGCTGCCAAAACCATAGAAACATAATAAAAACATTAAGAATAACACAACTCTCAACCTCCAAGTCTTTTTAGGCCATACTATATACCTCTGTGTTGGGAACTGAGCCAAACTCTTTATTAAGACACTGATTTCACAGCAAGCTGTACGTTTGTAAAGACAAGATTCATTTTCATTTTAGCCCATATGAACTCTCTCATGTTAGAGACTGTGGGAGCCGCATTAACACATCCTCTCAAAGGGTTTTGAGTGTTGAGAAACTCTTCTCGCAGCACTTCAAAGTATGATTTAATGGAATTAGGCGGTCAAAAGTTAAGAGGCTGGGGAGCGAAATGTCAACAGATCTCATCAACACAGAAAGACTGAGAAAAGAATCGAGAAACAAGGGGACATTACATAATCTATTACATTACGACTGCGGGTTAGTTCGTCCTCTGACTTTCAGTCGACTGCTTGACAGTGCCTGAGAGAATGCTCGTAATTAAAAAGGGTTTTGTCCTTCCTTCTCTGTGGTGTTGTACGACTGGCGTTACTAACACATTTACAATCCTACACTGATTCCCCATAAGTACATGATGTACTGAGGGAAAAGAATAAAGTGGAGGAAATAACAACCTGATAGGTGTGATTCTTCCTCAATGGAATGCAACAGAAGGGAAAAATAGTGTAGTTTGTGATTTTATTTGTTTCGCAGATCCAGAGAACTAGAAGAAATCAACAATTACATTGTCCTAGTGACGTTTTTCAGTGTTTTTTCACAATATTCTGAAGCCTCCATCATCTTGGACCATCACACGATGATGGTGGCTTCAACTACAAGATGTTTTGTTTTGTATTACAAACATGACTATTATATTGTCAGTTCCTGTATTTTAACTGGCAACACACGGTGCTAGAAACATGTCATGGTTTTGATTTGCAACAAGCCCACAACTGATAAATTTATATATTGAAATACAGTCTTGGATAAACATTTCTGGCAAATGTACGCACTGTAATATTTGAGTATTTTGTCGAAGCTCTGCTCTTTGTAACAGCACATCCGTAGCGCTTTGAGAAGCACCAGTGAGGAAAACAAATGACTGTCTGTTTTAAGCTTTAATTAGATATGATGTCTTAATTTGAGTACAATTGCACTTTACCGCAATTATGCAGCATTTTACGGAGACCAAGCAGAAGGTAGAAAATTCCCTCAATGGCTGTTGATGCTGGCAGAAAGCTCATTAAAAGACAGAGGAAATCTGTCGTTTTTAAGTAAGACTTTTCCTTAGGCCCCTTGAGGACAGTCTCACTGTAATTTATCACAGTCACTAATTATGCAAGGTTTAACTCTCTCTTTCTTCAAGGGGAGGAAAAAAGAAAAGAATAACAACAATAAAATCATCACCAGAACCAGAAACCGCGGAAGAGAACGAATGAAAGTACCACATGTGGAAAACCGAATGCTGTGGAATGATTAGAAGACATATTTCATTCGCAAAACCGTACGGGGAACCGAGCTATTTCTGCTCTCTGTTCCACATCCAAGAATGTGTGTCTTTTGAAATAGGATATAAAGCGTTGAAAAGCTGAAAAAGCGTTAACACGGGTTAATTTTTTCATCAGTGTCTTTTGCCTAATCACAGTGACGAAGTTGATTGTTGTTTCCTGCTAGAGAGGCTGAAGTTGTCATGGCAACAGAAACGCAGTGCGAGGATTATTCACAGGTCATGATGTTAATTACAAAAAGAATCGAATGATAAACAGGTGATAGTGTCGCTGTTGTATTCTGTGTTGCATATAGCGAGTAGCAAACCTGTGAACAAATAAGTGAAATTAGTAAGTATTTGTTATTTTTGATGCATTAAAATGATACCTGCTCTGCAAAGCATACACTTACTGTAGTTGTGTGTGTATGGCTACAGTAATATATATATATATATATATATGCACGGCAGTGACCGCACATAGCCTTATATTTATTTAAAAATCATTTGTGTGGAAAAAAGTCAACGTATTAGTTAAATGAATGAAAAATGAGCACAGTTTGTTCTATATGCAGGTCAGTGAGCACCTGATACAAAACTAACAGTGACTTCTCATGCATACCTGCAGACGTTGTTATTATAAGAGGGGAGGTTCATAAAAACAACATTTGTGTGACTCTGTCACAAAAAACATTTTTCAGCTCAGAGATTTTCATTTTCAGCATGAAGTCACACGATATGATCCTATTCATTAATATCCAAATTGTTTATCTGGATTATATGAAAGTTAATTTTGCAAATGTAAAAAGCAGTAATTTTATGATTTGGTGGAAAAAGACATTGTTTTATCCATCAGAATATAATTTAAGTGTGAAAATTTGTTCAAAATGAGTTGTTTCAAAGGCAGAGCTATTATTATTATTATTATTATTTTTAAATGTTTCCTTTACTGGAATAAAATTAACAAATATGGCAATAGTTCTTTAGAAAACTCGAAATTGTTTATCAATGGCATCGTATTATAGTACAATGTAGTATTTAGTATATAGTATTTTTGTAGTATATAGTATTTTTGAGAGTTTTTAAGTAAATTATTAAGTAAACTAGTACCATATCCTTCTTTCAAAGCCATGCTGAATAATCAAAATGATTGACAAGCATACAGTGTTTTTGTTTAGCCAACCAGTGAGAGCCACTCCCTCCCGGTTTACGTAGCTTAGGGCTATTACAGAGTCAGGTGTGATTTCTCACACCTGTTTTGGTGATGTCTGTCAGGAAGTAGAGACATTTTATGTCTAACAGACCAAAAAACAGGTACAGCTTCAATAAAGTAAATGGGATCAATTTAGAGTTCATGTTGACTTTAAATTGCAGTAGGTTGGAACTCTAACCAAGTGAAATACTGTCTTGAAGCCTCCTGTGTCATTGTGGGTAGATAGATTAGCTACAGTATGTGCTGACAGGGCTCACAACAGGCGGCTGGAATAGATGCTCTGATATCTGAGGGGGATTAATTATTGTCACCAGAAGAGCTTATAAATCACACTAAATGATGTTTAAAAGTCATTATGACTATGGAAAGTCCCCATAAAACATGGAAACTCAACATGTGTGTGTATGGGAGTGCATGTGTGTGGTAATTACAGAGTTTCGTGTTTCTCTTTGTTAGTGAATGAAGTGTCCCAAGTACCGTTTCCATCACTTTACTCGGAGTCAACAGAACCCAATGAGACCTGTCAATATCTTCATTACCTGAGTGAGGTGAACTACATCGTCCACTTACAGCACAATGACTTGGATACGATGTTCCTTCACCCCGGCCGCTCAAACTGTTGACACAGTGTGCATGTGTGTTTGCACTATAGGCACCACAAGGCTTGAAAGCAATTTCTAGAACCCGATCCCTAAGCCGAACACATTAACTTAACATCTGTCTCTGTTACACACAAGTCAATATTATTGAAATACAGCATTAGGATTTAAGATTTTATATTATCTTCACATCATTTACTACTATCTACTGCAGTGTTGATTTATTTGGTGTTGACAGGACAATTCCAATGTTGAAAACAAAGATATTAAAGAATTTTTTATGTTTAATATTTGTGTTTCACTGGCGAATGTAATTTTGCCGGTTGTTAATATGCACATAACGCAAAATGACCATGTTTCCAACTTTACAATAGGCAACATATGAAATTTCATGACAACGGAAAGACAATTTACTATTTTAATTAAAAGGTGGGACTTTCTTTTCTACAAGTGATTATTTTTTTAATTAGCAAAATGCGTTTTCAGACATAAAACAAAAGTGTGGTAAATTAGTGCATATCAAGCATAATCTAAAGCCATGTAGAGAAAAAAAAACTATAATATGTATTTGTAGCAGAATATATGTAATAAGTAATAAGGTTTCCTAACATAAAGTTTTTGTTATTTTAGTGTAATAATGGTTTAACGGCCGCAAAAGAACTGGTAGCCTTTCATTTGCAAGTCTAATGAAAAAATGTGACAATTCATCAAGTCCTCAATTACTGAACAGCCATACATAGAATAGAAGGAAATGTAAATATTAATTCTCAGTGCATTTAATCAGATAATGAACCCAGCAGTTACCAGTAGTCCTGGTGTGACAACTTGAGCATTTAAAATTTGAGACAAGTGCTTTAAATTCAGTTTTGTCTGAAATACAGTGATATGACACGAGGAAGGTGGAGCGTGTGAGGTGGGCCGGGCTGTCTTTGTCTTTGTTTGTCGTCTAGATACAAATTCACTGCTACAAATATTTATTGTGTTTTGGATGCTGATTTCCATTACTGATGTGCAAGTTATCATAATCAGTAATATTTTTTGATTAAACGGCAAGAATGATTTAGCAAATTCTAGAGAAAGGGTGACTACTTTTAAAGATGCTCAAAATATATATATATAAAATCAAAACAGGAGTAAGCAAGTGTTTCCAAACTTTTGACTGGTACTGTCCAAATCAGCATTTATGTAATGTTTTTTCTTTGTTTCTGTCTCATGAGTGTGGGTTGTGTGAGCATTTATTAAAACATGAGAAGGCTCCTGAGGGCCTTTGATCACACTCAGCGAGCCTCTTTGGTTTATCTTCATTGTTAACTAGTGAATCAAAACCTCACAGGCTGCCTTGTTGTCTGCTGATTCTTCAATCATCATTTAATCTCACGAGTGAATGATTTTAAATACTTTACGTAGACAGTATCTCCACACAAAAACAACTCGCTATTGATTCCAATACAGTGACATTTGTGTAATCCTCATTCCCATAACTTTGATTCAGTCTGGTAGTTATTGTTTTGATCCATTCTGCCTTCGTTTCATCAAGTGCATAGCCACCTTAAAAGTTCATTATGTTTTGCGCTTTTGTCATAGATTTCTTCTTACTTTTTGGTTTTCAGAGATTTATGAATGGTGCTGCAGCTGTAGAATGACATCCTCTGTAAAACAAAATAAATGACATCCATCCCACTGAAGAAATGTATTAAAGCATGCCGTAAAGGACACACAAAATCATCCCCTCCATGTTGTGCAACTTCAGAACTAGCTGTAAAACCACGAGGTACACCATAAACATGATAGATGCCTTTTATTCAAAAGGCCGTCAAAGACTGAGCGCTGATTTATATTGCTAGTGTAAAAATGCATGCTGTAATACCAAAACACATTTATGCTGTTTTAACGTAACTAAAATTCCCAACACAGTCTGGCGGTTTGCTGTTCTTGCCCGATATTAGTTTCCTGTGCCATAAATCTGAGGGGTTTGATGTGTAACACAGAAATGTCAAATCAATATCATCAGATAGAGTTTAAATGAGCAGATCGCACAGACACAGATCTTTCATCTACAGTTCTCTGTGACAACTCCAAATGATTCATATTTAATAGCCCATCCATTTTGCTCTTCAAAGGCTTGTCACTGGCTTCACAAGTGGGATGCAAATCATTACACTCCTGGGTTTTATAACAAGCTCTCCAACAGAGTATCTCTCCATTGCAGATATAATCTAATCACCTTTAGTACAAGGATTCATTCAATGTAAAAAAAAACTTTATAAATGTTATCTTTTTGAAAACTGTGAGAATGGGCAGTCAAGGTGAAGCTGGATTCTTTAGTTTGTTTGCAGAGGTGGGCGACACATGCAGAGCTGCCAAATTCTCCTGCAGTCCCAGTGGGAGTCTGGAGTTTGTTTGCCATCGCATCTGGATTCAGGCCATCTCAGCTGAGGATGGAACTAAACAAGGTCAGTCACTGATACTGGAAATGAGTGTCATTCACACAGCCTGAGGTTGTCGACACTGAGAACATCAAAGCTGCACGTTACTTCTGAATGTTCACTAGTGCTAAATCACCTGTGAAAGCAAGGATAGATGTTAGCAACAGTACAAGGTTGTCTTTATTGTCATGCGTTGTCATTCGTAAACCAGCTTACTTAGCTTAAATGAGGGTTTTAGGGTGACTGCTCTCATCGGAAACCAGGATCAATTAAAATTGTGACATTAAAAAAAATCAATTTTTTTCAAATATTCATTCAGGAGTCATAAATTACTGATCTGAAAAAATTTTGAGAATCCTGATTAATTTAGTTTTATTAAAGTTGCAATATATAACATTTGATTCTCTTACAATCTCGGTTTGTAACATAAAATTGCAGATTACTTTATGCATGTGTCCTTGCGTGAGTTGAAATCAAACGACGTCAATCTGGCATTTTGCACAAAATCTCAACATCTCAATTTACTATATAAATCATTAAAACATTTGACGATCATTTAAATGTATTTTCTCAGTAACAGATGTTTGTTTATTTAAAAAAAAAAGGATTGGTTTCATACATATTGTTTTACATATTGTGCATAAATGTCATTATAAAACAAAAGATGAATTTTGCTAGTAAATATCTGACATAGACACGATATTTGTACCATGTTGACAAATAAGGCACAGATTGTGTTTAATAGTCACCCGTCCCCCATGTAACTGCAGCAGAATTTGGAGATAAAATCTGGCACCTGTATTACATATATGCGCCTCATCAGGTCCATGTAAACCGATATCACTAATCCTTACGTATAATTCATCTGTGCACAGCTGAGTCGTTCCAGAATCTGGCAGTCCATGAATATAGTGTCACACCAGGAGTAAATAATGCATTATCTGTTCCATCCATCTCATGAGCAGAATGTAGCCGTCCATCTGTTCATCTTGGTGGAGGTCACCATAAATAGACGAACAGGATTATGACACACTCAGTAGGAATGATTTGACCAGCTTACCTGCAAAATAACTACATTTTGCCCCCACAGATTGGTTACAAAAAAAACTGTCTGTTCTGTCTCTCTTTATGATATCTTGCTAGAAACCCCAACTAACAGTAACTTGTGAAGGGAAAGTTTGATAAAAGCAGCATTGACCGTATTGAAGGAGTTTCCACCTTTTTGGGGCTCTTATTGGCTTCTTTGTCTTCATTATTTGGTTTATGTCATTCATTTCAAAAACATTTTGTGAAGAATGAAATCAAACGACTTCATAAAAACTTCACATAATCATTTGAAACATAATTTATGTAAAAAAAATTTGTTAATTGAACCTAAACTTTGAACAGTAATGTAGATTTTCATGTATACATGAGGGTAAGACTTTGAAATGGCATTTTCTTTTTATATGAAGTAATTATTGAATGTATTCTAGTAAGGTTTACAGCACAGCTTTAAGAATATAATGATTTTGTGGGGTTAGTTTGCAGGATTCAGCCCAAAATGTTCTAGTTTACAACAGTTTTAAAACCACACTGCTAGAGGAAACAAGCATAATTGGATTTTGACTCACAACCTAATATAGCCCCTGTAACAACTTTCTGATGTGATAACTAGCTCCCTATTTTGTTATTTTGATTGTGGTTTTAATTGTCAAAAAAACTGCGGAACATTTTTACAGACATAATGCACTAATTTGAGAAACACTCCATAAATATTCTCACTTACAACCATTAGACTCTCCACACAAAGTCAGTTTTGCACAGATTATGTCTCTTGCAGAACCAGCTAAGAGTAGCATTGCTCTCCTGCAGATGTGCAAAGCTCAAACACACACAGACTTCTCTCAAAACCGTGAACAATATAGCAAGAAATGGAAAGGGTGATGCTGAGTAAACTTGCTTTCCAGCTGTTTGGAGGTCAGACACCTTTTAATAGAAGAACCAGTGGAGGAGGAACACATACAGACCTCCACCTAGTCCCACATATACTCATTTACAGCACATTAACTGGTACACCCCCTGGTACGTCTGGAAATAGTATTGACAGTGGTGGAGAACTCTGCAGAAATCATTTAATACAGTTCTGCTTCACAGGGCAGACCCTCTCTGCAAAAAGTCAGAATGATAACAAAACTGAAGCTGAAATATAATATAATATAGCCTGCTGCAAAATGATATGTCATGCTGTGTCCCAAATATTAAAACTGAATAGAGAACTGCTAGAGAAGGAGAGATTGCAGGTACATTGTGTCCAGAATGGGGCCAAAGGGCAGATATGAGTTTATGAACCGCTGTCCTACTTAAGTGCTGAGATAAATTTACAATTAATGTGGCAATTATAGATAAAGAAATGCATTATACCCATCTTCACATTTCACTTGTGTTTTGGATTATTTTAAATTTGATTTGAAGTATTTTTAAGATAAAATGTTTTTCTCATATCTCAGCTTAATATTCAGACATCTACTTTGGAAATTGATCCTCAAGAATTGTCATTTTATTGTTGTTTTTTTTGCAGTGTAGCAGATTTTCTAGATAAAAAGATAGAAAGTTTTTTTTAGGAAATCTTTTATATAAAAGTTTGTAGTGCGTAAACACATTCTTAGTGACTTGTGAGCTGACTAATTCTTTAAACAACACTTCGACAAATGTATAAAAGGTCACGTCAGAGACAAGTGTTTTAAACAGCCTGTCAGACAAACATTTGAGGCATTTCCGGGCTAAAGACTCCTTTGTGTTATCTCTTGGTTTGATCACTCTTTGAAAATACCATCACATTCATCAGCATAGTTTAGAAAGAAAAAAGTTTAAAGGGAGATGCAAAATTTATGTTTTTTCACCATCTGCCAATGATGGGTCGCATTTGTCACTTGTCGAATAGTATTTTTTCCTTTACGTGTTGTGGCTATAACAGCCATATATAGATTTTCTCTATCATTAAATTAATTGAAAATACTAAACTATGTTAAAGTCAACAGAGCTCAAAATAATAAAAATAGGTCATTGAAAACACTTTGTGACATACAAATTTATTCCGTTAAAATCTGCAGTTTTGCACAAACATAACTTCTGTTAGAAGCTATGATGTTACCCAAAGGTTTTTTCGCCACCGTTGTTGATTAACAGCACAGAAATGCAATTACACTAATGTTTGTTGTCCACCCGCTCACTTTGTGCTCAAATCCTTAAGAATCATGAGTCTAGTTCAGTGTATCTGGCAGGAACACTACAGACTGTCTACTTCCGATAAATCTGTGTGGCTGCCTCCCAACATCCATAAAACCCTTCACTCCTTTTAATTATAACAGCCTAGAAGTGCCGGGAACAAGCCTGGTGTAATCCCTCTTTTGTCGAAACTTTCTTTTTCTCGCACCTTGAGTTTGATTCTCACTGGAAACTACTGATGCTCTTCTAAAGCAGCGAGTGTAAAAGGTAAGAGACCTGAATAAATCATACAGTAGCTGTTTCTGGTGTGGAAACAAGTCTCAGCTCTCTCTTAAGTTAGTGACAGCCTTTGAACTTATCCTTGCAGGCCAACGACTGATTATTTATTCATCTGTACGTTTGAACAGTACTCTCATTATTGTACCCACAATGCCCTGTGAAAATAAGCAAAAAGCGTCCTCGCTCCCGCCCTCTCTTTCCGGCACACATCGCTTTCAAAGACTTGTCAAAATCCTACCATGACATTTTGGGGAAATAAAAACTCTTAGAATTATGAGGGCAAATGAATAATGTACACTTTCCTTCCGAGTATTATTGAGTTTGAAACATTTGAATTATCACAACACCGTTTTGCACAGTTGATACCAGCAGTTCTGTGATTATTTAGGAATCTCTTACTAAAGAAATTGCTTTATTTTTTTCAGTTATTCAAGGAAACAGTAATAGGCCATTAACTGGCTTTCTTGTCAATTAAAAAAATAGATTAATATAAAGAATAGTAATAAGTTATCATAAAGTGTTGTAGATAAAATAGTATGTATAATATTCTATAAAACTGCTTTGCAACTTTGAATTTGAAATTGAATAATAATAAATTATTATTATTATTATTATTATTATTATTATTATTATTATTAATAATAATAATAATAATAATAATAAGATCTAATTCATTGCTAATTCTAATTCATCTAATTCTAATTCATTGCAAATCATCAATTTTCCTGCCTGTTAGAAACCACCAACTATGTTTACATTCATGTTTCATATTATTATATTATATAGTGACCAAAAATTGGATTTGTCCATTTTTGTTTATCGTCACAGCAAATTATAGTTTGTCATCCTTATATCAGAATTTACAGTCTATGTTAGCGACTCGTTTCTGGTGGCTGAGAAGACATATTGTATTGAATTTGTTACTGGAACACAGACTGAACTCTCAATGTCTTTGATAGAGAGCGTGAGGGCTGCAAGCTGCTCCTTAAAAATGTTGTTTTTGTAAGAAAGGGCACAGCAGATAAGGAAAGACACAGCAATGCTGATGAATAAGACCTTTATTTGTAGAATGGAGAAGATAGCATCGCTGCTTCTTGGAAGATGGCTGCACTTCTGGGAAGAGGAGAGCAAAAGTCATTTTATAACAGAATACTTCTCTGTCCCTCTGCCCTCTCACCAATCAGCAAAGCTGAAATTTGATTCTGTAAGACATCCAGAGCTCAACAAACAAATCAACTGAAAGTGAACCGTAGGCCAGATGAGTTAGCGGGTATCAAGCTCTGGCAAGGACAACGTAAACATCTGAATGATGTTTTTATTACAGTACTGTATGAATTACATAGGTTTGTGTGATGATGTGCAGATGGTATGGATGTAAATGATATACTAACATATGAGGACCAAAAGTGTGAAAGTCTTAAAATGTACACTGGGAAATAAACAGTGTCATGATTTAAAAATAATAATTAAACAATGAAGAAACATTGGTAAAAAATTTTGGCAAAAGTACAAAAGGTCAAATTGTCTTGTTTCCACTGACTCACACAAGATGCTCTATGGATGATTCTCAACTCATGCTGGAAAAACATTGAGTTTTAAACAAACCTGTTGAATCTGTGCCAGCTCAATGTTTGCACTAAAGCAAAAGGGGAAAGATACAAAGTACTTCTGAAATTTACCTAACTTTTTTCCAAACCAATTTCAATCATTGTAATGTTACATGATGGTAATGAAAATCATGTAATAGTAATTACATGAACAGAAACATTTTCACTTGTGTTCCCAGACTTTTGGACCCCAAATGAAACTCTTTAATTACTTAAATAACTTTTTTTTTAAATCATGTTAGAAAATATGAAGAAAATTTAATTCTGGATTATTGGGAATATGCTAATCAGACACATTTTATATGTTTATGTAAGTAAACTATGATTTTTTATTGCTAATGTAATTCTGTCATTTGAATCAATAACATTTTGAAATGTAGCCTAAGCGTCCAAACAGGGTCATTATTTGTCTTTGTATATGCAGACAGGCCTTTGGTGTGGCACACAGCTAGACTCAGTGCAGACAGCAGAAAAACAGGCTTCGTTTAGACACGTCCTATAGCAATAACCGTAAATTACTGCACTCAACGTTGGAACGAATCACGACACTCCCATACTGGCCCGGGGATACCAGTCATTTCTATTGTGTTAGTTTCTCGTGTTCATAAAGAGCATATCTTGGAATGAAATTGCAATTATATTACATTTCTATGTTTGGCAGAAGAGCGGAGACTTGCTCTGTGGCTCGCTGCGTCATAAATCAAACGGCTCTTAATTATGGGAGCTGAATGAGTTGACAGAGGCCTGACGCGGCCTGATCTGTCTTTTCAATACTCGCTGGCGCTTTTATAGCAGCTAATAATGGAAAACTCACTCGAAGTGGGGCGGAGTGATTCGGGTGGCCTAACAAGAGTTGCCGATTACATTGACAGTTCTGACCGCAATCAGTCTTCACCGCTTGGAAGCTTTTAATGCGTTTAACACACCTCCTGGTTTGGAGGCGGTATGCGCGTATTCCCGCATTAAAACTGATTGCGCTGCCAGGAGAAATGAACAGTTTTCTTTGGTCATTAGTGGTTCGGTGTGAAAAATGGTACGGCTCTAGCCCTAGCTCATTCGGAGAGGAAACATTTAGTGCTGCTAGATGCTTATTTAGCTAGCTCTGTGTATCGATGATAAGCTGCGACGCGATCGTGCGTGCGAGGCATGATAAACATCCCTTTGAAAACCTTTCTGTGACAGTGGCAACCCTAATTCCCCGTGATTATAATGGTATCTATTACTTGCTGCTACATGAAAGAGCGGGGTGTGGTCTTTGTTGTGGTGAGCAAGGATCAATTTCGAAGAAATATTACAGTGGAGGTCCCAAAGACAAGCATGTGATTGCCTGAAATCAAGTTAGCTTAGACGCATCACGGCTGGGGCAACAAATCAAACTAATAAGCAATGGGGTAATGATATGCACCTCTGTAATCAGCCAGCGGTCTTCTGTAGCCTTTAATGACAGCCTGGAGGTATAGCGTGCAGTTTTTTAAGACAAGCTGCCATGTTTACTTGATCTCTAAAACATACTTGGGAGCAAGTAAAGGCAAAACCCGACAGAGACCACAAATTGACTCTGGAGGCCAGAGTTTGGATGCCACATTGTTGGTTTGCCACATTGCATGCCAGATTCATGATTTAAAAAAGAACATTTGGACATGTTAGAGTGTGTATAAAGAAATCAATGAAGGTTTAATTCATGTTAATTCATTCAACATCTGGACTGGGCACACTTGTAGATGGAGCATACAGTCAAGTCGTTGCTTGTTGCAGCTCCTTCTGCTTCCTTGAGGTGTGGGTGGACATCTCTGGAAGTTCTCACAGCCAGAGGGGTTGTTTAATTTCTCATTTGCTGTTAATCCATCATCTACTACAAGTCACGCGGCCTGCCGATTGATTCTGTTGCCAGGTACCGTGGTGCAGGGACTCTGGTATAGTGTGAATTTGTGTTTGCGTTTGCACCAGAGAAAACAAACCAAAAAAGACCTGTGTGAGAGAACGTGTGTGAGCTGTGGAAAATTAAGAGACTGATCACACCCGAGAGACCAACCGCTGTAAGCCAGCAGCTTATTCAGATGAAATTGGAAAATATTGATATTGCTGACAAGTTTAATATGCTACTGCGACTGCTAAATATAAGTCTGTAAGATGTACAGTTGATGTGGTTAATTGTTGTGGGTAATTGTGGAAACTGTTTTCTTGTATTGGTTTAATTGCTGTGAGGTATTTAAAGCATTTAAAACTATTGATGTGATGAAGTTACGACACAAAACTAAATTTTCCTGGATATGTAGGAATGACAAATAGATGTACAACATCCGTAATACCACAGTATGTGGACATTTCCATCATTCTCATCTGAGAACACGAGGAGAGCATGAGCTTTTTAAACATTACCATATTAAAGTTACAATCATGGAGAGAGATGTGGCTGGGAAAACAGATGGTCGCGTTTTATGCAGTTGATATTATGCAAACCAGGCCCTGAGGCTTGCCCCTATTTCCCTCTCTTTAATTGGCAGACTTGCGTGTGGTGCCAGACAACACAGGTGGCAAGGTAACACACTTTCCTGTCATCTCCAAAGAAAGAATTATGCATTTATTTATTTCCTCTCACTTGCCCGTAAAACAGGCCGCTGCAATGCTTTACTGCACATAGAGTGCTTGCTTCATCCTGGTTCATTTAGAGAGAGGACAAACCCTTCTTTAATATTAGATAATTAACTGTAAACCTTCACTAATAACTCACTTAGGGTTGACGTTTAACTGATCATTTAAAAACTTAATAACAATATAAAAGTTAATAATGTTATCATAGATTTCAAGAGTAATTAGTTATAATCGGTTATTTGAAAGGCTAAAGTGTTAGGGGTGTGAAGGTAACGCATGTTATGCAATTAGATAACATTTACATTTGCATTTAGTTATTTAGCAGACGCTTTTATCCAAAGCAACTTTCAAATGATGGACCAATCAAAATGTTTCCTTACAAGACAACAAAAGGCATTGTACACAAGCTACAATCACAAGAATGAACAGCATTTAAGTAAACAGCATAATTTAAAAAAATAATAGAAAAATATTTATTACCATATGATGTACAGTGGAAACCCTCTCCCACACCGCATTAATGTAGATGATTAATAAAATACATTTCTTATATTAATTTTGTTGCAATACTGTATCCAAATCATCAATAAAAGTGAAACAATAAAAATATATTTTGGTTTGATAGAAATGTAAGGAAAATTAAATAATCACAAGCTGATAGACACAGATGCAAAACTTGGATTCAGGTCTCAACCAGCCTATTTTTAGCAAATTTGGTACCAAGGTAACCTGGACCACTACACCTAACGTCTGGCACTGAGAAAGAAAGGCAGCGACCCAAACACTTTTAGTTTTCATTCTGCTTGACACTTTGAGTCATTGATTAACCATGATTCCCCTGCAGCGTGCTACGTTATTAACAGCATATCTCAATGGCCCTTTACTCTTCCAAGGTTATTTTTTGAAAAAGGTTCTGGTCAAAGAAAAAACTTTTGTTTTAGACCAGAAGAAGGAAAAATGTGACGGCAAAATGAGCTTTGTTCATCTAAACAAAGAGCCAAGGTTTGAATATTAAACATCTGACGGAAAATGAAAGCCAGGACTTTGGTGTATGTTAAATTATGAGATTTCCTTTTGAAGAATTTCCTTCATATCCTTGCATGATAAAATATGTTCCTCATCACTTGGGTCTGAGTTATATGTTATCAATAGTGTGCTTCCTGTAACTTCTAAAGATACTTCATCAGTCATCTAGAAACTCTGGAAATCATGGGATTAAGTTTTGGCTCAATCCTGTGGAAAGACCCTGAAGCCAGAGCCAAATATACAACACATCTACATTGCAAAATAAAACTTGGGGTTTTCAACACATGAAAATATGAATGTCTACAAAATATTCTAGTAGTTTTTAAGGTAATACAATGCACTACCCTCACAGTGCTTTTTAAAGAAACTTGTAAAGGCACAGTTATATTTTACAAGCCGCACAGTATTCCTCTGGTGAAGACAAAATAATAACCTAAATTATTAGGAAACAACATGCTGAGTCACGTTTGAGCTCCTATGTTCATCCCGCAGCCTCAAAACTTTTCCTGGCAGCAACAACCCAGAACATAAGACATTTTCAGAGATCAAGCATGGGTAGAGGAAACACGGCTGGCAGTTTGGTTTATGTGTGTTAGCAGGGGGTCTGGTGGCTGACGGTAGACGTGAGGGTATCTGAGCGTTCCTCGTTTCAAACACGTTCTCACCTCTCCCAGGCCCTCCGGCAGTAAACACTTTAAATAAATTATGCCTTCTGAGATTCTCATTGGCTGATTATTGCCATTTCCTATGCTAGTTTATTTATTTATATCCTGCTAGAGGTGAGACAATGAGTTCAGTTTCCTGTCTGGAAATGACTTGTAATGAAAGGTGCTTGGCAGCAGATTAAAGTGGTTCATTTAAGCATAAATATGATCAGACTGTCAAATAAGTCGTGTAGACAGTCTTCGATAATAAAGCTGTTGGCATAAAACACAGTGTGGTGGCATTGATAGGCAATTATTTTACTTAAACTAATGTAACTGCTAACCTCAGTATTGATCATTGGCACATAAGTACACTCTTAAAAAATAAAGGTGCGAGGCCAAAGAACCACTATTTTGGTTCCACAAAGAAATATTCACTCAGAGGAACCATTTCTTTCTTACTTTTTCATAGTCTAAAGAACCATTTTTTCATCTAAAAGAATGTTTTGTGCTAAAAATCACATAATGAAGCACCTTTATTTATAATAGTGTAATTTAGGTAAGAAAATCAAGCTAAAAAAGAAACTTAAATTGGCTCGAGATCTAAGGTCCACAGTATCATACAGACCTGTAAGAAACACTTCTGAGAAGATACAGACTTCATGGTAGTGAGTTTTGCACAGGCAAGAACCATATTTTCTCAGCTAGTTTTTACAAAAAGTCAGTTTCTGTGAAAACCCATGAGTAATCTACTCCTTGCATGAGAAAACTGTGCAGGGTAAGTTGGTATTTCTGATGGTTTCCTGGTGAATAACTTGATGACTCATTATGACGACCATCAGGACATTGTGTTTTTGAATCTATTCATGGAATTCGTACATAGCACTCTTCAAAACGTGGCAAACGACTCAGGGCCCTTTATCCTGCATTGATTTCCTCCATTTTCATTAAAAAACTGCCCGCAAAATCCAATTTTGCCTGCTCCTCAAAATGAAATTATAAAATTAAGGCAAACATTAGCACCAGCTTGCAAACCCATTTCCCTCCTTGCCTCAACTTAATTGCTGATGGGCTCCATGCATTACCAGCCATTTAGGCAAAAACAAATTTGGCAATAAACTCAGTGGGAGTGAGAGAACACACGTTACCGTGTACCACAAAAACATCCTTTATCAACCCAAAGGGCATAAAAAGAACTCTAGGACGGGGGAATTAATAACCATCAATTCTTCTGAAAGCTTTCACTCATAACCCTACTGAGGAAACAAGCCCCTGCAGGCATGGTCCATATTAACAACTCTTTTCCCAGAGATGATTTTGTGGTGATGTTTGTTGACTCTTCATAAGAGGCACAACACTCTAGAGAACAAACCACAGGAGCCAGGAAGTGTTGAGACACCTACTAAGCTCACAATTAATCCCATGAGGCGTTGATTCAATCTGTTGCGTTCTCAATACAATATAGCTGGAGAACATTGAAATTATTGTATGTTATGAACACAATGGATGAACATGTTTAAGGCCACCACTAAAGTTCATGTTCCTGGTCATCTTCCCATTAATGACGGCCCTGTAATATGAACCACAGCCTATCGAGCAAGAGTAAGCAAATCGAAGTGTATTCATGTGCACGTAAGACAGTGAATTTTTTAGCCAAACATTTCCTGCCAGCTCATCTCTGTGTCCTGATTTTAATAAACTGGCGAATCTCACACGTTCCCTCGCCAAGAAGATGGATGCAGATGTAGCAGCTTGGCTAGTTCCTCTGCTTTGATTACACTCGGTGTGTGAGGTCTCAGGTCTGTGTGTGCCTGCCGAAAGCAATATGAGAGGAAGTGACAGGGTGTGCAGATGGGCATACATTCAGATGTGTGGACCAGAACATCGCTAATGAGCAAAAGCTCTCAGCAAGCAGTCCAGCGTATGTAATGTTTGAACTCAGCTAGAATATATCTTGTGAATCTTTCACATTTGTGAGTCATAAAAAACATCTAATAAATGATTAAATGTAAATGTCTAATGCTCATGCTAGTGTGAAAACACAACCTGAAATATGGCTTGGCATATAAAAACTTTTGCTTGGCTCATAAATGTTGTGTCCTTTACACAGTAGTTTTAACTAATTTGCTAAAAGGCTAACATTGGTAAATAACCATTTAGCTAGATATTTGCTTGTCACTTGCATTGCTAATGTTTTGTAAAAGCTTCATGTTGGTCTTAAAGGGATAGTTCACCCAAAAATAAAAACTCTTTTATTATTTACTCATCCTTATGTCATGTCAAACCTGTATGACTTTCTTGCTTCAGCAGAACACAGAAGAAGATATTTTGCAAAACGCTGGTTACCGGCACTCATTCAATCTCATAGTATGGACACAAGGTACAATGGAAGTCAATGGGTGCCGGAAACCAGCGTTTTGCAAAATATCTTTTTCTGTGTTCCACAAAAGAAAAAATCATATACAGGGTTTGAATGATATAAGGGTGAAAAAATGGTGTAAAGAAAAAAGTGCAAGTAGTTTTGTTTGTTTTCTTTTTTTAAATAGACCGTAGGCTTTCATTTTTGTCACGGCCATGAATGTGATATACTTGCTATTGCTAGTTTGAAGCTGTTGATGAGGGGCATTTCATTGGACAAAATTTGTGCGTGCAGCATGAGTTATCAATAGCTTTGCTAATTTAATTTATTTAGTGTAATTTTACATGTACTGTATATATCTGCCAACTGGAAACAAGTTTTGTATTCTTGTGCTAACAAAAATGAATTAAAAGCCACAAAAGTTTGAGGATAGTTCAAACTGGCCCATAAACAACAACAAATGTAAAATTCTAAAGGCCAGTGGTTTTCTTGTACCCTGTCTGCATTTGTTGAGGTAGTGTAAAAATTACAGTTATGTTTCCTTTTTTATATTGTAAACAGAAACCGTGTTAACAATCGTGGTGTTTTACATGATCGACTATTTTTTCATTGCGTTGCACCCAAATTGAACGCAACAAAAAAAATTAATTATTTCCCTGAAGTAACTTTGATTCCATGTTGAATATTAAATGCCGTTGAACCGTCCTAACCTTTTCATATCACTGCTGATGACTAACTATCTGTCATATCTATTCAATACTCCTATTTTAATGAATCTCCATTGGAGGATTGTCGTAATTATGTGGTTGTTAGCTCAACTTGCTTCATTGTTCATGCAAGTTTTCAAGTCAATGACCTTATTAAAGGTACCGGCTAATTTAAATAAGACATTAATTACTGTTGAGAAATAGAATTCAATTAAAAAAAATCAGGACAATAAATAATTTTCCCCAGACAAAAATGAATAAAAAGTTTGTCAGGCCTTTCTGCTGTTAAAGTCATAATTGCTTTTAAAATATTCAGAGCATAACACTCAATACGGTCACATAAATGATTTAAGATTAAATAAATTAATACGCGGACGACAGCTCAGCTTTTCCATGCTTAATTTAATTGTTCCACAGTTAAACATAGTCTCATCCTTCCACAAATTAAAGTCTCCGGCGGTGAGTTTTCTTCAGCATTCCAAATAAATAAATAAGGTGAGACAGTGTACAGATACTATGAGGTTGGTTTCAAAGCAAAACACGGCACATGCTGTGTATGCATAATTTGGGCGATAAGGAACCCAGAGAGCTGGATGGATTGAGAGAGAGGCTTAGACGCTGGAAAAACGGTCTGAGCTGCTATTCTCTCTTCCACTGTCTGCCTGCAACCAATCCTGCCCTATTTCTCCCAGTAAGTCTCTGGCACCTACTGTAGTCAGCACACCGCCATCCCAGACAAAAAGAGAGAGACATCGAAGGGGCAGACGGTCCTGTTATCGTCTGCCATCCCTTCCCTCCACCTCCCACAACGCTCCTCCCTCTCTTATTTACTTTCCTCATTGTAGCAGGTCTAAGTGAGAACCGTAATCTTCAACCACCCAGCCAGTCTGTCCCTAACTTCAAAGAGAAAGTCCAGATATGCTTGGGATGGAGCTGGGATATCTGCTAACTTTCTTCCGTCAGCCTCGGGAGATAATCATTTCAATCCTGCCCGGGAGAAACGCTTTAATAATGCTGTAAAGGTGACGTCTGCCGGGCTTATCAGGAGAGACAGATGCATCGAAAGGAGGGTATGGGTGCAGGGTGGTGAAAATAAAGAGAGGGAGGAGAATAAACCGATTGATTCCTTCATTCCTCTTTGAGGGGTGTTTGTGAAATTATAAATGAGGTTTGACAGGAGGAGGAAGGTCGATTATGGCAAGTTGATGAATACACTGACATAAATAGTTTACTTTGACTGGTATACCTAGGTGACTTTTCAGTGACCATAAACATAGTACGAGTGTGACATATTTGCACCTGCGGAAACACTTTGTGCCTTTCATGTTTTGAGATAGATGGACATTGCAATCCCTGTTTTCAAAGGCCTAACAGAAGGCTTTACACATGACCATGTTTCATTCCCTGAGATTTTATATAAAGGTAAAGTTATGAGACTTTTTTATTGCGGGACAGAAGAAGGTGGCAAAGGTGACGATCAAAGGATTTTTCAAACCAGAAAAATTGTACATGCTGGGTACAAACAAGAGTGAATTGATCATAAATGGATACATTGTGTACATCTTAAACGTTAGCATCGCTGTAAAAGCTTATATGTATTTGCAACTGTCAGAAAACAATGATGTTTGATTTGCAGAATCAATATTTCAGAAGTCCAGACAGACACAATTGTTTTCTTCTTTGTGTGGATGTTTTGATTTGTTGGTTAAATCCTAAGTGACAAAAACACAAATGAAAATGTTGTACATCCATCCTCCAGACACAACAGCTGAGAAATAACTATAAGAGACATGTCAAGTAATGACCATTCATGCAAGGAAAACTGAAACGGTTATGCTGTCTGTTGATAATAGTGGGGTGCTGCTTGTTTTTAGAGAAAGGCAGAGAATTTTTTTTTAAACAAGGTGAAACAAAGGACTTTGCAGATGTGTCTGCTAGATTGAAGAGTAAACTAATTTTCTGTTTTGTATGTTTATAAGATGTGATCTAGTGAAAAAAATGACACGGTATAGACTAATGAGCATACAACCCAATAAAGATCCAGGGTAGGTTCGTCTTGCTATAAACCACTGTTAACCAGTCTGCTAACCAACTGAAATCCACTTCCATATACTGTGCACAGACACCCACACATGAAAGAGCCACCCACCATGAAACAAAACCACTGCTGTGTGCTTTCAGACGCAAGGACGAGCTTTCACTACATGCTGTGGAGAAATCACAAGGCCACCTCATAGAAAATAAAAAGTCACGTTTTTCAATGTTTTTGTGTATCTATATGTATGCAATGTCCAACTTAATGTTTAAACCCCAGTAGTAAAGGAGGGATCAGGCTATGAATGTAAATATGAATGTATATGCAGGCCTAACTTCAAATAGGTTCACTTTTCTAAAGCATGCTGATTTGTCAAGTTCCTGTTCCTTAAGCGGGAGAGCTTTATACATGTAATGAATTCAGAGATTCACATTAAATATTGAAATGAGCATTTCACAGATGATGAAGTGTGAAACAAATATTGAATCCTGGAATCATATCACTGCCGGTGCCAGTTTCTGTATAGTATGAACATTTGAGCAATGATTCAATGCAGACTGATTTTTTTGTTTGTTTGTTACAGAGTCACATTATATGTTGTCTACAAGATCTGTGACATCCAAAACAAGAGAAAAATTCCTTACACCCCTATTAAAATAACCATGGTTTTATCATAGTAAAATTGTAGTAACCATGGCTTTTTGGTGGATTGATCACCATTTGTATTACAATAGTTTTATTTTAAATTCCATGGTTAAACTGTGGTTATTTTGGTGCGAGCATAGTAAATTTGTGGTAATAATATAACACAATATACTGTACATGTATACTGTACTGTACATTACTGTACTGTACAACAACTAATGTTAAATGTTAAAATGTTAAAAGGAGTAATATCCTTTTAACTTGTGACCATGTTTAACTAGTTGTAAACATAGATTATTCCATTTCTGTGTCCTAGTTGGAGTGAATCTGTCCTGTAGGTTAATAATAGAAGACTGTCTGCAAGATTTAAAATATAATATATAAATGTAGAGCGAAGTAAAGGGGTCACTTGTTTGTTGAGATGAGCTTTCCAGGATATGATGTCACACAGCCTGTGTCCTCTCATGAATTCTCACTATGAGATGTGAGGTAGAGCTTTGTTTTATACAAAACCATTTCTTTAGATCAGCATTGAGTTTTTTTGAGAGACTTGAGACATACACATAGCTGGGATAAACTTGAATTTCTTATTCTCTCACAATCAGATTGCACTAAAAGTACGGGGCTGAAGATCACCTCCTCTTTCAGTCAGGATTGAAGATGGTTATTTGTCAAAGAATACGGGGGCTGATGAAAATTGATGTTTATTGAAAATGATTTCTCTCTCAACACAAGACTCCTGATGATTAGTTTTATGTTGTTGCTAGCTCCAGGAATCATTTTTTTTAAGAAATGGATTTCTATATGCCTCTGCGAAATTTGTGTGAAAACTCCCATGAATTATCATTTTGAAAGCTCTCAGTTTAGAGCTAATCTCTCTCTTTTACTTCTCAGAGGGATACAGCAGTCAGCATACTAAGGATGGAGGATAATGCTCAGCTAGCCTCCGTTAAGCCGCTCGTGATTTTTTGTCTGGGTAGAGTCCAGCTCAGCAGAGGTGTCACAATTTCACATCGTTCCAGCCATTCCTTAACCCCTCGTTCTCCTTAACCCCTTACTTTACCTGTTTCCCGGGTGATGCTGCGGTCACCGCTCTCGCTCGCACCCAAGAGCGCATCGCTTCCCATCCCGATCCGCCCAACTTTCTAATCCCCCAAATCCTGTGGTGAAATGAAACCGGAAAAACCACCACTCAGCCATCTTTCCTAACAAATCCTTCTCCACTCTTGCTCTTCTTTGCAGCCCCTGGCCGGCTGTGGAGGAGATCCTAATGGAGAAAGTCTGAGTGACAGCGATGCTTTTCACAACTTCATATTTATCCTCCAACTATGAAGGCGACGTGCCTGCGGTGTGCTGAAAAAACACGTCTGTCGCCTCCCCGTGGGTCCCCAGGCCACGTAATTACATTTCACAGGCATGTGAGCAGCTTTCTGTTGACGCCGTCAATCACATTTTGACGGAATCGTCAAGAGGACAAATCAAAGCTAAGGGAGGCCTGCGTCCTTGAGTTTAGATACAGGTTATGAGTATACAGGTTTGAGCGCAGTTACTGAAAAATGGCATAATACGTTTAAACTAGAATACATTTACAATTGTGAGAAATCCTTGTGATCTAGGTTAAAAATTAAAGTTCTTGTAAGTATTTTTTATGGAAAGGCATGCACAAAAAGTTTCTGTTACCTGACAGATTTTACAGGAATAGTACTTTAATAACAGGACCAGAAATTGTAAACTACAAAAAAGATTCTTTGTTTGTTAGAAATCTTTAATGTATTTTTCACTACATGGCCACACTGTGTTCTTGATGACACTATTATAACAATAGGGAATCGTTAAATTAAATTATTTCAAAAGGAAAAAAATAATAATAATGCTATCAGTCAAATTTAGCTTATTAAATTGAACTTATTCTATGTTTTCTCCTTTGGCCAAAAAATCACACTCAGTATTACCACAATATCAATAATTATGATTATTAACATCACAGTTATTGTTGATACCAATATTTTGTGACACCCGAAGTCTGAATCTCTCCAGATAACTAACATTACTTACAGCATCTTCAGTTCGCTAAAAACTCATTTAACCTCTGAAATGTGATGTATTTCTAAATTAAACACAATTTAAAATTGGTCTAGGCTAAGGTGCAACTGGAAGTAATTAAATCAAAAGTAGTTTCTAAATGACAGGTGATTGCAAGGGAAGTGTTAAAATGTAACAGGACTTGGTGATGTCAGCCAAAATGAAATCTTGTTTTAGAGGCAGAAGAAATTTGATAAACAATACAATTTGATAAAGAAATTACAAAAATAAGCATTTTTTGCACTGATAAACAATGTCCACTTGCTTTAATTTTCAATAGTAGATGCTCAAGGTCAAATCAGTCTTTCTCTTCTGTAAACTCTCATATCACTCAATAATCTCAACACTCAATAAAACAACTGGATTCCTCAGGTGAAAAACCAGTCTTGACACCAAACCGCTCACACTGATTGGTTCGGTGGAAAGCTGTCACCTGTCCAATCAAATTCCAAGAGCCAACTTGACAGCATCATATATTTCTATTAGGCTGTGCAGTTCAAACACATCTAAGGTTCAAACAATCTGCATCTCAACCTAAAAACCACAAAGATTGTGTTGCAGGTCTCTGTAATATGTGCACAGTATTAAATTGCATGCATCAGTAATCCTCCTCCCAGAGCTTCTCCTGGGACTGTCCTTTGCATGTTATGCAGACAGCAGACTTGTACAGTAGTTGCGGGGCTGCAGAATATGTTTGGAATATCAATGCAAGGTGTGAGGGTTGTGAGCATGTCACATTTTCTCAGATGGTGTGCAGTATTCGTAATATTGTGTCGATTCCCAAATTGATTTATAGGAGATCAGGTGTGTGAATAAGAATACTCAAAATTGTGATGTCACTGTATCCTGTCGAGTGAAACCAGTGATACAGTCTCCACATACAATGTATGTTGCATGTCTAATCTTTAAAATGTGATCCGTGTTATTGGTTTGGATATGCTTTTTACACAAATAACTGAATAGCTCACTGTATACACACATGTAAAAAAAAACATACCCGTACCAGTGTTTTCCATTTCATTTCCTGTCTCCGCTGTGTGTTCGTATGCGTATTGATGTAAAGAACTAAGTATTTCACGCAGGCGGCTTTTTTGGCTGCAGGATTGATACCGTGAAATTGCATGCACTAGTGAGAATAAGTGCACACTTAGAAGGTGCCAAAAACAAAGGCAAAAGAGAGAGGGTGGGGCTGGGCCTTGAGATCCACGGCCAATGAGGTGTAACTGGGTCCTGACACGCCACCCAACCAGTGCAAGAAAATACTAACAATACAGTATTTCAGCATATGTAATAAAGCATCCAATAGTCTCAGCAATTTTAAAATAAAATAAAGAATTCAACAAAAAGCAATTTTATAGTTACAGTTGTGGCATCTCATGTTGTAAGCAGTTCTCTGTTGTGAATGGTGCTTTTAAATGTATCATAAACACAAGTAATGTCATGATATATCTTGGTGGCTGTAAAGTGGCTTAGATATTGTTTTTTCCACAGAATGTAGCAGATAAAAAGGAATAAATAAAACATAATATTCAAGTTTTGCATTGTTATGTAAACTAACGCTAATGCGATTAAAGTATGACTGCAAGTGTCAAAATACATTTTGACGCTGGTCTGATTAAATCTTATTTTTTTGGAAAAAATAATGCCAAACAGAAAGGAGTGTACTTTAAAAACTAATACATTTGAAGAAAATAATTGATAGATCTGATTCCCATCCTAAAGTGGATTAAATTATTAGTAGGAAAAATTATTTTTCCTCATTTTAGCCATAGTTTTATTAAGGGGGTCAGGCTCTTTCCCAGTACGTTCCCTCCGCCTAACCGACATGATTAAGCTGAAGTAACCCAGTGTCATTTAATGAATTGTCACGTAGTAACATGATGTTATATAAAAGCAAATCCAAAAGCCACTGGCTGTCACCTTTCAAAGTGCCATAGCTATCTATACTTTCCTTCTTTTGTTTAAAAGGAAACAGTTTTCCCTCTTTGAGTTTGAACCTTCCAGCCTGCTAGCGGCTGCTAAAACACAGAGGACACTGAAACTCTTTATCACTATCTTTATTTCAATATTAGTCTTCAGATGAGGGAGCAGATGGGTGCGATTTCCTAATTGGATTTATGTAAGTCTAATCAAAATTAAATCACTTAGTGATATGCCGCATGCACGACCTTCATGTCAGCTTTGTTATATCTGCAGTGCTAACTGATAAGTAGAGCTAATACTTTTTTCTTCATTTGCCCTCGAGTAAGAGCTAGTTCTAGAAAGAAATTGTGAGTCATTTGGATTATGCTTATTTTTGGATTGGGACACTTGTTGAACAGTAAAGTGGAAAGTATTGCTTGATTAACATTGCTGTACTGTATTGCATTTGGCAGATGTTTTTATCCAAAGTGACTTTATTTAACTATATATTTTTGCTATGTGTGCTTCCTGCGGACTGAACCCATGACCTTTGCATGGCTAATGCAGCTACAGGAATGCTGTATATTGTGTACTCATTTTGTATTAAGATCCAATAGGCATATCATGTTATTTATATAAATAAGTATAAATTGTGTCAGTCCACTTATGGCACTATATGGTATGTATAGAGATAAACTGTATACTGTCCAACAATCAAAATAATGAGTTTGACACTCTTAATATCTGCTTTCATGCTTGGAATGCAGGCTAAATTGTTAAAGCAGATATAAAAAGCCTGAAATGACACACAATTATTTTCTCGTTAACACTCTCCTGTCTCCCGAGGCAATCATCTTTCATTTTCATGCCAGAAAAAAACACAGCAAACACGGTTGTTGTCTCAGGCGGCAACCTGAAATAGATGCATTTCAGATATGAATAATAGTCAGTTGAAATATATTTCCTTTTATCAGAACCTGTCATTATATTCTCTTCCACAGCGAAGATGATGATAGTGTACTTTGACACTGCTGATGAAGTCCCTGAGAGATTTATGATTTATATTGTGCAATTATATTATGTTGCGGGCATTTTCCTCTTTCAAAAAATCATCGCTTTGACATTGTAGGAGTATGTTAATAATAATAAAAAATAAACATGTACTCATATGGGGTAAACAAATGATATATACAATCTAAGTGCATTTATGCCTGTTCTGCATTTCTTTGCCAACAGTAGAAGTTTATTTTCTGTGTTTATGTAGCTAGTGCCTTGAACAGCATTATTGATTGTGCGTCTGAAAAGAAAAACAGGTAAACTCCATTTGTCACTCAGTGATGGCTGGTAAAGCATCTATTTATTGATTCTGGAAGAACAATAAGATTGGAGACTATTGCAATGAACAGTCTGCCTGCATATTGCCGGAAACGCTGGCCTGTATGATGGCTTGACAGTTTAATCGACAGATTATTCCAGAGAAGTTGTTTTAAGGCAGCGTGGTCAATCCTCACGACGCCGACGGTCGAAGCATAATGGGTCAAGATGTGGGATAAGGATTAAATTACATGCTGGCGACATCGTGGCCTTCATAACGGCTGTCATAATTCATCTCGTGCCCATTATAACCATCAGATTGCTAACTTGTGAGATTTACGGATAGATTTATAGAGCTAGTAAGCATTATTGATTATGACTGGCAAGCAATATTGAATGGATCAAATGTAGCATAAAAGCTCAAAATGAATATTTATCTGTAGATTGTTATAAGAGCCTTTAATCAATAAGTGTGCCAAAAACTGATGCCCTTTCAAAATGCAATCTCCAAGATGATCTAATTCTGAATGATTGAAATTAGATTTGTTTCAACACACATTAGTATACCCATGATGCACTGCAAAGAGCAGCATGTGCCAATCATCCGTCTCCCCATCAGCCCAGTGTTCAGCCTCCGGCGGCTGAGATAGGGGACCGGTGCTGTGAGGTCACCGCCATCATGTTTTCATTCCTTTTTCCACCATCTCTGGTACCGGGACTCCCCTGCTCCTTATTTCCCATTATAAGCGATCTCATTCTCGCAAGAGCTCCGGCTTTTTCATCCACACGCTCTCGTTCCATCACACGCGGGTCAGGCCACAGGTCCCATATAACGAAACAGCGGCGCTTCAAGAGCCTTCATCTGTGTGCGGTGTGATGTTATTGTGCGGAGCCGTGTTCTCCCTGAGGAAAAGTTGCATGGTTCACTTTAGACACCATATTGTGTCATACTGTGGAGAGGAGAAAAGGTCAACCTCTCAGACACGCACAACTTTCTTGTAAGCGAATGGAAATCCATTGTTTTTCTGTATATCATTTTGGTTACATGTTAGTGTCGTGCCTTTTATACTGTGATGTTGCAATTTTCCTATTAGCATTCTCGAAGGGATTTCTTAGCTCATCTGTTGCTGGTAATGCCATGGGTTTGATTTCTGAAATTTTGACCTTGAATGCACTTTTGGTAAAAGTATTTGCAAAAACAGTCCAGTGATTACATTTTGAAATGCTTGCAGTGTTTTATGTGTAAATACTTTATCCTGTTAAAAATCTTAGAAATCAACCATTTTAGTGGCTTATTTATAGTTGCATATGCAACTAAAATGTAGTTTAACATAAACATGATTAAAACACTTCCATTTGAAGATGCTAATCAAAATGTAACAAAGGAGGCTTAAAATCATCACTGTGCTCTATGCATGTGCCAAAAACAACCATATTTATTTAACAAAGATTTTCCCATTGCTTGTGATTTGTGGGAGAAGAGTTCATTTTTGACGCAAGGACAAACATAAATTTTCTGAGTAGCACATTCCTGAGCGAAGCTTTCTCCTCCCTGTTCTACATCAGTGAACAAGTCCTCCTGAAACCTACACTACAGCAGATCTTTAAGAAGGTTTGAAGGATTAATTCAACACCAGACAGATCATAGACAGCAACAAGAAGGAAAGTGTCTCTTTCGTTAGATTAATTGCTCAGTCATTCAAGGGCCAGTCAGATTATCGGCTTTTCCAGCATGTAGATTTTCTTCGGAGAAGGTGTAGTTGATCTTTTCATTCCCTCGCTCTGTGCCTTTAGATGTTCCTTCATGTAAGCTTGCCTGCATACGTATAAATACCTCAGCTTCAACACCAGAAAGACAGTGATATTTGCAAAATAAATATCATAAGAAATAATTTAAGTGTCAAAATTATAATGAAACAGTTTAAGGTGACAAATAATAAACAGCCAGCTAAGATTACGTGCATTTCAACAATGACAGAAGAAAAATTGGACTGGATTGTAATAAACATTGCATTGTAAAAAACAATATGCATTGCTTTGATATCTTTCATATTTACCTGAATTAAGAACTACATAGTACGTGTTATGAATCTCAAATGCTATTTTAATATCGCTCTGTTTACAATGTCAACAGATTTTAATTAAAGAGAAGAATGTAATTACTGCTTGCATGGAAAATAAATAATTGTGTGCAATATTCTGTTGATCAACTTTATTTTTGATAAGATGTGAGAAACACGAATTCCCTGAATGTGAGTGGAATGTTATTACGAGAACAAAACATTCGGCAGATTTTGCATTCATTGGTTTGTTTAGCTTAGTTCAAAGAAATCATTTCCATTTCAAAAGCGTCTGAAATGTGCATTTCACCATGTAAAACAAAACAAAGCGGAGAAATAAACACTTTACGTCATTTCAGCACATTAAAGACAGCCATAGGTTAAAATTAGGAAATGGGCTACATAAAAAGCAAAGGCTGTTTATAAAAAATAAATAAATAAAATTAAAAATGAAATGTAAACTTTGGACAAAACAGTGTCAGTTCAGATTAGTCTCTTCATGTGTGTGGGCTTTTACAAGACACTGCGGTTAGGAATACTTTTGGAGTGTGATATTGGTTAGGGAGAGTCAAACACCGCAGAGATTTTAAGGACAAAGAGAACCGTTATTTAGAAATCCAAATTCATTTAGTTGAATTTAGTTTCTTTGTTTGTTTTGATGGCTCTTGATTGGGTCATACTTTAACTCCAGCTGGACTTGTGCTAAACAGAAAAATCTTTATTGGGTCAAAATTGTATCATGACTTTTAAGGGCATCAGTAATTAGACATCCTGACAAACAAAGACATGGGCTTTTATGAAAAACCCCAAAGGGGAATTTTTCTGTTAGCCAATAGCCAGCGCCAAACAAGCTGTATGCCTGACAAAACAGGTCAAACAAAAACCCTCGTTTGGCTCCGTCCATTGTAGCTCTGAAATAAATTCACTGTAGGCTATTTGGAAACTATATCATATCTACATTTGGGTCCAAGCCTCAATCAAACTGATAGCTTTGCTTTTATCCAGACACATGTTTGGGCTTGAAAGGTAAATTACAACCTTTAGTTTATAAACTAATAGTTTTAATACAACTAACTGAATATAACTCCCTTACATACACAGTGACTCCTAAAAAGTTTCATGAGCCTTTGTGATTTTTGGTAGATATATTTAGTCAACTGCCTATAAGTTTACACAGGTGTCTTAGCACAGTAACCACAGGTGTAGTTCATTATTTCAGGTATGGACATGTTCCATTTGGTAACCAGAAAGTATTAAACTTCATAAATTTTAAACTGTTGTTTTATCATTTAAAACATTATAGGGCTTCCCTTATATGCAAAGTTTATAGTTCCATAGAGAGTGCACATACTGATAAAATGTATAGCTTAAATACACAATCAGTCACTGTGAATAAAAATATCTGCCAAATGCATAAATGTAGGTGCATTTTACAAAATAACAATAATAAAAATAATAAAATAAATAAATAATTAAAATAATAATATTCATGTATTACAAGTTTGGCTCCCAAATACTCATAATACATAATGTATTATGTAAATAAATAATTTGGATCTATAAATGGACCAAAATACCTACAGACACTTGCTTTAAAAAAAAAAAGTATATGAAAACGTAACCAAAATCAAGATCCCCAGGACTGGTGTATAGTGTCAAAGTGGATACATAGATACAGTGTGTTTTTACATTTACATTTCGCGTTGTTTTTATCCAAAGTGCATTGCTAGTTATAAACCCAATGGCTTTCCATACAGTTACATGCACATAGAACAAGCATTTGTGGACCACTTGGATCCATCAGGCCCATTTCTGGCTCTGATCTACTGGACTCTCTGAGATGTACACTGTATGTCTGGAAAGAACCGATATATAAGTAGGCCAGGAGTGAGGCTAAACGCAGCGGTTAACGTTATTGAAATTTTTGCTACAATTTCACAGTGCATTTGGCAGTGGACAGAAAGAAAACCAGCCCCAATGCTTATCTATCTGATGCAGCCCACATGTGTGCAGTCTTTCTCTCTCTGTGGACCTTCTGGCAGTCTTCACACCCCTTTTTAAGGATCATTGAGTGTGACCCGTTTTTCTCGCCCTCACACGACACACACAAATTTACCAACACCAGAATCCTGAAAATATTTGCAATTGGGTAGACAATGGGTGGAGATGGATAGACACAAGTACCCACAATTTGTTTGCAGAATATTTGTGAATGAAATGAATTCTCCTGCACGACTGGGACCAATTCTGCCCTTGAAGTCCTCAGGTTGCTTAAACCAAACCAGGTGACTCACGAGTGGTCTTTTAAACTCTATAGGACTCAAAGAGAGGGGGCGGAGTGGTGAGGAAAAGCACAGAGAAAGTGCAGAGAGAACATATGGGTCATTAGCCTGTAGTTGTATCGCTCAGACGCATCTGCTTTTCATATCAATACACTTGCACCACGACTAGCGCAGACTCTGAGGGACCTAAGGTTAAGACCACAAAATATTCACGTGAAATCAAATCCTTATATTGACAGCACTGGACTGCTATTGATTACAGAGACCACAAAGGTTTATGGGATGTTATGGGACCGGTGTGGAAAGGCGATTTAGACTCTCCACATAAACACTACACTGTGAAAAATGACAGAGCATCTCGGAGCTACGGACACTTTTACGGCCCCCGTCGGGTCATCCGCGTCTGACTGCACGCTCCGTTTAAATATAGGAATCAAGTGCACGCGTGGGATATTGCGACATGTGCAGAGAATACTGTAGAACAATTTAAATGAAAGGCCATATAAACATGACAACACGTAGATTTGTGTTGCTTATATACTGTTACTTTGAGATTTTGTGGAACAGTGGGATATAATTTCATATTAAAGTATTAATGTTATATGAATGTCCAATGAATCACAATGACATGTGGGATTGAGAAAGTGTTTTTTAATCTTTAGAAGTTGTTTTGTGTCCACTTCAGATAAAAGTAAATATAATATTTGTTGTTGCATTTCTTTTAAATAAGGTTTGCAATTGTGACAACCCTGTTACCAAAATTTTGAATGTGTAAATACGGATTAAATCCTAATTTGCATTTTTGTTTTGCAATTGACATAAGCATTAAACATAAATACATAACATCTTGTTAAAAAAAATAAAACGATCAAATATAAATGTGCCAAAATGGGTAACAGGGTGAAAACCAACAGGGTTGAATGCAACTGTTAGCTTTCTTTTCTTAGCTTTACGAATGCATTTATCACTACAATCTGTGTGAATGTTAAGAAAATAGTAGATTGTTTACTTCCTGCCTTGCTGTAGAAAGAATCCAAACAATGTTACTTCTTGCGTGCCAATTTTGAGAAAGGCTTTGTTGTTTTAATATTAGCAAAAGTAACAGGGTTGTGTGGTGAACAGCTAAATATAAATTCTGGTAATGAAAAAAATGATTTTAAGGGGATAGTTCAACAAAAAATATAAATAGATTCATCGTTTACTCACCTTCATGTCATTCCAAACGTCTATGACTCTTTTGCAGAACACAAACAAAATATTTTTGAACAACATTGGACCCCATTGACTTTGTGGACACTCAACCACAGAGACATTTCTCAAAATATCTTATTTTGCGTTAATCTTTAAAATAGAGTCATACACAGGTTTTCTGTGACATGAGAGTGAACAAATATCAGCAAGATTTTTATTTTTGGAGTGAACTATCTTTTTAATACAGTTCAAATCATTATGAAAAACGTGTCTGGATCCCAAATGAGCAGCAGTGATGTACACAACAGGTTGAACAGGCTCATTCAGCGTTTGCAGTTGAGCTCAGGGCTGATGTGGGTGGATGTGTTTGGTGTTAATGTTCTCTCTGCACCTGAAACCCACGTAGAGTAACCCTGCTAGGCTGGGACAGGTTATGTTCTCCCCTCCTGTGTGTTTCGATAAATGTTATGTCTTGGTTCCCTGCTGGTTTCTTTCAAGTTTTCTTTGACACATCTCCTCGTGCGTGTGTATCTCTTTGCTCTCTCACACACACCTTTTTTCAGGCTCAAACAGATGGATATTTTCAGTGTAGGCCTCTCCTTCAGCTCTTGGCAGTTTCTACGAGAAACAGGATGAGAGACAACATTCCTAATGCTTTGGGCCTGACCTGAACTTCATAAATTTCACCGTTGTCTATATCACCATCAAAGTCATTACACTTCCCATTAAAGCACTTGCCAGCTGTGTCATAACCAGCATTAAAGTGATATATGGGATCAGAAATAGATTACAGCAGGGAGGGGGGTTGCATATTTCTTCCTCTTTCTTTTTGACTCTTCCGCCCCTGAAATGTGCTCGCCATACCAGAACAAAGGTTAAGATTTACTCCACAGTATTAAGTGCTTTTTAACTTCTTTACTATTGTTCCTGAACATTAATACTTAAAGATGCCAAGTAGATCATCAGTAAGACAATAAATCAACCTTTTTAATCATGCATTGCAAATTGTAAACTTTACCCTGAAGATTTCGAGACACAGAAGAATTTTACTTAAAATCCACTTAATCTCCGCAGATTTGGACATGTTGAACATTTCAGTGTATTTAGGTCAATGATGTTCATGGTACATGGATTCATAGAAAATATCATTGATCATCAAATATGAATTTGACTGATTTTAATAGCTTGACTTTAACATGTATTATTAGTTCTCAAAAAAGCAGCAAGTGTGGGCATAAACAATGTAAAGAAAATAAATATTTTAATAAATACATTAAAATGAATTAATTATAATATAATATAATATAATATATATATATATATAGCATATATATAGAATTTATGCTGTCAAATGGTATAACCTCAAAAAAACATTTAACATAATTAATAGATGCGTGTAAGCACTTGATATTTTTTACAGTTGTAAAATTAAAACTTTTGTTGAAAGTTTTTTAAAGTTTAAAGAAAGTATTGAATACAAAATCAATTAATACAAAAATCATGCATTTCAAGCAACATGCATTTTAAACTATGTTTAATAAGGTATCATTGGCTTAATCTATACAATAGCACAATAAAGACAAACACTATATGTTACTGTAAACACAATGGAGAAATTGTTTATTGAATATAGATTTGATATGTACATAGAAGCTTTGTGTACATTTTGACACATTAGGTAAAAACTTTGTGTAAAAACTATATGCACTGTGCATACAGGAGCTATCACAACACCATTGTACCTATCACGTACATAAACAACAAAGATCATACAAATACATTAAAATGTGCAGATTAGCAGATTCTTTAGGATTAAAACAAACGCTGTATCATAAGAAAAGAAATCAAAAGGAACAATAATTTCATTGTAAAAATATGTGCATTTGTATGACATGTCATCTTTAACATATAAAAACATCCCTCTTCATACACAGGCACTTTCCATCAAATATATCTTACGTATACCATGTAATATAAAATAGATAAGCAGCCAGCACCACACACATTAAAAAGGTTTTGGAAATCTGATTTCCACCTTTTCTTTTCATAAAATCAATACTAGAGCTCATTGTGTCGTACCACAGAACCAATAAGGGTCTAGAAAGAAAGTACCAAATCCTCTGAGAGCAGGAAGCTAACCCTCATTGCTTGGTGTACAGCCACATACTGAATGTTTCCACAATAAATGGATGTGAGACAGAGAGAGATGCCAGGAGGACTTGTGTTCCAAACTCACTTTAAGAGACTTAAAGGAAAGTACATCGGTCAATGGGCTTGGCTTTTCTTTTTGTGAGAGCTTATTGCACTTTTTCAGCTTTCGCTCTTGAAAACGTGGCCAAGTGTTTTATGTTTCTGCCAAGATACAGTTTACAGACAAGAGGGACTCATGTTACAGGCACCGGTGATACACACTCTCTCATGCGGCACACACACACACACACACACACTGTACAAACAGATATCAAAAAGTCACATTTGTTAGATTTTTGAATGAGTAGATAAAAGAGCTGAATTTAAAGGAACAGTACACCCAAAAATGAAATTTCAAAACATTAAAAGACGGCATTACTGTTTTTTTAACCTCAAAAGGATATGCTTTGAAGTTATCTTTAAATCTCTGAAAATAGACTCTTATTTATGCTGCCAAGATCTGAAATAAAAAAACAATAAAAGCAGTCCAGACATAGTCCAGTTTAACTGGCATGCTTCTTAAAACTCATTCATTGATTAAACCGTTTGATTATGAGACACGCCATGAGATGTAAAGATGTAAAGTTTGTATGTACTATTGAGAAATACTGAAGAAAATCATGCTTTACATTTTGTTTTCTGTCACACAAAGCTTAGACTTCATCTCGAAAGAACCTGATCGCTCTCCACAGTCACTGCATGGAGAAGAGTTGTGTGATTATTAGCTTTCTTCTTCCTTAAGATCAAAAAGAATGGAATGAGCAGATGTTGACAAATGTTAAATGATTGGGTGAACTGTTCCTTTAAACAGGTTTCGGTTGTATCCGTGGCTACTGCTGCACGAGCTGTAACCTGAGCTTTGATGTCTTATTGAGGAACATGTGTGCGAGCAACTGCCCATTTACCTGCAGGATTAATGTCAAAGTAAAACAGATCTGGCTTCTGACTTAGCCAATGAAACCGAAGACAGTGTGTACAAAAGCAAAGGTCAGAGAGTCACATCCATGCTTATTGCATCCAACGGCAATATGCACACACACACACACACACACTATACGGTATACTCCAATGCATTTTACACACTGTCAGGAAGTCACATAAGTACATGAGATGCTAAATTGACCTCAGATACTTTAATACTCACTAATCAGTGCATGTTGTTCAGACAGAAAAAGGAAGATTTGCAGCAATGTTATACTCTTTAGGAAGTCGAGCTTAAATTTGTAAGTCCAGTCAACTGGCTTTACAACTCATTTCAACTGTTTTCACAGTATTTTAACTCTTAGTAAAAAGTTGAAGTTGTTTAACTTAATTTGATGAGTTTTAATGACTTGAAATAAGTTGAAACAATGTAAAAGTTGACTGGACTTGATGCGACGAATGAATTTGTTTTCAATGTAGGAATGACTTGTTTACCGTTTTTGCTGCACATTTAACTGGTTAGTATTTTAACAAATATAAAAATTAGAAAATTTCTCTTAATCACCACAAATTGTTTTTAATTTCTGGACTGATAGAAATGAATAGATCACCATTAGGCAGCATGAGATCAGAAGGTTACCAGCTTATTAGTTGATGGAACCACACACACACAGACCACACATTAGTGGAAAATGCTTTAAGAAAAAGCTGGGGTGGGTAGGGTATGGGTGGTGTCACGTGAAGTGCAAGTGAGATGTGTGATGGGTTAAAGAGGTTTCATCGGCAGAAACCTGCAGGGTTGTGAGGTCATGGCTTAGCTGAGTATAGCTAGACACTGCTTGACACTACGATTTGCCTTCTCGACAGTTACGCGAGGGTCTTTATTCTAAGAATCGTATTTTTCTGTATGATTTAAAATTACATATACAATACATATCGTATAGATTTTTACCTTAAATTTTCATTACTGTACTGCGAACACAATAATGATACATTATATCATTTAGGTGGCAAAGTATTTATACACCCTGGTAGTATTATTAATGTTAATCTTAAAAAATATCATTGCAGTCATTTTAACTGCAAAACTTTTGAGAAGCTAAGGGTTAAAGTAATGTTAATTACAATTACAAAAATAAAATATCATTGTTTTAAAAATTCAGGTCGATTAGGACACTGCAACATTTATCTGAACCCATATATAAGTTGCATGAGATTCATCTTACATGCTCTTAGCACGCACACTTGACAGAAAACATGATATGTAGGTCACAATACTGTGGGAACAGTCATGTATTAAAGCCTCGGGCGGGCTGTCACGTGATTGTCAAGCCAAGGCCCCACCAAGTGTCATAACGACAATATATTCAATACAAACACGTACACTTGTCAAAGGTAAGGATCAGAGATGAATGGCAGACAAAGATCTTCAGTGTATACAAATTTCAATTCATACAAACGTAAAAAACAAGAACGAGGGTTTTAAAAAAATGCTAACCAATTACCCAGAATCCTCCAGATCTATAGGTCTGTATGGCTGTCTCTCTCCACATCATTATTGCTCAAGATACAGTTTTCTCGTTTGGATCTCTCATCTCAGGAGTAGAAAGGACGACCTTTCTCAGGGGTCTGTATACGGTTAAGCCGGGCGAGCTGAGTGGGCGACGGTGGTACATCTTGTCGGTACGGTCCTTTGGGTGTGCTAGGAGCAGAAGTTTGGTTTAGAGGCAGGGTCGGCGTCTCCTGCATATTGGGGAGCTTTGTTTTAGCCTCCTGCTCCTTTCGTCTCTGCTCCTGTCTCAAGAGCTCTTGGGTCTCCAGGAGTACACGGGCGTTCATGCCCGTGGTGACGGCGCCCAGGTAGCCATTGGTATTGCGGGATCCCTGGTAACTGGAGTAGCGCGGGTTCTCTTTGGCGGTCTGAAATACCTCGCCAGCAGGGTAGACTTTATCCCACGAGTCTTGAGATACTGTGCTGGGGTTTTTACGCGGTTTCCTGTGTGGAACAGAGAGACGGGTCAATCGCAGGATATATTAAAGAAATAATAATCAGATGACAAAGCTAGATATAATCATTTGTAATAAAATCTCATATATGCTTTTAGGTATATTTCTATTCATTTCATTTGTTAATAAATTATATTCAAGGTCAATTTGACTCGCAATACCTGGATGAGCCTGTGTTATTAGTTTTCAGGGAATAACATACTTTGGGGTGTCACTACTGACCAATCAGAGTGAAGTATACCAGAGCACTGAGTAGTAAAACAGGCAACTACAACCATAACAACTTGGGGTTGCTACAACCTGGCAACCACTCAGACCTCTATTAGATGAGCTAAAATCCACTCACAACACTTAAACAAAACAGTCTTCCTCTTGATGCATTCAGCTTCTCTTTTTGAGCTCCACTAATACTTAACATCAAGACTGGAAATGACAGGTTCCTTTAATGTCTGCCCATGTCGGACAATCAACTTGACAAACCGTTTGGGTTAGAACCTCTAGAAATGGGGGAACAATATCCGACTAGCAGTCATTGTGAGGGATGCCCATTTGAACCGTGTCCATTCTGCACCGTTATTAGGATCCATTAAGTTGGAATCTGGAGTATGTAACATGCCACATCCCTGTGGCTCACACCTCAGTGGCCTTGCACGCTTAAAAGCTCACATGATAAAGTGTGTGTGATCTTGTGGAGATTTCACACACACAGAGAGAGCAGGTATGCAGGAGGGCTTTCAAAGACACATGCATCAGTGTCCTGAAATTATTAAAAATTCAGTGTTGAAACAGTTGTGATGCATAGACTGTGCTTTGAAGAAAGAAATAATAATATTTTAATGTATTCATCATTTCGTAACATTTGCTGGAGAAAAGGTGAGCGGTTATCACAATGCTTGTTTGTTACGGGTGGTTGCCAGGGCGCTGCTTTATGGTCGCTAAGGCGGTTGCTCATTTGTGTCTGTTGCACAAACGACATGAGACAAGTTATATAACAAGCTGGAATACTTCGGGGAAATGATCTGGAACAAATGCTTAATGCTAAGCAATTATAATAGTGATTCTCGTCTTGGCAAGCAGCACTAAAAATAGTCTAGCTTAGTGTTTGAACTGTCGTATTTTGTCTCTAGCCAAATATAAAGGTTAAAATCAGTAGGGTTTGGAAATGAATACATATTACATTCAAGTCTATGTAAGGTGTAAAATTTATAGTCAAAGGCTATGAACCTGCGTTTCAAGCACTTTAAAGTAAAAATTGGCTGGAGGCAAATGGAAGCTGTGAATTGTAGTATATTGTTCTGCATTGAATATAGAAGTGTGAGCCATTCTTCCCTCACACTAAGACCACACAGAGCAGAAACACACAGCACTTTTCATGCACATACACTGCAAAAATGTGTTAGTATATTGTGTATTGTAGTGCTTTTCTACCTCAATCCTGCAGTCAATTCTTGCACTCCTATAAGAGCGGCCACAATGAAGACATTTAAATTGTAAAAAAATGTAACTTTTAATACAAATTTTTAAAATAAAAAATTTATTTGAATTGTAAGCGACCACCACTGTTACATCACAACACAGGAAGACTGTCAGAGAACAGCAACAAAGCAAAAGTATTGAAAGCCGGTTTCATGGTGCCTGAGTATCTAAAACACAGCTGGTGTGCATCGCGGTTTATCAAAAGGATAACACACATACACACAAAAAACAATATTATCTCAACACCTTGAGTAATGTTTTCTATTTGTTAACAGCAAGCAGAACGAGACGCTGGAATGTGGGACAATCATCTTATCTCTTGAGGTACGCACGCATGTCGTATTGTAGCGTGCAGCTGTTGCGTGAAGCTGCGGCCTGTTTCACATGACTTCCATTACTTTAAATCAGCGTTTACTTCGCTTATCTATTTCATTTTCTGCTCCTCTCTCTCCTTCTCTACCTAATCCACCTCTCAAAACAGAATCCCTTCATTAGCCAAGTGCAAAATCTGAATCCAGTCAGGTCCCTGTTAAAGCTGGTTTATAATCATTCTGCCTGTTGATCAATTCAAACCGCACTGTGATTGGTGGAGGCCATCCAAGGGGCAACATTGTGATACGACCTTATTTCGCTAATGAGCGGGCACCTCTGACACATCCCTCATGAGAACGGGCGTCATTTCACACCAGCTTGACCTGCGGTATGAGATTATGGGTGGAATACGCATCAAAGGGCTGCGGTTCGAGCAGTTTCCCCGGGGAAAGCATCAGAGTTTTCTTGAAAACCCAGTCTGTGTTTTTGTCTGAAGTGCACCCGATATAGACAGAAACACTGATAGTGCTTAAGGCAGTGAGAAATAATGGAAGCTGATTGGTCGCATTGATTTACTGTCATTATGTCCACGTCCCGTGGAGTCGTGAATGTCAGCCTCTCTATCGACCCACAGAATTCCTCTGCTGTCTTGGAACGGAACAGGCGAGAGAGAAAAATAGAAGAACGAGTCATGAATTGGGATTTCTGACCTTCTGCGGTGCGCTGGGCTTTGTCATTGCTTAAGGGGGTACTAATTCTGTAATTGTATATATCCTGGTTACACCACCCCTAAAACCAGAACAAGATCTAAACGTGTAGGTTAGACCACACACATACACACATTTTTCAATAATTACTGTGTCAGTAACTACAAAATACAACTTGATACTCATGAAAACATTATATTATTATTATTATTATTATTATTATTATTGTTAATATTGTTAATAATAATAATAATAATACTGATGATAATAACGATAACAATAACAATAATAATAATGATAATAATAACAATAACAACAATAATCATAATAATTAATTAATATGGTTAGGTTATTATTATTATTGTTGTTCTTGTTGTTAATAATGTTAATAATAATGATAATAACAACAATAATAATAATAACCTAACCATATTAATTAAAGTTTAATGTCACACAGACATGCATGATACTTCAAAGCAATGTGGCTTGTTAAAAAGAGGTGTGTGATTACTTCTCTATGTGATAGAATATGCTATTTTTACCTGGTAGATGAAAAAAATGTGTGAAAAAGTTCTCTTGCAAATAAAGTCACAAACCAATTTCAGTGATGATCTCTTTGACTTGTGATAAAAAGGCAACCGCTCCGCAGACCCTAGCAACCACATAGCAACACACAGACAACACCCCGTCGTCATGAAGGCAACTTAAAAAGTTGTTTTTAGTTTTGTGCTGTGGCGTAAATAGGCAGTCAAACTTTATCAGCACCGCCCGCAGGCTTTTTCCCTCTTTTAGTTAAGTATGTAAAGCTGAAATGCAGGATTTTCCTTCTTGTGTCTGTTGGCTGGATGCTTTGCATGAACTGAGGCAGATTAAGAAGATACCAATGCCTGCAAGTAGAAACGCTGATATCAAACACAGCCCACGGGTGACATCCTAAGCTTTATTGACATTTTTTTGACAAATATGCAAAGGGGAGGGGAGAAAAAAAGTGAAGAGAGAAGATAAAAACAGATGAGGGATGAGGCCGATATCCATCCAGAAAAGTGGGGCCCTATAGACTGTGGTTGCCAAGATAAACTTCCTTCAACAAACAGGTTCACGGGCTGATATTTATTAGGTTTAGGAGGGGCACATTGTCTCAATTCTGTGAGCATGAAGCCAGACGATGCTGCTCTTCTTGAGGGCTTAGTGCTAAAACAAAGCCAAGCACATGACAATAGGCTGGGAAATACCACACATATTTGCTTTGAGGTCATAATTTAGTTTGCTCTATCCATTCCAGATACATATATCTGAAAATACCATTTACCAGTAATAGTATTAGATTTAGGTACTTACTCTTTCGATGAGTAGCATATATAATCACATACGATGGTATTCTCATGGTACATGGAAATATGACAATACATGGTAAAATATGGTAACAAAATGATAATTGTTGGTACTTTTTTGTTAGTGTAGAACAAGATATTGGAGACAGTGTGTTCAAGAGTACAACTGAATAAAACACACTGTGTATTAAACAGGTCTTTCAGAGGTTTGTGTAAAATGTGGCTTCTCTTACCGTGGGAGGGAATTGTACTGTCTCTGGGCTTGTGTAAAAGAGTCTCTGTCTTCTCTCTGTCTCTGCATTTGGACCTCCACAGAAACCGAGTGCCGTCCTGTCGGTGTGTTGTTCTGAAATATTAATGCACATTCCTGTTATAGTCTGAGCGTAGAAGAGTAACAATAAACAGAGCATATAAGCATATTTCCACTTAAACTTAAAATGGTAGTTCTCCCAAGAATGAAAAATAAATAAACATCTGCTGTTACACATCTGACAGAAGGCTATACAGTTTGGAATGACACACAGTAGTGGTGAGTTATGCATTATAGAAATTTTGCAGGAAGTTTCCTAACTGATTATATGCAGCTTTCCAGACTGTGTTGACTGTGGCATTAACCGAGTGTAAAAAGATTTCACAAGCACAGCATCACTTCAGAATTTGTGGTCAGGTGGGGCTCTCATAATTGTTAAGGGACATTTGATAATAACCTTTTCTTCACCAAACACAAGGTGTGTTAATAAGAGATGCAACTACCACACCCAAACACAATTAGTCTCCTGTGTGACAAACGGCTGAATTTGCAAAAACCAAAAGACCGCATTAACGCAGAGAGGCAGAAATTAAAACAATTTACAAAGTACAGATACAGGAAAAAAGAATAAAAAATTATCCATGGTTTCCATGAAGACCAGACGATTTTAGAAAAAGTATCTCAACTAAATATCCACTGAGACACATTTTAATACTTAAAGGCACCAGCAAATTGCAAGCTAGAAACATATTAAGCCAAGAACGGGGAAAAGGAAATTATTTTATAGTGAGCTACAAGCAACAATGAGGTAATTATTCACCGGGAAGAGATGCTTTAATGAGATTTGGAGTGGAGAAGTAACCGCAGCAAACAAATTCAGGTGTGTGTGATTGTGAGGAAGAGAATCTCATATGTAGTGTTGCCACATTCTTAATTCTTACATGTGACTGTGACTGATTTTCTAACGCTTAATCCCATTTTGCAGACACAGTTATCTGGAATACTGACATTCTACAAAGAAATTAACTTCTAAAAATATTAAAACCGTGACGAACGTAGTTTTATTAAATCTGCAAAATGTGCACAAATAGAATAACAGCTTTAAGGACTGTTCACACCTGGCACGATAATGAAAACTATGAAAATAAAGTTTTAAAAATTGTTCTAAATTTAAAAGAATAGTGCAGTACAAACCACAACTATAACAATAAAACATTTTTCACACGTAAAAGCTGACATAAAGGAATATGTGCAATTTAATAATAGAATTATTTAAAAAGTGCTCAAAATCAATAGATAAAACAGTAAAAGAAAAACAAAATAGTACCGGTCTATAACAGTCCTATTGGTCGAGCCTCATCACGCCTGTAATTGTACGCTAGTTGCAGATTAATTTAAACAACAAATGCCACTTTAATCTAGTAATCACTGATAAATGATCCTTTCCTATTACCTTGTTTTGTGAGACAAAAACCAACAATAAAAACCCACCTGAACAAACACAAACACTGCACGTAGACACATTATGAAATACCATCTGCAGTAATTCCAAGAAAAAAGCATGAAACAGCTGGACAAAGTAGTGTAGTCTGATGGTTCCAGACCTCCAAATCACATATAATCGTTACAATTACTGCATGGTGTGACCCATGAGCTTTTAATATCAAAGACGGGTCGGGCTGGAGGTGCAGATGAGGGTCAGTGCACACACATTCTTTACCTCCATGTGCAACAGTGTTTACTGCACTATACACTCAAACAGATGGGTTTCATTTCTCAACTCTTACACTTGACCGGGTGAGTGCACGAAGGGTGAAATATAAAATGTGGCTGCAGAAGAGACAGAAAACAGAAGGAGAGGAAAAAGGAGAAGGAAAAGATAAAAATGGATGAGTATGTGTGTTTTTTAGGAAATGCATCATGATGGGAAAACACAGTTTAAAAGGGAAGGACAGATAATTCTCAGAGGGAAGTCTCTTAGGTACCATTACACCAGTTCATTGAGAGTAATCGAACATCGAGCAGTCAATTTTAGGAGACAGAAAACCGACCTTGAGAGGTTTAGGATACTTGTTGACCGAGAAAGTTTATCAGTGGTAAGTCTTCATCTCATAAATACTGAATATTGACATTTAAAAAAAAACAGCACTTTACCTGACTATGAAAAATCCTGCTTCAAACAGAAAACTTTGAGAGAGACATTTTTATTCAATCCACCAAATCTTGAGGTCTCTCAGGGAACAGGCGTGTTAGAGAGTTAATGTGTGTATTAGACTAAAATTGGTATTTAGAAGATTTATTTCTCACTTTCTCTATAGATAATCTCAACTCTATCATCTAACTCTAAATCTACTGAACAGGATGAATATATAACATCCACATAGACTGCACAGGGGACACAATAATCTCGACCTGCAGTGGATTTATCTGCCCACATCTGGATCATTATCATGCGGTACTGTTCTATTCTTCAGTATCCAGCTATTCTTCCTTCAGCTTACAATGTGTTTCCACAGAGGTGATTTAGTATGAAGAGATAACCTTGTCTGACCAGTGGCCACGGTGGGTTGAACTTGCCAGGACATGAATTCTCTTTTCCTACATGTTGGAAATCAGGCCTCGTTTCTTCTAGTTTTGAAATCACACAATTAGCTGAAATCAGTGCTGTTCTTGACTGTTGTTCTTGACACAGATACATTCTGGTAAAAAAGGAGCAGAGCACGTAAATATGGGCTTAATGAAAGCACTTATGTGTGTGTCAGATCCATGCACCAGCATAAAACTTCCTTCCCTGTGACTGTCTCAACAAAAGATTCATTTTTATTGGCCGAGACAGGACGGCAAGAAACACGCTCTTTATAACAAACATCTGGAAGAGCTCCTTTGAAAGTCACAGCAGAAAAGGTGCATGAGATACACAAGGGTGGAATAACAAGACAGGTCTAATTGTCTATTTATCGGTGGAGATCTGTGACAGGTTTTGGCCATGGGGCGATTATCAGCGATCTGGGATAAAAACAGCTTTCTGAAAAACAGCTGACAACAGCTTTCTATCAGTCCTGCGGGAATTATGAACGTAGGGAACGCACCTTAATCACGCTTCTAATGTGCACCACGTGCTGTCAGAATTCACGCTGGGTTTGAAGGATTATCTGGAGCGCACTTCATCACAAAAAAATGAAAGGCATTTGATGTAAAGTTGGGGAGTTTCGCCACATAGCAACATATTTAAAAGGCAATCAATCATTGTTTCGTGCCACTTTGATTTTTTGTTGCACTCGAGGGATGCTTTCATGTGATGTGTGGATGTACGGTATTTATAATCAAAGCTATAAATAACAACCTGCTGAGGAAACCTCCATGAAACAGTGAGCGGATGTAACTAGGTGTGGATATAAAGTTAATAATAAAGTTAGTGCTTTTTATTTGAATGATACTAAATGATTATATATATATGTGCACATATAGATTATAGCAAGCTGAATAGAAAAATATAAATTATATAAATTAAAATATAAAAAATAATTTAAATTCTATATTAAATTCTATTTTTAAGCATATACTGGAATGACATTATTATAGTGTAATACAAAAACACCAAGTCTAACAACATGGTATAGCTATATTACCACGTGAAAAACATGGATCTTATGTAAACGTTTCATGACTCTAGATGTTGAACAGGCTTTTGGTATGACATCACAGCAGCGCACCCAAAAGAATTTATGAACGCTCTCGAAGGACCGTGATTTTGTTATGACACTTTTATACATCATTATATCAAGCTTACGACAGCAGGATCAACAAGACTGTTATGGCTACAAACGCCTCCCCTGTGCACTCTTACACTGTTTAACCATCATTCTCTCAACCTGCAGCTACAACTGACGACTGTTTATTTCTACAGAGCAACAGGACCACAGCGCTCGCTGGCCCTCTCAGACTTTAAATCAACGTCAAATCTGTTTGTATTCGCTTTGATGGAGAGTGTGTGATTCTAATGCAACCCAGGGACGGCACCTGGACCACCTGATCTGTATTTTAAGTGAAACATTGTTTTTAACATGACCACAGTGACCAAAACAGCCTCTCCATAATTCAGGAAAGTGATTCAGCTTTTCAATGACCTATGAAATTTATTGTTTACTCACTTTCATGTCGTTTCAAATCCCATATGACATTTATCTCTGTGGAACATTAAAGACTTTGTACTGTAAGTTAAGAACTGACAGCTTCAGTCACCATTTACTTTTACTAGCTATGCAATTAAAGTGAATGGTGACTGAGAATAAAATATTTTTTTTATGAAAGAAAACAAGTCATGCATTTTTTTAACAATATATTTGTACAAGTACAGTAAATCATGACAGGATTTTTTTAGTGATTTAATGTTTGGTGACATATCCCTTTAAATGTATATTTAGACCCTTAAAACTTATTTGGTGACATCAGTTTTTCACTTTGACCAATGCAGCCAAGAGCATATTATCCTTCACGCATTATTACAAACACCTCTCAGCTATTGTCTGACGCAAGCTTTTAGTGCTGTAATTACTGTTTATTGCTTGTGTCAATAACACAGCAACTCCCAGACCAGCAAGACATACACAAAACCTCAGCTTGAGAAATTTCCCCACATTTTTAAAGCTGAAATGTTCCTCCTGCATAAAAGACTACCATCAATATGCTCCTGTATTTTAACATCCCCCTGACACAACCCTGGGCACGACAATGGTGAAACATTCAAGCTTGACATCTAAACCGCAGACTCCTTATCTTACCCTGTAAAACTACATCAAAGGGTTTCACCTAACATGTTTTGTTATTTGAAACCAGACCTTTCCAACCAAGGGCCCGACCCATCAACCGTTTATACGGTAGAGCCGAGATGCTCAGGGGAGGAAGCGTGTTCTATTACGGTGAAATGTCTCTAGTCTTTAAACAATGTAAACTATCACAAGCAATTAGGCGACATCCAGCGTGGTTCGTCTTTGCGCAAACAACATAGCTTTTACTTTAGCTTTTACACCAGAAGCCCAGACAATGAGACCATTAAGTGCAGAGAGAGGCTTTGATTCATCCATACTGCAAACAAAATAAAGGAATCTGCTTAGGAGACCATGTGTACTCTTCAACCGAAACGCTCGTCATAATTGGACCATTAAAGTGAACTGCCATTAAGGCATTAAAGACATATTTATCTTTCAAGTATCACTCAGAAAGCAACTGTGTAAAAGCATTACGAGTAAAACAACATAGCTCATACTGTACAGAATGGTGTGATATTACTTGCGTTTATTGCCTGTTGAATAAACAAAATAAAAACAACTAGAAACAAATGAACTTGTAATCTTTGAGATAAGTCTCTGAGATGCTGTTATTTTTTGCTTTAGCTGCTCTCAGCCCTGGTCTAGCTGAAACAGAACATTAATGCATTAATAGAGTTTAACACGTTTTAATCTCTGTAGAGCTATTCAAGACCAGGGTGGAAAATGGAGGCCAAATATGTGACAGAGAGGATAGGGTCAGTGAGCTGACCTCTAATTTAGGAAATGGTTCTATTCCTCGAGGTAATTAGGCTGTCATCTTTTAAAATCCCCTCAGTGCCTTTAACAGGAAGTCAAAGGAAAGACCGCCATGTCTGGCTCGGACCATTACAGAGCAAAGATACACAGCTATTTGACCTTTGACCCTTTGCAACTCCGTTCCCAGCCTCTTGAGCAATGTATATTATTTTAACTTGCTGATAAGGATAAAATAATGTCTAGCCTCTAACCTGCGACTATAAATGAAGCACTGACTTTCAAGGACACAGTGTTAAACACATTCACCTCAGCGTAGACCTAACAAACACAAACAGGGTTTGGGGCAAATAAACTGAGATGCATAACAAGACGATAAAGCTGACAGCAAACGCATGTCTTTACTTCTAAAATAACCAAACAGATTTAAAATATTAACAAATATTTATGTATTATCATTTAAAGAATTATAAGCACATTGCCCTTCGGGCCAAACAGCAAACACATGTTGGTTAACACATGGTTGAATGCAGAATAAAACAAAAAAGAGTTTGCTTTGTCATACATCCAGAACTTAACACTGTCAAACGCTCCATCAGAACTTTTTCTAGCGTGTAAGCACCTATACCGTGATGCATGCTGGGAAGGATGAAGGGTAGGGTCGGGGTCATAGCTCAAGCTAAGCCGGGGTTTATTCAGAGTTAACGCGGCAGAATAAAGGACAGGTATGTGTCATGAGGTGGCTGGAGAGGTCCGGTACACTCACCCATGATTGCTGTTGAAAGCTGTAGCTTCGACGGCGGTCATCAGGCTCTTCCTCATGCTTAGCTTGTTGGAACTCTTGTCGCAGTCGATGTATCCGGTCATGGTTGCTAGGCGCCAGTCTGTTGCTATAGAGAGAACAGAGGAGAAAAACATAAGAACTGATCATATATCCTCATTTACAATGTCATTGATGGCCTAAACAACAATCTCAGAAAAACAATAGGCACAGCAGACCACATAGCAGCTTAAAAACCAAAAATATATGATAGTACACTGCACAATTTCATTTTCCAGTTAAGCTGCTCGCTAAAATCAATATCACAAGCACCATTCGAGCCCTTCCATTTTACCAAATTACACATATAGACACACTCCATTAAGTTTTCCACATTTGGCCTGAGCTCACCAGCATCATGAGAACATGAAACGGACCGAACATTTCCGTAAAAGACTCCCCAGTGAACCATGGCCAATGATACATGTCCCTCTTAAGACACGAAGGCAAAGGCCTGTATCCTTGTCAGCGGTCCTTTAGTGGAACCCAGAGACTCATTTGCATTCCTTTCATTAAGAGCTGGGGAAAGTGACCATCAATAGGAATCGATATGCCTCGTCCCGGTAATCAAGCCCCGCTTTTTATCTACTCCACCATACGGACCGCCGGTGACAAACCCCTCATTATTATACAACATCCTGTCCGATAATATGGCTCATTTATACAGGAGAGAGAGAGAGAGAGAGACTGAAGAAGCTCCTTAGAAAACAACACAAAGACCTAAAATGGTAAACTTAAAAGTCAGATCAGTTTAATTCATGAACAAAATATTGACCCCAGTTTGGTAATCTGGGTCACTGCATTATTCTTTTTACATGTTAGACTTATATGATAATAATAAATGTTAAATTTCTCAGTGAAAAATCATTTACATTGTAATTTGTTTCTTATCAAAGGCTTCAGTGTTCTTGGAATATAGCACAGTTGTTATGGACCATTTCAATTACTTTTTTTTTTGTTTGAGTTTGACAGGCCCAGTAATTAATTCACTTCATTACATGAAAAAAGTGTCTATGAAAATTCTTTATAACATTGTGAGGTTGCACAGAATGTTCATCATCTCTTTAAGATAGCAGAAGATATGCACATCAGATCATTACAAGATGTCATCTCTACGGGGAGCTGATACAGGTGGCAAAACCTCCGCTGATGCTGATAGCTTATTTTAAAATGAGACATCTAGCCTAAATGTGCCCATAATTGTGGATCACAAGCAGGCATACAGATGGAAATGGCCACTCCAACACGTTGCCAATCAACCTTCATTAAAACAGCCGCTAAATGGCCATAAAAAACAAATGGAGCCGAATGAGAATCGTATGAGCCGTGATGACTGAACATCCTCAATCTGTTGTTCCATGCAGCCATTAGAATCAATTGTATTAGCTTTACTTCATTTAACGGCCCATTCCTATATTCATATGTGACTGTGAAAGAGCTGTAATGCCATCAAATGTAGTTTGATGGCTGTAAAAACGGGGGTGTTGTAAATTAAGCGGATCATTGGACTGTGTGCCGTGTGCATTTGGTGTTGCAAATACATGCAGGTAATCTACTCTCCCACTTTAAAAGACCAAAACCTATATGTGTTATTCATTTAAAATTGTGTATTGCTATTACAAAGTATATTAAATCCATGTGTCAAACACATAGCTTCTGGGCTGGATATGGCCAGTCAAATCCCACATGACAATATAAAAAATGCTAAAAAATATTAAATGGTATGGAAATAATATTGTAATTTGTAAAAACAATAATGACATCATGATAAAAGGAAAAATGTTAGCAGTATTAAATTGTGCAGATTTATCAAGTCTCCACTGAATGATTTTTTTTTTACATAAATTAAATTAATATTGATTTTTAAAATTAATGTTCATATTAATTCTTGTGAGTACTACAAAGCAATAGAACTAGCAGTACATTTTCTTTAAACACCAGAAAGCAGACAATATCATTTCTATCATACATCAGGATTTAACTAAAAATATCAGCCTCCACAGGTCATTTAGTACAATCCCAAGACCTAAAATAAGTTTGACATGCTAAAATGTTCGGATAAAGTATTAAGGTTTTAAATGAGATACCATCAACTCAATATAATTTTTTGCCTGAAATTTAAATATGCCATTTGATAAGTTATCACAAAATGCACTGCCAAAGTGTATCATCTTTATCCGTTGACATTTACTGACATTTTAGCAAAAGTAGTAGTGTGAAAAAGTCTGTCCTTAAAGAAACGCAATAGTCACAAGTTGAGAACAGCAAAGTTGGATGTGAAACTAAATCTGAAACTTTTTTTTGATGTGTGCTTTTATCTTTCATTACAGCTTGCATTAAGCGATTAAATTTGCAAAGTCGTGGACATCTTTGAAGATCCAACGTTCATAAAGTTTTGATGACCACTCTCAGCTGCTTCTTTCTCACGAAGCAGTTAAAGCCCGAGAAAAATAAACAAATCATCCGGCCATTACAGCACATCTGTGGGAGAAAATTAATTTGGCCATTAACTCCTGTAAACGTGTGATTACACATTAGCATCGGGTGGCAACGTGCCTGGTGTCTGTGCTCGCGGCGAGAGGAACGCTAACAAGCTTTGAGCAGTGCGGATAAAACGAACAAACAAACAAAGCTTTGGTGGAAAGAACAATACAAAAAAAGATCTTCAAGTAAACAGGCTTTTTCATTTTTTTCAGGAGAAAACCCAATTCTGTTGTAAACTATCAGCAGTGGTATGTAACAAGAATGCCTGACATCAAAGAGCTAGCTGTTTGATTGGATTATAGTCAATGTTGTGCAGGGGACGTAGGCCCCAGTCATGACACTAAACCGTCTATCCTGTCAGGACACATGGTTTATAGATTCCTTTCTTCATCCATTAGGAGATGGACATGGAAGTGTCAGAAGGTACCATTAGTTTAATCCCCTTGTCTAAGAACAGACTTGCTCTGAATCCTTGGACTTTAAAACAAACAGAAGAGATCTGCTTGTAAATACCTCCGCGAGACCCTGGAAAGGTTAAAGCGACCATAAGCTACTGAGTCACCGAGTCTGGTAACCAGCTGGGGCTCAATCGGGATCAGTAAACCAAATGGGCAACCTTCATGCAACCCCCAAAGACCTTCTAATTTGGTAAAAGGATCAATGTATGAAATGGAGAGTGAACTTTTATAGCCACAGATGTGGACAAAGTTACAAGAGAAAAAAATATAAAATAACCATTAATATTAAAAGATATAATAATATAATAACAAAATATATAATAGCATAATATAATATAATATCATTTTTTAAAACACTTTTAAGTCTTTTTTAATTTTTGGTATTTTTAAAAATAACATTAACATTTTTTTTCAATTATTTTTTCTTGTCAATGTTTATTGTTATGAAAATTGGTCAAATATTTATTCTTGGGTCTTATACTGTACATTTTCATCAATATATAGTTTGTTATGATCAGTGTTCCTCCTAAGGTTAAAATACAATCTGTGTGTGTCTTGTTAAAAAGTTTAAATAAAAAATACATAAAAATACATAATAAAAAAATAATTTGTTTGGACAACTTGGCTATACACTGCTAAAATTGTAAACAAACATTACAGGAATCGTTAAAAGAGCATCCACAGCATTAGGCAGAGGTCTCCACCCACCCCATTCGCTCTCACTACTTGCTTGTCCTTTATAAAAAAAAGACAAGACAGAGTCTTTAGAGTCCATGAATGCTTCAACATCACTATACGTGATTAGTCTCAACGCGCGCTTGACATCAGGTGTCGCGTGGGTTATAAATACCTCCGGGCATGAATCAACGTCAGGCACGGGCCCGGCTAAACAAGAGCTCACAAAGCCCGCCAGCAATTTGTGTCAATAAAGCGGCAACAATTAGAACAAATGCATCCGTAAGCCAAACAAAGGAGGTGGATAGAGGCGGCAGGGCATGAGGATGATGAGGGATCGCTTTCCCCCGGCCCCGGCTTGTTTATGCATAAGATTAAAGGTCAGGCGGCATGCAACCTGAAGCCAGCTTAAGAACAGGCCTGTGTTGTTCGAGAGATAGCGCACGGTCAAACCTCTCCGGGCTGGAGACTTCTTCATGTTTATTTTGGTCTGGCCTCCCTAAAGAGAGATTCAAGGGGAGACGGTCTGACAGTAAAGCAATTAAAGGCGGAGAGAGATAAAATATCCATATGCCACAACATTTAACAAGCCAGCAGTTTCATTCTTTCAATACAATGAGAGCCATTCAATATCTGTCTGTGCGTTCTCTGACTGAAAGGTCAGTTCGCGATCATCCGCGTCCCATTTCTTCTTGCTGCGTCTGCGCACACCCTTTACCTCTCACAAATCCTCCCTCTCTCAATATGCTGAATAACACCTTTCGCCTGTTTACATTACAGCACCCAAAAAGCAATTTCTTTGAAGACAGAAGTTTATTGTTGCAGATTAAACTCTGAACAGGCTGTGATGGTAACACCGGGGTGTCCGGCTAACAGCTCTTCTCACCTGTTCTTGCGCAGAGAGAACTCGATGTGGCAGCTCAGAGATAATGTCTAGTTAAAACGGCTGTGAAAAGAGACAAAAATGGAAGAGAAAAGCAGAACCCCACTGGGAGAGATGAAGTGAAGCGGTCCAAGTTATTACCATGTGCTTTATGGATACAGTGCTTGTAGATTGGCACAGCGATTTGCTCTGGAAGCAGAACGTGGAATGCTATGGGAATGGAAAAGATGAATGATTCCAGTATTAAGTCTGATGTTGTAAATCCTTCGCTTATAAACTCTGTTGAAAAGCACCTGGGACTCTGACATATGCTGTGCCTGTATCATCTGGACTGGTCTATTATTTTAGGAGTGTTGGACACACCGCTGAAAAATGTACTGATTTTAGTCATGACTGGTTATTTAATATGGTTATTTGATGGTTTTAATCTAAGGCCCCATTTCAGTCAAGCTGGTTTGGAGTTGGTTTAATACGATCATTTCATTGGTAACTTATGTTAAGTTAGTGGACTAGCTGGTAGACAGTTTGTCTAAGCTACTTGAGCCTAAAAACTGCTGTTTTTTCCAGCAGACTTGTGTAAGATAACCAAAGTATATGTGTCAGGATGTAGATTTCAAGATGTCTTAGAGATATTCTACCCAATGAAAACATTCATAAATTCAACTACTTCTCCCTACAAACCAGAGAGAAAAACACGCATTGATGATTTTGAGCCTCTGTGTTAAATGTCCAGCGCACGACTCTGATTCTTTTATCAGATTTCTCACCAGATTGATATTCTGTCAGACTATCTGCTTTCTTGCCATGTCCTTCAAATCTTCACATGAGATATGGGAGATGAAAAGACGGCTTGCTTGTGCCTTCAGCCATACTGCATCAACTGAAAACTTAAGTCATATTAATTCTTTACCCCTGCGGACTCAATTCCCTTCAAAGACTGTCATATCTATGGGCTCCCTTCTGAGATCACTACAGACGGCATGGACAGATTAAATCAGAATCACTGCTGGTCATTTTCACAGATAAAACGAAAGTTTGCTGTTTTATCGCTAAGCTTTAAAGGAAATCAATGTGCAACAGCCAATCTGTGGAAGTTAAAGTGCATAGGGCGCAATGTATACAGAGTTTTAATTTGACTTAAAACTTTCTTTGGTCAACTTTTGGTCCATTTGCATTTGTTGTTGTGTTAATTTATTCTTAGATCATTATTGACTTTTTTCTCATTTATCACTTTTACCTATCCAAAGCTCGGTTCTTTTCCCCTTGATCGCTTATCCTTCTTCCTGCACAATAAGGCCTCAGACGGTATCAAAGATCGCCCAGTCCATGTTCTCATACTGAATGAGTGACAGGTGCAGATTTGACAAAGAGAGTGTTAAGACTGCAGGATTACAGGTCTCAGACTTTACCCTCAAAGCTTCTGACTGATGTATGACCATGCCCCCGACAACCCCACGTCCTCTGCCAAGTGCCCTGGCTCCCAGAGGGGTGGCGCTCCCTAATGAGCAGCCCCGCTATTCTCAGCTCCCCGTTTTCTCTTTATCCTCCTGTGCTCCATTCACAGACCCAAATGGCGTGACAAATAAGCGGGCAGACCCGTTTAGAGCAGCCGGGTATGTGTATGTGTGGTGCAGGGCCCCCTTAAGTGCACGACGGGGGTCCTGATGGTCGGCTCGGGCCCCGCTGTGAAGTCAGAGGCTGAGTCTTCCCGTTTACTTCCTGCACATACACACTCCCTGGTGGGCTTCTTTAAGGAATAAAAAGAGGATGATAAAGTAGTATACAGGTAGATCTTTGAAATGCAGATACGCATATGTTCAAAATGACACTTTATCAAAACCATGACCCATGGTGTCACTAGTGCTATGCTCTACCAGTGGAGCTGCCCAGAATTTGGGTTTGTTGTTCTTTCCGTCATGCTGTCCTAATTAAAATTCTCACATTATTTTTTTCTGTTTTACGGTTGGGCCAGTTAAAGCCTGAGTGAGACAAAAATCTTGCACCTGTTTCTCTGTGTGAGAAAGTTCATTGTCTGGATACCGTTTAATCACAAAGACACAGATGCACATAGCACTTGGAAGTCAAACCAGCTTTTGTGTATTAACACTTATCTAATTTAGTTTTAGATGACTCCTTTAATTTGGTTTATGAAATTTCTTGTTTGTTGCCAGGTGCAAAAACCGCAGAGTGACAGTAATATTGATCCCTTAGCATTAGCCTTCGTCTTGCTAGCCAAATAAAAATTATATTTTCCTAATGTTGTGTTTGGTTCTTCTAAATATGTGTAATTATACACTTAGGAAAAAGTCAAATTAACATGACCCTGCAAAGGTTCACACTCCAAAACAAACATAACATGCTGCATTAAAAACTGTCACAAAATACAAATAATAAAACATAGGCCAGAGAAAAGTATCACAACTAGCAACTGTTCTGCGTACCAATCACTCTCCACCTAAACTGGGTGTCCAACAAGTGCAATAAAACTCTGGACCAAAAGCCAAACAGCTGTCAGTAACTGGCAGTGATAATTACAAAAGCTCTCTCATTGGTGTAAATGGCACATTGTGCCTGAGCCAATTACAAAGTGATCATCTCTTTAAATGTCCACTGGCCACACCCATCAGAAAATCAAACATGGTAACATTAGTATCCACTATGCTGTCTCATGAGGCATGCACTAAAACTTGACAGATGGCCAAAAGGTTTGGACAAGCAGCACTTTAATCCAGAGATGTTCCAGTAAACAGAGGTATTGGTTTATGCCCAGACCAGATCTTAATCAATTATTAAATCTATTCTGTCATGTCAAGTCTGGGAATTGTATACGCTTATAGCCTGTAAAACTAAAATCAACAAGCGTCTTTACAGACATTAAATGAACTCTGTCCATTAATTTTACATTATATATGACAGTTATAGAACAAAGTATATTTTTATTAGTCCCTAAAAATATATTAAAATAAAATATTACCTACATTTACAATTATAATTGCATAGTTGAATATGTATTGTTGAATATGTATTATTGAATATGAATATGTATATACATTTATATTATAAGACTAAAGAATAAATATTAGAAAAAATTCATAACAATAAAAAAACAAAAAATAATAAAACAATGTAAATGTTAATGTAAATTATTTTTAAAAATACCTCAAATTAAATAATTAAAAAATATTTATTATATAGTTTGGATAGAGCATTTTCATGTACATGCTCATTATGTGCAGTGACATTTATTAGGTTAAAGAAAATATGAACAAAATAGTGATACCTGCTTGTGCAAAATCAGAGTTGAAAACTTGCCAAACCTGGACTTAAATCATTGGGCGTATAAGAATTATTTATAAGTTGAGCTGTTGGTACAATTCCATTAAAAATGTCAGTTTGACATCATTTGACTTCAATCCAAATAAAAGCAAGTATATAAAACAACCTACAATTTTATGGTTCAAGCTGATGTAATGCAATATAGAGGCAAAAGTTACAGTCTGCAGTTTTAATAAACTAGACAATTTCAATCTTAATACTTAAGGGGATGTTCCAAAGCATAATCCTAAAGACAATAATAATACAGACACTTGCCTTAACAAGCATCACTAACTATAAAAGGCACTGATGGTCTGTTCAGAGAATTTAAATCAAGCTCAGTACCATCCAAGATAATTCAATCTAACTTGCCAAACGGACTACTATGAAGATATAATTCTTGTGCCTAAATGACATTTAATGGTCTTTAAATCGTGTTATTGAGGAATTTGCTGACACTGCACGGTTAGGAATTAGTGTGACAATAAGCAAAGTTAAAACCAGATGACCTTTTTATGTGTGAAACTAAGAAGTTTGCAACTTATAATTTTGTTCTGGGAAATGAGCTTTGACGGACAGCTGCAGACTTCGCACAGAGAAAGATGAACTTTGAAGTTAAGGCATTTAATCTGTCTTCATTGATTGGTCGGCACATGAAGTCTGAGAGAGAGGCAGAGAGTGCGGCCGAGCTGTTCGATGTATTCAAGACCTGATATACCCTGTGACCCTTCAGTCTGACTTTACTGCGGTCTTCAGTTCATTAATCTTGGGATGCAGCTAATGATTGACATGGTTAACGTGTGCATGTCACAATGAATTTAATATGAATCCTGGTACTTCCAGCCTCACCTGCAACGCAACACAACCTCACAATTCAAATTGGCAAGACAACCATTACACCATCTAAATCAGTAAGAAACCTTGGTGTAATCTTTAATGACCAGCTGTCCTTTACCGAACACATCTCAAGCATATCACGGTCTTGTAGATATGCACTTTACAACATCAGGAAGATCAGGCCATATCTCACAGAGCACGCCCAACTGCTAGTTCAAGCCCTGGTAATCTCCAGACTGGACTATTGCAATGCTCTCCTGGCTGGTCTTCCTGCACGAGCAATCAAACCACTTCAGATGATACAGAACGCAGCAGCAAGACTTGTTTTCCAGGAACCCAAAAGAACCTCTCCTCATCTCTCTCCACTGGCTACCGGTGGCTGCCCGCATTAAATTTAAATCATTAATGCTGACATTTAAAACCATCACAAACTCTGCACCCTCATACTTTAACTCTCTTCTACATACCTACAACCCATCCAGAACCCTGCGCTCAGCGAACGAACGTCGACTGGTGGTACCCTCACAGAAGGGCACTAAATCTCTCGCTTGTTCTTTCTCCTTCTCTGTCCCCAGCTTGTGGAATAATCTCCCTAACGCAATCCGTTCTGCCACATCCCTCACCTCCTTTAAGAAACAACAGGTATTCATCTAGCACTGCAAAACATTGTAAACTTAGGAAAGCACCTCTTAGTACTATTGTGGCCGCTTTTGATGTGTCGCTTCATTGTCTCCTAATACTTGTAAGTTGCTTTGGATAAAAGCGTCAGCTAAATGCAAAAATGGTTGATGTCATTTTAATTGGGTTGTTAACAGCTACATTTCAATGTGGAGAAATCAACAGTGGTCTTAAAAGTAAAGGTAAAGCCTGTCTAATAAAAAAAACATTATCCTATCTCAGTAGGTTGACTTCCAGCAGTGAAGAAACAACTGTATAATGTTTAAAACTATTGTGATTATAAATTCATTTAAATTCAAAACTCTTCTAATGGTATAGAAAATACACACTTCCATTTCTATAAAATCAGCTATATGTTCAAATTAAATCTGGTTTTGCACAAGTAGACAAAAAGGTCAAAATCTGAGACAACTCTGTCCGCATTTCACGACCAGTCCATTTAGACTTCAACGAGCCAGGTGGATATAAATTTCAGTAAAGCATTAAGAGAGGATTCATTGTGTTGTTACTGGAACAAAATATTCACTTTTAGTGGATTCATTAAACTTTTAAAACCACGGGTATGAGGTAGGAGTATGATTGCAGGTTCCAAGTTAACCGTCTTACTATTCTGGAAAGAATCAACATCATTTGAGCACCATGTGGCCCTTCCAATACCCCTTACAGCTGTTCAACCTCTTCCCATAACTGCAACCAATGACAACATCAGCAAGAGGCGACATGGTCGCTTAAACCATTGCAGACTCCAGCTGTTCCTCTCTGGCTCATCAAAATTCCACCAGCCAATGACTAAAGAGTCACATTTGAAGAAACGTCTCGGCCTGGTGGTCTCATACAACCAGATTTCTCTTCTTAGGAAACTAATCTGCTTCACAGGTTAAACAGGGTAAAACAAAGTATGGTTAAATAAAAAAATAATAAATGACGAAACTTAAACCTTTCAGAGCTACTGTTTAAGTGAATGAGCGCATGAGCTAATTTATGTGTGCACATTACTCGCTTGAAGTAGTATTTCACTATTGCGGAAATCTTGAACGACCTTTAACATCAGATTTACGCACGTCAGCTGAGCATTGGCGGGCGTAGATGCGAGGTCATATTTCATCATGACCGACACGCACCATAATCAGGCCACAGTTGGCAATTAGGTTGCACTTAATGCAAATGGATCGACAAGAAAATCAGCATGTGAATGAGCACTAGTCATCCACCAACGTTAGCTTATTACACACACCGCTGACCTCACTCTCAAAGCCCCTCTCCAGACGAGCTAACAGACGCCAGGGCACCAAACCATCGCAAAGAGGCGGGGATCGTGTTTCAGAGGTGGGCAACCCTGGACTCTTACCGACACCGTGTTTCTTCTGCCGCGACATATTATTTGACATCTGTTGTAGGAGTTAGCAGCGTGACCGAATCTGTGAAAAGGATTATCTGGCCAATCTATTGTCAGTCATTCCTGAGCCATGAATCCGGGCGGTTTACTTTTCATGGCTTCATCCGAATATGTAGGACAGATTGAAATAGACGAAAAGTACATGTGTAACGGTCTGTTCACCAAAGCAGGAGAAGGAATCCAAGCTGAGGCTAACACACGCACCAATATCAAATTGCAGCAACTGAAGCTTTTGGAAATGTAAATGGGCACATATACCAGCATGAGCCAGTGAATAATTCACTTTATTTTCCAGCCTTTTTGTCCTCTTGTGCTCTTCATTTTTTCCACTCTTCCCAAGTGCCTCGTCCTCTCATTAATAGTGATCATCGGACACAAAGCTGAAGCAATCTGGTCCGTGCCATTACACTATAACAATATTGAAGCTAAGGCAAAATTAAAGAGCTTAAGAGCAAATATTTTTTATTTTACCCCTCTCATAAGGGCCATGGGAATGAATGAAACCAAAGTAAAGTGTGTGCGTATAAATGTATTTTGAGTCTTCCTTTGAGTATGTGTGTGTCCACCCCAGTTATCCACCACTATTGAATTAGGGGACCAAACCCCTTATGGGACCCTGCGCTAGGGCAAAAGAAGGGGTCATGGGTCATGACCTTTAGTAATGACCATGCGACGGATGAACAAAAAAAGCTTTGACACAGGCTATCATTTCAATTAAGTTATCAACGTTGTGTAATAATCAATGCAAGGTCAGTAGGTTGGCATATGCATACAGATGGCGCATAAAACTGACAGAATGCTCTTTTCTCATAGCTAAGCATAATCAATTCCTCTGGACAATATTTCATTTTTAGATATCCAATCCTAAACCTTTCTGCTGTCGTCCCAAGCAAAAACACTGGGCAAGTGATTGCAATCACTTCGTAATTCCAGTTTGGTATCCCTGGCTGACTGGATGTCTGAAGGTGTATGAAGTACATTATATATGTATAAGAATAAGTAAATGGAGTGGAGAAAAAATAGAGATTTAGACATCATATTGACGACCAATCTTCTAGGCTACACATATGTTAATAAGCTCAACCTAAATGACCCCAGCATTCAAATCACAATTATCTGGTGACTGTGGAATACTATAGGCCCTGTCATTGCAATGATCTATGGTTGCAAAAAGTTCTCAGATTTAATGAAGACACATTACATGTTCAAACTAAGAGGTCTTCTGAGAACACGACAGAGAGGCCATCACCGTAGTTTCTGCACGTGCACATCGAGCAGACGCTATCAGCTGTCAATCAAACATTATATATGTGACAAAGGTGGGGCTAAGCCTATTTAAAATATTACAATGGCTGTGTTTGAAACAGCACAAACTGTTGTAAAATGTAAAAGTTGATTGTCAACATTACCATGAAAAAGTAAAAAGTAAACCATTTTTACCGATGGTTTTAACCATACTGTTAGCTTAGATGTCAACGTTAAATACCCATGTGATGTCTTTTTTAGTTTTTAAAGCATTTGTTTATGTTTGAATCATGATTTTTTTTTTAACAGGTAAAATGCTGTTTTCAGAATTGTCACATCCATAACAGTCCATATTCCTCATAAAAAAAATAATAATTTTATGTTCTCTGAAAAGTCATTTCTTCTCCATTTACTGGGTATTATTGCTTCTGGTTTGTGCATTTTCATTCACAGAAATGTCGCACTTTTAAAAATGTGTCATTTTTTGTCACAATTATAATGTATGTATATTTCTGTTTTTTAAAATATATTACTTGTGTATAGAATAATATTTTCCTAATGTATGGACTCCTTTAACAGGGTTCATGAAAATTAAACAGATGGTTTAATACAGTATATTGGTAGTAAATACATTCTGTGAGAATTTATATTTTACGTTTTGACTGAAAATGTCACATCCATAATGCTGGAATTGCCAACAATGCAACAATAACCATGTTTATTTTCTGGACATGCTGACTTTTAAAAGAACACTATTTTTTAAAATGTTTATCATTAAATAATGCATTCTGTTTCATTTGGCCTCGTTCAGAATAAATTGTTTAACTTACATTGAACTGGTTTTATGCATAATTTACACAAATTTGCTCTGCATGTGAATGAGGTCAAATATTTACAAAACACTTGGCAATATACAGTATATACTGCAAGGCATGCAGAAAGCATGATGAACATATTGTAGATTATCCTGATTATAAGCCAAAAATGTACATGAAAGTTTGTAGGCTGTTTTATAATATTCAATTTGTAGAAATTCATTTGTAGAAATGCTTTCAATAGTCTGAACATTCTGATGTAACAAGATTTTGAGCAGCTTTTCAAAAAGTCAGACAATGCCTGCCAAATCTGCTCAAAGGAAGGGTCAGTGAAGCTAACTTCCAGAAGAGCTCTCAGTCAATGAGTCTGAGAAGATGGCTGATAGCCAACATCTGTTTCGCAACACAGGCGGCCAAAAAAAATCACCACTAAAAGGCCTGAGAAACTCTCAATTTACCCGTTTAAGCCTTAATACCAAAGTTGTTTCAGCCAAAGCCCAAGGATTAGAGGTTTGTAACTTTAGAAGCCTCACGGACTGCAGGAACATGCAGACATCTGACGAGGGTTTCCACACTTTTCATCGACAGGCTTAATGAGGGTGACAGGGCGCGAACGAATGAGTTGCCCGACTGTCATCGTCTAAAATGAAAAGTTTTCTTTGCAGGTGCTTTTACGTAGGAAAGCGAGAAAGAAAGGATGAGCAGGTGGAGGCTGGAGGGTGAAGTTCTTATCTGAACTAGGATCCTAATGTAATCTCAACTAATCCTCGCACTCATAGTCCTTCCACAGCTGAATAAAGAGAGATAGAGAAACTTCAACTATTCCCTTAGGTTAGAAGACAACATTCTGAAGTTCTCTTTAATTATGGCGCTACACTTTTTAACTCAACCCTGTTTCAACCCTGTTACTCAGCAGCGATGATGATAAGAACGGAAAACTTTGCTCACTTTGCAGTCAGGAGGAGTCCTACTTTCTGTGCAGAAAACAGTGATCTTCCCCCAGAGGATCTTTTCATATTCTCTCTGTCTGTCTCTCTTTTCATGTATGCCTCTCTCGCTTGCTCTCTCTCTCTCTTGTTATGTAATGGTTCCCCAATCTCCCTGGATCCAGATATACAATCTGCCTTTGTTTGTATTTCATCTTCCTCACACTCGCATGCTGCATACATAGAAGTACATCGAATTTTGTGCGTGGATGCATCACCCCTTTCTAGCCAGATGTGCTGTGACTTTCTAATATCCAATGTGTATATTATAGAATTTTATGCGTGGATGCATCACTCATATTCAACCTCAGACTCTCACAGAAGCCAGACAAGGATTAAACTAGCAACTGATATTCTGACACTTCACAAATAAAGACCAAACGACTGTGGGTCCCGTCCAGATGGCCAGTGAATGGCCATGTGAAGGCTTCAACAAACAAACACTGTGGGGGTATTTGGGAACAAGGGCATGTGTTAGAGGATTTTAATTAAAACCACTGTTTACTAAATACCATTAGCTACTGAATACAATAGAAGGACATTATCGGTATCGGCAAGCCTACTTGGTTAACAGATCTTATTCAGGTGTGATGGACAGCTAAACCAGGTGAGAGATGAGACACATGTCCTTCAGCTATCTGTTAGGCAGGACTATTGTAACTGAGCGGTAACTGGACACCATTTTTGGACACAGTTTTAGGGTGGTTTTTAATGAGGGGTCAGTGATCTTAAAAACTTGCAGGGCAAAGTGTTAACTTGGGACAAATCTGTAAATCTCTTTTTTACTTGAACTGTTTGCAATTAGATGATATTGTGATAGATAGAGAGCGAGAGAGAGAGCGAGAGAGAGAGAGAGAGAGAGATGAAATGTGCCTTTTATTATGTTACCCCATTTGAATCTTTTCTCAGCATTTGTTGACATAAGCGGTTTTACAGTTTCCTCTCTTTAAAACAAAATAAATAAAACCACATTTCCGCCTTGCCCAATAATTAACACCTTTCACTATTAGCTTGACTTTTGTGGTTTTAGCACATAAACAAGTAAACCTATTCTCTCATCACATCATGTCTTTAAGCTAACACCTGATTTACAATAAAAAATAAAATAAAACATGTTATTCATCACTAAAACCTAATGCCAACTGCAGTGTATTAATACGAAACAGCTTCAGTACAAACAACACAGGGCTGTTACGCAATCACATCTTGCTTTCCACAGACACTCTGTATCTTCTACAGCAACTTTATAAAGCCTTTCTCTTAAAACAGCGAGACTTCACCTTTCTCTTCTCCACCTTCAGAATATTCAAAGTGACTGATGAGACCTCCAAGGTAATAGTTTTCATTTCATGCTTTCAACTCTGTGGTTTGGGAGGCTAGCCAAGCTCAGATAAATCATCCTTGGCTTAAATTAAAAGCCATTATCACCTTTAAACAGCTTGTCTCGCAGTCCTGGCGCTGGGTAAGGTGAACGCCACACAGTCAGAAGCAAGGACCGGGCACTTCCTGTCAGGCTGATATGACTAAGGAAGTGGTCTTGGGTCAGTCAAACCAATAAGCTTAGTGTACACAGGAATCACAAATGGCCAACATGGCCTCAAGCTGAGAGAGACAGGAAATCTTCAAAGGGGCTTGGCTTGCATCTGAGATACAAATTTAACCTGTTCCAGATACTAAGGGTGGCTTAGCTAAATTGCGATTTCAAGCTTTGTCAAACGGAAATGCAAAAAAAGCGTTTGGTCAGCCAGTTAAGAGGAATGACCCACAGTATTTATATGTTTTTTTATCATTGAACTTATCACATAGTTTAGGAAATTCAGACATGGTGCCTAAATGAAGTGAGAACAAAATGAGAAAATAAAATGAACGGGTCAGAAAAGACTTGAATGTATCTGATCTGTCAAACCCAACTGCTGATAAAATTAAAAAAAGCAAAATCTCAATTTCTTTTTATGTCGCTACACCAGCATGTACATATGCCCAAGATTTTAAGCAAACACATTTATGAATGATTTCTTGGGAAAATCCACTTTTGGCATTTACAGAGGATTGGCAGCACTGTAAACGGCAAACATTTACACACAAGAAGGAATCAATTAAAATCCTCAGATTCAATTAAACTAAAGACGGGTCGACAATAAAAGTGATTCACAGCATACTTTCTTGTCCCGCTGGTTATATATGTGTGTGTGTGCTTTCTTGTTTTGTGAGACATATAGAAATCCTGGACTTGTGGCTCTTTCTTAACATTTATTGTTATGTTTCCCCTGGCTATTGAAGTATTAGAAGCAAAAAATAATTTCTTGTAACATATGATCTCCCACGAGATCTAGCAAAACTGTTAAATAGCTTACGCTGCTTAATGCACTGTGGCATGAATGTCTTGGATGCTGCCAGTCCAATAATGGCATTCAAAGACTAACCGTAATAGGCCAAATGAAGTGACACCATGAAACAGCACTTAGAAAAATGAATAGCAGTGATTCGTCCGTGTTATTCCGCAGGCTCAACACTTATCTCTGACAGGTCGCAGGACTCTGCGCAGTCAATAAATAACTATAACCCGTAATAGACTAAATTATTACTGTGGATAAGGTCACACTAGCGCTCCGGTATTATGATTCTTATTATAAGTCTTGAGTGTTTAGTAGTGCATGATGGGTGTTTGTAAACTATATGACACTATAGGTTTCCATAAGACAGATGAGATCCCTTTAAAATCTTGGTTGTTTCTCCTAGTCGCAATGGCTAATGTATATATTTCTGCAAATTTAGATCTCTGAGACATACTTTGAACACTTTCACCATCTACTGAGCTAAGAAATATTTTACTTTTATTCTAAAATGCAAATAGTGTTCCAAAAAAACAAAACAGATTTCTGTAATTGCAATCATCTTGTTTTGCTTGTAGTCTTGACATGATATTGCTCTAATAATGCAGTAAAACTAATTTGTGTAAATAAATAATAAACCACATCCAGGTATTTCTGCAGCCTGATATCAAGGGAGTTCATATGTATTTTATGTGGCTAATTTGTATAAATGTATGCAATGTGAATCATACAAACATGCACAATTGTTAGAAAAAAAGCTATAATTAAGCCCCGCCCCTAATCCTGTCATGAAAGGAGATAATACTAAAATGTATAAATCAGACTGTACAAACTTATATAAATTAGTAACCTTGTAAAACAGTTATGAATTGCCATGTAATAGTGTTGGCTTCTGTTTTGCTGCAGTTCAGTGTTTTAGTGTGTATTAAGCACCTGCAGTACATAAAGATCAGTATCTTGTCTTAGACAGATTAAATCCTCATATCAAACAAGTCTTATTCTCTGAGCTCTGGGGCTAAGTCACAACCTCTGCTGATTACCAGGTTGATAGGAAACAAAGTAATTTATGAAATAAGTAATATATCGAGATAACAGGGCCAACATCCCTTTTAATTTAATTAAATCACATTAAAAACCTTGGCTAAGGAAGAAAAAAGTGTCCCTGTCTTCACCGAGACACGAAAGTGAGGTATGATTGCACCTCTGAGCAGGATTAACAGTCAGCGTTAAAAGAGAATGACTTTCATGCTGTCTACTGTTCCAAAGTCACAGTAAGGCAGGACATTGTGTAAACGCACATGAGCTTGAGAGGCCTTGAACGGCACGGAGGTGGTAGAACCATATTGTTTTCTACGTTTTTTTTTAAACCACCCACAACACAGAGCGGGCATTCATAGCCCGACTGAAACAGCCATTAAACACCCTTCAAATAAAGACAGAGTCAAATAAATCGCTCTCTGAATGGAGATAAAAAGAAGTGGTGGGCAGTAACCGTCTGATTTATGAATCCCACCGAGGGTCGCCCCACTGCCATGGTTACGGATTGAGAGCTGAGGTCACATGGGATGGGTGGAGGCGGGGTCGGTGACAAATGGATATTTAACCTCTCATTGCCTCATATTTCCCAGCGGTCTCTGCTGGATGCTGCGTCAGCATTTTATGGATGGTTCATTTGGATCTGCGTGACTTAATAAAGAATTAGCACTCTCATTGGAACGGCTACAACCGTTGCAATAAACTTTAACAACATGCTGCGAGATTAATTAAAATATGTAATAACACAAACATATGTCTTCCTTAGAATTATAGTTAGGCATGGCATTGTTATCAGATTGCTGTTTGTTGTGCTGTGTGCACTATCCAGGGATCTAGGGAGCTATATTGTTCCTGCCATATGGAATCTGGGTTAAAGACAGAGATAAGCCAGCATTCATGCTGCTTTCTGACCTCTTTAGTAACCCAGCTGGCATTAACCACCAAATAATTATTATCTCAATTACCCGGCTAAACTACCACCTCCCCCTTTGGGTAGATTATGCAGGCCAAGAAGATGACAAAGCTATGGGGGGGTAAATATAGAGAACAAAGTGTTATGCATAACAGAATCTTTAGGCTGCAATTTAATAGTGAGAAAAAAACATATATATGCTATTTTAAAACCAAAGGAAAAAACCTAAAGGTGTTTATGAGATCTTCTGAAGAGGTGACAACATGAGAGCAATTACCAAAACCTGAAATATACATTTTCCCAGAATGTATTTTTTTCATAATATATTAAACCATCTGTTTATATTTTACTAAAGCCCTGTTGATAGAGTCCAGACACCTGAAAAATATCAGTCTATTCACGAGGACGCGGATGTCACAAAACACACATACGCTTTTGAGAGGCAACATACTTTTTCTGTGATTTTAAACATACAAACCAGAAGAAAAATACTTAACAAATACTTAACAATTGGAAAAGAGACGCCTCTTCAAAGAACATAAAATAGTTATTTTAAATTTTTATGTGCTCATTTATGAGGAATATATACTGTTGTGGATGTGACAAATCTTAAAAAGCACTTTTCCTGACTATCAAATCGCTCTTTATTTTAGCAGTCTGAGAAACCAGTGAGAAAATAAAGAGATCTCTTTTTTCTTTCCTATAGAAGGGTGACTATCAGGCACGGATGCCTCAACAAAGCTCTGAAATCTTGCAGATATTTTGGCCTATTGTATTAAATGGAAATGACAGATCTGTACAACAATACAATTAAATCCACAGTGTTAAACGAACTCCAACTGAGTTAAATGTGCTCCCACAGAGATCAATTAAGTCACATTTTGAGTTGGCTTTACAGTAGAGATTTTTCTTTGTCGAAGAGCACTGTGTTATCAGATGAGTTTAATGGCATTACAGTATAAAGGATAGGGGGTTAAGCAGTCAGACTCATCAGGAAGTAAAGCAGGTGACCTGAAACACCTGCCTAAAACAAAGGTCTTGTCTCTGGAATAACACACATTTGAGGAAAATAATCTAAAAAGAGGATATTCATGTTACACTAAACAATAAGACAAAAACATAGAACTGGAATAATTCAGAACCACAAAGTATTACAGTGGTATTTGCTAAAGAAAGCATAAATATTACTTCTCATATTCAGGGTTAGGAAAATAAACAAACCAAGAATCACAATATTACACTTTGGTGCATAACTTGCTTTACACTGTTTGTGTCAGACAGTTTTACTGGTACAGTCTAAACTACGTTTCTTAACCTGACACAGTCTTTAATAAGCTTGAAATGAAAGAAGGACCATTTCTTGAAACCATATTATTTGAAATAATGACTTGGCAACCATCCATAACACCCTACTATAGCATCCTGTTCACAACTTCAGCAGGGCAAGAGTCACTCTTGTTATGCAAGACAAGGCTTATTAATGAGGTTTTGATTGCGTAGTGTAAGGTAGGCTATGATACTTTTGATTAATATTATTTTCCTTGCTTGTGTGACCCTGGTGTTGTCAAAAAAGAAAACTCAGCAGAAATCAATTAACTTTACATAATTTAACTAAACACAATATTGTTTTTGTCCAAACATTCCCATTTCACTTGAAAAAAGCTTATCCTTTCTGACAAAGCATTTGGGATACAGCTCTAAAGCACAAGACAGCTAAGCGTGAAAGACAGATGTTGGACCAATACAGCATCTGTCCCATAAACCCTCACCAGCAGACGGGTGCATAACAAGAGCACGGCATCAAAGCCTGGACGGAAGCCTCGGAAATCTCCATAGATTTGCCATCACACAATGACTGTACACATAGACACACATGTGCAGACTGGAAGTCCCGTGGGATGATCTGCCCTCTGAAGTCATGTGGGAGGATCTTTAAAGAAAAGGTGGGTGGAGCCAAGAGACTTAGAGAGGTGGTGAAAGAGTTCTGTGTATGCGTTTGTAGGGACAGGATAGTGAGCTGTCATTGTTTCTGTCATTATTTACTCACCCTCAACTTTTTTCTTTTGTAAAAATAACCTTAAGATCATTCTATTACATAATAAAAGTGAATGAAACCTGAGGCTGTCAATCTTGAAAATAACAAAGCAAAATATTCATTTAGAGTCATCCATATGACTCGGGCACACTATTTAAAGTCTCCTAAAGTCATTTAATAACTTGGTGAGTAAGCAAAACACTTTTAATGCATTAACTGATCATCTTCCCATCCAGTGAGCTGTTCACTGCTGTACGCTGATCATTCTATCAGTCCAACTCATAAAGAAATCTTTTAGATTTAGTGAACTGGATCAATTATATCACTTAAAAGATTCGACTCCAAAGAGCATGCGTCTATGATTAAGTAAATGATGACAGAATTGTATTTATTTTTGGCTGAACTATTAATATATTGGGTGTACATGTGCACACACCATCTTATTCTGGTTTTACACCCATAAACCCCTGCGGCACGTGTCATCTGTACCGCACATTAATGTGTCATGAGCTCCAGAGACGCGCAGTGCACACACACACTGGCAGAATTCATAGAACACACACTCACACTTCGCCCGAGATGTTAATTGTGTCTTCCTAGAGATGAATAACATTATAAACGACAGACACACAAACCACCACTGACAAGATGATTATTAAAACTCTACCAAACTCCAAGATTACCTCTCTTATTTCTCAATTTCCTAATGCTTCCCCTCTAATAGGCAAACAGTGCAGAAAATGTGAGGGATATACCAATCTCGTTCCCTGAAGATTCGTTCTTTCTAAGTGCAGAATGTTCCTTGAGGCTGTTGTGCACAAATCCGTTTTATAAAACTGCTGCTTTTTTGTCTTTTTTCCCATTGTGTAGTATTGCCTTAAGGCACAGTGAGGGAATGAGGGCGAGAAATATCACATCCGTGGGGCAAAAAATATATAAAATCTCTTTCAGTGGCCTGGATTGTCGGTAATGAAGTTTGCAAAGCATGTGGATGGCACACGAAACCTTGCAGTCAAAGAGGATGTAACACAGATATATCAGCCCATGAGAGTTTTTTGGTGAAAGAAAAAATGAGAAGGGACAAAGAAAGTTGCTGTGGAATATGGATGCAACACGCCAGATTCAACATGCATTTCCCACATGAGCACCAAAGATCTATATGTCTAAAGAACATGTTCCAAAAAATATTATAAAATTTTACTAGAATTCTACATCTTGCTTTAACTATTAAAAAATGTCAGTTTGGTCTGTTTGGAGTAAATGCATTAATATCAAAATACATATTACACTGCAAAAAACCTAAATTAATATTTAAAATGTCAAAAATGTATCTGTATCACCATGTTTCAATCATGACATTCACTGAATATTTTTGGCCTTGGTGAATAAAAAACAACTATATAAACTAATAAATTCTGTACATTTAAATTCAAGTATTTAAATGTCCTTATGACTTACGCTGAGCTATTTTCCCATACAAATGAGTACAAAGAAAAGCAATTAATAACTTTTTCCTAAAATGACATGAATTAAATTGCAGTAATAACAATGCCAGCCGCTAATGCAGCAGCACAGTGGATTTGAGAAGACTAGCTGAGTTAAGTTCAGACTTCTCAAGCTCAACCACACAAAACACTACAATGTGTTTTTTTAAATGCTAAACATTTGATTAGCATCTAGAGTCGAGATTTGTGCACGGTGGGCCAATTTGAGTCATATCTCCTCCTATATGTCAGGACAAAGACGCAGCGGGAGACGTCAGGTGGGGTTGCGTCTCGCTCAATGTGAAGTGAAATTTTACCCCGCTCTTTTCACTCAGCGTTCATTACTCTGCCATTGTTAAAGTGCTGCCGGTGTTCTGGAAACTTTTGTTAGGAACGCCGTGTTCCAGAAGTTGGCGCGTAAAAAACAAGATAATGGGAGAGATGCCGAAATACTGGGATAAAAAAAGATATTGACACTGATTTTGTTTCTGCAGGAGGAGTGGAGGTTGATTCAGTGTATTAGTGTGAGATTGACATTTCTTGACTTGAGAAGTACGCTCTGGTTGGAGGAAGAATGAAGACTGAAATGCGCATAGACGCACTGAGGTGAGAGCAGGTGGGTCTCTATAGAGTCTATCTTGCACATGGTGAAAAATAAGTTTATTCCTGATTATTCCTGCTTTCCACGTTTCTCACTCACTCTATATTTGACATTTTCTCTCACTTGCACAGGTGGCTTTTCCACTACGGCACAATACAACTCTCTTGATATGACATTTTTGTGAGAAACTATAAGTGAGAAAAGGAAGTCAAAGGGAAAGGAGTCAAAGAACAACGCTAGACAAATTCAGTTGCAAATTTCACTTGCAACTCGTTTTACTGCAGTAATGTGACATGTTTTTTTTGTTCTGGAATTTATTGCATTGTAAAATGTGGCATGTCAACAGTGTTGATGTAAAAAACTACCATGTTTACTCTCCATGCCAATCACAAAAGAAGTCATTTATATATCGGTTTTAAAGGTACAAACATTACTTTTACATAAATTACTAGCTGGAACGCCATTTGACAGCACATACAATAAAATAGAAATTCACCTGAATTTCATCAGCGGCGTGTGCACTCAATGAAAATAAATGACTTCTGGTCACTTGTCAACTCCAAAACTCCAAAAGTCATTTAAAACTAAATTGCTCTTGTTTTCAGTACAAGGAAGTGTACTGGAGCACATTCTGATGGTCGGAGATCAAGCAAAGTCACACACACCTATACAGTACACATGGACAATTACATATTTATATTTCTGTTCATTAGCGTTCTAAAGATTGTACAATGACAAAGTACACCAAAAATCCCTGTTGCTCTAAGTGTTAACTAAAGACAATACTATGTACGATCAATAAATGCTAAGTGGATTAGGGACAACACAAATCACACATTTCAAAACTATTGATGTCACAGCAACACAAGACAAAGCAGAATTACACCGAATGCCATTATGCCCTGTAATTCATCACAATTGGAGGTCTTTAGATAATTGGAAGCATTGATTGGCCGGAGAGCTCGCATGCAAATAGCTGGTTGGTCTGCAGCGAGCGAGGCGGCGGAGTAAATCACGTGTTAAAATAATACGACAGTGAACATTGATTAATAATTATTTGTACCATCACAACCGAGGAAAAGAGAGAGGGGGTAATATTAGAGTCTGGGAAATCAATGAAATTGGAATACGCCCTGAAATGATGGTGGCCATCTCTTTTTATATCCTCTGTCTGTTTTTTTCCGCTGCTTCCTTAATGGTTAGCTCTTATCTGAGGGAGAGAGAAAGAAAGAAAGAGAGTCGGGCCTAACACGACCTGTCTTTACAAAACTGACAGAAAATTACTTTCCTTTCAGAGAATGAGGAAAAAAATTGACCTCCGCTCATCTGATGTCTGTGGCAGATCTATAATAGCTAGCTCCCAGGACTGCAGGAGTCTAGCCTTTTCTCATTTGTCGCCACACCGCCTTTGTCGGCTCTTTCCTCCGATCGCACCCCACGAAATAACATTCTACACGTTTACGGGGTCACATGCCTTATGTGTATAGGCATGAAATGAAATCAAAGCCTAACAGACCTGATATCTCTGACAATAATCTAAATAGATTCAGGCAAAGCCAAGACCAGGATGGACAGACGGTGGCAGTTTATAGACTGTCACTGTGAAATATAAAGAAAGAAAGACATACTGAGAGAAAGAGACAGAAATAAGGTAGGGGATTGTTGAGTAACACAGTTTCGGTGGCCTGTGAAAGCCTCCGGTAAGGCATAAGAGGTTAGATGGGCATTTAAAGGGGTTTAAGCAAAGCTCTCCGACATGTTCACTATAATGTTTTCCAGAGGACGGGTGGTGACAGAGTGAAATACAAATATACAGAGAAAAGAACGAGAGACGAAAAAATATAAATAAGAAGAAAGTCAGTTGTTCCTAATGTAAGATGTTTGTGGCTTTTCCTGTCAGTGTGACACATTAGAACCTGCTGAACTTTGAACCGTGGGCCTGGACCAGCTCGCTAAAAGTCATACGGTCAGCGCGAAGCACGTAATGTACCTATAATTGTTTGAAATCAGATGAAGGAACATCTCATATTATTGAGCACATGCACGCACACTACACACACAGGGATTGAAATGAACCCACCAAGCCCCAAATGCAAGTAAAAATTGGCTTTGGTGAATAAATCAAATGGATTTATTCGCCTGTTGGTCGGTAACTTAATTACAAACTGCAACACAATACGTGGCTTAAATCCAATTGTACGAATGACAGGCTGAACCTCTGATGGAAGTGACGTGGCAAATTCAGCACATGGCATCGATAAAAAAAACACACACCAATAAACATAATCCTTTTTAGATCTGTGCTAATCACAAACAGCATTCCTCTACATGCAAATTATTTTAGTGTTTTTATTTATTATGGACCAAAATACCATTTTATTTTAATTACCATATTAAAATATGCAAAATATACCGTACAAGTAATACTGCCTACATACAGTATAGAAGGCAAATTGTTCAACATAGTGTCAATCTTTGTATTTGTATGTATGAATGTTTGTATGTATGAATGTTTGCATGTGTAAATGTGTGTGTGTGTGTGTGTGTGTGTGTGTGTGTGATGCATGTGATTGAGAGAAAAATCAATAGTGTTTGTTCCTGCATTAAGAGAGGCCTGGGTCATGATGTCATCACGACTTCTCTGTAATGCAATGACTCGTCACATAAGTGGACTAGATTTAACCTGTAAATGCTAGAAACAGTTTCCTCAGCAATAGCTTATAGTTTTAGTATGCACATCTAACAATATGTCCAAATAATACTGATACTGTAATACTAATACTGTACAAAATACCAATACAGAAAAGGTCTCTTTACTAAACAAGAAAACCTGTCTAATAAATTCACTCAAACAAGGGCTCAATTCACAACAAGCACAATGAATATCTACCTGTTCAAACACATGTTACGTTTAGCCTCGAGGAAATAGAACAACAGAGAGGAAGTAGTTGAAGTAGTTTGGAAGGGAACAGAGAAACACATTTAGCGTTAGAGTCTGATGGTCAAAATTGTCACCAGATTTCAGGCTGAAAGAAAATGTCAGTGTTTCATAAGGTGACAGTCTGTAAGTGTTGTGTTTTACTAAAGAACCTTCAATTATTGTTTTAAAGCAGTTGTTAGACAAAGCATTATACACTTGAATTAACAAAACATTAAGGAAACAACAGACAACTTGCTCCAATACACATGCATAAATAACCTTGTCTTGAAAGCAGTTCTCAACACAATTTCTACCTTCATTTCTACCTTCCACATTCATTATATAATGATGGCTCTTTGCCTTAGTGTGTATGCTAGTGTGGTTTTAATATGATCACTTGTTTATGCAATAGCAAATACAAAAAAATATGGTATTGAACTTCAGACAACAGAATTCTCAACAAAAAAAAAAAAATTCAGCTTGTGACCCCGCAAGGTAACTTCAGTGTATGTTTGTACGTCACCATGCTGTGAAGGAGCATGCTGGGAAATGGTCTGGTTGCCCGCTGGGGGTTGTGGTCTCCTCCACTGCCCATCAGAGACGGGCAAACACAGCCACACCACCAGCGGCTTCTGCGCTGAAACATGTGTGGCCTTTTATGTTAACCACAACACAAATGACACAGGAACTAACACCAAATCAGCAATAACCACTGCCATGCATCAAACCGGCTTCAGAGGACAGGGAATTCAAAGACTTTTCATGGTTTAGTGGATTACGTTTCAGATTATTAAAGCTATACTGCTAAACTGTTCATTTGGTTTAGACGAAAACATGTTGAAGTAAACCAGACCCGTTCTAAACCTTGAACCTGTGATTGCGGTGTGACCTTCAAACTGTGTTAGCCAAAGCGGAGTATCCACCAGATGGCTATCGGCGTGATTAGACTGAACGAGGTTGAAATTAGCTCAAAATACCGCTCTAATTGTCAGTGTGTCTGGAGAGCTGTACTAACAGTTTGATAGCTAACATAAGTCATGAGGATCAGTTCTATGACATGCCTTCAAACTCCACATACATGTGACATACAGAGGCAAATGTTCTGATGTCACATGTTCATGTGTAGTTTTGATATGTTTGGAACATCTTTACAAAATTTATACCATGGATTATAATTTATTCCACCAAAATGCCATAAATACTACAATAATACTACTACCCCAAGCCTTACTCATAAATTAAATTACCACTTTAACTAAAATCTTGTAACTTTACCTTCAGCTGCAACTAGAGCGCAAAGCCAAATGTGAGAAAAGGTTATTATTAAAGTGCTGTAACTGAGGGCAGGGTTTAAGACAGCCTTCAACCTGAGGTAAGGTTAGATGAAACTGTCACAATTGATGATGGAACTTCAAAGGCCAGTATGCAATGTGCGATATGCCCCGAAAAATGGGCAGAGAGAGAAAGAGACAGGCTTAACCTTATCTCCATCTCGCCACAACTCTATACTGAGTAATCAGGGCTGCTCGGCCCTGAAGCTCCTGGCTAAACTGTTATTGTATCCGGTCAAACCTGGCCAGATGGAACACACAGGAAACCACACTGAACCCAGATCAATAGACATGTCAACAGTTAATTTCATTTTACCTATCTCCCACCAGCTGCTCCTTACACACGGACAGCTAAAGAAACAAAGATATCTGACTGTACCCATGTTTACATAAACACAACCAGTAAAAAACTGTATTGCTCCGAAGTTGCTCTTTTATAGATCAGAAGAAATAACAACGACAAATATGTAAATTTTATATGTCAACATTTTTTAAATATTCCACCTTGAATTGGTGAGAAAGCTAGGTGAGAAATTTGGGTGAGAAATATTTGAGTTTCTATTAAAATCACAATTTCTTAGATAAACATCTAAGATGCAGTAGAGAAATGTCTCTTTTTCTGCTCACTTCTGTCTAGGAGAAACAACTGTGATATAAAAAAAAACATTTGATTTTTTTCTCTCTCTCGCTCTCTCTCTCTTGCCACATTTCTCTCTTTTTTCCACCCCATTCTACACTTTCTCTGATGTAAAATGATATCTTTTCATTTTTTAGATGGCACGAAGTGACATTAATCTAAACAAGGCTTTTTAATGGCTGTTTAGATTTCAAAAAGAGCAAAAAGGTCGCTGGTATGAAATGAACACCGATCTTACTAAAATGAAAGTGTTTATTTGGACTTGATTGCTTTCCAAATCTCTTCTCCATGTTAGACAATTTTAGGATATTGCTTTTTAAACAGCTGGGAGTGTGTGGTGATATTAGTAATTTTTGGCAAGCTTTAAGGCAAATACAGCTGCTTCATTTTAAGCAATACTTCCCAAATAAAATCTCATAGAAAAAAATCGAAAGTTGCGAACAAAGATTATAATGTCCAATATACTTTTCAGGTGGAAATGAGCATTTTACAATGCATTATTTTCTCTCTACTGCAGAGAAAAAACAATTTTACATTTTTTATAAAGATTTCAAATCCCCCCTCTTAGCTAATAAATTACTCCATAACTTCATTTGTACTTTTTCAAAAAGTTAGCTGTTTGAAATTCAAAGCAGAAATATAAACAAATTTCAATCATTTTTTGTCTCCTTTTTTCTTTTGACGTCCTTCATTTTAAATGTTTTCCCACAGGCGAGTGAATCAAATTGCTGTTTTCTTTCTCTTTCTTGTATATGTGAATTAATTCCAATAAAATGAGAATCCCTCATGTTTGAAGATGTTTTGTTATAAAAGGAGAAGGCTAATCTTTGACTTCAGAGTTCTAGTAAATGAAAAGATCATATCTGCTTTCTCATAGCTATTAAAATGAAAAAGACATTGAATACGAACTGTTTGTCTGCAGTGTTAAACTGCCTGTCGCACGGGCAAGCGTGTTTAAAAAAGATGCTGAAAAGATGCAATTAAATGCAAATGCTCTCTGACTGAAAACAGAATTTAGACATGACTTGAGAAAGAATAGACTTTCTTTTATAAAACCAGACAGTAATTATTTCAGCCAATGAAACTGAGTTAGATGAAACATTTGCAAAAATAGTTTTGCCATTAGGGAAAGCAACTTCCTTTGAAAACACTCAACTTTACTTGAAACTGGAACTCCAAGAGCATTATCCTCCAATGATTTCTAATAAAATAAATAAATCATAATCATCTGCTTATATGCATAAATATGCATCATCATAGAGATCAAAATTGGGACTACAAGATCTGAGTGAAAATGATAGTATCACATTGTGCGAGAGTGTGTGTGTGTGTGTGTGTCAGACTGCTGTCTTTCTCTCCTCCCTCTGGGCTGTACAACTGAATAAATGTGTCCGTTTTCATAAGCTCAGGTCTGATTTATTGAGCGAGGCCACTGACATGAGCAACTTTCATTTATTAGCTCTGTGACTTTCGATCTATACACACCTAAAGGCATGAGTCACACGCACGACGAGCAAACCAGACACCTTGTGACTATGAGATCTGCTGTAATTCTCAAGAGTGCGTCACTCATTTAATATTGTCTCGGCAAAAAAGATAAACAGGAGGTTTATTTCAGGTGGAGGTGGATGGAAATAACTTCAGGGCACGAGATGTTGACTGAACCCATGTTGTGGGAAATCAACTAAATGGTATTTAGACTGGACTGTTAAGTCAATTAGCAAAACACACTGACCATGGGCAATCCAAAATGGTTAAAGAAAAGTTTACTAAAAATAAAAATGTTGTTGCTGTGTGACTGGTTATGGCAAACTGGTGAACTGACTGCATTTGCATTAGTGGTCTGATGTGCTTATATTGAATTTACATGCAAATAAAATTTGAGAGGTTTATTCAGAATGACCCTTTTGGGGTTTACATAACAGAAATACCACCATATAAGGTTTGTCATGGATTTTTGTCACATGCAGAGATCCACTATATGAATATGACAATGGCCAGACTGTGTCTGCTATGATTGCCAAAGGTCTGGCTTTGGCTTCAGGGTCCTTCGGGCAATGCTGGAGAACAGGTTCAAAAGACCAGATGTCATTGGAGGAACAATCTGCCTAATTTATTCATGAAGACAAACACACAAACAATAAACCACACTGACTCGCTTTCCACCTATAGTTATGTATTTCAGGTTTATCATTCTCTTCCTCTGCATCCACACATGTCCTCACACCTTGCAGCGTTCAGGTACATGCAGGTGTCTGCCTCACTTTTTCCCATGCCAGCCTCTTTATTGTTCCCAGCATGCTCTGTTGATCACATTATCTCTCTGCCGACACGCCACGCTAAATCAGGTGACTGGGGCTCCTGCCACAAAGACGGAGTGTGGAGCAGAGCGCCCTCGCCTCCCACGAGACCGAACCCTTGCATGTACGCCTAACAAGGGAATCCAAACATAACCAACCTCATTAATTTCTCCTATCAAAAGCTCCTTGCCCGTCGAATGCAGGTGCACTGAAGTCATTCGCTCTTTGCGGAAGATCAAAACCAGCTTGGCTGATTGATAGCGAACATTGGAGGAACGTCTGGGACGCCGGCATCGTGATGAAAGTGACTTGAAAAAGAGTATGAGAGGCCGTGATGCTATCTACAGTGTCAGATCAACAGATGCACGCTGGGAGTCAGGTGTTCATGAATTGATACTTGGCTTGACAAAGGAGAAACATCATATTAGAAAACAGTGGAGGATGATAAATATGCACAATGGCACTTTCTAAGATCTCAGGAGAGAGTGGATGGGTGGCCTTTTGATAAATGCACATCCTGAAAAGAAGGAAACATTACTTTCCAGGTTAGGGATGGACAATAGACTGTGCAAATGAGCTACAAAAGAATAAGTACCCATTGCTTTTATTGCTTCCTGTAGCCTTATCACAGGTACAAACCTCCTGAAGCAACTTAAGGACACAATAATGATGACTTATGGCTGTAAACCCCCAAATAAAAAAGTCAAGGGCTGGGAAACCAATGCTGCCAGCCTCAAATTACATGATGGGAAATATTTAAGTAGATCTCTGGGTTGCAAATGAGTTCAATGAATCAATGAATTCCTTGTTTTTGCAAACATGGCACAAGCACTCCCTCTATTCGCCTGGCACATTACATTCATTGTTTGACAAAGAACTTTTGTTTTCCCCTGACACATCTCAACTGATTACGATGTAAACTGACATCTGTGGCATGGATGACATAAAGCAGAGGCCATAACCATATTCAAACAAGCAACATGAAAACCGATGGTAAGTTTAATGTGCGTCAAACCACTTCTGAATACATTTTTTAAATGCTATCTTTGCACAACAGAAGCTTTGGCTGAAATTGCAAACACTTCACGCCATAAATCCCCTAAGCCTGAATGGGCACTTTTCTTACACTGCGGCTTTTGTTTTCTCGCGACAGTGTGGCCCAGTAGTGTCCAACGGGCATCAAAGTTCTATCCTGACCCCGGTATGCCCCTTCAGCAATCCCCACTCCTCTGTCACAAAGCTAACCCTTTAGTTTCTCCACCGTGCATGCTGATGATGTCACAATGTGAGGATCTATGATGAAAGCTGTCGAGAGGTAAGGCTTTCAGATCTTTCATACATTGACCAAAGAATTGACAGAGACCTATAAATAGTCCAGTGAAAGGGAAGGAAGGAGTGAGATGAAAGATGTGGCGCGACACAGGCTAGAAGGAAGAATTGCAATGTGTGAGGTCATTCTTGGCAAACCTGTCACACAGGAAGTGTAAAGTTCCCTGCTGAATGAATTTAAGATGATTCGTTCTGCTCTGTTTTTCACTGATGTTAACAATCCTTTGGAAGTGCAAGATTTTCCATTTGGGCAGACTTCCAAAAATTGGGTGGTCCAATTATTCAAATAAAAAATTTACTTCTCAATGATATTTCATATTTGGCAATGTTAATGGGTGGAAATAGTTTTCTTTTCTAGAGCTCTTTTCTAGAGCACTTGGTGATCTATAAGAATAGGAATCTATAGAAAAGAAGGTTTATTTCTGTAAGGGTGAAACTGGGTGGATTATTCTTGGGGTGTACAGGTGCAGGGAGGCGCACAACTATTCAAGCAGAAATATAATCAGAGAGCTAAGAATTCCAAACAAATAGAAAATGAAAATAGTACCATGGTACACCATGGCATTAATTATTATTTTCATATCCCACGGTATTTGCATGTCAAAGGTACTTTACCATTACCATGGCACATGTCCAACAGTAAATACCACAATTCCTTATGTACATTTATCTTAAAATGGCCTCTTACACCAACATTCCAGATGTTATCAGGTTACTTTTGTTAAATAAACCAGCACTGCCATAAATTTATTATATCTCTACATGTCTGAAAAAAATGATGGAAACTGATGAAGGGTAAAATGCTAAAGTTTAAATCCAGCCAAGAATATGCCACGGTGTATCTCTCTCTACATCTACGCATCGTCTCACACTCATAAAAAATGGAAAGAGAGAGAAACAGTAAAGGTACTGAGATAAAACTAAATCTAAGATAAAATTTCTGTCTTTTTCTTAAAAGCGGTATTCTGAGGTTGACTAGAGGTCCTGACCAGAGACCAAAGTTTGGGGAATTGGACAATTCAAAATATTTTCCTTCCCATACTGCAAGAAGAATAAAAGGAGAGTATGGACAGAACATAATGTTATTTAATCTGACAATATGGACCTGCTACTATTTTTTAAAGACAACAATACAATACATTACAGTGGTGTACAATGGTACAGAAATAGTATCAGTCTGTAGAAAAGAAACCCCAAATCTACAATCAAAAGTATCTCAGTTGCATCAATTTCTTTCTCCAAAGCAATTTTACATCTGAGACAAAGCTGAAAAATAACTTAGAGCTCCATCAGATCTCTTTAGCCATAAAAGAGCATCCTCAGGGCTGCTTTAAATCTAATGATGTCAACAAGAGTTGACATTTCAGTATGGGTTAAGTCTTTCTCGAGCCTTTCAGCAGCAAGCTAATCCTTACTCTGGGCATAAATAGCACACTCCACACCCACAAACACACAGACTTCTCCTCTTTAGCAATCCAAACATCTCCAGAAACCTGCTCTCATCCACCGACCCATTAGTTCAGCTGCAGGGCGGCTCATTGTCCTGCAGGACATCCCATCCCTCAACACCTGGTGTCCACATGGATTAACACTTTCTCTCTCTCACACAGGAATGCTCTCCTCTGACTCTACCCTTCTGTTTGTCACCCTCCCTTCTCGCTAAACCTTCAACCACCATATGTCTGGTGAGAAAGGCTTATCAGCACATATGTGTGTTTAGGGACCCAGGTGAGGAACTCGGCCTACCTGTGGAAAAGACCATCAGCATTTGATTATATATAGCTTGTGTTTTTGAACTGTGGCCTTGTTTTTTGTTATCAGTCATGTTTATATCTCTGTCGGCTGTGACCGAGACCGGTCACCTGGTCAGGGATTTTAAACATGGACGGCGGGGGGTGCGAGACTGATTGACAGATGCAGTGATAAGGCGGACCACAGGTTGTGTTGTGCATAAATAACCCCAAGGCCGAAGTTATGTGTTTACATTTACATTTACATTTATACATTTATTCATTTATTCATTTAGCAGACGCTTTTATCCAAAGTGACTTACAAGTTACCAGTGGCACACTGGGAGCAATTAGGGGTGAGGTGTCTTGCTCAAGGGCACCTCAGTTGTTTCCTGCTGGTACTGGGAATCGAACCAGCAACTTTCTGGTTGCAAGTCCAACTCTCTAACCACTAGGCTACAACTGCCCCTGTTTAACTGCCCTTGTGAGGCAAATCCAGAATGATGCCAGACCAAAAAACACATTGTGCTGAAACTTACATTGATTGACTGTATTTACTTCACATGACCCCAAAAATTAAGATGGAATAGTATTTTTTGTTTTGGGCATGAATTTCATTATCAATTCGTAACATGGCATTGCATTTAATAGCATTACTGTACAGCAGTGGTACCAAAACAGCACAGTAGTTTTTTTAAAGGCCAGTTCTGTGTGACACATATCATACTGCTTATTATTTCTGCATAAAATGCAATTAGAATTTAATTTAAATGTATTAGTAGCATTATTGAAAGCACCATCCTTTCTTTGAAAAACATTACCTGTTCTGTGCGTCTTTGTCTTATAAAACCGTGCGGTGTTAATGAACCAGCTTCTTGCGGCCTGATCGTTTAACAACAAGTTTAATTGTATTAACCTAATGTAAGAGAAACGGTGGGAATGTGTATCTGCCTAGAACATGAAGATAAGAGGACAGAAACGATACGCCTTCAGGCTAATTACCCCTGATTCATCAGCTCACGGTGACAAAAAGGGGTAATTGATTTTTAAATTAATAATAGAGCCCCATATGAGACTATTGTTACAAGCTTTTTTAAGTTTCAATATATGATAACATCACTTGCGTAATAACGGACAAGAGATGCACACAAAGTTAAACACGTCTAAATCTGTTGTTTGTATTTATACAGGAGTACCAAATTGTCATTTAAGCCACACCGATTGCATTAGATCACAAAATATGTAATGCAGTATTTCTGCACCATTTTGCAATTAAGATGTTGTTATTTTCAATACAGTTTCATTTCTAAATGCTTCTTTTTGTGAAATGTTTAGCATGAAATGTCTTCCTTTAAAAGAATATCTGAAATATTTGTGTTTCTGTAGCTCAATGCCAAAGTTCTAGGTTTATTTTCCAAATAATTATAAAAAATAAAATGTATGTCATAATATTATACATTCTAGTAACATTATATGTTTCTTTGAACAAAGACAATTCCAAATGCAAGTAAAAAATGGTTTGTTATAAAATTATTTATCACATTAAGCATGGCTTAACTGTCCAATACTTTTTGTATTTGTTCACATAGTCACGTCATCATTGTATGAACTCACAGATGAAACTTTTCCTGTTGCATGAGGTCCACAAAGGGACACATTTGAAAAAGTAAATCTTCAATCAAAGTACAGCCTTCTCCAGGCACTCAAAACAACCGCCACGCTGTACTGATTGTCAGACATACATCAAAACATCCGAAATCTCCACCACACCATCACTTTTTTCTCTGATACAGCTGCGCCGGTCCAGACACACTCTGCAGGAGCTCTGTGGGTGATCAAAGACCCCGAGTCTCAGGTGAGAGACATCCCTGCGATTTTTACCCGAGAACAGATGAGAGAGAGAGAAAGAGAGAAAAAAGAGCAAGAGATATAAAAATCAGCATGTGATTGCTCTTTACTGTTCGCTCGCTCCTAAAATTGTCAACCCTCTCCTTGTTTCCTTCGCTTCCGTCTCTCTGACCTGGTTTTAGACGGCCCCAGGGAGGTGGAACCCCATTCCGAAATATTCTCGCCAGGAATTCTCTGCCAAATCTGCTTGATAGCAATAAAACGAAATGGAAAAAGGGGGGAATCATGTTTGATTTATAAATAGCAATTGAAACAGTGTGGCATGCTTTTTCACGAAAACACTGAAACATTTTTTTTTTCGCTTTTCTTTTATTCTGTGATATTGAGGTCATCATTCTTGCGTATGAGGCATTATGGGCATATCATGGCTTGTTTGTGTCAAATCAAAGCAGCTGGGTCTTTTGTTTTAGAGTTTACCATTTTCTGCAGGTCTTAATGTGGGCCGTTCTATCCAGATTTGAAACACACACTCCTCAGACAGATCAAATAACAAAAGCACTTCTTCATGCAGATGGAGGGACGAGTTCTTTATCATCTGCTCTAATGTATATGACTGCGTGCCATTATACGGCTATTAAAAAAGCTTAGATTCACGTGGCTTCCCTCATTTATCAAAAAAACAATATTGCTGGAGCGATGTGTGTTTTGTTCCCAAAGGAATCTCATTCCTGGGAAATCTCATTTGTCAGGATTCTCGTTACAGGTTGAATGTATTTCAAGCAGGTGACTAGAGCTTGTTTTACTGCAGGTGTGAGATGGAAACGCCCAGTTCCCCTTTCTACAGAATGCTGATGGACATTCTAGATGACTTCTAATAAAGAAAATGATATACAGTACCAGCCAAAAGTTTAGACTTTTTTCTTTTAATCTGAAGATGTTTACAACAAAGTTTGAATTTACTTTTGTAGACAAAAATATATATAAAAAATAAAATATAAGTACTTTTTAATAGAATTCTTAGACCAAATTATGAATGAAAAGCAGCCAATAAGAGTCCAATACAGATAATAATTCATTTTTATGGAAATTATTCCTTTTCATGGTTTCTTGGTTTTACTACTATTCAAAAATCTAAACAACAGTGAGTAACTGTTTTGGCTAGTACTGTACATTATGTATTTTACATATAAATGATTTAATATAAAAGGTCTTATATAATTCTGATAAATAAGGATGCAACCAATTCCCTTTTGATAAAATCTAGTACCGTCCTACTTTTTTCTACGGTTTCACTGCATCACATTACAGAAGAAAGTGAAATGGATTGCGAATGCTGTTTTATGTTGACTTATAAAACGCCTTTGACTGCTCTGTGTGCAATGTGTTGTATAAATAATTTTAAAGCTGGAAACACTTCAGAGACAGACGGAGAGGGAGAGATCGCCAGGGAGCTCTTATCACAAAGAAGGGCGCTGTGCTTTCTTGGACCATAATGAGCCTCCCTAACACCACCACAGCCACATCTGCCAGCACAGCCAATCCCCTGAGATTATTCACATGATTGACAGCTCCTCCGGGCTCCTCCTGTTTCACTGCTTTCTGAATATAGAGAAGCAGACAGATGAAAGAGATATAGATACAGTGTCAGGAGAAGTATTTGAGACACAGAAATACAGCAGGGGTATAAACAGGGCAGGGTTGCCAGATCTGCGTAACAAAATCATCCTAATGGCCAATCAAACGTAGCCCAAAAATATTCCAATGAATATAATACACAATAATCTAAAGTACACATTTTACAGTCACTGTTATGCATTACACACAACATCGTCTTGAAAATCCCTTTATAGTAGTAACCATACACAATCTTTTTTCATACATAAAATAATCTTAAAGCCACAGACTTGGCAGCGCTGAAAAACGGTTGACTATATAACCTATTTACAACGTTTTTAAAAGATAATTCATATTGTATTATATTATATTGTATTATATATTTTAATGCGTCAATTATATTTTTTATTATTGCATATATATATATATATATATATATATATATATATATATATATATATATATATATATATATATATAGATTTGTTTTAAAAAAATATAATTATTTTGATTATTGGCCAATAAGAAACTACATGACAACACCCTAGTATATCACGTTCACACCACAATGTAACAAATGTAACAGTGCCCCTAGTGGCAGTTAAAGTCACTGCAGAAATAGACTGGTGGCACAAAGTGAGAAATGAATAGTGATTGAGAGGGTGTTACTGGGATTTCTAGGGGGTTGTGGGATATCGCTCCATCTTTCTGTCTGAGGCTCAGTGAGATGCCTTCTCTCCTGAGCGTACAGAGCTTTCCTCGTCTGCCAAAGAATACCCAGGAGGACTGACTTTAATGAAGGGCAAAGCTTCCTTATCAAGTTAACCGATATGGACAAAAGACAAATAGAGTCAGTTATTACAGAGATCGTTAATACTTTAATTTCTCAAATCAATAAAATGAGAAGTAGGTGTGAAGATCTCACAAAAAACGAACCCTATTGCACTGGCAGGTTCTCTCATTTCTTTGTAAACAAAGATTCATCTTTTTCCTCCTTCCTCTCTGAAAAAGCTGATTAAATGAGTTGGTGAGTGAAGGTCTGGGCAGCAGTGCTGAAGCTCGGGCCCCTGTGCATGAATATTAAGTGTGTGTGGGGGATTTGTGTCTGGGGTCTGAAATTGGAAATCACAAGTTTGACTAATCAGCTTTGAGCTTCACTTTCACTATGCCTGTGCACTCAGCGGAAAGCAGGAGTAGATTGAGAGAGAGAGAGAGAGAGAGAGAGAGAGAGAGAGAGAGAGAGAGAGAGAGAGAGAGAGAGAGAGAGAGAGAGAGAGAGAGAGAGAGAGAGAGAGAGAGAGAGAGAGAGAGAGAGAGAGAGAGAGAGAGAGAGAGAGAGAGCAGGCTGTGATGAAGTCTGTCTTATAAGCAGGAAATACAGAAATTTTGTGCTGTAAAAAGCTGCAAACCTCTGGAGAGTTTATATGAAGTAGGGCGGAGCTTGATTGACAGAGAAGCTGTGATTGGTTATTTTTTTGGCTTAAGTCATATTGCATGACAGAACAATGATATAGTGCAGTAGAAGAGATGTATAATTAATAGGTTGACAACCAGAAACAACCTGGTCAGATCATTTAGTAACTTTACTAAATGCGGGGCACTGATGTGCCATGCCACGTCAAAAAACCCATGTGCCACATATCACGTTTTATTGAACTCAATTATTATGACAGACATCCTAGTGCAGGAAAAAACTATGAAATTAATATCACGCCTGACCCAAAGTTTAGGAAATGGCTATTACTGCCAATGCCTGGGAGAGACATTTGCTTTAATGTCACAAGTATCTCAATTTAAGGTATGGAGAACAGATTTACAACATTTTGAAATGTTCAAAAAAGGCTTCCAGGCACATTCAAAGTAATTCAGAGTCTGATATTGGCCACACAGAGAGACAAAACCCTCACACACACAACATTCAATCAGTCTCTGGAAAGACAAAGCACCTTCTGCACTAACAAAGAACGCAGTGAAGCGGCGGCCACAACTCATGAATATCAACGCGGAGCTTCCAACCTCGTCTTCGCAGTCTTCATCTCTAAAGCTTTACAGGTAGAATCTCAAACAGCGTTCGACTCATCATGCATTTATTCATTGTGTGCCAGGGCCAGATTATGAGTGAAATTGAAAAATGTGAGAGGAATAAAAGAGAGCAACATTGTGCGAGCGTATGTGTGTATTTGGAGTCAAAAGCCACCTGTATACCCATCAACTGAGAGAGGCTCCTTATTGCTACCTGTGTTCAGACTCAAGAGAAACACTACAGACTAACAATTACCCCACAGAAATATGCTCCAGCGTGGTGGGTCGATGATGCTTCAAAATGCCTTAACATTTTCACCAATGCCGTAACATATATTTCTCATCTGAAATATGTTTTGCACTTCGAAACTTAAGTACTCACAAGAAATGACTTCTGTAATGTGGAATACTAAACTTGAATATATATTTAGAGCACAAACAATCACTTTTAGCACACAGCATTACCATTACATTGCATTCTGTGTTGCTATCTCTGTTGGAAACATAAAACTGTTTTAAATTTAAATATAAAAAAATAAGTGAGTTAAAATTAAATGACATCAAACTGCCATTTCTTGCAAAATCATAACCAACATCTGAACTTACAAATCATTATAATAAGCTTACAGTTACAAATCGGGAAAAATTGGGAAAGAAAAACTGATTCAATAAGTGCTTGCTCAATAACTGAATTTTGTTTATTTTTAATAAAAAAAAATAACACATTGCAGCATTAAACAGGGTGAATAGGGACAATTAAGGATAATTTATTTTGTATGACAGCTTACATCTCAACATCTGAAACACAAACCGAACAACTGACATATACAACAAGTGTTGTTACAGCAGTCTCTTTAATTAGCACTTTAAGCAGAACATGGCTATTAACACAACACAAAACAACACACAAATTGCCATGTCAAGGGTTTTTGATGACAGCCTCCTGTGGTATTGATATTGATATCATAATATTGTATCTTTCTCATTTTTTCCAAGGTTCACAGCGGTACAATTCACAATTCAACAACAATTCAACCCTTATAAGTGTGTGTGTGTGTGTGTGTGTGTGTGTGTGTGTCCACTCAGTTTCTCTGCATCATAATAAGCTATTCTGCAAACTAAGCACTAACTCTCTTTAAAGACAATGAGAGAAAATAATATTCTGTTTTATTTCCATGGATCTGCGTGAGGTTTGGACCAATCAGCAGAGTAATTTGGTTATCTTGATTTCATTAGAGCGCTGCTGTTATTAGCTCGCCCTGTCCCATTCATGTCATAAAAATCACTGGAGAGTAAAATCATTACATTTCTTTTATTTATTTATTTATAGATTTGCTTAGAACCACTTTAAGCCCCAACAAAACTGCAGATGATATCACTCTGCAATTATGAATAGTCTAAAAGTTTCACTGCCAAACCCAAACATGACATTTTTGTTGTAATCATTTATCAGCTCACACAATAAGTCCCTTGAATTTGGCATTTTGGTGGAGTATCCAACTGGTGAATTGCTGTAATGCAACCGAATGAGTTCTTTATGCCCTTTTATACGCTCCACTATAGAAGCAAATAGACTATACTTAAAACTCTTATAGTTATCACAGGGATACTTTCTCCACGTATTGGCCTAGTCTTCCATTTCGGAAGATTCAGGCAGTTTTGCAGGAATCAACGATGCCAATCTTAAGATTAGCCTTTCGGGGAGTCTGCCAACTGCCGAGAGACAACAAACAAATGAACCCTCCAGAACTGCAAGGCACTCTGTGTAAACATAATAACCACTGAATCCCTGAACTAAGAATATATCCATAGAGACACATACACTCGTGACTAAAACACAAACTCATCCTCGACGAGAAGCCAAACCCTTTGGCAAACAAACGGAACCATTACGCTCTTGACAAAAGACGTTTTGCCAGTCATTTGTAAGCGTCCATAAACCCCTCTTCTTTCCTCACAGACTCCAGAGGTGCTTTAATCAACAGAGAAACGTGTTATTTCTCACTTCTCTGGTTCTACAAGCTTGCACTCTTTGAATTACAATGGGAGTTTTCCATGATCCGATTTACAGCCGTGGGCTTGTCCGGAATAAGGCATTGACAATGGTATGAAACAATGAGAAAAACAGAGACACGCTCCTTCAAAATAGCAAACTAATTCCATCCGCTCCGAAGGAAAGAAACTCAAGCTGCTAGGAACAGCGGTGGGCAAGGTAAATTTAATTAAGCTCTGGTAAACAATCAGTGGGTTTCAGATGTGAACAAACTGACGATGGTACGTAAACAACCGCAGTAAACACTGAATTATGAAGTCAGCAAGATAGCATTTTGTTTATTGATCGCTTAAATAAGAAATCTAAAAGTGTATTCTGATTCTGCCCAGGTAATTTCCTTCTGCTCTTATGAAAGGTTTTACCAATCAATAACGTTTGATTCTTTTCTCTTTGAAACCCGAGCAACCACTTACGGCCATTTGTGTATGACAGACCTAAAATGGCATCCAAATCAGATTAAGTTGATGCAAAAACATGTTCGTTTCAAACTCATCCATCTGCAAGGCAGATGTAGCGTGTGTAACTGAGTCTATTACTAAAGGGACAAAAATAGCAAGCCAACCTGTCTGTTCGCACCTTGTCAAAGGACCGCTACGGAGCCAGCGGAGTGTGTGTAAGGCATGTGTGTGTAAAGCTGGACTGACAGTTGAGAACAGAGGGTGTTGGCATACATTTCTATATTTCACATGAGAATGGGTCACGCTCTAGCCAAGTTCTGTCCGACTGCAGCCAGGTTCTGAACAGGTATGTCTCACTCGCCCTGTCCCAGCCCAGCCCGGTACTGCCAGATCAGGAAGGAAGGGGCTGGGGTCACCTTGACAACTCAACACCTGCCAAGAATAGAGAGGCCCGCTGGACAGCAGGGATGCCAGTGGGCCGAAGAGGGCCAAATTAAACAGGGTAACATGCCAGAGGGGGGTGTAAACCTTGGAGACACATATTCCATATTTCAAACTGTTCTGGAACCAACGCACAGCCATCTGCGAATGTCTCGACCTATGCGGCTTGTGGAACAAAAGATGGTTAAACAAAGACGTCTTGATGCTTAAATTAGTTAGGTGGTGACACCACAACAATCTGATGCTTTCAACAGGGAGAGTGATTCAATGAACAGGTGCACTGAATCAGTCAGTAAACAGGACCTCAAAAACATAAAAACACCACTGAGAGACGGCCAAGCTAGGGAAAAAGAGAGAACATCAGCTTATATACTGTATAAATGTGAAAGCAACACAGACGATATTCAAAAATAAAAAAAGGAGGAAATGAGAAAGTACCCAAGTGGATGGAAATGAGTAATAAAGCAGCAAAAGTGAATCAGGAAATACCGCAGGAGCAAATTACGAAAGAACGTATAAAGAAGGTAAATCCTCTCATATGATTTGAGATTGGGTGGGCGATTGGCCCCTGCACTCCTCCACCATGCTCCTGCTTTTTCAATCACATTTATTACTGCCACTATTTTTGGGGAGGTGTAAGTGACTGGGGGAATGGAAGCCGGGATGTTATGCTAGCTGAGGGATCCGTGATTATGTTAGCGAATTGGGTTATCCATCATGTGAAAACTGTCGAGTAGATCTCAGACATACAGTAGAAGACGGAAGACAGAAATACCCGGCGGTGACCCAGAAAAGACCATTTCGGCGATATCTAATATCTAAGCACAGGTCTGTCTGGAACGTAAAACACTGGATATGACTCTGCATTCATCATGGAGCTGTGGAGGGTTAAAAATGTGATCTTTTCGCCATTAGGAATCAAATAAAGACGAAGACGTTCTTCTCTTGATCCTATTTGTTTTTATAATATCCTGCAGCAAAGGCAGACAAACTTTTTATGGTTTCTGAGGGAAAAGCTAATTGTGCTTCAGCCATTATTTGTATCATAAATGGTGCCGTTTTATTGGTTTCTTTATTAAAATGTCCTCATAGAGTAAAGTAGCGGTTCCTAATGCAGTTCCTAAAACAAGCATTTATCATTTTATTTTCTTAATATGTAACACTATGCATTATGCAAAAATATAGGTTAACTCCAAAATAGCATACTATCTATGCTAATTTTACATTAGTATCTACACTATAAATACTATGCAAATTTTTGGATAAGCTACTACAACATTTGCAAAAATGTGCACTACAAACTACACTTTGAAGCGTTTATTATGCACTCTACTTCATATTATTAAAAATGTAGCATATCATATGTATTTTGTGAGTAGCGAGCTACTATTCCAAACATAAGCATACATTTCTAACACTGTCACATGACATTGCATTTCAAGCACATTGCATTATGGGATACAATACCGAACACGTTGTACTCTGTTGAATTCTTTTCAATTTGACAATCTAAGTAATCTATGTGTTCTGCGCATATAGACTGTGTACAGTAAACATACTGTACTACAGTATATACTACAGGAATAGTAAGCGCAGTATGCTAGCATTCAAAGCCAAGGACAAAATGTTGTCCCAGCACATTTATAATTGTCTCTTAATAGTTTTGCTCACAATTTGTTCTAACCATATTGTGTAAACTGAGACAGAATTGAGTTAAAAGTGAGTGTAAGCTCATTCCCACCCATGTGTAATCTGACCGGCCTCACAGTATTTGGCCTCTGTGACTACAGATCATGTATGTATGTTCAGAGACCCACCCTCATATACTGTAGCTTAGATATTATCTGTCATACTCAAACAATGATGCTAAATTGGGTTCTTTCACTTGTCTTTCATCTTTAAAGCTCAAGTTCATTACCGCATCTTTCAGCATCTCATTTGAAAGACATGGCTCAAACCGTACATGCATTCTAATAAGGCAGTCCGTTTCATGTGCGTGTTTGAGTACATGTAAGATGAGGTAGCTCGGATGTGCGCGCCACTCTCCCGTCAGGCTGTTTCTTTCCTAAATTAATGTAATAGTGCAAAGGGAGAATAAATTGCCTGCCTCTTATTCCACCTCATCCTGTCCATCCTAGAGGGATCTCTCTAAAACAGGCCAAAAATGAAAACGGACATGTTGGATATTTCACTTGCTTTTAGCCTTTAAGATACCACAGACTATCAGTGCACAAAGATGCTCATGATAAGACGCACATGCACGCCGTGTTGTGGCCTGTGGCCTATCAGTGCTGCACACCAGCGGAACACGCATGAAATAAATTCGTAAGTGTGTTTGTGAGAGTGTTTGTTTTTGTAAATTATAGTTTTTGTTTCGTTTTTTTAAATCTAAACTTGACAATAAATTTGTTTTAGTGTAGAAATGTACATTTTCATTATTTCTGGCTTTAGTTTGATGACATAAAATTTAGTTTGCTGGCATTAAAAATTTCAGAATTGCAAAGATGTACATTGTATGTAACGAAGAAAAAAAAAAAAATACAGCAGTGTATAATTACGCCACATGGTACGAGAAGCTATGCTGTACTGTGAATGAACGACTAATCAAAATTGTCATGTTTTCACAAAACATTGAGCAACACCCCCTACAACAAAGACAATAGGAACACAATGGTGGAAAAATGTCTAGAAACAGGCATCTGTCTTTCTGCTGTTTTATTGCCACTGAAAGGCCCCACGCGAGCAGCTTCTCAGTAGGAAGTGAAAGAAGAGCGAGGAGAGAAAGCAATAAGTGGTGTATTTGCTGAGCGCTTTGCTGCTGATGTAAGCAGCTGAAATTGGCGTAATCAAAGGCAGCGCCATTACGTGTGTGTGTGTGCTCGATATATATATATGAGATTTTACTTTCCCTTGGGCTTAATGAAAAAAACGATTTAACGTTCACGCACATCAACATATGTAACCGCCTCCAAGAGCTCAGTCATTTAAAAATGAATTATTAACATAAACTATTTAAGCGAGCACGCTACAGATGCGCCGTGATTCAATGATGGCGTAATTGATTCGATGAGATGAAGAAAAAATAACGAATACAAAAAAGTAAAATCAGAACCGCAATTTAGATTAACATTTGATTACAGATTAATTAACATTTATGTATGAAGATAATGCAATATAGCCTGTGGTTGAATCATAGGGTAAGTAAATCTTTTATAATCTTATTACCTCATTTGTAAAGGGAGAAGATATGGATTCTGTATAATGTATCAGTGGGGTTTGTTATGCTGAGGTAATGCATCCAGAGAACACAACAAACGTGCTTTTCTAATAGTTTTGCCATGGCTAAGTATATAAACACTTGTCATTCATTTCAATTTCCCTACATTCATAAATTTCAATCATTTAATAATAGTCCCTTGTGCAACTCTCATATAAAATATCATTTCACATCCAGCTTTGACATCACAAGACAAGGTCTGGATCATATTATGGCTGTTTCCAAAGCTAAAACATATTAACGCAGTAGGAGAACTGTGAAAGAGTCAGCGTAGAAATGTGAAGAGCTTTTCTCTGGTGGGATTAACATCCTCTTGGGCCAATTATCAAGCTTAACAATCACATGTTCTCCTCCTTAAAAAGCTGCAAAAATAATGAAATAAAGAAAAGAACAGCTTTTTCCAAAAATGCAAGCTGCTACCTTTTTATCAACAGCTATTTAGATAGTGGTGCTTCATAATCCAATTTCAAAACCATGCAAAGTCAGGAAAAACTGGATTTAGAGGAAAAAGTGAAAAGAGGTGAAGAGAAACCGGTGAGACTCTTTACACCAATCCCGCTAACACTGCTCTCTGGAGCGTTAGCTTCTTCCCCCGAGAGCCTTTTCTCTCTCTCAGTCATCTCATCTCACCTTGACTTAGAGCAGCTTAGAGAATCTCTCTCTAATGGGAGCAGCCGTCAATCAAATCATGTGCATCAAAGAGGTGACAGCTTGCTTCACGCTCACCAAAATATCATTTTGTGTGACACCTGACAGCTCAACACACTCCACTCATGTCACCCAACCCCAAGGTTCATATAGCTTAGGGTCTGTCCTTTTAGATTCCTGTCGGAAAATAGAGGTCATTCAAAACGTAGAGTTTTTACATTTTGTCTAATTATTCAAACCCATGCTTCTATAAAAAATATATATATATTTTCATGCTTTCTTATCTTTTATCAACTAAATGATCGACACAAAGGTAAACAGCAATACAACAAATCTGTTTCTAACAAGCCCTGTTCTAGGAAACACATTTCCAACAAACTGAATATGGCATCTATTAGAACTGGGTGATATTTATAATATTTTATATTAATATTTCATCAAATATTTATTCTTTAATATGACCTCTAAAATAACTAAGGAGAAAAAATAAATTATTAAAGCTAATAATTATTAGAGTAATTATAAAGTTAGTAGCATTCATTATCATTTAAAACCATAATACAACTTTTGAAATATATGTGGGTAAATATCAATATGTTAAATACTTATGGTTAAACACTACAAACTATTAAACTGCCAAACATAAATGCTGAAAGCATGCCTTATTTTAAGGTAGATTCTTACTTTATTTCACTTGTGTCTTACTTTTACATCTTCTTGTCTCACAATTTTAAAATCATTTTAGAGCTAATATATACTGAAATATACATAAATATCACAAAAAAACTTGCCCAGGACCTATCATGACTACATTTACGCAATCTGATGTAAGTTATAACAACTAGAAACCGCACCGTCTCAAATAACAGACATTTATAGATTCTGCTTCTGGTTGTTCAGATGAATTGTGATCCAACTGCTATTTCTTCATTCATTTGGATAGAGCCAATAAGAAACGGCAATAATACAAGAAGTGGTTTCTGGGTAATGGAGCTTTGCTTTACAATATGAGTAAAAACGGGAAAGGGTGTGTTCACTGGCACAGGCCCTATCTTACAAACCTTTTTACAGGGCAAAAAGCCTGGACTCTCCAGAGTTTACTGCCACTCTGACCTTCCGATTGGGACACTGTTAAAAGCAGATGTACCAGACCCAGACATTTGGTAATTGTCTGAGCGTATTTATTCAGCTGCAGAATGGCAAGATACAGCAGTTTCTTTTTTTTTTCGGTTTTAGAGATCCAAGCGCCCTCTTCAGCAAAGGCTCTGGACACATTTTTGGACACAATAAAGAGAGGCTTTCATTGATTTTATAGACATCGGTTGTGCAGTGTAGACACAACCATGTGGATGAAATCACACACACGGAAACACAAAGGCGATTGTTAACGATCCCAAGCTGCAGCTGGGTGGGATGCAAAGACTGTGACCTCTAATAGGTTGATTGAATTTTGTCTATAAGCCCTCCGCACGCTAGTCCCTTTGGCTTGTATACGATGGCAACACTATGGCTTTACATCACTGCAGCACATATCCAATACACTTCGCTATCCAGCCCATTAACAGAATCCAACATAATCATGGCGTCACCTCACTTTTAACACAAATAAATCAATGGCTGTCTATTGTCCACTGCTAATGCACGCAGGAGGCCTTGACCGGGCCAATGTAATGGACATTTATTTGATATTTATTTGAACATACTGGAAAATGAATGACGTGTTCCCTCAATGTTTCTCTTTTTTTTTAAACAAACACTTATTATGTAACGGCATGCATGCAGGTCACATGGAAGTCAGAAAATGGATGCCATACCAAATCCTTTTCCAAGGCAATTTGCTTTCTTCTACTACCTAGTGAGCATTGGTGTGCTCTTGATGCAAAGACTATATCTAAGGGTTACCATTTAGTCATTTAGCCCCAAAAAAGACAATACCATAACACGGTATGAGGTGGGAGGGGTAAAAGTGAGAGAAAATTTGGTTACAAATAAATTAATTTTATCACTAAAAGTCAGATTTAATATATTTGTATATGTTTCAACCCAAGACATAGGCTAAAATAAACCAGTGGTTGGGTTTGTCCATATTTTAACAAACCAAAGTGTGCTATCTTTTTTATGCTTATTGAAAGAAGCTTATGTCTCAGATTGATTAGTAACGCTAGAAAACAAACCTTCTCAAATGTCCGGATAAGAGTGAAGGGGAGATTTATTGCTAAATTTCAGCAAATGAAATCAGGAATAAACACAAATGCAGGAGGGTCTTGCGTGTTTCACAGATCTCACCCTCAGGCGTAAGAGAAATGTGTTGCTTGAGGCTAGGTACTGCTGCCACTACAACACAACACAACCTTGTGCTTTGAACTGATCTACCAACTCTAGGGGCTGCAAACTCCCAATGCATGTCAGTACTGTTGAGTTTGGAGATGGACACAGTGAAGTGCCATGTGACTCTCAAGTCATCACAAAGTCAATAACGTTCTAGCTAGTAGAAAAATAATAATTCTTAATAAATAAAATAAATGCTGCATGTGAGTTAATTATATTGCTTTAAAAACATTTACTTTGGCACATCTGATGTGAGTCTTATGAAAACATGATATATTTCTATTAAAAATAAAATATATGTATATAAATTATATTAATAAAATATCTATAAAAGTCATATTTACAATTTATAATTCTTTATGATTATTACAAAGTTCATAATTACATCACATGTCTTTAAAAATTGGTAATAATAATAATAATATTTAAAATTCAATGGTCATTAGATTCTTATTATTGTGCTGTGAAATCGATTAGACTTTCAACAAGCTATTTCCTTTTAAATAGGTAATCCTCCTCTTTAATCTTACTTCTAAAAGATGAAATCTGCTTCCATCTCTGTTGCTTTTTTAACCTGTTAACTGTCACCGTTCCTCAGGAGATGTTATTTTGTCCAATAGTATTTTCCTATTCACTTTATTATTTCATAAATTAAATTTTATTTAATCATGACAAACAATAAATTGATGGAAAGGTAAAAGACTCAAGATGAAATATTTAACAAATTTTTATAACAATAAACAACATAATAATATTAATAATAATAATAATAAATGTTAATGTTACTGTAATTTATAAAAATACCCAAAATGAAAAAAGTTAAAAATACTTAAATATCTAATATCTAAAAATCAGTTTTTATGTGTATACTCAATTTCTGTTGTGACAGTTATCTGGTTAACTTTCAAAAAAGCTCTTATTGAACTGGGAAACCTGTCACCTTGAACTCTCTGCAAGTTTCACATCTACTTATAATGAGCTAAAGTTGACGTTCACTCAAGGGCTGTTTATTTCACGAGTCAGATACTATGAAAGTTCTATTAGCTTTCATTTAGAAATGCAAATGTTTGTTTGCCGTTTGTTTTGATTCACAGAGAGAGTCAGCCTTTCCAAATGGAGTGATGTGGCTGTCTCGAATTTGAATGCATTACGGCGTTTACATAGATTACAGCGCTCAGAGCCAAATACGAATGAAAGTATGCAATTTATTCCAGAAGCACGGCGACAAATATTACAACGTTTTTCACAAAGGCTTCATTCTAAGTGATATGCAAAGCAGTGTGAAGTTCTAAACTCGCTATTTAAAATAAATGCAGGATGATTTGCATGTAATCAGATCTCAAGCAGATAAGCTTGCTTCTAGGTTTATTGCTTTGTTTTCTGAAACAAATTGTTTCAATATTTGTTTCTTTAGGAAGGTGAACGGATTCTGAATGTGTCTGTTTTCATATGACGCTTAAATTTTCAAGATATGATTTCAAGATTATACCACCATGGTACTGAATTCCAGTTTATGGATCTTTCCTTCAAGCCTTAAAAAAGTGTAACAATTTGCTTAATGGAAAATAAAAGTGCTTTCTTGTCTGCAGCTTTTCATCTGTCTCCTCTAAAGTTTTACAAAGTTTTAGATCATTGTTATTAATCATGCTCAAATCTGGCCTTCAATTAAAATAAAACTTATCTGGCTATGATTTTGACATTAACAGCTTAGCTCAACAGTCTTACTGTTTGTCATCATCTCATTTGTGTTTATTTTAAGAGAAATATCTGGGACATTTAATCAATAAGTCAATGAACCATTAAGTTCCATTAGGACTAATGAGCTATAAAAGATCATGAGCTAATATATATATATATATATATATATATATATATATATATATATATATATATATATATATATATATATATATAGATATAGATATATATATAGATATATAGATATAGATATATATATATATATATATATATATATATAGATATATATATATATATATATATATATATATATATATATATATATATATATATATATATATATATATATATATATATATATATATACACACATACTACAACAGTCATCCTGTTTTTATTTATGTATTTATTTACTTTTATTTTCTTTGGCTGTTCCCATCCTTTAAACTCACAAGCAAACTTAAAATGACAAAAACAAGTGAACGATCATGATGATGATAATCAAATAATTATAAATAAATGATTGTAAATAACAGCTATTTAACAATTATTCATAAAATGTTTATGAAAATAAAAAGTAATTGCTGATCATGGTAATAATATTTTACGTTTTAGCATATTAGCGGTCACGTGTACTGAAATCACTATTTATTCATCACACTGTTCCCGCAGCAGGGCGCTAAGGATCGACTGCTGCCCTTTTGCTGCCACCAGAGATATTGGCACAAGGATTAGTCAGATTATTGAGTGGCTGCATAACCTTGTCATATTCTCACTGTGACCAACTGGTGGTGGGGGGTCTCGGTGGGTGATCTCATGACAGTTGGGGGTGGGGAGGATACACTCCTGCTGGGAGAACAGCAGTTGGCGACCTGATAATCCCCCTCCCACTGCACCCTGGGAAAGGTCACACACCCGGAGTGACATATGTCAATCATTGCCTTTGCTTCACTGCCAGCAATTATCCGCCGCCTTAATAAACCCAGAGAGAGTAATTACTGTTTAGCAAAGAGACATGCTGGCCTTTCCTAGCATTTCCATGACTAACTGCTAACACTTTTAGATCCACCAGGGTAATAAAGTCATTGAAGTAATGATTTCTTCAGTGCAAACACATCTACATAATGCATTAATGCTGATGGCATGAGCCAATCAGTGAATGAGTTTCACTTCTTTAATAAGTGGCTGTTTATTGGTATATTAGAAATTGACAGCTGGAGGATAACATTACACAGTGAAGATGGAGAGCTGATGAAAACCGTAACGTTTTAAATGATATTATATCTATATCTTATAAAATGCTTTCAGTTTCAAATAAGAAATGTAGGTCAATCCCTTGTATCAAAAATGCAATTTTGGTAACACATCACAGACACACAAAGCAGAAGCATTTCCTAATCTGTGTTGAAAAATATGTCATCTCTTCCTAAAGTTTAATAGTATCTTGGCAAACTAGCAACAGTAGCAAGTCCTACACACATGAATTGCATTCATCAAATCGCTATACTATAAAATGTCAGATTTGTACTGTACAGATGACTTTTTTCTTCCTAAAAGACACAGATAAATGTACAGTGGTTGTGCGCACAACGAGGCCAAAGGTGGGAGTGGATTTGACATGATTCTCGATAATAAAGAAGCCTTGTTATTACATTTTGCCATTCAGAGAATTATCAATGATTTACCTGTGCTATAACACCAGCCATTGGGACACAGGTGAAGAAATCTGATTATAGTGATTTTTTTCACTATGTCTTCACACTATAAGGGGCGGACGAGAGCAGCTTTTCATTTATAAAACTCAATTTCACACGAGAACAAAAATAAAGGTAAAAGTTTTTTTACCTTTTCAGATAAAAAGAAAACATGGTGCCCTTCACCTCTTTCAACCTTTGAGATGAAAAATATGCCAGCGCTATGCAAAGCTTTAGAAATACATAGGCACCATCACTAAAGCCAAGAACATGTCAATGCATGTTATTGTTTGTTTTGGTTTTCCCATTGCTTTCATATTACTTGATAACTGTATGTACAAACACTTAAAATCAAGGTCTAAGCCATTACAACTAATAAATTAGCACCAAACACGCAACAATTTTGAAGCACTTCATAGAAAAGCGAGTTCTTACCTGTCTGTGGAGGGTGTGCGTCCATTGCGGGGCTTGTTGACCTGGGCATAAAGCTGGTCTAAGGGCAGGGGCTGGTCTCTGGGGCTCTCTGGGGCTGAAGGGTTTTGGCTCAGGTCCATACTGCTGTTTAGAGAGGAGTCCAGAGAGCCGATCCCTGCGTACGTGTGCTCCTCGTCAGAGCTGAAGGTTCGGTTGATGTCCTGGATCTCAGCGTAGTCTCGCTCTCTTGCCTGTCGCTCTCGAAGCTCTCTGGTCTTAGCCTGAATCCTACAAACACAAGATTTCGTTTAAGGCATAGATGTGTAGCTAGTGCACAGTGGGTTTGTATGGATGACTTTTGACAGACACATTCTTATGTATGGAAATATATCTAAAACTGTAGTAGTTCATCCCAAATGAGCACTTTATTGATGGATTTACAGGCTTTTTGGGCTTTCTAAAAAAAGATAAAATGACAGCATTAGAATATACATTTGTTTGAACAAACAAATTTATATACATTGTAAAATAAATTTTATAATTATTTTTTTATTGTACTTACAAAAAATGTAAGTACTGTCAACTTGGTTTATGAGTCATTTAGACTGTTTTTATATTATTTCAACTCGTCAAATAAAGTTGATTAAATTTCAACTTATTTTATAACAAAAGTTGAAATGACTTGGTAAAGCCAAGTTGATTGTACATACAAATTTAAGGCAGCAAATATTTTTTTTTGTGTACAGCTGGCATGGCATGAGTAAATATGAGAATTTTCATATTTGGGTAAACTACTAATTTAACAGTACTGGTTGTTTTCACATTAGGTTTGATTTCTTGATCTTCATCTCAATTTCTCGTTCTTTCACACTGTAATATTTGGTTTTGTACCAGATCATGTTTGTGTCAACAACATGAGCACAACCAGCAGTTCTTTAGCACTGTAAATAAGGTATGCCATACAATTTAAGATGGCTATTTTATGGCCATTTACTTTAATCTGACAACTTCACACACACAAAACAACACTTGCGTCTGTCTGCTGTGGATGCATTGCTAGAGATTCAAAAAGACCAGATGCTCGCCGAAGGCAATTTCTGCTCAGAAAAGTGCTTGTATAAAATAAGTGTTATTTATATACTATAACAGGCAAAATATAGGTCATCAATAATGCCAAATACAAACGGTACCAGAGTCAATAACATCCATATCTCTGAGCACAATTTTCAAGAGGCTAGCTCGCTTTAGGATTCATTTCCACCTTTTGCATTACTGTCTTCTACTGTCTCTCTGCAATGTTTAACATATATTAAAGCCCTGAGGGACCAGAGCTTTCATGCGAGATGCAATGAATGGAAAGATAGACATCTTGGTCTAAGTTGAGACTTCCTATTGCAAGTTCCATTGAGGCCAGAACCCCCTACTGGCTTAACAGTCCTCTAAACTTCAGCCAAATATATTTTATTTTATTTATTCTGGATATCCTTCACTACTTGTGAACTCACCTAAATAAAAAGGAAGAGAAGTTCATCCTTTTGAATATATTAGATTTTGCTAGAGGTTGCTGCTTTATCCTCAATGAGGTGAACTAAGGAGAATGTATGGTTGTCAATACATATGGATTTCCTAATACAGGCTGTGTGAAACCCTCCCAAAAAGGGAGTGACTCCTTCCTAAATGACAGGAAGAACTCTGATCTTTCGCCAACCGCCTTTTTCTGCCTTGCTTTACCCTTTCTCCCCTTCACCCAGTAGGACATTTCAAAGGCCATTCCTGGTGGGTTGAAGGGAATGAGTCTTTTTGTGTGTAATAGGCCACATGTGTCATTGAGAGCACTGTATTGAAGGAAAGGAGATCCTCAGGAATGGGAATTGAAGTGAAATAAAAGGAAAAATAGGAGGAAGCCTCCTGTTGCGTGACCTCTGCCTTGGTACCCACCCATCTTATAAAATCCAGATGGGCTTCGGAACATGAGGGATGCCCTGTTGGGCGGAGTGCAGCGTTACCCTCCTCGGGCCGGTTTCACCACCTTACCTCCTCACCACCCCAGGTCGGAATTGACCTTTGACCCTAGACATCTTCCTGTCAGTTCTTTGATTGACATCTGCAGCAGGGCTGAGGAGAGATGTAGGGTTTTCCCACCATGACTGAATGTTTTCACACATTCTCATAATGCAAGATCTAATTTATCAACAATGAGTATTTTCTCTCTGTCACAATCTAATACAATAACAATGCCATTGACTGTCTCTCTCTCTCTCATCCTCGCTAGAGAAAATCAAATTCTCTGGGCTAGAATTGGTATCGTTAATAGTCTGGGAGTGATGGGAAACATTTGGAAATCAACATCAGCATATTTTCATATTTTGTGTTTGTGCATTGTGGGAGTTTAAAGGGACAGTGTGCTCAAAAATGAACCTTCTGTCAGCATTTACTCACTCTTGCTTTGTTTCATATCTCTATAATACAAAAATGAGAATGTCTGTTACAGTGAAGAAGTTACAAAGAAGACGTTTTTACACAATATAAGTGGATAGGGACCACAGATAATTGTGGTCCCTATTCAGTTTAATTGTATGAAAATACAACAGCTTGGATATTTAGCTAAATTGTGTTCAATTTACAGTAAGAAAGATAATTGTCCAAGACTTGAGGGTAGAAAAACAATATTTTTTTGTTTCTTTTCTCTCAGATTAGTCCTTTATTTTATTTTTTATCTTGCCATCAAAAGTTGCTTTTTACCCTTAGGGTATGAATAATGATATCTGATACTGGTGAGGCTCCAGTCCACCTGCCATCTACTCCAAAACTGATGTCACCTCACTGCCGGTAAGAAACCTGCTTCACGTTATGACAAGTTACGGAAACTCAATTGGAAGACGACGCCTCCGGCCCTGTGACTATAATGGCCAAATCAAATCTGCACGAGTGATATCCGTGTTTGAAAGGGATAATGAGGACATTGAGGAAGAGGTCCAGTCTAACCTTCCCCCGGAGTATGATGCTAAAAACTCATTTAGTGCAGTGGACACAGAGCTTTGTGTGTGTATTCTGTGTGTGTGACAGGGTTAATGTCTGATTTTATGATATCATCCGAGGTTATGACACTTTTGTAGGCACAGTTACACTCAAACAAATTCACTGTTATCTCATGTGAATAGACATCATTTTGGATTTTTATCCTGTTTAGTGAATATGAGTTTTATCCTAGCCAGCTGTGAACGCGATGAGCTCCACAACATTTTGTCAGTCACATGGTTTCTATTTCTGTGGCATCGTGCTGTGTAGCTACAAAGACAAAATATACAAAGATACTGTCTGTTTTTTTTATTGTATTGTATTCATATTATGACACTCAAAACATTATGCTGTCTCTGGGAAGACGGAGTAAATTAATCAACTACTTCAACTACTGTGTGTGGTCCTGGTAAATGTCCAAAAAATAGTAATACTAGTAACTAGGTTGGGGGTTACAGGATACAATACACAGTACAGTATAAAAGTCAATATGTCTATGGAAAGTCCCCATAAAACGCCACACTTAATGTGTTCAGAATGTTCTTCCAGCTTTACTTCATTACACAATAAATGGTCCAGAATGGTGTTAACAAAGGAAACAGACCTGCTACGGTGAACACATAATTACAAGTTACCTCTCTCCTGATTTATTAGTTATTTTATTTGTTAAAATTTGTATCCCTACAATCTACAAAAAGACAGAAAAACTAGCTAACACCACAAGTTACTAAAAAAGCAGCTAACTGCATATAACCTAGGTAGGCTATTTAACTGCAGTAAGTTAAAGGTTTCCTTAAATGTATACATGTGATTCTGAACAAATTCACTACATTAGGGAAAGTTTACAAAAGCAGTTTAATTATTATTTTAAAGCTGCAATCTGTAACGCTTGCCTCTCTATTGCCTCTCTTGATCAATAACTGATTGTTATTTATTTTTAACCAAAAAAGTTACGGATTGCAACTTTAATACTGCAAGCACAACAGAAAAAAAACAGCAGCTGTATTTTTCACACTTCATTAGCAGAATTAGCTGTACAGTAAGTAGCTGCACAAGCGACACTATTTTAAAAGCAGCTGAACTATGGTGAAAACAGTAACTAATTAAAAATAAACGCATTTAGTTGTGTCACAACCTTTCACTTAGTTACTCTCCTGCACTACAGGCCTTATTGAGATGTGCAACCACATGACAGCCCAAAAACACAGAAAAACGGATAATAGATTACAAAATTAAAGGAGAAGAAAGAAAACATTATCAAGATATTAGCAAGAGGGATGAAAAAAATCCCTAATGAGGTCGAAAAAAACAACAATGAGAATGCAAATCCCTCTTTGTGACTTTCTGGGCTCAAAGCTAATTAGCGCAGATCGCTACTGCCGTGTGTGTGTGAGGCGGAAAGACTATAAACTGCAGGATGAAGATAATGAATTTGTGTTTGCATTTCACAGTAAGATATTCTGTATGTAGATGTATGTAATAGTGTAAGTCTTTGCCTTTTACATCTGTGCCAGAGTTTTGTCGGCAAAGACCTGAGTGTTAAAGTAATTAGGAGTTAGATGTTGTGATTAGCTCACATCTGTCCTGAGCTTTAGCGTGTGGGTGCGAGGGAGACATCTATGGCAACATATGGGTCGCTATGGCAGTTATTCAGTTGTTTCTAGGTAACAAGCAAAGGAAAAACAACTGTAGCTTTTTCAATCTTTCATTGTGCTTCTACAAAGCACAAAACAGCACGTCTCGAAACCATCTCATTAGATGTTATCTAGCCATAACTTTATTATTTATATACAAAATATCTGAGCTGAAACGTGTCCAAATTCTTCCTGGAAGCCGTGTAGATGCCGTCAAGCGTGTGGTATGTGGCACTGTACAGTCCGCAGGGTCAAAGCGTTCTGTTTTTGGAGAGGGAATTAGTCGTTGATCACGGCCCGATATAAACACAAGCCGAGGAATGAGATATTTATGTTCCACCTGAAGAATTTAGAAGTTGCTGTTTTGTGAGTTTGAAGAGAAGTTTGGAGTTCTGATGCAAGCGAGAGAGATCGCACTCCGGTCCGCCTGCAGTCCTTCCTCACTTCACTGAATAAATCACGCTGTTTATCTTTTGACACCGCCAAATTCCAGACATACACAGCCAAAGCACACCCCTCCATATGTCTAACAATGTTTAATTCAGCTTAGGAGGAGAAGAAGAGCGAAAGGTTCATACAGCCTTCAGGCAGATCTTACTGAAACTTTGAAAGTGTAAATAAGAAAACATTGTGTTGTGTTACTTGTTTCACCACATGGAGGTTGTGTATTTTTAACATAAACTCATGGCATAGGGGAGAATAGGGCAGGTTGTCACACTTTTAAATCCAGTGAGTATTTGTCAGTTATTTTCAAGTCAATTTCTTTATAGACATCATAGACATAATCATAAATACAAACAAAAAGTGTTTTCACACTACATGAGAACCCGTATCAGGTTTTTGACACAGACAAAAAGAGTAATTTAGTTTATAGTACTAGAAAGTTTTAAATGTAAGATTAAAAAATGAAGAAAGTTCATACAAATAATCTTAATTTATAAAATGATAACATACAGTATAAAGTGTATGTGACAACTTGCCCCATAAATAACAAATGTATATATTTTATATCATTTTCAATAAAAATGTATATATTTTTATAAATAGAAACATTTTTATGCATACAAAACAAACATTTTAGGATAGAATTTAAATAAATATTAAGACAACACCACAAAATAAGACATGAAGAGTACGGTGCCAGCAACAGCAAGGTTGTGGGTTCGAACCCAGGGATTGCACATACTTATAAAATATGTACTGTGGCTTTGTATAATAGCGTCTACCAAATGCATAAATGTAAATGTAATCGTAAAATGTTTACATGACTATCCAACAATAGTGCAAGTGTCAACAAAAACAAGAAAGGTTTCATCAGCGCTATAGCTGCCTGAATCTGGCCATCTTTTAACATGCATATTTAGCTGCTAAAGGAATATAAATATAATTACAAATATAATCTGGTCAACAATCAGTTCCTGTGATCTGCCTTTGAACTTTGGAAGCTAATTGGTCCAGTCAAGCAATGAACTGTTACAAAAGGCTCTGCAACATAATGAGCTCGTTTGACAAAGCGGAACGACAATGCTAATTATTTTGTAACACAATTACTGCCACAATGTGAGGGGAAAGATCAGCCGTGATTATGAGTAACATGCATTAATGCGTCAAAATGAAATGTTGGAAAATATCTGGAAAGCCGAAGGCAATCCTGGGCAGTACTAATGCATAAAGAGTTTTGAGTTTTGGTAGCAAAAGTCATGGTAAATCAATTAAAATTAAAAATAGCTCTGAGGATCTTGGCTACCCAAAGAATGTTGAAACACATTAAACACATGCATTGTGTGGCATTATTGTGTAATTTGGGCTTGAAAAGTTGATGTTCCAAATGTTATTTTTGGCCCCTGTGAAATGTTGAAGGCATCATCACTTTTGAATGGAATAAGCTGCATGTCTTACGAAAGAGAAAAGGGAAAGGAAACTGGTCGCGATAACAACTGCTGATTATAACAGTGCCAGGTCCCTGGGATTTCAAGTGTATCAGGAACATAAACAATCCAAAGGAAGCCTTGAGTGAAAACCAAATCAGGAAAACTGAGCAGGAATGGAGGTGTGCAAGATACTGATTAGCCACAAATGGAGACAGGAAGATAAGCAAGGAGCAATGCTAATCTACTTCAATGGAGGAAGGATTTGGATGAGAAGAATACCATGGATGGCCTGACTGAATGGTGCCTTGCTGAGAATGGATCTAATTCATGTTGATCTAAGATAGTCTTTTTCCGTTTTTTATAGTGTCCATTTTTGCTTTGTGTACAAAGAAATGAACCCTAAGCAGCACAGACACTTATGTATCATACTCTGCAATCTGCTTGCTCGCTTGGCGGCTTAAAAATCCTCTTATGGTCACAGCACCCACACACTTTTTCCATACACATGCACTAAATGGACCCCTGGCATGGTGGTCCGTTCAGTCAACTTACATATGGCGGACACGGCTGGAACCAACCAGCAGCCGTAAACAAGACCCCATAATGGTCACTGTGTTCATAAACCCCGAAGGACGCTTTAGGCTCTAGTGGTGCCCTTGATGAAGGATAAAAAATTTGGTTTGTTAAGGAGTACCGAAAGGATGGGAGGTGGTACGGGTGGTGATGCGGAAGGGAAGTGGGATTAGGGGACTAACACAGCTGCTTACAATTTACTCGATTGTGGCAAAAACAAATGCTACTGATGGCAACACTTCATCAACTTCACTCCAAATCACGCCTGCAAGGACCAGTACAGCTTCTGAAACATTCTTGCATATTTTTAAACCATGTTTTGCTACGATATGGACCCATTTTTTAAATACATATTTAACATGCACTCGTATAGGAATGTGTGAACGCAATTGCAGTAAATGCAGTTGTTGATTATAACATTTTTAAAAGCAGCATCTGCAAAAAATATTAGTGAACAGAATCCACTTGGGACTGGAAACAATGCGAGACTGTAAAAATTGTACTGTTTGTAAAAAGCGTAATATAAATAATTTTAATTAAACTGAACTGAATTAATCACTGGTAGTTTATGGCATTAGCTTAGCTTATGCTTCAAAAGTTTCTCCTTGAGTTCCTCACAGGAATTAAAAGTCATAAGCCAGCTTTGGAGTCTTAGATGAATTTCATAAACATCCTTCAGGGTCAGGAGAGCTAAAAAGCAGGCTGTGCCCTCTCTTCCAGAAATAGATAGGCTAATGGTGGCGCGTTATGAAAATTAATCCAGCCAACCTTTGTGCTGGCTTCTACTTCTGAATCACTAAAAGCTCCTGTCAAAACATCAACTCGAATTAACGATCGGTCGTGTCGGGGGTTTGGCCACGGCCCATCTTGCGTTCTCTTCTTCCTATTCCCGGAGCCCCGCTGCTTGTTTTAGCACTACTGGATACATCACCTTCAATGGCCATCACCACCTACTATCACCTGATCCATAATTTCATAAGTGTGCAGAAATGGCCAGGATCCCCGCGTCTTGCACAATCGATCGAAACCCCTTCCTGTGGACATGCACGCGGCCATAGACGTGTGGACTGACGTACACAGACACATGATTGTCTAACCTGTAACACAGCGTGTAATAACACCCCTAAAAATAAGGCAGTAATTGATTTTCCTGGCCGTCATTCTCCTCTGTGCGATTCTTTAAATATTGCATCACCGTGTGGCGGCCGGGTTATTATTATAACCGACCAATTTCCCTTAAGGATTCCCTGCTATCAACTCAAGGAAAATGCCAGAGGTGAAAAAGGATAACAGCAATTTTAAAAAAGAGCTGCATGAAGTAACTAAACAATACAGAAAAGGGCAACCTGGGAAATATGCAATCCATACCAACACCAAATTCACACAAATGACGGCAAATACGAATGGGTGTTAGTGAATGCCGTGCAACCTGCCAACACTTATCTCTGGACATTCCTGCTGGTTTTCACGGCTCTATGGGGCCCAGGTGCTAGACGCATAAGAGCCGGGCCCCTGGAAAGCGTGCTCTCTTTAGGGTAGAGCTGGCAATGTGTTGGGCCGGCAGCCAATTCCAGATTCCCAGTGCCCATAATGGAGAGTGTCAGAGACGAGACACGCGTTTAGAAAATGGGGTTCAGATGTTCTTTTGAGTGGACACAGGCTTATTGTCGTCAAAGGGCCGGTGCACTGTCTCCACTAAAGACAGAATTATGCCTATTGTTAAATTTCAATTACACGGCATCATTGAATGAGAGTTAATAACAAAGTTATTTGTTTATCATTGTATGTGTGAAGACAGACCTGAATGCTTATACAGTACCTGTGTGAAATGTATAAATCATTTTAGGTAAAAAATAAAAAATGGAGCAGCAAAGATGTGTTGGTATTACTTTACAATAGCTTTGCATTAGCTAACATAAACTTATAATGAGCAATACTTTAACAACATCTATTAACATCTATTAATCTTAGTTCACATTAATTTCAACATTTATTAATGCATTTTTTAAATTAAATATTGGATCTGTTAACATTATTGAAACAACAAACTAAAATTTGCTTATTGTTAGTTCATGTTAGCTAATGCATTTACTAATGTTAACAAATAAAACCTTTCTGTAAATTTTACAGATGTATTTTATTTATTATATATTATCTACACTATATATTTGCTGAGGTCTGAAAATATTTTGCAACTAAAATGAATATCTTTGATGCTGACCAATACATTATAAAACTTACTAAAATAAAAGACTAAAATAATACTAAAAGTTGGTAAGTTTTAAAGTTTGTAAAAACAATAAGTCCCTCAGGACCATGCTGTATTGTGAATTATATGTAATTCAATTCTATCATCCAGTCAGATATTATTACCCTTATTGTTAGTTTGTTTGTATAGCAAGTTTCTTTGACAAGAGCGTGAACAAATCATGTTTCCCCAGGAATACATCTGGAGAAGAATCCCAGTCACCAAATAAGAACAGAACTCCAAAACAAAAATCACGAAGTACTGCTCAGCGTCATGCACACAATGAAAATACCTGCCTAACAACATTGTCTCCAATAATTTTACAAACAGGAAACTTAAATGACTGCAAATTTTTCTCGCGCTGTAACAAAAATAACAACATCCCTTTCATTCAGTGCCCACTCAAAGGACCTCCATTTAGTCAGGGGCCCGAAAGAACCTCCATTATCTGACCGGTTCCTTCCGTTCAGGAGCACAAAAGAAACAAACAATCCATACGTGATCAATTTAATGTACTGTTATAAAAGCTCTTGACCGTTTACACCAATGACATCTAAAAGCTTTCCCAGAACTTTTACCTCCCTGGACCCCATTTACTTAATTAGACAGTTTGCTAATTTTCCGGGCAGTGATGTTTGGGCTTAATTGAGAGGCTTTTTACAGCAGGACGCAGATGCTCACCTCTCCTGCTCCAGTCTCATTCTCAGCGTTTCCTCTTCGGTGGCCTGAGTTTCCTCCATCTTCTTGCTGGAGCCCTTGCGCTCGATCCTGTCGCCTTGCCTTTCGTCTTTTCTGTTTTTGCCAAACCTGCCAGGGCAGAGACAGAGTGCAGAATAAATTAAGATGGACTTTTAGATTGTTTTGCTTTTCAGGTGGTTATAGAAGTAAACCATTGTTTCTTTTTCTCTTTTCAATAAGGGAGGCAGAATACCTGGAGGAAATTAAACTGTCAGGATACTTGACATGTCAAAGAGACGATGACAACTTTAGATTCAACCAATCACTTCCAAGTATATATTAAAGACATTAAGTAGCATCTAATCTTTAATAAAAAACAAGATGACAGGTATCTTGGATAAATTTATGCACATGCATAATTCAAACTGCACAGTCAGTTATAAAGTAAAAACACAGAAACTGAACAGTGTTTGTAAAAATCGTGTAAAATCAATTCCTTCTTTCTTCAGGTACTGCAACAGAAAAGAACATACGGATAGTTCACCCAAACCTGAAAAATCATCATTTATTCACCTTCATGTCAATACACAGCTGTATGACTCTTTTTCTTTTGCAGAACACAGAAGATATTTTAAATAATGTTGGTAACCAAACAACATTGACCCCCATTGACTTCTATTGTATGAACACAATAATGATATGAGGGTGAATAAATGATGACAGATTTTTTTTTTCTATTAATCAAACAGAATCCTTTTAATACATTCATATAGTGTTTTTTTAATTATTACCCTGTTTGGCAGTGGACAGGAAGTGAGTAAGCCTTGTAAGTGTTGTGTGTGTGTGCCTTATCAGTCCCCAAAGTAATTAACTCACTAACTTTAAACTTTGTCTCCTCCTGATTAAAATCTTAAATTGTTAGACTGTCCTGCCTTTGGACAGGATGTGGTATAGACTGGCTCTCAGTCAATGAAACGCTTCTTGTTGTTGATCCTAAGGGCTTTTCATTATCAACTGTTGCCCTTTGGGATCCCAGTGGCTTTATAACAAGGGGACAACGTCCAGATACTGTGATTCTAATGGCCTATTAGTGATGTCATTTCCTGCCCTACATGTGTATGGCACATTATTTTAAATATTGGCTGGAGGGAAGGTCTGGGGAGGTACAGATCGTGTCAGTTTTCCAGTCAACATAGAGATCCAATATCACAACAATTGCCTGAATGTCGCTGAACGGTGCGTGTGCATATCATAAATAATGAATTACTAGGGGCAGTAATCAAATCTTTGATAAAGCAATAACAGAGAGTGTATGAATTTGTGGGGCGACAATATGAATTAGTGCTTTCAATAAAAGTAACATTTTCATTGAATGAAAGTAATCATTTTCATTGACTAAGCTGCTTTCTCGTGACGCCTGAATTCAAATGTTGTGCTGATGAAAATTGATTATAAAAATCTCATTTGATCACCAAACAAAAGCCCTCTTCAACAGTCAGAGATTGAATGCGATGATATATACCCTCAAAGAAACTCCAATTTCCACCGCGTCCTAACCACCATTACCCAATGTTTATTTTCCTAACTCGGTTGCCAGAGTTCACCAGAGACCCCAGACACACAAACTTTCCACCTAAACTCAACAGATTTACCTCAAAGGGGATTGATTTAGATCCACTAGCTTGAATATATTCATGAAATGGGAAACCCTTTTCCCCAAATATCATTGTTGTTCTACTTTTCAACACAGGCTGTTTCTTTAATGACTGTGAGAGTCCAGATTCTTACTGGTTACATAAGCACCGAAAGACCAAACTTGCTACTTTTGTCCCTCGGATACTGTACATTACCTGATTAATTAATCAACAAATGGCCAGGGTCTAGGCGTAGAAAGTCTGCCGGGTGCATGCTAATAACAGCGGCGGCTCAATCTATCACTGCTATCGCTGACAACCTACTGAACATCTCAAGGACTTCTTCATTAACTCCCTTAAATAATCCTGCTTTCCAACATCTCTTTCTCTCTCTTTCTCTCTCTCCCCGCAGCTCGTGCCCTCTTTAAAAGTGACACGAGGAGAGATATACTGGGAGGTGGGTGGGATTTTGGAAGCTTGTCTGGAAAATAATCGATCAGACAATTTCAAACTTGTTGGCTCAAAAGTACACAAACAAGTAAGGTCAAAAGCAATTTTTCTCCTAAGCAATGTGATTATCTTCTAGACCGAAATGTGAATTCTTTAACCCTTACAGTAAAACCCTTATGGGAGTCAACATCAATTTGCAGATGAAATGGACCGAGGCCGAATCACCGACCCGTCTCTGGAGAGCTACTGCTGTATTTTATTCATCTCTATGAAGCCTAAGGCTTTAAGCGTAATTGTCATTAACAAATGGAGACCGAAACTACAGAGACTCTCTAATGAGTTACAAGAGTAGCTTTTATTTGATGTGTTGACACTGTAACATGTGAAATGGGACAGAATAATATGACACATTAATTTCACTAAACAGCAATGGTGAGATTTTTTGGAAATTTTTGTTTGCCTAAAAATTTAGTTGTTTTCACCAAAAAAAACTATAGTATAACCACGGTACCTGTAGAAAAACTATAGTAATACAAATAGTCAATCAATCTACACTAGTCCTATAATAAAACCATGGTTAATTTTTCTAAGGGATGATTTTCAAGCATTCAAACTCTTTGATTGATGCAGCCAGTACAAATGATTTTAACACTTCCTTCCATCTTTTCTCATCCATAGTACAAAGAAATTGAACAAGTGAAATGACACCAACATAATTAAGTGGTAAACGAATGGCAGCACAATAGACATCCATATACACACAGACAATGTGCTTTGTCCTTGTATTCTCCAGTTGAATGGGTTTCAATCAGTACTATTGGTTTTGGCTGGGCTGTGTGTTGGCTCAGTGGCTGCAGAGCTCACAGTTAGACGAGCGCATCAACAGGTCAAAATGAATGTCACCAGTAATAACGGAGGCCTGATGGAGATGAATTTGGACTTGGCAGTAAGTGAACACTCTATTTGTCCAGAAGTTTTAATGCTGCTTGTTCGGGCCTCCGGGGGTCAGTTTAACAGACTTGTTACAGATACCACCTGATTGCGAGTTGGTTACTCAGACGCAGGACCAATTCTTGCACCGTCTATAATATTACAGCTCATAGGTATATGAAGACTCAAAAACTGACTGTTTACTTATTAATAAAACACCGTACTGAATACAATATTCACACAGTATACCACAGTATTTATACAGTACAGTACCGCATAGCAATATCATGTCACTGTTAATCTAGCATTAGATATACAGTACCAGTCAAAAATTCCTTGTGCCAGCATATTCATTTCTTAGAAAACAAAAATTTTATTACAAAAATATTAGTTTGAAATGTATTACTTGGAGCAAATAATGTATAAAAAGCAGTCAATAAGAGTCCAGCATAGATAGAAACTGTTTTTGTCTTATCTGTAAAGCTGCTTTAAAACAATGCAACACTGTAAAAAGCGCTATACAATATAAATCTGAATCGAATTGAATGTCAAGAGTATGATTTAAAAAATTCTGGGTGACTACTTTTGAAGATGATCAAATATAACAGTGTTCGCACAGTTAAAATTGTGTTATTTTATGGTTTTGATGAGTTTACTACTATTCTAAAATGTGGGGAAAATCTAAACAACAGTGACCAAACGTTTGACTGGTAGTGTATTATTATAAACAGTACTACATCCACAGTAACCTGTTTGATAAGTAACACGACAGTGTACAGTTTGGTGTGAGGTGAGCCTTCCATATGCCATTCACACACACCGCCACCGACTTCATCATAAAGTGTGGTCTCCAGTTTCCAGAGCACAAAAGTACAGTTTAATGGGCCATCACTAAGCATCTCTCCCCTCTGCTCCTCTGACAGCCATGAGTAATGAGCACCTAAACACCTGCCGGCTTCAAAACAAAAGCGTGTGGATGGAGGGAGGAGGGTGTTAGCGGTGAGCTGCTGAGAGCATGCGGGGAACACTCAACCTCACATGCACAATAACACACACACACATCAACTCGCTGTAAAATACAAAGTCATTCATGGACTCGCACACTCACGTTTGTTTTATAGCACGAAAGGGACCTGACAGAAATGTATATTGTTCTAAAAACTAAACAAGTTTACTTGTGAGTGTACTATTTAAATACTATTTTGGACTAAATTGGCCTATTTGTTAGTTTATAAAAGTGTATTGTTATGCATACTGTAAATACTGAGGAAGGTCCTGCATGGCCGAAATGTTTGTTGATTTTAATATGCACTAAGCACTTTTTTGCCCCATTTATATAACAGTTTTTCCGAGGTTACTTATTACATTGTAGGTTTTCAAAGTTTAACTTTTCGCTTCTCACAAAGATAGAAAAACAAGACCATAAATATACCCACACCTGAATAACACCTTCACTACACAATCACAGATTTTATTCAGCGAAGGTCTTGTGCAGAAAGAACCGCAGCCATCAAGGTAGGAGGCAATTGAGCTTTAATGCTCAACAAAACATCAGCTTTCCCAAAGGACCGTGCTATTATATTCAACAGCCCACGTCTATACAGCCGAATAATACCATCTCCTCAATCACCCCCTTCATCTCTGTCACCAGCGCTGTCAAAGCTAACATTTCTCCACACAAAGCAATGCATTACAATGGCCTGTTTACACTACAGAGACGTGACACGGGACGTCTGCGTCTAGAGCAATCGTAGCACAAAACGTTTTATGTATCACATTCCCAACCGAATGTGCCATGTGATGAAATGACTTTTATGTTGTTGGTCTCAAATGCAAAAGGTTTGTAACCTTTGGGAAAGCACATTTCTGACACATTTGTGTTGTAAACGGGGTGTAAAATCACATTTAGTCATATATAATGTAAGCCCAAGTTTGTTCTTTATCTGGCAGCCATAACTATATCTTTATTTTCGCAGTTCTGTCTTGTGACACAGAAAGTAAACACTATAAAGACAAAAAAAAACAATGAAGTAAACAAATTACTGCATCAAGATCAGTGAAAGTAGCTTTTAAGCACCCTCACCTTTGACCTCATCGTCCATCACCGTTCCTTACGACATGACTTGTATTCTTCCTTTCTGTGTGCAATACCTCAGACGTATTGATTTACAGATCAGTAATGTACCACATGGCTCCAGAAGACGGACATTAGTGTGTTTACAGAGTTTTGATGCTATAGATATAGACAGACAGAAAGACCTAAGCCACGAAACTATAAAGAACAGGATATCTGTCTGTTGCACTAGGGCCTAATTAGAGACATTAGGATTTGAAATGCATGAAACCGGGATGACGCTCAGAGCTAAAACAAGAGAACATTATGAGCAAGATAAACCATACAAGACCTTTCCTTATTAGCTCATTCCTATAGACGATGACCAAGACCATTAAGTAGCCAAAGAGCAGACGGGTTAAATGAAATGGGGTTGCAGGGTCAGACAAAATGGAGTCAGTTGAAATAAGGCTGGGAGTGTGTCTCTATAATCAAAACAGAGCTACGATAAAAAAAAAGTGAAAGAAGAGTTTCAAGGCCATTAACAGCATGTGCTGCTCTGTCAACCTGAATGCTGACGTCATTCTGAAACTAAAAAAATGACCCTATTTACTTTTCTAATACTTGTTCCTTAACTTATGAACACTTTAAAGAATGAACACTTTAAAAAAAGAACAAAAAACCTCACCTGCATTTTTTAGTTGAATAACATTTTTATTTGGAAAAAATATCTACGGAGCCATACAGGTGACATGTGTAAAATAAAAAAATAAAAAGACCTGCATATGACACTTTTTTTGTGTGCAAGCAAAATGTCTTGTGTGCTCATGTGATGCTATTTTTGTTGTGGCAGCTGGGAACATGGAGGGAAACATGAAGAAGTTTTTGTGTAGGATCACAAGACTCCTGTTCCAACGCAATCTCACGGGAATCCGTACATATTTTACGAGTTGGCTAATTTTTTTGTATGATTTGTCTTCTCCCCAGTGACATTAGGTTTAGGGGAGGGGCTTTATAGATGCTTCTTTTCTAGCAATCATACGTTTTTGTACGAGTTGCATTGTACAAATTCGTATGAATTAGCCAACTCATAAAATACGTACAAATTCCTGTGAGATCAAACTCTCTGTTCCCCATAAAAAAGATTTCAGGAAATGAAAACAGGTTATAAATAACATAGAAAATGTAATGCGCGTGCACAAGAAACACCATAGATATATTTTTCAAATACATTTTATTCAGCTGAAAAAACTGCAGGTTCTTTTTGTAAAATCACTCTTTAAGAGAAGTTTTCATTTTTTTCCAGTTGTCAAGTTTTAAATTGAAAATTAAGTCTTCATTTCCAAGTTGTCACTTTTACGGCTCTGTATATATCAAGTAACTGAGAAAACTGTCAATCATGTTAACACATCGCACGAGACTTGCAAGGCCTAGAACAGTAACTGAACCTTAAAATAATATTAAAAAATCTATTATGTAAAGCACAAATATGCTATTCAAAAGATGCTTTTAGTCAATAGTAAGTAGTAAATGATATTTGCATTTTATAGAGAAAGGACTTTGGCACCTGTACAATCTTCAGTTCTCTCTGCAGCTTTTATTTCACATGGCATAAGCCAGAGCTATACTGCTCCTGAGGCAAGGCCCCAGTCAGCCACATGTAATTTTAATATCCTCCTGTTAGGCAAGGCAGGACAGAGAAATCTGGATCTGTTCGTTCTTCATGTTCCCCTTCTGTGCTAGTAAAGGGTCGAGGTTGTTCACTCAATGGCAAAGGAAGGCTGAAATCACAGCCAGCACTGAAAGATGCCTGGTAATATCTAATTAGAAAGAGACAGACAAAGCGAATAAGAGAAAGTGCAGGAGTATCAAGTGCCTCTCCAGATTTTCCCAGCCTTTAGTACTTAGCCATGTTAATGGGGACATCATTATTATATGCCCGAGTCACTACACCGTCACCGTTGCCCTGACGACAAGCTCTGTTGTTTACACCGATGTTATATGCCAAAGCCTGGCGATTAAGCCCATCCCCATGGACCTCATTAAACCTGACCTCTAACGCCACACCGCAATTCTGCTGTCAAAGCCAGCTTTGGAAAGGGTGTGAAAAAGGTTTTTTAAAGACAAATTAAGATATTCCAGGCGAAAGGCATCTCTGTGGCTCTCCTGAAACTTAGACAGAGGCTTTGCAGTTGCACCGTTTCTATTAAAATGTCACTTACTAAATGTGCCTCAGTGTTTGAATGAGACAAATAAAATGGCAAATGAAAATCTTGGCACACAGGGCGATGGTGCGCACCAAACTGTGAGTGTATTTGATGAATATATTCATAGCAATACTGCAGAAATCCAGAGGGAGATTTCAGATATTTCACACAAATCCTCTATTTATGTGTACATATACTATGTATATTATGAATATATGCAGCTTAGAGAGTTGCCTAAAGGCCAAATAAACAGAAGCAAAATTGAAAATGCATTGGTCAAAAACATTGCTAATTAATTCATGCAAACACACTAGATTTGCATTTCCTGAAGGAAACATCAGAGCTTGCAAGGAAATGTCAGAGCAGAGCTGCCATTGTTATGACACTCAGCATGCACACCTCCATTTACGGTCAGTTATTCATACTTTATTCATACTTTTTTCCACATTTTAAAAGAACAGTAAACTCTATAAAAATCCGTGAAATACAAATCTAAGTATGGGAATTATTATATACTTTATAGGTCAAACGATTAATCGCAATTATTTGCATTCAGAATAAATGTTTGTTTTTACATACTATATGTCTGTGTACTGTACATATTAATTTTATATTTATAAACATATACATACATGCATATATTTAAGAAAAATAAAGTAAAAACATTAATAAATGTTTACATATAATTTTGATTATTGGTAAAAACACATGAATAAATCTAAATATTTCCTATACTTATAAATACATGTAAATGTATGTGTTTGTGTAATGTATGTGTAAATGTACACATGTATGTGTGGTTTTGTGTTTATGAATAGAAAACTTATATGCACAGTACACAGACATATATTATGCAAACACAAATTTTTATTACGGATGCGGTTAACCATTTGACAGCCCTAATTTTTAGCATTTTCATCATAGTCACTCTTTGCCTAAAATTTGTTTTTGCAAATTTGTCAACATTTTATCAAGCAGCTTCTTAAGGACTCACCCTGAGATGCTTTAAAAAAAAGTATAAAAAGAAAGCCTATCTTTTCTAGGCTCTTACTGGCTGCTTTGTTTGTTTTATTTTGCATTGAAAGAAATATTATTTCATATTTTGGCATATTTTTCAAACAATTTTTAAGATCAAAACATTTCACTCAAGAGTCTTTAAATTTTGGATGGTAGTTTACACCAGATTCAACCTATATTCTTAGTTTGCATGTGGCTACTAATAGTCTAGAAAGGAAAGATCAACCACAATTCACAATACATGCAAAAAGATGCAAGAAAACCAATCACAATCCAGCATCCAAACATTATAGCTATGATATCACAGCTATTCAAAGCAACAGTTTTCAAATATGACGTAACAAGATGCACTTCACCAAGGTTGATGTTGTCAATGAAGTGCATGAGACTGGTGATGGCAATCCATCCATACAACACCGGCACAAGTTGGAAAAACTGTGTGTGTGTGTGTGTGTGTGACCTAAATATGCCATCTCACAATGCATACTCAATGGGACAGTCTGATCTCACACACACAAGCACAGACCGCCTCAGGGCAGGACAGGTGGAGGAAGGTTTGCTTACCTCTAAATCACTTTTTAATGATGGACTTGAGGCCTTTACCTCAAAATACAGCCAGGTTCACACCATATGACTGTGAGACAATATTTTGCACCCAGAAAATATCTGTTGTGCACATGCATGACAATTTAGAGTCATGCAACAAGCCAAAAAAAACAAAAATAAGAACACAAAAAAGCTGCAATTGGTCACAAGAATGCAACCTTTTCCTCTCTTTTTACAAAAACATTGTACAAAGCAGCAAACCACGGCGGTCGTTTTGTTTTTCTCACTTCTGTTCTGTCCTTTTCTCTTTTCATTCACTGTCTTGTGCCAAAGAAATGCCCAATTATAACCTCCTCAAGACAAACGAGTTGAACAACTACCACTTAAGACATCATCACCTAGGGAACGACAGAACAGAGAAAAAAAAAAGAAATCTTTCATTTAACGCACACATCTGAAACACGTATTTGATGGGAAAGTTTGAATGGCAAATTTGATCGTAATTGCCTTCCTTTGAAAGAACTGATACACATAATTCCCCTCTGATTGGTATCAAATCATCTATGTAAAAGCTATTTACCTTCTTTATTCGGTTTTCATTGCACATGCACCAGAAAAAATGGTTAAAGAATCCATGACAGAAGGGTGGAGAGAATAAAAGAGAGTGAACAAAAAGTAAAACATTTTGCACTGTGTTGTGATTTATACAAGTCACCAGTCACTTTTCTTGAAGACATTTTGCACAAAGTCCACCTTTAGCTCTTGCCCTGTCATCTCCTGTCATCTGAACAAGTTTCTTCTCTCTAAAACCTGTAACTTCAGTGTTCAGTATACATACAGAAAATACAGTCAGCAGTCTTTGTGCCAAGCGGCACGGCTTGTTTCCGAGCCCAGTTGCCAAGTTCTCATCAGATATCCATCTCTCAATGGGTAACAGGTGGAAAACTTTGGCTTTTCTTACAGCCAACAGTACCACCCTTAAGACAGCTTGTTAAAAACTCTACAGCCGGGCCACAACAAGGCCAGACTGTAGTTCCAGAGAAATGCTAAAAACTTTCACAGTTGCTGTATTGATCCAAAGAACAATGTTAGTCCTGCCAAGCAACAGTGTTTCAACATCCATTAAAAGCAAATGATGAGCCATTCCCAGCTCCCTTCAAAAGAGCATGCCAGCTAGATATTTCCCCAAAGAGAAACCGCAGGCCTGTATAAAATCTCAACTGTTTCTTGGAGAAAATACTTGTATATTATTGCATTCATGTCGTTGTGTAACGGTTAGCCAAGCATTTTGTGCACAGAATTACAACAGATCTGCATTGTTTGTTTTTTTGAGCTAGTTTTGTCAGAATTGCCTGTTGGCAGATCTTGGGATCTTACCCAGTCTTGCAACACCACAAAATGATCTGCATCAACAATTCTCAAGAAGGCCTATGGATGAAAATCCATCTATTTTGGGAGCACAGCTGACAGAGATTTGCTGTATGGCTGCTGTATTTTTGTAAACTCTAAGCCGGTCTTGTGCTGCTTTAGGTTGAGGTTTTGAAACTGTACTGCTCTGAGTGTCAGGATTTCTAAGCATCAAATAAATTAGAGTTGACATCTACAGTGTGTCTCTCTTAAACTTGTCGTCTCAAGGTCAGTGTTCTTAAGTAAATCTGCTGTCCATGGCCAACCTCAACAAGCTTTTTTAACCTATTCTTTCAAACCAGACTTCAATGATTTTGTTCCATCAGTCTGTACTGAAGTTGTTTATTATCAAGAGAGTGCAATTCCTTATTCAAGCTACATTCAATCTACTGACAATAACTATTCACCGTTGAATAAACTTTAATTCGCACCTTTCCGGGACTCTAAAAATATAAAAAATTCACACAAATGAATATAAAAAACTGACACCATGGTGCAAAGAACTTCTATTAGGCTGTATTGCCAGCGTGTAATAAACCACAATCAGTTTGCGATCTGCCTAATAACATTGCAGTATCCCACATGTAAACATCCAGAAGAAAGAAAGAGGTGAGCAGAGAATAGACAGAAACAGAGGTAGTGAAACGAGAGACACCGAATGACCCACAACAATCATTAGTCTTTTCCCTCGCTAGCATCTCATTTACAACCTTATCTTTTTATGAAATGTTCTGTGAGTCTAAACTACTTCTGCTGTGATGATATTTTACAGCTTCTTATTTTCCATGTCTACATCACACACTCAATGCATTTGTCAAAATCTGGGACAAATGCCCAATCTGTTTCACCTAAGAATGGTTTGATTTGCTCAGCCGAGTACAGACCTATTACAGGAACATTTGAAAGTCTGGCACATCCGAGTGCTGTTCATTGTCTCTCTTTTCAGCAGAAACCTCTGACTTTGGATCTATTTTATTCTTCTTCTCCTGACACATGTTTTTCTACATTTTTTGTTACCAATATTACTAGGATTCCTGGCTTTCTATATTTCCATTGTCTGTGTTAGTGCTGTAAAAAGTGAGAATATTTGGCATATTTACATATATACAGTACCAGTCAAAAGTTTGGAGGCACTTACTCACTGATTTTACACATTTTGAAATAACACAAGCGTAACTGTGGGAATTATGTTGTGACTAAAAGCATCCAAAATAAATGAACACTGTTATATTTGAGTATATTCAAAAGTAGTCACCCTTAAATCATACTCTTGACCTTTTATCATCCAGCTTTTTAAGGCCTCAAACTGAAAAGCTTTTTAAACAGCAATGAAGGAATTTCTACCTATGCTCGTATTTCCTTTTTTATTCATTATTTGCTCTAAGTAATACATTTTAAAAATTATTTATTTGCAAATATATTTTTTAAAATAAAATTTTAGTTTTTTTTATTAAAGAAATGAATATGTTGATACATTAATATTTTTATCTACAAAAGTAATTTAAAACATTGAAATATACACCTTCAGATTAAAATATATTTAAGGTCATGAGAAACATTTTTGTCAATTGTGTCTAAACTTTTGACTGGTACTGTAGATATTTCACTTTTCCAGAAAAAAGATAACTAAAAACAGCTATATTTTAATATACATCCCGCCAATACTCTCTGTATTTAATTTATTTTTTTCTTTGTGTAATTGCTAAGAAGCTGAGAGAATTTGAGTGTTAATAGCTGTCTGTGGACAAGATAACTGTTTATAATGCAAGCCGTCACATTAAAAGTACTGCATTCATCATTCACAAGCTGTCCTTGAAATTAACAAGAAGAAACACAGCTTATATATTATCAGGTAATCTTGGAAATATGTATACTTGTCTTTTAAATAAACGCTGCTTTTCATACATCACACTAATGGAGTCTTTAAATAAAAGCTCTCATAATGTTAAGCTACTGTCCATCAATAGTTAAGTGTACAATGACATCTTATGGTCACTTTACATGCTGTAACTCAAGACAAACATGTATTCTGTTTTATTTGTTATTCTCTCCATTTCCATTTCTAGGATGACCTCATACTCAACGGTCACTTTCCCATCCATCAAATATGTTAAACTATTATCAGACTTCCTATCAGACTCTGTAAGCTAAAACTGTAATAATTTGCTCTTTCTGGTTTTATCATGCACAGTGTTTGGATCACTGCCTCCGTTCGTGCAATAGAAATGTTCACGATGCTCTTCACACACTTTGTTAGCATTATCCGAATCCCAAAAGAAGCTATACAATAAAAAAAAATTCTCTTTGCAAATGCAACTGTGTAGAAAGCAAAGCAAAGCTCTTTGAAATACATTAGTTTGTTGGTTGCAGGGGAAAAAATATGTGCAATAGGTTCAAATCAAAAGTAAGCATGTGTTTATATGTGCTTTCAAACAGGTACAACACACGTTTCTGTAAAAAAACGTTTAGAGATGCAATGGTTAAAACAATACTGTATTCAGTTTCACGTTTACCCAGATTTCAAATTCAATTATCTCATTCCCTCATAGAAGGGTTGATGTGACATCTTTACTGACATAAAATGCTTCAAACTCAATTACCCCTGGCCCTGCGATGGCCAGCCAGTGATGTCTAAGCACAAATAAAAGAAATGGCAGATCAGGAACACATCTATCCAGAGCAAAGAGTTTCTAAAGAGAGAACTTCTAAAGCACTTGTCTCAAACATTTCTACTTGAAATGTAAATTTAACATCATAATAGTATTAAAAATTTTGTATGACTATTCATATCATCAATGTACCTAATGACTTTAAATATCTATTACGTTTAAATCAACCGCAAATATGTACAGCTTCATCCAACTCGCATGCAGAATTTGCAATCCGAGTCTGCTCTTCCCCCAGGGGTATAAGAAGGCGAGAGGCAGGATAAAATGTTAATACACCACCATAATCTAACCCCCTGACCGCCCCGGCCAAATATCCCATTTCAAACCAGGCATACAAGCACCACACGTGGCATACACGCTTAATAAACCCACGAGTAATTAAAATTTCATTCATATTTAATCTGAATCCCTGTTATATCAACTACTCTATTTATTTTATTGGGTCTCCGAGAGCTCATCTTCTCCAAGACGGCTACGGTTATACCCTCGTGCACCCTGCTGTGAGCAGAGGTTGTTTGATTGGCAGGTGGATAATGGAATAGTGGGATAGAGGTGAGAATATCTGTCTCTTTGTCCTCACAGAGTCCCCTTCCGTGACCCCTGAAGAAAGCCCGTCGATGAATCAGTTCAGACCACCGCGGCGAGGACTATTTTAAGAGAGATATGATATTTACACAGCTCGCCGTTAAGTCTACAGAGGGACAATCTCACTTCTTTTGTTTTAATTTCTTTTCATTTCAAGAGGTCATGACACGAACAATAACTCTGTCATAAGCAGAAGACAGATGGGCGATACCACCCGAGGTGTTGACATTTTGACAAGTGATCACTTCGCAATATCCCAGGTCCTTTGTGTCTCACTTCCGGTTCGCTGTCACACTCCTTTAAGGTGAAGTGTCGGATATTTTTCCATGTTAAAATGCTTTCTCCCATCTCAGATTCTCTGGCAGAGACAATTATAAGTAAGTCATTCGTAGGTTGACATCCAAGGAGTGTAAACACTGGGAGAATTGACCAAGAATGAATTGTGGCCTCCGACAGCGCTGTGTATTTGCATTCGCTGTCTGTGTTGTCTTAGCTCTTGATTCGCTAAAGAATTTATGCAAATCGGGCAAACGCACAAACACCTGCACAAAATCTGAATGCAATTTGCACGGTGCGGTTCCAGATCCTGTGAGTCGGTTATAATGGGTTAGGTATCACTTCACCACTTTAATCCAGAATTTATTACCAAATTTTATAAAACAGTCACAATGCAAATACTACAGCCTAAAAATGTCTCAAAGCAACTGTTTATCAAGTAAAATCACCAAAAGTCTTCCTTCCGCTGGAAAACATTTATCATGGATAAAACAATACTATTGACCAATCAGAATCAAGAACCAGAACTAACTATTTTTAAGCCATGTTAAAAAGCAATCATTTAATGTTCTACTGTTTTATGTAGAAATTACACACCACATTGATCAGGCTGGACAAAATGTACATTTTCTTCTCATGGTTTTTCAGCATCCCCATTATTTATTTTATATTGTTATTTACTGTTTTCTCACTGTAATGAAAGAACATTAAAGAAACTAGAGGTACTAAAGCCACTTTCCACAGCTCACATCTATCAAAGCTTTAGTCATTAAACACCACAGCTTCATTTATCTAAGACTGAGACTGATTATGGCGAATATGTCTAGCGTGCTGTTCTCCAGCGAGTCCGTAATTACCTTTCCTTGGTAAAGCGGTCTGTGTTTACGTTAGGCTAATGAGCGACCATGTACTGCTTTTGTGCTATCTGAGGGATCTGGCCACCCAGATGAAAAAGCATAAAGCAAACCGATTATGCATCTGTCTTATGAGAGCCACCATTACCCATAATCCTCCCCAGCAACATGCTCATTCAGGATGGACAAAAAACAAAGATGGTTGGTAGGGGGAGGCATCTGTGCTCTTTCCCCTTCGGACTCCAGGAGGTCCCTGAGGTTCCCAACGTCACTTCAGGCTTGTCAGGGTGAATGAGTTGATAATGGTGATGCATGGGGGTTTGAAGGTCAGTGAATCAGGAGGTGGAGGTAATTTAAAGCGAAGTGGGCATCGAGCTTACCAATTACATCCTATTAATAGTGTCCACTAATGCAAGCTGCAGAGGCATGTGCACCCTTGAGCCAAAGCTGCCGTGACCAGTTGTGTAAAAACAGGAACGGTTTTCTTTCTCCTGTGTGCTCCGCCCCCTCCCTGTGCCCCAGTTCACTCCACTGCACACATTTATATCTCCCATGTTTATCCCTCATTCTTCCACTCTTCCGGTGGGTGACACTCATAATGCTCAGGGAAGCCCCAGTGGCATACTGCAAATCTCGGTGGCGCTTTAGCGAACCATGAAATGGGGCTCCGCCTACAAGTAGTGATGTCATGCATGTGCATTTGTATCAGAGGTGAAATGCATCTACATCAAGTCTATGGAGGGTCACCGCTGAAATAAAATGATAACAGTGACGTCAACAGAAAAGTGACATTGTGATTCTACAAAAGATAATTATTTAATGTCACACACGTGCATGCCTTTGATGTGGCCAGTAAGATATAAATAAACCTAATTATCTGAGTTATTTCTTTGTCTAAATGCACTGAGCCGTCTGCCATACAAACAAGACCCTGGGTGAGGTACGGACATCTAAACAGGCCTTATACGATTAGAGGCTAATGAAAGACGACCATATCAAAAGAATGCCACGCTCTATTATGCATCTTGTATAATAATGCCTGCCGGATAAGAGCAGACAACAACAATGACATCCATTATTTTTTTAGGTCATTTGTTGAATACATGCATGCATGTGGTAGTTCAGGGGATGGAGATGAGCTACGGTGTTCATTAGATCAGGGTGCAGTGAGGCATGACATCTAACGCCCTTCAGAATCGCACTCACCTCGGCCACTATGTGCTCTGAAGTTTGGGGAAGTTGTGATATTATGAGGTAAATGTATAATCCAATAAAGTATAATTTTGTGTTTCAAAGCTTTTGTTTAGTTGTTTTTATTGTCAGAAATGTGGCAATTAACAATGTTTAATCCATCTATCTGTCTATTGTATCCATAGTATCCATCTATCTACTGTAATATCTATCTCTCTATCTCTCTATCTCTCTCTCTCTCTCTCTCTCTCTCTCTCTCTCTCTCTCTCTCTCTGTGTTAATGCTCTTCCAATCAGTATGTCCATTAAGCGCAGAACTCATCAAGGCACGTTTACGCACGCATGCAGATGAGCTCAAATTGCAGTGTATTGCAAACGCTTCTGAGACCTCGGGGGAGACAGAGACTGTGTGTGTGTCTCAGTGAGATAGAAGAGATGGAAAAAGTGAAGGACAGCAACAGTTAAAACAGGTCTTGAGAGACTCCAGATGAGGGTATATTGCTGCAGGAGTGAATCTGTTTGTGTGCGAAGAAAAAGTCACAGTGAGCCCATACCCTCCTGGCAAGACGTGAGCACGTTTGTGTGTGATCTTGGTGATGGGTGTGTCTGATGGTTCTCAGAGGAAAGGTACAGTAGATATAATAAGAGTAATCAAAGACTGTGTGGTGTGCTGAGTGAGTAAAACCTCACCACTCTCTCTAACACAATAAAAGAATATTCGTTTTCATCTCTTACATGAAACAGTAAGTGTAACTGTTACAAGCGATGAAAATATAATTTATTCATCCTCATGTTAAACCTGTATGACTTTCTTTTTCAGAACAAAAGAAGATATTTTGAGGAATGTTGGTAACCAAACAACCCCCATTGGCTTCCATTGTATGAACACAAAACAATTTCTCTAAATATATTTTTTTGTTTCACAGACAACAGAGTCATATACAGGTTTTGAATGATATGAATGTGAAAGAATGATGACACAATTTGTATTTTTTGGTAAATTGACTGTTGTGTGCCATAAATGAAAGAGATCAGAACGCCTAAGCAATGACCCACAACAGCTTCATATGTTAGTAAAAAGGTTTGCAATTGACACAGCCAGTCACAGTTTTCCAAAAAAATCTAATTTTCAGAAAATTAGTACACAAATCTCTATTGAAACTTTTTGGGCAGAAACATAATATCAGTCCTGCATCAGAAAACCAGCACCATTGATGCTTAGAGCCCTTAACAACGGACCAAGAGCCCTGAAAGCCGATAACTGCTGGCAGTGTACGTCAAGGGACACCTGAAGCTTATTCTGCTTCATCACTGAGACCATAAATCCAGCATAGCTTCACTCCACCCAGGAGGCCGATCTTCACTATGCACATTCCCAGTACGATGTGATGTGAGTCACAGCAATCTGACCTTATCTTCCCCAGTGGGGAATACATTGTCCAACAAGTGTCCTGAGCCCAACTATTAGATGCCGATTAAAATTAATACTAAGAAACATTACTAACTAGTCAAGCAAAGAATCATTACTACTTTTGCAGATTGAGTTTGACCTAACAACGTCATAACGACCACCTTAAACACCATAGCAACTGCTATTCAAAGCCCTTACAACCACCCATTGTACCAAAGTACCCATCTAGTCAATTAATCACAAACCTCAACCTAGCATTTGATTATAGCTTTGTAACTGTCTCCCACCATCTATCCACATCTATAACAGTGTGGTGGAGCACAAATCAAGGGGACACTATAACTAACCCTTCAGAGCTCATGAAACATGACCTGGAAACACTTGTCGTCTTTATTGTTCATTACGGCACAGCATGCCACGCACTAAGCTAACTAATCCCATTACGCTAATCCGCCTCAAAACAACTTATTGTGCAGATAAGAGTGTGTATAATTTATGCAGGATTCAAATAAGCACCAAATCAGAATAATTAATGGAAGCCCCGGTTTAATTAGCCCGGCACTGGGAAACGCTTACCGTATACTGAAAAAAATAGATACGTGACCTGCTATTTCAAAATGCACGGGGTGGGAGGACCAGGAAAACACCTTTTCATGATATCACCCCCAGAAGTATTTTATCTGTACCTGCCCCATCCGTCCAGAAGGGCTTTGCTTGGTTACTTCAGGCCGAGTAAATCTTAATCCTCCACACGGATTTATTTTCAAAACGTTTTTCGTACACTTGTTTTGACCTCTTTGTGAGGGGGAAGTTTTTTGTGAAACTTTGCAAATGAGTGCTGGGATGACATTAAGGATGCTTATATGCAAAATTTCATGCTAATTTGTAAGCACCTATATGCCCTGCAATCGCATCCTCACATTAGTAGCCAAGAGATGTGTATGAAGTTTTTGCTCTGCCAAGGCTGAATATAAGTGGGAATTCTGTGCATTGATGAATAAAACATATTCCCCTTATTAAACATAATCTCCATCAAACTGCCTCAGGCCTGCCTAAACAAGAGCACATCTAAAGGTGAAGGTGAGGGCTTTCTATTGCTACCAAAGACTCCTACATGCGCATACGTGAGAGATCATGTCGCACTATCACAAGCCAAATGAAGCGAATTTCTCCTCAGGGCTGTTCACCTTACCTGAACATGTCACCAAGGCCTTTCAGCACGCCTTTCTTGGCTTTATTCTTGTCTTTTTTATCCTTCCCTCCTCGTTCCTTCTTCCTGTCGTCTTTGTTACGTCCCCCGTTCATTTGTTTTTCCACCCCACCGGGTAAAAGGGTGAGGTCGGTTGCTGTGGAGATGGAGTCACGGCCCGACCGCGAGCTCTCTTCTGTGTCTTCTTCCACTAAGGTGATGAAAAAGAGAAACACAGATAGATACAGGGATGTTAAAAAACATTTGAGTCACTGTAAGCTCCTGATAATTTATTAAAACAGAGCAATGCTTATTAGCATTAGGATGTATTTGCCAAATGAAACATTTTCCCCAGAAGTGAGTGATTGCAAAACTGCTGTTAATAGCTTTGTCCTCAAAATACTTTTGCAAAGTATTTGAAGTTTTTTTAGTATAAGAAAACAAACATCATTATCATCACTCGTGGTTTGAGATTTGTTCTACACCTATAACATTAGATTTCACACAAATGATGACGATGACACTTTAAGTTGTCAACTGAAGATACACTACCAGTCAAAAGTTTGGAAACACACATTTTAGAATAGTAGTAAACTCATCAAGACCATGAAATATCACAACTGTAACTGTGGGAATTATGTAAAGCATCTAAAATAAATGAACACTGTTATATTTGATCATCTTTAAAAGTAGTCACACTTTCTCTAGAATTTGCAAAATCAACTTGACATTTTATCATCTATTCTTAAGGTCTCACAACCTGGGAAGCTTTTTAAACAGCACTTAATAAATTTCTATCTATGCTGGACTCTTATTGGCTTTTTAAGAACACCTTAGCAACAATGGCAGTGTATTGTGTTAAAAAAGCACCACTCATATTTTCTTCAGAAAATGTAGAAATGGTGCACTGTTCATTTCAATTCAATTATAATTTCATTATATCAATTTCTTTTTTCTTTTTTTAGATTTAAAAAAAAGAAAAAAGAAATTGATATAATGAAATATCACAAAATAAGATGCTACCAATTCTAAAAAAGCCCCTTAAATCTCTCTTCTGTATTCCTCAGCTGAGTTTTATCTGAAGTTATTTAAGTCTTATGAAGCCCATTATCTCTTTGCTTCTAAAGGGTCAAACCTCCCACCAAAGCACGGCCATCTCAGTTACCCAGCAGCACCACAAGAAGCCTATTAGCGGTATTCCTCACTGACCCAATAAAACATACAGAAGAAGTAACTCAGAAGTTCAAAAGGCCCAGATACAAGAAGTCAGAAGAAGTCCATCTTCTATCGCGAAGGTCTTTAATTGACTTTTTATATGACTGCTGAAGCTTTGGTCTAGACGATACTCTGAATATAAAGAGTTTGGGCATACTTTATCCATTGACTTTGGTATTTTGTACTTGAGGTGAGAATACAAAAGTACAAAGAGATCTCTGTTAAATTCTTTCTCAGAAAGCAAATTATCTTCCAATTGTTTCTCGGGCTCTGTGCATAAAATAAATCATCAACAATATATTAGTTCACCGGAGACTTTGAAACCTCCTCTAAAGCCATCTGAGAAAGAATGAGCAATAACTTGGCAAACAGAGCTGTTTTATCACGTCACCGTGCTGTTGAGATGTTTGCGCTCAAGATGAAGAGTTCAGCTCTCCTAATGGACGAGCCACAGGAAGATCGTATTCTCAAAGCACTTCTGACTCCGATAGCCCATGAATTTTGTAAAGCAAAATTTTATGGATTCCAGTCAAAGGGATGATATATTTAATTAATGATTTATTAATGCAAGCAGCCTGACGTGGCTTTGGAACGCGTCTCTGCGGGAGCGTTTTATTTTTGAGAATCTTTTGCAATGCTAATTCCTGTCCTATCACCTATCTTTGAGATACTTTTCATATCAGTATAATCACAAGGGACTGCAGCTGGCTGATCATTTCCATTTTAGCGCTCGTCTGATTACAGCTACTGTCTCCGTTGCTGATGGTCTGCACGTAATTAATTTGTCACTAATTGTAAGTTTAAAAAACGTTTGGAAAAGGGGGAAAAATGATAGGCCACTAAAAGCAAAGTGCTTTTCAATGGAGTGATGTAACAGCAGAGATGACAGATGTCTGTGTGATTAGGGCTTATTAATACCCAAGCGATCTCTGATGCCAGTTAGAACTTTGACGGCTGGAAGAAAGGCTCTCATCAAAGCGAGAGGCCATCACAGATTATTCTGCATGCAATTCAATGCAGTCAAGGCGCTTGTTTTCAGGCTGATATCTTATTTTGTAAGCCTATTTCAGCTCCCGAGGATGTTGCTTAAATAAAATCACACTGGAATAGTGTAATACAGAAACATAGGAGATAAATCACAGGTTAAACTCTGTTCTGTGTCGTATTGTCTCTTTCAAATTTCTTTTTGAGTTCAGGAGATAATAAAGCTAATGAGGTTCGGCTCTATATTATCATTGTTCTCTGCTTATCGTAGACACATCTTCACATCTGAGCTGCATGTGGCAATTAAAACCAAGCTTTGAAACTGAACGACTGAGCTAATTTCTACAGAGTGTGCATTTGATGGAAATCATTCAGCCCCCTGGGAAGGCTAGAAAGGTTTTTTAGTCCAAGAGCAGACAAAAAGTTATCAATTTGTCATGGTTATGCATCATGCAATCATATTCTCAAAGACAGAATCAAAAAAGAAAAAGTGGAAAATAATATGGAAAGCAGGAAGTATAAATTAAAACGTGTCGTCTTCATTTACAAACAACCCTCATTAACTTGATAAAGAAGCTTCATAGTCAAAACAGCAGCAACTTCACTGATCAATAGCGTTTTTATCAAAACAGTTATATCACAGTAAGTTACGGTTTTGCTAATTGTCGACTGAAATGTGAAAAGAAATAAATTAGCGTAATTAACAGGAAATTTCAGCTGCGCAGGACTGAGTAGTAAATGTTTTGACACGGCAATCAAAAGGCGTCATTAGACGTCTCTTTTTGACGTGTCACTGTATTCATTATTTCTTTTGAATACTTCGATCACTTCTAATAGAGTCTTGAAATTGCCACACTGGCTAAAAACCCGACGGGGAAAAAGAGCGAGCACATTTAAGCCTGATATTTAAGAAACATAAAAAATAGCGAAACACAGCCTAACTCATTTTCTCGGCTGGATATCTTTCGGTGACACATTTTTCCTCGGGTGGTGCCAAATTCACATTTTATGTAAATAAAAGTGTCTGCGTGAAAAGAAAAAGCCTGTCCTTATCTGTCAACTTTTGACTATTAACCTTGGTGACAGGCATAGGCAGGTTCCTCTTATCTAAATTGAAAAACAGAGTTATTTGAATATCGGACGCAGAGAAATGCAATATGCTTCTACTGTGGAATCGTACGCATTTGCACTCTATTGCTCTATCGGAGGAGATAAGACAGTATTTAGCGCTATGTGGACACAGCTTACAAGAACAAAGGGATTCAGGCAAATAATTTGACTCCATTTTTTATTTCTGCTTGCTATTTTAATGAAATCATTTAATGAGGAACAAAGTAATAGTGTGATTTTTCTTTTATTTTACTGGCAGGTGTTATTTCCTACTCCGACCTGTCTGACAGCCTTCATGAACTCATCTGAACACACACTGGGGGTGAGAGAAACACCTGTATGACCAGCGTTTGACAGTGCTAAGGACTCACGTCATTCAAATTGTTGTCACATACAGATTTCATCACTTAATTTCCTTAGTCTCAAGATGGGAAACTTTTTAAAACAACATTTAGTTATAAAAATAGAAAACTGCTGGTGTGGGGAGTAAATGAAACTGATGGCAGCTGCAAATTAAAATTAAACATCAAGTTTTTTAAGATACGATAGTATATTAATACAGGGCATTAATAACGCTAATAGTATTTCTTTTTTAATTATAGTGTTGCTACATTAGAAAACAGGGGGTTATAATAATGAACAACATGGATTTAATATGTAATTATGTCCAGGAGCAATTTATATGGTACAGTGTTTTGTTAATCATATTTTGATCATGTTAATATGTGATTTTTCCATGCGTTTTTTGAGGTTCAGCAGACTATTGTTAAACAGATTTTTTTATTTGTAACCATAAGAATTACATGAGGTTTGGACTGAGAAGGTTAAATCATTTTTTCTTAAATGAATGGGTGTCGCAAATCAATATTTAATATACAATGTAATTCCATACATTTATTAAACTTAAATAAATAAATAGCGCAGCACAAAAAAAATACCTTGATAAATTAAACAATAATCTAAAATATGAAACAAATACAAATGGCTGCCACAAGCAATCAGTGAACCGGAAAAATGAACCCACATGTATTAATCGTTTTGCGGTCTGGAAAAGTCTGTTTAAAACACTTTAAGGCCTACTAGAGAGAATATCCAGCATGAATGTCTGTGAATTTATTTAATGATGGGCAGAATGAATACTGAAACATATATGCACATGCTTATTGGCTGTTTATTTCCTTTTGAGTCTTGGGAGGGAGAACTTGACCTACTTACAGCAAGGAATCATCTCTTCTGCTATTCTAATCTTCAGAAGACATTCCTGTGGGACCCACAGCCTTGTTTCCCTACTGAGTAGTGTGACTATAAACTGAAGCTAAATTGCTGCATGATTTGTGATGCTTTCGGCCACTTATTGTGCAAGACAACCGATGTAATTGGCATTGATATTGTGTCACATTGCCTTTATAGTGCTTGTGCAATTATGGTAATAGCGCAGCGATTACATGAGCTGCCATTTTCAATATATAAGAGAAAACCCATGGTTAGGGAATAAAATGCACTGGCTGGACCAAGTAATGATGAAGTTCAACTAATATTTTTCCGAACACAATAAAAGTGGTGCTTGCCCATGGTAAATGATAATGGGATGTTGTGGTGGTTGCCAGATCATTGCAAACTGGTTGCAAACATTTAAATGGTCTTTAATACGTTTCTGGTGTTTCTTTGGTCCATCATTCAGTGCAAGTCTACTGGAGTTTTATGCCAAATTTATCTGCCGGGTGAAAATGTGATTTAATACTGAGATTCATTTTTTTTTTAAATCCCCATGCTTAAATACAAGCAATAGTAAAAACATGACAGGAAGTGTTTGTTAGTGGCTTAAAGCCATACTCACATGTCTCCATGCCCTCATCATCTTCATCAGGATGGACTATAGTCACACCTGGCTTGTCGTATGATTTGTCGATGGCTGCCCGAAAGCTCTCGTTGCATCCCCTTCCCCTGATGATTCTTGGGCGGGGCCTGTGGAAAGGGACGTCTCCGTTGAGCGTGGCCTCGGCAACAGCTGTTTGGAGGCTCTCCAAGGAACTAGACTTCTTCAAACCCAACGACGGTCCCACATCTCGCATGTAGTTGCCTTTGGATGGAGAGAGTGAAAATGTGATGTCTCATTGTTTTATTCATGATAAATCTTTCTCTTCCTTATTCATTTCTGTAATTTACATGCCCTGCTGAAGACAAATGTGCATATTGAGGTCATGTTTATCTGCAGATGGAGGGTGAAAAATAATATCGAATATAAATGGCTGCGCAAAGTGTGGTGTCAGGCACGTTATCCGTCATGTGAGGCGAAAAAAATACATTTTTAACACTTGAGGTAATTTTTGAATCTTTTCCCCAATGTGTATGTGCGTGTAAGCGTTTTGAGAGAGAGAGAGAGAGAGAGAGAGAGAGAGAGAGAGAGAGAGAGAGCACATAACTGCTCTCTGTAGTTTAAGGCACTGATGGATGGCCCAAATATGAGGCCCATTATCTTCCCTGTGTGGTCGTGGGGGGATGCAGAGGAAAGGATATGGAGAACACGAAGGAGAAAGAGCCAAAGCTAGTAGACTAAACACACCAGAGTCAGGCAATTCTGAACTAGCAGCGGGTCCTGCCCAAAACTCCCCGAACTTGCCTGCTTAATGACCTTTTCATGCCTTTAATCCACTTGTTCCTCACTAAGGGCCCCTCACAAAGACACAGTAGGCCTGCACTTCAAACAACCGCCTGCGCTGAGACAACATTAATCCTTCTTATGAAATCCTGTGCGGGAGGAATTCTGAAAATTGCCAGAATGAGAGAAAATGGATGCTTGGCTGGTCAGGTCTGCAGGGTCCAAAATTAACAGACAGTAGGGGCCAAATGTGAGAAAAAGTTGCTTTAGTGAGAGATTTTTGTATGGAAGTGCAACTAAACAATACGTGAGCCTGACCGATGTGATGCACGATTAAAATCAAACCAAAATCTAAGGAAGAAACATCTGTCATGAACCACACATCTATTATAATTATAAATCTACCATTAAAGGTTATTTCTAGAATACTACATATGCAGTAGCGGCTCCTGAGCAAAAATTTTGGAGGGGCAGTTTCTGGGTCGTAAGCTATCCATGAATGCACAGGGAACTGGATTATTTAACAAAACAAACAAACAAACAATTTACATGAACAAATAGTTTTATTTATCCCTTTTTTTATTATTATTGTTGTTTGTCAGGGCCAAGCTGTTTAATCGCTAATTTATCATTAATTGACAATATTTCAAACGAGTTCTGCAACAGACACTCGACACTATTACACGCAGAATGATCTGTATTACTCGCCATCTTCACCGTCTGACACATTTGCTTAACTGACACAGACTCATATACACTTTGCTGACGTGGATTAATAATATTGTCCGGAACTACGTTCAAGTGACGTAAAAGCAAGTGGGGCAGTCTCGAATCTGCCCATATGGCTCTTAATTAGAGCGCGCTGCAGTTCCTTTTTTCACCACAAATTTACATTGAGAAAATGTGTGGCGCTGTTGAGCTCGGGAGGGCAGAGAGACCCTCTGCCCCATTTATCAAACCTGAAGCAATGCGGTGAAATTTTAACATATCCACCTCACTTTATGACTTACAACAGTCTAAAATGTTTTCAGAATAAGGATGAACATTTTTGAGTTAACAGTTAATTAGGATTGGTCCAGTTTATCTAGAGTTCTATGTTTTCAAGTGGCTGAATATTTTACACCTGCCCATACAGACGAGCCGCGCCTGTAGATATGGTATATTATAGTTGTCTCTATGTGCTGAAAATTCCTACTGTAGATGAAAAAAATGGGGTTTTATGATTTTATGACGACAGACAAATGAATATTGCAGTGTTACTCAAATGTGAAAAAAATGAAAAAACACACTGCAGGTATGATTTATTTATAGTGGATAAATTTGATCAAATCATTGTCATTTGTCATTGTAAGAAGGTAACTTAGGTTGTGAATCTGTGTTGTGTGTATATACAGTAATTGTGTGTGTAAGTCCATATGGAACAGACTCTGTAACAGTTGCCAAATACTACAAATGATCTAAGCCAGCTGCATGATTTGGATAAAGTCTGTTTGCCCCAAACAATAAACCTTTATAAATGCTAGTTCTTCTACATATGTATGCACAATAGGTTTACTAATGTATGATACTGCTGCAGATGATACATTAACGTACAGAATGTCCAGCTGTGTGCATCTCATTAAAATGTATAGCACAACGGGTTGGCATGTGCGCTTTCTAACACAATTAGCATGCAAATGATCTAGAAACAAACGTTAACCAACAGCAGAGGCTGCTATTTGGTTAGCTAGCGTAGCAGGAAAACCCCGTTTCTCACTCGAAGTACGTTAAAGACCTTTGCGACAGGTATAGATGGAAAATGTCTTGGCTCTGACGATGAAAACGCAGCCCCCGCAACCTCTGTTTGCATTTTACGTTCTCCCGCTTGGACAGCTGTAATTATTTTTCCTATGGCTGCTGTTCCTTGTTTAGATTTGGCTAGTGAGGCGAGACTCGGGCATTGGCAGATCTATCAGAGAACGCCTGCGTGAGGTTTTCTACAACAGTGACCCTGGATTTGCGGTCGTGCGTTCGGGCACGGTGATATTTTACATCAAATTAGGTCTGAATATATCGATATTAAAGACGCCAATGGAACGGCACGGTTCTTTCATCCAGGTGCTTAATCAATGACGCAGGATTATTTTCTTGGAATTCTGGTTTGTCGTCTCAGCAGATCTAAACTGGGATCCTACATTCTGTGAAAACACAGCTGTCTCTCAATCTTCCCGTTTCCCGTTCTTGTTTGATGATGCATTACGGTGGACTGGACAGTTTGGAGCTTTTCCCGAAAACATCTTTCCACCATCTACTTCTAGATTCCTGACTTGTTTTCAGAGCTCTAAATGGAGCGTGTTGGGTGACTGCTGAGCTCGCAGCCGATTCTTAGGAGGAAACACGTGAAGCAAAACAGAGATTAGCTAAGCAAAATAAACCCCCTATGCCGTAAGAAAACAATTAGAAATCTATTACCTCCTCTTGAAAGACGAACAGTTGGTAAGTATGCAAACGATAGAAACGGAGGAGAATGAGGGTTTGGAAATGATTACAGGTGATTTGGAACGTAAGGGAAGCGTATGTAAGAGGAAAGGCAGCGTGCCAGGCCTGTGGTGTAATCCAAACTAAAGCCGCAACTGTTATCATTCTTTCACAACTGGTAGCAACATCTGAGGCCGCTTTTAAACCCTTTCTGATCCTTTAACCAAGTAAACCTGCGCTGTGGAGGCTACTGATTATCCTAGCCCATGCCAACCCTGTGATTTGACTCCACTACACAGAACCAGAGCGAGACTTTAATTCTTGATATTTACAAAATCTTTCAATTAAAGGAAAAATAAACCCAATGCAAACACAGGCGACTTGACTTGGTGACCCTTAGAGGATTTTTGGGGATTGTTATGTTTGTATAACTCTGTGGTTGGTTCATCTAGCGGTGAAAAACAAAACTCAGTAAATCAGTGTGTCTGTGTTTGTAAGTGTTACGGTTTTCAATTTCATGCCATATGTGTTTCTTCAACTTTAGACACATTTTATTCCAGGGGTTGATTCTTATTAAAACAGACTTTAACCAAACAATTTTTTAAAAATTTTTATGCAAACATTGTCTTAAAGTTGGGGCAGCAATTTTACCACAAAAAACAATTTGTCCTTGAATAACTAATTTTAATATTTATTTATAATATTTTTTTCAAGTGTGAGTGTACTAATTAGATTTAGTTTGTTAACAAGTTACCAAAGAGAAAATAGTTTTAGTAATGAAAAAACAAAAACAAAGTAATGTTGATTAACACATATACACATAGAGTAAATGTGTATTATTTTGTTAAAGACCATAAAGGCAAAACTGGCCACAGTTGAAGAAACATTCATAAAGGAGCTAGTCATCTAGTGACCGCTGCGGGACACAAGTGAACATAATCTATTTATTATTATGTTGTATCTGTGGGGTGGATGGATCTTACCCTCGGTTCGTTACTGAAAGAAATGAAAAATGAAGGAATCTAGTAAGCCTGCCAGCATATGAAATGACATTGTTTCCCATATGCCTGAGAATCCTTCTTAATCAACATGCTCCGAATGCCATGTGAACATGAGGCTTTCAAAGCTTACGCACAAATCTGCTACGCTGAAGTGCAGAGGCTCATACACAAAGACACTACACACACAAAGCCCAGGCAGACAGCACGGTTCAAGGAAACACAAATCTACATCCCTCTCAATCTTGAAATAATCAAACCGCTAAGCCTGTTCAGTATTCTGCGTCAAGGCGTCTCTGTGCAAAACATGTCAAGGACCAGAAAGCTCATAATTGTACTTTGTCTGTGTGTATTCTTTTTTGCTGGATTTAGACATGAAACTCACAATGGGTCAAACTGCTGTATGATTTATGTTGCATGTCACGCAAACGCTCTGGTTTTCTCATCCACTTTAGGAATGAAGGTAGAGAAAAGAGAAATATGCTTAAAAATAAAGCACAATGATTGTATAAGTGGTTTCATTATAAAACACCTACACAATCCTGTATTTGTGTATATATATATATATATATATATATATATATATATATATATATGCTGATGATAATAATATGGCAATTTAATATATAAAATGATATCTAAGATTCACCTTATTCATACCTTTTTTGTATTTAAATGGTACAGTAAAGATATGCATATATATATATTTTTTATATATGATTTTATATATGATTCATATATGATTATACACCACTATGTATATAGTAAAGTTCTACAAAAAATGTCCCAAAACATGGTATTACCACAGTACGTTTTGTGGGAGATCGAGGTAAGAAAACAGAAGAGTAAGTGAGAAAGAGACACTAAAGACATATTGCTACAAAAATAACATGCAAAGCTCCTGCATCTCTTTAATTAGCAAAGCCCGCAAAGGCACCTTGTGCTTTTCAGTGTGATTACCATTAAATGCTGAAGGAATGATCATTTATGCAATGAATAACCTGCGGTTGTTAATTCAGTCCCTGTGTCCGTGGTATTGTTAAAATGGCTGAGCAATATTCATGTGACTGATACTCGAGCTAACACAGGCCAGCATTTGCGTATGAAAGCGCAATCCATCGTACATAATGTATTCAGCTATCTGCAATTTTATGCATCAAGTTAAAAGGGTGATTAGGTTTAAAATAGCTCCACAGCGGCCAAGGAGTTTTTGTCCTGTGTGTCCAGGAAGATTGAAGGAGTCTTGGTGTTACTGACCTCTATTCCTGCCTGTCCTGCTTTATTAGTGGACGAGATGATGTCGTCTTTTCCTACTTTACATCTGTCCTAATTAACTTCTAATACCACAAGCCAATCGGTCATGGCTCATCTTTGCCATTGCTTTAATGATATCAGTGATGCTCAAAATCTGCTGAGCCATCATCCACATATCCGCTTAATCACGAAACTGTCAGACGGCAATATCATTATTCAACGTAATTTCTAGGCACTTAATAAGTCATAGAGCAAATACTGCCTGCCATAGTTGCTTTTGAACTATTTACTGTATGTTAGCTGGCCTCAACCGCAACTTTATTAGGTCGTAAGAGTATGAGGCATGGTGGATTTTACACAGCTGAGGTTGTGGCTTTAGTAATTGAACATAAACTGAGACCCTGATGGTAGTTCATAACAGCTGAGTGGTTTCAGGTGTATAATACCTTTACACTTTGTCAACTTGCTCTACAGAAAAATGGCAAGTGTCAGCAGATAAGTTAAGTTTACAAGCTTGGTGATTCACACTAGATTTGCCAAAGTTGGTACTGTAAGTGGCACAAAAACTCGAACCTGTTAACTGTCACCGTTCCTCAGGAGAGACACCTATGTTATTTCCCTATTATCGTTAATATTTAATTGTTGATTTAATTCTAATCATGACAAAATAAAAATTATTGGACAGGTATAAGACTCAAGATGAGATATTTAACACATTTTCATAGCAATAAACATAAACAAAAAATACCTAAAATTATTATTTTTAAAAGACATCTAAAAATGAAAAAAAAATATATATTCGGCAGTGCATTTTCATGTATATACTCAATTTCTGCGGTGACGGTTATCATTTAAAAAGACATTCAGAGTTTTGTTTGTTAGACACCTAATTAATATGTTATCCAAAATTCAGTTCATGAGCAGACAAAGCTGTAAAGTGGACAAAACTTGCATATGCTAATATAAGTCTAGCAACACAATTTTTGTTTCTAGCCACTTTAAGCGAAGATCAGTCTAGTATGAAGATAATCTGCTTGTACCATTTGCTGTCTCATCTTTTGCTTTTTCAATCTGCTCCATTTCTGGTAAATCTATGGTAAATGTCCCGCCATGTGTCTTCTTCCTATAATTTCATACAAGATCAACCTCCTGTCCAGTAAGTGTTCTTCTGCATGTCTCTGACATTTTAAAAGCTCACATAGAAAGAATGATGACAGGTTCCAGTTTTGGCAGATTTCTCAACTTTTGTCCTGTAATTATTTCAAACCACTTAATTATGTAAAAATATATGCATCTTCCCTTCCATATGACTTGAGCTGGGGATTCAATTCAATGATGGACACAACTGATGTATGTCGTTTTGACCTACACTGTATACTTCAGAGTTGGATACATAGGATAACACATAAGTAAAAGGCCCTAAAACAGAATTAGATTATTCAGCAGAATGGGATTTTAACAGTGATCAGGACATTTCTACTATCTATATGTCATGACTATATACACAAGAGCTGTACCGTACCACTCTCGCATATCCCTTAGCATAATTAATGCTTTTTTTCTCCAAAACATACCCCTAAGATCATGCAGGATGCTTTCCAAAAAACACCATAGCACTCCTATTTGATTCGATGAAAAATTTCTTTACAAGCACAACGTACACAACCTTTAGTTGTAACTTCATTTGTTTACTAATCACAACTAAAAAACAAGCAGGCCATTTATGAGGATTTTCCAAACACAGAGATTACTCTTTCTAAGGCAGTTTTCTAAGGCGTAATGAAAGTGACCTCCAAAAAGTCTAGCATGCCCAAACAGACATGGATGTCCAATCTGTTTGTGAGGTTAGTGTTGAGAGTGTCCCTTATTGGTTGCCTTACCTTCTATCGTCTCTTTGCAGGGAGTGAGGTAAAACTCGTCAGCTACTGTTAGAAAGGCATAAACAATTGTGATTGGTTAATGCAAGACATTCCACCGTTACCAGACCCATGCACCATCTCATTCCATTACAGACATTCCCAAAGGCCAAACTGAGAAGCATGCAAATCACTGCGTCAAAGACAGACTGAGGCGAGACAGACAGAGTTGGTCAAAGTGAGAGAGAGAGAGAGAGAGAGAGAGAGAGAGAGAGAGAGAGAGAGAGAGAGAGAGAGCGAGAGAGATAGTCATGCATATCTCTCTAACATTCAGAAACATTCAAGCATTTGGAAGGTTATAATGCGTGACTGCTTTCAGCTCCATGCACAAATGTGTAACCAATTCCTTCTTGTCCCTCTTATCACACGTAGGGGAGAAATCAAACCATAAAGTCTGACTTTTTTGCATAATTTCTCTATGGTGGCATTCAGACGTCTTTAAACTGTTACTGCAGATCCAACTAAACGACTGAGAGGAGCGAAAATATATACTTAACCTGAAGATAGAAATGCAGTTTGAAGAAAATGGCTCATAGGAACTAAGCACAAGTGATTTGGTGGAATTGAGAAGTAGATCTAATGAGTAAAAAGGAGATGAAATGATGCTCTGCTAAAATAGGAAATACTGTAATGTTCAGTAATATGTTGTGCTCCAAATAGGTCCAGTGTAAAAGCTGAAATAGTGTTTATTCTTTATAATTGGTCTAGTTTAGTATTGCTCTTTACTGTTTTTCTATCTGGGATGGGTTATGAAAATCTATGAAATATACAGTGGTAAATATAAATGTACAGTGGCCCCAAAATATTAAAACACTTAAGCCACACTTACATCACTGTATTAGACAACAAAACATCAGGTTAAGTAACATTACATATAATGTGTTGCGTTTAAATGATTAAACAATTGATACTGCTACAAAATAAAGTATTCAGATACTTTCTGGTAGTAAAACATGAGTGGAATACAGTATGTCTGTAGTTATTTTAATGTACTATACTGTAAAAACTAAAGGATCCTCAAGGAATCATTTGGGGTTCACACCAGCGGAACCGTCAGGAGGACAGAGACACTTTATTTTACAAAGAGCAGTTCTCGGAGAAACCATTAACAGTATTGGCGGTTCTTGCTGAAACTTATGGGATCCTTTAGGCACTTTAAATTCAGATCTGAAGTTCCTCAGAGGTCTTCCTGACGGTTCCGCCGGTGTGGCCGTGTGAGGAACACCAAATGGTTCCTCCAGGATCCTTTAGTTTTTACAGTGTAGATGTTCACTGTGGCTTACGGCAGGCTTACTCTAACCTTTTTTAACACTGGAGATCTTACTTCATATGGTTTCTTCATAACACACTTCTGAAGCACTTTAAATAAGTGTGACAGTGACCCTGAGGCAAAAGAGTCTTAACATCCAAAAATATTTTAATTGGATGATTTCCAAATGCTGTCGAACATCTTTCTTTTTTTTTCTTAGGGATGTCCCAAGTGTCACTTATGTTCTTGACTCGATGGGATATTGGTCAGGTCTCAGGAGGCTGTGGTCCTGATGTTGACCGAGGATAAAGGAGAGGAGGCGAAGGATAAAAGAGATGTTTTATCTCCTCCGATTAGCCACCCGGCCATGCGGCAAAGGCCGCGGGTTCCCCTGAGAGGGGGCACGGGAGTGCTGCTTCACGCTCTACACAACCCTGACCTGTCCTTGCCAACCCGGCTAAAAGCAACAACTGAGTTAACCGACCAGCTCTGACAAATAAGTGATAAATATTAGTTCCTCATGTCATTACAGGAATTTCAATATTTTAAAACTTTCTGTTCTTCACTTTCAAGTTTGGTATATCCATTATTCCGCTTAACAGTATTATCATTAACATCAATAGTTAACACATCCTCACCGCGGGAGATACATTGCACTTTTCAGTTGGGAGTGGACAGGAAGTAGCAAGGCAAGAGACAGGAAATGCTATGATAAGGATTTATGGTTACCTAGGTCCATACTCTTCGACTTGCGATTCTTGATCATTTCTAGCTGAGCAGCGTCGCCATATTGCTTGGTTCGCTTTTCTGACATGCTCTGCCGACCGAAGCCTTCCCGCTGAAACACGTCATCCACATCTGCGTCAGGACATAGTGAACTAAAAGAGAATGAGAGAAAAATCATCCATATTGCATTTCACCTTTACACTTACACACTTGGCGGACACTTTTATCCTGACTGAATTAAACATTTTATAAACACATGGTGTCATGGAATCGATCCCAGAACACTGATGTACCAGTTGAGCTACAAGAAAGATTTATATAGATTCTATGTAATAAAACAAATGCATTGCAATTTGAAAAGAATTGCATTTTTTTGTACATTTACAACCCACTGTATGTCCCTCATAGCCTCGTACAGGGCCAATTATCATAAAATAGAAATGTATAAGAAGCAAAACATTATTTTGGGGAAGTAAAATCAATTTTTTATCACAAGTAATGAAGCGAGAGAGAGAGACAGAAAGATATGGTAGAGCTCTAGCAGACTGTCTTTTTCAGCAGGGGTCCACTTTAGATGGAGCTCAACTCCACAAAACCCCATTCAGCTGGCCATTTTAAAGCACACTTATCCTTCAGCCTTGAAGCAGCAGCATGTTTTACCTCTAAACAATAAACAAGACCCTGGATTAGACCTCTATCACTCCCCACAGTAACCAGACGCACAACAAACAAACCAATGATGTATTATTCAGCCATTATTCTTTCATGACACAAACACACGCAGCATGTTCCTGAGGGCAGATAAGGACACTATGCATATGAAACGTGATATCTGGAGACCAAACTGAATTAAAAAGTCCTAAACAGTGTTGGTAGTAACATGTTTTATCAAGGTAAAACAGGCAATTTTGATTATTTACTTTGCTAACATATACATCATTTTGGGGTATCGTTATTAAAAGCGTTATTAAAACTTATTAAAAGTGTTTATACAGCGATCTCACATGACTGTGTATTCTTCATCTCACATGAAAGTACCTCAGCGTACTATAAAACTTTCTTCAAATTTTTATTTGGTGCACCTTGAAAGCAAACGTTCCAAGTCTGTTTTGACAGTTTTACTGTGTCTAACTTTGCAATGTCTACTTTCAAAGCAATGCAACTTTTAAAGCAGAGTTTTAAAAGGCATTGGAGACATTTTTCTCTCCACATATTCTCTCATCCAACAACTGGAGGCAGACGCATCTTAAACTGCATCTCAAAGTTGCGTCTCGGGGATTTTTAAAGTGTCAAAATGCAGTTGTAGCTCATTCCTGTGAGCTGCATGCTAAAATCCCACTCGCGAGTTTTTGTTCATAAAACACTTTTCTTTTTTTTTTTTTTTCGTGTGTTAAGTCACACATCCTTTTATTCGGAGAGTGTTTTTTGCTGTTTGTAATTCACTGCAGACCAACATGAGATCTGTTGCAAACTGTGAAAACGCGTCTGAACTCAGCATGAGAGCAAAACAAGTTTCAAAGGATACAAACAACCTGTTAGTTGCACTTTAGAGATTTTTAAGGTATTGGGACTGCAAAATGATTTCTCTACTAAATGATAGGGGCCATTATAAAGTATTACAACGACATGGTTTGCTTTGGTTGTACATGTTCGATACTGATCCAGTCTCGACTCAATACTGATCCATTCTCGACTCAATTGGCGTACGGAAAGACTGCTGTGATCAAAAGTGTTGGGCTGACGGAAGCGCTTGCATGTGAGACACGCGGATGTGTTTTATTAGGAAGGCTAGATGTGTGTTGCTGCTATTGATCGTGATGTTAGGATGCTTGATTGCATATGCTCTCCCTAGCAGATATTGACTGGATGAATGTAAGCAAATACAGAGAGAGAGAGACCAATATTAAAGATAAGGTCAATGTATTCTCTTAAGACTCTCTCACTTCATTTTCACCCATGTTGTAATGACTTTTTCCCTCCTGTAGCATATTAAAGATTGCAACTACTTGACTATTACACACATACACATCTTATTACTCACTAGCTAAATAGGCAAATACCACATACAGTTATTACTATAGACTATCCCTAACCCAGACTATGAGAGTAAAAGCAGATACTGATACTACAGTACATGCACTTAAGTCATCTTTTCCTAATGTGTTTTGTTGACTGTGGATGGTATGTTTTAAGCTATACATAAGTATATGTATATGTGATATGCATGTGTGTGTGTGTTTCCTAGGAAGAATATCACAAGTATGCCTGTTGAGATAAATAAACCCCAGTATGGTGATAACTCTAGAGATTTACACATGAAAAACATCTGGGAGGTGAACACGCATACGATGGAGACCAGAAAGTTGCAATATGTTGAACATGTTGGAACAACAGCACACTGCTGTGCAATGTTAATATTCATATCCAACAGGGATCTATTAGCATTTAGGGAAAGCAGAAAGTGTAATTAAAAGTCCAGCACATGGCAGCATAAAAACACAAAGATGTGTAGACAAGATATTGAATTGTCTATGCTTTTATGAGATATACCATTAAATGCATTTACAGTAAGATAAAAAGAAAATGTATATGTAAGTGTTAAGTTTACAGGTGGGGTTACGGGATATCATACAGTTTGTACAGTATAAAATCCATTACATAGATAAAAAGACATAAAGAGAGACATAAAACCATCACAGCTATAGAAAGAAAAAAGGAAAGAAAAAAGAAAGAAAGAACATGTTTTTTTGGTAGCGCCCTCTTGTGGTCGTGTAACTGCTATGGCATCTAGATATATGCTTGTGTTTGAATGTATAGACAAGCTGATTAATCAGTGTGATATGTATGTGTGTCTTCTGCTAAATTAATTCTGCCATGAATCTGCATGTATGAAAGTGTGAGAGAGAAACAGAGAGATGTGTGCATATAAGGTCTCTTACACATGAATAATTCAGACTAGCCTGAGGCGGTGCTGCTACACACCTCTGCCAAATGTTTTCATGTGTGTGTATGTGTGTTTGTATACATGCGTTGATCCCTAATGACAAACAAATGACATCACATAAACAAAAATATATGTGTAATTCATTAGTAGAGAAAGAGACTCAGAGATGCAGAACTGGCACTGAAAGAGACTGTGGGAAAGTTGGAAAGTGTTCTCATGGGACTGAGAGGAAAAAGATTGAAAGTGGACAGAAATTAATTGCTCAAGTCACTTGTTTTAAAGAGACACTTTTAAGTATCGGGCTAACACACACATAAAGACTCATAGTGTGACCTCGCTGAACCACTACTGTATTCAGAGCTAAATATACCAAACAGCAACACCATTCCCACGGTGGGAAGCAATAATACCCAACAAATGAAGAAGAATTGACTCTGATGAAAAACATAAAGTAGTTATTTTATTTTAATTTTCATGCATCCTTCTATGAGGAATATGGACTGTTATAGATGTTGAAAACAGCACTATGAAAAATCATGCTTTGAACATAAAAAATGCTTTGAAAACTAAAAAAAAACATATTTTGGGTAATTAACTCATCAAATATTGATGAGCTATCAGTATGTTAAAAATAATGGTAATGGTAAGGTTGACATTTGCACGGGATTGCCCATTTGCTTTATATTTTCACACAACAGAAACCTGATGCCAAATAAAGAAAACTATACTTGAACACATTTTTTAAAAAAAATAATTTGAGTAAAATTTTATTATTCACTTTTGTACTTTTTTGTGGAACATATAATATTTTCCACAAAAAAAGTTAATTTAAAAATTTTAAAATTCCCACTTTCCAGAGACTTTCATCCACACAGAAGATATACATTATTAAAAACACAGAAACAGCACCACAATACGTCTCCACACCCATTTTAGGCCACAAACATTAAACTTAAGTCAAAACATGGAACCCGGAGAGCACGGCTTGTTCTCTCTGCTGGGGCCTGACAGCTGTCACCATCGCAGCGAGACGTTACGGAAAACACCATTACCAGCCTGATTTATTTATCAGCTCTTAAATTTCACTGCTGTGTGCAAACAGGATGAGCTGCGATTTGGGCTTTATAACCGACTAGATATCATAAAACATTAGCCCGGGTCAATCAATGTTCTCCTATGAATCATTGAATGGCACAGACTACAACATTTTAATAATGCATACGATTATGACTCAGCACTCGCTCTGTGTGCGTGAAACAAGCATTATCTGTGAAAAATGAGCTTTTGCTATTGTTTTTGCAGTTCGGATGGTTTGATGTATTGGGTGCAACTGAAAGGTTAGTTTGAACGCGGATTTGCTGTGAATTTGCATATTGATGTCTTCGAATATGGTTTAATAAAATACATTTGAACTAATTAAATAAATACAATATATTTAACTGAACCCTCTTGGATGTGGCAGAGTAATTCCCCTCTTACCTTTCTTCCTGAATCTGGACATCTTTGGGCCAGTCTGGCATCTCTGTCACAAATCCCATGTCATCGTGAGAGCTCGATGATGATTGGTCAGACAAGCGGGCAGGAAGAACAGGTGGCCTATCATCTTCGATAATGACGGTGTCATCCCTTGGCATGTTCACAGTGGGGGACAGCTGGTAGTTACCTGAGAAACAGATATGACAGTAACGTGTCAGAGCTTTGCGAGTGTTTGTTTTGGTGACCCGCTTCAGTGAACTTGAATTGAGAACTTTGTGGTTTCCGTGTAATCAGCGAGTGAGTTCTTGACATGCTTATGGTAAACAAAACTTCACTAATAATGCAATAAATGTAATCAGTACTATTTTATTTTAGCAGCAGAATAGACATCTACTGCACCACGTTTTAAAACACAACAGCTTAAAATGGATTTTCTTGCAAATGTATGTGCATAAATATTTATGCATTGTGTTACAACTACACTACCGTACTTGCCCATGCAACAATTATCTTTTAAGTTTGCTACACGGTTTACTAACTGCAGGCATTATTTGAGGAAATGCAGGTATACATAAACAAAAGCCACTTAGTGTATGTCAACAAACCCTAAAAACTCTATACAAAGCAGATGGAGCGTAAAGGTAGATTCTTCAGCAGAACAAGCTAAATCCACGTGTTTACAATTAAAATGAGGGATTTTCAACCAAACATGAACTTCTGGAATTCCGCTACGTTTCTTTCTGCATCTGTTTATTTGAACAATAAGTCATTTTGTAACTTTAGCCGCTTAAGTGCAATCACATGTAATTGCTGCTAGATGAATAACCCTGGCTTTATCCCAGCAAAAATATAACTCAAATTTAGTCTCAGCATACCCCAGACAACAAATTTACTTTAATAGAAATAAATAAAGGCTTAATGTGTTGTATTGTTTGGCTGAATGTTGAGTGCTATAACATGTGATAACAATTAATAAACACATTAGACAGGTCGTATGCTACAGGGGTCTCTTGGGTAGAAGGAGTGAACCTTGAGGAAAAGTCAGGTTCTTTGCTTCATAATTCAGCTTTCATAATCTAAAGATAATAAAGATATTTGACCTTATTAAAGTAAAAGAAAGCAGTACAAAATGAAACCATCACGTCCTTTTACAGATAAAAGCAACAATGAATCGCAGAGAAATGTATTAAGGTTTGTAGGCACGACTGTATTACTGTTTTCAGAGGAACATTCACTTGTTAAATGTGACATAAATCATTAGCTATAGGTGTGTTATGTCTCAAACACAATATGTAAAAAATGTTGTTTTTAAGAAACACAATGTGTGTTTGTGAACATTAAAAAAAGCTTTGTCATGTTAGTTTAGTGCACTATATAGTAACCATATACCCAAAGCCAGTAATGGCTCTGTGTTAAACTTTCATTGTTTAATCATTAAACTCAGACACTAGATAAACCAAATGAAACATTCATCTCATCCAAGTCTGAGGAAAAAATATTTGCTATACAAGCCTCTTAAAGAAGAACCAAATTTTTACTTCAGATATGTGAAGCACATTTTCAGCTTGGATATATCATTTCAGACAAAGAACAGAGCCAGTCTGAACATTTCCAATGTTAGCCGATAAAAGCATCATCTCAAGATGAGAAGATTCGTCTGGTTTCATCGACAAGAAGAAACCGTTCAAAAGCACATCACTATTGTGGTTCTGGCATACTCAAGGTTGCAAGGACATTTTTGAGAGGCCTTGGTGCTGCGGGCGGTCCGTCTCTGTGGAGATGGCCACGGTAAAGGATCCACAAGAGGTTCAAGACCCCAGAGCTTCGATCTTAGGCAACAAGACACTTCATCGGTGGAGAAGTTACCGAGCAGTTGCATCAGCTTATCAAAGACACGCTTACTTTCTGCCAGAAGATCACGCTGCAGAGACACCGAGGAGTGGGTCAGGAATTACAAGATCCGTTCTTGGGAAAACCTTTGTTATTGGCTTGCAGATACACATACAAATAAATGTATCGGTGTGCGATGATGTGAACATGAATTTCACAGAGGCAGAGCAGAGATGCATGTAAACCAAGACATGCATATGCATTGCAGCAATACACATGAAATTTTAAAGAGAGAAGCATAATAATACTCTCGCAAAAGTAACAACCACGATTAAATCCACACTGAAAAGAAATTTACAGACTTGAAAGCAGAGGAAGTTCCATGCAAGGTCATTTTAGCTCATGCAGAACATGGGTTTAATTGGCTTTTACTGCTGAATACATTCATGTACTTGCATTAAAACTATTCCTTCCTATGACCTTTTGGCACAAGTGTTGAATTCTCCACACAAGGAGAGGAAAGGTTCATGGCATTCCTCTTGGCTTTGCTAAGTGGCATAAAGGACATCTATAGAAAAGGCCACAATGACAAAGGCGAAAGATGAAAGTCTTCCACACTTCTGCAGTGGTCGTCTAATTAGCCTTCCGTTTTATTGAGATTACATCATCTGTCCACCCACTAAACCTCATGATTTCATAGTGAATAATTGTAAAAATCTGATTAAACTCATTGCACACAAATTGGCTTAAAATACAGTAGGTTTTGAGATGAACACACAAATTAACATTCCGAGTAGGTGAACGGACCCTTATCTATCTAATTTCTAAAGGTTTGTAAAGGCGCAGTGATGTACCTGCCCAGTAGGTAGCTGGGACTGATATATTAGAAAAGCTTTGCTGGATGTCTTTGAGAACAGAGCTTGGTCCTGGAGGGAAAGTGTTAGCAACTGACAAATCCCGCTGACACCTGCTTGGCACCTTGTCTAGATCTATTATCCAGTGTGTGGATGAGAGCGGAGCAGCATGTGAAAAGTTGGTGGGGTTAAAGGTACTCTAGGATTGATAGAATCACTTACGAAGTTGAATATCGCCCACCGAAACAACTTTACAACCATGGGAAACTAGTTGTTCTATTTGCTTTTTTAGTCTCAACCATTTATGACGATATTAAAACAATAAACTTTACAATGCAAGATAAACAAACCGCATGTTTGACTTGAGAAACAAATCAAAACAGCTCTTGTTTTGCCCCACAAAATGCCTTTCTTACTAAACACATCATCCTTTTGTTTAACTGATAAAGATTTCCAAATGTTCACATCATGCTTACATCCCGAGGACATTCGATTCAGGTCATCCGAGGGATAAACATTAAGGCTTCGTGCACAATCTTTCCCAGACTGTTGGGTCACATAAAGGAGCCGTTTGTGTTTGCAACTGTGTCTTCTGTTTAATCCGCGCAACGAAACAGACATTCTCCTCGTGGGGTGCTGATGACACAGGGTGGACCGCTGTTGTGATCAAACAAACACTATTAGAATTTCTTCTTCTTGCACAAATAGAGCCCCTAATGCCTGTTTGCCGGGCTCAGAGTCAAGGCAAAGAAGAAAACAGACTGATTGGCGTAGGCAGCAGCTTTGGCCCCACAGACTGAGGTTCAAACAAATAAACCGAAGAGCGGACGCTAAATGTTCCTTCCAGAATATCAGAGAGCAAGAGATCTTCAGGATGCTGAATGGAGGGGAGATGACTTTGAAGTGTCACTCATCAGTGAAGGATGTGAGGATCATCTAGGCCTTTCTGTTCAAACTTTTTTCTTCTGTTCACAGGCTCACTATATGTGTGGTCTCAGAGTGGTAAACTGATAGATCTAAGAAAAGGTACTTTAATAATATAACAATAAAAAATAGTTTATTAATATAATGATATAAGCAAAATGGGACTTTCTGGAAGTTGGTTGGCCAGTGTGGTCTTGCTGGTTCAGCTTGCCCAGCATATCAGCATATGACACGCAACATATGGTGATGAAAGATGGTAGAGAAAGGACCATTACAGTCCAAATGTCTCTTAAACACAGAATTATTGACCACAAGGTGAAAGGTCATGCCAGTGATTTTTCCAGGACCCTAAGTTCCAGGAAAGTGCTCTCTGACAAAACAGACCAGACATCATCTGCAAACCACAGACACCAAGATATCAATCTCACTGATCTAGTTTACAGCTAGCAAATGCTTTTAAGCAGAGCTCATGCATTGATGATGTGAATTTAAAGACGATCTAAACAAGGTCAGTTGAATCTGGACTTGCAGGACATGAACATGCAAGTTTCCGTTTTCATCATTCGCTGACAATACTTAACATTGTATAATCCAGTAATCCAAAAACAGTTAAAATGAAAGAAATAGGCCAACATGTGGTTTTAATAACAACCTTCAGTGCATGTAGGAACAAAGTCATCAACAATCAGTTCGGTTTTCCCAGAAACCAATGGCCTGTCATGTCCACAGTGACTTGTAGTGGTCAGGGGAAATCAAGAGGAACACCACTGAGATTGAGGGTCTCACCCCCATGTTTGCAAAACATATCTTCTAAAAAAAAAACGGTGACTTCAACACCACATACTGTACATAGAGCCACATTTAACCAGAGCTAAGCCACAAAAAATAGACTTTTATCCTGTAAAAGACATCCTGGAAAATAGCTTCAGTCATAAAAGAGGCACATTTCTGGATCTACTGGTGTAAGAAATAATACAATCAAACACTAAACTGTGTCATCTACATTATGAAAGTGAAAGTGTTTCAAAACTTCTGGCTGTATGTACTTAGTAAGATTTTAGTAGTTTTATGGGTAAATATCTGTGCTGGTATCCAAAAGGCTGTAGGTCTGAAAGCCTCAAGAAATGATCCAGAAATTACAGTTTAGCAGCAATTTAAATTACAGCAATTCAAATTAATCTTTAGGATTACTCGAAAACTGTAGGCAGAGTTGGATCTAAAATCTGAAGGACATCTCTATAATGTCCTTCAAGAATATTTCTCTACTACAGGCTTGACTCCAGAGAGGTGTGTGGCACATCAACATGACAGAGGACGGTCACAGGTGGCCACAGCTGTCACAGCAGTGTGAGTAATTCAGACTCTCTGTGGTCACTGTATAAATCAGTTATCTCCCATCAACCCTCCACCTGTTAGCATAACAACCCTCGTTATCCTAGTCTTCGTCAGCTGATTAATACAACGGGTTTCCTCGTGTGACTGGCACAGATGAACCACTTAAGGCAAGCCGAGGGAGGTTGAGGGGGTGCTGTTAGCATGATGCAATTCCCTGCATATCCCTGTCACTCTATTCCTGCTACAGTATCATTCACAAGAGAGAACATATGAGCAGAAAAACGTACCTTAAGGAAAAGAATGTCACGTGTCAGGATTTATGATGAAAGGGAAGTGATGAACGAGTGAGATATCTTTTTATTCTTATGGGTTGAGCTATTAGCAGGTGTCCACTGAGTAGAAATTGGCTTTGGTGAGTAAAGTAAATTCTAACATAGTGCGTGGTTAACATTGCATAATGCAACAGATGTGCCTCTAACTTTTTTTTAATCAATATGAAACATTTTTATGACTTTGAATTAAAGCATTTTTTAGGAAAGCTATTTGCTTTTTATCGTCATCATTTTGAAAATCCGTGGTTTGGTTAATTTAACAACTGTCTCGTCTCAGATGCTGCAAGATGCAAGGTAAACACAGCAAAACATGCCATTGTACTTTTATTTAATGAAATCAAATTTAGTCTAAACATAAGAAATATGCACGGCCTATTTTCTTGACATAAAGTGTATTTTGCTTCATGGGTACCAGCGTTGGAGAGTCGCTGTCTATTATTATTCTCATCATGTTCTACACCTCTAATCTTGATCACACAAACAACCAGAAGTCCAGCACCTTTCCATTCCACTTCCTTTTGTTACGTCTATTTTCTCCATCAACCTGTACTTTGCAAAACAGCATGTCCAGAAGTGGTCGCCGGTTTGCAACACAGTGTATTTTGTGCTCATGGCTGGACTTTTCATTTAGACAGAAGTTCTGCTCACGGCGAGCAGGACCACTAATGCACTCCACATCAAACAGGACTCTGATTACTATCAAGAATGGTAAGTTTTCCTATTTTTACAAAGGCGGCGCTCCTTTAGACATTGTTTCCTTGGAGAAAGTACATGAGCAAAAAACTAAACCCAAGTTCTGTATCTACCACCTGCTGCGGTACATTTTGACAAGTAGCCTGTATGGTATCGCCTTAACAGAGGTGAACTCAGTGTGTCAGTCAGACAGATATAGACTGTGTGTGTATATGCTACATCTTCACACACTTCCACCGACAACACCACCAATCAATCTGACTGACAGGGACCACAGCCAATCAATGTGAAGGCAGTCTACTGTCAGATTAATGACCCGCCTCTTTATCTCTTCACCACTAGCATTCACACTCAATATCTTATTACAAAAGTTTTGCATTCTTTTATCTTTTATCATGAAGACAAATGCAAATGCTGCATGTGCAGTGATACATTGTATTAAAATATGATCTTAATGCATTCTTGCTTGTGTACATATACAGTATATATATATATATATATATATATATATATATATATATATATATATATATATATATATATATATATATATATATATATATATATATATATATATATATATATATATATATATATAAAACCTCTGACATTCCTCTCATCTTCTACCTGCTGATGTTAAAATACGCTCAAAATGGTTTCCGGTACTCTATTCTGCCATTTATGATTACCTCAAGTGCACAAAGCATTTCCGACTGTAATAACGGTCATTCAGAATATTCCAGAATATGTCTCTTTGTATTTCACAGTATGGTTAGTGACAGTGTCTAAGAGGTACCAGTCACACGAGCGCTGTTTTACACTGAGGACTATTAAAGCTTCCCATATATTCCCATTTTGGATAGGCCACAGTGACTATTTTCACTGTTTAATGGTGCTAACCTTTTTAGTCGCACACTTAGAGGCACTTCTCTTTCTAAATCAACACTTGTGAAGGGCAAATTCACATTGGTACTGCAAATTCCTGTAAATGAAAGAAAAAAATGTTCTCTGTGCACCACTTTATCTGAGTTTATCTTTTTAAAGTAACAGCAACAGTGGCTTTAACATGTAAAAGCAAAGTAAAGTAAGGTTTTTGACAGAAAGAAAGAGGGAATAAACAAAAATTTTTTTCATGTTAATGGTAATGCTACTTTTAAAAATACCTAGAACTGTATTGGTATTTTATTTTAGGTATTATTTTATTATATTTAATTTGAAAGAATGTGTATCTGTGTATATGCATATGTATGTATAGATATTGTAAGTTTGTGTATGTGTAATTACATATGTGTGTAGGCATTTATCAGGTTTTATTGATCTAATTTTATTTTACTATTATTAATATTATCTTTATTTATTTTATTTATTCTTTATCTTTTTTTGTTTGTTTTTTCTGAGTTGCTGGCATGGGGTGGGGGTTGTTCTGTAAAATGTAAAAAGCTTTAAATAAAATATTGAAAAATTTAAAAAATTCTAATATAATAAAATCGAATATTTAAAAAAAAATGTAGTTTGGATAGTGCATTTTCATGTGTATGCTCAACATGTGCATTAACAGTTTTCGAATTCACAAATTGTTTTAATGACTTATTTCACTTACAGTAAACCATGTGACAAGTTATGAATCCTAAATTAAACACTTTCCTTTATACATTTATTTAATCACACATCTAATACCTTGATGTAAAAAAAAAAAACTAATGGACTGCATCAATATATATTTCTGCCACTTAATTCCACTGAATCTTTTCTCATTTCAGACTGTTTTTAGACTTAATGTTGCATTCCTCATCTCAAAACTGTCATAACAGCCATGTAATATGACATTATCTCACTAACCTTGTAGTTAAACCCTGCCATGTCTCGTCCACACTCAGTGACAGCAAATATGTTTGAAATGAGTTGTGTTTTCCTGACAGTGATGCAGCATGCTCTGTCACTCAGGTCTTCACCTCAGCCCTTTCCTAAATGACCTCTTTGCAAAACTCGACAGAGTCCATACATCAAAGCTTCATTCCCATGTCCTGTAGCACATACACTTTCTTGACAGACCGTCTCTTGTATAGAACGACAGTAATGGGCCGTTAAACGTTCGAAATGTTATTGTTATGTCTTTTCATGCTAGTGCAAACAAAAATAACATGTCAGGTGAGTGACTGGCAAGTGGAGAAACAATTCTCGAGTTATGAGATATATGACAATGTGTCAGGCCTGTGAATGCTGAAGGGTGCCATCATCCCTGTGGTAAACTTTATGAAACTTTCTGCTTTTGTTTGCCTCCTGAAACGACGGAGAACTAAACTCTCTGAAGTGCCGCGTTTGGAGAAGTTTTAGAGCTCATCCGCACCGGCGCTGTGAAAAATACTCTTGTTCTGGTGCATGTAAGAACATTTCACATTTAAAACAAACATGAAAAACCTTTTTAACTTTTACATTTTCAGATTTCTATAACCACAACCATGTCTATTTGACAGAATATGCTTGTTATATAAGTTGTTTTCAAATCTTTCCTGAACTAATAGCCCTCCTTCTCCTATTCATCTGCTCACCTCCTTTACCCTCCTTACTGTCAATAAAAATGCCACATAGACCAAAATAAAGAATATCAAATGAGATAAAGGTCATAGTGGTGCACGGTTTATTGATCTGCAGGAGTAATTAGCAATCGGAAGCCTTTGACACAATTACTCCGATCTGAAAAACAGGACTGACGGATCGTCACACAGAAGTCAGAGCAAAAGACAAGGTCAGAGGATGTAAAAAAAAAAGAGGAAGATGATAGTTTGCGTCGGCTACTAAAAAGGCTTATTGTTCGAGAGCAAGTCAGGCAGGACGGTCGATTGTGAAATGACAAGCATGATGGTGAAAGGATTGGTCTGCCGATTCCAATTGTCTGGCAGGAGCAGAACTGAAGCTGAGTTTGAGGAGAATCAGGAGTGACTTGATAGAGTCATGCTGGATGAGAAAGAGGGGCTCGAAAATGACATTAACCCCCACTTAACAAAACCACGGATGCATGCTGGGACTGGCTTTGCAGTGCCTGTGTGTGTCCAGGTGCTCATTTATCAGTATGTTTAAACTATTTGTGACAGGAAACAAATGGCTACAAGTGCATAAAACAATACCAAAATAACTGATATTGTGTGTCGTCATAAGGTCTGGTCCACATTAAATCTCATTCTGGATGATAATCACAAACTTTTATGCCGATAACACCTAGACAAAGCTATCAGTTGGTATTCCTATTATTCACAAAGATATTAAATGCCGAACCTCTTCCAACTTGGACATTAAAAACTGACCTGTCACATAAAGCAACCATCAGTTTTGTTAAAATCTGCAAGTTGTCTAAAAAAGTTACTTCGCTACTAGTTCTTCCTTAAAGCAGTCAATGAATATAAATATGACTAATAAAAATGTGTGCACCCTGACCCCTTTTAGAAACCTACTTGTCATATCTGTATCAGCATCACGATGACATCAAGCAGTCTGTCATCTTCGAGACTACGGTGTATGAGTGTTTGTTTGCATGAACTCACCCATCATTCTACCCATCATGGTATGTCGTGGGCTGTGGTTGTCATCCAGACTGTCTCCAGGATAGAGAGAATGAGAGACCCGACGCTCATGTTCATCTTGTGGAGAGTTCAGAGGCAAATCTGACACAGATGGACTACCTGGAGTTTCCTGAGGAGAGATAACACACACACAAACACAGAGTGAGCAACTACACACAACCACATGTATGTATTACAGACTGTATTTTTATGTCTTGTTTCTGTTGTCTCTGTGGGTCTGATTAGACTATTGTGTGTAATCCAAACTGTATATACAAACTTTAATGAACAAAGTATTAGTAAAAAGCGTGGAAACACATTTTAGAATAGTAGTAAACTCATCAAATATGAATTATGTTATGACTAAAGTATCCAAAATTAATAAACACTATGTTATATTTGATCATCTTCAAAAGTAGTCACCCTCTGTGTAGAATTTATAAAATCATACTCTTGGCATTTTATCATTCAGATTCTTGAGATCTCAACCTGAGAAGCTTTTTAAACAGCACTGAAGAAATGTCTATCTATACTGGACTCTATCCAAATAAAATCTTCATTTTCAAATGAAAGAATAATATGTTGGTACAAGTAATTTCAAACATTGAGACATACACCTTCAGATTAAAAGATTTTTAAGATCAATTTGAAAGATTCTGGTCAAAATTTTGGTCTTTTTCTACATTGAGTCAGTGAGATATATGGTAGTGGTTAAGTTTTAGTGACTGTATCCAAAAGGTTGCTGGTTTGATCCACACAAGAAGCCATGTGCCCTTTAGCAAGCCACTTAAACCCCAGGTTTCTCCAGGGAGTCTGTCCCTGTAATATGCTCATGGTGCCATTCTTTGAAGACATTACATAAAAAGCTGTGTGGTGATATATAAAATCCAAGATTTAAAGTCAGCATGAATAAAGTAACCCTTTAATATCAGCCAAATCATGTTAACAGTAAGGTTTGAGTTGTATACTTTGCAGTACTCAGCCCTCCAAGAGCTCTCCATGTTGCTGTGTTACTTTATGTTAGTTGTGTTAGCTGGGCAACACACCCTCAACATCTGAGAGTCCTGACTGTCCCCAGGCACTTAAAGTAATAAAGGTGTTACTGTGTTCTCTTGATCAAGCTGCTGGTGTGTGTGGTATATCTCAAGTCCTCTGCGAGCTCTGATGTACTTGTTGTACACTTCTGCCATGGGCGTCCTATTGATCGTATGGAGGTTGCCTTTTCTCCCAAAGGAACACCTCCGGGAAGGGTCTGAGTTTAGAATGAAGGTGGATAGGATTTGGTTGCCTGTATTTTCTGGTTTTATTTGGTCTCCCAGTCTGGTCTTCTAGCTGGTTTTAGATGGGTATTAGCATATATCTAATAGTCGGGTTAGAGACCAACTTGGCAAGTCTGGGAGACCATCTTAAACCAGATTTAATATGTTTGTGAGACGGAGATGGTGAGCAATGGATCTCGACTGACCGCTGACAATTTACAATACCAGAGTAAATAAGGTGATGACATTTGCCTAGGAGTCGATGTAATGCATTACTGATCCATAAACAAGCTAGACATCTTTAAGAGCTGACATTTTCTCAAGCAAAACATAGTTAGGATTGACTATGACAAGCTCTTGTCACTTTCAGCTAATGGAGGACAGTGAGTGACCTTCAATTATGGGCAAATTTAACAAACAGAAGTGTTTTGAGAATCAAACATTGAAGAGACAGAAAGAAGGATCTGCAGAATGCCCATCACGCAGGACACATTATTTCAGAAAGAGAAAGTGCTTGCCTGTTTAATATAGATGAGATGTTTAATGAAGTCTGGAGGTAGTGAATTATCTCACTGTGTCCGATAACAAAGCTCGGGTACCGGCGTATAGAGGAGGTCAACGCAATTACAACTTCATCCGATGAAATTTACGTGCACTGCTCTGCTCAATGAAATTTTCATTACAAATTCAGGATTTGCTTTATGAACCTTTTCTCTTTAAGTCTGACGGTTATAAGGAAGATAAATAAGGATTGCTTTTTATAAAGGAACATTAAAAAAACAGAGAATGAAAGTTATTACAAGCCCATCTACTGTGCACTCTCCAGTCTTAATCTTGCATAATCAAGTGCTTTCTGAAACAGGATTAGCTATGTGGATTAAACACAGTCTTTAAAACCATGTCTTCTTAAAAGGTTGTCATCTTTCCAGGCTAGGGCATTTTATTTTGCAAGAGGAAGCTTTACAACATTGATGGATTAACTGACAATCAGATCTAATTTATCTGTTTGTATAACAGGATTTGATCTGAGCTGATCTGAAGTATAGTCTTATGAAAAGGTCAGGACAGCCTTTAAATTGGCTTTAAGTCACATTTAAAACCTTTGATGTGTGGTCACATGAGTGTATCTGCAATTCTACTATTACATTTAATATTACATTTAGGTATTTAGCAAAATGCCACATTACTACAGTATATTGCCTAGCAGATATAAAGCGTAAATAAAGAACTAGAAGGATTTTTTTATTAAAAATTGTATAACTTGGTGTAAAAAATATGTATTAAATTATACATTAATTATATTAATTATACATAAAATGAATAATTATTAGTAATTAATATAATACTATTACTACTCTTTCAATAAATAATTGTTTAAAAAATATTAATAAAAAAAAAAAATCAAATTATTAATTGTGATTACTCAGGGGGCATTTAAACAATACTATTTTTAACCAAAACTGGAAACTTCTTATGCATGTTGACTGTTCATTTAGATGACAGCTGTATTTTGTAGGCCTAAAACACTTCTAAAAATGTGTTTCTAAGTGCAAGTAGTTGAAAATGATACAGTTTTCTTATATCTGTGTAAACTATAATGTAAATTTGTGAAAATGATGACATCATGCATATAAATGTAACATGTTTCTGTACAAAGTGACTTTTCCAACTGCTGTTCTGTCTTTTTAAATTTTCACAGATCCGTGTGAACTGCAAATGTATTAAAAATAATATCACCTGGACACAAAACGTTTTAAAAGTGCAAAAGAAAATATTTTCAATACAGTGCTGTTGTGTAAACGTACCCTAAATTAATAATACAAAATATTTTTTTTATTAAACACTGGTATTAAAAAGTTGTTGCCTTTTTAAATAAGCTAACACACCCTACTCATGTTAAAATACTTTCTCTGGTGGCTTACTGCTTTATTAGTATATAAATCAGAACACGTTTGAAAAAATCCTCGACCTTGGACAGCAAAGAAAGGTCTTCTTGTTCAAGAATCAGCATCAGCCCTCCACAAACATTTCCAGACTGCCTTCTGATGCAGTTTATATACTGTATGTCTTAATCCAGCATTCCCTCACAGGCTATAATTACAGGTCTTAAGCTGTCACATCCAGCCTCGGCTATGTCCAGCTGTCTCTAGAGGCCTGGACAGACTCATTAGCTCTCTCTCTCTCTCTCTCTCTCTCTCTCTCTCTCTCTCTCTCTCTCTCTCTCTCTCTCATATTTTCAGCCTCTTATTCAAGTGGATTAGCAGACAGCTATGCTTGCCCGAGGCTGTGCAGCTGTGGGTCCGCTCAGATTTACCCTGTGAATACGCTTCTTTTGAGCTGGTGACACTTTATTATGTGTCTTTATAATGGGTGAATTAATTCACTTGCCAGCCTGAGTAAGGCCATTGCATGGGTACAATGACTTCAGTTAAAGAGACTATTCTACACACTTGAAGTCCACTTCATTTTTACACTAACAATAATGCCATTTTGTTTTCTTGAATATTTTCCACCTTTTTCTTGACCTTTTTGCTACCGTAACTATAGGCTTCTATACATGTGAAAAATGACTTTTGTTTTGCTTACTGTTTTGTTAATCATAATCACACCACCGTTCATTAAAATCAGGACAGAACAAGAATTGATGTGTCAGTGTTGGTTGTCTTATGTTAATGTGCTCATGGTTGTGTCTCTAATGGCATCTTGATTTCGGAATGTGATTTCGCATTTGCAACTTATCCGCATGATGGTTAATGTTTTCTCATCGCCTCATGAACTGCCTAAATCATTTGCATTTTCTTTAGGCTTGATGCTTTTATCCAACACAACAGTGCATTCAGGCTGTTTTTACAACTTACCTTAGAATCGAATCCATGACATTTGCACAATGCTCAACCAGCTAAACTAGCATATAGTACATTCTTTATGTTTCAAAATAGCTGGAAAGACCTTTTTGGGTGCTCTTTAATACATTTTTAAACTATTGATTGTCTTATAATCAAGACAAAGTGAATGCTGTGCTTGTGATCTCCTCTGTTCACCTTGCCTGAAGTGTCTGCCGTGACACCTAATCCAGCAATGCCACTGTGGTTTACTACGGTGCCCTTTGATTCAATCAATTACTTTCTCAGATGCACCAATTGAGTTTCCCTACTGGGCTGTAAGTGGATTAGAGAGAAAGTATCTCTACTACAAGCTGGACTTCTGGTCCCTGGACGCCATGCAGTCTTATACACATACTTTTCCTATTCCCATTTTCTTCTCGATACAAAACTACATTTCCCACGATGCCTTAGTCAATCTCATGAATCACAGTCAGGGCAATATGACATCAGTTAATCATTGTGCGCACATGTTAGGAGGGCCAATGGAGAGTAAATAAACTAATGTACATAAACTGAGTAAATAAACTAAGTAGCCCTTCTCTTATTGCTTGGCAAATCTGCACATGCCCCACTTCACCCTGCGGAGCGTCAGTCTGGCTCGACGCTAATAAAACTATAATTTACCGGTCAGGTTGATTGATAGTTCACTCAAGACACAATCGATCAGACCCTCATTTCAGCGGGACGGTTTTCTGTAGCCAGCATGCCTTCCTTCCTGATGTCAGGTCTCATAAACTTCATGTAGAGGCAAACCACATGGGTTGTTTTTATGCAGAGGATGCACTTTCATAGAGGAAATCAGGATGTACTTTGTAATCTGGACTAAGAAAGTGGGTTCAGATGCTTCATATAGTGCAGCTTTATTGTCTGGTCTATAAAGCAGATTGTATAAACGTCTACCAGGTTATTGTTAACTTCTGCTGAGACAAAGCTACAAGGTTCAGAGATAAAACTGATAGTTCCTGAATGCAATTCGAATGGATTTAGTCATGTTTGATATTACAGTGAAATGATGACAAATGCACACCTGAGACTAAACATAATGCTTGATGCTTGTCAATCATAAACAGCATATTATTTTTCAAATGAATTATTACAAACAATAAATGTAAAGGGATAGTATACCCAAAATGAAAATCCTTTCAATATTTACTGACCCTCATGTAATTTCAAACCTGTATGGACTTTCCTTCTTCTGCAGAACACAAAAGAAGATATTTTGAAGAATGTTGGTAACCAAACAACATTGAGCCCCATTGACTTCCATTGTATGAACACAAAACCACTAGGACATTTTTTAAATATTTTCTTTTGTGTTCCACAAAAGAAAGTGTCAAACTCCTTACATTATGTCCTTACATGTCTTTCATCATATTCTTTTGCAGTTTCTGCTTGATAATACCTTTTAACTGTTAAAAATCCTTTCACAAACAGACTCTTTAAATTTCTTTAATAAATCTAGAAACAATTGTAAGCACTCTGAACAGACATAAGAAAAGTGTTTTTGATATAGTGCTTTGGTAAAACATCAAACTACAGTATTTTTTCACGTTTCTGTCTTGATTCTGATTCAAAGCAATGAGCATATTTGAGGAAAGACACCGTTTCTCTTAAAAGTGTTCATTTATTACTATGTTCCCTTAGGGATTCTCGACACACCACTGAGCCGCGTGCAGTAGCACTATGTTTGTTTGTTAAAACAAAAATATCCAAACAAACTACGAAGGAAATAGTGGACCAGGGGGTCTCTTGCATTTCTGCTGTCACATCTTATAAATATACATGATGATGGGTTTGTTATGTAAATTACACTTCAAAGGGTTTCAAGTCTGTATTCTTTGGCAGTTGCTTTTGATAATTTAAGTTTTACATTGTTTGGTTTTAAAGGTAAAATAAGAAGCGAACATAACAGTTTTGGACATCTCCCTTTAAATACAATGGATTAAAATAATATATTCTAACATCATATTAAAAAAGTGACATCATTTTTTAGCTCACACGGTTCAAACAAAGGTCTATCTTGAGGTGTTTTTCATTATTTCCTTATGCATACTGAGGACATTATTAGTCTGTTACTGTAAAAAAAAATAAAGCTTTTCTACAGCATACTTTATAAGTGGTCTCTGCATAAAGTACATAAAAATGCTGTAAATGATCTGGAGTGGTGCAATTATTTTTATGTATTTATTTATTTTTTGCTCTGACCCCAAACCCTGTTATATTTAATTAATTTAGCAATGTTAATCACTTAGAATATAACAAGGTTGTCACCAGAAACAGTTTCCTGAGAATGTGCATTCATACCGAAGAAATTGACTCCCAAGTTATTTCTTCTCATGTCATAAACACTCATTGATTCAAATGTAATGACATCTCTATGTCACAGACGAGCACACAAGACGCATGACAAACTAATTGGACACACTCAATGCAGGAAAATATATTAATATATATTAATATTAATAATTATATTTCAATCATCCAATGCCGAAAGGCTCAGATGCCAACATTTATGAGGAACGTATTCTAAAATATACACTCCCAATTACCCACAACCCTCATTGGCTGTCTACAAACGCTCTGTTAAGATCCTGATAACTTCATTCCAAAAACATACTTTAAAAATCCTGAAAACTCTTGAACTAGAATTAATACGCGCCCCACATTAATAATGCCCCACAGTTTCACTATGGCAACAAGTAAAGGGGACACTCAACTTCAAGAAACACAATGATGAGTAAGTTTTAAAGTATGCTAAGAAATTAATTGAATTGGAATGACTTTGTGAGAATTTTAATTGCTTGAGAACGTATGACCTTATATTAATAGAAGCAGAAACCCATCGATTGGAATCTTTGCCTCTCTGAAGCTCTTCCTCAATTATTGAACTGAAGAAAAAACGCAATGACCAATCATACATTACATCATTATCTGGGTCAAGACAATCTCTTCTGAAGAACGCCTCAATTACCAAACACAGCCTTGGAGAAAGAGAAATACCCAAGATTTTCATCTTTGCTTCTCATTTACAAAGCTCATCTGAGACAAGAAAGTAGGAGTCAGTGGTTGATCATTAAAACCTTTAAATTACTAAATCTACTGTAGTTGCGACAAAATCAGGTCACTGTTTTTAACCATGCAACTTTCTTTTAATTACAAGTACAAGCTGAACAACTTTTGAACAATACAGTACTGTATGTGTGTGTATATCACATATATTTTGCATATAAATAATAACGCTTCTTCACAGACATGCTCATGAAACAAAAGTGGCTTCACTCTTCAAGACATTTCATTCTGATCATTCTAAGAAATATTGCATGCATTCTTTGAGACCAAAAACAATCCCAGAATGCCTTGCAATGAACTCAATGGCTTGCAATAAAAAATGAATTACTAGAGAACAAGACAGCCCACTAGATTGATTGTACAGGACTGTGAAATTATTTGCATGCGCTTTACAAACGTTACAGTAGGTCCCTTCTATAATGTCAACCTGTTTAAGAACTCTCTTACATACTGTACATGCCTGTAAAACAGAAAGAAAACTTGAAACCCTAAGAAATAAACCAAAGAATACCAAGAATCCTGAGTTATAAACAAACAGCTTCTGAAAAGGAAAGAACGATGTGATCTGTTTTATATTCACAATGCGGCTGCAGACAGAATAGACTTTTTCAAACATATAAGTGACCTTGCAAAAATTTTTATTTATGTCAAACTTGCCGTGATATGTGGTTCAGTAAATGTGTTGTGCACGAATGTTCACAAGAAGTTTTTACACACACACACACACACACAGTGTGTGAAGCAAGGCCGGTGGACAGTGATGGATCTTATTCATTTTAATACTGGCCTATGCAGCGTTTGCTGTATGACAATAGCAAACTGCCACCCATCACAGAGAGCAGCGCTGCCGTCCCCTACAGAAACAAGCCACTGAAATCTCTCCTTACCCATCACTCTCTTCTTCAACTATTCTATCCATCGCTTGTTTTATCCTTATACCCGATGTTTGATACACTGTATCAAAGCACCATTTGTCTGTATGTCTGTACGTCACACATGTAAGACCACAGCAGGGGCCTGGATTTAGTTTAAGGTTTGATCAAGGGGACGAAAGCAACTATCCCCATCTGATAGATCAGAGGAGCGGCCTTCGGTCTGTGCGATTCTGCAGGCGATGAGTGACCTTGGTTTTGTAAGAGTGATTGAAGATGGATGGGATGTTTGTGAGGGGACAGAACTCAGCGTGAGGTTTGATGCACTAAAAGCTTGAGTGTAGCAACAAGCACTAATGAAGTCTGATTTGAGCTCAGCAGTGTACACTGGTGTGTGTAGTAGGGTTTATTCTGTGTGCACTTTAGCGTTTCCTGTGCCACTTTGTAAAGCACTATAACAAAAAAAAAGTTGTTTTACCTGAAAATATGTGAAGACTAGGTTCAACAAAACAATACAAAGACAAGTATTTCTATTTTTCTGTCTTTGCAGGATGTATGAAAAACACAGCTTAACCGATGTAGCCGCAGTTTAATCTATTAACTCTCACCGTTCTGTCATTTCACTTATTTCACTATTCACTTTAATATTTTAATTAGAGTTGAATTCTAATCTAATCGTGACAAAATACATATTGATGGAAATCCCAAGAACTCAAGACTAAATATTTGCCAAATTTTTATAAAAATGAACAAAAAGAAGAAAATAAAACAGAATGTTAATGTTATTTAAAAACAAATACCAGCCATTACAAAAAACATTAAAAGTGAAAAAATTAAATCTAAAATTTAAAGAATTGTGCATTGCCATGTGTATCATCAATATTTGTAGTGACAGTTATCAGGATAAGTGTACATTTACACAACAGCAATACACTAAAAATGCAAATGTTTTCATGAAAAGTTTTTTGGAAAAGATGATAACATTGTCAAAACAATCCCCACTTACACAGTTCCAAAAAAAACAACAACTAAAAAACACTCAATTATGTTGCATTAGACATGCCTGCCCAGTAGCTGCCAACATGACCTTGTACAGAAACAAATAATAAGCATGTGCATGACATCATCTTCCCAAATTTCTGTTTTTGTAGTTTACACAGAGATGATAACAGTATTGCTTTTCAACAACAAGCACTTTTTAGCCCCCCAAAATGATGGTGTCATATGGACAAAGCACATAAAAAGTTTTGGGCTGAAAATGGCTTCGTGTACATGTGTCCTTAAAAAAGACCAAATTATTCATGCTAAGCTATCCACATAGATCTCAACCCTCTCTTACATTTATCCATTTTCATTTCTTCCAAAAAGTTTCAGGAGAAACACCTCAGACGAGGTTAAACATCAAAGAAACGAAACAGAGAAGCCCAATAACTCCCCAGAGCTCTGAAAGAGAAACCTTTGAGCATCAAAATGCTCCTCAAATAAAAACGCGTCGTTCAGCTCCACTTTAAACTGAAAGTGTGGTCACAGACTGCAGTCATCTCATTTGCATAAGCAGTCATAATTCGACATTTCATCTCCTCTTTCTACCGCAGCGGCTTCAAAGCGCCCGTCGTATATTCTTTAGAAAGATAAGTGTTAGATTACAGTTTCAGATGTTATGACTCTGCGGGGGCAAAAAATAAGAAACATAAACACATCCAAGCGATTGCACTGGGCAAAGAGAGGGGGGCGGAGGAGACGGCATTTGAAGTTGATATTTGATATTTCATAGAGCTTCATCTCTTATCTGTATAAATCAGCATGAGCATTTCAGTGGTCAAATTGCTTTCGATTGCAATCCACCCCTCACACCCCTCGTGTCACTTTCTCTCTTCCTCTCTACATCTCCTGTGGCAGTCTGATAGCAACTATTCACTTTAATTCACTTTTTTTGCAGTCAAACTTCCCATTCAGCACACGGTACACAACTCTGTCTGTCAGTCACACATGCGGTTCTTTTTATCTGCATTCACAACACTTTTTCTTAATCGTTTTTTAACAAAAGTTTGTCTTGTTTTTTAGTTCAGGACAAAAATGCTGCTACATTTACTCCAGAAGCAAAACTGTGGCAAGACTTTACATTAATCCAATTATGGAAATTACATCAATTTATTTTTCTTACCTCACCTGCATATTGCTTTTCATGTTAAGTATGAAATAATAGGGAATGTTTATGCTTCAAACAAGACTAAAACACAATATAAGACTTGCAAACAAAAAGTCATAATTATTTTTTAAATCACGTCATAGAAAAATTCATCTTGTGGTATTTGAAGAAGGCAAGGAAAATAATGATAAGGAAAATAATTTGCCGTGCATACAGTAATAAAGACTTAAAACTAAATTGCACCACGTTTGATGTAAGTGGTTTCAAAATATTTACTGCTGCTTGTCTTAACAGATATTTTCTCGGCTCTCATTTTCTGCATCTCTTGCCATGTATCTAAATGGATGCAAGTGTGTGTTTGAAATTTTTGTAAAATCAAACATAAATACATGTAATATACATTATTTTGATCCACAGTGCCACTAGTACTAAAATGGTCATACTCTCATCGGTGTCACTTACAAACCATGGATTAAAAACACATATCGGTAATATCAAAGTCTGCTTTGAAAGAATCAAGTAAGGTGTAAATACAGCTTTAAAACCTGTTTGCATGATAGCCTTATTGTGGTAACTTATCATGATAGCATTGTGTACTTCTATGGATTTTTACTGCATTAGAGAAAAGAAAACAACCCTTTCATAAAGTAAGTGTAAATCTCATTTATTCATTAATTATGTCAACCTACCTCTCCCCTCCCTGCGACCCGCCGAGCCACTATCAGCTGAATCATGCCTCTTTTGTTGCCCTCTATGGACATGGACTTGCGAAGGGTCTCCATTGCTTCCTGGTTAGTTTTTTCCAAGAGAGACTCTCCATTGACGGCTATAAGCTGGTCATTTACTCTTAATCTGCTATCCTGCGATTACAAACATGTATAGATCTCATTTAGTTACAATAAAGATAATTAAAATTGAAAAAAGAAAATAAAAGTGTATAACTGATGGATCTTCTGGCCAATCAGAGAGCTGCTGTTCACCTTGCAGGCAGCTCCTCCAGTGATAATAGACTTGACGAAAATCCCCAGGTCTGCGTGACTCTCTTTAGATCGGTTGCCTTTGACACTGACCCCTAATCCTGCCGAGCCCGAGTCGTTGAGGGGAATTTCAAAGGTCATGAACTCTCTCGTTCCATCTGGGGTCAAAATTAAATCATCCTGTTCTTCTTTCTACAGAAAACGAGACAAACACAATGATGTTGAGAATATATGTGACTCTAAATAACAGAAATAGATATGTATTGTGTTTTTATAGCTGTAAATGACATATTATATGACACATTTTGAGATGCAGTAAGCAAATTGTAATTTATAATACTAAAACTAATAATTTTGAATACTGAAATATGCTTTTGTCACTGTTTTATTATTTTGCACAAAAAACACTAACAACATTTATTCACTTTCTAAGAATGCGATGAAAGATTTGTGACTGTGTTATGATTTTTAAATTATTGTTATTTCAGCCTATTATTGATGGCAAGTATTAGTATTAAAAATAAATTGTCAAAAAACAACTAAATTAATGTGATATAAACAAGATAAATTATACAGTGTCATACGCTACATTAAAATGATTGTAACAGTGTGTTGCTTTAAGAGCAGGAGAGATTTACACCGCAGACTCAATGACAGGCTGTTTATAGTGAACAGGCTGTTTATGAGGGTTAATATGTAGAATAGCCTTGACACCCAAATCACACAACCAAATTAATGAATGCAATAGCTTGCTACTTTTCATCAAAAGTCAGGATGTGAGGACTATTAGTAAGTGTTAAATGTTCATTAAAAAAAAGTCAGAAGTCATTACATGGGTGACTAATTGAAAATCTATTATCTACAGTATGTCAATTCTAAACAATATGAGAAAATGTCAAATAAGAAGGTTGGTCATACAGTCACACACAGCGGCTGAAGAATGCCAGGTGCTTGGCTTTAACCCAGCTGCAGAGAAGAAGCTAGAGACGAGTTATAGAGATTCAGTCAAGCGTTCATGTGAGGCCTCATATCTCCCCATCCTTTTATAATGCACCTCACACACACACACACACACACACACACACACACACACACGCACACACACACGTGCCGAAGCCGTTGCCATGGCAACCCAGGTGTCTCTCAGCAGACAACATCACCTCTCATCCAGGTGAGGAACCCAGAAAGAACACATGCACAGACACAGTGTTTCCATGTGATGTTAGTCTCAATCAGCTATTTTTTAGTATTTAAGTATGCAATAACAACAACAGTTTTTAAACTGGCAAAATAAAACATTCGCCTGTTCTCCTACACAGAGAAAAGGCCCCAGAGCCGGGTCTGATATGACTATAAATGCATACACTGAATGAAGAAGCATCTCTGTAAGTTTTACCAGAACACTCAGATTTGACAGATGTGGAGTGTTTGCCAGCTCCTCCATAGAAACAGAGATATACGAGGTGCCATAAAAATGTCAAGCACTTGGAATAGTTTCAAAAACTGTCGGTAAAAACACACAGCCTCATCAGTTATGCAGTTTTGTATTATTGCTGTTATTAAAAAGAGGCTGAGCTGATTTATTTAGAGAAGATGTACAGTATAGCAATATGTACTCCGATACACATCTTTAGGCCAAGCTTTAGATACTGTTTTTCTCAGACTTGGCAAGAACTTAAATAAATAAATCAAAAAGCAGAGAGAATATAGCACTTTACAGATTGTGTCAATCAATCAAATCAATCAGCCGAGACAGACCGTGTTTTAAAGTAATATAATTCTGCTACTTCATGATTCGTGACATAACCCAAATGCCAAGCTAAACCACAGTAATTTAACAGACAATTTCATTAATAACATAAATGTTTTTGAGATAAATGTGATGTGATGACTTGCCGCTAATACGCTAGGACAGTCCGCAGTCTCTAAGTCAATAAAAGCACTTTAAAGTTAAACGCCATGCAACGGTTTGTTTAAAGGTCTTAAATTATGTTGCAAACAGCCAGTTCATTTTCACAAGCATTTACAACACTGACTTTCATTCACATGCTGACAGAGGAAAGTGCTTCGCTTTATAAACCGGCATCCAGCTCATCCTGGCCCATTGTGTTTGTGAGTAATTAATTCATTCATAAGCAGACCGGGTGGCGTGCATTCATTACATGCTTTTGTTTTCTGAGTGAGCTTGAATTATACTGTCACTGCACCGACAATGAAGAGAAGAGCCCACGGGAGATAACACAGTGTCTGAACACAGTACACAACAGAAATGAGCAGACGGGCCTGATGCCACACATCTACTACTCTCTATCACTCCACTGGGACAGTGAGAAAGAATAAAGAGAGGAGAAAGAAAGAATAAAAGAGCAAATTAAAATAAAACATTATAGTAACATATTGATAATTAATAGTCTGGTGTGAATAAAATTCACTTTTACATTGAGGCAATACTGTTAGTTATGTTCATTAACTATATCATCTGTTTTTTTTAATCATCACTAGTTCACTTACATATTTCTAGCATTTCAATTATATCTACTTAATTTTTTAGTGCTTTTGCAAATTGCAAATGCTAAATTTAATTTGTCAATAGTAAATAAATGTAGTTATTCAGACTTAAATTTGTACATACATTTACTTAATTCATAAGATATATTTCTAAGATTTCACAGCGGTAAAATTTTGTCAATAAAGTGTAAAATGTTTCACTGAGAAAAACATAGTTAAAGATTTTAGAATGTAAATAAAAATGTGTTAAATAACTTACTACAAAAAGTATGAACTAACAACCAAAGACTAGCCAAATAACTAACAAAAGAACAAACAAACTAATGAAAGAACACATAAACGGATGAAACAATGACCAGAATGAGTACACTTACTAAACAAAGACTAATAAAAGAAATCAGGAAGGAAGGAAGGAAAAAAGCAAAGAAGGAAGTAAGGAATGAATTAAAATAATAGAAGCCCCATTTGAAAATATAAATTTTGCTTTACTGGCTTGAAACAATTAGCACTGTTGAAACTTTCTTGCCCAAATGTAAAAAGAAAGACATAAAGGTCACTGGAAATGAATTTAAGAGGCTAAAAGAAATCAGTCAAGGATGTAATTGCAAAGAAGGCCCGTGCATGATAAGTACAGTAACATGAATTTTCTCACCACTGTTTCTGTGGCCCACCAGCTTCTGATAAAGACTGCATATTAAACACCTCTGACTAATGCAAATTCAACTCTTTCAGGTACAATTAGACCCAAAGAACTGAGAGAGAGGAAGAGATTAGATGAGGAAAGGGAAGTGAGGAGAGAGAAAATGTCACACCATCTAAAGCAGAGGTGACACAAACAACTTAAACACCTTATACATACACACGTATACTAAATTGCCAGTGTATTTAATAACCACAACAACAACAAAAAAAGATTTTGGTTAGGCTTGTAAACATTGCTCTTTTATCAGTGGAAGATAGTAAACAGATTGTGCAAAACACAACTGGGCTGCATAGATTCGGCCCATCTAGAGTTATGCCTGTAACCTCAATTTCGATCTACAAATATACAGGGAAATACAATTTCAAGAAAATCTTATGTAAACATTATTTTCTTGCGTTGTCCAGGACTTTGTTAGCATCTTGTTTTACATGTAAACGCTACAAGGTTGAGATCTAACTGTGCTTGACTACACCACATGCTCCCTAGAAGCTCCCTAGAAATTCCTTTTTTAGGGACGTTTATCAGCTCGCTACAGCAGTATAACATGCCCGCTTCGTATGAGCAACTAGGCTAATTGCTGTCACAGCTGAAGAATAAAAGTGCTAAACAAAAACAGGTGGCAGCACCAAACTGTTTAGTGAGAAAAACAACAAAAATAAGCTAACAGAACGTTATTGTCTTTCACTGCACTTCCCAACATCACGTTTAAATATGGGAGTTGTTGGCTCTACCAATTTGGAGCGTGGCGGAGCCGCGCAAACTGGCACATTTTAATCGAAGGCAATAAAGGTGCTTGTGAAAAGTACGACTGCTCATCTGCAAATGCGATGTGATTGGAAGAAGAGAGTTGTAAAGAGAGAGAAAAAACAAGGCGACGATTTCAGGGGAGTAAAAGGGTTTGGAACAAGCAATTGAACTTAAGCGTGCCAGTCTGGCTAATGGAGACGGGTGAGGTAATTTTCACAGTGGGGATGCCGGGCTTAGTGCTTTAAAAAGAGAAAGTGCATCACTTGACACTTGAGTATCCAAAAACCATATGGGCTGTGGATGAAGAAGAGACTGGGATGTGCAGTAATGGATGTCACGTTTGCAGTTTGGGAGACTGCGGACCTGCTGTTGCTAGCGCAGCATTTATACGAACATCTCCACGTGTGAATCAGCCCTACATCTGCTTTTTGCAGGCTATTTCTGGTCATTTACAATCACATTTAAGCAATGTGGCGATACTAAACAAGTAACTAAACACATTTTATTTTTAAAAATAAACCTTTTTGGTTCCCCAAAGAACCTTTCAGTCAATGGATAAAAAAACATTTCTTTTTTACTTTTTTATTCACTACAAAGAGTCTTTTATGAAACAGAAAGGTTATTTGGATGTTAAGGGTTCTTTATAGAACTATTTAGCAGAAAATTGTTGTTCTGTGGCATCGTAAAGCACCTTTATTTTTTTTTTAAATTGTACAGAAGTTACAGTAGTTTTGACATTTTACATCGTCCCACTCATTTGTCATTTGTACACATTCATATATGTATGCCATATATGTCTTACATGCTTACATGTGTTATTTATTTACATAGTAGCTATTTGAAATGTACAGTATTATGCTCAAATTCAAGAAACTCTTCATGAAGAGTTGTTTACTTCATACAAAAAGTAATTCAGTTAAGTACTTGGAACGTGTTGCACTGTTAAGACACTGTTAAGTTCAGATACTATACAAATCTTGTTTAAAACTCCTGCAGACTTCAATAGGTGTTCTCATTGAATAAAAACAGTACGACATTTTCCAGGAAGGTGTGAGGGAGTCAAGGTCCCAGTCAATGTGATAATTCATTTACCGCTAAAAAAAGGAAAGCAAGACTGCCAAGTTACAAATAGATCCTGATAGCTATCTTGGCTCAGAAACGACTCCTGTTCCCATGATACTGAGCCCATTTTGCTGTCACGACATCTCAGACGAAACACTCTGCCTAACAGCTGCCAGGAAGGACAACGGTACGTCTCATTTTTATACCTTTTAAGCAGAAGTTGTGGAGTATTACCTCATTGTAAATTTAAGACTGAGACAAAACTCGGATAATTATATTAGAGATGCTTTTGGAGAACTGGATGAAACGGTTCAGTTCTTCATCTGGCCACTAGACATTAAAAGAAAGTTTGATCTTAAAGTCTTGTTATTAATGTTTCTGTGCAGGTTTGGTTGGGGCGGTGGAATACAGACAGGCTGTGGTCAGAGTTATTACAGATGAAACACACAGGCTATAATTTGGGACAAAACCGCAGACACGCCCATTAAATGAGAAAGGGGCTTATTATCTTAATCATCCGAGGTGCCCTCCATCCCAAGGCCGTTTCTTTCACTGGCTGTTGCTATGGAAACAGTCAAATGGGTTGCTACACAACATATCTGGACATCATATGGAAAGCATAGCTTGGAAGACTCTGCCAGCGAACGTCAAGTGAAGATTTTATTTGTGATTCTAGGGCTTATCCTCAATCAGGGCTTACAATCAACACACCCTTCTCCAAACACAGCCCAGCGGGTTTAAAATCACTGCTTTGTCGAAAAGTACTGCAAACCTGTCTTTACATGATTGCCGTAAGGAAAATATTAACAATCAAGCGCTAACTACACACTGTACAGTATAGATTCATTTGGTCCTCTGTAGTTAAGGTAACAAGCTGATTTGATTTTCGAGTTCAACTTAAGTTTCTAGCATACAGTGAACAGATTCAAATATCACCCATAGTAGGGCAATAAATGTTGAGACTTGACCTTTCTGTTGGCACTGGAAAAGACAAGTGTGTGTGCACCGTCTACAAAGTCATTCTTAGAAACAGAGATATAATCTGCTGTAAATAATTGTGACCATTTGCACTTACATAGGTTCAAAGCAGTGACATGGAAAACAAAACAAAAGTTGGATTGTTTTCGTCAATTCCCAACAATTTAACATTCACGAAATCATTCTTAACCATCTGGGCTTTAAAACTAGACAAGAGACTTTGGGACAAAAAAGCAAAGGGCAACAATAAGTTCTGCATCTTTCTGAAAGTGCAGCAGATTTTGATGATGACTGGCAAAATGGGCGTCACGTCGTGGGATATCAAGCCAACTCATCAGTGGTTATTAAAATAGAACCTGTCACAGATTTGTCAGGATCTGGCCTCAATAGACACCATAAATCCAACTGTCAGTAGACATCAGTGTTCAAATTAATTGAGCAATTAAGAATCTCTTAGCTTGGCAGATTCAGCCTCTAATGGATCCATGAAAAGTCTGAACTGGTCATGAAGAGGAATTTAATGTAGTGTTTAATTACTGTTCTGCGCTCAGCTGAAATGACGTTCCCGTACACCCTGTCATCTGTTCTGTGCTGCGAGATTTCGGATCAAAATGCTCTGCCAAAAGCACTGACGAGTTATTGCAGTTGTTGTATGTTTAAACAAGACAATAGTTGGGAACGTCAAGTCCAACTTGGAGAGATGTCCAATTGACTACAGATGGGTGTTTTACTGGAATGAGAAAAGCTCACTGTCATTCACGCGGTTGAGTCAGAACATTATGGGGTATGAAGATATATTTCAATAGTCCAAAACAGGTCCAAAATAAATTGTAAATGGAGATTTTGACTAATTGTCAGAGTTTTGTCACAGCCACCCATAGTTAAGTGTTCCCAAAAAATTGTTGTTTTTCATTATCAGAAGCACCTTCGAGCACATCCCCAACCAAGACACCTTGTCCCCACCAATTATCTCACTCAACAGGTCCAAAAACTAAAAGTTGCCGATGTCTATCAACACAGCTTCATCTTCTGTCAAACCTCATGGAGGTAAATCTTACTCATTCTGTGTTCCATTGTTTCCGTCTGCCTGGCATGGCTCCTGAAGACTTCACAATGAGTTATTTACTCTGCCGGGGAGGAGGTGATATACAATCTCTGCTTGTCATTGTGGCTTAGCAGCTGTCGCAAACACGCACGACTTCAGAGCGCTCGCAGCGGTGCATGCTGGGAGATCAAAAGCGCCGATAATTTACGGCCAGCGCCGGCCAGACAGCCGGCAGCGGCGCAAGGTGGGCTTTTTGTTTACACTGTGGAATTGCTTGTGTGTGCGTGTTGTGTTGTTTTAATGCCTTCGTGCCGCTGTTGGCCACATTAGTGTGTCGGGTAATTGTGTTTCTGACATGAATAATTCAGCAGAGGAGTGTCTGTCAGGTCCTGGAGTGTGTTTGCAAGTGTGTGTCTCGCCACAAAGTGGCAAGGTACGATTTCATCAAGTTCAGGATGTCTGTCAAACAACGTTTTGTCCCTCGGTGCCGTTTTTTATTCTACTACTTCTCAGCAGTGGTTCTCTGGTGGCACCCTGAGATGTCTATCACATTTTCATCATTTGTTTCTTTTCTCTTCATCTTCTGGCCCATCTGTCTACTACTGTGACCTCTCCACCCAGACACTCCCACGTCTATCATTTCTCTTATTCCTTAAATCTTGCCCTGACTATCCATCTATACTTCTGTGACATTCTTCTTTCACCCTCTCTTCATCTCTCATTTCTGTTACTTTTCCCTGTAAACTGAAATGATGGTTTGTATTCAGGGATCTCTTTCAGTGCCAACAGTAACTAACTTGTTTAAAGCCAAATCGAAATTTTAAGATTGTGTTGCATACATTAGTCTTGGGTTTAGATGACCCGGCACCACATGGCCATACAGTGCATACCAATCACAAAAATAAAAAAATTCTAGCTTAAATCTGATTGGCTGGCATTGGTTTCAAAATAACTTCACAATTTTTTTAAAGAGTTTAGTTTAATGCACTTTTCAAAGCTGGTAAATATGAAATATGATTGAGAACACCTGTGTATTATAAAATTTTTGCTTACAAACATTGTATCCAACTTAAGATTTATTGTCATTTTCTTTGGTAATTTGGCCTCATATACAACTTCTTACAAACAGAACTAACACATTAAACGATATTTATTCCAGCAAAAAAACAACATTTGTTTAAAGATCAGTAACCTCATGAGTAATACATGACAACGACCATGAAAACCACTTTGAATGTCACATGACACTAAACTAACAGCAGCCCCCTGCCACACTCCAGGGCACCCCAAGGACAACGCTTAATCGATTCCACCACAACAGCATCTTAGGAGTTTGCTGAACCTTCCCGTGGTGCCGCCTATTGCTTTCGATTCTCTTTCTCTTTTTCTCAAAAGGGCGAGGGCCGACCGAGGGCATCAAAGCTCATTTTTCTGCTCTTCCCTCGGGACCGGCTGTGAGCAAAGGTTAAAGCTGACGCCCCTATCAATAAGTCACCGCCTCTGCCAGTCTGCGTCTGCACAATTACACTTTGAGGAAATATCAGCATTTCCCTTGACACCCGGAAGGTTAATCATGCGAGTGCAGATAAATGAAAATAAATTGGATCTTTTGCATTCTACCTGTTAGCAACACTGTCTTTAGTTTTTACTTACTGTGACTAAAAATGATAAAATGTGAAGATGGTCAATACAACATTCCAGTTGTGTTAAAATACAATATCTGGTGAAAGCTAAAACATGAAACCATTATTTGCCCAACTACTTTGTATATATCACTGCACGGAACTCATAGAAAGACAGTGTGGTTTTTTTCTAGCAGATGGAAGATGCTTTCAAAAACAGCTTAATAAATAAAAACATTATAATAAAACATTGTGAAGTAATTGTTTTCTAAAAGCCATAACTGTATTCACAATATAATATGCTACAGACTAAATGACAATAAACAAATGGTTTGAATGAGATCCACAACTGTAGTTCATCTCTCTGTAAAAGCCTCTCTCGCTCTCTCTCTCTCTACAGTCATTAAAGTAACTTGATTTTAATTATGTCATGTCATTAAACGCCATAAAGCATAAGTCGGGTTCTCTGTACTTGCCCGTGTTGATTTATTAGACTGTAACCTGTCGCTGAGGAATGGCTTTATTGGTGTGTCACTCAGTCTTTTGATTTAGCTCTTCACAGATGATGCGTTAATGGTGTCACGCCGTGATTGGCTCACATGACCACATTCCCACAGCATCATCATAATCTCGCCGTATTAAACCACCACATTCTCTCTCTCTCACATACCAACAAAACAGCATCAATAACCCGCCTCGCTCACTCCGCTTTATTTGCAATAACTGTCAGATGTGGAGTGATGCTTTTGTAATCTGATTTTTATGAACATACTTGTATGGATTATTGAGATCTTTTAATGCCTGAACCGGGTGCGTTGAAAAGTCAAAGCCTCCTGAATGTTAATGTGACAATAAGAGTAATGAAGCATTTGAGACTTTATCTCTTTCCTCTCTCGATCTCTCCCTACCCCTGTCTTAAACTCCAGATTTTAGAGAATGAGAAACGAGTCGGAGAGAGAGATGAAGAGTTTGGTAATATGCATCTTCCTGATGGTGTCTTTAATCAAATCTAGCCTGAGCTGGAACGGGGATGCCGAACCTCATCTTCGCTCCCACTCTTGTGGGACGGTCTCGTGCGCGCTCTTTCATCCCGAGCTGAAATAAGGCCGAAATCAATCAAACTGTGTTTGAACTTGCTTCCAGAAACATGTTTTTCAAACCTTCAAAATGTGACAGTCTCTTCAAAGTGCATGGATAAAAACTTCAATTAAGGTATTTCAACTTTTTAAAGAAAAAGACACTTACTTATTACTTATGTACAGTAGACTCAAATTTTCTCATTTTTTATGTTAAGCTCACAGGAGAAACCTTCAGTACTTTATTTATGATATTTGTAAACTAAGAAAAAAAATGTACATAAAAATGGAAATGCACCCTGACGTTAATTTTCACTCTAGTACTCTCAACTGTCTATATAAAATAACTCCATAATGAGTTGAGACAGGGTGGCAGCTGCCTCTATGGCACACATGTGACCTAAATAGTCATGAGGCAGGAAAGAGTTGAAGTGGCCATTTCACAGTGCTATATGAACTCTGTGTGATATTGAAAAACAGTTTTATAGTGGCTATTGTTAAGGCAATTTTAGAATGGGAGGTGTGTGTGTGAGAGTGAGTGTGAGAGAGTGAGAGTGAGAGTGAGAGTGAGAGTGAGAGAGAGATAGAGAGAGAGAGAGAGAGAGAGAGAGAGAGAGAGAGAGAGAGAGAGAGAGAGAGAGAGAGAGAGAGAGAGAGAGAGAGAGAGAGAGAGAGAGAGAGAGAGAGAGAGAGAGAGAGAGAGAGAGAGAGAGAGAGAGAGACTCACTACTTCACGGGGCAGAAAAGCATCCTCTTGTCTGACGACGAGTAGACCTACAGTGCCACCCATGGGGGTCGAGCGTAACAGGGACACAACTTCTTCCTGAGTCTTTCCGTTAAGATCCACACCGTTGACCTACACAGACACATGAGAAATAAAATAAATATTCATTGTCATATACAGTAGCACTAATGGTACTTGTGTCAAGTATTTCTACCCCTAAGTCACACTTAAAAATGTATAAATGTCATCGTATCAGATCTACACTACACACTTTTATCTAACGCTGCTGCATCAGCTCATTAGTTCATATGCGGAGACTGCAGAAACTGAACAGAAGCACACTGTTAAAGAAAAAGAAAACTTCAAATCCCAAATTAGTTGAATATACATAATGTGATGTGTCCTGAGAAAAGACCTACTATAACCTGTTTGCTGATGCCGCGTTCTTTAATATTTTGTTATTTAATGCAGCGACCTGTGGCGCTGGTGTAATATTTTTTAAGGCTGCTGTATTTATCAACCACCTGCTCAAAATTAATCATAATAAACCCAGACTAAAAGCTAAATCAAATATATTTTATGCCATTATATACAATTATACCTGTTCATTACGTTCACATTATTGTGACCATGACAACGGGAAGTGCCGTCCTGCTATATTTCTATGGCAACATAAAGGCTCAGGGTGAAGCGACAGCACTCTGAAAGGCCTCGACTCCATTAAAATGATGAATCAGGGTTTGTTAAAGCAAATGGATGACGTTCTGGCTCCACTGTCGCATCTGGCATGAGAGCTTGCAGGTGTCCTGTTCCATTTCGAAATGAAATGGCCATTGTTGATTGGCTGCCACTGTAAATCAGCCATCAGCTTCAGTTCTGTTTTTTCTTTTCATCCGCTCTCTCTTGTATTATTGTTATTTACTCTCAGAAGCTAAAAAGGCAAGTGCTTCTCACAGGAGAGAGAGTCAAACAATGGGCGCCTGGGCCTGCAATAGACTATGCAGAATGAACTAAAAGAGGAAATCCTCTGAAAAACAAAGAGGTGTTGGCACCCCAGTACGACACAATGAAAACAAGTCGTTTGTTGTATTTATTAGACAACAAAAATCATTGTTGGCAGAGGAAAAGCTGTATTTGATGATGAAATGTCTCAGCAGGAAGTTCCATTGTTACAGGAAGCTGTGAAAAGGAAGTTAGGGCCTCGTGATGTCATGAGAGACAGTTTCATGTTTTCTCACCTCTAGCAGCCGGTCTCCAGCTTTCAGACGTCCGTCCTGTATAGCGGCTCCACGGGGGAGAATATTTTTCACATATATGGGGGCGGAACTGCCAATTGGGACGTCTCTGGAGGTGATACTAAAACCCAATCCCTCGGGACCTATAAAGAATAAAATAACAAACAATTCAAGCATGAATGGACCGAACACACACTAAACATGCTGTTTCAATGACGGCAGTCTGTGGGGAATTCACTGAAAATTAATTGTGGTCACTGTTGGTGTTTTTCTGTGTATTTTGTTTTATTACACAATTCGCTAAAGCAATCGTGCACAAGGCACAAGAAACTCACCCGCAACATATTTCTTTCTATAATTGACGCTTTCGCATCGGTTGCACGTTGACCGCAGTGAAATTACGGTCCAGCCTAAGCCTACTGTTTTTAATAACTAATCAGACGGGATATTTTTATGTCTTTAACGGGATGGAGGAAAGAAGCGTGTTCCATGACTGTATGCGCAAATATAAATTACACAGGCAAAACCCAAGCATATGGCAACACAGGCAACCCTAATTAAACGTTTGAAGCCCATCTGTGTGCACGGCATAACCGCCCTGTGATTTTAAATTTAGAACCGGCACACGCTCGGGTCTAACAAACGTAGCGGGGTAGTAACATTACGTGCTCGGGTTGCCATGCCAGGTCTTCACGACTGCAGGCTGAACCAACTTGTCTTGCCTTATTGACAGGAGGTCTAAACTCTGGCTTTGAAAGGTCTTGATGTGCACATGAATCAGGCAAATTGAGCTTTACAGCTTGCCACAGACGTTACTAAATCCTGGTAAATGTAGTTAGGGGCTTAGGCGCACGGTATGCACAGCAATTTGCTCCCTGTCCACAAAATGACCTTTTTGGGAGTGGCAAATGAATACGAATAGGCAGATGTACAAAAACCAGGGAGAAAAGAATAATGACCAAAACAGAAAGAGATCAGTAAGTTTGACCTTATCATCTGTGATGGTAAAAGAAAAGAGAATGGTTGAGACACAAAGACTGATAGGACATGCACGTTTTTATTGAAAAATGCATTTGTAGCAACAAATCCCTTAATGACAGCAAGAAATGCCAAAGATTTAAATTCACAAAATCTGCGTGATAGCTAAAGATTCCTGTTGCTCAATGGGCAATGAGCATTGTGTTTGCGGCACAAAGGTCATGTGTTTGATCCCAGAAATAACACATACTGATACAAATAAATACCATGAAGGCCATGAAAAAAATGCATCCGCATAAAGATAAATTTTGCAAATGATTATTGGAAAAATTGTGGGTAAGGGACCATGTAAAAAGTGCAATTAATGCGATTAAACAAACCTGTCTTTTGAAATATTTGGTAGGGACGGTCAAATGACATTTCAACACAAAACACACAACATGAAACTGCTGTTTTTTTTACAACAGCTAGAGGGCATTTAACTTCAAAACCTGTAGTAATAGGCATTTATATACATACATCATGCTTCAAATAAATATGTATAAGGAAAAAAACACGATCACAGTTGTGTTCATTAGATAGGTATTTCAGTAATTAAACGTAATCAATAAATGTGATCAATAAGCCTTTCATTTCTGTATGCATCCATCAACAAAGCTAGATTAGATTAAAGTGGTGAAATTATAAAAATAACTAATACCAAGTATATGTATGAGTTATATAATAACTTTAAACTATGAAAAGAACAGCTGCAGTTTGACCAACTGTTACTGCTTTTAGGGTCACTGACTGTCCAGTTCTCTAAATGGTTTCTGTTTATTATGGTGCTGGGCTAAATGTTCCAAGACGTACAACCACAGCCAGAAGAAAAGCAGCCAGAGTCAATAACAAGCCTGCGCGGCTATCACAACACCACCTGATGCCTCCTATAGGATAATTACTACAATCAAACTTTCGGCCATTTGAACATTCAGTTGTTAATTGCGTACAATCAAGTAATTACAGACATGGAGCCTAATAGCCTCATAGTGACGAATCACGGATGTGACTAACTTTCCTTTTAAGGTTTTAGATGTGAGGAAAATAATAAACACTGCTGTCTCTTTTGCTTTGCCAAAATCTTGATGAAAAAAACATGATGCCAGGTTCTGAAAATTACAGCCTGAGCAGAAAATGTTCAATCCATTAATTTATGAGGGGTTGAATGAGAGCAGGAGGGGAGAGAGGAATAATGAGAGAGGATGGCCTCTCAAAATACTATTTTAGGAATTCATAACAAAAAAGACAAATGGACTAATGTAAGAAATGGGGAGAAACTGCTCAGAGTGAAGCTCCAGTGGGGAAAAGAAACTCTTACATCCTCTTCACATGACAAAAATCAGATTTTGTCTTGTATGGTAGAAAAAGATCTAAACGTCCATGAATTATAAAACGCTATATATATATATTTCTAAAGCAAAATTACTCGCTAATAATTATTTTCAGGGTATATATTTTTGTATTTTATCTTCTTAAATTGGAAGATTATTTTGGGTTTGAATGAAACTATTTCAAAGGGGTTAAATAAACTTTTTGAAGATTTTATTTAATAAATATATTTTAGGATGTAATTATGCCCACAGAAACGTAAGAGGCAAGTATTTTACTTTAATTTAATATTACTAATCTTTATTTAATAAATATTTAGAAATTAAATAAGTTTAAAAAACTTTATTTACCAAATCTATCAGTTACACAAAATAATGGTAACATGATTGTCACTTCCTGACAAAGCCAAAGACAATGTCCTTGCAGAGGTAAAAAACCCTCATTAAAATATTTACATAAAGTTGTAAGACACCGATTTCCTGAATGACCCTGAAGCATAAACCTAGTTTTTTTTTATATTTTCTGCCCTGCATCTATCAACCTTAACTAAAGCTTGAACATTACAGCCTCAAAGAAAAACACATCAAAGTCAACAAAACTTGACTTTTTTTCATAAATCTAGAAATATGTTTGGTAAAGATCAAATAAGCCTCTCGAGCTGCCACAGAAGAACCATTGCAACTGGTAGCAATTTGGCAGACTAAACAGATTTTATGAAACTTTGCTGAATAGAAACCGGACAAAACAAAAGATCTTTTGTAAACGTATCAGCTTCCAGGTAAAGTCCTGAGTGGAGAACAAGCCTTTGGTGTTTATCAGATCATGAGGTGGTAAAAGTTAAAAGCTCCCACAGAGCATGCTGTATTTAGCCCAGAACACGTCTCCTCATCCTCAACTATCTCTCTCTGAATTCCCTGCAGCTCAGTCAAACACTCTTGCCAGCGCTACAGCATTTAACATCTGCTACATCAGGGCCTGACCAGCCAACGGGCACATTGCCCTGCGTTTGTTCATTTCCTGCTTCTCTTTCTCTCTCAATCACAGGAGGAGACGATAAAGATGATCTGATCGTGGAGAATAGTGTTCGCTCCTGGGCAGAAGGTGTTTCCAGAGATCACATGAAGAGAGATCTGAACTATAGGGCCGCGTTTTAAGTCTGCATCCCTGAAACTATCAAACCTAAATAATATGCAGGATTAATTTGTGCGTCTCAGATAAAAAAGAAGTATGTCAAAGGAAATTGGGTGGACTTTTGAAGTGTGCCTTAGATTATTTTTGCAATTGCTACCAGAAGAGGAAATTTTTTTACAGTTCTTATGCGACTTTAGGAGCACATAAAAAAAGTTGAATTTAAAGCAAATTTGATAATATCAATAAAATGGTATACAATCATCCGTGATGAGGATACATCAGTTCAGAAAAAGCTGTTTTATTCCATAATGAGCAGATTGCCCCCTCATGGGCACCATCATGCTGACATCACATGACCAGCTGTGCAATTAAATTAAATTAAAAAATATGATTTTTTGTCTTTTACTCTTAGCACAAAGTACTGCATGCTAATTGTGATAAAGCATAGGAACAGAAAATTACTACATATTGGGAGGACTGTCAAACACGACATTGACATTATTCTATAAATATTAAAGACTACAAATAGTCAATAGGTGCTACAGCATACGACAGCCTGCTTGTCAAATCGAATCTCCCTTCGTCACCTGTGGTCGTTGTTTTAATTAAAAACCATTGTGGCATATGCCTGCAATCCATAACCCACTCACTTCTTTATATTTCATAGCACAGTGAAGCCCACCCACTTATTGTCAGGTTAATTATGTCTTTAATTGTCCTCCAACAAGCTAACAGAAGAAGAAAATTGCTGCCAACAAAGATAACAAGATAAAAAATACCGAAAAGTTTTGTTGTTTGAGATTGAGAAGGAAATGCTACTAGATCAGACCAACAGATCTTTTAACACGTGTGCATGTGTTTTGGGTTATGCATGAATGTGTGTGTGTGTCTGTTAGGGTGTGTTTGTCGAATCTCTGATAGACATTTCTAGTTCTCCAGTGGTGTGAAATGGTGAGATGCAGTTGCCATGCAGAACAAATGGGATTTGGACCTGTGTGAGAGTTTGAGAGGAAGAGCTGCATCCACACTTCCTCACAATGGCAGACAGAGTCCTTTGAAGTACTAACTGCATTAGTTACAGAATGCTTGTCACTACAGCCAGAAAGATACACAGGTGTTTTAACAGATACCATCAGCTATTAAAACAGCAGAAAATAGAGGCAACTTCAGAGGAAAACAAACCAATAAACAAATAAATTAAAACATATGATGTGTTATTGTTTGTTATAGGTGTTTCAATAAATATTAAGTGTAAAAGATATTTGGCAACATATTTAGTTGCAATTGTGTGATTGAAACTCGTGTTGGATGTCATGACTGACAGTATTCGAAGCACAAAATATGAGCAAATCAGGTTCATTTTTTAAGATAAGCAAATGTACTACATTTACAATTGAATTTATTGAAACTATCCTCTAATTTTTATCCAGTCATGCTTATAACATGAAGCCAATATAACTGTACCTTTCCTCAGCTGCACATTGAATTTGCGGCCAATCTTTTTGGAGAAACCCACAGAAGAGGCGGCACTCCCAGGCCTGGCGGGATGGATGGGCCCTGGGAGGGTCTTTCTTGCCAGGTGCGGTAACGTGGGATATCCCTGATTGGATTCTGCTTTGGACATTCTCCGGGGACTGTACTCCAAAGCTCCTCCCACTAGACTTCCTCTATCACCAAGTTCAGAACCAGCCTGTAGGCCCAGTTCATTCTGAGACAACACCTCGTATTGAGGTTTCTTCACCGCTGGGACTACGTGGAAGAGGATACGCGGAGAACGCATAGCTTGTCGGAACAAATTCTGGGCTCTGGAGAAGAGAACACACACATACATATATCTCAGTTAGGATGCATCTCTTTAAGAGCACGGGTTCATTATAAGTATCGGGATTGTTAAAACTGGAGCACATGGAGGGGTCAAAAGGTTGTCTTGCTTAATCGCTGGCTAATTGTTCTGGTAGAGTTGGAAACAAGGTTAATTCACATTATCTGCCATTTCCATAATCACAAAGCCTTAGAGAGGAAGCAGTGAAACGTATTAGACACAGGAAGTAGGATCTGTTTTCATGAGCATTTAAGTATACCAAATGGAGGACAACGCCACTGTAACCTGAAAACTACATGTATATACAAGATTAAAATGGTTTAACCTGTTAACTGTCACCGTTCCTCAAGAGGAAAACTTATTCACTTTAATGTTTCATAGTTGAATTCTAATCTAAACATGACAAACTATATATTGATGGAAAGGTCTAAGACTCAAAAATACATTTTTGACAAATATTTACAACAATAAACAATATATAAATATAAATATAAAATGTTAATATTATTTATAAAAATGCATGAAATAAAAAATAAAAATATCTACAATAAAAAGTGGTTTGGAGAACATTTTCCAAAGTACAGTAAATATGTGCAGTGACAGTTATCAGGTTAAAGATTGTGTTGTGCAGTAAAAACAATCAGTCTAGATAATTTATGCAATATGTGCCAAGTAACTGAATAAGGTAATAATTTAAGCCAAACCACAAAAATAAGAATGTCTTTTTCTTTGTGTTATGATGCTGACAGCAAAACAGGAAAAGCAGATCCAAACACAGCTTAGTGCTATATTTATTAGTAAATCCATCAAGAAACTAAGAACACAAAACATCAACGACTGACAAAAGACACAAGAAACACTAGGGCTATATATATACAGGGTGAACAATCAGGGGTAACAAGACACAGGTGATATCAATGAGCAACGGAGATAATGAGTGAAGCAAAGGATGATGGGAAATGTAGTACAAACTGACTGTGAGTCCAGAATAGGACAAGACAGAGACCAGAGAGACTCAGACAATACTTTATGTTCCAAAGTCAAACAGGTTTGGAACAAGCGAGTAAGTGAGTAAAAGAAATAAAGAAAAAATCTACATTTTTCTTTAAAATACAAACAAAAACCAGACAAGCACATAGAGATTACGGGTAAACTCAGCTACTTTGCATATAGATAGCTTGACCTGGGAAACCTAAACCAAATGCAACAACAATTAATAGCAGAAATATGATCTAAACTCTCGCTCTTTGTGTACACAACTGTTTACTGCTTTAAAATAAGTGTGTTGATCCATCAGAGGGATTTAATGACAAGCTGTTTTCATCTCAATAAACTCTTAATTAGATCAATCTCTGTATCTAGAGAGCAAATAGCATCTCACTTTAGGGACGCCCATCTATTTTTATGCAAATGTAGCCCCACCCATTGGCAAAACAAAATCTGTGTGCGTGTGTGTGTTTGTGTGTGTGTAAGCAAACAAGCAGAGCTGTGACACACGGCTAATCATGCAGCACCCCCTGTCTGATTGAATAATAAATGACTCCATCAGCGCATCATTACATTGCGTTAGATCAACCGCTGATAAATATTTACCCATGCAAACAATCCAATAAGATTAGAATATTATGAATTATAACTCCGCATGGAGCACAATCAAGAAACGGGGGGCGCAAGAGATGGAGCGAGAGAAGAGGAGATAAAGAAAATATCAGTCTGTATTAATCTTGATAAATCCAGCAGCTGGCTGCTCATGTGTGCTGCCTCAAATCGACATAGATTAAAATGTAACTCTCTCGTGAATTGACTTTACAAAGCGCATGGAAGCTTAGGCCGCGAGCACGTTTAAGGATGACTAGCGTACCGTAACATTAAGTCAAACATCCCGGGGGATGCAATATATAAAGAACAAAAGGCCGTAATATCGAACGTGTATTACAATCACTTTATTGACCTGATATGCATGTAGCACACCAGGTTGTATTTCTTAAGCCTCGAGAAGTTGGTGACCCTATCGGCCGTGCATATTTGCACCGAACACTAACAGATTTATAAGGTCTTGACTGGATCGCAGACAAAAGAAGGCAAGCAATTAAAATGTAATAATGCTTTGGGACGCTGGGGAAATTAACTGGTGCTGTTGAACTTGTGTAAGAGGACTGAATGATATATGTAAATTAGTTTTGGATTTGATTATGAATTGTCCCACAGCTGTGCCCTTTTAGTGCCCTGTGGCGGACCCTACCCAGCATTTCACTCTCTGTTTCTTTAAGTGGGCGTTTTCCTGTTGCAGCTGAGCTTTTTAGCATCTTGCCCTCTGAAACCATCTGGTCCAGGCCAAGACGTGTAAATGCGGGCCAAAATAAGCTCTTAATGGTAAATGTAGATGGAAACACTCTCAGATCTGAAAAGCCGTTAAAAAAATGTATGATGAGGTTTATCATTCGGAGAATGATCATTTGTGTTCACCCAATCATAAAAAAATCTCACAATTTATTCACCCTTGTGAATACATGAGAAGGACACAAAAGAAGATATTTTGAGAAATGTCTCAGTGTTTTGGGTTCAATGGAAGTCAATGGATGTCAGTGTTGTGTGGTTTCCAGCATTCCTCAGAATATCTTCTTTTGTATTCTGCAGAAGGATTAAAATAACACAAGAGTAAATAAATGATGAGAGCTTTTATATTTTTAGATAAACTATCCAAACAAATAATTAATCCAAGGAACGTATACTAAGAAAGTAAACAGGATCAGTTTGCGGTTGACTTTGACAGGTGACTCAACCTTTAGATAAGCTCTATTGCTCCAGTTCAGCAACTTCTGCCGACTTTAAAAAGCGATGTTTTGTTTTTAGTCCAAGACAGATGAGATGAAAGAACAGTGAGAAGTCTGATAACACAGCAGAGGAGATTTTCAAAGCGTTGAGAAAGACTGACAGCTCATGAAAGTGTGAGAAGGACAGAGAGGTTAAAAGGATTACAGATATATTGAATGAAGGGCAGGGTGAGAGCGAGAGACAGACAGGAGGAAAAGATGGGCTCTCCATCTCCTCCAGCGAAGGGCTTACTGTTCGAATCGGATGCTGCGCAGGTCTGCGTTATTAATCCGGACGATACAGTCGTTCTCCTGGAACAGAGCTTCACGCTCCGCCTTGCCGCCCCTCTCCAGCCTCTTGACTAATAAACCCAGCGTCCTGGAAAAGTCACAGTTCAGTTACCCAGTTAACAGAGTACACAGTACTGATAGCGTCAATGTAATGGCACAATGCAACATTTAAAATACATTTAAAGAAAATTCTATCTCAGGGAAATTTCGAGAAATAACAACCTTGGAGGAGAGAGAGAGAGAGAGAGAGAGAGAGAGAGAGAGAGAGAGAGAGAGAGAGAGAGAGAGAGAGAGAGAGAGAGAGAGAGAGAGAGAGAGAGAGAGAGAGAGAGAGAGAGAGAGAGAGAGAGAGAGAGAGAGAAGAATATATATTTCACATCTGAAGGAGGATTAAACCAGAGATTGAAGTAAGGAATAGACCACATCATCCCACCTTTATCAAACAGAGGAAAAAGTCCAAACGAATACACCGCTCACTGAACCTGAACTTTTGAAAAGTTTACTGTTCCTACTAGCTTTCTTTTAACCGAACACATCAGAAAAGAGTTTTTTAACTTAAGCCGACTTTGGCCATATGGATTTTTTGGCACTGCTCACAGGCCTGCTGTGGTTTTGAGAGAGCGCTGCGGCCCATAATCTACAAACCCTGAGATGCGATCATGTGAAATGCGCCATCTCATTTTATAGGTTTAAAAAGCTCGTAGGAGATTTGGATATAAACATGTCTTACAGAATCTTTTCTCTTAGCGCTAAAACTGAGTGTGTTTCATCAGTGATCTTTAACAGCAAACTTCATCTTTCAAACTGAAACAATATATAAATAACAAGGTTAGGAGACATGCATGAGTGTATGTGTGTGCTGATTACAGCAGACAGGAAACAGATCATCTGGACACACAGACGGCAAAACATGACTTGAATTAGGGTTAAAGGTATTGTTAAGAAACGTGTTACGCATTAAAAACCTTATGCTCCTCAATACCTCATCAGAAGAAATGGACAGACAGACACAGATTAAATTAAAGGAACATTTTAAAGAACAAACAGTGTAAAAGAGAGATGTATTTATGTTTTGTGGATGGTCGCTGGTGGTCTTGTGGAGTGATTACACAGCTTGCACTTGTCTTCATAATCTTGATGTAAACCAGCTGTGAGGAAGAATGAGGATTAGCTGAACTCCCAGTGGACTGATCTAGAATAGTAGTGGTTCATTGCTCATTAGATTAAAAAATGTCTAAAGGTGTGCTTACAATAATATTAAAGCATGTGAAATTTGGACCCTGCATTGTACTGTACATGGGCAACAGGATATGATGTCATACTGTGGTGATTCTTTCTGCACGTAACATTATAAATAACTTTTTCATCTGAGAAAACATCTGAAAAGGCTTTCTCCTTTTTAAATAGCTTAAGCAGAGTCGTCCCTCTCTTGCGTGACAGACAAAAAGACTTAACAAGAGGGAGACCACCTGTTCTCATCCGCTGTCTTTAATTAAATAACAATGGAATCAGGATCCATTTATGGCAAGCAATTAGACCTCGTCTTGTTTGCAGAGAGTGCCGGTCATGTGATCAGATCTTATTACTGGAGTCATGTTTCCACAAAATGATGTGTGTGTATGTCATTGTACAAGATGTCACACTCCTCGAGCTGTTGGCAGAGTGAAGACGTTGGTCATTTTAAGAGCTCACTCTCTAAGACCTTGCTTTCACCCCGGCGCCCTCAATCAAGATGCTAATGAGTTCAACACCTTCCACCAATCACACAGCAGAGGGGCTGATGAGGTCATTACAGATGTGCCGTTGTGGAAGTGCGGCATAATGTCCGGGTGAAGTGAATTGACAGGTTCAGATTGTCCATTAGCTAAAGGAGCAGGTGTATATAACAGTGAGGTTTAATGAGGACATGATGACAAGGACACATTTCTGCAGAATATGAACAGAAGAACTTGATGAATGTATGAATACATACATGCAAATGTCAATTTGTCACATAGAGTGACGGTACACTGGACCGAAGTCACACTAGATTTTAAGCATACAAAATGAATCTGGATCCTCAGGAAATGATGTCATGATTTTTTTAATTTTACTAATATATAATTATACTAACAAAAACACAGTACTAGTCAAAGGTTTAGAGACAAACTGCACTTGCTTTTGTATGAATGAAAAATTCTTAAGCGAATAAAAAATCAAGTTTCGTTATCTTTGGCCTGACACATATTTTATGTGCCATCATCAATTCAAGCGAAGAGGTCATAGATATTCATAGCTTATAAACAGCTCTCAAAAAATCCTTTTATAGTGGCCATTTGCTAAATTTGAACACTTTCATTTATTTGCGCCTTCCTTTCATCATTTTGTGTTTCTTACAACAGCTGACCTTGGGTGAATGCTGTTCTGTGAATGACCCACAATATGGATGAGCTTTTAGTCAGATTGGGTAGAGCAGTTTAGATGAATTGAGTTGGCCGCTTTGAGGCTTTCCCTGTAGCAATAAAGTTACCTAATTTATTCAGAGCCATGCCCCGTGTTCCTTTTGTCCTTCTGGATGGGAGCAGGGTGTTTAGCAGTCCCACGGTCTGTTCATTTCCGTGGCCTTACACAAAGCCAGAGCTATTGCAGCTTCGCATCCATTATTCAGAGAGAACTGGAATTGGAGTTATAGAAAACTCCATATGTGGTCAAGAAAACCCTTGTGTGAGATAGACGACTGTCGATATGCCCTTGAGGAATGATGAAAAACTACCTAAAACGGATGAGCATGATAGGGTTTGGGAAAAAGATGGGAAAAAGGAAAGTCATCTGATCCAAGCTTGGTGAGGTATGAAAAGGGTTGAAGGATGCAGAGAAGACAACAACGTTTAAGAGGAACACTGCAAGAGAAATTGTTTCTCTTGAAAAACACTGATGTAGAATATGGTTTGAAAAACACTGATGTGGATTATAAAAAAATCAGATCATATGAGGGATAAATCAGTTTGCAAGAGGCAGTAAACAGTGCAATGACAGATTTTGCTATGGAAAAATATTTGTCTATGGAAAAAGGAATAGAAAAAAAGATAAAATAATCTTGTGGTTTTACCTTCTATCTCTGGCACTGAAAGGCACCACATGGATTCCTAGTGGTCCACCGACGTTGGACACCTCAACCAGCTTTAACATTTCACTAGAGACATTGATAAATAAAGGAAATGTGAGGAGAAACCAAATCAAAGAAAACAAGCTAATATAAGGCAATACACAGAAGTTTACAACAGCCCTGAGTAAATGAGTTACTGTTCTGCAAACTAAAGCTAGTTTAGATTCACGCCGGTATGAAACCATCTATAACACCAGAAGTCATTAAAACATGTTGGTCAATGGAGGATCCAAATAGACAATTCAATTAAGTGATTAGGATCAGACTGAGGCCTGAATTAGGCTTCTTCAGGGTACATACATCAACAGTAAGCACACTAAATCTGTCTGAAAAATATATGGGTGAGAATACATGGGATGAGGAGAGAGCAAGAATTACAAAAACTGGCAGAGACTTCAAATTTCATTGATTCTTACATATCTCGTGACTTGTGACATATCTACTTTTAATATGACCATTTTGTTATGAAACATACGTGTTGCCATATTTAGAAATAAAACACGTGTTTTTGTTCTACATTATACTAAATAAGCTCCACAAATGAATTATTATTATTATTATTTCAACCCACTGGAGTCAATTTGATTATTTTCAAGATGTATATGCTTTATGGAGCATGTATGTATATAAAGTAATATATATTTATGTAAAAAACTTTGTATTTGGCTAAAGAAAGAATGTACACGACCATCATGACATTGAGTAAATTGAGAGAGATTTTCATTTTTGGATGAACTATTCCCTCAAATAAGACATTTCTTAGACAAAGAAGAGGTCCAGAAAAAAGCTGCAAAAGCTTTTTCGTGTGTTTAAAGCAATCCAACAATCCAAATGTTTAATCCAACAGGACTTACTCAAGTGAGGCTGCTTCTACACAGGAATCTGCCCGTCCCACCGGCTCTATCCTTCCATTTTTCCCGTTGTCTGTTCTCTCCTCCTCTTCTTCATCCTCCTGTAGATCACCAAAGAAAAATACTTTATGACAACATATATACATAAACCTGTCTCTGCCCTCCGCCTTCTTTCTCTAATCTAATTTGGTGAAAGATGACCGTAATGGGTGCTGTTTTAAATCACTGTGGCTCTGAGAAAACAGCCGTGGAAAAGATGGCAGTAATCGATTCCTCATATTCAATCAATCAGCGCAGGGTCGGCAGGGCTCAGGGTCTGAGGCTAATCGAATAAAGTAAGAGTTGAGTCTCATTTGTTTCTTTTGCTTTCCTCTATGTAATTTCAGTCGCTTCATTGCACTCTATTTCTCCAATTCTTGACACATCTAACGTGTACAGATGTCATTTACAATTCTTCTGAAATTGATAACAATAATGTCACATAAATTATGGTGAAAGCTTAAGATTATCTTTAAACAATCTAAAAGAAGACCACAGATAATATTTTAATTGCAGTGTTTGAAATATTTTGTTCTTTATCATAAAAATACATTTATTAATCAGTATCTTTGTGCTTTTTCTAGTATATGGATTGAATTATTTGCAATATACAAATAATTAAGACAAAGATTGTAACAAAAGCCCTTGATCACTGACATCTAATGACATCTGAATACATTCCCCACTTTAATTCCACTCAAACCCTCCGCTGTGGATCATTTCCAAAGGCAAGTGAGTGTCTAGACACGGAGCGAGAGCCTGCAATGGTTTGTTAGTCACAGATATTAATATTCCAGCGATCTCACCCTTAACCTTCGCCTCTCACCAAAATGTCAAGCACATCTAAATAAGCGCTTCTCCGTCTTTATATGGAAATGCATTCAGGCTTTTCAGACAGTCACCCTCCAACAAACGCATTCATGAGCATGAAGAGGATGACTGGAGCTCTGTTTCTCTCTGTCTGTTTTTTTCATTGTTGTAGAGGTTAAAGAACGAGTGGAGGTCATGAAAATTGTATTAGCAAACCGCAGGAAAAGCAGCAAAGGGTGTTATACCTTATTCTGGTGAAAATGAGTCAATCACCTCTCCAAACACAATTGACTGTCACTGATTTAGCTACATGCAGACTAATATCAGCTTTTCTACTGTATATAAATGGCTGAATATTTTGATGTCCTATAACTTTCGGTAGGGGCTGCAATAGTCATAATTTAGTGACTTAATGTTCACAGAGCCAAATGCTAAAATAAAAATGTAATAACCTAAATAAAAAATATAATAATAATAATAATGAAGATAATGATAACAAAGTATGTTATTGTTATTATTTTTGTAGTTATTATTAAAAAAACAAAACAACACAGTTATTAAATGATTTCCTAAATTGGATGGATAAAAGAACACAACTAATACAAACAAAATGTGAATATCGAGAAAGTTCAAAATCAACCACAAAATCAAAATGAAACGTATGCCCATTTCTAGGACCATTAGGTTTTTTATATTGTAAAAAATATAAAAAACAAAATATAAAAGAACAAAAAGTAAAAAGTATGAAACATATTAATTTTATATTTACCTAATTAATTAATTTCATTTTATTTCTTATTAATTGTAGATGTACATTTGTACATGTACAAATATTATTATTATATTATTATATTTTTTGTACATGTACAAATATACAACATGTATAGAAATATACATGTATACCTCTTCATATCAACCTTGACTGTTATGTTTGTAATTTACTATTACATCCATGTTAAAACATTACAGAGGTCAAGTTCAAAGCATCTTCATTACTAAAATGAACACTCATAACAGCTACTTATAGCACAAAAAGATAAAATAATGAAATATATAGAGTGTTTAGTTGAGTGAAGGTTTTATGTGACATGAATGTAGCTGCGCTGGACTGTCTCTATTCAGCTGTGAATTGTGCTGTCTGCTGGCAGAGAATGAGCTTATTAGCAATAACAGATAAATTGGAGAGGTGAGGGGGGCTCAAATCGGGCCCTGAGAGCCAGAATGGTCCTTGTCACAAAGTCACTCGTACAGAACACAAAGTGTCACTTTGCCTCTGGTAGCAGAGGTAATGACAAAGAGCGAAAACATGGCTGGATGCCAGACCATCCATTGTCTCGTTCTGTACATCTGCCAGTGGAGAAACATTTTACCATGAAGCGAGAGAGAGGAGATACTAACTACAATGAAAAACTTTTCCATCAGTCCACCACAGGGGGAAAAGGTCATTTTTATGGGCATCCTAGAGGCGAAGAACAGATTTAATGGAATGATTTACCCCAAGGACTACTGTAAATTCTGTCATCATTTACTCATTTACACAATGAGGAAGCGTTTGAGCACTAAAAAATTTCCACCACGGGTGTTAAAAAGGTAAATGAACATGAATTGTGTGTGAACCATCATCTCCTTCATATCTCATGCTAAACTGGTCTACGCACCCACTGAACTTAAGCCGAGAAAGCGAGGTGTAAATAAATTATTTTGGAAACTGCCGTCATTTACTTATTCTCATTTCAAACACATTTTCTCATATGTATAGGACAAAATATGTATATTTTAACAATGTGCACTCTTAAAATAAAGGTGCTTAAAAACGTGAAGAATCATCGTGATGCCATAGAAGAACCATTTTTGGTTTCCAAAGAACCTTTCTGTCAAAATTTCTTAAAAGCACCATTTCTTTGTTACTTTTTTAATCCTTTTTAATCCAAAGAACCTTTTTAACTACAAAGAACCTTTTGTGGAGCCATTCAGGCAAAAATGATTCTTCTACGGCATCATGAAGCATCAAAAAGCTGATCTGATCAAAGTGATATAGTAAGACACATACAGTAGCAACATTTTTAAACCATTTGTGTGACCATTTGTGATCAAATCACTTATACAGAGTTATCACTTGGTTTGCAAGGTTTGAGTAAAATGACATGACTGTAGATGTTCTTTTAAGTGTTAAATTTACTCATGGATCCACAGCTGTAAGGTACTGTTTTAAGAGTCCGCTGATAAAAACAAGAGTGCATGTGCACGTCTGTGCTTGTATGTGTGCTTGGGTAAGGGCCAGAAGCCACTCAGTGCAGCAGTTACAGGAAGCCAGAGGTTACAAAGCTGGCGATTAGACAGACAGTGCATTAGATTATTGTTTCTGGCAGATACAAAAGGTCGGTCACATTGAGAGACTGATGGCTTGCAAGGAGGAGGAGCTGTAAGCTTTCCAAAGGGAGGCTGGATTAGAGAAGTAAAGGATTGATATCCAGATGCTGGATGAACTCCAGGAAACATCATGTATAATCCAACGGATGTCTTGATGGAGGGCTTAAAGGTCAGGTTTGAGGAGAGAAGCTGAGGTTTGGGGTTGACAGTGGTGTGAGTGGTGTAACATGACAGCAAACGTTTAACCTTTAGCATTGTATGCTTATTACTGTGGGAAACACAAAAGAAAATATAATTTTTTTCCGTTTTTATAGCTACACAATTATCTGCAAATAGCAGTCTATTATTTTGGCATTAATGTAATTATTTCAGATAAACATCTGATTTTAAAGAGCTTTGGTTGAACTTTGGCTAGTCACTGTACATGTCGGTCATTTACAGGTCTTTTCTGTTTTAAGTGTGCAGCTTTTGGCCAGAATAAACTGCAAGGTAGACTAGACATTATGCTGATAATCAAGTCTGGTTACACAACACTATTTCACAACAAACACAATTGTACTTTCTCCTCACTAATGGTCTCAGGAACTATGGCATTGTGGAAGTTATCTGCGTAAAATCTCTGCACAAACACAGACGCTGTATTTTTAACTAGAACTATATTTTTGTCCGGCTTAAAGTGCTGGAAAAAGTGACTTAAAGAAAATAAAAGGAAGTCTGCAATTTGTAAAAACTCTTTTAAACAATGACTGCCCAAATATTTACCTTTAATAATTACAGCCCCATTCAAATTCATAACTAAATGCATGGGTTGGTAATCACCTTTGGTGATATACACCCAAAAAATAACACAGATAAAGCCAAAAGTAACAAATTACACCAGTACAAAAAACAAAAGAGACCTCAAAGAATTCCTGAGTAAAAGTCTGGACAGTACAAGCAATGACCCTTCTGTCCACCCAGTGCGGCCAGTATAGACGATACATAACTGTGACCCTATGAGTTTGTCCGATGTATGGAATTCTTCAGATAAAAAATAACAAGAAAAAACAGACTGAACTCTTCCAAAAATCCCCCAACAAACCCGTCTCTAACTACTGGACAATGGAGAAGAAAGACCATACTGTAGGCGCCACAAGCCTCCACTCCTATTAGATATTTAGGAGAATTAGACAGATTTAATTGGACATGACTTAGATTCCTAACATCCTTTCCTCAAACACTGAGGTCATTTGAACCCACCGTTAAAAAGTTCCCATTAGAGCAGCCAATAGATCAGACCGCTCAGCATTTTCAAGACACTTATTTGTATTTGTGATGTTGAAAAAACATTAAAAGGAAGTCATTATTGGACATAGAGCTGACCCCACTACTGTAATCTATTTATACAAATACTATCCCATTTTGGTAGCTTGAAACGTTGTTTATTTTCACTGCCAGGAGATAAAGTACCGCCCATTTCGTATAGGCATTTCATGCACTTATCACTCAGACGGGATATTAACAGGCGACTGTAAAATCTATTAAATGCACGCCTGTAATCAAGCCCTGTAATATGTCTGTCAACTTGTGCATTGATTAAATCTCAGACTAACTTATTTTTCATCAGAGGATTCTTTATGTCCTCAGCACATGAAAATTCAAGCCATTAATACAAACCAACATCAACAGAGCAACATGGAGAAGCTATTATTGTAAAATTAAATTTTACTGATATTTACTTCTTCCTGTTGTGACCCTTTGCAATATAACAGACATATGAGCTGAAACATATATTCAGCCAATTATTACTTTAATCTCTTACAGAAACTTAGCTGAGCTGTTTGGCAAAAAAAGAACAGACAGTGTCTGAGTATGTTCAGTCCATGTATCGGTCTGATGGATGTGTCTCCGGTAAAGAGGTGTGCCGATCATATTTCTAAGATTTAAACATATGTTCTGATACTTTCATATTCAAGAATCTACTTTCAAGGTCAAGAACCTGTCTTTAAAGAGCGATGTGCTTATTCTGAGGCAATGAAGAGTGAGTCAGCGTTTTTACTGTTTTTATTGAGGACAGAACAAACCTTCATTTCAGATGAAACTGTAATGAGTTCCATCATTCCTTTTTTATTCATTTATAGATTTTTTCATTTTCAGCAGTTTTCAACAATTGTGTGGTGCTTGAGGCTCAGACTGAACTAGAATTACACAGAACTGGCATAACAAGAGTCCACGTCAGCTTGTTAAATAAAGAACAATAACATATTTGTTATAGGCAATTCCATGCAAAAGTTAACCTCACCATGAAAAAAAAAGGTTTATCATGCTGACAGCTCAGATGTCAATGTTCAGTGCTTTAAATACTCATATAAGATCTGTCATTTTTGTATGTTTCAAGCATGATTTTTCATAGTCAGGTAAAGTGCTGTTTTCAGAATAGTTACATCCAGAACAATCCATATTCCTTATAAATAAACACATAAAAAATAAGTAACTTAACTATTTTATGTTCTTTGAAGAGTCATCTCTTCTCCATTTGTTGGGTATTATTGCTCTGGTTTGTGCATTTTACTTCACAAAAATCCAGAAAAATATGTTGTATATGTCTCAAAAACGTGTGCTATTTTTGTCACAACCATAATGCATTATAAAAATTGCTGGATTTCATATAAAAAGATGTTTCAATATATTCGTAATAAATACATTCCCTTAGAATTTATCTCTCAAGTTTTGACTGAAAATGTCAGATCCATAATGCTAAAATTGCACTCTGAAGAAAACGTGAGCAGTGCAAAACTCTGTTAAGGTAATCAAGCGTGATGCTGTGCGGTTGCTAGGGCATTCTGAGTGGTTGTTAGGACATGCCAGAATAACTGAAGACTCACAAACAGATATAAATAGCAGTAGATAAACCTGTCGTAGCCTTTGTTTTTAAGACACTATAATGCATACAAGTTTGGCTTGGCCAAGGATTACTTTAAGCCAAACAGATTCTTAATGTTATTAAGTAAATGAAATCAGATACGTGAGCTAATTCACATTTGTCTACATCAAGAGGAGAAGTTAACAAGAGTGACCTGCAGTGGGCCAAGGGACAAAATGTCAATCTCTCTCTCTCTCTCTTTCTCTCGCTCAGTCAACGAAATGCATCTGCAGCGAATACATCATCTGTCAGCTGTGATTTCATACACGCACAGGCATATCTATCAATGCCACAGCACGCTTCGGTACGGCTGCAGTATCGTTAAATTGCACTTTTATTAAATTAGGTCGTCTAATTATGAGGGTTTAAATCAATCATTTAGTCAATAATAAAACCTAAAGCGGGCGATGGCTTTAACTGGCATGCCTTCATCAATAACCACAGGCAGAAAATACTTTCTCATACCACACAGAGGTTTAAGAGCGCATGAATTATTGAAAATCAAGTTATCACTGCTCGCTTTTGTCTGAAGCCACTTTTGAACTGATTTCTTGAAGCTGTGCCAGTGTTGGGTGAGAGACGGACAGAGCCAAAGTTTGCCAAACTGTAAGAAGGGCTGTGTGAATACATAAATAGTCAAATCATCACAAATGGTGTTTTTGAAGAGTTTCAGAAACTCATATTCACTGAATCCAGGCCTCATTAAGCTTATAGTTTTAGTTTTCAATTGAAACAGTAAGTCAAATAAAGAAAAAATATGTTACCATGCCATTAAACCCCTAATAGGGAAAAAGTTAGACCAAAACTGATTTTGTCTCTCTATGTGAATTGAAGCTCAAATACATCTTTTAGCTGAACATCATGCAAATTCATGGCTGCTTTTCCACGATTAATCATAATTTAGAGGTGATTAAGAGGGAGGATCGTCTCTCTAACTCCGTATGGAGCTATTAATCTACCTCTAAGCCATGAAGGTCACTGAGCATATGTGTGATTACAAAAAGCAACAAAATCCTAGGATCATAAAGACATTAACAAAGACTGGGGATCAGATAGAAACAGCACAGTAATTTCATGAATACTCCAGGGGATCATTTCTGGATATACAGAAACATATCAGTCAATTCAGCCTGAGCATATGAGTTATTATTACTACAAAAACCCCAAAGTTTAATATTTAAGGTTAGAAATTTGTTCAATTCCCAAGTATAAATAGACTCTTGCCTTAGCAATCACCACCAAATATCTAATTTGCCATTTAAATAATAGGCCAGATAAAAACAAGCCAAGATTTTAGTGAATGCCAGCTGGTGATCCAAAGCAAAGTCACACTATCCAATGATTATCCTGCTGAAAAACTGTAACTCAACATGACATGTGTTTTTTGAAAGGAGATGAAACATTTTGTGCTGTGAATAATTTGGTGGAAATTCAGTTGGACAAACCTGACCATCACAATGGCTATTATCAGTTTAGTTTGATTGTTTGCAGTTAGCCTTATTACTTTCTTATGGACATCTGGAATTAGACTCAGAAGACTGAGAAAGTTCAGGCTGAATTTCAGTCAATTCATGACAGTAAGGAAATATCATTCGCGTAAACTCCCAAATAACTAATACAAGGCTCAACACAAAACAACATTTTATTTAACTCATATGATTACTTTTGGTTCCTTCCTGTGTTTATATCATAACAAAGGGTCACTGAATATGACTATTTGCTGCTAGCAACCTGACATATTTTTCAACAAACATCAAGCATAATAAGAATTATTTTTCAGTATTGTTCATTATAACTGACATGGAAGGAACTTTGTGAAAAAGCATGGTTTCCTTGTTTTCTCACATAAAACCATCATGATACTGATAACCTTCTTATCCAATTGCCTGCACCCACAATGCACCTCGGTTCACGACAGGATATGGCCCTTCCTGTGCCACTTGGTCTGTACAGGAAGTCTCCTCATTCATAAGTGTCAACACATTATAGGAAGAGTCTTGTAAGCACTGAGCTCACAGACTATATTGTGAAGCCTGTCCGACAGTTGAAATAGGATAGCTTTTATATTCCAAAACAATACTTGCTATTCCCACTTGAAAAATCCACATGCCAAAAAAGTAACACACGCAGCATTTCAGCAGATATCTGAATGAAAGCTAGAACAAACGCAGGAAAGCAAGAAGCGGAGAAGCCCGTCAACGCATATACGCTAACCTTTTTGTTTTTTAGAATAAACATGGCTGATTCCTTTTTCGCCTTTGTTCTGTTGCGAGACAGACGCCTGATATATTGACAGCCTGGGCTACCTGCTGTATTTTTAGACCAATCACAGACGCATCAGTCTGGTTCAAAGGTGCAACCATCCAAAGCATCCTCTGTCTCCAGAGTGTGTTCTACTAGGAAAGAATGAAGAAAAGACTTTGAAGCACACCAGAATTCTTATGAAGCGGAAAGTACCCAGGCCCAAAAACTTTAAAAAGCAGCCTAAAAAACTTTAGGTAAAAGGGCCTTTAAGTTAAACTTCACAAAGGACTATGGTTGACTAGGAGAATAATAAGTCATTGGCAATAATGTTTGTGTAAAGGATCCACTGCTTCACATTTCAGACATACCTGTATCATTTCAACATGTATTTAACTATTTTAAATATAACATTTTGGTCATTCTGTAAACAAAAAAACGACAATATGTTATTGGTTTATATTGGTATTCTCTTAAGAAACATTGGCATGCCCCTAGTCAAAAGAACTCCCACCCATATGGTAATCTGGTCCCTTGAAACAGTATGGCTTGACCTTTAATGCCATATTATTAGTTTTAATATCCATTATCCATTCTTATCTAAAATCTGATCAATAATAATAATAATAATAATAATAATAATAATAATAATAATAATAATAATAACAACAATAATAATAATAATAATAGTAAATAACAAATAAACAAATAATTATAGTAACAAATAAATAAATGACTAATAATAACAATAACAATAATAATTACTATCATCAAAATAACAATAATAACAGTAATAATTCCTGTAACAGAACAGTGGAAATATGACAGTACAGGGGAATAATATGAAAAAAAGAATAACCTTAAATACTATGTGTTCATAAAATAAACCGAATCATTAATTATAAAATGTAAAACTAATGATAACTAAAGTTATCACTCATATACTATAAATGCAGTTCATTCAAGCAATGCACCATCACAAAGGTGTGAAAATCCTATACAAATGTCATTATATATATCATTATATAACTGAAACTAGTAAACTTATATATATATATATCATTATATAACTGAAACTAGTAGTTAGACTTTCAATCATTTCAGTGTACTAAACACTGAAAAGGCCTCACACTGGTGGGAACATCGTTTCGAGTCCTCATAAAAACTGCATTTGACGCACGGTTTGCTCTCAAACAGCATCTACCGATGCATATTCATCCATGCATTCATTACACTTCACCTGCGGACAGCTAGGTTATGGGACTAAGGGACTTCCCGCGCACCGAAGACAAGTAAGCTCACCATGTGGTCCCCATCCTGTGGAGACCAATTTGTGAGCTATTTTATTTCCCACAGAAAGAAATAGGCAGACAGGGCTTGAATTCTTCATTTCGCTCCTTCTGTCAAAGGGGAGAGGACCACCGCAGACCCGCATTCAACAACGACCCCTCCTGCTTTTCTTCGCCACTCATGCAAATCAAATGCGTTTCTCTTTCCTCTAAATGGGCAGAATGACTCCTCTTGGTCTCTATTCACAGAAGAGGAGCTGTTTACAGTTTGGCCATATTCCTATGGCAACTCAAAAGCATTACGCACTAATGGAAGCAATAAAAGAACGAAAGCCGCCTGTTGATACGATGGACATGGACGCTGTGGAGTGGACTCATTTGAGACACGAGCATTATAAAATGGTACAAAGAATGGCAAAAAATCTAATAAATAGGAATGAATTATTCAGCGAGGCCAGGAAATCAGATACTGACAGTCTCCAAAGTCTATCTTCCACCTCATTGCGTAGCTGTCATCCAAATAAATGTGCTAAAGCATTTAGTTTGATAGGTGAGGAAGAATACGGCCTTCTTAGATTTCAATATTTGCGGATTTTTGGGGCCGGTTGCCATTTGCATCCCCCGTGACACATCGTACCTCAATTACCCTATTTAATTGCGTCCAGGTGTGGATGGTTCACTGGAGTCAGCGTGAAAAGGAGACGCCGCTTAACGCCAAAGTGCTCTTTCAGAGGATCTTGTCTGTTACAAATGTGAAACCTTTGATGGATGTTAGCGGTTTTCAAGCATGGTTGACTACTGTAGTCCATCAACAACAGTCTATTTTTTAGGGATCCTCCCTCTTAGAAACAAAGCCTGCCTGACAAAGCCTAAATGTTACTTTTTTGCCCAGCTTCACCTATACCGAAGTCTTTTACAGCAGTAGTGAAATGCCATATCTTGACTTCCTCCGCACCTTTAATATGCCTCTATTCTGAGTTCTTCCACCTGGTTGTGCCCTTAGTGTAACAGCAGTTTTCACCACTGCAAGGTTCCAAATTCCCCAAAGTCATTATTGTCTCCTGCTAAGTTGCCCCAGCCTGCTATGATTTGTGGGTAATGAGCTGGCAACCGGGCCTGGGCTCAATTATTCTCACTGAGGGAGTGATTTCTCACTCTGCAGAGCGGATCACAAAGTGCACTCACTAATTCTAATCAGGGCATAACACACTCATAATCACCCATGTGGAAAGAAGAGAGGGTGAAAAGAAGAAGAGATAGAACTTAAATAAAAGAGTGAACTGTGGGATGTGTTGACATGTTGTGTAAGATGGAGTCTTGATTATAACAGGTTTGGGGGGATATGCCGTTCTGTGTTTTGTCAGACTGACAGGTGCAAAGAGTTTCACGCCATGTCAAAGATAGATAAGCATCCTTTATTGATCCCTTAGGGAAAGTTTGACATGATTTTTCAGAGAAGAGAATGTTATCATGAAGACAGATTATGTTTAGATGTGCAGATACAGAGGTTCGAATAAGAATCTAACAAGGTGAAATCAAAACAACAGGATTGTTAGTCAAATTAGCAGAGTAACAAAAAGACATGGATTTTTACAAAGAAGTGAGAATTGTAAGAAGTGTTTCACATAAACAGTATTTATATTCATTATGATTATTTTATTTGTAATATTTTATCCATCAGGAATAAATTGATCCATGTGACACAAACATACAAAGCAGAATAGTGCTAGGTGATCGCGATGGAGCGGTAAAAATAATTCCAAAACCCATCCTATAAACTCTCCTCAACTTCGTCCCATTGCCAATTTATATTGAAATGTTTGCCATCTGTTTTTGTCACTACAAACTGTAGTGTAAATGCGCCTTCATCATAAAAAAAAGTATGAAATCTGAAAACTGTTTGCTTTGAGAATAAGAGAGGGAAAGAGCAAAGAGAAAGAGAGAGAAAAACAGAGACAGATTGTGAGAAAAGAAGCCATTAATATCCCAGACTAAGGATTGAAATAATGGATGGACACTCACAGTTTTACAAAAGGACAACAAAAGTAAAGCAAAATCTTTAGACTCTTGCTTTCTTTCTCTGTCTTTTTCTCTGTTGCCGTGCTTTGCAGTTAAAGTAATGTCTTGTAAGAAACCCCAAAATGTTCCTTCTCGTGTGCAAATGAGATAAGAGGGGTGTGTCTGGATTTGTAACAGAGCTCAGTCCACTTCAAAGGGAGGAAAAGTTTGACTGAATATGTCTGGACCGAGCAAAAAAGATAATAAATTCTGCTTCCTTGGATTGCAGCAAGCACAAAAGATAATGTGAAGCAGATATCTGTAAAAAGCTCCCGTCTCAATATACTTTCTTTTAGCTGTATCATTCAGAGCCAAACAATTGTTCTGGGAGCTCAGACAGACCAAAGAAATTTCCAGACTGTTTTGATCTATTAGAAATGTGATTTTCAGACAGAAAGTCCCCACATAGTTTTTGTCTAGTGGTCTGTTGTAATGTGAAAAATTAATTTATGAAATAAAAGAGCCAGAATTAAGATGCGAAAAGTATTTAAACTTTAAAAGATAATCCGAAAATCATCTTGTAGATATAAATGCCCTTTTATATAATCCAATTTTGAAAACAGCACTTTACCTGACTATGAAAAAGAATACATTAAACATAAAAAAATGGTTCAAAAACTTTAAGAAAGGCCTCACACGGGTATTTAAACCACCAATATTGACATCTGAGCTATCAATATTACTTGATAAAAAAAAAAAAAAACTTTTCATGTGAAGGTTGACATTTGCATAGAACTGCCCAACTGGTCTAGGTTTACCTGGTTGACAAACTAAACTAAAGATAAAGAATAAGGTAAACAGATTAAATAAAGTTAAATAATGTGTTTTGTGGCTCTAGCCAGTCTGACCAAGCCAGTCTATCCACTTGATCCATTCAGCTAGTAGCCTAGCTTGTCAACCACATTGGATAAGCTAATAATAAGGTAGGAGACATCTATCATATTCTAAAAAAAGAAAAACTACCTTTAACTTGTTTTAGTTAGATATTCCAGTCAGGTTCTGTTACTTTCCCTCAGTTGGCATAGCGAGAAAAGGTCAAGGTTTAAGTCACCAATGGTGGTAGGTTAATGGAGAAGAACGGTTTCAGGTCACTAAGTGTCCTTTTCAGGAAAAGCCTGGATGCGCTGTTGAGCAAATCCTTTCAGACAGGAATGGAACAGTGTCAGCTGTGGCCCCGAGCCATTGGATTAAATGGTTAAAGGTCAGACTATATGTTCACCTCATCTCCCTGACTATAGCACTGCGCTGATGCTAATAGCTCCCTCAGAGATTAACTTAAATCTGCCGCCTGTCTCTTTGTCACCTAGAAGATGGACATGTACAACGGTTCTTATGTTCAAGAGTGAACAAAGATGAGGGGGAAAGCGGTGGAGAGAGAATGAAGAAATGAATGGTAGTGCTGCTGAAAAAAGCACAGGCTAATTTGTTAGCGGTGGGTCTTGTTTTGTGAATCTCTCAAGCGCTCTGTAATGTAGCTCTGTGAAAAGGCACAACAGAAATGTATTTTATTTGTTTACATGGATAAATGGAGGTCAAATGAGCGTGTGTGAGATTAGGGAAGAAGCCAGCGGGCAGGAGCGAGGCAGATACTTCATTACGGTAGGCTGAGCTTAGCTGCATCTCAGGCTTCATTGTCTGGGTTTCTTTGTAGGAGCTGCTCTCTGGTGAGCTGCCATTTGCACTGTGAATAATCGTGATGTGTGTGTGTACGTGTGTGTGTGCGCGTGTATGTGGTATGATGGGAGAGGCCTTTGAAAAGAGCCAAGGGAAAAGACGCTTTATTCCCTTGTTTTTTTATTTCTTGGATGCGAGTTCAAAGAATGAACCCAGAGCAACACCTGCAGGCCAGGTCTGTTGGACGGTTAAATGTGATAAGAATGCACGTGTGTATACGCGTGTTAAAAGGTAGTACATAAAAGAGAGAAAGAGAGAGAAAAGTAGCAACAAATGAAAAATTCTAAGAGGCCGGAAGAGTCGCTCTTGTCTACAGAATTGGAAGAGAGGGAAGAGATGAATGAGGGGGAAACTGATTCATTTCTCAAGAAGAGAGGAACAAAAGCTGTGAAGGACCAGCAGAAAGCAAGACGGAGTGTGAGAAACTAGAATCTTCCAGTCACAGAAACCAATCCGCTATTGCTCTGTCAGGAAGATGAAACACAGGGGTCCTCTGTACTCTTTCACCAGGATGTGAGGTAAATCTATACCGAGGGAAAGAAGGGCTTTAGTAAAGGAAGGTTTGTTGTTTGGACATTCAATATGGGAATTAATTGGTTTCCGTAGAAGTGGATCTCTCTCCATTCGAACAAAACCCCAAGATTGAGTATTAAAGTTTGGCATGCAGCTCATCCTGTACTGTTTGAGCAATGGACATTATTGCGGTTTAAGTATGCTATAACTATTCTAAGCATTTCTTGTCTGGTGGATAGAAAGAAAAACATTATGTAGACATAGTGAGAGATCATAAAAATGTTACGAGGTGAGCTCGTTTGACACCTTTGTAAACACCTAGAACACCTTTTGCAGTGCCTTGGCAACATTTTTAAGACATTAAAATGTCTTAAAAAATGTAACAATCTACTTTTCTTGCATTTCACAGATATGACTTATCACCCAGTGTATTCATTGCGAAGACGGACATGTGTAATCTTGAAAACATTACATTCTATTCTATGAGTCATTTTACAGTATGCACAATATGTGATGCACATCTTTCACCTGAAAACTGTCTTTCCATACATTATAAATGTTGTAAAACATTAGTTGAATATCATTATAACATCAGGGATAATTTAACAGCATGTTTGCTTCAGAAATTGTATTTAAAATTGAAATGCACGCAATGAAATACTAAAGTGTTCTTGACACACATAAGCTATCATTGGGAGGTCCATACAGAAAGTTATGAAAACCTTCTTGCAACTTGCCTTGTACACATTTAACTGTTAGAATTGTCCAAAAAATACTTTTACAATGTACCACAAAATTTACTTTCATAAAATTATGGACTGGTCTAAAATTCAATGGACACCACAAATACAATATGCCTTTTTAATTATGACTTATGGAACTACTATGAAACCGTTTTAAACAGTATTTATTTGCCAAGTATAAAATAATAATATTTATTTATGCAGTACAGTGCACAAACCCTATTTCAAAATCAGCAGGTAAACACTCAACACACTCCAAAAGAAAAGTTAACCTATGCACTGACCAAACAAACCGCTTCATTCTGAGTTGGCATTATTTATAATATCCTAACAAGACGGCCAGAAACCGTGTGAGAACTTTTTCTCTCTTGAATAATACTGAAGGCAGACATATGCTGATGGAATACTCAAATTCAGGCTCTTTTGTTCTGAAAGGTGACCTCATAAACCTGGATTACCCACAGTCCACCTGTTTACAGGCACAGCGGAATCCTCACGCCGCCCTCATCCTGCCCAGATGGGTCATCTCTAATTCATCACCGGGGAGAGGAACGTTTTAAAAATGGAAGAGGAAATGTCACTCTAACAACCCCCGATGGAAAGAGACATGAGCATGTTACTGTAAGGGCCATCAGTCAGCTGGGACAAAGGGCCAGAGTTGTCAGGATGCAATTAAAAACACAACTGGAGCTTTCCAGAGGCACATTTAAAGGGATCTCGGGTGATGTACATCACTATGTACAGGGCAGAGCAATACAAGCACTGATTTGTGATGTGCTCTGAAACAGGTTGGGAATACGGTTGTGTGTTTAAAGAGGATGTCCCTGAATTTCCATTTAAGATGACCATGGGCAGCACAGTGTGCTCTTGGAGCATTTACTTCACCGCTCTATTGTAACTCTGAGGAGTCTTTTAAGAGGAAATCTCAAGTGGGTGAGAGCGCAGGCCTGGTTGAGATGTCTGAATCGACACAGGGGTTTTATTGTATATGTGTTCTTTTTTACATTTTATTGTGTAATGCTGCAATGATTCTGAAGTGCACATTATACACATTACTAAGCTCTGCTTTACTAATGTGGATGTCGATATTTCACATAACGTAATGCCCAATAACATGAAAATTAAGTGAGCTGTGGTTGGTCGCTTTACAAGTGGTCTCTTCCTGTCTACGTGGGCAGTCCTTGTACAGAATGGGCTACAATTGGAAAAAAATAAAAAAGGAAGAAAAATAGAAAAAGAAGCCAAACCAAGCCGAATTGTTTAAAATGCATACTTTAGCATGGCTGACATGGTTAATAAAGTGAAAATAGCCGAGCTTAATGAAGTAGCTTTCTCAAGGTCTATAAAAAAGCCACAACATTATGCAAATTGAATGGAGGCTATATCGAACAGAGAGTTGTTGTGAAGAAGGAAGACGACTAAACAATTAGAGCCAACACAAGTGAAGGGGAAATAGAAGATTAAATGGATATTTAAGATGGCAATAAAGACATAATTGCTTAGAACTTTGTGATAAGCCAGTGGGGACAGCTACAATAAGAAAGTCTGACTGAATGTGGAGTGCAAAGAAGTGAGTAACTTGGAAATAGTGTTGTGCATCTCATAGGGCACATAACACCTTCAAAAAAAGCATCTATTAAATAAGAAAACGTAAAGAGGACAACAAGCAGTGCTTTAACTAGAGAGAGAGAGAGAGAGAGAGAGAGAGAGAGAGAGAGAGAGAGAGAGAGAGAGAGAGAGAGAGAGAGAGAGAGAGAGAGAGAGAGAGAGAGAGAGAGAGAGAGAGAGAGAGAGAGAGAGAGAGAGAGAGAGACTGGGGAGGTTCAGGCTAAGCTGTAATAGAGTGAAGCTCAAAAATGAGTCTGTCAGGTTGAGCCCAAGCCTTGACTGACTGATCCTTTCAACCCACCAACAGCCCAACATCCAACCCAGAGGCCCCTCCATGCAAGACGACCTCCCTAATGATGATGCACGACTCCTGGTGCCACGGGCCCTTTGGGTGGGGGGATGGGAATCTCGGGCAAGCGAAGTCAAGCTGCTGGGGAATAAAAAACCACGAGCACCTGAATTGCAAACAACCAGCCAAACCTCTGTCACAGTTATTTCAACGGAGCAAAGACAAAAATGTGCGGCGAAAGAGTGAAATGGATGCTGGCGGTTGAAGAAAATCGATTGTGAAAATTAATAAGTGAATTCCCCGCAGCACGGCGAGCACCTCAAACATCTCAATCTTTTTCTCTCAACCTATCGCTTTTATTTCTCGTCTCCGTGTGAGACAGGAGGGAGTCGAAACGCCTCATACACACCTTCAGACAGTTCTTAATATACATTGACAAAAGAAGTGAATTTTAAAGACGTTCAGCTACCACAACCATGGAGACTTTGGATCTTGTTTGAAAGGTTGGTCAAAACATTATAATCTCCAGTCTACTCTCAACTCACAAATTAACTAAAAACCAACATCTGCAAGTCTGCAAGAATCTGCAAATCTATGGAGAGCAAAAACTGGAGTTCGCAAAATGGCATTCATTGGCCCTGTACTTAATGGTGCACTTAATGTGTACTTGCGGTTTTGTAACAGCCAACGTCTGTGTGTGTCCGTGAAGTTTACAAGACTTTACTGGCTCTCATTTGTCATTTTATGATTCAGAAGGGTGCCCACATGTTCCCCCTACCGGAACATAATGAACCTTTTTGGAGATGCCAAACTGATGCAGAATAATACCTTACACCATACAGTACCTGTTCTTGACGCTCAAGCCATCGGTCCACCAAAGGATGGTTGGCACTGAGAGAGGAGCGGGCGTTTTCCCTCTGAAACTGGGCAGACCAGGGACTGGATTCACGAGGAAGACTGCGATAAGCATCCAGACTCTTACCCTGGAAAACACAAAGGAAACAAAGAAAGAGAAAAATTTACATCTGCTATTGCCATACATCTCAGAGATGGATAAGATACCCACTTGGTGTACACCTAGCTATTATTTGTATATATGTAAGTCGGTTATAGCTGAAAGATCACTAAAATGCTTCGCATTCTTAAAATGTTTTCATTGAACTAAACACAGCCATAATAGAGAGATCTTTTTACAAGCACAGTAATATGATTAACTACTTTAGGTATTATACATAAGTAGCTTGGTTAGTAGTAAGATAAGAACCAATTTCCTCATATAATTAATATCTTACTAAACTATCCCCTTTAAGAAAGACTAAACTAACTGCACTTTTCCAAAAAGTATTATGATTGGCGAACAAGAGAAGCTGATCTTGGATCCAAGCCCCACAATGATATCATTCAGGCCACCTAAATTTAGAGGACCGATTAATTTCATTTCATATAAATAAAGAACTCCATTACAAGCGACAAATTCACACTATGCCTATAAAGTTACACTACATGTTTTCACAAAGGTGAAATAAAATGCTCTCTAGCTACAGGGCTCAAATCAAATTTGGGGCTCAATTTGAAGAGTTTTTAGAGCAAACCTAAAACAGGTGACACAGGGGGGCTTAGCCTAGAAAGCCCACAGAGCACAGTTGCTCCTGGCTAAAGACCTTGTCTGTGGAATGAGGAATAAAGTTTCCGTTTATAGCAATAGACATGAAAGTGATCCTATACAGCATTGGATGACAATCATTTTGATGTTCCTGCATGGTGAAATGATCAACTCCAGCATGAACACAGCAGGACGAAATAGAGGAGGAAGCAGCACAGCCAGGAACATGAAGAGCATTGGCCAACCTCAGCAAAGCCTTCAAATGCAGCAGGAGGTCTACGTGGTTCTGGAAGTTTAGGATGAGAAACTGCAATCCATATGAGGACATTTGGTCCATGAAGACCAAACAAATATTTTTTTGGAAATGTGTGGAAAAGGTTTCTTAATGTGCTGGCCAAATGGAGGCTGTGCTTTGCTCTTGGACTTTAGTTTTGGAGAATGACGGTTCACAAATAAAAGGCCAAAATGTATTCATAGTTCAAACAAATCTTACTTCCAAGTGGACAAACATCTTGTTTGTTTTGTTAATAGAGCACATTTATATTCATCCCACTGCTTATAGTCATCTGACAGTATCGACCAAAAACAGACTCTCAACACCTGAAGCTTTTGTCACTTCATCCCAAAAACAACAATACAGAATGAAGTGATCCGGTGCAGAACGAAAGGTAAAAATAACAGCTTAATTCTTCTGCTCTGCCAAATGAAAGTGCGGTGTCTGGATTATAGAGGAACCGACAAGCAAAGTGCTTTTAAACAGGATTACTAGTGAACGCTGCGAGACGCACTAATCTCATCGCGGGTTGCAGTGTCACATTCTTAGTACTCCATCTTCTTTCCCCCTCCCATCCTCTTCTGTTTTAATTTGGAATATTGCTGTTTCCAAAGCACTGAAGGCTTGTCATCACTGCAAAAGAGCATCCATTTTGTGAAGATAATTGGCCTCTTTTTCATTGGTTGCCCCGGGGAAGCAAGGGAGGAAAACAGCAAATGTGCCTCCCTTTGATTCATTTAAAGCCAAAGGCTCTGACTACCCGAAACATGAAGAATGGTACAAACACAAGAGGCAGACCCTATTCTTTTAACCACAAAGGCGTATGAGTCCATAACCAAGAAAGTTCCAGGTCAAGTAGTGGCGAGGGGCATCGAGAGCATCGCAAGAATGATTTGGGTAAAATGGGAAAATGCTCTACTTTGTCTCTGAAAAAAAAATCTGAAAGTTCACCTTTCTTTCTAAGCTGTTGGTTCCACCGGTGGTGTTTACTTTCAGAAACCCTGCAGTGGTGGACCAGCGCGTCGGGTTCTTTCGAGAAGGTTCCTCTGGTTGTAGCTGGGCTTCAGCCAGGCCGGCCAGGGTCGGATCACTGCTACGCCGCACACGGAGGGGCATGTCTGAAACAGAAAGGTGAGAAAAGACAGTGCTTGTTAATACTGTATCGTCACAACTGAAGTATCTTTAACCACCCTAGATGACCACTATCGCAAACACATTGCATCATTAGTTCATACAGAAAGGCCTTTTTCAGTCTCAGACATTACTGTCTGACACAGTCAGTTCCTCAGAGCTTTGCAGAGAAAGGCAGCGGCAATAAGACCATTTAGCTGGACCTGTTCCGTGACACACACACATACTTCTGAAACAATTGGGAGACGAGAGACACACAGGTCTTCCTGTGCTGCTGAGCTGTAATAGGTTTGAACTGCAGGGCAGGAGGGGGATTAGTCAGATGTCTGAGACTGCTCAGATCAGCAGACTAGATTTGTGTCTAAAAGTTCTGTGCTTTTTATACACTAAAAACACTATTTTCTATAGTTATATGGTTATATTTTTGGAAACACTAGATACATATGCACTATAAAAATAATTTGTTGCTTCAAAATTTTAAGTCCAATCAACCTAGAAGTCATTTCAACTGTTTTTACATTATTTCAACTTATTTAAAGTCATAAACTCATGAAAAGTGATGTGTTGAAATGACTAGAAATTAGGTAAAATAAAGTAAAAACAGTGGAAATGACTTGGAAAACTAAGTTGACTGGACTTAAAATTTTAAGGCATTTTAAGGCATTGGAAAGAATTTAAAGAGGATTGGCAAAGAAATTACACACAACGCATGTGCAAAGCTTACCGAGTCAATGCCAGGGAGAATGACTACCTTAAAATATTACTATAAGAGAGAATCAAGCAATATTAATAACAGATAAACTGTAGTCAATGATTTATTTTCCTTTAGCTTTTTGTTTTTCTGTGCATTTTCATAAATTCGAAAAAAAAAAAAAACCATATTCACTGATATGCTCTAGTTTGCCAAATAATTGTGTCCAATAATACCTTGAAAGTTTATTGTTTTGTCCATATTGTAGCATACGCCTCAAATTTTGATGGTTTCATTTAACCTGAGAGTAAATTTAAAGCAAATACTGAACAAATATAGCCCTCCAGACATCACTTTTGGCCACTACTGTAAATTACTAGTACTTTTTGATTGCCTGTTTAGTTAAGTTGTGCAACATTTTTCTTTTCACTGAAGACAATAAAAAAGCACATAAATTTTGGTTCAGGACACCGATAAAATTTCTAAGAGTTTGACTATGACCTGAGGGAAGCCGTTAATGAGAAGTTCTCTGTAAGTAAAACATACACAGCAGAAGTGGCTTACTTACTGTTTAAGGCCTAACACCTGTAGTTTTTTCAGCTCTGCTGTCACTGGACTTATGACTGGCTATGGGTGTACACGATACATCTGTAATTATGCAAATGTCCCAGCAGTCACTTGTCATCCTTCCACAAAATCCTGCCACAGTATATGCCCACAGTGAAGCTGTAAGATCTGATACTGTGTCGCTCGCATTTACAACTCACAGGAAGTCCCATTTGCACAGATAAATAATGTGCTATCGGTTAGGCACACTGAAAACATAAACCCAAGAAAAACACAAACACTGACACGGGAGGTCATGGGGCCTACTGTTATTCTTTAATTATGACCAGAACTCAATAACGATTTTTAATATATTTCCTCTTGTTCATGGTCAGGTCACATTTAGTTCATGGTTTCGATGACAGGGCCTCTCAGTATGAGCGTAACTGTATAACTCGAACCCATGTCAGAGATTACATGCAATAATTAACTAGGGAGGTCGATGTAGCTCAGCCAAAACACAAAGACAAATGACATCTACATATGTTGTTTTGGCATTCATAAAATTAGATTTCAAATGACTAATATCAAACAGGTAATAGCAAGAACTGACAGGCAGATTGCAGATAATGAGTACAGTACATAAAGATATAATATTTTTAGAGCAAAAAAAATCATTGGCATGTGATGCAGTTGTTGAACTGACAGGATCCAATCAGTGTTTGGGAATGTTGTGTAGTTTGTATCACAGCAGGAAAAAGAAAAAGCCAAAAGGTGTTTCTGGGATCCATTACAGATGGGATCGAGAAACACTGGGAAACAGTCCAATCTTGGACAGATATTCCAAATCATGTCGAGGATGAAGCCTGAGTAAACCCACATGGTACTTCTCAACAAATCTCATACTTCTTATTCCCCTCTTTTTCAGTTTTTCAGTCCAGAATGTTTATTTTAACCAAATATGGAATTTTAAATTTTAAAGTTTCTTTTGAAGTACTGTGAGAGCAGGTGGTTATTCATCTGCTGCTTATGTTAATTCACTTGTTTGATTTAGTTAATAATATAATCACATTTTTTGAAGTGGATCAACCAACATGTTCATCTCCATCAATGTATTATTATTATATTTATACTAATTTGCACAATGTGGGCAAACTTGGGTTGTTTCACTATTCACTTTAATATTTAATAGTAATCTAATCATGACAAACTATATACTGATGAAAAGGTTCATAACAATAAACATTAACTAATAAATATATAAATATACAAAATAATAAAAAATGTTAATGTTATTTTTCAAAATATTTTTTTAATTTAAAATTTACAATTTTAAAAATTATACTTTGGAGAGTGTATCTTTAAGTGTATGCTCAATATGTGTAGTGACAGTCATTGGGTTAACTACATACTGGTCATGATTTCTGACTACTAAGAACGTTCATATCCAAAAAAAGAAATATCTGAGATTTCCTAAAATATCCATAGTTTTATTCCCCTTATAAAACAAATCACGCATAATCCCCCCACAAAAAGACACTGGGGTCAAAATCACATGAGTTGAAAAAATAATTAAATAAACATTAGCAAGCACAAGACCGAACACATCTGCATATTTCACAAAAACGGACCCTTTTTGCCAGCACAATGGCCGCATCCATTGCAGAAAGCATGTGATTGAGCTCTGACTATGGCTTTGTTGTCATTCAAGTGGTTCCTCTGTACACATAGAGAACACCCCCACCACCTTTTCCCTCTTTCCCACTCCACTCCAGCCAATATGGGCTCCTAATGTGTGATTGAATTAGCTTTCCTCGCCCAGAAATTGGCTTCTCCTGCGTTTAATAACCAAGGCGACCACTTAAAGGCCTGCACCCATCGATCTCAGGTGTGTTAGGGGTACGGCCAGGGCCTCTAATGAGGACCAAGGACCAATTTCATCCCTCCATGGAGGATTATGAAATGTGAGGTAGCATAAGTGGAAAACACAGGCTGGCAAACAACCTCCGCACCAAAGATCAGGTTAATCTCACCAGGGACACCCTCTCAGACACCATATTTACATCTCTAATCCACTGCCAGTCTTTGAGGGCTGTGCGGTGGAGATTTGTGGATTAGTTTGTAATTAAAGCAGCACATTGACTGGTATCTAAGAATGATCCAATGCAAGGCCAATATTCACAATCGTGACCCTGCTTTTTAATATCTTGAAACGTATGTGAGAGTTTCTGAGAGGAGCTTTAGCTTCAACTTTATCTCTTGTGCTCTTGTGTTAGATGCCCATAATATCATCTTCAACTTAAACTTCTTTCTCTATAAATGTTTTTCTGCAATGCTGAGTTGGCATTAATAACATGTAATTTACTTCTGACTTTTCAGACGCAAGGCTCTCTACTATATTACTTACTTCTTCCAATCATTTAAATTGCCCGTGTGTCCATTTTGTCCTTGCGGGCCTGTTACCTGCCAAAGGAAAGTGTCTCTGACTGGCTGCCAGTAGTGGGTAATGGAGAGGACAAGGAGAGCTGAGGAATACAGATAAGGCACAGGAAGACAAAGAAACGCAGGGAACCGTAATTCCCATTTCTACTTTTTTCTCGCCCTTTCCATATTTCCAAAAGAACGAATGGCTAAATCAGGTATAATTGTATGGATTTCTTCAGATATTATAAACGTGACCTTGGTATCCTGAGTAATATTCTTGGACTGGCCAAACGTTTGAACATTTATACGGCCGAGGAGTCTAATTGAAGAAGCAGAGTTCATAAAATATGAAAAGACGTCATCGGTGGAGCATTCTTTTTTAAAGAGCCGAGTGTCACCAGAGCATCAATATTGATATCTCTGGAGGTTTGCGCAGGAACCTCTTTCAACCATATCTCAACCTACATTTGCATGTGCCACTAGGGTACAAAATTTCTCTTAAAGGAGATAGCTAAACTTTAGAGTTCTGGAAAATAGTCTTTGTATTGCATAGGAGCATTGGGATTCATAAAAGGGCGTTCAAATGAAAGGAATATTTTGGAATTTGCTTAAAGGAGGGAGTGAACTAAGTTGACTAAGTATCCTGTCCAGCTGCAGGATAACTTATAGGGTATTCTCAATTTAGAGGCAATTAATCTTGACTAGATCTGATATATATATTAGGCTGGGTTTGAGTGTTTTGTATACACAGTGGATTTTTCTTTCTCTTGGGAAGTAAGGAGGTGGTCCGTAGTGACATGCTGTGGGGATTTTGAGGCAGAAAGAGCTTCCTGCTTGACTGCCGGAGCATTGTGACTGGACAGCGTCTGATCGGTTTGACATGGTAGTAGGTGAAAGCTTCCAGATAATAGACAGGAGTGAGAGTCGTGATAAGGAATGAAAACTAAAAACTGTCTGACTATGAGGGTTCAAAACATGGGAATTAAAGGACATAAAGGCAAAACAGACAAAGAACGGAGAGAGATAAATCCAACACTCTTAAACAGCTGTACTGTTATAAAACTACTATACAATTTGTATGAACAATTACACAATTGTATTAACAACAATTCAAGTCTCATAATTTTAAGGTTATTAATAATAATTTATGATCAAATAAAAGAATTCGCCAAAATTGTATCCGTATAAGATGAAATAAATTAAGCAAATGTTTACTTAGGTTATTATCAGCCAACTTAAGAAAACAGATGTGTTTTATAAACCTTACTGAGCAAAAGCAAAGCCAGAAATAAATCATCTCTTACTGTAACTACATACTTAGGGAATTCAATATAAGAAACAGCAATGTTTTCTCTGGCTCTCTGACAGGTAACAAAGACACAGTATGCATCAAATGATAAAGTGATGCCATTGTATTGAATCCAACCACCAGAATATTCATAAAATTATTTCTTTTTGTGCTCCTAAAAAGAAAAACAGGTTTGGAACGACATGAGCAAATGATGACAGAATTTAATTATTGGATAAACTCCTTTACGAACTCATAGCAAGCCGAGAGGCTCTGAGGGATGTGGGTTTTCAGGAACAACAAGAAAACTTTTATGGACCTTTACATAAACAAAGATGAAGTGAAAAAGCACAAACGAAACAAAAGTATTCAACAAAAAAAGAACTATTAACTCAAGCCCACATTTCACGAAATGAAACCTGACTCATCTAGGTCGACGTTTCCCTCATGCAGGGGACAGCAATCAGTGTTACACCGGGGAGGGCAATTAACTCAACACCGAGTGGCAACACCCCAGCGTCACCAGTAGACTAGTGGAGTGGAATGAGAGCATAAGTCCCTGGAGGCGACCCAATCAGCTAACCAAACATTTCTGCTGAGCTATAACTAGTCACAGCTCCTCTAATGTAAATACCATGGAGCCATTTTCCCAACAGTATATAGTGAGCCCGTCAGATGAACTGGAAACATGGAAATGTGATACACTTGGTACCAGTGTCAGTCAGAAATGTTAACTATATTTCACAATAGTGGGGATTAATGCAATTTATTGCTGTTGCAAGTGTTTTTTTTACTACCATGAAACATTGTAGGGAACATCCTGAGAAGACTTAGCGATGGGTCTCTGCAAAACCTTAAACAATTTGGAGACTGTGACTATCTGTTTGACAAATACTGGCTCACGGTGTAGTGTTTGGGAAACCTGTCTAAAAAGAAATTTCTATCATTTCTAATTTATATATTTGTGGCACAAGTATTACAGAAATTTGCCACAATAGGTGAAAAATTACAATGGAAGGGGACAGAAGGGATTCCTCGGTCAGACGAGTCCAATGGGATGTAGGTGTTTATATATAAGAATTGACTTGATTCATTAAACATGAACAAAAGACACTCTAAAGTAAAGAATCACTGATGCATGTATGGTCACTAATGCATAACACGATCACACAATGATGTTTTTGTTAAAACATATTGAACCTCGAGAACGTTTAGCCCACTCACAACTTTCCCATCGTTTAGTTTCCTATTGTACTCAACATGGGTCAGAAACTCTGTACAGAAATGGCCATGGGGTCTTACTGTTGATTGTTTATTGAACTGTCGGTTGCATACCCAATTAAAATCATCTCTACCATTCTGTGTAAGTCAAAACCACATGTTTGGATGCAAGAAATGAAACAGTGAAACAATGAAAGAAGAAAAGGTGGAAAATTTAAACAGGACCGTTGGCAAAAAAAGAAATCCGCAGAGGAAAAGTATGAATACAAATACAAATGTTTAGTTCAGACACACAGACGTTAGTTTAATGAGCAGATGTTGTAATTTGGATAATGTTTCAATCTGTTTTGAGATTTCACCCTTGAAGTTTCTATTACAAATGGTATCGTAGCCAATACACTGAATGTGAAGGAACGCTCACAGAGAAATAGGAATTATAGCTAATCTGACTTTGATGTCGCTTTGATGCCAAGTTAAAAAATATCACATAAAGAGTTTGGCAGGATAAAGTAGTTTTCATACTCCATGTTTGTTAAATGAATGTTCTACTGCGTTTTCTGCTATTTATCAAGGCATGACATGGATGTAATGCTGTTGATTACCAAAGACAATCATTTTGACAGAAAGAAAACATTCATACAGTAATGTACAGTACTCGCATGCAAGCAGGCTGAAAGATTTAACAGCAGAAACGTTTATTCTTGCAAGAAGCATTTTTGGCTACGAGTGAGTTTCACTATTCCTGATTCAAATATTGACACCACATACTCCATTTTATGAGGTTAAACGTTTAAAAAAAATTGTTTTAAAAACAACAAAAACAAGAAGTGAAACAATGGAAAACAGTTTTGAAGCATTTCTCAATAAGTAAATGTTGCTTTCAAGTCTGGTTCAAGTTATTACATTTTTCAAGTTTCTTAAATTTGAAAAACATCATTACGCCACAAATGTGGTCCAGGTTTGAGGTATATAGGTACAAACAGCCCTAAAGTCTCTTTGTCATGTGTCATGTTGTTAGCAATCAAATGGATATGTGCTGTTGCTGTCAAAAAACAACATATTCCAAATATTTTAGGTCTAACGATGATGTCATCTGTGTCCAGGCAGTTCTTCCCAACTCACTAAAATAGAGACTTACTTAAATATCAACTACACATTTCATGTGGTAAAGGAAGATAATTGCAAAAAGAAGTTACTATCAACTTCAACTTCCTTTATTCTATTCCTCTAAAATTCCTATAATTCTCATAATTCAAAAGTCTTAAATCAACTTGAAGTTAAAATCATTGTATTTGTGGAAGAGGTAATTTTCACATCATTTCAACTGACAGATCCAAATTTTTGCCAGATTGCAATATTACGCTCTCCTGGTTTTAAAGAAGGAACTAAAGCAAAATCTCACTAAACATCTGACGACTGTATCTTTCTCAGCTTAGAATCTCATGTAAGGTTACTTAAGTTAAATGTCAAAAATAATAACCACAAAATGGTCAAGGAAAACCAACATCAAAGCAATGATTCATGAGCCAAAACAAGCACTCGCATTAATGACCCGTTCGCCCCATTATTTTTTCTTAAACATATCAGTAAGGATCTGGCCGTAGGGTGAGTCCACCTATGATAAAGTGCTATAATAAAACGGGAGGGTTAGCACAGAGCTAAAACAAACAACACTTAAGAGTTTCTCAGGCGAGACATCTACTCCCAGGAAATTCCAGCGGTGTCCGTATGGACTTTCTCATGTGAAGCGGGTGCTTCATCTTATGAGCTTGACATTGTGTGGGTGGAGTCATCTACTCTCTCTATTTCTCTCTGTAAGTGATAGAACATTCCAATTATTAAGACGGATTTCAAACACAAGGTCGATTATCTCTAGAGTGCACTACTTCTGTTGAGCGTGAATACTAGTGCCTTCATTCAACATAACTTCCCTAAAGCACTTTTGGTCAAATCATGCGTTTAACACGTAATGTTCCCTTGGCCCTCGTTGTTGAATGACTCGGTGTAGGAGGCGTGTGGTTAGTGAAGGAAACGCTGCCTCCAGACACGAGTTCCTAAAACACCATTTTGGAGACTCAACTCATTGATGCCAGAATGAGCCGGAGGCTACAGCCGCCCAGACTCGACCACACATGCAAATCAGCTTGCCAATTTATCAACACTTGAAAAGACGAGTCATGGTTTGGGATTGTTAGCCCACGCTAAAGGCTCTTACACACAATGGGAAGCTCGGAAGGAGAGTATGATGGATAGAGATGTGTGAGAAACTTTTAGCCACAATTTTTCCACCAGGTTTTTTTGTGAAAGGCATTTAGACCCCACTGCTGTCCTGTAATCATCAGATTAAAAAGCATTGACAACTATTTAATAAGTCCCATATTCTGCAGAAATAAATTTGAAATGACTAAATGAAATCCCTATTTCTATATAATTTTGCTTCTCTGCTGCCTTTGATTTCAATGCTCATCTTAGTCTTTATTAAAAGGCCTTAGGTTGCTTTCTTCTGATGCCGTCGGCCAATCAGAGCAGTCATGACATCATTTTCTTGCAGCTCCTGAGTAATCATCTAAGCAAAATTGGCATATTTCACATACAGGTCTTGCGCCAGCCAAGCAACTGTCAGTGAGCTATCTCCTGTTATTATAGACTTCCTGATAGGTAAGTCACCTTGTGTTGTTTGGTTCGATAGAAAATCAGGACACTTGCCTATCTCAGCAAAATCACAAAATACGTTAGATGATGAGGCTGCCGGAATTCAGACTTGGACACGGACCATTTCCAATTTAATCTGAGTGTGTTAAAAGGCTAATATGTCATTTTAATGGCAGGACTTTCGTTCAAAGCACAGCAAGACAGAAACAAAGTTTGGGAGTCAGCGGAGCCAATTTCCTGTGATGCACAGCAGAGCAAGAGTGAATAGGAAATGGAGTGTACCACAATCTAATCACAGATCATTAGCAGATTAATGAGAGGTCTGATTAGGCTGATCCCCAGTTCTGACCCTCGTATGACAAAAAAAGACAAAAATCACAGGGAACTTTCAATGAGCGGAGGAGATAAATTCACTATAAACTCTAATGAACTCCAGAGTTTTGACATCCGATGTCTACGCGTGTTTTTTTCAAACGTGCAAGCACAAATTATGTGGGTGTTTCGTTCTGACAGCACCGAAGGGATTGAGAGAAGAGAAAGTGATCCCGCCTTAGTTTGTATTCACGAAGTTGATCTCACTGATGTGAACTTGGCTTTATAGTCATCCTTTGAATTAAAGGCTTGAAATGCAACGTTCCCTGTGAATGCAGATGACTGGGTGACATTGCTAATGATTTACCACGTGTGTCAGACGAAAAGATGAGCTGGGTGGTTAACAGAGTACTGCGCAGAGAGAGAGAGAGAGAGAGAGAGAGAGAGAGAGAGAGAGAGAGAGAGAGAGAGAGAGAGAGAGAGAGAGAGAGAGAGAGAGAGAGAGAGAGAGAGAGAGAGAGAGAGAGAGAGAGAGAGAGAGAGAGAGAGAGAGAGAGAGAGAGAGAGAGAGAGAGAGAGAGAGAGAGAGAGAGAGAGAGAGAGAGAGAGAGAGAGAGAGAGAGAGAGAGAGAGAGAGAGAGAGAGAGAGAGAGAGAGACAGAGAGAGAGACTTTAGTTTTGTGGGTGACCATTCTTTGATTAAAAAAACGACATTTTCAGTTGTCTAAAAAAAGTTGTCTTTTTTCCTTCTAAATCCCAATTAAAAACCAGAATCAAAGAACTAAAAAGCTGTAACATATACCAGCAAAAAAGTATTACATATTATCATGTTTTGTTTTACAACTGTTATGTCTATGAACCTACATTTATAAACCACACTATTATCATGTGGAACCATCATGGTACTACGGAGTCTCAAGGCATTTACCAAAACTGTCTGAAAAACACACTCATCAACAAGCATTTTTTTAGACCTACTATCAGCAACAAACTTGTCTCGTCCCTGAAGGAAATGTCTTTGTCTCTCTGCACTCGTCACACCTCATTAAACCTTTGTTTTTCCCTGTTATATACTTTAAATGGCTACAATTATCGGCTATAATAAGATTTAGATTAAACTGCAACACTTTTACAGTCCTATGACTAATAGTCTGAATTAGACAAGCCTGACGCCCACTTCAGTGTCAAAGCTACATTTGGGGTCTCTGCTCCTCCCTTTTGCTACGCTTGCTAATGGAACAGGGAGGCGTGATGACATAACTAATAAACCACGGCTCCTACACATACCCAAAAAGACGGTTCAATGGCATACTGCATAAAGTCTATCTATCCCCTGTAATAATTATTATGTTTTAAGGACATCGGAAAGCAGTGAACTTGGATAATCCGGGCCATTTTGTAAATAAACGTTCCCACTCAACCTTCATTAAATGTGATATGCCGCGAGATTTCTCTTATATTACTGCCATTGTGTCGACTTGTCGTGTCCCACCATGTCTCCCTAATGACGTCTACTAGACCGCAGTTCAAGAATGAGGCCGGGCGAGAGGTGTCCCAGCGGCCAGCCACAAAACAAATTGATTATATAAATGCTGGCCTGCCCGCAGGTGTCTGCACTTTTCCCTGCAGGCAATCTCCTAATGGCTGAAGATCTGGTGTGTCATCGGCGCACAGGCAGGGAAGCCCCTGTTAACTGTCACTGCATTTATATCCCCTGCCCATCACTGAGATTGCAGCCAACCATCGGCCTGGAACCGGCCCCCTGCTGTCTCTTTGGGGGGCTTTAACGCTGGACAAACATCACGATACAGAAGCAACAGAGGTGATGTAGACAAGATGCATCATTTCTGGTCTTTTTCTTTGGAACAGCTGCATTTTTACCTGGGTTGTTTATATTGGAGGAGGGAAGAGACAGGTGTGCTTTTAAAGCTCACCTACAAAATGAACATTCTGTCACGGTTTATTCCTGTCAATGTGAACACCCGTACGGCTTTCTTTCTTCTGTCGAACAAAAAAAAGAAGCTGCTCTTTTCTACACAATGAAAGAAAATAAGAACAGGTGTCAAGCTTCAAAATGACAAAAAAGCTAAATTATTTATTTTGCAATGTCATATGCCAAATCTTTTGAAGACATACAGTAACTTAGTGCGAGGAATTGATGAAAAAACTGCACCATACACTTCAAATCTCATTCATACCTTTGCATGTTACAAGTTTTTAAACACTGCAATTTAAAATGGCACAAAAACTGGCTGATAAATGAAGACAAATTAGCAATGCATGCAAATGTGCGTGATATTTGAAAACTGATTTAATGGGATTTAACATTTTTAATGTTTACTAAAATTAAAAATACATTTATATTCATTCAGGACAAACATGTTTTTATCAAGTCGTATGTGACTTGAAAAAAAAATGAAAAGACATTTAACTTTCAAGAAACTTTCACTTGCATGAGAAAATTACACTAGCACATGAGAAACTGTTGCGTGCGTATGCAAAGCATTTCACATCTGCACAAGCAATTTTTATGACGTTTTGATTTAGTAATTTTGCACATATCACCTGTATGGCTTTGCAGTTTTCAACCCATATCATACAGATTTTTCTTTTTGAGAATATTATATCAACAAAAACGGCACCTTTTTTCATAAATGTGGATGTAGGTAAATTGCAAATATTATCATGTATGCTGTCTATGTTGCTTGTAATTGGGATAAAGTAAGCATGTTTTTGTATTGGCTGTATTGATTTAAAACCTGAACAATGCTGTTGGTTCACAAATAGTAAAATATCAAAATGTAAAAAAATTTACATGAGCCATTTCCTCACAGAAAGCTATTGTGTGTCTTTCTGCCATATGGATTCCTTGAATGGTACTTTGTCATGTTTTGCATGGAAAAAATATGAATGCATGGAAAAGCATCGAAAAGTATGGAAACATTCTGGCTAATGCTTTTTCTTTTGTGTTCCTCAGAAGCCTGAACATCAAACATGTTCAGAACAATATAGGAGTCAGTAAATGGCATTTACATTTTTAAATATTTGACTGTTTCATCACAGATCCACAACCTGTGATGAAACCAACAGATAAGCAGCTTAAAGGTGGTCCATCCAGGTGCATGATGGAATATCATGTTATGCAGTGTAAAAACATGGAAGGATGCCTGGTAATGAGGGAGCGTGAAGGAGGCAGACACGCTGCAGCGAGTTACTGAAGCTAAGCTAAAGAGATCCAGGAAGTGTGCTGGAGAGAGGCGGCATGTCAGCAAGCGTGCCCCAGGGTAGAGCACCTGAACGCAGCACACACCCGTGCTAATGATTGCCTGCCTCTCTGAGCCCACCAGGGACCTCCACTGCTCAGCACACGCTCCACATCTCCCCCTACACACTACAAACACTTTATGAATACCAGCCAGCACGTTACACCAAAAATAAATCAGACGGTCCAAAGCGAGCACACCTTCATTAAGATTCAACACCAGCCGGATGTGTCATAAAGCTTTAAAGTTTTCTTTCTTTCCCTCGACTTTTTCGCGATATTACGCCGTCGTGTCAGACAAGTCAGACGAACGCACGGTTCTGTATAATTACAAGCAAATTACATTCATTACCATAATTTACATCTCATCACCAATCCAATTATTAGTTGCCCTGACCTCCGTTGAATGTTTTTTTTTAATAATCAAACGTAAAATGGGGGTCTCATTTCCCCTTTCCTACTTTGAAGAACAATCAATGCAAATTCCGCAGACGAAAACTCTCTGAATATCCCTGATTATACGCTTCGTCAGTCGGGCTCAAGGGCCATCGCAACACAACTGCAGCTGTGATTTTTTTTCCTCATTGCTGTGAATAATGCGCTCATCTCCGTTCTCCCAGGGTCCCGGCTGGGTTTTTAGTCTGTTTTTGTTGGAAGTTGTCACGAAACAGGCTTTACTATTTATCTATCATCAATATAAGACAGCGAGAAAAACTGATGAGGAGAGCTAGTTATGTAATCAAGCTGGTCATCGAGGGCAAACTTTGTGATTCAGAGTCTTGTTAATGATTGGAAAAAGAGTACTGTCAGTAGGCTAGGCTTGGAAAATAAAACATGAAGTGAAAATATAAGACATGAAATACTTTTTAGAAAGATTCATTCTAAAAAAAAAAGAATCGAATTTGATCAAATTTATGCATTTTTTTTCTCTAAAAAGTTAAAAATCTTTAAAAAAATATGATATAAACAGAATTCACTGACATGTTTTGTGTAAACTTATAAATTTATATAGAAATAGAAAGAAAAACTATTCAAACTCCAATACCATTTGATGACTATTACATCAATGTAAATAACTGATACACTAGACTGTGCATTATAAAGATTCATAGAATATAAAAGTATAAATAAACTAAGCTGTAAACAGTACAGTATATACAGTACGTTAATATGCAGTTAAACAGATTTGAATATGGCTCATCCAATCACAATCAGGCTAAGAAGTAGCTGTTTACAAAGTGGTTTTAGTGTAAATCCACAATCTGTTCTCATGTACGATATACTGAGATCACAACAGAAACATGATGAGAACTGTGTATTTGGGGTAAGTGGTACACAAACCCAAACGTGCACACACGCGCACACATATTTTGAGAAGAATAGATCTCATGCTGGCAGCATTCGCATGGAAGAGGGAATTCACACATTGGGTGTGCTCGACTCCAGATCTCCCTCCGTGCCACCTTTCAGCCTCCGACAATAAATAAAAGCTACAGTTCAGAAGCTACAGAAAAGCCTGCTAACATGGGAACACATTCACCTCCATTACTTTCACTGTGTGCACGTATGTATTCTTCAAAGAAACAGAAAGAGAAAACACATTGGGTTGGTTTTCACAATTGCTTCTCTTTCCTTCTAACACCCACATGTTTCTACACACAGTATTATAAAATTAAATCAGGACTAACTCTATTATAATATTCAACTGAGGTTTTGTGTGTGGAGCGTAGACCGATCTGAACTGTCACTGTTAATCACAGCTGTAGACTTTCTTCTCTCCACACCTGAACGAGTATGTCTTGCTGGTCTCCAGCAGGAGTTCCCCTGACACTTTCACCTGCCCACTCAACCCCACCCTCCTGTCAGGGTCAGTCCCCATACGTCCAGTGTCAAACACAACCTAACAGAGCATGTGTTCTCACAGCTGACAACTTCAGTGTAACTGATCTTTCTCTCATCTCCTTCCTCACATATCTGATCTATGAATAAACAACACATTTCCAAAAGACCTCCAAAAATAGATTTAAAACAAGGCAAAGATTCAAGACAGCATTTTTGACATGTTTTCACCCCTTTAGTTTTCGGGATGCATCCAAAATCATCTACTTCTAAAACATATAGTACGCAAAATGCGTAGTACGTCTGAAACCAAAATATGCAAAAAACAGAAATTACTGGATGACCGACTGCTTTTGCCAAAGTTTTCAGTCTGCATCGAATGGACACTTTTCTATCCCATGAGGCCTCAGCAGAGGAACAGTTACATTTAAAGAGTTACTTAACTAAACTAAAAATAACAGACATCTCAAGTGTAAGTGACAGGTACCAAGAAATGTATTCCTTGTGGTTAAATTGTTCAGATGTTGTTGACTTATTTAACAACACCTGAGTGCATTATTTTCATGGTTGCTATTAGTACATCATAGGCTCATTAGCATACGAGTCACATGACAATGAAACATGGATGTAAGGTGTCGAGAATGTATTCATACGGCACCCATAGGTGCTTATAAAACATACTAATCTCTTAACAAACTCTTAAACTCTTAGTAAACTCTTAAAATTACGTACCAGTTTGCTTGTAATACCGTTATGCTATATCTTTATGTTGACTCAACAGAAACTGTCTATCACCTTGCCATCTTCTGACCTCCGGCAATACAGAGAGGCAGATCTGGACATTTTCTCATTGGCAGTCAAACAAAACATGAAATAAACAGGAGATCTACTGCATCCGCATCTTGAGTCATTACTCCTAAATTGATAATTACAATTAAAAACAAAGTATTAAAAAAGTATTATTTGATTTGTAACTCACTGGTCCTGAGGGCAGATGGTGTAACCTCGATCTCACTGGAGTTGAGTTCGCCGGCGCTGAAGAGCTCTGGACTCTGTGTTCCTGTGGAACTGGCGCTGGTGCCGTCACCTCCATGATGAGGGTCCTGCTCCTCATAGACCGCCACCAGCTGAAAACAGAGCAGGACAGTTAGCTTAGTATGCTTTTCATGTTATATTTAGCACATGCTGAATTAATTTATTTACATGTATTTATTTTATTTTATTTATTTACATTTATTGAACAGGCAATTGCAGACACAATCAATGTCATACAACTGTTGCTTTATCAATATATTGACAGTACATATTAAAAAGTGAATAAAAACAGTAAGTTATTAAATAAATGGGGAGAATAAATGATGACTGGCACATCTGAATAGAGAGTCTGAATTAAAAGGTGAACGCAGGCTTTGCAGAAAATTGCTCATTGCCACAAACTCGTGCACCATGTAATGCTGCCACGTTCTGAACAAAACGATTGCACAGGCTTTCATTAGCTTTTGTCCTGATTTCTGCTGAAATGAACTGGGATCATACATGCAAGAAAACCAATGCAACCAGTTAGTCACACGCCGCCTGTCAGATCCCGGCAAACGCAGAGACGCTATTGTGGAAAGCAGCGAATCACAGTCTCGCTGGCTTGCTTTTGGATATTTGTCCTCAAAAGACCAGAGACCCTTAAGATTACATTTTTTTTCTTTGTTTCATTTGAATATTGTTTATAATAAATTACATTTAAAGTGACTTCACATAAAAATGATTCACCTCACCCCAGCTTTGATATGTTACTTTGATATGAGGATAATTAATTAAATTATACACTTGAAAGGTAGGCATCAGCGCAAATGTTTATATTGATTTTTAACATGAAATGTCATCTTTAAACTGCAACATTTACAGTGGGATGTTCAAGAAAGCCACAACACTTGATACTGCAGCTAAAGAAAGTAAAGCTTTTAAAACGATGGGAATAATCAGGTGTCTACCAGTATAATTACTGGTCTTTGTGATTAGATCCATGGCTGTATGGTAATGGTACGGCTCAGTGGTATTTCACACACACTCTTCAGCGTTGGAGAACCGCCACACAAACATGCTCAGGCTCACTTGAGTCTGCACTTGTAATCAAACAGGGTATTTGTTTATAAATCACACAGTATTTACAGGGTCTTAAGAGGCTCATTTTTTGCCCTAAATGAACTGAAGCTTCATGAATAGCCTGTAAACTGCAGTTTTAGCGAGTAACTATAAGTGTCTGCTCTTTCAAGAATCCTCACAGGTCAAATCTCCTCTCACTGGAGAGAAAAACAATGACAAAAACATGCTTTATGACGGGAGGAAATCACCACCAATGCTATTTCTGAACCGTGGCTATGGGTTAACACTGGAAAATGTGGAAACCATTTGGCAAAAGGGCAGAATGAGCAGAATATGAATAAGAATAAGTGGGTTTACACAGGATTTAAAAAAAATGTATTAAAAGATGTAGAATAAAATTATTATTTTAAGTCCAAATCAGTAGTGTAAAAGATGAATCAGTAAAATTAAAAACATGCACGTTTTAATCATTAATTACTCATTTTGCAAAAGTTTTACACTTCTCAGAACTGTCTTTAAAGAGAATAAAGCAGCATTTCTTTTTATTCTTTGCCAGTTTTCTTTGTCCTTTAACAGAAAAGCATAAACAACAAATAAATAAAGACTGAACTGAGACAGAATTAAAAAGTGTGGAGTAACCTTCACAAGAAAAACTGTTTGAGACAGGAGAAAAGAAATGATGTTTTTAGAAGCATCCCAAAGCCTGTTATCTGAAGTGTGCAAATTATTCAAGAACTGTTTTTATGCTATAAGCCCATTCCAGTTTCACAAATTTGCAATATAATACTATTTTCTTGTATTTTTCATTCTTAGTTTTTGTCTCTGTTGTGGGCATTGAAAGATAAGAACGTCCTGCCAGAAACTGTTCATCTGCTCAGAAATGCTAATGATGGTTGCATATAAACCAGTGACAAATATTTCAACAGTCGCATGGCTAATTACAAAGTAGGATGATGGATGAGTTTCGTCTTTTCACGAGAACAGTCTAAGAGGACTTGAGAGGTCACTGAGTAGTTGTACACATGCACAGCTGACAGACAAATGAAAGTGAGTTTCCTGCTAAATTTAACTTTAAAATGAACTTTTGCAGAACTTAGAAGATACATGGGGATTTTGCTCCTCATATATTAGTTTTAGTAGCTTAATGCAAGTAAATATCCACATGTGTACCGTTACATGGAGATGTTGGGAAAAAAACGTAGTGGTATAATTTCCACTGTGGTAAAAGTTATACCAGGACACGCTTTTTTGTTAGTAGATGGTTTAATTTGTAATCACTCAACCTACTTACACCAAGGCAATGGCCAGAACATCATTTTTACAATATGATTTCAATCATCTATTGATTCCTAATAACGTTACCACACATTGAAAAGTTTAGGGGCATTCACACCACAGACTATAACAATATCAACAACAACATAAACGTTTATTGTTATTGTTATCATTATTGTCCATAGTGTGAATATGTCTTTTCTCCCCAGAGGATTGCATTTCTCAGTTTTTAGTTGTTTGACTTAAGTAACAACTTTGTTTTAAATGTTTCTCTTTGCAAACTACTTGGGAAAAACAATTTAGACAAATGACACAATTTTTAACATACAGTAGTAGCAAAGAGTTATAAAATTATGTGCACAGCACAGCGCAGATAATTTGGTTTGGAAAGAATTTAATGAGAAATGTTTGGGTTCACATTGAAATGTATTTCAATTAGATTGATTTTGGGTGTGATCACATGTGATCCAGATCTTTTTCTCAAGAGACACATCTCTAAGACACACCAGACTTCAGCAAATCTATTCCCATTTAATCTTATTGGCCAAAGGCATGTTTCCTTGTGGTGTTGACTGCACCCAGACCGTGGTGGTCCACCCCAAGACCTCTTGGTTACACCAACACTTCCTTCTACACACCGCAGGGTCAATTACTCATTATCAGAGCGAACAAGAAAAGGAAAACCGAAGGAGACTGGATCTTCCTGATGTCTTTCATGTCTTATTTCTTTGATCTTGGCACTTCAGCACAGGAGGAGAAGTGCCGGGTGATTACAGCAAGACCCTGACATGCGGATCTGTTCCATTAACCGTGACGACCGAGATACCTTGTGATCTTCCCAGGCATTGTGATCGGCAACTATAGGACGTCCAGACGTCCAGAGACATCACAGACTCGCATGACAGAGACAACACTAGCCATTAACATAAGCAGAACCCCGCCATGTGATTCAAAAGACCTGTAGAGCATGAGGAGCACCGTTCAACAGCTATCAAACAAGTCATTTCAACTTTAATGGTTACGACAGCGAACAAGATAAAACCGGAGGGGAGCGAGACATTCCCGCAGCCATGCCCACAATAGCGGCACAGGCCTTGAAACAATTTGCCTGGCGGGTCAATTTTCTCAGAGCAGACCTGCTGAGGATTAATAAACTTTTATTCCTCATCAAATTCTCACCTCCAAACTACATTTCAATGGGAGCATGGCAAACACTTTATGACTCAACCGTGAATACAGACCGGCCAGCCCCGCCGGGAAGCGCTAACACAAAAAAGCTGAAAGTAACTCACCTCAACTCGATTAGCTACCGCGCCTCAATATTCTGGCTCATGGCGAAACGTCCAATTGGCCGGATAAACGAGCGGTCAGTGTTTTAACACGTCGTCAGGGTTTTTTTAGCTTTGTAAGTGAATCTGCAGGGAGCTCAAGGCAAAGGGATTAATGAAAGTGAATCATTTGGTTGAACCTCTACTAAAGTCCTTTGGGCTACAAGAAAAGTGCAAACAACTCTGTGAACTCATCACCAACTACAGAAAACAGCAGCAGAGAATGCTACGGAGCAGAAAAATCCACACCAAGCAGATAAAGTAAACAAACAACAAACACTGCCGAAAAGAAGCACCACATCAAACAGCTGTAACACAAGCTTACAGCCTCCAGCAACTCAATTAAAATGACTCAATATTTGACTAGAAGTGTATGGATGATCTAAGCACTGCTGTAAAAATGTATATATAAAATTTGGTTCCCAGGATGGTGGATTTTAATATGAAAGTTTCCGTAGTTTTTAGAAAGTAAATAATTAGGTTATGGCCAAGCAGTACGAGCTGGAAGCTTGCAACCTCCTTACTTCCAACAGACATAATTACAATTATATTTTCATTCATTTGGCAGATTGCATTTTGAACAGTTTATGAATCAAATCCATGACATTGGTGTTGCTAACACTATGCCCTAACAGTCTTATCCCTCTGAGACAAGAATTTCAGAATGAACAATTCATATTCCTCATAAACAAGGTTATCATTATCATTATATCAGATTCCTCATATGAAAATAAAATAACTATTTTACGTTTTCTCCATTATCTTCTCCATTTGTTGGGTATTATTGCTTCTGATTTGTGCATTTTAATTCAAAGTAATCCTAAAAAGTATGTTGCCTCTCAAAAACTTTTTGTCACAGATAACTTGTGCATAGATTCAATTTTATGTCTGATGTTTGAACTCTATCCACAGGGCTTTAGTAAAATGATAATTCAATATATTGGTAATAAATGCATTCTGTGAGAATTTATATTTCAAGTTCCAATTCCATAATGTTGGAATGATTGCTCACATCCAATCTGAACCTTTCATGCCTTTTGAATATGCATTCAAAACCCCAAAAATAACCCAAAACATTACATTACTAAAAAAAGGCCAACTCATATACAGCATTTATTCACAACAGAACACATCTGCTTGCAGAACAATCGTCCACATCACATATTCATTCATGCCAACTTTCTAAACTCAATGGTACGGCAACATCGCCAAATGCTTTAGAAATGCCAGAATTTTAAGGGTGGTTAATTTGATGGGCTTCTAATCAACAACGGTCCACAGGAACTGCAGTTCAGTCCTAATGAAGGGTCATCAAAGAGCATATGGTGTTCACCGTTCAGCCAAGAGAATCAGGTTAGTTGTTCACAGCTAACTGCTACAGGTTTGCAAAAGACTCTAAAATTATTTTTATTTGAATTCTTTCTCTTTGTTCTTATTCCTTCTCCCTCTGTCTACTATCACAGATGCCGACCATTTTTCATCATTTTCTTGCAAGGACATCCATAAAGAACTGCCTTTTTGTTCTAAAGAAAGGTTACATTCCAATTCTGCACACTTTCTATTCATTTTACGAAAAACAAACTTCTATCTCTCTATCTCCTTCATCTCTCCTTCCATCAAACATCCATCAAACCTTAAACAATCTGTCAGTGACACCCAAAACATAAGAAAAGACAAGAATAAGGATCCCCATCTCTTTTCTTTCTGAAATAAATTCTGCCGTTATGTAACACACTTAAGCTACAGAAAAGTAGAAACTTTAAAGTCACACAAAAGTCTTCTCGGTTGAAGGTCCTCGATGCGAGACTGGGCATGGCTCTGTCACGCTTTACTGAACATTCCTCATCACGCTTCAGCCTTTGAATATTTCAGAGTTTTATCTAGCCATTTTTTTTCCGTCGCCCAGGCCTTCCTCGTGCGCGTCCATTGAGTGCTTAGGCCTGTTCTGATTCTCATTAACATCATCAAATATTCAGACAATAGGTCCAACCCTCTCGCTCCAAATCCCTCTGGTGTCTCACCTTAATACATATTTCACAAGTGCTGCCACAAGAGGAACATTCGTGCGATGGTTGTGTCCTGTTAAGATAAGTCCTAGCTCCAGATAAGCACGGAAAGAAGTTTGAAATGGTGCGAAATGACACTTCATGCTAACTTTAGGCTATTTTCAGTAGCAAAAGTGCCAGTTTGACAAGACTTATATACAAGACTTATATTTTAAACTTTGCAACTAAACCATATCAATATCTTAAAAATATTATGCACTGATATCATGCTTTAAAACGCAAAGAAAAATTCTGTTATCATGTACAAATTTTCGTGTCACTGTAAGCCTGTAAAATAAATTAATGACAAAACATTCATTTCTGCAATTGCACAAATAAAAACAGTATAGCCAGAGTATAATGATACACCTTAATTCGCTGTAAGTCACTTAATAAATAAAGGCGGCCAAATGTGTGAATTACAATGAATTAAAATATTATGGTATCATGACCCAGATATCAATATAAAATTGTATCATCAGTTGCTGATTTCCACTTCTAATAGATATGGTGAAACAGATACTATTTGCACCTGAAAGTGATGATGAAAAGAAAAATAAGAGGTAAGCTGTGGAGGTGGGTAAGGCAGTGTGAAAATAGTCGCAAAGAGTTGAAACAGATTAGAGACTCATCCTTTCAAATCCATTTGGCCGAGATTTTTAGCGCTGGTCTTTGAAGTTTCTCTCGAGCTGCGAGAGTCAGGGGAAATGAATTCATTCACTTTTCTGCGCCCGTGTATCGCAGCTACCTACACAGTGCTGACAGAATGTAAAAATTCCAATAAGCTTTCCTCCTCTTCGCTACATTAATGAAATAAACCCTTGGCCATCCGTATTGCTCTTTATTTGGGCCAAAGGGAAAGTACAGAGCGGTTGCAGACTTGTTAGAGCTTTTGCAATGAAGTGAGGAGTCGTGAAAGTCAGGTCGACAAAAAGGAGAAGTCATAACAATTACAGAAGTTTGGAAAAAAGTAGAGCCCGAATGTGATATGGATCGAGCTGAGGGTGCTAACCGCAATCCTGCGTCTTTCAAACAAGATCTGAAGGAAAAAGAGCTGGTGCCTATATTGTCGAGGGTGAATTCATCTTCTGTAAGATTTCACGTGTGTTCATTTAAAAAGAGGAGAAACGCTTGATTTATCAATAAAAAGAAGTAATTTATTAGTCAGTAATTAGTAGGGGTGGGAGAAAAAATCGATGCATCGATGCATCGGGATTCTTTCTCTAGCAATTCTGAATCGATTCTCAAAGATTACGAATCGATTCTATGTCAGAACTTGTTCATTCTGAATATAACTTTGTTAAAATAAAAGCAATAAAATTAAACTTCAAGATGGGAATACTGTCAAAGAGATTCTAACTATAAACAAAAAGCATAAAAACTCTTTATTTATTTAAAATGCAAATTTATCATATTTGCAAAAATTATATGAAGAATCGTTTTGGAATCGGATCGTGAGTCCCGGAATCGGATCGGATCGCGTAGTACCGAAAGATTCCCACCCCTAGTAATCAGGGTTGCTTTATGTCTTGTCTTTACATTTACATTTGCTGCTAAACCCAACCCGACAGCAAAAATTATAAATCATTATTATAAGCTTGATGTTGCAAATCAGGGTAAAAAACTGACTGATTTGATTGCTAACTAACAGATTTTTCTTTATTTTTCTGCCAAAGTTTTTAAAGGCCTACTTGGACCACTAAAAACCACATAAAAACCAGTTACCAGGCAAAGCTGGCTTCAGCTGGATTTTCCACCAGGGTAAAAAAAAACTTGATTTAATTCCCTATCCAGACCCAGTGGATCAATGCAATGAATGTTACGTCTGAGCGAAAGTTTTTAATAACGCGATACTCTTGTTTACATGAAATGAATTAGCCCAAGTGCCAACAGATTCTCTGTTAGGTAACCCAACTGTTGTTTATGATACCCTCTATTGATTCTCCCAGTGTTGTGATTCATCTTGCTGTCTAAATATAGTTTCCAAAAGCACTTCCAGGTGTCGTCTGTGCCAAGCGCTTTTATGAAATGAAATAAATCAAATGAGTTCGCCTACAGTAGGCTCCTCTGCATCCAGTCATTTCTGTTCTCTCCTTTATTCACATTCAAACAGCGGCGTCCACGTCTGCCTTTCAGACGCACGCCCCTTTCATTGTCTGCATCAGTTCAAACACAGCCATTATAAGAACTAATATAAAAAAGTGCTTGTCGGAGGATGTGCCCTTCAATCCTTCATTGGTTATGCACAAAACCAGAAAGGAAAGTAATTAAATCACCATCCAGGGACGAAGGAGCTGCTGAGGGAGAAGAAAAAGAGGAATTAGGCAAAAAAGAGGGCGAAAAGAACTTCAAACGGTTCAGGCCCCCGAGTCACAACGCTATTGCTCGTCTACATGTGGACTGAGTTTCAAACGGTCTGTCCTTGACACATAAGCGTGGATCACTTGGCCTCGTACCGAAGGCCGACAGACTCTCGGTTGGGCAAACGGCTCGGATGTTAAGTGGACTTGACCGCCAATGACAGTTTGACACATGGGGTCCGGAAAAAGTGCTGTGTGTGAATGTTTTATATTTTCTTAAGAAAAAAAATATGTGAAAGTCACTCACAATGCTTGGGTGTTGCTATCTGGTTCAATCACTACAGAAAAATGAAATATTACAGATTTTTCAGGTGTCCCCTACATCTGTAGCACAAACGGTCCAGGGCGAGTTACAGTACATGCCAAGTTACATGTGATTTTAATTTCAGTCATATTCACCTTACTTCAGGGTCTCAAATGACCTGAGGCCAACTAGCAATGTGGTGTTCCCCATCAGGTTTTAATTACAGTATATGTTGTTGTTATCACTTACTGTATGCTGCATAGTCTATATTCATGTTTTTGGACTGCAATAACCCATGTGGAAAATTACATTAAATTACTGTATAATAATACTACTGTGTGGAATAACATTAAAGAAATCTCCCTACATAAAACAAATCAACCTACAGAAAATGAAAATTGATTTGCAGGTTAGATGTAATGAAAACACTTAATGAAAACAGTTTTGGCAAATCTCTTGAAATATTGTAAAGCTAAGGCCACTCGTTTTTTGTGATTTATTGTTTTCATAAAATCCTCCTACATAATGTAAAGACAATTCTGTGAACATAACCTTAATATCTTTAATACTGTCTTAGTAAAGGCATGCCGAAGGTTGAAATCAATGCAAACTTTGATGCTCCTAATCTCAAAATTTGATTTTTAGACTTTAACCCGGATTTTATAGACAGGATCACATATGGTCTTGCAAGTAGTCAGTAGTATTATTAAAAAAACGTTTGGTAATATAATAAAACAAAAATTGAAAATATCTACTGTAACAGTATCTATTTTGCAATTTAAATTAGCAATGGAGTAATTCAATCCTATAGCAGTAGCTTGCAAAAAACGGCTTATTTGTTGTATAGCAATGCCTCATCCATTATTATGACACTAACAGTATATTTAACCTTGAGTAAATTAATACCATTTCTCCAAGCATCCCTAAAAAGAACAAACACTGCATCATACACAGGCAAACAGCCAAAAATACAGCTCAGGCTCTGAATCAAATCCTCTCTAAATGTAATAAATTCAGACAAGGGCTTAGATCAGGTGTGTGTCCTGTTGCCAGTGAAACACAGCAGATCTGCTTTATTCAGTACTGTGAATCACAGGGATTTAAGGAGGAAAAAGAGACTGGATTTCAACCAGTCAGAAAGATCGGTCACTATTTGTACAGACAAGAACTGTGTACTGCATACAACAGACAGATTTGTTATGACATGGAGGCTGTTCATTTTTCATATTTCTTAAAACCAGAGCAGTAATTTAGATCTGAAGATAAGCTGCTGGGGTACAATGACACACAGACGTAGAGTAGATCATGTCAGTCTTTGGGTCTGACCTCTATTACTGTGACTTGAATTCTGGGAAACGATAGTCTGATCATGTCGAGACACTGAAATGACCATAATCATCAAAAACTAGTGCTACGGGACATTTCATAACCAGTCCATCCACTGCCTCTTGACTGTCCTCTGACTAGAGTGAAAAGAAGATGTTTGAACCTAATGTTACTTCCACACACTATTGTTATAAAATAAAATGTATGAAATTTTTACTTATTTTTTTACTTTTTAACTTAAATAAAATTTTATGAATTTTTTAAATTTACAGATGGCTCATGCCATCTCAGCTTTACGTGACTTCCTTTCTTCAGGTAAACGTAAATAATTTATATTAAAATGACATTATGTTGTCTTCTTATATGGGATCTAAAATGTTATAGCTTCAAAAAGCACATTATTAAAGTAATTCAAATGACAGTGAAATAATAAATGTCTTCTAAAGCGAAACAATACATTTGTGACTAATTATTGATTAATATTTTGAGCTTATAGCAAATTATACATAATGTATCCATGTAAATGTACAGATCAGCACAATAAATTCAAATAACCAATGACACAATAATAAAGACACAGAATCAACATGTTAATAAACTTGTGTTTCAGTTAGACTCATTTATGTAATAACATCCCAGTTTTAATGCGTCACCATCCTTGACATTTACTTTAGTCGCTGTCACTATGGTTACAGATGTTATTCACACCATTTGCAAGAATAGAAAAGGACCTTGAGTTTGGTTGCTTGTTGATCCACATAACAATCAAGTCGCTCCTATATAAGCTCATATACGAACAGAGCAATTACATATTGACATCAGTAAGTAAATGCACTTTTTAATCCCCCAGCTAGAGGTAAAAAATGAGAGCGGTAAAGCAGAAGAAATAGAGAAAGCTACAGAGTGGCCATACCTCTTCAGCTGTGGCAGATAGAGAGATTTTGGCTTATCTGTGTACCTGCACTATTGCCCATGGTGGCCTATGAGCCACACACACACACACACACACACACACACATACAGTAAAAAAGGTCTGGTCTGGTTGTCAGAGATTGCCTGGAGGGAAAGCCCTGTCATTACCCGACATCTGCAGCCACAAACTCCACTGAGAGAAAACGTATGAAGAGAAAGTCCAGGAGAAAAGAGTGAGATATCCATCCCTCACATTATACTTATAAATGCTTTGGCCAGTTCGCCTCAGTCCAGCCAATAAAACATTATGGTTTTTCTAAAGTAGCGGCTTTATTTCTTCCAGCATAAGTCTTTTGTGGGTCCACACTGAAAGCAAAAAATGCTGTGTGACGAGGCATAAACAATGCCATTTAATATTTGATGTTTAATATAAAATAAAATTATGTGAAGCGGGGTTTGGACCAATAGCATTTTTTGTGTGCGAGGTAACTTATTGGAAAATTGCACAAAAATGCTGCAAAAATAGAAACCAAGTGACCAACAACATGTCTTGATTTGTGTTACAGATGGTGATGGTGTGATGTAATGCTGACAGGGTTCAAAAGAATGTGGAATTACTCATTGAAAAAAAAATTACATTGCCTGTTTTTTAATGTCATGTGCATTTCAGTAAGGGTAAAAATCATACCTAAACCTAAAAAAAGAATTATTAAAAATTTTGATGTGAAAATTGAAGTGAAAAAAAAAAAATAGAAAAAACACTTCTGCTACTTATTTGTAAACTGTAAGTAATAAACAAAACTATAACTATAAATAAACATCGATTACTGAGCGAGTACATAAAAATATTGTTATAAAATAACTGTTAACCTGCTTATCTTACTTGTTTAGTTCACAATAGTAAATTTATCATTAAGATTTATAATTTGACGTGTCAGTAGAAAATTTCATGTCCTATGACATAATTTACAAATTGCAGAATCTACAGATTCCAGACAATTGCAGAATGAATCCACAGAACTTATAAGTCACTGATCATATTTAAGCATAAGTACAGTAATAAAATTGAGCCACTTGTAAATGACATCCTGCCCTCGATCGGAAAGGTTGACATTAACAGTTAACACAGACTGAATCTCTAAAATATTCTACGCCAAAGCAATAATTCAAACAGATCAGGAGGATGTGTGAGTATACACGTGAAGTCTCAGCTTTAGCCTGAAGGAATCAATTTGTTTAAGCGAGGAGACAAAAACTTTGACGAACGGCAGAAAACAGCAGCGAGAAACAATAAGATAAAACAAGCAACTTGGTGAAAGAACAGACAGCTCTGATGACAAACACAACACAACAACATGTGTGCTGCCCTGTTTTGATATAAAACGCATTAAGTACACAACAAAAACATGGGTACAGTACACAAAAAAATGGGGTAGGTGGAGTTTTGTTTTGTTTGTAGACATATCATCAAATGGCCTAATAAGAAATATTTTTATGTCATCCCAGTATATTCCATACTTTATGGGCCATATTTACTACCTATCACCAACCATACAGCTAACCACTCTCCCTCCTGTTATGACTCTTTGGTTTGATAGGCATTGACGCTGGGCTTTCAGTGTCTCAGCAGTGGGTCTGTGGCCCTGCAGTGATTATGAACATGACTGTCACTGCCTCTTGCCTGCCACACGTGTCATAACAGCCCTCCATGTGCACCGGCTCACCACCTCTGACACACTCCTAACATACTGCAGTCTCTCTGTCCTACCGTTGGCTGTCTGTCTGTCGTGTACTTGTCTGGCTGCTAGGGCTTTACTGTGAGGTTTGAAGTGGCAATACAGTCATACGCGTTCAGAGTGAAACACTGTATGTGTTGTTTTAGAGAAATGCCAGTCCTGTAAGACTCTCATGCCAAAAATAATGTTTCTTAAAGGGGACATGGGAAAATATGAAATAGCCGAGATGTAAAATATAATTTCCGGTGAGACAAAACAACTGCATTCTGTAATGTGAGTGAGCGTACAGGTTTCTATACATTGTGGGTACAGCCAACCCACAGTTCAAACTGATCATAAATCATATTAAATGATGTTTATCTGAAAATATAAAATGCAGAAAGATGTGTGAGAGGGTTAGGTTTAGTGGTAGGGTGAGGATTACATGATACAATATACAGTTTATACAGTATAAAAGTCATTTTATCTATGGAAAGTCTACAAAATGTATAGAAACAGTGTGTGCGTGCGTGTGTGCGTGCGTGCGTGCGTGCGTGCGTGTACCCTTTTAGCTATACTTTTGAGACAAATTTGTATCCAAAAGTAGAAAAATTCTGACCAATCTGAATAAAAACTCCCTTTGGTGACATCCTTTGTAAATTGGTAAAAACTTTGTCATTTATAAAACCTTTTTTTTTATTATAAAAATGCCAAAACATTATGGGGTTAAGCCGATAGTGTCTGTTAGGTTTAGATTATAGTATTATTAAAAGTTATAAATCAATAAAAAATAAATATATATAGTTGACAAATAAATATGTGACTGTGTCCATATGGTGTGAAAAAAGATTTATCTTCATCACTGGAGTTACAAATAGGATGAGAAAGTTTTATTTAATTGAGTATTATTTCTACATTTATGGGGTAGTTGAAAAAAATATAAATCTATATAAAAAATAAATATATATATATATATGACTGACTCAAACATTTCAGTATTGTTCCTTGGCTTATACAATCTTTTCTCTTCCACAGTTTGTCTTTAAAGGCTTTTTGTTTACACCAGAAATTGAGTTCTGTTGACTCTTGTATGGTTTTCCCCAGCATGAGTCTTTCACATGCATCTTGTGCCCTCTAGTGCCCTTCTAACACACAGTACCACTTCCACCCATAACCCGTCAATACTGTCCTGTCTCAAAAAATACAAAGAACTAAAGCACCAGTCTGAGATAGCACTATTGTTGACAGGTAAACAGGAAGTAGTCAGACACAGAGGTGAGATCTCCTGCTGAAACATCACACACACACACACACACACAGGATGTGCACCATCACGCCTGATGAAAGCAACAGTGCAGAGTGCAAGATGAAGAGGAAAAAACAAAAGGAGCACTTTTCAATCTTTAATTATCTGAATTTGCGGCATGCTGAGAAGGGAGGGGACAGACTGAAGGAGACCCCGCTTGTGCGATAGGGAATTCACACAGGGCGCATGACAGCACTGTAATAACCTCAATTATTCAGAATTAGGCCAGTATTGATTTACTGCTGGATCGGCTTACTAAGCCTCGGCTCTCAGAGGTGGAAGGAGGTGGGAGGGGAGGGTGGGAGGTTTGGAGCTCCGTGTCCCAGAGAGGGAGAGCTTGTCGGGCAGGGAGGTGGAGGAGGGCCCGTTGCTCAACATGGAGCCTTTGGACCATGGGGTGAAGACGTGTAATTAAAGATTCTCCTTATCAAGACTGTGATGGATGAAGCAGTCTGGGATTGCAGGTCTGAAGCTGTCTTCCTCTCACATACTCACTCAAATGACCTTCAGAGTGATACTGTGTCTGTTTTGAGGAAAATCAGTACAATTACCACTGTAAAAAGTAGGTTGTGCCAGTGAAAGTGGTTTTTGGATAATAAGTGCTGATCTACTGTAAGTTACCTGATAATTGTCACTACATTCAGTATACACATGAAAATGCTGAACTACATTTTTTTAAATTATTATTTTTTTATTTCAGGCATTTTTATAAATAACATTAACATTTTTTATGTATATTGTTTTGAAATGTGTCGAATATTTATTTTTCAGTCTTAGAATAAGTCAATATATAGCTTGTCATTATTAGGTTATAATATTAAATATTAAAGTGAAATAAAAGTAAAATAAAATAAGTGTTTCAGAAAACAGGTTAAACCATATCCACCAGCTTCCTGCCACTAATGACCAATCAAAAATCACCATAAACTGGTTTCAACTGGACTTTCCAAGAGAGACAAAGGTTAAAAGCTACAAGGTTCCCACGTCCAAACCTCCCTACTGAAATAATATTTGTGCTGCCAAGAAAGATATAAAAACAAAATGACAACTTCTATTACTCATGTCTGGGCTAAGAGTCGCTTGTTCTGGATATATTGCTGCACTTCTGCCCTGTTTAGACCCAAACGCCATCTGATAAGATGCTAAAAAAACACCCCCGGCCCTGAGACGCAACCCATTTACTGTCCTCCGTGTATTTGTTTCCATGAGAACAACAACGGCAAAAGGGATGCATGCGTGTCTGTGTGCGTTTCGCAATCGCAAGCATTTTGGCTAATCTAATTAGTTTGGAAATGAATCCAAAATGGCACTGGAGGACCCCAAAGAGATCAATGAATGAGCTCATGTGTAAGCTTCTACCATCCCTCTGTAAACAAGGCTCTGCGAGATGACAAAAATTCTATTATTGTGCAATTAACGCAATATTAAGACCGCCTCGTCTGCAGAAACGTATTGAGCGGGTGAACGCGGCCAATTCTAGCATCTACTGGAGTGGGAAGCTTCAAACTTTCCCCATTTCGTGAAGCGATCAAGACAAAAGAATAAGAATACGTGACCCTGGAGAACCTGGCGTGTTAGTAAGTGTCTCCTTGTTGGCTTCTCGGAGAAGTCTCCTTGGCTCGACCTTGTAGGGAAAGCTGAGCAGGTCCGTTCGGCCCGTGGCAGGGAGGGATGGGGGGTGTAAGAGCTTGGCATAGCGCAGCTGTCGGCTGCCTGCACAACGCCTCCTAATCAGAGCTAATTGGCACTGCTGATGACAGGCTTGGGTCGGTGCCGAAAACAGGGAGAAAGCATTACTGTCGGTGTGTCTACAAAAACGCAGCTCCCGGGCCAAAGTTCAAACAGTTGAATACTACGATTTATGCATTCATAGCGGTTTATTTGCTTGGCTATTTGTTTGTAAAAGTCTTCACATCACCCCAAAGTTTGCCATTATGAGAAATGTAAAGTATTGGATCTCCTCAAATTAGGGTTACGTTACGTGCCAGGAGGCTTGGCATTACTCTCTAAAGATTAAAAATAAGGTGTTTGACGCTATAAACCTATTAGTACTTTGTCATTTCAGAGTGCATCAATTACAGCAACATTTAACCTCCGAGTAATTTAATCTTTTGATGAGGTTGTTAAGACGTGCATATTTTTATGGAGCTCTTACTAAAGCCTTTCAAGAAAGGATGCTTGAAATGACATTTTCTTTGATAACGTGTAGTGGAGGCCAGTCAAGCATCACAGAAAAAACACGACCACAAAGCAATTATCATTCTATTCTTATCTTCAAAAGAGACAAATGTAGTTATGACAACCATTAACTATTAAATAATGTAAAGTATATAATGAATTCACCTTTCTAGAATGATTATTATACACGGCAATGCTTTCACACAGTATGTGAAGGTTTGTTTTTTTGTGCATATAGATGTTACCCAAACTATTAAGTAAAAAGTGTGCTAAATATTATATAATAAAGTGATTAATTTCATCTATCTATTCTAACCTTATTATAAATATATTTTAGTAGTTAATGATTATACATTTTGATAAACATTATGAATCAGCCACTCATTGAAGAAATCAGCAAGTGCAAAAAACAAAAGTTCCTCACTGAATGCAAAAAGAGATAAATTACGCTAATGCTCTTGAAAGGTGTCCATATTTCAAAACCATCAATAGCGGTCACATCGCTCAATCCGCTGTGGCGCCAGGGACAGTACAGTCTCCTCACGCTTTTAACTCCATTAAAGCCTTGAGAGACACGCAGGCCTTTAAACCGCTCAACAATGTACTACAGGTGCCAAAACGAGCTCCTCGTCCGAGCGTCAGGAGTTGAAAAACTCCACACAAAGCTTCTGCGAGTCAATTGTGCGAGCATTGTGTCTGTAATGAGCCTTTCTGCCGAAATCTCCTAGTTCATCTCTTATGCAATCAGACACAGCTGGCATGGAATCAAATTGGGAAGAAGTGCGAAAAACAATCACGAGATAAAGGCGCGGGGAATAATGGAGTTTCACAGTCCGTGACGGGCGAGATAAGACGCCTGGTGCTCGGACCGCAGCCGATGCCGCATACCAACCAGCGCCAGGAGTGGTGAAAGGCATCGTGGGAGAACGAGACGTGGGCATCGTTGGCCCACACAGCTGCAACTCCTCCATGCGAAACACAGTATTCCCTTTTGCAGATGAACGGCACGCAGGGAGCCAAAATGTCAGCTCCCCGGCAGGTGGACGCTGATCTGCTTTGCAACACGCCTTGGCAGCTGAGGAGGAGGAGAGATGCGGCACAAAGAGGATAATCTCCTCCTTCGGATGGCATGTAAGCTGAACGCCTATGAAACATAATTGATGGATTTTTGCATGTCTTAGGGACACAAATGATGCATTGAATCTTCAAAATAACATTGGCAAGCGAGTTGGTTTACGAGACTGCGGCATGCTGGTCACAATCTAAAACACGGCAGTTTGTTCACTTTAAGAGCAATGCTTCATAGTAAGTTTCACATTACAGCCCAATTGTAAAGGGGCATGGTGAAGATAGCTTATGATTAAAGATGTTGCGGTGAATCGGTGACCTGCTGTTTAATAGTAATTGTACGGTCAAGTATTGATTTAAGTGGGACGGTTGAAAGCAGCAGTAGTCCAGGGGGTAAAATCGGTCTTTGAAGAAGTGGCTCTGACGGCCTTCAAGCATTGCTCTTTGAAGGTGGAGCGATGACTGACACACGATCCTAAAGACCTTCTTAAAGCCGGCACTTTCACTGAGATTGCGAGACCTTTAGCGCTCTCGTCTGACAGTGAGATAGTCCAGAGCACCATTCTTCAGGAGATAAACCAGAACTTCCGTTAAAACTCAGAATCTGACACTCTAATACCCTCATTTTCTCAAATAGACCCTCAGAAGATCAAACGCTCTTCACTCTTTCCACAACAGCAAACACCTAGCTAAAGAGGGCTCTGAGGGAATGCTTTGTGTAACTTGTGCATTGTTAGTTATTCATGATTTGTTAGAAGATTCTGTCATTGTGTTGGAGAACAAGGAACATCTGTTAGCGTTATCTCCCAGAAAACATTAAAGAAACATCACATGCGTTGGTAAAAGGAGGGGTTATAGGTAAACTATTAAGACTGACTTGACCTGACTGACTAAAAGATGAAGGGAAAGAAAAACACCATATCTTTATCAACAATAATAATGCTAGACTATTTAACTGACTAGATTTCTGATTATACTCTAGTGATGCTGTTAAAGCTACTTCAGAAAGCTTTTAACACAAAGTTATTTCTGAAATTACACCAGCATGTGTTCATGATTTAACAAGAATATGAGAGGAACCATGAACCCCGAACAATGAATCTTTTTGCAATACATTACAAGTTCTGTTATTCTGGGACTGGTTTAGTAATTTCTTGAGTTTTAAGCGTGTTACATTCTCTTCACATTTTATCAGTCTGTGAAAAATCATCTGATCCTGCAAATTGTCCTTTCCATAAGGCAGATGGAGAACACAGGAACCACTGTTTTCTTTCATTGTTGAAACACTACATGACTGCCATTACCTGATTTATGAATGGACTGTTATGAATTAATTGTGGGCCAGGAGCCTACATCAGTGAAGTCTATCAGATCCCAGAGGAACCCAAACAGGATGTTCACTCCACTGGGGGCTTACAGCCACCTGATGGACAATGTTGGGCGGGTCGACCCAAATAGGCTTTGACAGCTCCTTGTGTTTTTATGGAAAACATAAAGCAAGCTAACTGTCCTGCTCTACAGTTTCTCCCCATTAGCAGTCTCTCAAACCAATTAACACCTATGCAAGCATTCACAACCGTTTCCAGATACATGCTGCCAATTACACAAGGGAAAAATTGCAAACTGGACAGAAACAAAATGCTAAATTTGACTTTAATGGGCTAAATGATAACTTCGCCAACAGAACAAATATATTCATGATCATTTTTAGGGCAAGTTATTGCCAGTTTAACATTTAAAGAAGAAACACATCAGATGCTTATCATGGCCAGATGTACAGCAATTCATAGAATTTCAAAGCGAGGAGGGGGGCTTAAAGATGGCTGTTTACATGATGTCTGCCGCTAGGTGATTAGCGTATGTTTTGTTCAGTTAAGGGTCCCATGGGAAAAGTGTGCCACGGTTGTGTTCTGATTCATCAGCCCGCCTCGACCAGATTGTCGCCGCATGTGGTTGGCGCCAGCGGTTTGGCTTAAAGCTTTTAGCCGGCGTTCTCAGCATCGCCCTCTTTGGTGAAGGAGGTGTGCGCGGCATTCAGCGGTTCATTAAAATTATCTGTAAAGCAGACCGCCGTAGACTTTATTCCAACCGCCGGCTAAGATCAAAACAATATCGGTGAAAAGCAAAGAAGGACGCAACAGGACGCCATTCTACACAACCTTTAAAGTTCACTCCTTCAAACACTTTACTGGATACGATAAATGTCGCTATGCAATTTTTTTTTAGATCCTCAAATCTCCTGTTTTGCTGACAAAAAGTGCAGGTCATAAAACAAGTGGTACAATTCCCAGCTACATTCTGGAGTTCAACACAAAGTGACAGTAAGAAGGTGCGTCTGGCCATGTTTGACAGTGATAGAGAGGCTGATGTTCAGCCCTTCATTACAAATGCAGGATAAACACAAGTCTACGGAGGTTAGTTTATGGGAGCGCTGCTCATACATCAAATGGAAAAGCGACAGTTGGCTAAGCGAAGGACCAGAACCTCGGGGTCCTCTATTAGGAGGTTTGAATTATTTACGTCAAGCCAGGGATGGAGTGAAGTACACAATTTTAAGTATATAATGCAGTCAGGAGGACTATCCATTGACTAATTAATTGATTAATGCAGAAAGTAATCGACTACCGAACGATCCATTTGGTTACCTCATTATTTATAATGCATTATTTATACCTGAGCTTAGACGGAGACAGACATCCCAGTGTTTCCAAGCACATGGGAAATCTCTACAAGTTTGCGTGTTTGTGCAATTGAATAGTTGTTTGGCTAAGGTTTAAAGGCAAACCTGAGTGCTTTTGTGAAATGGGGAATTTTCTTGAATACCGACAGTCTTGTAAATTGTTCGTGAGACACAACATTCCTAAAAACAACAATTTGCCTGCCATTTTTCTCACCTGCCTGTAAAGATCCACCTGTAAAGATGATTGAAAATAAAACATCCTTCCTTCTTCCCCAACGCAAACCAACACCGTCTGTCCATACTTACGGCCCAGGGGAGAGCTGAAGTTCTGTGTGCCCTTGTCTTTATCGGGCTGTCTTTCAAGTAACACTGGCGTTTGTTCTCTTTAAATACAAAGAGACCATTTATTCAGTACTGTCCTGGGAGATGGTGTTGGTTAAATAACAAAAATCTGAGAAAGGGGCTTTTTTGCGTGGGAAAATAATGTCTGACCTGCAAGTTAACTGCAAAGTCACAATGATATGTGCAATGAATATACGCCCACGTGCTGACATGCTGTTCCTTTCTGCCACGGCCCCTGGCCCAGAGTTACAACACAGCTGCTTGAACCGACTCAACCTGGGCCGAGCAATTATGTCTCGCAACAATCCAAAAACTCATGTTGGGGAAGTAACATAGCAATTTTTGCACTGACAATGGAAACCAGGAAATGGTTAATTGAGGAGGTTTTACAAATATATCACATTTACACACGTTTTTAACAAAATCTTTGACTGGTCTGAAAAAAAAAAATAATAATAATATATCATCAATAAGGACACCTAACTGTACGTTTGCATGAAGGTTGAATTAATGTTAACGGTTAGAAATGGATTGTGATGCTATTCTTTGCTGTATGTTATCACTTTACTACATAATTTAGCAATTTCTTTGAGAAATTAAAGCAGATAACAATTGATTTGCAATGCCACGTTTCATTCCATTAAAACCAAAATTCTTCCATTCATTCCTACACTCTAAAAATGATGTGTTAAAAATAACACAAGATGTGTCTAGTTAGGGACAACACACAGATGTGTTGTCCCTAACTAGACACATCTTTGTGTTAATTTAAAAACAACACATTTTGTGTTACTTTTAACTCGACTTGTGTTACTTTCAACTCAACATGTGTTGTCCCTTTTATGTATTTAACACAAAATGACACATTATGTGTGAAACAGCATAACACAAAAAATGTGTTAAAAAATAACACATCCTTTTTTAGAGTGTATAAAGCTTGCCTGAATAAGCAAAGTGACCAGAGTTTAACAAACGGTCAATTCACACTGTTAAGAACAGTAACAAATGATGTGAAAAAGAAAGACAGAGCAAGTAAGACACTTCAGGGTCAAGGGGGCACCTTTGCTAAATCTTCCGTACACCATTAGCTCAGAGTCGTTAACTATTATAATTCTGTGTTAGCGCTTCATGATGTCAACAGCATGTGCTACAGCCACTATACACACATTTTACAATTTACCAGGAAGAGACAGATTGTGATGTTGCACCGATGTTGCACTGGCTTAGAATCGAGCTGCTGTTTTAAGCGGTTAAATAAATGATGGCGGATAGCGCGCTTTAGCTGAATCAAGGTCAAAACAAGCCAGCCGAATCTCACTGCTCTCACACTTCTGAATTTCATACGATCTGAGATGGAAAAAGCGCTGCAATAATGTATTAGTAATAGTGTAAAGAATTAGCCTGAAATTGTATTATTTGTAAAAGACTGAGCATGAATACAGTCTTTATTAATCGGGTAGTCTGTAACTTAATAAGATGCAGGATTTTTTACATTAAACCTTAACCAAAACAGTTCTTTTGTGGGTGCTGTTTTTACACATGGAGGAGTGGAAGTCTTAATGCCATAGCACCCTATAAACTTTTATGGATGTGTTTTCGAGTGGCTGATTGTTCTTTTCACAAGTGAAGCAAAATAAATGGAAACTGGTAAATACATCATATATACAAAACCAGTATATATATATATATATATATATATATATATATATATATATATATATATATATATATATATATATATATATATATATATATATATATATATATAACATATAAATATAAAAATGTAAAAGTTAATATATATTAATATATAAAAGTATATTTTAAGATTTTTACATTAATTTTTTTGTTGTATATTTTAATATCAAAATTACTTTGTAAAATAACTAATAATAAAATAACTTTTTAACATTTCTCATAATAATTCATAATACACTCATTCATTTCATTATCTATATTAACAGTAATACGAATTAGTGAGAAATAATGATTTTTTTTGTTAGGTTAACCTAATGGATAAGGGGACGTGCAAAATTATTATAAACAATGTTACTTTGCAAAAAACTTTTCTTTTTGCAATATATATATAATATGTATAAGATATAGCTTCTAATAAAGCTATCTTTATCTTTATTTTTCCTTTTGATGTTTGCATTAAATTCACCTGACAAAATAATTGAAAATAATTGAAAATACTTAAAAAACATCATCCAAACATCAATGGCAACCCATTTCAGTCAGACAATTTCTTTGTCGCCCTACATGTGCAGCCCCTCGTCCCGCCTGCAGCTTCCTGACGTTTACGATTTGAATTCCCGCTTCCCGTGGTCAATGGGTCAGAGAAGTTACTAATAGGGGTCCCGACAGGCAGGCCGAGGGATGTAGAGAATCCCAGGAGACGCATCGTGCCTCTTTAATTGGGGTGCTTGGGAAAATAAATGACGGATTATGACCTATAAATGTGAATTTATGTGCCCATTATACCTGCTGCTGATCTCTTCTGAAATAGTAACGGTCTAATTAGCTATGCATTCGTTTGCCGTGCCCCTAACCTCCTAATTACAGCTCTAACAGAACGTCCGCATTCCCGTACATATGCATACTGTTATTTTTCTTGCACCCAATTAAGCAGTTTTGTTTTAAAGCATTATTTAGCTGTACAATAATGGTCCAAAAACAGTTAAGCAGCTGGATTTCTAAACTAGAAAAAGTCAAAGGAGTGCTACCAACCCGTGTGGGTGTCTCAGAAAGGCTTTAGGAAATGCTGGAGTTTCATTAAAAAGATTTAAATCCAGCAAGAGCTTAGATATTAAATGTACATTGGTGTACTGTATGTCAAGATATCATAAGGAAAAAAGATCATGTAAGCTCAGCTGTGCTCGGGAGTCAATGTAATATCACAGGCATTGATTGGCCTGATCAAAGCTTTAGACACAGACTCAAATATTTGCCCATGATGAGTCGACATTCCCACTGTGATATTATAAGATCTCTAATACTGGCCTGAGGAGGTTTAATAAATCTTTTCTCTTCATATTCTTACTCATTTGGGCTGATTCGTGCAGCGCTGCTCTTTTTAACAGAAATAAGCAAGACACTCGACATAATAAGGTCTCATTCATTAACATTAGATAGCAAGATATTTTACAGCATTTATTAATCTTTGTTCATATTTCTTTATACAACAAAGGTTTATGTTAGTTCTTTGTGCATTAACTATTATAACCTGCAAAGACATAAAAATCCTGTTAACTGTCATCGTTCAACGGGTTAAACACTTTGGTTATTTCACTATTCACTTTAATACTTCATAGTTGAATTAAAATATAATCATGATAAACTATATATTGAAGGAAAGGTATAACACTCAAGAATAAATATCTGACAAATGTGCATAACAATAAACATAACTATACATGTTATTTTTACAAATACATAAATAAATAAAAAAACCTGTAGTTCAGATGTTCAGGCATTTTCATGTGAATGCTCAATATATGCAGTGACAGTTATCAGGTTCCTTTTCTTTCTTTTAGCTGTTATGAAAATTGTCAATATGTCAAATATTATTTTTTGAGTCTTAGACCTTTCCATCAATATATTTTGTCATAATCAGATTAGAATTCTACTGTGAAAATATTAAAGTGAAAAGTGAAATAAATATGTATTAGTAAACTTTAATAATGCTTAAAAATGAATAAATGCTGCATAGGTTTTGCTCATTGTTAGTGTTACAGTGTTATTTCACACTGAGTCGACCTATGCAGGATTTGAAAGAGAAGACATGAAGAGCAAGAGATTACATGAAAGAGGAAAGCAACATCAAATCCATCCTTTGCACTCATCAAGAAGGAGATCAAAATGCAGTGGATGGGTTAGGAGACAGTGTGCCACAATGAAAATAAAAAGAAGGCAGTTTAAGCAGCATTAGACTACCTTTAAAGAAATGAAAAGGAAATGAGAGTAAGACATCAAAAGGCTAAATATTTGATACCGAAATGATTTCATCTCTGTCATATGGAAAATGAGATTGCTATCTAATATATAAGAAGCTTTTAGTAGACTTTTACAGAAATCTAAAAGCTTATTATATACTATACACATATGGTTCAGGTAAATCTCTAATATTACAAATATCTCTTAAATGTAAAGATCTTTCAGATGTACCTCCTATACAAAAAGACCTAAAATGTGTCTCCTCTATTGTTTCAGAAGCTTGAACTAAAAAATGTCTCAGATTCTCCCAAGACTAAACTTGACACTTTCATAAAACATAACTGAGAACTCATTTAAGTCTCCTGAGCTATAAAAACCCAACCTCTAAACTACAAATTTGTCCTCTGGGATTACTCAGTGTGGATAACAAGAGAAGCTATTCCTAACATTGTTATTCCATTATAAACATTTCCCTGAATGGCAGTTTGCCGAGTTCTTGACTGCTGTGCCCGTGTGACCGAAAGCATGTACAGTGGCAAAGGTTAAAGGTTTGAAACCACATTTTTCCTTCCTGTACTTTCAGTTTCTACACGGAGACTTCAGCTCTTGCTACCTTTAATTGGCATCGAGTTACTAGTGCACACAGGGCAGCCATTGTAACGGTCCTGTCGAGATTACTGTTAAGTGCACGCTGGGGTCTGACATCAGGAAACTTCCCACCCAGACCTTTCCTTGAAGCGCTCAGTAACTCGGGCCCCTCAGCCGCAAGACGCCGATCTAACAGAACTAATACGAAACCTAATGCTAGCTGTGTCGGACGTTAACAAGACTGACCACCCAAAATCTCGGCCCAGGGAGTCCGAGCTAACAAGCAGCCAGATGAGCGACAGAGTCGATGCGGTAGCCCCGACTCTCACCTCCATCTCAGCCGCCCGTGAAGCACTTGTTGGATTGGTTTATCCTCTCACGGCAAGCAAAAATCGTTGCTATTAGGCAAAGAAGTCACGATTAAATTAAGCCATTAGCGATTAAATGCCGTATTTGAGTATCTTGATGCGTCTTACCAAATGTTGACAAAAGCTCAGAATTGTTTGAAACTAAAGCTATGAATTATATATTCACATTTGCGCTCCCTTGTACCTATTTAATCTGTCAACACCAGTAAACCTCCAGTAATGACTTTGCTTGTCAATGTGCCATTTTAAAGTTCCCAGTAGAGCAAAGAAAAGATATAAAAACTAAAACCACCCCACTGCTTATAGCGACGGAAATTTGTTTAATTTAATTTTCTGCGTCAAACAAGGACCTGACAAGTGTGAAAACAAATCTTTCGGGATTGATAGGCCTGCGATCCAAACATGGTCAGCCATTACAATCATCATAAAACCATCATAAACTGTGCATTATATAAACATATTATTACTTGCAGCTCAGGCATCAATCATCGGTACAATTACACAGCGCCGGCCTCAGTCACATTGGGAAAAAATGATTTAATGATCAGCTGACAGAAAGCCTGTTATTAGTAGTCGTTCCTGATTGGATACCCATCCATATTAACAACCAGCCCTTATAAAACAAACACAAATCTGAGATATATTTGAAGTGCCATTCGCAGTGTCAAATTTAACATGGCCAGGGTCAGCTAGACTTTTAACGCAATAACAGATGTCAAGTAAAGATGGTGTAAAGACACAACAATTCACATGTTTTGATATGATAACTGAGAGATTTGTCTAGCAGATTTGTTGTCTTGGACCTTTCTGTTCAACTGATGCTGTGTTACCCAATCTAACAGTTTAAGTTAACAAGGCTGTCAGGGGTAAAAAACAAAATTCAGTTTGATTGTGACCGCTTCAAATGAGACAGTTTGTAACATTTTTTGTTACATCAAAATTCTTACCTGCCGAGATGACCAGCAGAAGACAGGAAACAGGAAGCATATGTAAAAGAAAGAAAACAAAAAATATCATTAGTGATCATCATTCAAAATAAACACCCGTATAATACTCTTGCTAAATTTTTTCCACTTTCTTTTAGTTTTACAGTTGTGTGCTATTAAACTGGAAGATGGCTCAAAGATTTTTCTTTAATTGTCTATTTTATTGAACGTATTTAGTGTAATAAAACTGCAAGGATTTCACCTTTTCAAGGTATGTTTTAAGGCCAAAATTTTAGCGACTGTGAAACAAAACAAAGCATGTGATTGTAAGTGATTGTAGCTACACATTACATTAGCAGTCAAAGGGCACATGTGAAGGCTGAGGTTGCTTAGATACAAAATTGTGCCGCTAATGGGAAAATAAAGATCGTAGAGAGAGATCAAATGAAGATAAGAGAGGATTTGAAGCCCACCTCTGATTTTTTCCTTCTCTCTGCTTAGAGTTCTTTGCTAATTGTGATAGAGAACAGCAAGACGCCGCCATTAATAATTCAAATTACAGACAATAAATGGATCAGAAGCATTTGGGTTGAGCAGGGGGTAAATGGAGAATCTCTGAAGGAGGGTTGTGAAGAACTGTGAAAATAAACGTACGAGGCATATGTCTAATAAACACCCGTACGCTTTCTTTAAAGTTCCAGACCGTCTCTTTATCAGTCAATCCTGTTATTAGAGAAGGATGCAGTTTGCCGGCAGCATCTTTTCCCCTGTTCAACCCTTCAGAGGAGGCCCACGAGTGTTTCTAAGCAACCCTGCATCCTGACATGTGGAGATGCTGGGGGATGGGAGGTGGGGTCTTACTGCATTGTGATGGAGCTCCGAATACAAATAAGAACGGAAATATAGAGAGACACAGAAGCAGGTCAGGTGAATATTTCACATGCCACACTAGCTATTGAATATGGCATTGGTATGGTGGTAAGTTTTGTTGCAAATGTTGCGATACAATTAAATCCAAAATCCATTCGTAAATTTATTGAATTCAAGTATCATAATATCGTTAAAAACGCATGATGCTTTGTGGAACTTGTAAAATGATTAAAAGAAGAATTATGAGTGAAAAAGGAAATCAAAGGAGAAATTACAGCGATGGTTTGTGTAGACGTGCCTCATCAAGAGTAAAAACAAAAGTACAGTCGTACATGCGGAGGAGGCTGTCGCTTTCAAACAGCGTAATTACTACATTCCTGTGGATGCGTAATATCCAAATAAACACATCTCCAAACAAAAAACAAATTAACAGGAGGAATTGGAAATTATGCTAATTCTGTAATGGTGCTTGTGTGTATCTTGAGGCTGTAGCATTTGCATACAGTAAGAAGTGAGCAAAATGAAGGCTTTGCTTGAGAAAATAGCGTCAACTGAACCCCTCCAGATAGGAACGACACCGCACACACCATATTTAAGATCATTTTACGGTTGCCATGGCAAAGATGTTAATAAGGCGCTTTAAAACAGCATGAAGTGAAATGAGTATGGCCTCGCAAGCCATATATATGCTAATCACAAACCCGGAAGCACACCAGATCATCAGACAATGTTAAAAGGATGAAGATATCTGGTCCTTAAAAAATGTTTATGACATTTTAAACATTACTGAAATATTTGAAGCCAAACATCTAGTGCTTTCATTTGATCATGCCCACCTTTTTAATTTTTATTTAAATATGTATTCATTATTGTCTAACCATGCATATTGTTTTAGTGTTTTATCCCAGATTTGCCAATCTGAGTCAAGTTTGGCTCCACATTCAGTATTATTACATCAACAAACCATAAATCATAAAGCTGTGCTTGATTTTACTATAATACTCAATATGAGTATTATTCAGTGTTGATGGGCAAAAGACGACACACAGGTTTTCAGCTTCAATCTGGAGACGCCCACATCCCGTTCTACAGAGGCCCGGCAGGGGTCATTTCCCCGAAACTATTTCCCTCGATGAGCGGAGAAGCCTCACTGAGGAGCTGAGCTCATTTGAAGGTAATTGCTCATGTTCTCCCTCAAGCCTTATCAAGAGAGAGAAAAAACACATTTCATGGAAAAATATTCAGAGTGCTTTGTGATCCCAAAGCATTTGAGCAATCAATACTCAAGTCATTACTATAGACAAAAAGATATGGTTCATATTAGTTTGAAGACTGCTTGTAAAATTTCAATTTCATGGGATATATAAAATAAATTAACACAAGTCTGCTGCATTAATATGCAATTTGCCAATATATCTTACATTTAAATGTAACAAAATTTAAAGTAGGGCTGGGCGATATGGCAAAAATGTAAACTCGATAATTTTTCCCATATTGATCGATAACGATATATATATCCCAACTATGACTGAAGCCATAAAAATTTGAGGGTTCATTAATTACATTTTAAAGTATAGTTTTTGTCGACAATTTCATCATTTTTGGATAATAACTCGAGGTTAGTTTCACTTTGGTCGCTGCTTCCACTTATTCTTGTCATCCTTGTGCCGAGTTTGCTTTGCAAAGTGCCGTAGGAAATTGACTTTGTTCTTTGACGTGAACTTTAAAAGCTGCACGCTGATTGGCTGTTGTCACATATTTCTGCTGTGTGACTGGCTCTTATATTAATCCATATCGAGTAAAAATGCCTAGAGCTTATCATCGTTATCGGCATATATTTTATCGCGATTCGATATGATATCGTTTATCGGCACAGCCCTAATTTAAAGCTCCACGTTTTTCAAGTAATTCACGTGGAGTTTCTTGATGTCCTGTAATCTGTCCCTTACAAAACTTTTAGTTTCATTCTTTGATTCTGATTGGTCATTCGGGTTACTTTATTAATGTTTGATGCATGTGCCTTTTGTAGCTTACAAAGATACTCTTATATATCTCAAAAAAGAAGTATTTTAATATAAATGTTTGCATAATAATGAAGACAGTCATAAACATCTGGGATGTCATAAGAGTGAATAAATTATGAGATTTTTCATATTTGGGAGAACTACTCCTTTAAATGTTAAAATGCAAAAGTTAAAAACAAAAATTGAACGTAAAACAATAAGATTGACATTAGCAATGAAGTATTCTTCTTAAGTGCTAAATTCAGAACACCAGTAGCTTGTAAATATGACTTGTTTTCCCACTGGACTGATAAAAACCCATATAACCCGACTCCTGAAAATGTGCACATAGCCAGCCAATCAGATGCAACCTTTCATTCCACCCCCAACAAGAACATTTCACCGGTCAGACAGTGCGGCCAGCTGCGCCTGAACAGCCAATAAGCCTGATGTCACTGTCGCTTACATCAGCCGGGTCTCTGTGGACTAGACATTGACCAGCATTCCTGAAATATAGGGTGAGAAGGCAAGAGGATAAAGGGCGGTCACATAAACCGATTCAAGGTAAGAACAGTCACAACCATGTCCTAAAGCATTACGCACAGACAGCGTTGATTTGCAGCATACCAGCTACCTAAAGTGAGCAATCCGTCCAGGTTGATGAGCTGTTTCAACACGGGCACTCAATCTGTAAGTAAATCAAGAGGGAAAATAGGGTATAACACGTGTTCTTGCCTTTTGTACAGCGAGAGATAAAACCGCCTGTTTCCTTCTTAGCACTTAAAGAATATGAAGAATATGAAATATTCTTGATGGGGTTGGTTATAGTGTATGTTACGCTCCGAACAACATGAAAACATTTGGAAGGCGAGATCGCTAATGATACGTGAAGAGGTGCTCGATACAAAGGTGATGAGTTTGAATAGCTGAAATAACGTGAGGTGATTCACTCAGATTGCACACGAGCACACCTAAGGCCTTCTGAATTTTCCTTGTGATATTGATTAGGGTGTGTGTGCGTTTCTGCTGGTTGGGCTTAGTACCACATACAATAGGATTTTGAGTGTTATGAGCAGGCACATAAAGAAAAAGAATAAAGGAAAGAGAGAGAAAAATAGAAATAGAGACTTAAAGAGTCCTTAAGACCCAGAAGTGGAATTCCATTCAGTTAAACGCTGCACAACCAAAGGCCAGTATGTGGACAAATCACCGTCAATCTAGGTTAGGGTGAGTGACCCCCACTACAAACACATTAAAGAAATAGTTCATCCAAAAATAAAAATTCTGTCATAATTTATTCAGCCATAACTTACTTCCAAACCTTTTGACTTTCTTTCCTACATGGAAGGCAAAATGTTTTCCTTTTCCCAACAATGACAGCAAACAGGACAAAAAAGTGCAACTGATGTTTACAACACGACTTGTTCACTATTTTCCAAGCATGACATTAAAAATGTTGAGTTATAAATGTTCCCATGCTGAGTTGTTTCAGTCCAAAATGCTGGGTTGTGTCAACCCATGGTTGGGTCGACATAAGGAACATTTTTGGGTAAATTTACACTTGGGTTTATCTCATTTTGACCCAACCATGGGTTGAAAATAACCCAGCAGTGTTCAGAAGCCATCTGATAGGTCTAATTATTATTGACTGAAAATTATTTTCAGAACTCAAATCTCACTAATGCTTACTGTAAATAGATTCTAATGTCATGTGCTCACTCTAAAAAAAAATGCTGGGTTATTGATAACTAACAACAGGTTAGGCTAATGATTCTAGAAAATGTCTATATTTGACCCAACCATGGGTAAAAACAACCCAGCATTTTAGACTAAAACAACCCTGCATTAATTTGTAACCCAACGGTTGGACTTGCACCTTTTTGACCCAACTATGGGTTGAAAATAACCCAGCACTTTTTAGAGTGCTGAGACACTGTTCCAGGTCAACATTGGTTGTTTGCATCTTACCACTGGCATCAAACATGGCCATCTGAATTTAGGACCTGATCACTGTATGCTTCTGTTGTATGGTTAGGGAAAGAAATGCTTCTAATTGAGTAAATAAAGAAATTAATTCATGTTTGAAATGGCATAAAGGTAAGTAAATAACTGCAGAGAATAATCATTTTGAGTGAAAAGTTTCTTGAAGCCAGAGAAAAGAATGATATACATTCACTAACATTTCAATTAAAATGGTTTTTCAATAGGCATTCACATACAAGACACAAAAGCCTCTGCTTCAATAACAAGGTCTCTCTTTAAGCATGCGGCAAAAATCTATCGTCTATAAAGAGGAGCGATCATGACAGGTCTTCTCACAAAACCCGGTGTTAAAAGTTAATCCAGGGACACATAAAAGCAGTAATTTCAGAGCAAGCTATAAAATCGATCCCTTTTCTACGGTGCTACGCGAGACAGAGCCGAATCACTATTAGCTTTCGCTAGCGTAAAATTAGCTTGTTTCTTTCATAGTGCATTTAAAGCGCTGAAAGAGAAGACAAAAGGAAAGCACCCCACCATCTCAGGGCGATCAATCTGTTATGAGTAGCTAACGTCGCGCAATGGCCTTTTCAAAAGGTAAACAGACTGAATAATTTCTCTGCCAATTACCAAGACAGTAGAGAGAGCCCAGATGAGAGTGAGCATTGACAAATGCAGCCTGCCGCTCAATTTTCCCAGCAAATCACCCCCCGTACCTGACACTAAGACAATAAGAAACTCTAATGGGTATTTATGCTGGCCTTGGAAGGGTCCTGCCATTTATTTCAGGGGACTTTCGCTGGTCAAAATTGATTCTCCAAAGCCCATTGAAATTAGGCTGTTTGCCGCTTCATGTGGCGCACTCCATTTTTCCTTTCCTGTCAAAGCGGCGAGAGAGAAACAAATGGGATAAGGGAGAAGTGGATGAAAGATTAAAGAGGAAGAGGTATTACCAAACATTGATGATGCTTTTGGCTCTATCCACTGCACGCTGCTGGTAAATGAAGCAGTGCAGATATGCTATGAAATTCATGAGAACTTGTTTACTGTCAAAACTACAAAAGAGATCTCTCTAATATCTCTACTGTCTCTCCTTCAATGGAGAGACAGTGGAGAATTTTCTCCTTATTTCCCAGAGTTTTTGCATCCATAGTTCATAGTAGTGATGTCAACAATTGTAACAGATATTAACGAGATGCGGCAGTGCTATTAATATGAACTTGAAGGAATGCAGCGATTAATAGGCGAACACAGAGAGAATGAGGAGGAGTTTCTTTCCACAAGCTATCCGGACCCTCAACCAGAACTTCCCGGCATAACATAAACACACACACATACAAACAGGACTGTTCTCTATTTCTTCTTTTCCACACACAGTTGCACAGGACTCGCTTTTTGACAAGGACTCTCCTTCCACACACATATGCACATATTGCACATAATGTATAATGTACACTAGATTCATATACTACACACTTACACCTGTATTATTTACTGTATTTATATACATTCATTCCTCACTATTTATAAATGCACTGTATATAGATGTATATTGTATATCTACTGTATTTACTGTATATTATATATGCACTTTTTTATATTGTAACCTGTACAATTTCTCCCTCCCTCTGTACAATCTCTCCCTCCCTCTCCCCTCCTCCCTCTTAAAGCGAACTTTCGGTCAGGCGTCAAAGCATTTCACTGCATGTTGTACTGTGTATGATTTGTATGTGACAAATAAACTTTAAACTTTAATATCATGTCACGTGAGTCACGTGAGGTGCAGCCCATGTGCCGTAGTGACCTCGAAAAGAGGTGTTTTTAGCTCAATTTGAGCTTAAGTTACAACCTTCTGGTACTGCATTCAAGCTAATACTAATGAAGCAACCCAGCAAAGATATTGGCTGTATCCACATCCAGCTGTATCAGACCTGTCACAGCACATTGACCAGAGACTGAAGCGTATATCTGCTGTCCTTCCACTGTCTCTCACTTCCTGTCTTCTGGGACAACAGCTGCTGAAGCAGATGACAGAATTTAACGCATCATTATAGTCCCAAGCTGAAAGAATCCCTAAGGAAGAAACCGTGTGAGAGCCGTAGAGAAAAAGTGAAAGCAAAGAAATGAAAAGTATGCAGGGAAAACTGGAGATCACTGAAGCTGCCCGCTATGGCATCATGGGTAATAGAGAGGAGTTGGGACAGAGGCCCTCAACCTGCCTGATGATGTACAGATTAAAAGAGATGGAGGGAGAAAGAGAAAATGAAAACGGGAACTCCCAGAAGAGAGTTCATTATCATCCAGATGTCACAGTACCACCTGCTACCCCCAATGCTGTGTGTGTGTGTGTGTGTGTGTGGAGAGAGAGAGAGAGAGAGAGAGAGAGAGAGAGAGAGAGAGAGAGAGAGAGAGAGAGAGAGAGAGGCCAGCTGATTGAAAACCAGTGGAGTGGGAAGCAACATTAAAAAGATGTCGTGCATTATGCTGAAAAATTGGAAAACCAGTTATTTCTATAATGCCCTGGATAACAGTATGTTCACAGTCACAAATTTACTGTAAAACAGTTGCCAAAAGATTCTTCTGTGTAACACAAAAGAAGATATTTTGAGAAACGTCTCAGTGATTTGGTGTCAATACAATAGAAGTCAACAGAGACCAGTGTTGTTTGGTTACCAACATTCTTCAAAAATATCTTAGTCATACAGGTTTGGAATGACATGAGAGTGAGTAAATAATGCAAAATTTTTGAATTTAATGCAAAATAATAAAGAGATGGTGATATAGCAGGCAGAAGTTGTTTCCCAAATCCCAAAAAGATAAAATGCGCTGGTCTAAACATGATGTGTCTTTCACAAACCCTGAAAATCAGTTCTTTCTCGTCGCTGCTGTCTTTTGTAAACTTCTGGGCAGTTCTAGTGGGTCTGTTTATTCCTCAGGCCCAGAGTCCATCGGTGTGCCAAATCCTCTAAACCTACCGTCCGCAGGCCTTTATACACTGTGTGTACCAGACCTGAGCTGCACATTTTAATGTTCTTCATTATAAGTAAAACATAGACAGAAGAAAATATCTTGCTGTTGCTAGGGAACTTTATCCTCATTGTATCCTCAGTGTTTCTATAATAATATCTAAACCTAACCAAGCCGATTTGTTTACCCATAATTTATTTTAAAACAAAAAAATATAAATTAAAAACCACGTATTCACTTTTGTATATCTAGACCTAACACATGTTATTGCTGTGACCCCAGTGGCATCTGACCCTGTTAATCAGGGTGTGCAGACTGCAGCTGACAGACTGAAAGCTAATACAGGCCGTCTGTCGGCACACTGCCTTTAATAGCGGGCAACCGGGGAGACTCTAGGGAGATTTTCACCCGTGCTTTATGGCTATGCTGGTTTTACCCTAGAAAAACAGGAGAGACATGAGTTAGTTCACATGACCCAAAGACCCACTGCAGCCAGTATAGCAATCCAGAGAGTAAATGATGAAATCCTACTGTGTGTTGGGTAGTGTAAAGCTAATGACATGAAATTAAATAAATATCAAAGCACTGTTTAAATCACAAAACCATTACCAACAAAACAAAGCCGTTTTTCAGAAATAGAGAAAAAAACACAAGAAAGTAACAGAAGTCAAACACACCTCATATTCTAGATCGATTTAACATTACACATGACACAACTAGGGATGCACCGATACCAGTATCGGGTATCAGGCGATACTTTGTTAAAATACTTGTACTCGTATTCATACATAAATTGCCGATACCATGCACCGATACCAAAAAGCGATACATCAAAAGTATTTCACTACGCGGATGTGATTTGTTGTCCTACCTGACTTCAATGTCTAGGTGGAGACAACCAGCCAGAAACTTGGCTTCGGAGAGTCTCCCCAAAAGCTTGTGTGTGAAAGCATCAAGACCAGACCGGTAGATATATATTTTTGGCTTGGAATAGCCTTCTGTTAAAGATTTTTGTATTCATCCTTACTATAGGCAAAAAATAAAACCTCCCTCCAAATTAATTGCACTTTCATTGAAACCAAATCTAAGAAGTATCAGGTATTGGTATCGGTATTCGGCATCGGCAAGTACACAAATGAAAATACTCGTACTCGTATCGGTTCGTAAAAAAGGGGTATCGATGTATCCCTAGACACAATGGATCCGAAAGTTCAGAAAAATCTATTTTAAAATGTAAAATAACAGTAAAATGTATCCCATAACAATAACCTGATGGCTAACGACACCTCAGCCAGATATTTTCTCCAGTGGGATGACTCAAAATAAGTCGCTTGATGTATGTTTTTATTCTGCTTGAAACACAAGCTCCCAAAGGCTGTTTTTCTTTGCATATTCACACACGCACAAGCTCCAGCTACAGTATCGCGTGATTCATATCATTGTCGTGGGTTTGTGTTGTTAAAGGTAAGTTAAGAGAGTCTGAGCTTCTACTTTAGTCCTATTAGCAATGACAAAACAGTCCCACTGGAGCTGCTCTAAAACTCCTAATGGGCACATGTGTAATACATACATACACACGAATACACAACAGCATATACGCATCTCCATCCCACTCTCTTTTGCTCTCTCTTTATCATACACAGACACAAATTGTGGTGCAAATTTGGCTGCGTTGTTTTGGTCTAAATATAAGCAACATACACAATGAGATGGGCATAGAGAGACATGTTAATATAAAAACTAAAATATCTAAAATAAAGGAATAAACTAAAAAAAAGGAAGTCACATTCAGCATGAGGGTGTGAAAATCATGGGAGGATTTTTATATTTGTGTGAACTATTCTTTTAAAAAGATAAACACAATGCACAATAATTAACACATTTTAATTCTTGAAAAGCAACAACATTTTGAGAGAAGCCACACCACTTTCTTTCTACTCAAAAGTGTACTTGCCACAAGCAACTGCTATAAGAGAGAGGATAAAAATTTTGACAATCTGTCAAAATAAAATAATAAAGTGATCTTAACGGCAGCCTGTCAGTCTTTCCATCCTTTTTAACGAATGTTCATTTTAAGCAACGACAATTAAAATGTCACCAGTCATCTCAGTGCTGGAAGATCTTATTTGAGCATGCCGTGACCTTTGTGCTTCATGTCGGAAAAAAGACACACAATTTTTCTTGTGTCCACCATCTACAGTACAGGGTAGATGTATGTTTTCTCTGTGGGCTTTCTGATGAATCTTTTTCTTTGAAAACTCAATAAAGATTGACCTTTCAAAAACAGAATAAGAAACATTATGACTGTGTGTGTGTGTCTGAATAATGCTGGGGTTTCCCTCAAAAACCTCTGAGATGTTGCTGTAAATTGCTCTCTAGCGCTTTCTGGTCTTATGTTTCTCATACTGGGATGCAGCTCTAAAAACCTTACTAAGAAAATAAAAATATCATCTTGTTTTGTACATGGCCTACAGACATATACAGTAGACGTATTCTGGTGTGACCAGCTTCTACTCATACTGTATATTTCCCTGCACAGCAATTCTGTACTGCAAAATGGGGAAAGATGTTCTTGACTACATTTAAAAATAAACACAGTGCTGCAGCAGAAGAACCATTTTTGGTTCCCCAGAGAACCATTTGCTTTCTTTCTAACTTTTTATAGTCTGAAGAACATTTTTTCACTACAAAAAACCTTTTGTGTAACAAAGTTTATTTGGACGTTCAAGGTTCTTTATGCAAAACTGTTTTTTCTATGGCACCTTTATTTTTAAGTGTGTACTTGAATTCATAAAACGAAAAACCTGAGGCTCTTTACAAAATATGGCCCAAATCTCTTTTTTTTATTAAAAGCACATGAACGTACATCATATGTTTAATGGAGAGAATTTATTTTGTTCTGGAGGAGTCCATCATCTTTAACCCAAACCTAAGAAACACTCCTCTCAGGAAATCCTGTAAACGTGCAAAGTCGGATGTTTTACAGCATGTTGGCTTCTGTCACACAAACAAGGAAAAACATCATTGTTCTCTTATTATTCTGTTATTCTGTATGTTATTATTCTCTTATTATTCTGTATGACCATCAAAGTCAAAATCATTCAATCAAAATATTTGTTCTAACTTATAAACTGGGTGTATCTTCAAACTAGGCAAGCACCCAAAGCTAAAAAAACAACTCAAAATCTCTAAAACTATCAGTTTTTGTGACTTAAACTAAAAATGTCTACAAAACATGCCAACATGCTGGTAAAAGGGGCTAAACTGAGACATCGCTATAAACAAGCTCCTGTCCTTGTTGGTGGTACATGAACAACAGGCTTTCAGAAAAATCTGGAGAACATATGCTATGTTGCCAACAAGGAGCACTTCTTTCCGAAAGAAACGGAGGTCAATACTACATAAAAACCAAGCATAAAGGAGACCTTCAATAATTCATCTTAAAGGGTCTATTTAACCTGTGTACCCACTAGAGATGTCCAATTTAGCTACAACATTACAAAATATTACCACAGAACGATATCCGTGAATGTTCAAGCTAAATCTAGACACCTTTGGCAAACGTAAAAATAGTCGGACTCCATACAACAAAATGGTGCAAACACGGAGGCGTGTAGCACAGTATGAGAGGAGATGTCCGGCTTTTGCTATCTGACAGGTGCAGGCATCCAAGTGAGAGAAATACATGCCATCTCTCAACGGGCAAGAGGAAAGAGTGAGGAAGAGAATGAGTATTTTACAATCGCCTGCCACAGAGAGCCAGTGTGAATGCTAAACAGGACTGAGGTACAACTGAAACATGCAGAGAAGAGCTGCAGAAGAATCATGCTGGACTGCAGCAGTCAGCCGACACATGCTTACATTCCTACTAGACTTCACACAGCACAGTAACCTTCAACGGTACACATTTTTGACATGTTATGCTTTTTTCCTTTATAATCCACTTATAATGTTAGTTAGTTAGTATGTTTCCTCCAGCATTTAGTTGAGCAAACCCTTATAAGTAAATAAAGCTGTTTGTATATAATGACCTCTGTTTGATCAAATAAACTGATACAAATAAATTGAAATTACTTTGAATCTATTTAAAAACACATGTTACACCAATAATATTTTCTGCAGAAGTTCTCCCAGTTAGGGGTTTGCAACCGCCCAGCATGCATTGCAGCATGAATAAATGATGCAGGAATGTTTTCACAGACAGGGTCAGATATATTCAAATGATCAAAATATTGTATATCACAATATGCATATTGCAATAAATTGGAATAACATTGTCAGATTTTTTGTATGTATTGCAACAGTAAAACATGGCTATTTATTTTCAGAAGTTGTAATCGTGTTTTTTTTAATAAGAAACAATATATTTTTATTGTATAACTTTATTTCTTATCTATTTTCTTATCATTTAAATTAATTTATAAGGAAAAGTATTAGTGTCTCTATCATGCATTGTATATTGCATTATTAATCAAGTTATCTTACAGTATATCAATATGTTTTCTTAATCAGGCACAAAATACTGCAAAATTCACTTGATATTACAGTAGAAGTCATATAAACCCGTTTAAAAATGAAATGAGAAATAAAATATCTCTATATATTGCTATTTGATGATTTGTTAAACAGGAAAAACTGAAAAAAGTATTCGATCAAATATAAAATTGGCTGAAAAAGTAATATTACATTGGGGATTATTTCTAAGATGGTTGTTTTGCGGGAAAATAAATCTTTTACAATACAAAAAAGTTTCAACAAGTGTTTAACAATTCTCTTTTAAAAGCGTGGATAAGATGTTACAGCCAGATTTCAGAATGACCTATTTATGAAACAAAGTTTTGCTAAATGGTCTGGGTGGATTACAGAGGACGCGTTGCATTGTGAAATCAGTTCATCAAACTCTTCTGAAAGAAACAAGGGAAATCCTGTTTCCCATTAAATGTTCCTTTTAAACCGACCGAACACAAAAAACTCAAAACGTTCCTAAGAGACTTGAACCTAAACTTCAAAACTTGACTTTCAAAACTGATATAAAAAATGTGCTTTATGGAGCATGATTATTATTATTTCTTTTTTTGGGTGTGGGTTCCCAGCAGTACAACAATCAGCATCCTGCCAAACCTCACGGATGCACTGCAGGCTCAGCATGTGCTCTCACAGTATACATTACAAAATTGGTCAAAGACAATGTCAAGACCTTAAATTCATCTCCCAAAAGGCACAGAGAAGAGCAGACGAAAAATAGGATATGTGTTCTTAAATCAAAGGAATTACTTTATACACAAGGGATCTTTCGTGTCAAAGGGGTCAGTGCTTCCCGGTCACCTGAGGTTGGAGTGGGCTCCCGCCCAGGTCGGTCGTCAAGGTGATGGAGCTTTATTAAAAAGAGCCGGTGTTATTAAAACAGGTCTTATTATTAGATGCACCGCCATGGGAGGAGACGAGAGGTGTGACCCTGGTCTTTGTCTCAAACCGGCTTCATTAATCATGCAGTGTGTGTTCACATCAGTATATTTATGCAAACATTGACAGTCACTGTAAACAGTGATTGGAGACAGCTGAATGTTTATTGATCATATCTGATTGTCAATGTAATTTTTGTTCTAATTGGCTGGAGTGATAAGGATGTAATCCAACTATTTACATGACGTGATGTGCGTAAGGCTTTCTTGATTTTGTGTTCAAGTGCACATGGATCTAACACATACACTTGACTGTTTCCATGGTGTTTGAATGCGTTTATATGCGCATCCTCAACAAAGCATGAAGCCTGATTAAGTCGAGATTCCAGAAGATATGAATTCCCCCTGCCCCAATCGCTGATTGTTTGGGCTGCAAATGAGAATCACAACACTGTCATTTCCTCCTGCCCGAGTTTCTTTGTGCAGTGTGTTGACGTATTTACCAGTCTAATTCCCTGCCCTGAAGTCCAGAACGTGAGGTGCATGTCCGCAATACATAACCTTCACCGCAGGGGGGAAACAGCATGCAAACACACAGATGCTGATTCTAATTAACAAAGACTGAACAATAGAGAGACAACATGGCTTATGACGGTTTAAAAATGCCCTAAACTAAACCTGCTAGATCTCGATTGCATTTGCACTCGGCCTTAATATTGAGGCTTTCGATTACTTCATGACCGGTCAAGATCACAACTGCAGAAAAATCACTAAATTGCCAGTGTATGCCAGTTTAATTTACTTCTTAACATTGTCAATGTGACTGGATGTAAAACTTCAGCTGCTATAAATGTTTCTTTTGTTATTGTTTCAGAATTTCTTTTGCTGGTTCAGAAATTAATGGGGGACCGTGTCAAAAATTTTAACAAATTTAATGCAGATGTCCAAAAGCTCAAGATATGATTGCAAAACAATAGTTGTTGTTTGGATATAAAGAGCAAAAAAGCAGTTTTCACTAACATGACCATGCATGGACAAATATTGTAATGTGTTGGATGATGAATAAGCATTAAATTAAGTTCTCAGTGTTTGTGTTTGTTTGCACATAGAAGCCATAGAAGGAAAATTCCTATGCAAAAACATACTAACAATAAAAACATAATACTACTACTACTACTACTACTACTACTACTACTACTACTACTACTACTACTACTACTAATAATAATAATAATAATAATAATAATAATAATAAATTATAACAAAAAATAAATAAATAAAATAAAATAATAAGAATTATTATTATTGGGGATATGTGGAACTTTCAGATAAATATAAAATGTGTTGGTCTGGTCTTGGTCTCCTGGTTTAGGTGGTTTTGATTACAATACATTACGTAAACAGAGCAGAGGTCATGGGTTCAAGGAACATGACTAATAAAAGTGGGTAAAAAAATGTATGATAATAAATTAGATAAAAGCATGTGCCAAATAAATGTAAACATGTAAAAAAAAAAAAAAATATTAAAATACTGTAAGATACAGTAAGAAAACTTTATGCAGCATGTATGTTTTTCTTTGTGTGTGTGTAAAGTGCCGCAATGGATTGAACTGGTAATGAGTCTAATTGACTTAACAAAGAACAAGATCAGTGATAGTGAATAAAAGAAGCCTCACTTTCTGTCTCCCACTCATCAGATAGCACATAATCAGCGCTTTTTATCTGTGTTCCCTCAGCAGCATGCTAACAGCACCAGACAATCTGGCTATGGACTGTGTGTGTGTGTGTGTGTGTGTGTACATGTTTACTGCAAGCTGCTATATTCACAGATAAATAAATAAATACTTTAGTACGTAAAACACAACATGACAACTAAAGCCAAAGACTTGCGAGCACAAACACGGTAAACTATATAAACAGACCGCGCCAGGATCCCGCTCAGACACACAAACACGACTCCATTACAGGCTCAAAGCAAAGAAGGGATCTATTCATCCAGATAGCAATGCAAGACTGAGGCAATTTGTGCCCATTTGATGCGTAATGAGGTTCTTATCAGTAAGTGGCCAGAGAAATGGGGTGTAAAGTATAGCCTATTCACAACAGACCTAACGCAGCAGTCATGAGCTCATCACTAAACAACTGCACAACAAACGCACACACATATGCTCAATGGTCCACAGGTTCAAAGTCCAACTACGACCAGTTTCTAAATGCAGATGGTTTTGAATGGTTTTTATTTTTACAGATATTGGCTTCGTTTTATATGAGAGTCAACCCAAACAAGAAGTGAATGTGATGGGGCTAAACTTGGTCCATTGAACACCTTCAACTAATGTGACCTTATTTTTTCAAGCAGAGACCTGTGAAGCACAAAAAACGGTCTATTTATATCTCTACAGTTCTCCTCCTCCATGCTTCTAAATCACGCTGTGATTTGTGTATCTAAAGTGGTCTTCTCGTCACCTTTCGAGCGGAAACTCCCAGCACTCCCTGCTGTTGCTCTCACAAGAAAGTCCAAGCGGGAGTGTGGCATCCTTCTCTTGCTCTCTTCAGTTCCCACACAGTCCTACTCTTCTCTGCCAGGCTTCGTCCTGTTTACCCATCAGCAGGAGGTCGGGGAGCCACCTCCCTGCCCCCTGACTGAAATACAGATAAAAGAACAAGAGGAATGGAGAAGAAAAGCAGCAAGGTGTCAATCACATGCATCACGCAAATAAAGAAAAGTACGCCTATCGTTTGTCCAGAATATCATGGTCAACAAACACTGAATAAGTGACCTTCGTAAATGGTCGTATTTGTAATTTGTACCATTCATCTAAACCAAATAACATTCACAACGCTGCCAAGTCATCGAGAGCCACTTTGGCAGGAATCGATGGAGATACATTTGGAACGTCTTTATGAGCTCTCCAACATGAGCAATCTGCCCCGAAAATGCACCACTTCACTCGCGACGCCATCAGTAAGACCGTTCCAGAGCTCTCGGCGTATAAAAACCGCCTCTTGTGAAGCGTGACGAATCAGGTCTCTGGATTTTTAACAGCTTGCGCTGCGCAAACATGAAATCATGCTCATAAAGAAAATACTCGGCCCCTGTGAATATGTCACAAGCGTGGCAAGGGAGCACCGTCGTAAATTCTATGGCGAGGATGAGGCGTTTAGGTGACCTCATCGCCCGGTGCTATCATAAAACCAGGCATTACAGGAAGTCAGGGCTCCGAGCGGGACTGGGCGCCTGAGGTTCATAGAAAATAGTCTTCTTATGAGAAACAGGTTACAGCAATCGCCATCGTCAGTGCATCAGTGTATCTTGTGGCCTTTTGTGTCATAGATCATAGATCAAGTCTATGTTCTCATCCGCTATGAAATGTGTCCACTTTAAAAGACCATCGGAAGAGTTGCTCAGTCAAACGACTTCATACCTTTCACTTGACAAAATGCACATTTAGACAATGATGATGTTATCCAACTGAAACCCAGTTAAGTAAAAGTGAAGTTATAGCCCAAATCAATACGTCTGACGTCAACACAAGTTATTTTTAGAGGATTTAGCAGCTCAGCGTCCATCGCTTGTGCACAGCTGAGGAATCAAGTTGAGCTGTGTCATTACGCTTGGATTGCAAAGGTTTAACCGCACAAAAATCCTTCCTCTCTGCTTCTACATCTCATCCCAAAGCTGGCCGATCCAGAAAGTTTTCCCATGACTGTTGAAGGATGTGTCAATGAGCTGATGCTTGGTGTACGATTAATCTGATGAAGCGAGCGGTAAGATGCAATCCCTGTAAGAAGCATCAGAACTCAGGAGATACAATAATGGATTCACAGGCGGAGTGAGAGAAAAGGGAGGAGAGACGAGTGCAGAACTGAGACGGGTGCGCATTAAAATCCCAATCTAAACCCGACTAGGCCGGAAAGCATGATACGTATTCAAACTTCACGGGTCACAACTCAGTAACTTGAAGACAACCTGAAGCAAAGATTAACCTAAAGTAGTGGAAGACTGACAAAAGAAGCTCTGGCAAGTCTTTTGGGGATGTAGAGAAGATACCTGAACGCGTTGGCGCCGAGACAGTTTGACAACGGGATAGGAACATTAAGAAATCTGTTAACGGAGAAACCATCTGGAGAGCTGATAAAAGTGATTTGTACTTCCTCAGCGACCCAGCAGAGAGTCAATAAAAGCAAAGGGTTCTGTCCAAAACTGCAGAAGGATGATCCATTGAGACTGGTCGATCAATTAGTCAAAAACAGACAATGGCTACCTTGGAGTTTTTTTGCCTTTCAGGCAAGCGCGCTCTTATGGACGCAAGCTTGCCAGGATCCCGCTGGGATTAATGACATCGGTATAGATTCTGACCTCTGAATGGTTGATCTTTCACAAAAAGGATTGCAGAACGAACAAAAATGAACAGATTATATACTAAAAAAGAAACCTGAAGTAAAAAACGCTGAAAGATTAATATTTTATTCATCCACATAATTGTAAAATGACATGTAGACACTTTTATCCAAAACAAATGAGAACTGGGTGGTAAAATAATGACAAAGGTAACACTTTACCATAAGGTTGTATTTGTTAACATTAGTAAATGCATTAGCTAACAATGAGCAAAACAGTTTTTAGCATTTTTTAATCTTTGTAAATGTAAAGTTCATGCCAATACAAGTGTTCATGTTAGTGCATAAACTAATGTTAACAGTTATAACTTTTCAATTTAAGTGCTAAAATTAACATGAACTAGGATTACTAAATGCTGTAGAAGTATTGTTCAGTGTTAGTTAATGTCAACAAATGCAATCTTATTTTAAAGTGTTACCAAACAAATTCTCTATCCTCTCACCCTATTCCCAAAATGCGAATAGCAGTATTTGGTAAAAACAAACCCCACTAGATCTATGTGCAATGGTCAACTCTGAACGCTCACAATTCACCCCTGTTCCCAACAAGACAAGCTGCTCGGCGTAGGAGTTCAAAGACACGGTTGGAAACCAATGTATGCTTTCTTAATGGAGAAAATCAGAGTCACGCCTCAGAAAATATCATCTTCTGAAAAATAACGCATCTCCGTCCATCACTTTTATCCGTAGGGGAGTCAGTGGATGATTAAAGATAGATCAAAGAGGTGCGAGTATGGAGGATTATGTTCTCTGAATAGAAATGTGTGGTGTGTGTTAGAGGTTTGGTGAGGTCTGGATAAGGTGATTATGTGCAATGGATCCAGATGTATGCTACCATTAAACAAGCCAAAGTTATGCATATGTTAGCAATGAAAACTGTTTAGTTGCAAGCAAAGACTGCGTTTAGCTTACCAACACGTGCACATGCACGAACCGCACTGAAAAACAGGCGTTCTTTAATCTTCAATACAAACGAACCTTTGCAACATGAAAACACATACACAGATGCTGAGGTTGAGCGTGGCAGTCAGTTCGTGTTTGGCGAGTGTTTGATCACAGTGGTGTATTAAAATGAGTCCTGCTGCGCGACACAACTCACCGGAGATGCAACAGTGACCCCTTCTGTTCATTTACAGAATTACACCCTTATTAAACATACGTTCAGATTCACGCAAACACTATTTCAGAGAGTTATTTGCTGTCTACGCTAATGCATTTATAAGTTACATTAAGTTAAGGCCCTTCATCACTGATATTATTGCTTATATTCAGGCTTACGTAATTAAATCCATAACTTATGATGGACTGGGATCATCTTTACTTTACAGTTTACAACAAGCAAAACAATTACACAGACTTGCACAGATAGAGATATGCGAGACAATTGTAAGGACAGGAATATGTGATACTTTGACGTGGAATGATTAGTAACTTCCCAGAAATTGCAATTACCCAGAACCCATTGCAAACACATATCAATGCACTGAAAACACACAAAACACGACCAGTAAACATCTTGGTGGAAAGTAAACAGCACACATAAAAATCAGGTTTTGTATTGCTATTTGTTTGTTTGAATCCTAAAAGCTTTCTAGCAGAAAATAAATAGACCTGAAGACCTCAGTTAGGAATATTTTCATATAGTCTCATATATGCATAACTTTATATACAATGTGGTGTTTACTGGTACATAAATATTAGTATTCCCAACACCAACTAGTAAAGAGTACAGGGCTGCAAATAACTTTTTTTAGAATCAATAAATCTGTCAATTATTTTTTTGGCTATCAATGTAAAGTTCAAAACAAAGTTTGACAAATGTACAGGAAAAAAAAAACTAAAGTCACCAAAACTTCTATTAGTACAGAACTTATGTTGTATATGGGATATAAAGTTTCTGTAATGGATCACTTAAAACAGTTAAACAAGTTTTTATTTCTTCACTGCGCTCTATTAAGTAGTCCAACAATAAAAATGTTTTATCTCTCACTGGCTCTTACGACAAGCTGTTTGCTAAAAGTAAACACATTAAATGAAAATAACAGTAAAAAAGCAAGTAAATGTGGAATGTTTTATCATGGAAATGGAAATACTATTTCAAGTCCAGAAACCACCAACAGTTTTGCTTCTTTCTTGTTTGTGTCGCATCTTTACAGCAGGACACATACTGTAGTCATCTGTATGGTCTTCCATGTCTGTGTTTCCCTACACTGTAAAAAATGTCTGTAATTTTAACAGAAAAATAATGTAAAAATGCTACAGTAAAGACCTGTTAATTGATTACTAGTGAAAAACCTTTAAATATAGAGTAAAATACTGTAAAAGATTTAACAAAACATTACATTTAATTATACTGTAAAATGATGTAAAATGTAAGATTTTTAAAAGCAAATGGTTTGAATTACCAAATATTTTACTGTGAAAATTTGGAAAATATTCAACAAGATTATACGTGCACTTTTACAGTAAAATACAAGTTACACTAAAATTTACGGTGAGAAACTGTTAAAGGACATTCCCATAATTCCCTGCGCGACTCTTTACATTTGTTAATATTTCCTTTCAAAAAGTAATGTTTCTTCTAATATTTATTACCGGATGTGTATATTAGAGTGTTTTAGGTTTCATTTAATGTTGTTTAGTCAATGTTTATAGCATTTTTTAATTGTCACATGTTTTACCCTAATGGTGATTTGTGTTTGTATGCATGACACTGGGCGCCATTTCTATAGTGGTAATAATATTTTATATGGGAAGGCCATTTGTGATGAACTCTGCTTCGTCATGTTGCCATCCATTTTACTACCTGTATTATGGTGGTAAACTTGAGTAAATTTAAAGACACAAAGCAGAATTCTAACAGTTTTATCATGTATACCAGTTAAAGAAATAATGGATTAAAAATGGTAAAATACAGAAAACTATGCTGTAATATATACGGTTAAAAACTGTAAAATATACAAAACATTTGTATAATTCATAAAAGTTTGCCACCATGTTTCTCACAGTTATTAACTGCTAAATTGTATACATGCTTCCTATATTTTTAACAGAGAGTTACTGGCAACTGCAGCTGCCGGTATTTCACCGTAAAAAAAAAAAATTTTTTTTTTTTAAAGTGTATGCATGACTCCTCTTATAACAGGTGTCATTATGTAAAACAGCATCACAGACGGCACCCCCCCTGAGCAATACAAAACCACTTTATTTGTGCACGTGTGTCCCGTGAGGTGCCATCTCGATCTTTATCTTTTGTTTTTGAAATCACCAGCATAATGATTCCATTCAGAGTGGGTTGATGGAGGGAAAGGAAATGGCACATTCAGGGTTCTGTGCGTATTGTAAAAGGGTGATTGAGAGGCGACAAGCGTGATTACCTCAGTCAGTCTGGGATGCTCGAAATGGGGCCTACCACTGTTTTAAACATAGACGTTATGAAGCGGGGAAAACAGATATGCACGGCGCACACAAACACAGATATGTTCTAGTCAGTAATTTTGCCAGTGAGATCTGGAGAGGTGCAGACGCCGAAAGACGAGAGAAAATGAGGAAGCTACGTATTTCGTTTGTTTGTGTGAGCATGGCTGTAAATATACAACGCTTCCACCCGTCTGAGTTTAATGTCAATGTGATGATGTGATTTGAGGCGCTCTCAGTATGGCAATAAGCTTGCATCTTTTTCCGTTCACAAACACACACACATTCCACCTGTCACGCCTACCTACTCTTCCTCCGGCGCCAACAAACCAAAAAGTGCCAACGAGCGCATAAGGACTTTGATATTCAAATCAACGGCAAGGTAAAAATGAACACACGCACGAGCCCGCGCTCGGCTGCGGATCAAAACACAGAGGGGGCCGCGCGGCGGTCTCCGGTCCTTTCTGAAATGCAAACAGACCAAACTAATTAAAGTTCAGGTGACAAGTGCAAAACACTGCAGAGCTGCTGGCTTCTATGTGATCCAAACAATCTGGCGTGCGTCGCGACAAGCCGAGCAAACCGTGCAGGAGAAATGCTCGGGGGTTCAAAAGTAACAACCGTCAGGCAAACAACAGCACGAGGAAGGAGGTCTGGGTTATTTTTCGGTACAGATCTGAAAAGCTTGGCAAAGGTATGAAAGTAATAAAAGTACTCACAGCACATAAAAGGTTTTAGGTCATACCGCCCACCCTTAGCTGTAAGGGTACTGTAACTATTCCGTCAAACTATGATTACCAAACTCACAAGTAGAAACTTTGATTAATCGGCCAGCGCACATGGCCCGACAATGTTGACAAATCCAGCCAGTTGGCAGGTCTTGAGCATTTCCATATAGAAATGAGTGGCAAGGACAGGTCTTGCTGTTCTATCAGCGGGTGCTTGGGTGGATATGGAGACGGGTCACGGTGCGATCGAGGATTGGGTCGAGGGCCCGTCCGTCAGTGTGGGGACGGAGGGGACATCGCAGAGGTCAAATACCACAGAACTCCGCAGGAGGACGAGAGGCGCACTTGCCCACATCAAAGAGCTTGGAAGCTGGATGAAAAAATAGCTGGAGGCCTGTGAGAAGATGCCCACTTCCAGACAGCAGGAAATAAAATCATAGTGACATTAATGTCTAGGTCAATAAACATGCATATGTACTTCAGCCTACCAAAAGTTTGGAAACACTTGTTTAGATTTTTTAGTCTTCATAAAACCATGAAATAACACAATTGTAACTGTGGAAATTATGTTGTGACTAAAAGCATCTGAAATAAATGAACACTATGTTATATCTGAGCATCTTCAAAAGTAGTCACCCTTTGACTAGAAATTGTAAAATCATACTCATTTTTACATCATACTCAGACATTTTATCATCCAGCTTCTTGAGTTCTTAACCTGGGAAGCTTTTTAAACAGAACTGAAGGAATTTCTATCTATGCTGGACTCTTATTGGCTGCTTTTATTCACTATTTAGTTCAAGTTAGCCATGTCAAATGTTTTATAAAAATTTTGTATTCTAATTAAAGAAATGAATGTGTTGGCACAATTATATTTTTCTCTACAAAGTCATTTCAAATATTCATTTTTTTAAAATAATTTTTAAGATCATAAACCACAATTTTTTCAATTGTGCCTTGCCTTTTGACTGATACTTGCAGGCAAATATATTCAGACATGTAACAACATAGATGAAGTTACATTTATAAAACTTGTCTGATTGTAAAATCTGATTGGATGGGAGATAAAAGTCACTGTACAACTGTTGAACTTTAAAGACCATTTCACAAGTTGTAAACAGCACTGGTCCAGAAGCACCTCCTGTCTTAGTTTTTTAACACTACACAAATGTCAGCCAACAGAACATGTACAACGAACATCTTTGAGATTTAATTACATATGTGAAGCAGAAAAAAACGGAAATATGAAGTGCTTCAGGACTGGTACGGTGCAGTCAGGAGACGAGGAGACAGGATATCGTAAATATACATCTAATGGAATCAACAAACCGGCATAACAGACCACGATACCAACCACACTAACATCAACACACGACAGAGAACAAAAGAAACAGACAGGTATATATATAAGTCCATTGATGAGGGTGACAGGTGACAGTGATCAACAGTGATGGCTGGTGACAGGGAACAGGTGTGACGAGGAGCAAGGCAGTCTGGGAAATGGAGTCCGGTAGTGAGGTGCAGGGTGGAACTGTGACACGGACCAGTGTTGTTTACATTATAATATATTATAATAATTATTATATCCTTGCTATGGACAGTGAATAATACCTCAAATTGTTCAGGGAGGTGTGCTATCTGACTAACATTTCTCCCTGTGAAAAAACCTGTGCTTTAACTATAGGGACCAAAATTTCATTAGGCTCTTTTCAAATTAGATGGCTCTCGTGGCTTTCTGCTTGATTTGATACTGAGACGGCAATGCTGTGCTTACGTAAAGTAGATGAAATACACGAACTCATTCAATCGTGCACCATGAGGTCCTGGAGAAAACACAGAGCTGTTGCAACGGAGTTGCATCACACAGCCAACAAATGTCAAAGCACAGAAATATATTGATACTCTCAGGTGAGTATAGACTTGGGGAGCACACAAAACACATTCAGAATTAAACAACAGACATAATCAAAGAGAGAGAAGCGAGAGGGGAGGACACACACGACGATGTGTTTTGTGATTGCATTGTTTGTAATATTCACTATGGATTTGACTCCGAATGAGTTCATTTAAAAATGACTCCCTCAGGGGCCCGAAGACACAACAACATGCTATCACATTTACAACACGTACAATGAACATTTATTTATGACGGTGTGCACGTGTGTGGTGTGGGTTTATGTGTGTATGTGTAATCAAGTAGACAGACAGCTGCGTGTATAAAGTGACGTGGATAGAGGCTTCACGTGTGGGTTACGCTGATGCGCCGAGCTTCATAATACGCTTGATTTAATGAGTGTGGGTGAGCTGATAATTACTGCAGAATTTACTCAAATGAATCAGAAGGAGGTGTGCCGGAACAATCCCGGTTTTGTTTCAGCTCGGTGGCGTTACGCAGACCGAGTTTGCAGAAAGAAACGTTAAGCGAAGGTGTCAGGGTGAAGCGATTGATACCGTTTAAAACAATGCTCAGAACAATAGAAGTCTTTGGTCGCAGCAATTAAAAAAAAAATGGACCACAAAAGAAGCTGTCGAGACTGCTCGACAAAAGCATGTTTATTCATTGTGGGCGAGTCAAAATTAGCCATGTATCAAGGAAAGTTAATGGATAGTATTAGATTAGATTAAGCATAAGATTTAAAATATAATAAGTTATAATATTAGACCAGTCTTCAAGGATTCAAAAACAGTTTGACAAAACTAAGCCAATTGTTCTTTACATTTAGACATCATTTCCCTTTCTAATTCCATCCATGTAATTCAGTTCAGTCTCCTCATAAATATTTAAATAACAGTCTGCCGCTCGGTTTAATGTCCATTCAACTAATAGTCATTATATTTTTATAGGTTATGGCCTTCTCTTTAGTGCTTATGGACTAGCTTAGCAAATGTAGTGTATTCAATATTAGTAAATGCTGATGTGCACTTTGTTGTAAGTGCCTTGATACAAAAGCATCAGCTAATAACACAACACTAAAAAAAGTACCTAAAATAGTCAAGAAAATATGTTTTAATGAGTTTTAACATGTCTCTCAAAGAATCTAAAAATGTAGGATTTTGGTATATTGGTAACACCGTGTAAAAGGTATGATACATGGATTGATACATTATTTGGTACCAGTTACATCACCATTTTTTAGGTACCATTACATCACCATTTTTAGGATATGTGTTTGTATGAGCAATATATTTCTTAAAATTCTTTATTTCTTCAGTTTTTCATCCCTATTACTCATTTCTTTTCCTCCTCGCATCACTTTAACAACTTGAACCGTACGAGATTAAAAACTGCATCAGTCAGACTGTTTTTTATGCAGAGATGCTCTTGCATTGATCAAAAAAACCCTACGTAAATCGGCACGTTCAGATACAGCTAAACATGACAACTCCGCACCAGACACATTCTGCATGCAGAGACAAACATCACTCTCTAAGAGGCAGCAAGACTGTTACACACCACAGCTGCTGTCATCCCCTCATCACGCAAAGCACCCCGTCTCCCCTCAAAGCATCCCCTCCAACCTGTAACCCCCGCCTCCTGCCTGACAGTCGCCCTGACTCGGGCGTGACAGCACGCCAAACTACACGAGCCCATCTGCGTGCTTCAATCTCTCAAACGAGAACACGTCTGGAATTAAAAAAGGGCTGCTGAGTCTGTTTAATTCAATCTGGAATCTCAACTCAGAAATGGTTTGATTACCAATATTTTAGATGCATAGCAGAAAAAATAAAAACATTTGACACAGCAGGGTTGTATAAAATGATAAATAATTCACAATAACATAAATTTAGTGGTTGATTCAGTAGGTTGTATCTGCATCGGTTAATTGATTATCTACCGTAAAGTGTGGCTAATAATATTTAATATATTTAATATAAAAATCATCTATTGAGAAAGCCTTGAAAATGAATTTTAAAATCAATTTGACCATTATTAACACATTAATTGTACATATAAATTGTAACGCATAAAACTTTGAAAACAATTTTGCCTAAAGCTAAAAGCAATTAATGAATATTGTAAACAGCAATATAGGTTGTGCCTAAAACAAAAGGTGCTGGGATGTTTGTAACTAAACGTTTCGGAATATGTCGAAAATTACCTACACATGAGCGAAACATTGACAAACAAGTGTTTCAAAGCAACACTGACATAAAAAAACAGTGAAAAGCATATGTATGTAGACATGCTGAGGGACATCTTTGCATGTTAGAGTTCCTCCAGTGCTCTCTGACAGCCCAGATCAATAGCTGAGACTTTCATATAGCACAATTCATTCCCTGACTGGAGATCAATACGAGATTAGAGAGAAGCCAAAGCCCCATCCTCAATACTGCCTCTCTCCTCTTCTTCTCTCTCTCTCACTTCAAATGTCACTGCTATATCTACTCCCCGTTTTCTTTATTCCCTTCTGTGGCTGTTTTTCACCTCTACCCGAGAAAGCTTTGAGAAATCAGGAGTAAGGAGCATGAGGAGCGTGTTTAGAGCGAGGTGAGCAGCTGCGCGCCGTGTGCTGCGCTGCAGCCCACGAGCCTTGTTCACGGCCCCAGCCGTGTTCTGACACGCATCAGATCAGTTTTCTTCTCTGGCTCTAGCAATGCCGTGAGCCAACCGCGCGAGCGGCGACTGCTGTCTGTTCACTTTAAGTACAGAGACACAAATGTTTGGCCGACTGAACAGAGAAAGAGTTTACGGTTTGGTTGTTTAACATTGCTTGATTAGTCGCGGCAATTAGTCTACATCATTGTCATAAGTACGAATCTCAACTCATCTTAACTAATATCTTGATTCTTAATTAATATGTTACTATATTCAAAGATGGTGGCATGTCGATGAGCTTGAATCTTATAAATCTTATGCGTCTCGTGATAAAACACACATATGAAAACTGATTACAAGACATGCAAGAACCAAGCTTACTGACATGCCACCATATAATAATGTAAAACATAAGGGTAATTTTCCGCTTTATAAGATGTTTATTAACTTGCTCAACAATTTTTTTAGGAAATCACAATTGTGTAGTTGAACTTGAAGAAAAGACAAATCATAGAAGAACGAAGTTTGGCATTGGCATCTGCAAGACATACTTGTGTTGTGAATTGTGCTGTGACACGCTTTGGAAAACAACAATGCATAAAATCCAGCATGCACAGCCAGAAGCATCTGGATTCACAAACTTGCAAAGAATGTGATGGCCCAAAGGTGATTTGTCCCACACACAACCTGCACTGCTATTCACATTTTCATTGAATTTATTATTTATCTTTAACAAAATTTACTGCGTTTATGACAGAAGACCTAAAACATGACATCATATCCTGTTTTTAATGCATTATGGGGTATGAAATCCATTTTAGTGTAATAGCCACTTAAAGGGATAGTCCACCCAAAAATGAAAATACTTTAATTATTTATTCACTCTCATATTATTTCAAACCTGTATGACTTTCTTTCTTCTACAGAACACAAAAGAGGACAGAATGCTGGAAATCAACATTTCTCAAAATTTGAGTTGACTGATCCACAGATATTACTTAATTGTAAGCGAGACAAGGGCGGCAGTATGGGCATCTGATCTGTGGAAGGAGAGGGCATGTGAGGACAAAGAGGGCTCTCTCTCCTCTCTCTCTCCTCTCTCTCTCTCTCTCTCTCTCTCTCTCTCTCTCTCTCTCTCTCTCTCTCTCTCTGATAGGATGCCGTCAGCTCTATCAGGGGACAGGGAATGGGATGCTGGGCAAGGAAGGCGAGGGGGGTACTGTGCTGGTTTGGATCCGTCACACTGACAGATCAGCATTAGTACTGAAGTGAAAGGTTTCTGTCATGTTGTTTTTCTTCAAGCGCACACACACATAGAAACACGCATACCGATATGCTAAAGCAGTCACACACCACTGAACCATCTCGAAAATGAGATGGAGCTCAAATAAGTTCAGAGATTCATTATACAGCCAATCTCAGTCAAACACACTCAATATAAGCCCTTGATTCAGACCAATTCTCCGTGCGTGCGAGCGGGTGCTGTTTACGCACGAGTGCTTCTAGTTCTCACAGCGCTGAATATGAAATCTGCTGAGAGTTAGGATCAGGTGTTGCGTTATATAGCCCTTAACTTTGACCTTGTGCTATGTTTGATTTGCAAAGACTGCTGTATTCAAATAAAGAATAATGCTGTTGAGCACATGGGATATGCTAATGGGAATAAAGCCAAGCGGGACGGCCAAAATCTTACATTTACACATTTGGCAGATGCTTTAATCCAAAGCGATTTAAGAGTGCATTTAATCCATGTCTTTTATTAGTTTGTGTGTTTCCTGAGATCAAAGTTACGACCTTTGTGTTGCTCAATGCTGTAGCAATTGAGAATACAAATCTTAAACATAAAATTATCAATTCAATTATGATTTTAGATACTATCCTATAAATTTTCTGCCAAACAATGACAAAAAATCCACAAAATATACACAAAAATATGAACAAACAAAATGTTAACAAAAATACACACAAGCAACACGAGTAGAAATTGTTTTTTTTAATGCTTATACTAACATTAAAATATTAAAATGAAGTCGCTTTGAATAAAAACTGCTAAATGTAAATGCAAATGCCTAAATCCAACATTTCAATATAGCAACATAGCAAAAGTCATGCAAAAGCAGAAACAGTGAGAGTAAAATAAAGCTCACAGCTACAAACAGCGACGCTCTTGTCTGAACAGAGCTGGTAAATTTGGCACGATGACCTACATCTGCTCTAGAAGAGCACAGACGCTAAAAGGAGTAAAAGATATAAGACCTACATCTTTCCAGAAAACACTTAAGGCCATTCGCCCCAATCTCTATAGAATTGACACAGAGCTGTTTCACATCATGAATACATTAAAATATTACAGATTCACTGAATCTGATTCTGCACATTATTGATTAGTTGGAAATTCCCCTATTAGATGATGTTTGTTGAATATGTTTCCTGGTAAAGCCCTTCTAAATCCAGCTCTTAGTGCTCTCCTTGCCAACATAAACTATGCTTTGGACCGATTTCCTCGGCAGAACAGCTTTTCACACATTTCACTCGCATCCACCCAAGAGCCCTGTTGTGACGGCAGTCATAGAGACATTCATGCACTTTATAATTACATAGTACAGCAGTAACAGCAGATACTTTCCTTGTTTCACCTTGTCTGAAAGACAAGTAAAAGACAGTGAGCCTAAAAATTTGACATTATTGCTTTTGTTGTATTCGGTCTTGATTATGGGTTGAGTTCAACTAAATCCCCATGAACATCTGAACTGTACATGGGACAAAAGACTAGAGAAAGTGTGCCATCATGAGGAAAAAACAGGTATTGCATAAACACGCTCGACTTCTGCAGTTCGTAAGGGCAAATCTTTAGTGACTGAATGTAAAATCTTTACTTTCAGTAAAGAATGAACATACAATAACACATTTCATACAGCCATTGTTTGGGCACCCAAACTATTATTAACTCATCCTAATTATTAGCTCAGTTTTCTGTGTTATGTGTGAGTATGTACGGTATTTCTGAGCCCTAGGGCGACTGTGAGACCCCAGCAGGAGGTCCAGGCCTGTCACCTCTGTTTTAAAGCCCCCTTAGTGCCTGACCCCAATATGCCTATTTGAGCTTTTCTGCATGTGTTTCTGTGTGTGTGTGTGGTTTTCAATCCTTCCAGACCGTTGCTAATAGGCTGTTTGGCAGAGTGTTTTATTACCAGAGCACTATCAGAGATGACAGCTGTCAGACGAGACAAACATCTCTGCCTGACTGTACGGTGTGTGTGTGCTTCACCAGATTAACCAAATGCCCTAAGGATGAAGACACTGGAGCTACAGAGCTGATTGGGCATCATTCTGAAACCCTGACAAAAACACCTTAAAGCGGAGAAAACATCAACCACACTTCTGCTGGATTATGACCTCAAAAGCTTCAGACTCTGATGCAGTGACGCACAAATATTTTTTTGTTTGGTTTTGACTGGCCTTGCAGAGAGAGATTTGATTTCTGAACCATTACAAAGTTCTAAGAAAAGTGTAGATGTGGACGTGTGATAACCATGCACCACACAATTACACAACGAGCAATTGAAGATTCCATCTATCTTTCCAACACAAAAAGCAGGATTTTTGTCGGTCACCTGATTTATATTTTTTCAGAATGACACAAATCTGATCTCCACATATCACATGTATTCTGTGTGGCATTGTTAAACATTTTTATTTTCCAGTGCCGACGGTCAAAATATTTGTTATTATTTGCCTGAACACTTATTTTGTGTTACTTTTTGTCCAGGATCTCAATGTTCAAGAGAGCAAGTCAATTCTTTTTACTAGGGATGCCACAATTCTCAATATAATATTAAACCGTTCGGTACGACATCCACGGTTCAATACGCGCTTGTGAATTGCGTTTTTTTTTCGGTTTTCCGTTTAAATCATTTATGTGTGTTTTATTTCTCTCCGAATTGACTGTTTGTGTGTGCCTGTAAGTCTACGAGCTGAGATGAGGAAACTCCTCCCCGCCAGTAAATATTCAATCACTATGCTCTAAAGAACCATCATTCCACACTTTAACATGGCGATACTGTAATGGAGTACTGTTAAGTTTAATTAAGATGGTTTATTTATGTTAACTGAAGTACAAGTATGTTTATTTGAAATGGTCAATTTATGTTTACTAACTTCACATGTATGTTTATTTTCAAAATTTAGGAATTTATGTGTTCCCCAGTTTGTACATGGGCAACCAGCAGCTGTGAGATGTCAGTGTTCATTTTAAAATAAAAAATATTTTATATTATACAATACACTAGGAACTAGTGGAGTTTTCTTTGCTTTTAAGTAAAATAAAGGAGTATTGCAATAAATCGTTTTTATTTTTTCTTCTTAACCTCTTACTGTTCCTATTGCCTAAGCATAGAATAACAAAAAACACTCTTATGTGTCAAACCATCAGAACCGAACCGAAAACCGTGGTTAAAAAACCGAGGTATGTATTGAACTGTGGGGGCTAACTGTATTGTTGCATCCCTACTTTTTACCTTTCTATTTATTCTGTTTTCTATTTATTCACAGCAAAAATGCTGTCATAATCTTACAAAATAATTTGATATATTTTTCCAACAGTCAGCTTTCAGAAGACTTCTATCATTTCTTCGTTTATTATCAGTAGTGGGCAAACTTTTATAAGGGAATGGCAAATGTTAAACTTCTACACCCAGAAACAACAACTAGTCCAACACACAGTTAACATCTATTTAAAGTTAAAAAGCAAGAAGGAAACAACTGCTTTCTCTGTTCTAGCACTTTGTCCTCGCTTGTATCTCTCTATTCTTCACAATATCCTTGACACTGAGAGTGAGAAGTGCTTTGAAAGGAAAAGACGGAGCGGTGGAAGGGGGGAGTAAGGTCATGTATTGACTCTGATTGTGAGGCGCCAGTCTCGGCATTGATCAGAGAGAGCGTTGTATTGATTAAATGACAAATGAGATGAACAAACCTCTCCTCACAAGACTCGACCCTTTTGAAGAGCTCCTCTCTTCGCTGTGTGTGTATGTGGGTGGGTGGAAGTTCATTTTGAATGGACACAACTTGTCTTGGTCTCGTGAGGAAAGTACAAGCAAAAAGCCTTTCATTTCCACGCACGCACACACAAATTAGCCAGAGAGATGAAGGCAACTATTAGTAGTCTATTTAGAAACCGTCAGATTTACGTGGCAACTAGTGATGGCACTGTTGCCATGGTGACGTATCTGACTTGAGCATCAGTGATGAAATCTGTCACAATCCTATCATCACGTGTGTCAGTAACCACAGATTACAGTAGAAAATACACAACGATCATTCCAGAGTTAGTACTGCCATCTTGTGGTCACTTATTTCAACACTACCCTATGGTGCTCACACATCAAATGCATAATTTACCCTACAATAAAGCTTTTGTAACCATTAAGCTACATAAAACACAAAATACTTGTTTACAGTATAACCCAGATAAAGTAAAATCTTACAGGTCTGAAACAACATTAAGGTCAGGTTTTATAGACAAGGCTTAAATCTAGTCCCAGACTAATGTTTGAAGTCTTTAAACTGAAAATAACGTTCACTGGCATATCTTAATACACATCAGTGCCACTGTTTTGCCAATGTTTTTGTGAAAGGCATGTTTATTAAAGCTACTAAAATGTCGTCATTTAACTAATGCTTACTCCATGACTTAATCTAAGCCCTGTCTGTGAAAACAAGCCTTAACACAAGAAAATAATGGGGTTTTTTTTATTATTAACTGTTCAATTTACAGCTAAACCATTTTGTTACAGTAGTGCAGTGTATTTAGTGTAGTTTACTATAAAAAGTACTATTAAAAGGTCACAGTGCCATAGTAAGACAAGGATGTGTTCAGCCAAACCCGGCGCCAGACACAAATTCACGGACGGGCATTTCATTTTTTCAGGGGGGCACAAATGAGATCAAATGAGATGCATTCTCTGTAAAGCTGCTTTGAAACGATATGTATCGTGAAAAGCGCTATACAAATGAATGTGACTTGAATAAACTCAGTTAACATACTGCGGTAAAAAAAAAAAAAAAATGTGGAGTTTTTATAACATGATACGCAACATCACACGACCAAGAGTGCTGAATACCATCACGATTGAAAATGTGACACTCATTTCATATGACAGTTCAAACAAGTAATTAATATTAAGTCACTTACATTTTAGATGCAATATTGACTGTTTTTGTTGTTTCAGCAGCAAAAAATAGTTCAAAGCTCACAGCAGAACCATAACGCCTCAGTCTCACACCAGCACTTTAGCAAACAACCAAATATTTCCGCGCTCACTATCGACAAACCAATCAAATACGTTTAAAATTTTATTATTAAATTATTTTTTAAATCAGACGAAACACATTTTTATTTCTATTCATGTGTTATGTATATACAAAACGATAACTTTTGATAACAGCAGCCTATTGATAGATAAAAAATTTAAAAAAATATAGTGCAAACAAGCAAAGACTGGTGGTTGGTTTGACGTGGAGCTGGTGAACAGGTGAAGGGAGACAGCAGGCTCGTCCAGGGCGGGCACTAGTGACCCACAGGGCGGGCCAGGCCCCCCAATGCCCGCCCATGGCGCCGGGACTGTGTTCAGCGCATGTGTTGTCCACCTCCTGCTGTTTGTTGCACTGGACCAGCGTCCTGTCGGCCAGTTGAAGATGGCATAAACAGTGGCACTGACCCTAAAGCATTCTGGGTGATCTGCTGAGCTCAGTGTGTCACAGCTGGAAAATATTTTCTAGTTTAACTCATTGTGACATGCATCTGAGCATCGCCTCAAATCATGTCCTGCTAACTCACACTGAGTGGGAAGACTTTCAGTGTGACACCAGTATCTATGATGTCCAAACATGTGCTTAAAACAGAGAGGAAAACACTGACAAAAGCGTTTTTGGTCATAAAATGCTTTGTTTACTATTTGTAATATTCTGGTTTTGCAAATGTAATGTTGTTATTGCACAGTAATTTTCTAAATTTATGATTACTTGAAAATAGTAATAATATTACTTTTGACAATTGTATCATACACTTAAAATTAAAAATATACACAAAAAATCCTAATCATACAATGATTGATACATACTGCTATTTATTATGCACTTCTATATGTATTCCTATGTATTATTTCTTTTAGATTTATATTTTATAAACATAATATTTATAAAATAATTCATATATATTATTTTGTTTTGTATATTCGATACTTACAAATAAATAAAATATAAATAAACAAATAAAATGAATCTACTAAAAAACATCTAAAATCTAAAATACAAAATGGAAATATCCACTTTTCCAATTGAGCACACATAAAAGTATTTAAGAAATTACAGAACTTTCAAAAGTCCTGCTGGAACTATTCTTATAAATTTTATACATTCTTCCAGAAAAAAACATTGGTAGCCAAACATTGACTTCCATTGTATGGATGCAAACATTTCTTAAAATATCTTCTTTTGTATTCCACAGATAAAAGAGTTATATTGTATGCATGTTTCTAAGGACTTGAGTGGGGGGGGATTACAGAATTTTTATTTTTAGGTGAACCATCTTAAAGGCTTTCATTAAAGTTTATGACCACTAGAGGTCAGCACTGCCATGCTGTTGTAATGAGTTGAAAGCACTTTCAAATAACTACACTAAACTCAAACACACAAACAAGTTTAAGTTCCAAGACTCTTTTCCATATTTCATGTGTATTTTGTGTCCAATAACTATCTGATGCAAGTTTCCCTTTGAATTCATTTAAAGAATCTAGCAGACAAACCATTTCATTGCATGTTGTCTTATGTATGCATACCTGCATGTTTATGTTTGACATCTAGTCAGTATACAGAAGACGTGTATTATAGTCTGATTTATTCCTCTATTCTTCCTTAACAACATACATCACATGACAAAGCATCCTCTCTTATCACCACGACAACACATAATGGCCACTTCACAAAGCAATGGGGTGAAAAATCCAATTTCTCCAAGTGGCTATCTTGCCCACTCAGGCCATAAAGAGTGCGTGTGTGTCCCTGTATTATAAAATGGATCATTACCTTCCAAGAGCACAGGAGTGATAAAAGAGCAACAAAAGTAGGACAGCAGGTGTTTATATATCATGACCATTATCAAGTTATAAAAGTGCCATTGATAATAAATGCTGATAAATGACAGTATAATGAAAAAAAAATATGTGTTAGTCTATAAGATTATAAACCGACTTCATCAAATTTGTTACTTGTGGTGTTTTGTGCAGTTGAGCAAGGATAATCTTGCATGTTTGAAGAACAATGACTCATAGTGGGTAATAAAACACAGCAAATATGTGATACAAGACCGACTCACTCTCTCTCTCTCTCTCTCTCTCTCTCTCTCTCTCTCTCTCTCTCTCTCTCTCTCTCTCTCTCTCTCTCTCTCTCTCTCTCTCTCTCTCTCTCTCTCTCTCTCTCTCTCTCTCTCTCTCTCTCTCTCTCTCTCTCTCTCTCTCTCTCTCTCTCTCTCTCTCTCTCTCTCTCTCTCACTCACTCACTCACTCAAGCGTTAACTACGAGTATTGTTGTACAGTTGTGTGTTGCAGTTGTTTTATAGTATAATGATGACAGAATAATTATCACTATTATTATCATAATCATAATAACAATATTTCTGTGAAATTAACAAACAGATACCAGATTTTTGTTTAAAGCAAGACGTTTGCATACTTCTAAAGCTTGTGAGCCATGACTCATTTCATGCTTTTGAAAAATAACTTTTCCAAAAATCTGAATTGAAACATAAACATTGCATGTGTTTGTTTCAACACATACTGGCATCATACCAATACCATGTGAGATCTAATGTGGGTCCAAACAGCAGTGCGCACAAATTAGGTTTGATTTCCTTTTTTACCATGACATATGCTACTTTTGCCTGTAGACCACATTACCTTTAACTTAATTTAAGAAAGTGAAGGACAGGTTATGAGCACACGCAACAACGGAGGGTGCTTTAAAATGGAGGTGTAGTGTAATTATCCAAACTGCTAAAGAACTAGAAATACTGGATCTCTATAATCAGCAAATGGTGCAAAAGGTGTGCACACACACACACACACACATACAGCTTATAAGAAACTCAATTTGATGAGAAACACTCATCTGATAAAGGAATATCAGGATAACTATAGAAATTTCTAGCATAATTTATGGGATAACAGGGTCAGATATGAATTAAAGAAAATCCTACTGACTATACTAAATATGTGTAAGTCTACTGGATAATGAGTCCAGATGCATATTTTGTGATCTTTATCAAAATTATAATTTTTACCGCTTATAATGGAACACATTGCTACTGAAACATCCAGGAACTTAACTTCCAAGACATATCTGATCAACCATCAGGACTAGTCTAAACCAGCTCAAAACAAGCAGTAATATTCTTTCAGCAAAACAACAATGTAAGTATATTCACAACAGAATGACACATCCTACATCCAAGGCCAGAATATGAGAAGACCGGAACGTGGGAGGACGATCATCTAGCCTGGAAAAACAATTACCCATCTACAGGTTTGGCTACTGACAGAAAGCCGCTTCAACTTGAATGACAAAGTGTGAGCCTGTAAAGTCCAAAAACAGAGAACGCTAAAGGGAGTGTTGCCTTTTGACATAACTCACAAGATCTAAACAGCATCTCTGGACCTGAACATTTCATAAATCCATTTCCACGCTAGCTGTCTTATACTTCACAAAGAAGGAAAGGACGCTTGGAGACCGCGGGTTCATTTCTGTGGCTCTGGATGATTATACTACATTGTTGGGTTTTTAACTCAAATTTATCTTAAACTTTGAACTTCAAAGTCACGCTTTTCAAACTTTAAACTACTTAAATTAAAAATAAGTTGAGATCAAAGCCTTCTTAATAATTATCAAGCAAAATGTAATATCTGATGTGAAAGTTAATGATGTCCAAAGCAACTGTGAAACATTTAATGCAAGGGTGCAGCTTGTCGAACCGCTCCGCATTCGTGTTAGCATCATGTTACTGAAACTGGAAATATGGGTAATTTACACCGTTCTCACAGATTAATCACACGTCTCAACTATATTTCAAACTTCATCAAAGCAAAAACAAACTCTTTTGTAACCCTAGATAATATTGGTGTGCAACAAATGCCTGTACGACTCATTCCTGATACTGACAAAACTCACTTCTCTAAGACACATTATTAGAGAGTGAATTGACTTCAACAAAATAAAACAAAAGCTGAGTCATAAGCCAGGAAATATTATGCTCCACTATACGGCCCTTGTTGATTAATTGAGCAGTTCTGAGGTATGATCATTTAATTATATTAAAAGGATCTGTAACATGCTCCTGCTCATGTTGAAATAAGATTCAGATGTCAACTGATATTTGCATGAGAACTGTAATAATATATCATGACAGGCAGAGGGCTCATGTGATACAGATCTGCAAAACAAGACCAAACACATACCAACTGGATGCTGATTTGTACAAACTAGTGATTCACAGTTAATGTGGTTATTGCTACAAAACCGCAAATGGTTAAAGTTTTAGACCTAAAGAAATAAATAATTGTTTTTGGCAAATATCTAGCTGTTTGGGGTGGAAAGCTATGATAATGCTTATTGCATTCTGCACAGATTATATTGCATACTAGGTGACACATTACAGTGCATTAATTAATCCTTCACATTGCATATTTAATGTTTTTTTTGCATTTTAATAAGGATTTGTGTGAAATAACTTTTGAAAGTTAAACCAACATGAAGCGTGGAGAACTAGATTATTATTATTATTGTTATTTCCAGTTTATTTTCATGCTGGAAACAGAAAGTACATTGGGGGAAACACTATTCCATAAAATAGGATCGTGCACATTTTGAGATCTATTATGTCACACAAGTTTTCCATATGTTTCATGAGAGATGACGTAAAGTGCGCTCTATGAAACCCTGGAGGACCCAAGAGCAGCCAATGGAAAAATGTATAAGTGTACCCAAACAACAGAAATTATAGCAGGCTGGAAATCCTCAGTAAAATAATAATTTAGCGGTGCTAAAAAATTCATAAAGAAACAGGCAAAAAAGAGAAGAGGGGTGGAGGGAAATACAGATGAAAGGAGGGTGTGAACAAAGAGGAAGGTGTTACTTGACTTGACAGCAGCACATCAGATGTAGATGCCTGACTGTTGGCAAATCCTGGCAGACATGTTACCATGGTACCAGATGAATTAAAAGCTTACCGCTCCCAAGATGAACCTGTATGCTTGCTTGTATCTACAAAGATAAACACCTGAACAGTCAGGTTAATGTTTTGACTGTAAAATTTGCACAGTATATTTACAACCAATTTTTATATTGTTTTTATATTTTAAAAAGATTGTATATACACTTTATAAAAATGTATAAAAAATACATATTTTAAAAAAATTATATGCAGTTTTATAAAATATGTAATTGTAGGATGTACAGAGTTGCATAACATGCAAGCGGTCAAACCGCACATGTATTGAGAAAAAGCTCTTTAAGTTAATTGAGATAATATGAAGCAACAGTTGCGGTCATGCAGAGAGGACAATTATAAACCACCAGGAACAAAAGCTTTTTTAGCCAATGAGAGCCCAGCAGGAGTGGACGGGCTAATTAGCTTGCTGGCTAAACATCATTTATCAGAGCCTGACGCCATTAGTACAGACGCTAATGAACAAACTAAAGCCACAAACACACCACAGGGACCGATCTTTAATGCGGAACTGAAATAAGCCATTATTCACAGATCTCTAGACGGGATCGTACCAGAGCAATGACTCCGAGTGGGGTAAACATCCCAAATTCCATTGCCATTACAGCATCATGATGCTTTATGAGCAACGCAGCTATCGAAGGTCTGGTAAATTTATTTAACGCGAGGTGGTCCGAAACCAGTGACTCGAAGCAGACACTGTTAAAACATTACCCACTGAAATCACTCACATAATCACACTGTCAGCTTGGCATCAGCTAAAGGAAAATTAGAGAACGAGGAAATGATATAAGTACAATAGCATGGTTGACATTCCAAGCCATTCCCAAGTTTAGGGAAATTAAACAGAAATACATCCAGATACGATAACCATAATAACAAGTAAGAAAAACAGAAGCCCAACAGCGAGAAGGACCTCAGCGCTCTTCCTCCCTCCCGCTGGTAAATGGGTGGAAGACAAGAATATCTAATAAAATAATATCTGGTTACTCTATATAGCTTTCATAACTTAACATTTGTGCTAGTCTTGTATCATTAAACACATTTGACAATCTACAAGGGCCATGTCATCACATACTGCATGCTGTTTACACATTTTTTAAGTATACAGTGTGCAACTTTTCCCATTTTACACAGTAGTACGCTTTTAAATTATGCCTGTCTAATCACATAATAAATCAAGTAAGAAATCGCAGCTTCCGGTTCATTAATCACGCTGAAAATAGAAAGCTTAAGAGTTGTGCGCAATGCATTGTGGGATACAGCGTCACATGCAATGAGCTTCTGCTTTCATGAATACTGCAACTTTCTGGCATTCATTCAGAAAATATGTAAATATTCAAACTGCGCACAGTCTACTTTACACTACAAAAAAGTATGTGTAGTGTATGATTTATGGTACAGTATTATTCTTTTCCACACACAACCGTAAAATATAAAGAAATACTGTGCGCTTAGTTTTCTTATCTCACGTACAATTTAAGAGACCAGCATCTCTCATAAAACACAAAAAAAAATATTCCCACTTAAAACTTACCCTGTCTTTGTCATCAGCCACATCACAAAGGACATCATCCAAGTCCAATATTCCCCCGTCTCCATGTTCTAACCGATGAACCTGTATCCAGTAGCCCGGGTCCTGAGAAAGAATAAGGGGACAGGGAGAGTTACAATGAGGCTAATTGTGTTTCTCATTGGAAAAATCTGCATTTAAATGTCAAAACTGTTCAGGAATTATCAGTAAGAGGCGAGAAAATATCATTTTTTAAACTAATTAAGTATATATGTAGTTGACATTAGGGATGTCCCGATCCGATCACGTGATCGGAAATCGGGCCCGATCACATGGTTTCAGACTCGATCGGAATCGGACGTTACCTCCCGATCAGGACTTGGATACATATGTATATATATTCTCATTATTTTTTTATAGGAAAGGACGCCAGAGCCGGGATTGGAACTCGCGTCACTGAAGCGCAGTTGCGCTGTATATGTCTGGAGCGCTGTCCACTCAGCCACAGGCTCCGACATATTCTCATTCATTTGAAAACATCTATAGTTATCGGTGGCACAGAGTTAGACCTCTTGACTCCACACAGAAACAGCAACGCGTGCGCAGTAAGAGTTAGGAGTGCAATTCCTAAAAGCACATTACTGGCTTTGCAAACACTGTGGCACTTTTATTTTTTTATTTGTTTACATGCCTGATGGGTATTTTAAGTTGAGGTGCTATTTGTTTTTATATTAGACTTTTTTTATATTTACTATTGCACTAAAGTCCAAAAGTGAAGAATTTATGGTATTTATTACTTGATTGTTCAAGCTACCTCACAGAAGTGCTCTGTTTGTTAACAGAGTTGTTGAATGTTAAAATAAGGTGAATTACATAAAATAATAAGGAACATCCTGTTTCTTCGCTCTTCTTTATTCTTTTTTTATGTATTACAGAAGTATCGGATCGGGACTCGGTATCGGCAGATACTCAAAATCAAATGACTCGAGGGCAAAATAACCTGATCGGGACATCCCTAGTTGACATACTTTATATATCTTATTTGTGTCAAGATCATGTCTACTTAGGCGAGAAAAACAAGTATAAACTATTTTTTTAAGAAGACTGGCTCATGGCACAAATCAACATGTTTCAAATGTTCATAACAGAAGCCATCGGTGTGACAATTTATGTGGAACATGCTTAAACCGTATTAAAACTGATCTGGAGGTATCCAAACAACATCAATACCCACACCAATAGGCAATAATTCGAACATTTCTATGGGCTTGATCGTGTGTCCTGGATGAATTCGGCCCATCTGAACCATTATAATCTCATCATAACTTGGCCCAGCTGGACAATCCTACAGTCAGCTTGGCATTCACAGACTCTGGATGAGCTTCAAAGTGAGTTCATGAGGAAGATGAAAATGTCACACACCGATGGAATGTAAATCTCTGCTGTCTGTGTTATTTTTGCGTTTCTTTTGATCTTCCTCTCACATTGATCTGTAAGACAACAGTGAACCAAAACTTCTGCTGTTTGGTGCATTAGTTCATTCTTCAGAAACAACCATCCCTCATATTTTAATATTATTAACAGTTCATATGATTGATTGTTTTGTTTTTGGTCACATACAGTATCGTGAGCTTTTATTGTGTCAACCCAAGTAATGATGAGTAATTATTGTTTCATTTTTAATTGTTGCTTGTACTCCAGCTATATTTAGGATCAAATGCAAATGATTAACTTTAACGTTAAATGAACAGCAGCTACACTAACTATTCTACATTTGCATTTCTGTTTCCTGGGGATGCCTGAGGGAACTAGAAATTATGCCAGATCTTGTTCAGATCCAGTCCTTGTGAAGAATTTAAACAATTCAACGTCTGAGAAGATATGACGCCAACCGCTGCAAGGACTACAGATGACAGGATACTCGCTATGATCTAGGGCTGGGTGATATGGCAAAAATTTAAACTCGATAATTTTTTCCCATATTGATCGATAACGATATATATTTCGATATATAAACTGTTAATGCTGCCAGCTTTAGAAGAGTATCCCAACTATGACTGAAGCCATAAAAATTTGAGGGTTCATTAATTATATTTTAAAGTATAGTTTTTGTCGACAATTTCATCATTTTTGGATAATAACTCGAGGTTAGTTTCACTTTGGCCGCTGCTTCCACTTATTTTTGTCATCCTCGTGCCGAGTTTGCTTTGCAAAGTGCCGTAGAAATTGACTTTGTTCTTTGACGTGAACGTTAAAAGCTGCACGCTGATTGGCTGTTGTCGCATATTTCTGCTGTGTAATTGGCTCTTATATTAATCCATATCGAGTAAAAATGCCTAGAGCTTATCATCGTTATCGACATATATTTTATCGCGATTCGATATGATATCGTTTATCGGCACAGCCCTACTATGATCTCTCTTGTTGTTTTAATGTGTTTTTCTTAAATATGTACATTATGTTAACTCACTGCATGGTTTGTATTATACAACTGTACATATCCGAAATATCAATCACCTCACCTAGCAGATTACTCTTTATTGTAGTGTGGAAACATGCATTTTCTGCTGTTTTTAAATGATAAGTACAGTCATAAACGCTATACAAAAAAATATGAAATTAGAAACATGAACTGAACAAACACAAAACCATTCTAATTCAATGTCAACAAGTTCTTCCAAGTCGTAACAGACCGACTCTGGAAGAGATTTTCTGGCCGCAAACCCAGAACAAGACTCAGCAAATATCTAAACAAATTCAGTGCTGAGACGACATGCACCGCTGGCCAACGTTTCATTCTCCCACATTCACTAAAGCTATTAAAATCCAGCGACTAACATGCAGATTTAAGATCAATGGGCCCCATAATCACCAAAAGATGCAGGAAAATGGAGATGAAATGAGAAGGGAAGATTTGTTGTCATCTGTGGAGGGATGTCTGTGGAGTAATTATTTATGAAGGAGTGTTTGCAGGGACAGTTTAGGCCTCTTCTGCATGATTTAGAAATGGAACCGTCTCCAAATAATGGATAGACATACAGGCTCATAGGGATGGTTTAAAGAGGAATACAGAGGATGAAATATTATCGGGCAAGGGTCTGTTTGACCTGCCCTCGAGAGAGAGACACATGACCTTAACTGTAGGAAATCACAAACTGTCATGATTACATACAAATACACACACTTTCAAAATAGCCAAATCATCAGTCAGTGCCAAATGACACCAAGAAACAGTACCACAAAAGTCACGCATTACATTCCATAAACTGTAACAAAACAGCAAAAGATAATCTAATGCAACTTTCTCCAAAACTGTCACACACACACAAACTTAACAACCGTTCTTTGTCCGCTTTTAATCCCCCAACACATCTATTATCAGTCTCCCGTGTGTCCTAAGAAGAGGTCGCCACGTAAGAGACTTGATGATAGATGGAGATAACATTCCAGAATGGTGTGAGATCAATGCAGGCCGGGACGCCATTGTCAACACATCCTTTATTATTCTATCAAGTAATACAACCAGGTGTGAGACAAAGCGTTGAACCGTTAAGTATCCTGGCTTGAACTAAACACATCATGGAGAACTTTAAACTTCATCCATCTCGATTCAGGGGAGGAAAACATGGATTGATATTTTGCAGCTCTAGCTTATACAAAGGATGTGTTTCAAATACGAGTATATCTTCAGGAAAACAAGTACAAAAATAGCTGATCGATTAAATATTGTTCTTATGATGAATGTTTTTCTTCAAACAATCCTAAGTATAAATCCACCAGACCACATATCATTTTCACAGACAGTCACTCCATTGTTGCAGCAACCTTTACCGGAGAGGTCAAAGGAAGTGAATGATACAATACAGACACAAAAAGAAAACTAATTTGAGTTAATAAACTATACAAATCCTTCCAAAACTAACCACAGGCTTTTCTTCAGTAATATCAGAGAGGTTGGGACAACATGTCATGACACCTTAATAGACTTTAAAGCATCTACTGTATAAAAGAGCTATTGTGAGCTGCAACCGGAGGCAAGAGCCGGAGAGAACGTTTCTTTATCTGGGAAGGCATACATACACCATTCTTGTGTAAATATTGTGTTGAATTTATGTCTTTATCTTCACTTTCTGTAAGTGTGTGATTTTAACTACTGCAGCACAAATGTTGTTTATCTTAAAATATTTCACAGCGATATATACAGAATGTACTGGAATATGCTTGAGTAATGTGAATAATTGATATGGTCTGTAATTATTGTAACTGTAATTATTTGTAATTTTTGTATAAATGTTTGGGAATTTCCATTATCTGTACTGTCTCTCCATAGCCTGGAACATTATCTCATGAATTTACTTAACAATTAAACAACTCATTTTCCTAATTAATATATTAATAAAGCTTTCATCTCTTTTCAAGCTTTTATAAAGATTATTATTATGGTGTCTAATCCAGACTTTGTACTCATGCTCAATAGCTTACTAGACAATGAATTCAGAAACATAACCTTGGTTTTGATTTACTTGGCTAGTTTGATGAGACGTCTGTCTGACTCTTGATCTTTATTGGTTATATCATTGACATCTTAGTAACTATACAAGTTTTAACCCAACTGCATAATGTCTAAATACAAACACGTGTTTCTCTAGCAGTGGACATCTACTGTATTCGGTTACAAAAGTTATGATAATTACAACTTTTCTATGATGCCCCATACAGTATATACGTTTCAAGGTTTTTTCTAGTAATTTCTGACGGATAATCTTAACTCTACAGCCTTAATATTTGGCAATACAATTTGGCAAGAGACTTTCTCCAAACCAGCTCAAAGCTTATAAAAATCATTCTGGTGTAAAACAACTTGACTGATCTCCAGCCCAAACCTCCATTAAACACCTCTGGCATGAACTTAAAGACTGAAAGTAAGCCAGACCCCATCACTTATCCAACACCAGTGTCTGACCTCACTGATGTCCATCAATGCTGATCTATACATAGTAACTTCTGCATGTTTGAATGCTTCAGAATGCTTTTTTATATATTTGAAAATATATATATTTATGACAACAGTATTGTTTTATTATGACAGTTAATTTTGTTTATTAAGCCAATAAAATTTGTTAATATGTAGCCTAGCATTAAGACTGCTATCAAAACCATTTTGTGACAGCATGATACGCAAAGCTCTGAACTCTCATCAAAAACTTAAAAAAGTGTTAATAGGCACGCCTAAAACTCATTAATAGCTGATAACAGCGGTTCGAGTAAAGACACGTCTGAGAGAGCATGTATACACCCGGACACAATACTGCCACTCAAACAGCATCAGCTTTTACAGGACCAAAGACACACGGCAATAAAGACGCAGTTTTAGGGACACAATCGACTACCCCTCTACATTCCCTGTGGCACGTGAACCATGCTGAGACTCGCCCGCTGCTTTTCAAAAATCTGAATCTACTGTGTGTTTAGTCAGAAAACGGAAATCTGATGACCTGCTTTAAGAGCTCAATAGAGAGATTTAGAGATTAGGAAATCAGTGCGGCTTTAAAATGCTGTTTCAAACTCTTTGTTCAATACGCAGTATGATTTTGTCTGTGTAGCACCTGTACATCAAAAACAACAATCCATCATCGGGAAAGTTGTTTGGTAAAGCGAGGATCAGTGCTGCCATTTATTACCTTACATTTCAATGAATGATGTAATACATTATTCTATACTATAAGCTGATCTTTGTTAGTTTGACACTGAATTCATGTCATATGAGATTTGTAAATGCCTTTATGTAAGTGATTACCTCATTAATGACCATCACCTGTTTAGTTCTCTTTTCATCTTCTTTATCGAGGTTATATGTCTAGTATTGCACATGAATGGCCTTTGCTAACCACAACACACAAAAACTTGTGAATAAATATTTCAGTTTAATTTTTTTTACATTTTCTTATGTATTATTTATCTAACTGTTTTATACATATCCTTAAAGGGACAGTAAACCCAAAAACTAAAATTAATTAAATAAAAATTAAATTAAACTTGGCCTACCATGACTGGTCCAGAAATCCAATGATGTCACAATATCATTGACATTTGGGGCACAGATTTTGTACAAAGGCAGATTTAAAATTTGTGGTGAATCAATTTAGCAAATGGTACAAACAGCACTAATCGGCTTTAACAAACTACAGAGATTAATAATTGTGTAATAAAATAAGATCCAGTTCCCAAAATTTAGTCATTAGTTTTTAGGTTCAACAAGTCAATAGTCAATAACACTTGACTGATTTATATATATCATACTCTACACCAGAAGAATCTCACAGTCACTATATACACTATATCTTAAATGCACAGCATTGTTACAACGCCCATAAAAACATTGACCTCAGTTACTGACCTCCTGAAACTGGGCTTTACTTGACTAAAGAGTTTACAAGGAACACAGGAAAAGATGAAGGAACTGTAACTGCACTTTAAAGTCACGAGAAAAGATTGAACGGGTAAGAAAGCTGTTGAGGTAAGCGTTGGGACTCAGCCTCAGTCTACAAAGTGTTTGGCAAGAGCTCTAACACAGCAGAAGTCATCATCATGCTAGCTGTCCTGGAGCAAACGATAGAGGTGTAGGATTCAACAATCCTGAGCCACAACAAACACCAACATGAAGTATCATGACATAGTCTTAAGAATATCAGAAAGTTCATCTCAGGGTTACAAGTAACATGCAAGTAAAATAGGCGTAATTAATCCTCTTTCTGGTGAAGCTGGTTGACCTGCTTGACTGTTACTGGTTTGGGTAAGATAACTGAGGTAGTGGTCAATATTTTGTTGGTTAGTATGGTTCAGTAATCCCTGCTGCAAGAAGGATCTTTAGGGATCCGTGTACTGTACTCATAAGTAAATTCTGACAAAAAGCATTGCAAACATTAGACTATATTATAGTAGATATACTATCATCTATAAGAACGAAAAATCATAGATAAGACCTTTTTGATATCTCAATTATTTCTCCTAGACATCAATGAGAGCATCTCGAGTCTCTTTAAGAGTATTTTTCCTATTAAAAAGAGCCAGAAATCTCACACATCTCCATTAGTGTTTTAGAAAAGATCTTAACAATGTTACAGACTGAGCTCAGATTTGCCAAGTCTGCAATCACAAGTTTTAATATAAACTTAATATGAACATTTCTCAATAAAATTCACCCAAATGCTTAATTATTTAACTTCTACAATCTACATTCATTTTACAGCTCCATACCCGTAGTGTGTTATTATGTCTTATTTCTTTCCATGTTTTTCCTTCTAATCAATTTTAATATTAATAATAATTTTTTTAATAAGAGAAGCATCAGAAACTAAGGTGACAGTCTCAGAAAACAACTAAGAACTCCATCAAATCTCCTAAACTATGAATGAGTCACCACTAAGAAATAACGTTTTCTTTTGGGCACTGTCCCTTTTTGTTTTTGGAGTTCTCCAATAAATTCCCGTCTGTTGTCTTCCACCTCAGTTCAGGATAGACTGACTGTGGTTCTGCCATGATCATGATATCATATAAAAGTGTCATATTGTAATACCCAGTCTTAAATGAATAATGTGAACACAGTTCTTATTGAGTCCCCACAATACGTCTGCTACGATAATTACCACATAAGGGTCCGCTTAAAAGAGTATATAATGATAGGTAATTAGAGCAATTAAAGCATTAGCGATGAGATGTATCTGTCTCTGGTCTAAATACAGATCAGTCTGGGGTGTGGAGAGAGAGTAGAATAAAGGGTCCAGGAAAGAGAGAAAGAGGTAAAGGAGTGCCCCTCCTACACATCCTGTTCTGTACACATAATAATCTATTTAACTCAAAATAAAATGTAATGTGGATCTATGTATTGGGTATATTAGTTGCATTTTATACATGCGTCCTCCTAACACCATAAAGTATCTGGAAAGGATAACTCTCTCCGGAGTTGTGTCTCTTAAATGATGTGCAATACATGGTGCACTATACAGTGTATAAATGTTGAAAGGTTAGTAAGGGAGTTATCTGCTAGTGTTAACTTCACGAGGTCCATACAGTGGCAATCTGCTGGGGTAAAGTGATCTCCACGCGTTCCCTGACAGAATTCAATGTGTGAAGCCAAACGCCCATATAGGAAGTAGGAGGGTATTGAAAGCATCATGTTGCAAAGCTGTTAACCCACAGATGATTAGTGAACTGTTTACCTTTGTTAATAATTGAATTAGTCACGCTAACGCATAGCATTAGTTTTGTGACACAACCAGATATTTGTGTGTTTTTATTTGGGTGACCTTTGAACTTTTAGGCAATCAAATAATTGAAATGCTCTTCACTCGTTGTCCCGTTGTCTTTTAAGTAAACTTCAATAGGGGAAAACTTGATCACCACAACATCATACAAATTTTCAAAGACGGTTTTATTGTGACCATGAAGAAAAAAAGTCCCCGAAACACGCCCGAGTACTAAAACTGTTGCAAACAACCCATCAGATTTATTAAGCTGTGACTATTCCGCTCAAAATACAAGCTACTGTAATGGCAATCCACCATCCCAACTGCAGACTAAACATCAGATTTGCAAATTCTACATCAGGACTTCAGCAAGACTTTCAAGATTTGGCTTGTACTCGCAAAACAGGTCCGAACACCATGAAACCACTTCAGCACGCAGCAGTCAGCACAATCTCCCAGCACATTTGTTTATTATTTCATAACCACAAGTTATGCATACCAGATGGTGGCTTACATGATGCCAAGCGAAACATAAGGTTGACTGTCAGTATCGCGAAATGCATCAAACGGAACGCAAGAGGAAGAGGACATATGGCACCGTGCAAACTGCAGCACTGAGGCTAAAGGTCTGAACGTATAAACTGTAAACTGTGATAATGTCGTCTTGCAGAATCATTCAAAGGTTTTCTGTAGTGCTGCGAGAAGACATTTAACAGCCGCTCATGGAGCAAATTAGTAAGGAAAAGCACTTTGAAGGTTTATTACTGCTACATTTACAGTAAACTGTGACCACATATGAGGCCTTAATCATAACTGATGTGTTATCCTGTTCTCTTTTTATCTCCGGCGCTTTCACAAACACACACATGTTGGGTTTCCATGTTTCATGGGGACTTTCCATAGATATAATGACTTTTATACTGTACAAACTGTATATTGTATTATGTAACGCTTACCGTAACCCTCACACGAACCTTTTGGTATTTTTACATTTTTAAGTAAACATCATTTAGTACGATTTAAAATCGATTTGAATCGACCGCTGGCATCCACAGATTTCACAATAACAAACGCTCATACTGAAACGTGCAGGAAGAAATTGCATTTATACGTATGTGATGGTAATGTTGGTAACATTACTATACATGTTTTTAATAAAAACAGATTTTTAAGAATTACGTCAACTTTTCAAGACCTACATGAGGTTTAAGTTTGTTAGGTATATGCTACTGTATATAAAATTAACACAAGACAGTGTGATTTAATGTCATTCATTTATCATTTATGCATTTGTCTGATGGTTTAATCTATACATTATCTATACATACTATACATTTTTGTTTAAATGTATAGATCGAACCCATGACCTTGGTGTCGTTATCACCATGCTCTTACCATGCTCTTTTTATTTAAATTTATAAAAAATGGTGGTGAAATTCCCACTAAAGTATTATTATTATCCACAATCCTGATCCACTAATCTGATAGGTTACTGCTGATCTGGTGTAAAAGGAGGCTGAAGTAGCCGATTCCTGCACCACTTTGATACAAAATGTTAAAAATGTTACTATGGTTTGTAATTACATTTTCTATACAGTATATAGGTGGCTCATTTTTTCTTTGACGCTTCACACTAGATTTTATGTCATTGTCGACTAAAGCCTTGTATAGAAAACAAAAGCTCAGACATTCTGGCTATTATAAGCAGGGATGGAATGGCATGAGGATGAGTAAGTAAATGATGGGTAAACAATTTTATTTTTGGGTAAACAATTGCTTTTAACAAGACTATTAATAACTAAATGTCTAAAAATATGACATCAATTCAGATTTTAACTAACCATGCAATATAACAGTAGACATGCAAAATGACATACAAATTCAGTTTTTATTGTGCCAACCCTTCAGTCTAAAAACTACTGATAACATCCCAGACAGTTAAATTACTGTCTTTGGTCTATGAGTAGTGGGTTTATCTTACAAAAAGAATGATTTAATGTCTCTTAGGTATAGGGGTGGGAATCTTTAGGTACTACGCGATCCGATCCGATTCCGATTCTGGGACTCACGATCCGATTCCAAAACGATTCTTCATATAATTTTTATGCTTTAGTTTTTATGCTTTTTGTTTATAGTTAGAATCTCTTTGACAGTATTCCCATCTTGAAGTTTAATTTTAGTGAAGTTTGATTAACTAATTTCGGGAGGAGCATGCACAGATAATTGAACCGGCCAATTCATCATTAGTAATCACAGCGTCTGCCCTATCAGCGCAAGAGAGAACCTCTATAAAATAATCGAGCAGCCTTACCTTCGTTCTCTCTAGCGTTTCGGCATCCCTCCTCCACCCCTACGCCTCAACGTTACCTTCCGTGGGGGGGCAGCGCTCTGGGTTCGGGCAAGCGCCGAGCTCGGAGCCCTCCCCGGACGGGGGGGAGCGCTCCGGGAAGAACTGCCGAGCTCGGGGCCCTCCCCCGGACAGCACGCCAAATACGCATAACTATTACGATTGCTTATTATCTGTAAAGGCGAACTCGTGAATTGCTTTTATTTTAACAAAGTTATATTCAGGATTAACAAGTTCTGACATAGAATCGATTCTGAATCTTTGAGAATAGATTCAGAATCGTTAGAGAAAGAATCCCGATGCATCGATTTTTTCTCCCACCCATACTTAGGTATGAAAGAAAACAAACTCAATGAAACACTGAAAACTGGGATGACTGTTGTTCCTGTATGTAGCTGTAACTGGTAAAACATAAGGCACTGCCCAAGATCGTGGGTTTTATTTCTTAGACACGACTGTCAGCCAAGACACAATGTTCAAACAAGACGAACGCGTAATTTGGTTTAATCATTTGTACTATAATCTCATAGATCTGATTTTTTCTTCACTAAATAATTTAAGGTCAACTCGCAGTACCCGGATGATCTGTTTCATTAGTTTTAAATTGCTGTTATAAGAAAATAACGTACCTTGTAATGTCATGACCGACCAATCAGAATCAAGTATTCCAGAGCGGCGTGTTATAAGTTGCAGTTAATGTAAAGTGTCAAAGCAAATGAATTTGATTGAAATGCACTGAGGACTAAATTGGTTTGACAACAGTGTCTTCTGAGGCCAGATTAAGTGCTGAGAGAAATCGGTTTGTTAAAACAAAGTGGCTCTGTGTAGGATGTCAACCACACACACGTTCACAAAACGCACATACACACAAGCTGATACACTCGCGAGGTGTCGTGCCAAACAAATCTAGGCATGACTCCAACATTCACAAGTCTGAGCGCATGGATGAAGCAGACAGGAGAGAATGGGAAAAAAATGAGAAAAACAAGGCCAGTTGAAGATTCGTTCAGAAATACTGTTTCGTTCATAAACAAACTACAATGCATTGTATAATATAATGTGCATGAACGTAGTAGGTTTCAATTAAATCTGCATGCACAACATACTGCAGAAACAGCACAACTACTATAGTATGCGACTATTCCAAACATTGCTTTCTTAAGAGGTGTGTGACCACTAAAGCAGACAAACCAAGCCGCAGCAATATAAACCTAAACTTGTTTAACCAGTATTGCCTTGTGTGGGAAGGAAATCTTCATTTGTCAATGACAGCAACAATGGCAGCGAGAATTAGACTCGGTCAGGGACTGTGAGTATGTGTGTGTCTGCAGACAGACAGCTGATAAAAGACCATTTTCCCATGAGGGCTCATAAAACACTGCACACATCAGGAAATGTGTAATAAAACAAAGGAAATGCACCTCGTGAAGTCACTTCAAAAGAGTCGTGTGGCTTAGATAAAAGGTTGATATGGTAAAAGCAGAATGAAAGTGACGTTGATTGAACTACTGGATTTATATTTTTCTGTTATGAAAACACTTTAAAAGATTTGTTTGTGAGGTAGATATATATAGGAAATGACATTTCAGAAGGTTTAAAAGGGCAATTCCATCATTAGGGATGTGACATTTTCAGCAAAACGTTAAATAAAAACAGAATGTATTTATTACCAATATTAAACCATCTGTTTATATGTTACTAAAGCACTGTTGATAGAGTCCAGACATAAGAAAAATATCTGCCTATGCACAAGATTTCAATTTAAGAGGAGGGAAATATACATGTGTTATGGATGTGACAAAAAAAGAACACACGTTTTTTGGAAACACACTTTGTAGGATTTCTGTGAATTAAAATGCACAAATTAGAAGCAATAATACCCAACAAATGAAGAAGAGATAAACTCTTCAAAGAACATGTGTTCATTTATGAGGAATATGGACTGTTATGGATGGGACAATTCTGAAAACAGCACTTTTCCTGACTATGAAAAATCACGATTCAAACATTAAAAAAGATTTCAAAAGTTTGAGAGAGACCTCACATGGATATCTAAACCACCAAATATTGACATCTGAGCAATCAGTGTGATGAAAACCTTTGCTAAGACTTTTTCATGATAAGGTTGACAAGGGATGAAATCATTATTAAAAGAAACTATACTTTTGAAATTGAGTGAATTGATGTGAATACTTCTCCAACTACACCTATATATACAGTACATATATGCATGTACTGAACAACAGCGCTATAGAAATGCATTTAAAATAAATGTTTCTTTGTTTTTTCACTAACTGAGAGATGAGTCAAAATCATCACCTTTTAAATTCAGAACAATGGCGTCTACTTAAACAACAATTGGTGATATAATATAATGTGGATCCACAGGAACTAAACTGTGATTCAAAGCAAACAGACATTTCTTCAAAGACCCAAGTGAAGGCTTTTTAATGTAAAGGTCAATGGCGCTGAAGTCTATACTGTATATTTCTTCAAAAGATCTTAGTAATACTCTGCATGTCACATACCCTGGAGCTTTGACTGGCACATGTTTACAGTCCTCCTCATGGCTGAGTTTCACCTGTCAGAGCTGATGTCTGTCTTAATAAAGGGCATGAAAGAAATGGCACATCTGTGCTTAAATCTGGGTATCTGGTAACTCACTGATCCATATCCTGACTTGCGTATACGTGAATTACACTTGACAGGGAAACATTCACCTAAAATATCTTGTGGCCAAGATTGTAACGTTTCTGTGCCAACTCAAGCCAAATTCCCATGAAAACACCAGCTATCTGCCACTTTTGAAGCTCAGTAGCGGTATTTTGGACACGCCATAACTGAAGTCTCTCAGTGGAGCGTTCAAGACCTCCATGGCCCGTTTATTTTGATTCTGAAATAAGTTGATGCCACAGTTCAGATGATAGTGCCCAGATTAGACAAGATCGAATATCAGGTGTCTTTTTTATTTTTGAGTTACATGTCAGAATGATATAATGTGTTTTGACAATGTGACTACAGAATATATCAACTCAGTTTAAATAAATTTACAGTAACTACAGATGATTTTAGAGATTATGATATCAAAAACAATACAGTTTGGTAAAAGAGACATTCAACCAAACAATTACATCATTACTTTATAAAATGAATAAAATTACTCAAAAATATATCATCAAATAAATGTTGGATTACCTAAATAATTAAATACATAATTTAATAATTAAATGTTTAATTCAACATCTTATTTAAGTATTAAATTATGATTTATTTATTTACAGTATGTATTTACTTCCATACTTAACATCCTTATTGTTTTTCCAAACCTGCATGACTTTCTTACTTCCAGAGGACCCGAAACATATTTCAGATGTCATTTTAAATCAAAAAATGAGCTCACTCTTGACATTAATTAACAAAATTGACCAAATATCTATAGTTATACAAATAAAATGGCAACATATGCCCAAGCCACAACTGGTACCATGATACTAAAATGGGAAATACCATAATACTGAATGATTACCACATTTATACCACAGTATGTATATAGTATAACACCATGGTATTACCACAATACTTGTCCGAACAAGAAATGTCATGGTATTTTTAGCTAATAGTTCTGTGACGGTGAGATTGTACAGTGTATGAAACTGTTTGCGTGCTGAAAGTGTTCATGATGAAAGTCTTAAATGTTTTATGGTCATCTGTAATTACAAACGTTTGAGTAATCCCACCCTTTACAACACACCCTTACACATTTCCTCAAGCATAATGCAGTGCCAACAAACAAACAGAAACATACCCATGTTTACTAAGTGCGGACATACCATAGACTATTTGTTTTTATATACACCTAATTATGGTTACTTTAGACTAACCCTAACTAAAACAATTGCTTAGAATCTATTATGTTGTGTTAAAATATTATGTGGTTTATAGATCTTGGGATAAATTTGTCCTCAAAGGATACACACTGGTACAAACATATGTACACTCTCTATTATTTTTAAATATTTTGGATAATTTAAAGACATATACTGTAATGAGCCTGACAATATGAGAAAGTGTGAGGTCATATTCTTGACTAATATCAAAGTATTAACACTAACCAGAAGATATAAATGACATTCCCAGTTCCCAGAAAAACATTCCCAGTTTTTCAGAGAAGACAAAACCACAGGTTTGTTAAAAATGTGAACAGTTGAGACATACTGTAATGTTGACTCAATAAACAAATCTTTCTGAATAAATGCTTTTGGTCTTTATTACTTTATATATTTATTATTTTGGAATTATTTATTTAGGAATATTATTCCCAAGACAAAATGTTAGTGAATCGTAATAATGTAAGTCTCTTTCTCTGTAAAAATTAAAAAATCTTAAAAGCAAAATCACAACAGCAAAGCAAAATGGTTTCATGTTGAATGCTGGGAAAGTTTCATATAAAGAAATTTGCATGCAGGTCAGAGGTCATGGGCATATTTGTCCTTTCAGATTCCAGGAAAATCACACGCTGAAAGCCATTTAAACTGGTTTCAAATACAATCAGCTTTATCAACAAAAGCCTGAAAAAACCTAATGGTCTTAGTGGTATTTTGGCAAAGGTTAGCTTTGCTGTGACCATAGCCATTCATGTCAATGGTCTGACAGATGAGTAACCCAATCCATCAGCGTTCAAGACCACCAGCGAATGATGGGTCTGTGAAAGCATGTGAAGCAGAGAGAAAATCAAGCAAAAAGACTAAGAAGGTGCTGGGCATTGAAACTGCTGGCAAGCTTGTGAGTCAGAGGATGGTACAACCAGAGTGCATCATCACACGGGCCAGTGCAGCTGACGGGCAGCGTGCCAGAGTCTCAGAGCAGACACAACGGCCCATCTCAACTACACAAAGCAGAGTGTCTGGGGCTCGTCCAGACCTCTCTACACCGGCTGGCAGGACATGAGGGATGTAGACGCTATCATTGATCAGGGCTGGCATGGAAGTTTGTGTTTGTGTGTGGTATGTTGGGTGCTATTAGGCAAGACGAGCGCAGGTAAAATGTTTAGAAATGTAGGAGTCCGATTACTGAACATAATTTTACAATGTAAAAATATTATATTTTGCTTCTCAAATACCATGAGGAGAAATTACTAGGGGCGTAACAACACACTCAGCTCACCATTTAATACTGGATTCATAATACAATGAGATAGTATTGCAATATTTTGAACAAAACATTTAATGTAAAAATAAAGCTGCAATTCGACTAAAATGTATTTCCAAAACATTACTAATTTTACACATTGTACAGTAACACTTCTGTTACAAACAACTTAAAATGGATTTAATTGATGTTTAATTGAACCTTCTGTATGTAAAATATGAAACATTTTATAGGTCTGCCACTGACAAATACAACTGAATTTTACTATAAAATTAAAATAAAAAGACATTAAGAAAGCTATAGTTAAACCTAACAGTTAAACACAAATTCAAACAAATAGAACATATATATATATATTTATATATACCTTGGTGTAGAAAAAACTATAGTACATGAATATGCATGAATATCAATTTGTACCATAACGTGTATAATAAGGAATATAATATATTATCAGCTCATATTATCAATGTCCCATGGTACTCTCACAGAGTTTTTATGTATGGGAACCTGTGCAAATGGCAACTGTAAATGTAATGTTTAAACAATCTGAATCGCACACAATGAGGTTTTGTAAGGTCTCTAATGCTATACAATGTCAGCTGGTATTAGTTCAGCTGTCTAATGCCACATTAAAGCTCTTGAATGTTAGGTTTAGGTCACTGTGTCAAACAAACAGATAATTCTCCATGTTTAAGTTCACAGGGGTCTCATCTGCTGAAATTCAATACACAGTCAGGTTGTAAGTAACTAAAGAATAGCAGCACTCATTTACACACACAACAAACATGTGAACTCATAAAAAAATGTTTTTATTTTAGTTACTACTAAGTCTGGAGTGATTTAAAGTCTATTGTTTCTCATATGAATGGAGTTTAAAATGAGATCTCAGCAATGTTACAAACTGCTCAGATTTTAAAAGAAGATTTTTGAATCAAAAGTCACAAAAACATTTCTCAACAAATGTGGTGTTTTAAAAAGACACCTGAGAAACAATTTTTCCAAATTTATTTATGCGTCTCTCGATAAAAGTATCTAGTAAATGCTTAAATTGTGCTTAAAATGTGTTAAAATGCCATCAAATCCTGTTATGTTTAACCTCTCCTTTCGAACCACTGTCATAAAGAGACAATCTAATCTACTCAATTATTCACTCATACATTCACATTATGGACAGTGAAATGTGTGGCACATGTCATCTAGCGCTGAACTAAATCTGTACTGGAAAGATCAAGTAATCCTTTAATAGACTTATTAATAATTACAAACCTGATAATGAATTCAGAAACATGAGGAAAAGAGATAAAAATATCTGGCGTTTTCAGTCTGCGGGTGATCTAACAGGCACATCGACATGCAATGAATGTTTCACAATTTGAATGAATCATATCGCTTCCCAATTATATCGTCACTTATTTGACAGCTCAATTAAAACGATTCAGTGGAAATCCAGTAACCTGATGCGCCAACTGTATGTTCTCCATGTGAAAAGAGGAGGAAATGACAGCACAAGAAAAGAGCTGGTTCCTGATTTACAGTGACTGGCATGAGGACATGCAAAGAGAGGATATATGTCATTTTGTGAGAGGGAGGAAGACAAAATCAGCAGGTCTGGACTCGTGTGCAAACACACCGGTGCTCTGACATGAAAGCTAAGATGTGTTTATTTCCACCTCTCTCATTCAAAAACAGAATAACAGAGTTGAGGAATGTGACCGCCGTTTTTCAGAGGTCTCTCCAGACCCAATCCTAGAAAAAATGATGACAACCTTCTCAATGCAGTGTTCCTTCAGGGCTCATGACATAAGGAGGCAGACACACTTATTCACGCACAACACATTCCAGATATCTGGAGCCAGAGAAAATGCAAGTAATAAACCTGTTTGTCGAAGTAGTAAGTGGAATCATAAAAATGAATTTAGTGTCTTTTTAGTAGAGCTAATTATACTTACAAAACAATGTAACGATAAATGTGTCAGACACTTTGGTAAGGACAATGGACTGGGTATAGACAGGGTCAAATGTTTTAATGGTTTATTACGTCTTGCGGTCTGGATGGAACAAGTGTCAGGTGTCAGCCAAACATTCCTTCATCATTTACTCGTCCTCATGTCACTACAAATCTGTACAATTTTCTTGAAAGTGGATTCCTCTTCTCATTAATGACATGAGATGCAGCGCTGTTGCTCAGAGATAATGAAATAACTGAACTCCGCCGATGCGTTTACTGCCTTTATCAGTATTTGCTATTTGACCACGTCTTCAAAACGTCATTGTTCGGTAAAATTTATTCGGTCTTTTCTTATTCACGACTTTGGTTGCAGAACATTCGTTGCATCCCTAGACTTTCCATTCAACTACACGTTGATTTTACTGACTCGATAGCTTTAATCCACTCTGACTGTATAACAGAAAATAAAATCACGATAGCATAATCATTACATTATCTTTTTTTATTACCATCATCATCATTGTACTGTTCATTTCACAGTGATTAAATGAGCTTCCGCATCGTTTTCAATGTGGGTTACAGCTTTGCTGAGGCTTGTTAAAGTTGATTCATGTGAGTAAAAGACATTATCACACTACTCTGACCAAACCAGCTGCACGGCTGTGCTGTCTATGGTATACTGTAGTGATTCAGTTAAAGTATGAAATTATATGTGAGTTACCCGCATCACTAAGAGCCGTGATTGTAACCTTATCAAAGAATCTAATAAAACTAATACTGAAAATAGATATTCCCAAAATTTATTATAGGCATACATGGATTTTTAAAATAGTTTTAATGACCAGCTTGTGCATATAAAGTGACTATCAGCCTCCCAACCGACCAGCGGGTTACCCCGGTCCGCGGAGTTATAAGATCTAATTCTATACGTATACTATGCGTAAACCATAATGTATGGCTACCCACTTCAGTGTGATGCACCTAATCATTCGATTGATATACTTTATCCAGCGTATTACATGGGTACTTGCTACTCTAGTAACATATTGATTGAGAAATTTTAATTTATAATAGCTGATTTGTAACAAATACGAACCTTCCAGGAAAAAAACATTTCTTATGGGTTTTAGACACAACTGTCAGCCATACTACACTAGACCAGACTAGACTAGACTAGCTGCAGGTAATTACTATCAGGATGATATCCAGTACAGCAGGTGTGATTGTAATTTTGCATATTGCATATTCTGCTTATCGCAATATGGCAAGCTCTGCAAACCACAGGTTAACATGATTTTGTAATAAAGTTTCAGGCGAAGCTTTTCTTTAGTATTGAAGTTACTCTCTATTTCAAGCGCTCTCTATTTCAAATCTAATTTTGTTACACTGACTATAAACCTGTCAAAACCGTTTCCAGAGATGTCTTCAAGAGCAAACACTGCCTGCAATGTCATTGTCTGATGAGGCAACAAGTTTAAAAGCTGCATAAGACTTCCGACGCAATAATGAACATATTTTCTCTGCCAATGAAAACAGTTACTAAACAAAGATAAATCCACAAGCTTTGCATGTTGTCAAGGAATGCAAAAACTAAACAGCTGTCTGTAACGGCTTTTGGTAAGTTACTCTGCAGCTGTCAAAAAGTCTCTCCGAATGCCACAACTAAAGGTGCCAGTGTTGTTATTCTATATCAGCACTCACTAAAGAGAGATATAAATATCAATAATCATCACAAACATAACCTCAAGGAGCTTCCAGACAGTTATTGTGCACAGATTGATCTCTCAAATCACCTAGTAAGTGAGCTTTTATCAGGAATGTCTGTCCTGTTACTGTAAAACACCCGTTATCTCCCTCTTGTTCTCTCATCTGCTATCCATGACAAGCTTTTCCCAAGTTTCCCACAGCAGACCCAGCTGTAAACACCAAAGCAGACATCAATTAACACGCTCTCCAGTGCTCCACTGAGGGCTTAGGGAACAAGTAAGCACATAATTGGATTCTCACTACAGGGAATACAACCAGGAGGAACAGGGTAACAGCCTCTGATGCGTGAACATGTTGTTTTTCTTTCCTTTTTGTAGCTGTTGTTTTTGGCCCCGTCTTATTTATTTAAGAATCGCACGCACAATTATAACATTACACAGAGGATTTTTAATGTAACGGGTAATTGTACACTTAACATTGAGTTCGAGCATACTACACGACTTCTGCATGCAAGGGATCGGGTGCAATAAACATAACACTAATCTGCAGGATTTGACACTTTCCTGCTATGTACATAGTGCCAGACGCAAAATAATCATTGAAGAAAAGTGCTGTCAACTCTATGACTTACTTTCTGTACATGTTATTGGTAAATTGCAAAAAAATCTTAAATAAATAGATGGGCTACAGACTATGACGGTCCCTCATTTGTGGAGTAATTTTTACCACAACCAATCATTTCACTGACCTTTAATAATGTCAGTCTGTTTAAACATCTTATAATCTAAAACATCTCTCAGCCCTATCTGAAATTTTTTACTTCATTAGGACCTAAGTGAAAACTGTGGCAGTCACCCCTGGACATGTTGACTGTTTAACCAAAATATCTACTGAACAAATATAGCATTGTGGTGAGAATCATTTCCATGTTCCTATTGAACTGGGTCATGGGTTCAACAGCACCCAACATTTAGGAGGAAAAAATAGTTATGAAGTGAAGAAAATTTAGTGTCCCTGACTGTTGCACGCACACAAACCACAGACTTAAAAAAATCCCCCAATGGGGAAATAACATTGAGGCAAGTTGTTTTGGCCCACAGCTACACAACGAGCTGAACTTGACACAATAACAATGATTTCATTTGATGAACGAATAGAACCAAGACCACTGGAAAATTATCAACACGAGCAAAGCAAAAAAAATCAAACAATAACTCTTTATGACGAGAAACCAATAATCTGTCCGCAAATGCTTTATAACAGACTGACCCTGTGAGTTTAAACTGCATTTATCCGTTTCATTACTCTCAGGATCCGTGCTGCTACACGTGAAAATGCTGATTTCTATTTATGAAACTATTTCTACGATGTAATCATTTCTTGGAAACAAGATTAAAATCAAGTCAACATTGTGTGTTATTTGTTTGGAGAATAAATGCTGCTGCCTCACGGCATCACTGTTATAAATATTACCCAAAATGATCAATCAAGCGCAAACATACAGGCATCTCACACACAAATTCATTGATTAATGATTAACAGTGGCATTTGGGGGTTCATTTACATTTCCCACAATCCCTTAGCTGCCTGCCTCCACAGGACATGACCACATTGGATTTCTGTGCATGTTAATAAGTGAAGACAAAAGTGTAATTAGTGTCATTGAGACATTATGCAGGTCTGGGACATACACACAAAGAGAACTGACATGTGTATGTAAGAATTTTAATAATTCTGGTAAAAATTAAAGACATGTATTGTTTTATAACAATGTCTGAAAACTGACATTTTACTTTAATTGTGTCAAAAATACAATGTATAGAGTCCTGTCACTAAAGTGAAAAAAAGTTAAAAACACAATTTGCTTATCTTTAACATTACAGTTTTCTTTCACATAATTAAGATTAAGTGAAGCCCAGCTGAACAAACACATTTGGTTGTATTTGTTGTTTTCATTGTAAACAACATTTAATTGTTATTGGGCTATTTTCCCTTTTAGTAAAAGTTTAACAGTGATTTTACTGAGCAGAAAACAGACATTTACAATGGATGTTTTCCCTTACAAAAATTAACCATGGTTTAACTATTGTAATTATAGCTTTTAGGTTTCATTTGTAGTAAAACCATACAATGGTCTCACCACAATAACCACAGTTTAGCCAAAAAAGTCTAATTCTGCCAACAATACATGGTGGTTACTGCTGTACATTTTTTTGTATAATAAACCATGGTAAGTTTTCCTAAGAGCTGTAACGTCTCTCTTTAATGGAGCCACATTTAACATCAAACCATTTGCATTTAATCATGCAGTTGTTTTATGCACATATGCATATATAAATCAGCACAGAGCCTGATGATTTTCATGCACTAGCGTCATTGCCATACTGGTATAAAACGACCCTACAAACAGCACTTGATTCATGGTAGTGAGCAAGACTTTATCCATGTTGGGCAAACTGTTTGCCGCAAGAACACACAGTTTCATTTGGGTTCAAATACCAAAACTGTTACGTTTTTGTGTCTTGATAAAAAGACTGTGCCAGACCACTAAACCACACAATGACATTGAGAACAAAAAAGCAAAGTTCACATCAGTGCAACAAAACAGCAACTATAACAAAAATAATTCTGTATTCACAGCAGATTGCCATAGCACATGCCATCAGAAATAGGTTAATACTATTGTACTTTTTGTACTACTTCTACAACTTAATTTTTTATGTTAAAATGAGGTACTAACTAGATAGTAACAGTACTTATAGATATGCACACATAGATGCCACATTTGACATCAATGTGTCCGCCATCTTGGAATGGTCAACATTTCAGTTTCAATCACTTACAGTAAAAACCAACAAGTTATCAAATATGCCATAACATTATACAGTCTCTGGTTGTAATAACCCCAGAGTTTAAAAATCCTTCTATACATAATCCTTACATTATGCTGACAGAAACTAATGAGACATGTCTATGGTAGTACTAACTGGCCTTTTTACTTATGTGACCTCTCACCTGAGGAAGCAGTTACTCAAGAGAGGTGTGAGATAGAATTGATCAGTTAAACAAGAGTTTTCCTTGTGGAGAAAGAAAAATACCTCAGAACTGCACCTCTGACCGCAGGTTAAGCTGTTGACAATATGTAGTGAAATCACACCCACAAGGGCTCGTCCGACAAGCTGGAACAGCGCTCACGAAATATTTCACTTTTGCTACAACACGTTCACATCGTCCCCTGCTGTAGGCGCAGGCCTGTCATTTCAACAGAGGTAATTTTGAAACTCCTACAAATCACAACACCCGCATGATGGAATGCTACACTGACCCAAGATGCCAGAGAAAAACACAGTTTTAATCAAGAAACCAATGTGAGGAAACATTTATGTTCAGCAAACATGCAGTCACAAATGTTTTAGATTTTTTGTTTGTTAGTTGTGACAGCTACTAAAATTTTGTTTAAAAGACCACAGCTGCTGTTTATACATTTTAATTTTTGATTTATTTGGTTTATTTGATGAAAATTAAGACCACACACGTTTGCACATTAGTAAAACTGATAAATCGATATGATCTCACTACACAGATCTACTTAGAAATGGGTGGTGGGGGCTGAAATAAAAAAATAATAATAATAATTAAAAATGATAATTAACTATGATAATAATTAAGTGAAATTGCAAGGATCCATATATTTTACCAAATCCCCCAAGAATTAAATTCGGCATGTAAATCATCTCCATCGCCTTTACGAATAATATTTGACCTATTACTGATCAAAAGTTATACTGACTTTTGTCAAGTGGAAATAGCCCGAAAAAATAGAAAATCCCTCAGAACTAGACTAAAAAAGGGGATGCGAGCCATCTATGGGGCAGAATGATTAAATGGGATGGCCTCTTTTGACCTGGGCCAACAATAAGAAATGACCACACAAACTTAATTAACACCAATGTCAATTTGTTAAGAAAAAGTCCACCCAATATCTAATGCCAAAAAAAACTTGCCCTCAGACTGTCTTCTCTGTAGCATCAGTGCTGGAATGTACAGTATACATCTAATAAAGTGGAAAAGCTGATTTTCAGGGTCAGATCTATGTGGAAAGAATATAATAAACTCATCAAAAACAGACCTCTGTCTAACACATTTAAATTCAGTATATTCCTAAAGCTTGCTGCTGACACTTGACAGGCATCAAATGAATTTTCCTACAGACTACTGGACTATAGGAGTTAACAGCTCTGTCTGGTGGTTTCTGAACTGTGCATATCGTTATGAATCAAAATATTACTGGCACTTTCCATGAAATGGGTACAAAACAGAGCTTGAAAGACATTTATGTAACAAACGATTAAAAAAGAGAGATGCTTAACCTTTGCAAAAAGGTTTGACCAATGAGCCTTTAACCAATATGAGGTTAACAATTTGGTATTGTCTTGCAATAAAGATACATTTAAAAAAACAGAAGATACAATTTTATGGTGAAAGATAAAAGAAAATCAGTTGTGGAGCAAGTACATAAAAACTTTACCTTACTTTACCTTGATTCGCAATGGTAAGCATACAATAATGCTGTCGGGTAGGATTTTGTGGAAAATGTCAGTCTGACGCCATTTCATTTCAACCCACGTAAAGATAAGTACGTAAAATAACCTGCAGTTTTAAAGGTTCAAACAGAGATGTTGATAGAGAGGCAAAACATGGATTTCAGCTTTCACTATAATAAAATAATGTAAATGACAAAAATAATAATATAGCATAATAATAGGAAAATAATTTTAACATGAAAAATAAACAAATAAATGAACATTTATTAACCTAATGTTAATTAGCTAGTGTAGACCAAATATGAGTTTACAATGCATTAAATATTAGTTCAATAGAGTGCCAAAAAACATTTTAAGACACCAATTTCTCCCTATTCGTAGGAAGCATGTAAAGCAATGCTGTACATTTTTGACAACAGCTCAGCGGCTCTCTAACACTCAAGACGGGAAACAATGAATCAAAATGAAATGCTCCTGTGAGGTAAGTACTGGAGGCTTGAGAGGAGAGTGAGATCATATTTATGTAAATGGAAAAATGAGCACATTGTGGAATAGCAATTCATAACAGTCTTTATGATAAATGGTGCAGGGATTGTTAAAGCTTGGAAAGGCAGGCAAAGTCCCTGACATCCTGATGCATTATGGGATATATTTTCTGAAACTACTAAAACACCCAAGGGTTTTTTAGTTACTCAGTGTGTCATGTATTTACATTCCACAGGGCAACAGTGGAAAAGGGAAACATTCTGAAACAAACATGTGAACCGTATCTGTTGATGAGGCACCAGGAATACCTCCATCATGGGCGGTGCCAAAGCACACAGGGGGCGTGGCTTAGAGCTGGCGTTTTTAAAGGAAACATACAGGCTTTGAATAGACCACACAACTAAAATAAGCTCCTGGTCCTTTCAAATCCATTATTTACATATCTACACTTCCTCAGTTTATAGAAACCATGTCAGAGAAACAGATGTAGAAAAATGGAAAGCTTCAGCCATTACCATACATTCGAATACAGATGTGCAGCTGAGCCAGCAAACCAAGAAACTGCAATCTACCAAAGCTTATCTAAACTAACAAAGCAATCAGAAGACAACATTTTATCGGCTGGTCTGCCTTCCTGCCAAAATGAACCGTAACTACAAACAAACTTTGAGAAAAGTGCTGCGAAAAGACGCCCATTGATCGCCTGTCACTCTTAACCAAGGTCACAGTTGCTTTTTCTCACTGCCCATAAAAGAGACTTCTGTTTGCCGTGGAGCTTGAACAATGGCACACGCTATAAACCGCAAACACACACACACTCAAAGAATCGATACTAGCCGGCATCAAAGTGTATCTGTGTGTGCCGTAAATTAGTCACAAAAGAAACAGTGACTCAAGGTTACTTTAAATATCCTAAATGTGAGTGCTTGAATTCAATTGCAGTGCATGTCTGAGGTTTGCTATTGGTGAAAAAGCGTAACGTTATTGGAATATTGCAAGACTGTGAAAATGGAGAGATTTGTGAGTATGTTGGATTTGATCCTGTGTCCAAACTGCATTAAAAATGATATCAAATATAAATTCTGGGATTATAGGACTTTACAAAACACATAGCCTGAGACAGTAATCTACATGAACAAATCCTAAATATAATAATCCCACCAACTAAATCTATTACCTCTGATCATGTAGTCTACCCATAATACCACTGCCCGACATCAACAGGATGACCTATTGGGTTGTTCACCTGCTTACACGGATCTCTGAGCTGAGCTGTCACCATTCAGGGTAGCCCTAATCTGTTGAGCTCGGGTGAACGGGTTTCTTTAAATGATGTGTGTTGCATTTCTTGCACAGGTATGTATGTTTTGATCCTTTTTGAAAATTATGCATTAAAAATGTAGGTTTTATTTTAATTAAAAAGCAACCCATTTGTGTTTTAATTTGATCTAAGTGTCTCTAATCCAAAGCAGGCATTTAAATTAATTATGTCTGCCCCGTTGTTTCATTCCTAATAGTCCTCTTAACCAGAGAGCCCTTTTACTGCAACACGATTATATGAACACATCAGCACATTTTCCTTCTTTTGACCTATTTAAAGTAAACTACAACTATACAACCAATACAAAAGCGCACACAAACCATTAAAAGGCAAACATGAGCATGGGTCTTTGCACAATGGCCAACCACAAAAATGTGGAAAGATGAATGCAGATGACAAGGCATATCTGCACTCATTTTCAGATTCCTGATATGAAACCAGTCTGAAGATAGCAGTCCCATTCCCATCTGAGTAATATCTATAGATATCCTGTTTTTTAGTGCTTATTGCACGACATGTTGTATGAATAGTAAACCGTGAAAATTGAAACATTTCAAAAAGTTATATATTAATTGTAAAATGTCATTTCCTGAGTGACATATCAAGCTAGTAATTTGTAAACAAACTTTTGTAACCTGTATGAACAACAGTCAATTAAGAGACGCACTTCATGTGTCACATTTTAAGTGCAGGATTACACGTGTCCTAACCAAACACAACGCGATATGATCGCAGTAATAAACAATTTGACTGTCCTCACTGAACATCGCGTTCAGATTAACTTGGAAAATATACCTTTTATCGCGTGTCGCAGCGCCGTGTCACGTCTGGTTAGGACACAGTGTTAAGTGCAATGCATTGTTGGCAATATTAGCATACAGAAAACTAAACTTGCAGCATAATGTGCACTGAGGATCAACAACATAACCTCATCAGAGTTCAAACAGGACGTGTTCAGCACGGAAAGAAGTCAGACAGATTGATTTGAACATATCCAAGCGGTGCTATCACTGAAGAAACAAATTTAGCAGACTGACCCAAAGTCATTTGATATGCCAACCATCAATATGTTTCTGATATAGAATCACAAATATAAAGACTGAGAAAACAGAAGGAATGCTATCCTGCTTATGTATAAATATATTTCCTTTACCTCTCAATTATCACGTCAAGCTTTAGCTCAGACTTTAATGAATTCTTTGATTTATTATTCTCCAAGCTTCACAACTTTATCAATCAGTCTCTGTTTATTTTCATTTTAACAGTTAGCAATCTCATGCAGTGAAATGATCACAAAGTCATAAAAATGCCTTTCAGATATGCAATTAATCTTTGAGGGTTTGAAGGCACATACACTGTGATTCCATTGATACTGTCTGTACTTGTGGCTTCACATTAAGTTTCCCTGAGGATAATGAATGATTAAACAGCAAACAGCAATTCTGGTTACAGTTGCCACACCAAATCGTAATTCTTTACAGATCGCTGGTTATTCTGCCAATTTCATTACGATTTTATGGTTTTGTAAATACTTACTCAGTTCATTCTCTCTTTATTCCACCTTGCTCATAATAGTTACAGCTTTCTGACAGTATATTTTTCTATGTCTTTGTTATGAAATGCCTAAATAGTGCGTAACAATAAACAAAAACTTAAACAAGAAAAATAATAAATAATATAGAGTTAGATGCAGACATATTCGCATAACTCTTCTCACTAAAACAATTTAACATGAACCTAAAGACTTCATAAAATACAAACTTTAAGTCGATTTAGTAAGCTACTAGAAAAGGAAAGATTGTGAAACAAACCCAATGACAATTTTTCCTATAAAAGCAAATGCAATGTTCAAAAAGTTACTTCATTTCATTTCATCTACACAATCAGTATTAATAGTGAATATTAAAATGATACAGTGCAGGTCTAACTACACCTAAGATCTCTGTCCTTCAGTTAAGTCCACTGACACTTTCTCTTTATAGCAGTACCACAGAGAGTGAGACAGAAAGTGATAATTGGTCGCTGGGACAACCCTGTTAAGAGACATGGATATGAACGATGTGGCTTTCTTCTCTGACAATTGGCTCTGTATAAGGTTATGGGTGGACAGAGAAGGGCGGCATTACGAGGTACTTCTGAATGGGTGGGCAAACATAGACCGCAGATTTAAACGGCAGGGAATCAGTCACGGCTGTCTGCTGTGACAGATCCACAGACCCCACACGGAGAACGGCTTCACAGCGGCTGTGAATCATTGAGTCTGGTCAATGAACAGCCCGTGAGCTTTTGGCATTCTGATGAATACAATTACACAGACAATTACATAGGGCCGAGCATTAAATGTGGATGTTGCTGAATACGCTGCTACATCACCTCAGGCTTACATTGTGGTTGCATGTGTCTTACGAGTCATTCAACCACCATGAGTCACTTTTGACGTAACAGTCAGTAACAATTGGAATATTATATATATATATATATATAGTTTATATAAAGTTATAGTTTATATAAAGTTTATAAGCTTTAGAAGTCCCTGCAATCGCACAAATAGGCTCTAGAGAATGGACTAAAAAAACATGACAATCAGTTAACTCAATAACTCAATAAACCATTTTAGATGAATAAGAAAAATGAAATGCTTAAAAAACACTGTGCAACATGCAAAGGCTCTGGATTACAGCATGTGCGAAGTTGTTTTATATGCTTTGTGGCGAGCACGTTTTGCCGCCTCCTCGTATCTAATGTTAGTGATTGCTGGTTCAAGACCAGCAGGTTTTAGGCATTAATGTAGGTGTTTGCCCATGTTATTCCATAATCTGTCAGATTATGTGGATCTGGATGAATTTTTAATCTGGTGTAATCTGAGAGTTAATCTCCCTGTGAATGTATGTGAAATATACTTTAAACCTCTTCTATAAAGACGAAAATTCCCTCTGTCTGGTTTGCTGGTATCGACAAATGGCCTAACAATACTTGATATGCTTATTTCCAAACATTACACCCATCATAGCTGCTTTCGCATGGGGTAGTTGTGTGAAATTTAGTACTAGTAGTAACAAGGGCTGTTGTTGCTGAATTTTCAATTTTCCATTTCTGTCATGTAACATTTTAAAATACAGTACAGTGGCGTGTGTTTGGCCATTGAAAGTAGCGACTTGTGTCACTAAAAATCCCCAAATTGGTATTTGGCAATAACTGTGCTTATTTGTTCATAAACAAAGGTTTAAATTTAAAGAAAGCTATGTCATTAACACTCTTTTCACATTTAAAAAAAGTGTGTAAAATATGCATTTAGTCTTATTTTTGAACATTGTATTAAGTTATACATATTGGCATGACATCAGTAACATGCTATCCTGCTCTCTAGTGATTGCAATATGAAACATGTTGAGCTATCATCTTACACAATGGATGAAAAACTAAATGAAAGACCTCTTAAATGGGAAGATGTTACAATACAATACAATACACTGTAACCGATCTAATACAGTGATCTGAAACCAGGAACACATTAATACAACATCAACGCTGGAGGAAAAAATACAAGCAATAAGGCCAATGTCATTCTCTAATCTGATTGGTTGCCTGCCACTTAGTTGCAACATATTCAGTTTTATTTATGCAACGATAAAACAGAAATAAAACTGTAACACGATGATCTCTCAGATTTATATGTCTTGGCTGCATGTGATGGCACAATGCGTTTCATGTGCTACTTGAAAACACATCAAAGGTTTTTGGCTCGATTAGTAATTTAACATAATGAATACAATTTCCTATGATGGGTTTAGCTCCTTCCAAGTAAAAATAGCAGCTTTTTTGTTCAATTGTTTGCATCTATTAAGTACCAGAACAAAGACATACTGTACGGTTGGACACTTACAAATGTGCTGAACATCTCTAAATAGATAACATAATATCATACCAAGTAGGGGTGGGAATCTTTAGGTACTACGTGATCCGATTCCGATTCTGGGACTCACGATCCGATTCCAAAACAATTCTTCACATAATTTTTGCAAATATGATAAATTTGCATTTTAAATAAATAAAGAGTTTTTATGCTTTTTGTTAATAGTTAGAATCTCTTTGACAGTATTCCCATCTTGAAGTTTAATTTTATTGCTTTTATTTTAACAAAGTTATATTCAGGATGAACAAGTTCTGACATAGAATCGATTCTGAAACTTTGAGAACAGATTCAGAATCTTTAGAGAAAGAATCCTGATGCATCGATGCATCGATTTTTTCTCCCACCCCTAATACCAAGTAGCATCTGCAACAAAATGATGCTAAAACTATTATTTTAGAACTGAATGTGCTTTTTTGACACATTTTGCGATTACTTTATGCAATGTAATTTAATTACAGACGATTTCTCAGTATAACCTTTAACAACCATAAACTAAACACTTTCTGTCTTACTTTTGAATCTATTATTTTCTTGTTTTTAAACATTCTGCATAAAGATTATGTTTCTGCAAAGCCCCTTAGTTTGATATTTGTTATCTACATGGCTGACTTTGCGATATACACAAAGAAGATCTTAAAAAATAGGATTTCCGATTCCAGAGTCAAAGTTCACCTGCGGTTTCACTTAGTAAGAGATATCCAGATGTACGTGACTCTCATTAATAAACCTGTAAAAGTAAACCTGTGTTGAATTACAGTCTTATGTTCTTCAGGATTAAACAGCAGGAGTGATGTCTGATCCTGGTTGACCAGTGATTCTCATCACATGTGCTCCTGTTCTTCCAGAGCAACAGGGGTCACAAAGATCAAAGCAACACAAATCATTTAACCTTGTGCTTGTCGAATCACAATTGGCAGATATTTTAAACTATGCTACTATGGCAGCTTTGTATTTTTATGACAACCATGTACATGTTTAAACCTAAAACCCGACCATTTCATTTTTATAATCTTTCATATGCAATTACATGAGTGGTAATACTCACAGCTACAATACAAGAAAAATTGTTTCCCTGTAGCAAACAAACAATTACCCAAACAAATAGTCTCTTCTCCAATCATTTCCAACTAGTTTTTCAACTTCATTCCAGCACTCCCGTCTGCAGCCACTTCCTGAATACTGGATTTATATTGACTCGCAGAAAAGTGCAGACAGAAGTCTTACGATGGAAACAATCTAGGCCTCCCAACGAAAGACGCCAATTTATTAGGGTTATTGATGAGGAGATTGTCTGCAGGGTCACATCTCTCTATAGATCACAGGCTATTCAGCCTTCTCACACTGCCGCTTACGCAGCACATCACTAATCCAAAAAGCCTGCTTAGATCCATCCTCAGAATGAAGTGTGCTCTAGAGCAAGCACGCAGAAGTCCTCTGGGAAAATTTACTCGGGCTTGGATCAATAGCCGGCCGCCGTTATTCTGCTGAGCTAGAGGTACAAGGTGTGCCTGCTGAGCCATGGGTGTGTGGTTTGTGTGGAGTAAATCTCTGCTGTCTAACTACACCTTGTTTTTTTATGAGCGACTCTTAAGTGGGAAGTGTACTCTTCTTCGAGGGTTGCATTAAAATTAGGGCTGCACGATACTGAAAAAAAAATTCATATGCAACAGCATGCTAAATATTGCGATATGCGATATGATATTTCTTTTTCTAAAGCCCATTTAAATGATATTAAAATATATATTTTTAAATTATATAACCAACATACATTTCATATTTCACGAAAAAAAGCATCAGCTGGCTATGAAAGCTTGTTGACTTGGCTTGTTGACTGTCTTGCATCAGAGCATGCCCACGGCACACTATTATGCATAGACACACATATTTCGACTAACACCCATATGGCAGATACTATATTATCCACTTCAACCTAAAACTTTCACCATACGTTACTTTTTTAAGTATTAAAATTAAATCACTCATTTATTGCAAACCATTGCGATATGCACATTTGCGATATTTAGATAATTTCAATATATTGCGCAGCCCCAATTAAAATGCTTTTTAATGTGAAAGAGATTGACTTTCATAGTGGTTCTTCACATGCTGCCTTAATGGTCATACGGTCTCATCCTAAACTCATGCAATTAATCTATGTTGCTATGTTGGGCCGGGGATCTCGCAAACAAACAAAGCAACGTTTTGAAAGCCCCATTAAGCCAAGTGTTTACTTTTTGGGTTACTCAACCTACAGATGGATTACTTATAGATGTCTCTGCATACTAAGTTGGGATAGGATAATCTTATACATTCAATATATGCAAAAGGCACAAGCCCATTGTTCTTTTAGCATCCCAAGCATCCCAACCAACCCAACCAAATACTGAAAAACAGTTCAAGCAGTCTATTCACAATGAGAAAACTCTCTGAATAATTTTCCATGCTAAAGCACTTTCTGTAAAAAGGGAAATATTCTGGCAATACCAGCTTTGGTTCACTAAACTATTCAAGGCCTGGAGAACCAAAGAACTTGGACGTGACACTAATGTTAACAAAAGACTGTTAAGATCTGGGCAGGAATAATTTCACCGATGCCAAACATTTAAGACACACAAGAGCCTAATGCCCCTTTAAATGCAATGCAGCTTCTACATAAATAGTTGACAATATTAGACATAATTAGCTAATAAGTAAACAGACTTACTTCTGACCAGTGAACTAGAAAAACATATCCTCACAAACTGCCCAAGCCTAACCACTCACACAAGTATAACACTGTATATTTTTTATATTGTTTGCTATTACTTTTCCACAAGTGTCTCTATGGTAAACTTTTTCTCAAAGCTTTCCAAAAATGTAGCAAAAATACATGCAATGTATTGAGGACCTTATTATGATTTCTGAATACATTAATAACACTGATTGAGATTGCGCTTGGTTTTAAGTTGACTAATGAGAAGATACCTGCTAAGTGTTTTTGTTTTAATCCAACTGACCAATAGTTTTCCAAATAGATCCTTAATACAGATTAAATGTTAAACCAGGTAATATAATTGCTCTTTTATGATTATTCTTCTCATCCGCTTAATGCAAGGATGGTCACTAGTGGAGCAATCTGAGATGAAGTGTTTTGCTCAAGGGCACAAAGGTGACAGCTCATGAATCAACCCTTGAAAGCCGTTTGAACCTGCAACCTTTCAGCTGCCAACCTGGAATTTCACACACACCACACAACCCACCTAATCTTATAAAAATATAAAAAGTTTTAGCATTAAACTAGTTAAACTTTAAAAGGTGTTTAAGTCAGCCATGCAAGTTTATATGAATGTTACAGACAAACAGTACGATAATTCAGAGAGCACACAGTTGTGGCAAAAACCCTTCCTGATTTCCAGGCAAGTTTTTAACCTTCATCACCACCTTTAAACTTCTTATTCTCCCTGTTAACTTGCAAGTATTTCAATGCATTTACTGTCAAATAAAACAGAACAATCGACATTTCAACTTGTAAGATTTGTAGTGAAGTTTCACACCCGGACGCACATACAGTACAGTACAGTACAAACACACGCGCCGAAGGTTGCAACAAATTAGCCATTTTTGCGCACTACATTATAAACGTACATAATGTAAACGCAAAAGAAAGCATGCAGTCAGGAATATCGGAAACATCGACTTTTTTCCTCCCTCTCTGTCTCTCAGTCTCTCTCTCTCTCTTCCCTGTTCTTTCTTTCTTCCAGAAAAAGCGCCATGTTGAGAGAAGCGCTGGAGTTGACATGTGTTTTCCCAACAAACAACACACAAAACTCCACTCACCTTGGCTATGGCTTTTTTATATCGCATTGCCGCTTGCTGAATAAGGCTGTGTATTTTGATATTCCCATCCCCACAGGGAACGACCACCCGGGTCCTTCCAAAACATACTGTCACTTTCATATTCGTCCAATATTCCCAGTAACTCCGAAGGGAAGCGCGTGAAGTGCGTTTACTCTTCACAAACGATCAGTACGCGTCGGTAACATCGTATCCGTAAGGGTTCAAAGCAGGATAAATCCACATATTTTGTTGCCCAGGTGGGACTGGACCACCTGTTCAGCGTGTGTGCTCGTCTCGACGTGTGTCTTCAGTGAAGTGACCGTGGGTTGGGCTTCAATCTCTCTCTCTCTCTCTCTCTCTCTCTCTCTCACTCACTCACTCACTCATGAGTCTACAAATGCGCCTCATACTGACTCATCTGTGTCAACTCACACCACCTTAACTTAACACTTCCTTTGGGAAGTGTCTAGTTAACTGTTCACTACTAACTGTTTAATTATTAAATACGTACGCTCCAATGGTTACCAATACACTGTAATCTGTAATATTACAGAAAGGTTTTGTATATTTTACAATTCTTAATCGTAAATATCACAAAAAAAACGTTATTAATATTTACATATTATTATTATCATTTACAACATAATATTTTCATTTAGAAAGGGAAATTATTCAGTAGATTTTTATTCTTTCATAAAGGAATAAACCTTAACCCAGGTGGTAAAAATGATGAATCAGAGTTCATCACAAAGAGCTCTTTTCATAGGTTGTTGCCTAATATTTGTAATCAAGTGACAACTTAATATTGCTATAAACATTAATTAAACAACATAAACACCTTAATGTGTGTAACTGTTAACAAATAAGATGATGATTATTAACATGATTATTTGAATAAAATACGATTAAATGTGAAGAGTCACACAGGAAATTATGGGAACGCCCTTTAACTGTTTTGCATATTTTACAGTGACTTGTATTTTTAACTTACAAAAAACATAATTTAAACTATATTTTAGTATAAAATGCACACGTATTATTGCTGAACATTTTTCAGTTTAATATTTTTTTTAATTACAAACATATTTTAATCAAAAATACTGTAGTTTATATCTTTCCTATTGAGATAAGATAATCTTTCCCAAAATAAATATCATTCCTTCCCACAGTATGCAGTTCACTTATTTGAGCACACAGACTGTGTGGTCCATTGGTCTTCAGAATATATGCTTTCATATGAAATGCTCATGAAATTTATCATAGAAATACAAAGATCAGTTGACACCAATATAAAAGTAATATATTACATTATAAACTCATGTTATCGTGATGGTGGTCTACCTTAGGCAAATCTTGTACTTTTAAAAGCATCTTTTGGAAAGTACATTTAGTGTCAAAAGAGAAAATTATAGTCTTGTTGGCTTTCTTGCCAATCATAGTTATTATTTTAATATACCTTCATAGAAGGTTCTGTGTTACAAGCAAGAGCAAGAAAAATGGAGAGAGACATTAAAATTATGCCTTGTTAAGCAATGTTACAATTTATGTAGAATGAAAGCAGATTACATAACAAAGGTGATAGTTGTTCCCATGGAGACAGACATCTAGATTTATGGCTTTTTGCTGTGTTGTGTCTATCTTTCCAAATGACCATCAGAAAAATCGTAACACAACGCTGCAAGAGTATGTCTCACTGTTTATCTGGATATTTTCAGATTTTAGTCTACAGATACTAGAATAATTTGTATATAATAAGCTCTCTTATTCATATTTCTCCCATTAAAATGATTTATAATGCCCCCTTGTGGCAAAAGGATGAGCCTTTCCAGCTGCACTTCTCTTTTAATGAAGATTCATTGCTTTCTGTGACATCTAAAAGATTTGACATCTGGGATTCTGCAACACTTTGGCTTTTAGTATGATGATGTATTAAGCAGAAAATGCTTTGCTGATGACACACATACTGTAGACATGTTGATTTGGTCAGGCATCTGCATATGGGTCTGATTAAGAGCGAATCTGAGAGCTACTGCTGGATGACATGTGCTTACAAAGAATCTCAATAGCACCGTAAACCTCATCTGCAGTGGAACCTTATGGGTTTTTTAATTATAGAAGTTATACCATTTTATTAAAGTACTTTTCATGTATATGTTTAACACTTGAGTTATCTTGAAAGCTGCTTAATGCTATACAAAGCCTATGTGGTGGCCACATGACTTACAGTACTATATACTACAGTAACCCCTTTATTATAGGACACTTTCAGTTGTATAATGAACAAATCATGAATAACAAATCCTGCATGTTTGCAATTATAGATCTGCAGTTACATAAGTAACCAAAACATCTGATTCTGTCTAATTCGTTATCCATGCAAGTAGGTGTCATTATAACATCCACTAATACAAAACATAGTCATCTCCTTAGACTTCTTGCTCACAAGCATTGACAGAACATCTGATGCATCATGCACATTAAACTGAAAACACTTTAAGAGTTTCCAAGTCATCATCTGATTGGATGAATTCTGCAGATTTGTGTAATGTGTGTGTGTTGCAGTTTTTAACAGTCCACCTGAAAACAAGCTTGTTGCTTTACATGTCAGTAGATAGTCTCTTAGGCAAGCTTTGGCTAATGACAACTACTACGAAGTTAAGACATTTTTTGGTCTTTCTGTCCCAGATGTCAACCAAAAATAAATGTGTACTTAAAGCAAAGCTGGATCGACCTGAAAGCTGCATGCGTCAGCTGACCAACTACTATTAAAAGGAATATTTGCACTCGGTCATATCAGATAGCAATACATAAACAAATGACTTAGTGCAGGGTTATGTAATTATTGATGATAAAAGTAATTCCTCTTAAAACATTTACAAAAATTGTGTTTTATTTGTTTATTTGACAAGCAGCAGAATCATGTTTGTCACCTCATATTTGTTTTTATATTCTGAAAGTAAATGCAATTCAATATACCGGTTTTATTACAATATTTTTACTTTGATACATTAAAAAAGAATACACACAACAACTGCAACGTGAGAAACAGAAAGCGTGGTTGTTTTTAGGTCTTAAACATTTCTTTTGTTTTGCTCTATGTGATGCGTTTTACTCCCTCGCTTTCCTTTCTCGTTCACAATTACGTCTAAAAATGTATTATCCTTTTAAGTTTGAGTAGCTATAGGCATTTTTTCTTGACGCACTGGGCGTGGCACTGGTGATGTAAACAGCTTAAAATCAGAAGAGGGGCAGGGATGGGGGATAAAAGAGAGACAGTGTCGCTTCGTTGATCGTCCGAGCTACTCCAGGCCCATTTCTAAAAGATGGAGCCTGCCAGTCCTGATTTGATCCAATGGTCGAGTGTCGGAGCCAAAGCCGAAAATAAAAGACATGTTTACCGTTCACGCTTTGCGGCGTTTTATTTTCTTTAATTAAATAATATGTTTCTATGCGACGTAGCTGTATTCGTCCGCAGAGCTCTGGCTTCGCTCGATGTACTGCTTGTCGATAAGCACCTCAATGCACTTCTTGATCATGCTGATACTGGGGTTGAATCTGGCTTTGGATTGGTTAATTACCTGGAAGGACACACATACACAAAAAAATTGTTATTTTTGGAATAGCATATTATCAAACTACACTTTTTTCTGTAGCTTATAGTATTCATTCTTATAGTATAGCTTACAGTATCTAGTACTTATTCTATATTTGTCTTGACATGTCACTGTCAAAAGTTTATAATATCATGGATTAAAATGTTAAATATGTTACATATTTATTTAAACGACAACTGAACTTCAGTCGTGACATGTAACAACGAAGCCATGCCATATTGATTTGAAAAGCATTACATATTGTATACTTTGTAACATATGCAGTGTAAAACATAGTATGCAGCCAGCAGTACACTAGTTTTTATTATATAACTTTACATTCACATGCACACTGTATGATTTAAAAATTCTGTTGAGAAGTCTGATTAGAAACGTATCTCTGGTATTAAAATGTTCTTGGGAGTTGACAAGAACTTTCTTGTCATGGCTGACCCAGAAATGACCCACAAACAGATTTTATCAGTTTTTTCAGCATAGCTTGAGAAAGATTAAAGTTGGTGCATTTATAAATTAGAGCATCAAGATGTAATAAACAACTACATTTCTGTTTATCTTTCTGGAATATTTCAAAAAGTAAAAACAAATTAAAAGAATTTTCAATATATTCTTGCAAAGAGATGTCGTAGATGTAAATACTACAGACATAATGGTGGTTTAATATCAAACGAAGTTATCATAAGTCTATTCAGCACATGATTTGTATAGTACACTTCACTGGTGTACTATACTTTGTATAGTACACTTCACTTTTTGAAGCAGACATGGTAAAAGCGACATGAAATCCAGCAGAACCCCATCATCCTTTGGGGTCCATGGATGAGTGGAAATCACACAGGTTTCAAACTACATAAGCACAAAGTGGATTAAGACATTGCTGGGCGCTGGGCGACAGGATAAATTGTTTTATTTAATAAGCAACACATTGTCATGAGGTGTGCTCTGGCTAAAGAGATCTTTATCTAAGATGCCGTTTCATCCAAAGAAAGCACAGATAGCAATGAGAACCACATGAACTAACAGAGAAATTTACACACACGGACAGATCCAGCACAGTTCATATTTCAGCATAAAGACTCGAGCTGGAGAGATGCTTTAACACACCGCAGGAATAGAAAGAATCCACCAGAGAATCCACTGTCAGTCAATTACTTCAATCTATTACTTAAATATCCCTCTTGATAATAATAGACATTTGAAAGATTTATTTGCATTATGCTTGTTTTAGCAAATTTTGTACTAACAGGGTAATAAAAGGTAAGAAAAGCGAACTAAATCTGGTACCGTCTTATCTTAATAATGACAAATAGTTGATAGTTATGTGATCTCACCTCCTGTATAAGAGCGTTGTGTCTCAAGACTTTCCTTGCTTTCATAATCCTCACTATAGCAGCCTGTAAATACATTTTCCGGTCTTCATCCACAGCACTCCTCGTCTGTTCCATTTCCTGTCAAACACAAAAAACATTACAGAAGTTTATGCATTCAATCATCATCAGCATCCAAACAGATTTTATATGTAGAGACAAACATCTCTGCTCAGTACCTGCGGTGTGTCCTTCTGCATTGACGTTGTGATCTTAAACTTTGTTCTTTTACTGGTGAAACTCATAATTAGGGAAAATGTGGATTCAGCCTCGATTTCCTCCTGCAGGTAGAGGACGAATTTCAGTTTAAAGTGAATCACTTCCCTATTTCTTTATGTCTTTCCAAATGATGTTCCTGGTGTAAAATGAAACCTAACCTGACAGCTTTCCTCTCGTCTTACTTTTTGCGAGTCGTGGCTGATCATCTTGACGTCCAGCAGAGACTTAATGGTCTTCTGTAGCTCTTTCTCGTTCATCTGCGTGCTGTCCTGAAGTTCTTTGTAGCTCACGGTCTCGCTGTTGTTGAACGCGAGCAGCACGGCCATCTGATAGGTGGTCACCACAGCCACGTAGGGCTTGGAAAGATAGTTCATCTTCACCTCACCTGAGACAAAGAAAAAGGTTGTGTATAGTCAGGTAAAGTGCCGTTTTCAGAATTGTCACATCCATTACAGTCCATATCCCTCATAAATGAGCACATGAAAATTTAAATGAAATATCTATTTTATGTTCCTGTCCATTTGTTGGGTATTATTGCTTCTGGTTTGTACATTTTAATTCACAGAAATCCTACGTTGCCTCTTAAAAACGTGTCAGCATGTTTGCTTCCATTTTTTAAAATAGATAACTCATGCACAGACTGATATTTTGTTTTCATCATTTTAAAGTGTGTCCTAAGTGTTGAAACACTTTTGATAATGCCGCATGACAGTAAGCTAGTAAGCGTGTGTGACTGCATGTTGCTTGTCCTGCTCCGAGTATTTTGTCACACTTCAGTGTAATAATCCACACGATAATCCGACTCTTACTGCTGAACCGTGTTAAGGATTTACTGCGGTTATGTGGGAATGCCAGATACAGCTAATCTAACTTTTACCACGCCGGCCAACAGACATTATCTCACACCCACCACAACCTAAACTCTGCTCCAAAATTAGAAATGCAGTAAACGGAAATCAAATTAAATCTAATTGTAACAAAAAGTAACCCATAGAAAATGACTGTATGCGACTACAGAAAATTAATTTGTGTGACTGACGTCAAGTTATAAGAGAGTGATGTGTGACATTACCTGTACACAGATAGTGAAGCCACGTTAACTTCCGTCCACTGAAGTGCTGGTTATAAAACAACTCAAACTGTAGGAAGAAACCATCAGCCAGTGAAATAGCTTTTTACTTGATAATAAAATAAAATAGGATGTTACTTGTTCAGCTTTCAGGACATGAAAACGTAACTTCTTGCTTCTAATCGTTACATATAAGATTTTGGGGCACATTGCCATGACAGCTCACCATTTGTACGCTCTTCTCTAGCTCCTGTGGGATGGCGAATGTGGATGAAGGAACATGTGTGAGAGGCCATGCACCCGCCTGAATACACATACAAGCAAATAAATACACATGTAGACCTATTTAAAGGGTTAATTTTTAACAGTTTTAGTTGTGACTTGTTTTATAGTTTGGTTTTGACAAAATGTCCAGATGAACTTATGATAAAACTGTGAATCGCCACTATGATAGGGTGTTATGTTTGGTTGCTAGGGTGTTGCTATGTGGTTGCTAGGGTGTTGCTATGTGGTTGCTAGGGTGTTCTGAGTAGTTAAAAGCATGTTGCAAGGTGGTTGCTTCCTGATTTACTAAAGTCCGATAATCTATTTGATTTTTTATCATTATCATTAATTACTTGGAAATTAATAGCACAATTCATTACACTCCATAATACACAAATAATTTTTTTCTCACCTGTAATACATAAATCTGAAAGCTGATGCCCAGGTCCACAACGGTCTCCTGGGTTTTGATGAAGTTGTTGAATTTGTTGTTGAGGTCTGTGCTGACGCTCATGTCAGTGTACATTCTGTGCAGTTTGCTTGTGAATTCATAACCACATGCTTGCTACGAGCCAAAGGACACCGGTGAAATAAACAGAGAGGAAAAAAGAGAATGAACAGTTTGCTGGCTTTCATCACACCAAAACCCTTCATCAGTGTTGTGTGTGGTTACACATAATGACAAAGCTGTGGCGCCCAGAGCGAGAGAACACTTGATTATGTAGGATGAGTCACGTCTGTTTTACCTTCAGCTTGTTGATCATGGCCTCTTCTGAATCCATAGATAATGAGAGTCCGTGTATTAACCGCTTTGCCAGCATTCTGGCGTAAAACTGAGAAAAGAATGAGAATAATTCAAGACAGAAATCAGTCAGTGCATTCTTATGTAATCTGACCAAAACAAACATGCAACGTAAAACGTTTTGAATAAGAGTCATCTATTATAATAATTATGCAATATATAATAAATATACAATTGTCGTTTATAAAAAACAGCATCACCTTCTGAAACACGTCTTTATCATCAATGTACTTGAAGACCGTGATGAAGCTGGTCAGTTTGTCCTCCACTTCATTCTCCGTCATTCCCTTTGCAGATTTCTTCAGCAGATTGTCACAGTACTTGGCCAGCTGTGCATCAGCATGAGAAACACACAAAAGTAGACAAAAGTGTTAACATGACTGCTAAAACAACACATGTGTCATCATCTCAAGCTAAAGTTGTTTAATAGCAGGAGATAAATAACAGTGATTACGCACCAGTTCAGGCGCTTTGCAGATGGATTTGGCCTCTCTGTAGTTCACTACTGAAGTCAAGGCCTGGAAGGGAAATGAGCAATGACCACAAACTTGTCATAAACCACAAACTTTACTTTAGAAACACCCATATGAACCCAGGGGCAATGCGTTCTGACTCTCAGACGCCCCCTACTGGACAACAGCGAGAGTTTGTTTTTTACATCATCTGATTAAATAGAAATTGTACTCAACTTTCAAGCATGAAAATAAGGGTGTTGCTAGGCAGTTGCTAAGGAGTTTCTAGTGTTCCGAGCAGCATTGGTCGAGTAAATCTAAACCTATTTCATCAAAGCGCAAGCATTTATTAAAATCTATAAAGCTAAAAACACCAAGGTACTAACAAACAACAATCTGACAAGAATGTCAAGAGACGGCACTCATACATACATTATGCTTGTGACCAAATATGGTTTTTCTTCTGCTATATAGTGTGCAAAACACATTATGGACACTGCGAATTTACTTCACTGTACTATGTACTGTACGAGACTCTGACACGTACATCCATTAGACACTATGCTATTCCATAAGGCCATGGGGCTGACACAAATGTCTGGAATGTATTCACACAGAACACCTGCTTACTGATCAGCACGTACCGAATGAACGGCCAGTAACTGTATTTGACACCTAATGGAGTACATACTGTCACAGTACACAATTTCAGACTGAGTATTATGTTTTTCTGGAGTTGTTTTCTTAAGGTAAGAGAATGAGAGGACAAGTCTAAACACATGTAGTGCAGACACACCTTCAAACATTACAGACACTGTACTCTAGCTTCTTACAAGCTTTCAACTACAATAAATGTCAAAAGTTATGCTGTCAGACATAATATTAAAGAACATCAAAAGCTTGATTTAGAGTTGTCTTTCAAACATGTACGGGTCTTTGAAGTACCTATGCAAATTCCACGGTATTGAATATGATTCAATACCATGCTATAAACGTTTATTATCACAGCACTTTCACTGTACTTTTTGCAAGGGCGGCTTTTTTTTGCGATCCTAAAAGAAAACCTTTTGATCTAAATTAAAATGTTAAATGCTTGAAATTGAATTTGTTAATCTAAAGTTGGTCTTTCAGGTGTCAGGAAGGAAATAAACACCACCATTCAATGAATATTGTTATAAATAACACAAATGTAACTATAGGATTGTTATGGTAAAAAAAATCTAATTTAAATTAAAACTAGTCACCATTTGCCTAGCATTTCTAGTAATCTTCTCTTTGCAAGAAATGCTTTTTAAACATTAATAAAGGAGTTCCCAACTATTCTGGGCTTTTATTGGCTGCTCCATCATTTTCAAAAATAATTTTGTTAATAAAATAAAAATGAAATTCTTCTGGAAAGGAAAAAAGCATGATTGCACAACTAATTTTCTCCACATAAATCATTTTAATTACATCTGATCAAAAACATGATCATATCCTGATAACCCTAAACCTTTAAGCAATAAACAATACAACAGTACAACACCACTATAGCTCTTGAGCTATTGCTAAACTATTCAATTGTTTTATAATATCACTATTATTGTAAATGTGGAAAATAATCATAACAAAAAAGTGAAAAAATACGTTTACATTTTTCAGAAACTGATATGAAATGTAAGTGTACCTTATCAAGCGCACTCATGAAGTGTTGGTCCCCATTCAACACTGTGTTAATCAACTGGACAAATTTACTGTGAACCTCTAACACGGACTCTACAAACTGGGTTGGCATCTGCAGGACAAAGAGAAGGTCACTTTAAAAAAAACATTTTAAAAAACATTTTTTTATTTTTAATACGCAATTACAGTTTAACAAAAACAAATAGGGGGCCTTAAGCCGTGACTATATTCACTTACATTTTCCTGAGAGAGGTTACTGGTGGCTCTGAGCCCTTCATCGTGGATGTGAACCTGGAGCTCTTGTATCATGTGAGGTAAGCCGCTGGACACGGCCCGCAGTAGCGTGTACATATTTGCCATATCTGAAACCAAACACAACAAGACATATATGTATTTGTCTGATACTTTTATTCAAACTAATGCACAAATTGGCAATTTTTAGAATAGATCATTACTAAACATATCCTGGACCTAAGTTAAGCTCGAAATGTGTAAAACCGAAACTGAAAGTACACTAGTAAAGCAGACATATTACTCACCCTCTCTTTTCTCCTGTCTGATGATATTTTGACACTCTCCGTGCAGGAACTGCAAGTGATCGGCCACCATCCTCTGCTGACATTCATGAATGACTTTGGCGTAAGAGCTGGGGTGAAGGTATTTCCGACATCTCACCTCCTCATCCTTCAACCGACCTAAAACCTGCAGGCACAGAAACCATAGTTTATATATAACCAGATGAGCACAAAGAACATCTTTAAGTAACATATCATAACAGGCAAATTATATTGTGGTGATATAATTTTACCTTCTCCATATATTGAGAGCAGTTGGACTCCTGCAGTAGATTAGAGGCTTCCTGTTTGTAATACTCGCCCGTTTTTGTCAAAAACGGCCCTTCAAAGATTTCCTGATAAAACTGGAATGAAAGGAGAGAGGGTGTGTGGTCTCCGAATGAGATGAGCACGATAAACAACAGCCAATTATAGTAAATCTTTACTGCTTTGCAATATATGTAATCAAAATAATTTAGTTGGCAGAAGAAACTGAACTTTCAAAGGTTCATTGAATTACTATCCATGAATGTCTTCTGATCCGACACTCACCTTTAGAGGAAACTTTTTCTTGTACTGTTCAACATGAACAAAGGAGTTGATAACCCCATGGATTACTTTCTGATTCGGGTCCTCTCCACATCGGTCGCTATGGAAACAACATCAAAAGTGAACAAAGCCACAGATGTACAAACACGGCACACAGCCTGACCAAAACAACTGCAAGACTGCAATCTATAATTTATGTTGTGTTCAATCAGATCTTGAATTGAATTATTACAATAATTGTATGTATATTTTTAAATACAAGTCTTTGGACAGAGCAAGTCATTTTTGCCTTACGCTCCTTTACCACAAACAATAATTTTAGTTATAAAATTATCTATAAAAAGCTGCATAGTGTAAAAGCGTTCACAGTTATACACCTACAATAGAACCAAATGAGCTAAAAGCAGAAAGCAGAAATATGAAAGTTGATCGAGTTTCAGTCGTAATTAACCTGCAATTTTACTTTAAGCTCTTGATGTGTCACCTACTTTTTGATCTCTTTCAACAGCATTCCAATCAGCATCGGCTGAAGCGGCTCGATCATTAACTTTCGCCACATGTCAAGTGCAAGCTGAAAGTATAACACAGAACATATTACATGTTTAAAATTATGTGTATATATATATAGGAATACAAGATCATAGGAGAAAGCACAGCAAACCGTTTAAACTTGCCAACATTAAAACAAGACGCATACCTCTCCAATCTCCATTAAAGGCTCATTCATATCCACCCCTCCATAACCGTACTGCAGATCTGCTTCAGTCAGCTTATTCTTCTTTATAAACTGTGTGTTAAGGTACCTGCAGTAAACATCACAAACACAGCAATTAAGTCTAAACAATTAAAGCAGTGTTGTTGTTATTTTAGATAAATGTGTGTGTATGTGGATGCACAAGTCGCGGGTGACGTCAAATCAATGGATGCTTGTTTTCGCAGCTGACCAAGATCAGCAGGACAGTGGAGGCGTCGGTCCAGCATGATGAAATCGAGCAGAAACGGACTTTGGCAGAGCTTTGCATGCCACAGAAACAATAGCTTGTGCTCTTGACAGAACGCATTAAACTCAACCTTTACAAATCAGCAATACTTGGAATTATCAAAAAACTGAAAAAAATTATTTCACTTAAAGCTGATGATATTATAACAAATTCTAATTCCTTCTAACATGCTTCATATTTCCCTTTTTACATACTTAGATCTTGCACAACCGTTCCTCACCATATTAAACCACTCTCAAGGAGCCAGTATTTCATAATCTTCCAGTGAGACAAACTTTGGGTGTAGTTAGTATGACTTATTATTAGTTTAATATTGTATAGATACTGTAATTGCTCTTTTACAAATATAGTACGCAATTGTTCCGTTCGTTTTTTTTTTATATTTGCCAAAACGTGCAGTATACAACTAAAGCACACAGCCTGAAAAACAATATCCTGCAATGCGGTCAACCAGATGGAAAAAAGAAAAGCGAAATCAACTGTAAACATCTCCTTTGTGACATGGCATGAATATGATATAAATGATTCATTTATTTCAGGACATTTTTACACAAAACTGCAATTGACAATGTAGTAAACTTCATACGTGAACTTATATTAACTAATCTTGCATACGTTGTAAATCGCCTCCGTGTAGGTTTCCCAAACACTCCCCTGTCTGTCCTGTTTGGTCGGGCAAACAGGAAATCCCACCCAAAATGTATCCCTATGTTTATCCAGACGTTAACAAGAGCAATGCTTTAAAAGCACCACAGATCCACAGGGTTTACTAATTTGTTCACTTCAACGTTGTTCACGTAAAGTCCTGTTAAAAGTGCAGCTTGACGTACCTGTATAAGCAATCCATGTATTCAGCACCTTTGCTGTATTCCTCCCAGTATCTGTGATACATCACCAAAAGCTTTTCCTCTGACTCCAGCACTCTCTGAAAGACACAACACAATGCGTCATACACAGAAACACTGGTCCGAGCCATGAACATCACCTACAGCATCACCTTACCTTGAACAACTGTCGGACATGATTTTCCAGAAACACTTTTGTCTCAGTGTACAATCTTTCACCCAAAGGTTCAGGGTATGCAACACAAAGTGCATATATGTCACTGAAGACCAGGTTAAGAAAATTATAACAATTTCAATGAGAAGATTACTCATAAAACACAATACATTACAAAGACAATTACATTTTCTGAATAAAACATCAACATTTTATAGCTACAGTGATTCTCGTCTAAGCAGTAACTAATAATGTAAGTCAAAAAGAAAAAAATGATTTCTTCATAAAATTATCAATTAAGAAAACAAGGTGAGATTATTTAAAAACAAGGCAAAGAATTAGAAAAATTCATTAAGATTATTTGTATAAAGAACTGTTCCTCTGAACTAGGACAGATGTGTGGATAAGAGCTCAAATCCACTCAATACAGGATACGAGAAGCGGTCATTCCATGTTGCTCTCTCCACATAATCAAGCATCACAACGGCTCTGATTGTCGTAAGGAGCTTGTTCCATGTCTCGTCGAAATCCACCACCCGTGGTTTTAATGACATGGTGTGGCTTCGGCTTTAACTGTGCGGCGAGACAGTAAAAAAATCAGGTGAAAATTCACTCAATACACATGATATTTCCATTACTTTTCCAGTAATTTTCAATCATACTCTATAATTTCCTCTATCATGACAGTTGTATAGTAACAAACCAATATATTACCCAGGCCAGTCGATATTTGGTCAATACTTACTTAATTTCAGAAATTTGAATGATTTAAAATAACACCTAATAGAAGTGTTACTGAGCTGTCCTCAAAACAACATATTAACATGAAAAACAGCTCAAACAGACATATTACCATAAAATGCATCAACTGTTTTTAAACATTTTAAGTGAATTTGGAGTGTAAAAATGATTTATTTCACTTGTTTTATATTTGTCATTTGCTGTCATTGAATAGTATTTTATAAGTTATATGGGCACCATATAACTGTAAAGTCATAACATGTAAAGTCTCTCACAAAGTTTTTATTGTATTTTTCATAATCAGGTAAAGTGCTGTTATATACATAACACATGTAAATTTCCATTTTTAAAATAGATAACTTGTGTATAGACTGATATTTTCTGATTTCTGGAATTTATCAACAGGGTTTAAGTAAAATATAAACAGATGGTCCAATATTTGGTTTCAGAATTAGTTTTGACTGCAAATGTCACATCCACAATGCTGGAATTGCCCATATCGTTCTCATTGTATCGGCATCATTACAGGTCACTAAAACACATATCATGTCACAGCTAATATGAACTGCATTGACAATAAAGTCATTTCATTTGACAGGTCTGTGCAGAAAAAGTTAAAGTTATAAGGATATATGTATACAGTATAGCTGACCACATTAAAAAAGCCTACCCAAGCAACCATAATCAAAAGATTATCATAACAAAGTAATAATGAAGTCTATTAAGAGGTGAACAATCTTACTGTCAAAAGCCCAAATACCTGTCATGGCACATAAAAGCGTGAAGATAACTTGATCTACATAAAAACTTTCCAAATGAGTTACCTTATTCCAGCCAAACGTCTGTATACCATCAATAATGTTCAAGCACAAATGTTTCTTGTAAATGAGAGTAAATATCAAACTGCAGAGGCCTAGTTACACAAACCCATAACATGATTTACTGCAAACAGAAGCTGGTGGATTATTATCAGCACATGCGATTAAATAAGAGTTGTGTAGCTTTGTACAGCAAGCATTAAACAGGTGTGTGTAAGAGAGATGGGTGATTGTTTATGGCAGATAAAGTGTTATGAGCAGGAACATGAGCTAACGTGTGTGCTAACAGCAGCGCTGATCGAGCACATACACACACACCTGAGATTGAGAAAGCCCTGGTCCGATGCGCGTGCCGGGCGGTCAGGAGACTCGGGTGTTCCTCGGGTGTAGATGGGGTACCTGCGGGTCACTGTGTCACAAGTGTGGGATTAAAGTGAAGCTGTCATGAACGCTTGACTCCACTCTCTCTCCTGCTACACCTCTGCCATTGCCTCTCACGGACTGCACCACTGCATCAGCTGGAGGGGTGCTCGCGATGTTTTAAAATTTGACTGTCGTTAATTGTTAAATATTGTTGAATATTGTTAAATAAACAGAATGTATAAGACATATATTGTAATAGATATAAAGTTATATGGGAGTAGGATGCGTTTTGGATCTAAATAATTATAATATTATGTTGGCGCTGATATCGGATCCCCCCTTTTGTTAGTGGTCTGAGCTGGAAGTACGGCAGCTGTCTGCGGACATTAGTCGCGATCAGAAGAGCTATGAGATGAGATGGCATTACGGGCTCAAAATCATGGACGGAATAATCAAAGTCAACCCTGACGTATTAAAGTTAAAGGCTTTGCAGTACTAGTATTAAAAATATAGTATTAATATTAGTATTAGAGTATTAGAAAAGTAAACGCATGTAATGTACTGTAAACACACTGACAGTTTTTTTTTTCAATAAAAAAGTGAAGCCAAAGTTAATAAGGTATCCTGGGATAAACAATTTTAATCAATCTTCCACAACATATCTGTATATAAAATATATGTGCATTTTTTATATTTAATATGCATATTTCAGCAAAATAAAAGGTATCTCAAAAACACTTAACAAATGGCCAACAGGTATTGTAATTAAACAATTGTACGGCATATTAAACATGTAACAGTATCTAAAATGTGACATTCAAACTTAAGGTAAAATTCAATATACAAAATACAGAAACACTGCCTAAAATTACTGGCTATGGATTTAGACTTCTGACTTAAACCTTATAGTTACTGAAATACACTTATAGATTTTATGGTAACTGTAGTTTAACTGATCAGGGTTGAACACCAGAGTGTGGGTTTGATTTTCAGGGAATGCATTTACTCATAAAATGCATTGCCTGCACGTCACTTTGGATAAAAGTGTTTGCCAAATGTTTAAAGGTTAAAGCTTTTGAATTGAGCTAATAGGGCTGCAATGCATGATGGGTAAAGTTGTTAAAGCTCAGCCTTTGAGCCATATATATAGAATGGCATCTTCTTTGCCTTTTTTAGAGGCACAAACTTCTCTTCATGAGAACTATTTTCTACAGCAACACTATATGTCTCTATTTAAATATTTCCAATTGAAAAAATATTCTCTGTGCATTTATCTTAAAATAGCTATTTAATTCAGCAAAATTCAGATATTTATTTATTAATAAGTTAATAATACACACTTTATTTATTTGTTATTTATACAAATTACAAGATCCTGCGAAAAGAAATTATAACAAAATATGTGATATAAATAATGTTGTCAAACAGCCCAAAAGAGTCCCATGGAGTTAAAGTACTGTCATACCTTTTTTACTTTCAATCTTTCAAATACAGAAATAAATTGTTTATAAATTATTATACAAAAAGTGTTTATTGTACAAAATGTGTGGTTGCGTTTTATACATGGTTTAGTGCATTTAATGTTTTATATTACCACATAATATGTATGTGGAATTGAACATCAAAATTACATAACAAAATTTCAACAACTAAACATTTAAAGAAACTATTTTTACTTTTTTTGTTTGCAGAGAAACAATTCACAGCTGTTCTTAATAATATGGTCTTATTTATGTGAGCATTTGTAAAAAAAAAATCAAAGTCTGTATTTGATCTATTAACTAACAAAACACATAAACGTACAACGGTAAAACTATGACATTCTTCAAATTCCCTTAAAGTTACAAAATGCATTTTTCATGCAGCATCCGCAAGGTACATGGATTGCCAGTGATCCTTTTGTTTAGGACAGTAAAACATGCCATTATAAGATCTGTATATAATGTCTTACAGTACTTTATAAATACTAGCATTTTCTGTCAATAATATATGTAGGTATATGATTAAAAACATATGAAATTCAGCAACGGAATATTTCTAATTTTAGTATGAGACGAACTTTTTCATTACTTCTGGACTTTTATTTTGAAATGATAATAACTCCAAGCCTTTCCGGATTGTTAGCCCTTGTAGACGTGCATGATGATTTTGTGATCAGACACAGGGAAGGTGAGGCTGCTTCTGCATGAACTCTGCATGTGTTTTTCTGTACAGTGACGTGACTAATGTTTCTTTTTCTGCCGTCCTCTGCCTGAGAGAGAAACAATGCGTCACTGCTTTGTGCTGACATATAACTGCAGCTAATATAGCGAGATCTGTTTCCAGCTTTGCTTTTATTTACATGTAGGGGACTCAAAATATAAGTCAAGATTTATTCTATTCTATTTTATTTTATTCTATTCTGCTTAGATTACTGATAAATAGATAACTAGACAGAATAAGAATATTACCATGAATATTACCATACTGTGATATTTATTTAAAGTACCTGTAAATAGTATGGTACATTAATTTGGCAATCAAACACTCAGTACCATGATATATTTCAGATCTGATATTACTATAGTACTTACTATAGTAATAAAAAATGCATTAATCTAATGTGTCAAGCATAACGTTTTTCTTGTCTAGACATGGATCTGAGCATGAAGTCCTACAGTGACCCAGAAGATGTGGGTGCTTTTCCATCAGCTGGGTGTAGCACAGGAGAACATGAGTCTGATATAGTGGAAGTGGAGAGAGGGTTTGGTCTACACACGTCAGGTTCTACATTTGAACTGGGTGAGCATCCAGAAGCTACTTAAGGTCTAAGTGATTTTTGTGTTCTACACTACACTATTGTGGATTGTGTTGTGGTTAACGTCTGTTTACTGGGTTGTTACAGGTACATAATAAGTAATATAAATAGATAATGATTAAGTAAATAATAATTAAGTCAAGTATTCATGTAACAAATAAGTAAATTCACAATATAGTTTATTATGTAATTTGGAAACATTTTGGAAACTCATTAGACTGTGCCTTCTGAGCCAAAACAGAGCAACAATGTGTACTCTGATGGTAACATGATGTCATTTTTCTTTTTAACCATCACCACAGAGGACCACGCCAAAAAATCATCTGCCAAAGCCAAGCCATATCAGTGCTCCCAATGCGGGAAGACATTCTCTCGCATCCAACATCTGTCTGAACATGTACGGATTCACACAGGCGAGAGACCGTTCGAATGCTTGGCGTGTGGAAAGACTTTCACCCGGCAGAGAGACCTCAAGACTCATCAGATTGTCCATACGGATGCGAAAGCCTTCCACTGCACCATCTGTGTTAAGAACTTCGCCCTCTTATCGTCACTGAGAAGACACGTGCGTGCATTTCATCAAGGTACAGATTTTGAATATTGAGTTTTAATAATGACTGTAATCATTTTAAATCAATTTCAATGAATGCATTAAAACAACAACGTGTATAATAGCACTGTGTCGTATTATATGCTCTGTAGATGATTAACGCTCATTTCTGTTTGCAGGTCAAGATGTCAGTACAGAGGGAAAATGTTTAATCTGCGTTGAATGTGGTAAAAATTTTGCGTGCCAATTAGAGGAACACGAGTTGACTCACACAGGAGAGATTTCTCATCGCTGCCCGGACTGTGTCAGCAGCTATTCTCATCTGTCAACTCTTGGATCTCCTGATGAAAGCTTTGCTGAATCAGACGACTTGAACCATTTGGATGCTCTTATCGTTGAAAGGCCTTGCAGTTCTGTAGCCTCAGAAGATCTACACAAACAAGAACAAATTGACAGAACTGGGGACGATATTGAATCGTCTTCTTCAGACCTTGTAGACAATAATATTAGTGATGATGTGACTTCTGAAAACAAGATACAAAGTCCAGAAGAATCAGCAGAACAATCTTCATCTGTGGTGTCTGGGGATTCAGCACTTGATGTTGAAAAAGGTCCCTGCATGGCATTTTACATTTCCGTTTTGTAAAAAAAAAACATACATTGTTTAATGATCATCTAATAATAATGGTGATGACAATATAAATTTATCCATAGTATGTTTTAAGTAGACTATCACTGGTAAAGGTAAACTGAGCTTTCATGGCTTTATAACACTGTGTTTTTTAATCTTCTAGACATTGAAACAACGAACCTTCTTGAAGATGAAGAGCCCACAGCTCAGCAGCAGGTTCATGATGAAGACAAGCCTTACCAGTGCAATCAATGTGGAAAGAGATTTAACAAACAAGCAAAGCTTCGAATCCATCTGCGCGTTCACACTGGAGAGAAACCATACCATTGCTCCCAGTGTGGAAAACATTTCAGTCAAGCAGTAAACCTGAAGAAACATCATCGTTCTCATCATACGGAGGAAAGACCGTACCGCTGCACGCTCTGTGACCGGACATTTTCTCTCTCGTTCTCTTTGATCAAGCATCAACGTGTCGCTCATCCAGGTAAGATCAATGTAACTTCTTTTGTTTTGCTACAAATCTTTACCAAAACTGGGACACATATGTTACTTCAACGTTTGTTTACAAAACCGATTAAAAGAAGTTTTGATACTTTAGTCAGTTGGAAAATACTGTGAAGCAATACAAAGTATGTGACCTTGGACCAATGCCCCAAAAGTTTCTGTTAAGTTTCATAACAGCGCCATCTACTGCTCAAAAGCACTGCTTACAACAAATATTACAATAGCCTATACTAACTAAATGTTATCGTTTCCATATGAATCATCATTGAAATAGTTCCTGTTTAATCTATTTAAACAGAACATTTAAGTGTTGCCGAACGCAACCGCTTTACCTGTCCTTACTGCGGAAAAATATTCGGACGGCATCAAGACATGGAGCAGCACAAGCGGATTCACACGGGAGAGAGACCATTTCGGTGCACTGTGTGCAACAAAAGCTTCAGGCAACGTTCGGTTTTAATCGTGCATAGAAAAATTCACACCGGAGAAAAGCCTTTCGAATGCTTCATATGCTTCAGGCGGTTTTACGGCTCAGGGGATCTCAAGACACATATGGGAACTCATACTGGCGTCAGGCCACACAGTTGTCCCTTGTGCTCCAAAAGCTTCTCTCGTCCGAGTAACTTGCAAGCACATATGCAGTCTCATCTGAACAAGCTGCAGGATGATGAGGATGTGAGCGGAGCTGATGCGTTTCTTCTTGAGGATGAGGAAGATCAGGGTGAACTGGACGATGGGGAAGGAGTCTGTGTTGGATCGAACCCATCAGAGATGCTTTCTGAAAGCCCTGGAGCTTCTGAAGACAGTAAGACATTATGTCTTATGCAGATACAGTATCAGACCAGACCTGATAATTGCATCTTCAGATGGTAGCATGCTTGGTTATTCTAGACTGAAAGTTATCTAATTCTTTATTACAAGCAGACATTTAGAAGAGGATTTTTTTAGAAATATACAACTAAGAAAAAAATCTTAAGTATAGTTCTGTATTGCGCTCTTTCTGTGTCGTCAGAGATGATTGCAGAAGAGCCCTCCAGTGAGCAGACTGACGTCCTGAAGTCTCAATCACACCCTTCAGAGACTGCGAGCACATTTGGGCAGTCATTGGATCTTAATGATGAAGTCCACGATGTGCAGCAAAGTTCCAGTTCAGGGACGAGAGGTCATTACAAGCCATACCAGTGTTCCATATGCAACAAAACCTTCGCTCTCGTAATATCCCTGAAAAAACATCAACTTATATTTCATCCAGGTAAGACAGCTGCCTGTATTTATTGCAACAAATATATTTTTTCAACTTTTTATATTTTATTTATTTATGCTTTTTATATTGGTATCAGTTACTTGTTGTTGAAATCATTATTTATGCACCTTTATGATCTCAGTAGACCTTAAGTTGATAATTTTCTTCATTAGATCAGCATGCTGACACAGAGGGGAAGTGTTACCCCTGCTCTTATTGCGGGAGAAGGTTTGGTCGTCGACAGGGTTTGTTACAGCATGAGAGAATTCACACGGGTGAAAGGCCGTACAACTGCCCCACCTGCAGCAAAACCTTCCGCCAACGATCGGCTCTGGTTGTGCATATTAAAACTCACACAGGAGAGAAGTCTTACCTGTGCTTCGTGTGCAGTAAGAGCTTTTATACCCCTGGAGACCTAAAGAAACATCTGGAAATTCACACTGGAGTGAGGCCGCACAACTGCCCCATATGTTTTAAAGGTTTTGGGCGGCCGAGTTTCTTGCGAGCTCACATGCGAATCCACGAAAGTACGTTTGAAAACAAGCAATATGCATAATGCAGTTGATGTTAGTTTACATCAAAGCACATTGCAATGTGAACACGTTTTCATAGTACATTTAACCCTCTTTATTTTCCAGAAGGCTCCACAAAGAAACAAAGTGAAAGGTTGGAATCAACAGATAAAGTTGGCTTTCAAGAGAAACCCTTCGAATGCTCTCATTGTGGAAAGAGATTCAGTCAGCATTGTATGTTGAAAATTCACCAGCGAATCCACACAGGAGAGAGACCTTACAAGTGCTCTCAGTGTGGTCTGAGTTTCCGCTGGAGGAGGAACCTGATAGCACACCAGAGTGGCCATCCAGGAGACAACCCCATCCAGTGTTCAATGTGTGATGAAACATTCATCTCTGAAGCAAGTCTGAAGAAACATCAAGATGCATTTCATTCAGGTAAGACGTTTCTGGAGATCATGCAATTTTATAACAGACTTGAACCTAACTTCTCTTCTTCAGGTGTCTCTCATACCTGCAGTCTCTGTTTGAAGACGTTTACTCAAGCAGCAGGTCTCAGAAAACACGTGCGCTACGTTCACGAAGGCGAAAGACCTCACAAATGCTCCGAATGCGACAGAGGATTCGTTAAACTCTCGGATCTGGCGCGTCATCAGCGGCGGCATCATTACGACAGGGGAGACGAACTCTTTCAATGCTCACAGTGTGAGCGAAGCTTCAGTCACCCCAGCAGTCTCGTTCTCCATCGCAGGACTCACACGGAGGAGAAACACGAATGCCCCATTTGTAATAAGATCTTCAGTCAGGGAGGACACCTTAAGGTCCACCTGCGTACTCACACCAAAGAGAACAAGCCCAGGTTCGAGTGCCCTGAATGCGGGAAGAGCTTTGGCCAAGCTAAAGATCTGGCAGTTCATCAGAGAGTTCACACAGGAGAGAAACCTTACCAGTGCCCGCAGTGCAAGAAGAGTTACCGACAGTTTGCGCATCTGTCCGTGCATCTGCGCAGTCACACGGGAGAGAAGCCTTACCAGTGTCCGATATGTCTCAAATTCTTCGCGCATTCGTCGTCCATGAAGAAACACCTTCGTGTAATGCATGCAGGTAAGTCTTAATTTACGTCATTCCAATCTGCAATTGAATCGGAACAAAAATCAGTTAATAAGTACATGAAAAACAGAAAGGCAATTTCATGTTTTAAACAGTTACAGATTGCAGCTTTAAGAAGTGTAACTATGATCTTCTGTGTGTAAAATTTCAAATGAATGTTTATAGAAGGAAAGGACTCACCCATAACAAAGGGAGTTGTGAAGGTCACTGTTGGTGTCGGCTCATCCAGCGCAGCTGTAGAAGTTAAACAGGAACCAGACTCTGCTGATGAATGTGGTAAGTATAGTTTACATGACGTTACACAGCAGACATCACAAAATATATTAAATGAGTTTTGAAGACCTCTTTTACATCTTGAATAGGTGAAGGAGATTAGCCACCCGCTTCTCCTTCAAAACCGATGATGGGTTCATCATAGAGATCATGCACAAACTTCAGCTTATACCAAGAAACATGTTTAAAGGGGAATGAGTATTCATTTTCATGTATTACACACTGTTGTACTTTCAAATACGACAGTATTCGATTGTTCTACTTAGCAATCTTATAACAAATATAAACTAATCATAAACATGAAACTATGTGCTGCAGATTTGTTTTGCAGCTACATAGAGTCACAATGAAAATAAAATAATGTAATATACACAGCATGATCCAACAGTTTTCAGCAGTTTTCTTTTGGAAATAAAGACTTCATGCAAAAATCCTTTTCCTGATTGTGCAAGCACTGATGATAAATAATTCATTCCCCGTTGTAGCCTCGAAACTACAATTATCCGTAATTACAGAGTTGTAGCTAAAAGAAATTTATGATTATTTTAACATTTAAAAATTCATCACTGGCTGTCGATTATCACAGAAACTGATCTGAACTCTTTGTGGTTGTAAAAGGGATACGCATTTGCAGTACAAGCTCTAGAAGTAATTTTGCTGTAACAAAACATAATAAAAGTGTATTTATAATTATACAAACAACAATGTATATTTTCGTTTGGTATTTAAATTTAATTTAATTAACTTTCTCCTCACAATCTGTCTAATAAAAACGTCTTTGGAAAGATGCATTTTTACATACAACAGATCAAGATTCATTCATTGATTGCATACATTGATGTAACTACACTGGTGTGTTTTTGCAGAACGTCAAGTCAAATCTGAGGATGTAATGGATGACGTGAAGGCTGTTACAGTTTCCTCAGCTCCGGCCCGTCAAGCATCAACATTAACTTGTATAGATGACATCCGTGTTAAAAATGAATGATGTGGATGAAAACAAAAGTTTGACCATGTCAAATATCACAGTACCTTGAAGAACCTGCAGCATCTTATTTGGACTTATTTTTTTAAGGCATCAGACTCATTATGTAAACTGCACTTTTTAAGAATCTCAGTCTAGAAAGCAGTCTTCAACATTAGACTTCAACATTATTGGTTAGCAAGACAGTATTATAGTATTATAACGTATATGCATTTGGCAGACGTGTTTATCCAAAGCAACATACATTCAAGCTATACATTTGATAAGCAAACCAATGATCTTTGGGCTGTTAATGCAATGCTCTACAAAGTGAGCCACAAGAACATTTCTGATTAACAAATCAATGTCAAGAAGAATCCACAGCACAACATTCTTTTGTCAGCTTTTGTCAGTGTTGTCCAAACTGATTTGGAAAGCAATTCCTATTAATGTTCTAAATGACAATTCTCCAATGAGTTTTATACATCTTAAACTTCAGGAGCAAGGTATGCTTCCAGCGCTCAGACTGTGACTAAATCCTGTTGAATAAGCATTCTGACAGGATACAGATACAGTCTGAAAACTCATTCACATTGAGCAATGTGAAAGCAGGCCCACAAAACACTACTGATTTCCACAAAATTACATCTGCCCGTCTTCAAATATTTTTCCTGATACTTGTTTTCAGCTACAAACATGATATTGAGCCAAGTTTTAAACCCATTCAACTGAATTCTTCGGATTTCTGAGAAAGCGCAGGAACAAAATTCTGCTCCTTTATCTTTGCCTACTTACAAGCCATGCAAATCTATCACCACTAACACTTCATTTCAGTAATATTACATACATGTATTACTTTGATCATTTTTTAAATTATTGTTTTTTTGTATAACACTTATAATAGCTTCAGATTAAATTATGAATGGTTAATGACATATGACTAATCACTCTGGAGCCACAGGACAATAACATGACAATAATATCATGTCGATAGGCTGATGGCACCACAAGAATGTTCAGAACCCACAGCTGCAACTATACTGCTGTCAACATCAATATATAGATTTAAACAGCTTTCTCCAAAGCTAATAAAAATTCTGAAAGGGATAATTTACCCAGAAATGAAAATTCTTTCATCATTTATTCCCCTCATTGCAAACCTGTATGACTTTCTTTCTTCTGCAGAACACAAAAGATGATACGTTTTTTACATAAAAATGATCATTTTAAAGCAAATCACACCATTCTGTTTATATTACTTTGCTCTCTTAAAATATCCTAAACAATGAAATCCTACAGACAGCTCCACGTTTCGTTTACATCTTTATTGCTTGAATAGTTTTGATACAGAACAGATTCTGAAGCACTTATTCAATGAACAAGAGTAGTGTACCAAAAATGTTCTGGTGATTCTGATTCCATTCAAGTCCAGTAGAATTATTTTTGGGGATGTAGCAGCGACAAAAAGCTCCCTTTTACATCAATCGGCATGTCGAACAGTGACAGATCTCCATTTTTCCAAACGGGGAGGACAGAAATAAAAATGAGGAAAAGAACAAATGTTGCAGAAAAACTCATGAAAGGAATGTGGATCTGATAACTCCACCCTGTTCATTTGAATTCACAGTCAAGTGCTAAAAGTAGTGATTGATGGATCAAAGTATTCAAAAATCAAAGGTGGAGAGAAAGAATTTTGCAAAATGATGATTTGAGAAAGCCTTTATGTAAGAACCCTGAGAGTGAGAGTGGAAGGGGCAGGTGGGTCAATAACAGCAAAAATAAAAAAAATGAAATGAAAAAAAAAATGTATAACATAAAAAGGTTATCATGCAAAACTACCCTACAGATTCACCCATAGCAGAATAACACAGTAAATTTCACAGTTTATACGCAAAGAATATATCAATGAAAACAACTTGTATCTCTCAAACTGAAATCATCAATCATAATAATAATAATAATAATATAATAATAATAATAAAGATAACAGAAACAGACCACACATTCTATAAAATGCATACAAAGATCTACATAAAGCTTTCGGATCAAAAGTGATTATTGTTATCGATGCCCCAAATCAAAACTGGGATGCTAAATATTGAATTTGAATCATTTTGTACGCAGCATAAACGTGTTAATACATGGCTTCTCCACATTTACTACTTCACCTGCAAGTGAAGGGTCACAATAAATACATTAAAAACAGTCTGTGAGTTACCGACCACTTGCACACAACCAACACAAAACGCGCTCGCGTGAACCCAGGAAAGGCATCGGGAGAAGCGGAAGTCCCGGAATACACAGATTGACGAAGCGATTGCAATTGCATTCAAGTTCATCCAATACTAAAGTCTGGTGCCTGAGCGGAGATGCTAGATTTTCACCACTAGGGGGTGAACAAGGCCTGAGGATGCTGAGAGGACATCCAATCAGGGGCAAGCTCTCTCTCCATCCCACGTTAAAGAAACCCACCGTCGGTTCAAATTCATTACGCCGTCTTCTCCGTGTCGTCATCGAACAGTATGCGGCGTCATCCATCTGAAGACACCAGTCTGTGTCATGTCAAACAGTCTACGTGTCATTTGAGGTTTGCTTTGTTTCTGAGGTTTCTTTACAAGTTCATAAAACTGAGAGAGGTCAAAGAAATTTCCAACACTACAGAAAAACAGGTGATTGACATCCTGACGGGAGGCAGCAGGGCGACAGTGTTCAAGTACACCATGAATTCTAGTTCACGAGCCCGGCAGAAATCGAGACGCCTGCCTACAGCCCAGAAGAGAAAGAGTAAGGCTTTAAAAGTGTGATGTTTTTGGAAGACATTATCCCTGGACACAGGTACACTTATAAACAGTTTTTAAGTTGTGGGCTATCTGTATTTCCTCATTGCGTTTTAAGTAGCTGAGGGAAAGCATTTCATGAACCCCTAAATAAAAACACTGCGTTTCCCTCAATAAAAAACATAATTCTTCTGCTGAAAACCGAACTAAGCGATGGATATTAATCACCTATTTTGGGCAAACGTTGCCCATATACTTCACAATACGGCGTTTGCAAGAATGACCCTCAAATTGCTTCACTGTTCCCCAAAAAAACCCTATATAAGACACAGCACCCAGAGCTCATTATTGCAATAAAACAATGACTTGTCTAACGATTAAAGGAATTAGATGAAAGCCCTTGAAGCACAGGTCGTCTTCTCATATTCCAGTTACGAACTCAGATGCAAGCCTCTCAGTAGAAATACGTCCTCTTAAAGTGAGGACGTCCTGCTTCTTATAGGACAGTTTTGCTGTCGCTTATCTGTACAATACGATATACTAATTTGTTCATATATTGCTTAAAGTAGTTCTCTCAGGAAATCATAATAATCGTTGTAAAATACTATAAAAATCAACTTTAGATCAAGATAAATGCTGATAAAGATATAGCAAAAAAGTAGAAAGGCACTTGAAACAGTTTTCATTGTACTTTTGTTTTATGGCACTGCTACTAGCCGAGTCGCTCGTCATTCCACGCCGAGGAGCGGCGGCTCAGAGGTGGCCAAAATGTGCTCAGTAGTGGGCTTGGTGTGGATCTCCAGTAAACCTTTAAGGAACGGCGGCTCTACGTCAGATGTGATGGGTGAATCCGAGGCTTCTTCATCTGCTGGAGATGTTTCTTTTACTGGTGAAGCTTCTGCTTTGTTTTCCACAACCTTGTCAGTTGGTTCGCAAGGTGCACAATTCTCGCCTCCGTCTTTCCCCTTCACAGCCTCTGTTACATCACTCTCGTTTTCTGAAGGTGGATTGGTGCTGGTGGGCGTGCACTCGCTTTCACTGGCAGAACGCCCACTGAAACCCTCCTCATCCGCTCCACCGGTGACCCCACACATTGTCCCGCTGCCATCCGCCCCGCGGGATTTCTGATGGATTCGCTGGTGTCGGACCAGACTGTGCTTTAGAGTGAAGGTGCGTTCACATGTCTGGCACTTGTAAGGCCTCTCGCCTGGTGCAAAGAAAAAAATTAGTTTAACAAAGTTTTAGGTACTTAAACAGCTACCCGTGTTTGTTTTCGGTCATTACCTGTGTGAGAGCGCATGTGTCTGGTGAGGTCTTGAAGGCTCCAGAAACGTTTGTTACAAATATTGCACACCTTTTTCCTCTTGTCCGGCTTGCTGCCAGGTTCCTCGGCCTCTCCCTCAACGCTCTTTGGTTCAGTTGTGGCTCCCTCTTCATCACTTCTCTCCTCTTTATCCTCCTCAGATCCGCTCTCCACCACGCTGCCCGTTCCTTCCATCTCAGCCATGCTGTTTTTCTCCGTCACCTCTTCTGCAACCTCTTTCTTAGTTTCACAAGGCACAGTTGCATCATCTGCTTTTGGAGGTCCGTTGGTCGAGTCTGACGCTACATCCAGCTGGTGAACTTTCTCATGTCTGGTCAGGGTGGCAGCGTAGCGGAAGCTCTTGTTGCAGATTTTACAGGTGAATTTGGACTCTTCCTGAGGTGCTGCTTTTTCAAAAACGTCAGCATCCACTGCAGGGGTGGACTGTGGCTGGTCATTGTCTGCTGGCTTGGAGGTGAAGGTTAAGTCGTGGGTCTTATTGCTATGGGAGCTGCCATTCTCTTTCTCTGGGTCATTGTACTTCAAGGGCTCAAGGGCTGGTGGTTCCCCCATCTCTTTGTGAGAGGGCGTCTCTGCTATGGCTGCCTCTGTCGGCTTGGCTGGTGAGGGTTTCTCAGCATCAGATGCAACGGGCTTCTCAGGGTCTGATCCTGTGAGATCCATTGCCTCACTCATGGGAAGCTCTGTCTCAGATGTGCTTTCTGTAATATACATTAAGACATTATTACTGTTTAAGCCTAAACACAAGTATTACAAATGACTACATGATTGTCATCACAATACCAATATTATGGCAATACCTTGTCTTTTTTTTAAAGTAAATAAATAAAGCTATCAGTCTAATTAATCTTTAATTTTGTTTATTGGCCAATAAATCACACTAAAAAATACAAGTGTAGGAAGGGGAAGAAAGAGAGTCTGTAACCATTGAGGGTCTGAAGACAAAATTTTAATGTGTACTGAATAAATTACAATATTATCATATGTAGTACTAACTCAATATTAATAATCATGGTTTTTAAACTCACGGTTATTGACAATATGGTATATTGCAATATACAGGCAATATCTGGTAATTTAATTTTTTATAATATTACATAATAAGACTCCTTTCATTTCAATCTGTTCTCTTATTATGTTTTAAAATAAATTTAATTTGCTATATAGACATTTATTGTTTCTACTATATATTTCTAATAGTACCTGCACTCTCTGGTGAGCCTTCCTCTGTTTCTTTAGGCTTTGCCATAACACCGTTGCGCCTAAGCAGTCGGTTGGAAATGCCATGCTTACGTAAAAGATGCCTCTCACAATTAGATTTGGTGGAGAAAAAGGCATCACACTGGGGACAAGGATATGGCTTCTGACCTGTGCACAAAATAACAAAAAATTACACACTTACTACACAGCCAGTAAACATCAACAATAAAACTTGTAGTGTTTGGTGTTCAAAACCACACAAGAACACACAAAAACACACAAGACAATCACCTGTGTGTGTTAACATGTGGCGCTGGAGTGAACTGGCCCAAGGGAAAACTCTGGGACAAAAGGGACACGTCATCTTCTGCACTGAATTGGAGTACGCGTTCTTCTTGCCTTTGGACTGCTGGGGCTGAGTGCTCTGCTGGACTGGCGAGTGTTTCTCATCTTTAACATCTTTCTCATCACCACCGCTCGGCTGCTGCCCTCCTTTTCTTGCCAACTCAATTGTGTTGGTCTGAAGATAGGCGCTGAACTTGTTGGCATCAGTGTTTGCCAGCATCCTTTCAACACTAGCAAACTCCCCACTGGACTCCAAATCAATACTCTGATCTCTGGCATTCATCAAAGGTTTCTCTTTTGTTGTATTGTTGGAAAGCCTCTTCCTGGACTTCTTTTTCGAGCTATTTAGGGGAAGCTCCTCTGTCAAGGTATCTAGAGATTCTTGCTTGCCAGTCATCTCAGAATTTACCGGAAGGTTGTTAGTGTTCTCTCGTTTGAGAAGGTCAGGGGCACCAGAAACAGATGAGATGATTTGAGCGATTGATGCTAGTGGTGGAAGTTCCTTCATGGCAGCAGAGGAGGGTTTAGGAAGCAGGGGCTTTAGACGCAACGCCCTTCCTGCAGCATTAGCGTTACCAGTAAGAGATGTCAAGGCCACGGGAAGCTGGTAGCAACCAAGCTGCTGGGACTTCTCATCAATGGGTCTATCAGCCTGAAGAGCCTGTGCTAAAATGCTAATGGATGACTGTTCTTTTTTAATCTCCCTGGGCAATGCGGCATCAATGTCATGTTTAAGCTTCTTTACAGGATTCTTAGGAATTGAGAGATCGATGGGTTCCATGGGAGAGTCATAAGAAACAGGTTCAATTTTAATCCCAGGAGATCCACTCACATTTCCAGCACTACTGGTGCCAAAACTTTTCTTAGAGAAGTCTAAAGGTTGATCCATATCTGCACTGTACAGGCTGAGGTCCTCCACTTTGATGGACTGCACCAAAGTGCTAGGAGAAACCCCATTGAGATTAGAAGGCTTTGGGCTATTTTGGGTTGATGCAGGTACTAGGGTAATAATGTGTTCTTCAATATCCTGTTCCTGGACCTCTAGATGTTGTTTGAGAAGGTGGTGAATACAGTTACGCTTGGCAAGGAATGCTGCCCCACACCGCTTGCACTCAAATGGCTTTCGCTGGCAACCATTGTGTGTGCGCAAGTGAATCTGTAGGTCCCTAAAGGTCTTCAGGTCTTCCCCGCAAAAGCGGCAGGTAGTTTCATTAGCCCCAGCCTGCTCCAGTAGGTCCACTGTGGATGTGGATGAGGTAACATACTTAATGTTTTTCTCAATCTCCTTACGATTGGTTTTCATGTGCTTCTTGCGTAGATGACGCTCACAGTTAGCCTTGACGGTGAATGGGTAATGACACAGTCGGCACACATAGGGTCGCTCACCACTGTGTGTTCTCAAATGACGGATCAACGTTGCTTTGTCTGGAGCGACATAGTCGCAGATGTTGCACTGGTGGGGTAGGATGCCCAAGTGGTATCGCATATGTGCCTGCAATGCACTAGAGAATGCAAACACCTGATCACAGAATCGGCAAGGGTACGATCCTTTTTGATTTCCTTTCTTACCAGTGTTTTCCTCCAACTTGACAATTTCCTGCTTGATATGCCTTTCATCTGTTTCCATTGGGGTATGGGCATCTCCCATGCACTCAGCCTCCATTTGAATCCTCTCTGTGGATGCGTGGTTGCTGGCAGAAGACGAGGAAGATGAAGAGAGCTCCCTGGCATTCTTGAGAGGGTGGCTTGCAGGGGGTGGAAGGCTTGGGCTGATGCAGCCTAGTGAAGCTTGCTGGGTGTTTAAAAGGGGTGGTGGGGTTGATGCTAACATACCAGTTCTAGGAGTCACCAAGGGCTTTGGCTTGAGTGGAGGCATCTGCTTGTAACCCGTCTGCATGGCACTACAAGGCGCCTTGGATAAGGGTGGGAGTGCGATCTGGTTGGGAGCAGCTGAAGCTACTTTGAGTATTTGCTGAATATCAGCGAGCTCCATGTTGGATTCGCCACAAACGGGCTTTACCACCATACCACCATCTGGCTGCACCAAAAAGCCGGGTTGGAAGGGCTGAAGGGAAAGTAGTTTAAGAGCCTCTTGATGGGACAGACCATGAAGAGTCGCTGGGTCTACAAGAGACAGGCTAACCGCACCACTAAGGCCAGCCTCCTGAGGTACGGTGGACTGATTAGGATCCACATGGATAACCCGGATGCTCTCCAGCTTAGCCTGCAAAACGTCCTCTTCTGAGGGGGCAGGCTTGACTTGAGAGATGTGCTGCAAGCCTAGGGAGTCCATGAAGTTGCTTTTCTCAGGAGCAGGAATCTCATCTTTTATAACTATGGGTGAAGTTGTCTCGTGGCTGTCACTTGAACTCTCATGTGAGGCTTTGTGCAGGTCCAGAGCTGAGCAAAGAGGGAATGCCTTGTCACATTTGTCACACACAAAACGATGGAATTTGCCGGTGCATCTGCGAAGGTTAGTTTCACACCAAACCTGTAAATTATAAATACATTTGAAATAAAGAAAATACTTTTTGGATACACATGACCTGCTGTATTCTGTGTGTATTACTTAAAGTAAACTTATGGATGACAGCTGCTACTTACTTGGGCAATATGAGGGAACTTGTGACATGAGAAGTCAATAAAAGCCAGATCGTTAAAGCCAAGAGGGATAGAGGGGTTGTTCTGAATGAAGGGTCGTCCACTGGTGTCTGTGGGAAGCTGCTTATGGGTAGCTGCGTTGTGGCGGAGCAAACTACGGTGCGTCCGGAACGATATACAGCATAAATCACATCTAGGAAAATATTAAACATGTCAGATGTTGCCTTGAGGATACACAGCACACATTGATAAGACAATTAACAATATGCATGTTAAGTTTATCATAAATTCATACATAATATCACACTGACATTATTTTTATTCTAAATGAGACTCTTGTGCTGTAGGGGTGCATGTATCTCAGACACCCACACCAGGATGAAATATAGTCAGGGTGTTTCCTTAGTGAGTTAACTAAGAGTTGGATGACAACCACACCCTACCCTACAACAGCTTGCTTGATGCGAGAGACAGCTGGCTAACGTCAGTTACGCTGTGCACGGTTCTTATCACATGCCCTTCCTCTGATCATGGTGACGACGGGTCTATAGGGACTGTAAGCTGCTTTTATCTAAGCAGACATACACAATGCCAAGGGACAACATAGCAGGGCATTCACTCTCCATCCGAGTGAGTTTTGCCGAAATGGTTAATGTGCTGATAAATTCATAATTCTTAGATTGGATTTTAGGACTATGTTTTCTAACTTTCCTAGATGCTGTTTTTTTGTTACAGCTTTGAACCAGGCTCGTCCAATCAGATTTTAGAGTTGGTACTGTGTGTTATATTATAGCATGGCTATGGGAGTGTCCTACTTGTAAGGGCTAAGTTTGGTTGAGACAGATAAGTCTGTATCTTGAAAGCATCTTTCTGCGTTTGTACATGTGACTCCTGCTTTTCACAACTCTCCAACAGTGGGACCCATTTCACAGCATTCTCGATCCTCTTAACTAGCACCCGTAGCTCCTGCGATTACAAAAGATTAGTGCTAAATTTGCAGCACTTCCATACAACAATAACGCTGCTGTAAAACTCAACCATCCAAACCCTGCCAACTTCCCTCACCCAGGACCATCCGGTGTAGCCGTCCATTAACTATAGTCAGAGCAGCTAGTTGTCTGGTTAAGTGGCTTTGGATAGTCTGCAGACTGACGTCTCCAAGGAAACACCTACCACCTCACACATGCATGCATGCACATACATAACACTACAGAGATGTTCTAAAGAATGCATCTTGCAGACGTCTCCTTCTGTGTCTCATTACCCCCCCTCCCCTTCTCCTCCCAGTTTCCTCTCCATGCCACTCCCTGCTGTAAGCCTGGGGGCCGCAAGCGGGGGGAAGGGAACTGTGGGCCTCCTACGACTAGGAGGGGCCACACAGACATGATTTTAGTGGTCTAGGTATACCTCTTTGGGGTAAAGTTAATAAAGCCTGAATTAATAAATGAATAGCAGTAGATTTTCAATACATATAGATTCAATACAGTTTAAAACTTTTTTCAAAGATATAAAAATTACGTTGAAGATGACAGTTTCACATCAATTCCCTGTGAAATAAAAGCCCTATGAATAGTTAGCAAGCGAGAGGAGTTTCCCCGTCTTTCTTCGGATGTGTTAAATTATGACTTTCCCGACACAAAGCATGCCACTATATCTCCCAGCAACTGCAGGACTCCAGCCTAAAGCCCCAGCTACTGGCGTCTCCCTGTAATATAGGTCCAACCTCAAGAAACAAAGAGACGACATTCCAGTCTGAGCATAATAGACAGCTGTAATATAGTGAACTGAAAACCCACTGTAGGACGGGCTAGAATCGCTCCATGAACAACCCTTAAACGGTCATGTTTTACTAAATATATCAGTTTTATGAATTAATATTATCTCTTCGTAAATCTCACAACAAGATCTGATTGAGAATTCTGTTTGTATTGTGTGTCTGGGGTAACGTGACATATACAGTAGCAGTTAAAAGTTTAGACACAATGAAAAAAAATTTCTCATGAATTTCAAAATTTGAAGGTGTATATTTCAGTGTTTGAAATTACTTTAGTACACAAAAATATAGTTGTGCCAACATATTCTTTTCTTTAAAAAACAAAAATTTCATAAAAAAATGAAATGGAGCAAATAATGAATAAAAAGCAGCCAATAAGAGAAATTCCTACAGTGTTGTTGATGTTTAAACTCCTGATGAGTTTACTACTATTCTAAAATGAGTGTTTCCAGACTTTTGACTGGTAGTGTAATTTTGCATAACGAGTGTAAAAACACCATGTTAACGCTGATCGACATGACAAGGCTTGTGTGTGTTTGTACCTCAGTGTAGTGTCAGGATGAGTCTCCATGTGGGCATCTAGGTCATTTCTGGAGCTGAGGGTCTTGAAGCAGATAAGGCAGGTCAACACTTCATCCTGCCCTCTGTTTAAACCCTGTTCATCTGCCCCACTATCCTCCAGAGCCTGAAGCACACATGTTAACGTCAGCTACATGTAGTCCACCCTGAGAGCAGCCTCCTGGGTCACAGGTGGCACTGGGAATAAGGATGTAGATTCTGCTTACCTTTTTGCCAGACGGCTCGTCCGACCGCTCGCTGTCGTCATCTTGACTTAGTTTGCGTTTGACAGCAGAGGGCCGTCTTCGCTTGGGTGGAGACAGGGTCGGGCTGTTGGGGATGGAGCTGGAGTCCTTCTCATGGATCTTCATGTGCCTAAAGACAGAAGAAATGTCCTTGAAGTCTACAGCCTGTACACACTTTTTTGGAGTCATATGATGATACTAATGTCCCATAGTCTCAGTAAATTATATGTTGTTTTAATTTTCATAGCATTGCCTTTAAATGAAGGGGTATATCTGATGCACACCCACTTCTTTTCAATTTAATGTAGTCATCAGCAATGCAGTCATCTTTTAAAACCGATCATAATCTTAATCTTTGACAATTATTTTCTTACTAATTCTTAGTAATTACTCTAAAGCAGCTTCACAACAATGCAAAGTCTAACATTAGAAAATGCGATTAAATAAAGTAAAGAAGAGTTCCTCTTCAGGGCATTTACAGAATTTAGGAAGTTCTTATAGAGGATTAGTATTCCCATTTGCTTAATAAACAAGGGTAATTCATGAATAATACTGTGGAAATGCTGGCTACAGGAACCCGTGTATCACACTGGGATCCAACACAAATGACTCTTAATGGGCTGAAACTCCTGCAATTATCTCGCAGCCTCTATATGTGCCAAAGTGAGTCCAAGATGGCTGAGAGAGATCAGCGGAAGGAGTGCTAATGTTGCATGCAAAAGGCCATCCTTTTTTTCCACAGAAATCTTGAGAAAATCAAGGAGGAGGAGGAAGTGGTGGCTCAAAGAAATATATGAATTAATTAAATGCATGATTTATGAAAGTAAAATTTGTGGTGGGATTCATTGTAAGGCTTTTATAAAACTGTGTCTGCAGTATGAAACAAATATACATCTATGACTGGGTGAATGATATGTTTAAACAAGGGATTGTATATATAGATCCAAAAGGTCTCCTTCAAGGTTTATATACTGTGTGTACCTATAAGTGTGTGTATGTGCAAGTGTGAAAAAAGGTCAGACATCTCTGGTCCAGCGGGTCTCAGTTTTCACTCCGCAGTCAGTGGTTTATTAATAGCAGGCAGCATGTTGGACGCTGGTGTGGGACCTGACAGGCTGTTATATCTCTCTGCTCTGGACTCTGACCTCGCCTCTGACCAATCACAGAAAACCTGCACTGCCGAGTCAGCAAACTGTGATTGGATGATCACCTTAGGCTCATATAGAAGGGTAACTTACAATCAAACTAGATAAATATGGTTAGTTAGATGGTTTAAAATCCTCAATGGAATTGAACTCTAAACAATTACTCTAAGTGCTAAAATGTAATGGTAATTTTTCTAAATGCATTTGACTCAAGTGTCCTGTCCTTAAATGAAGCATGTCAATGTGGATAACTCAGGAGAATGCTGGCTAATCTGTAAATGACCATAAAACTTGTTCATGCATAAACAGGTCCTGATCCTGAAGCATTCCTTCACACTCACACAGAGACAGGGGGCGCTGTGGTGTCAGAAAGTTTCCTCTTTTCAAAGCAATGTCACACCAAGGGCACCTCCTCTAAACCCGTGGCTGTTCAGTGGTGTAACCAAGGTTGAAAGAGTTAAAACAAATAAAAGCAGCCAATCAGAACGAGCCCTGACTCTCCTCTGTGAAGTTGTGATCTATCTCCATGACAACAGTGACTCCCTCCCCATTCCATGTGATGCTTTGACAACAAGATGGCTGCCTCCTGGACAACTACACAATGTCAAAACAGTCTGTCAACAGTTTTTATCAAAGGTTTTCATCATACTGATAGCTCAGATGTCAATATTCGTTGGTTTAAATACCCATGTGAGGTCTCCTTTAGAGATTTTATATTTTTAAGGATACTTTTTTATAGCCAGGTAAAGTGATGTTTCCAGAATTGCTTCTAATTTGTGCATTTGTGCAACTTTTAAACAATCTCAAGTACCTTAACAATGCAATATTTTTAGAAACTGTACATTTCTAAGTAAAACTATACTCAACAAATATCGCCACATATACAAAACTATGGAAACAATTAGGACGCGTTATCAGGACAAGAGTAGGCGATGTAGCAAAACCAGATTCCCTTCACATCCGTCACGGGCGCACATACCATGCAAATCAAAGTTAGTGTGCTATTTCCAATTCCACCCCATAATTTCTCTTAACTTGTGCTTACTACAAGATAACAGCAATTTACAGAATTGTCCATTCACGCCATCTTGTCCTGGGGCACTGACTTTAACAACTGTTAAGATCCCTGCACACACATACAGAGCCCCTTTACCAGCAACCTTCACAACTTGAGGAGGAAGTTCATGTTTACCCCCTCCATCAACAAGGCCTGCTGGGAGAAGATACCATGCCTAAATGTTGGGGGAGGTGTTTCAAAGTCACCATTCACTTCCTGCAGAGCGCACGCTCCTTTAACAAGAGCACGGCTATCCTGTTCACAAACTCCTATGTTAACACACCAACAGACACAAACAAACCAACGCCTATTCATTTATCTTTGTGGTGCACTCGTCCTCTGGGCAACTCTTCAACTCAAGGGCAGGGTGAGTATGTAATCACCCAATAAGCTTTCACTTACAACATACATCTGAGACACAACTTCTTAAATGATGCTTTAAAAATGTATAAAGCAACCACCCAGAACACCCTATCACTAAGACAGCGGGGTTTTGGTCTGGCAAGCAACAGTAATTTTCTTTAAAATAAAAAAAACAATCATTTCGTTAATAACTAAAATGCATTTATTTTGTCTTGCTCACACACACTCATGTTAAATCCACTAGGACACACTAGGGCAAATCAATGCTAAGATTAGGATTAGGGCTCATTGTTGAGTAGTTAAGCAGAAGGTAATGACGACACAGTTGTATGCTACTCTCATCTCTATTCTCTCGAGTCACACAGATGTACTGTGATTTTTTACATTTAACTGTAATACATTCAGTATCAGACTCCCCAACACTACAAAGATCCACAAAAATATTTATCAGATAAAAGCCCACATGAAGTCCCTGGTTATTATTATTTAAAAACATTTTTAATGATCCTTCACCAAAATCACTTTCTCTTTACTTGTCTAACCAAAAGAAAACCCCAAAACAGAAAGTAACACAATTTTAATTTTTTACCAATAATAACCATATTTTTTATTTCATTAAATCAAAGCCCTACCCTAACATTACTCTCAGTAAAATATTTAACTATTCATTTACCAAGCTGTTAATGACGTTTTATATTATCTTTCAGAAATGCTGTAATCTTAAATTAAATTCATAAATGCCAATTAAAATCCATAACATCATGGCTCATTGGCTTTTCTGTGTGAGAGTACCAGGACTGACCTGTGCATGTTGCCATTGGTGGTGAAAGTCTGGCCGCACACGTTGCATTTGTATGGTCTTTCGCCACTGTGCACCAGCATGTGACGGTCCAGAGAACTAGCCGAGCTTAGCGACTTCCCGCAGATACTGCAGGAGTGGTCCGCTGTCCCACTATCAGTGTTGTGCTGGAGAAAAGAAAATCATGTCAGCCGACGTATAGAGTGCTTAAATAATGAGGAATAAATACATATATGAGGTGTGCAACATATTGAACATACTATAGTATAGACTGTAATTTCATCCTTTGCAGCCTCGTTTTTATTTATATTGATTTAAATATGTCATCAACTTTTAACATCTATGCAGTAGGTGAGATGAAAACTAGACATCTGAAGGTGTATGTTACCTGACGGATGTGCATGGTAAGCTGGTGTTGGTTCTGAAAGCTCTTATCACACAGCGGACAGATAATACACCCACTGTCATCTTTGGCTTCCTGAAAAAAAAATACACAACAGCACATCTTTACAACATTTTGCATCAGATATCATTAGATCATACAGATTTTGTCACGGCCCCGTAGAACAACCACAAAGCAATAGCAGTACACTATGACAATGACAACAGCTTAAGGTATTGTAGCCATGACAGTGGCCTCAAAACATTTTTGGACACCAAAAAAATATGTATTGCTACTTTAAAAAAATATAAAGTATGCAAAATGTTTCTTTATTGAGAACCGAAGATTTGGATGATGTATTAAAAAGTGTTTGGAAATGCAATGTAATGCCTAGAGCTGTAAAAATAAAATCTAAAAAAAACCTGTCCAAATATAAAATGTTTGTATAATGCCTAATGATCATCTATGTGATTCATTAAAAATAATTTAGGGAGCGTGGGTAAATACCCATATGCAGAAGACAGGCAATAAGGCCTTGCCTTCCGACCTTGAATGTCTTGTCAGAACATGTCGTGTGTGAGATACTGAGCTAAATTCACTCACTTAAGCAAACACTTGCTACAGCAAAACCCTTTAACCTGAGGGGTTTCATCAGTCACAACTGCATTACTAACCAATACAAATACGGTTGTATTGTATTGGTTAAATACAATGCATCTATTTATGCATGCGTGAAAAACTCACTATTTTTTATTCAACTTTTTGGATTTCTCAATTGTCTTTTTAATGCAAGATTGTGTGCTTGTTTTCTCTTTCATCTTGAGTTGCAGATCTATGTAAACAGACACCACGCACGCTGCCTTCCTCTCGCCGCTGTTGATAGTACGGCAGATCATTAACTCAGAGGTGAACATAGCAGCACTGCCCTTGATCTGAAGCGCACCGAGACCAGTTTCTGTGGCAGCAGTGTAGTCACATGATAAAGTTCCTTATGTACTTACTCGTATGATGTCATTAAATGTGTTAACACTCGTCAATATCTCAATATAAGAACAAAGAAGTGCATAATTCACTTTGAATGCAGCCTGAAACAGACGCCCAATGCACAGTTTAATTACACTGGAATCCTCAAAAACATCTCCAAGACAAGAGCGCTTCCTTTTCATCTAATGGAACGCTGGCATACTGCTTGTTTTCCTTCTATGACTGTTTTTCAGGATCCTCGAGAGACAAATGACCAACTGACCGTGTTTACCTAGTCATTCAGCATGTAAAAAGGATATGAGGGGAAGTGTCATCCGCGGAAAGTACATTTGATTTTTTGACCTTAACTGGGATTCACAGTTTCATCAAAGAGTGACGTTTCACTCGTTCTACATGTACTGAATCACACTGACCTGCTTTAAAGGTCCATAGGTCATTTCTAGTGTTATCCAACAGGTGATTAAGTAAAATGTCAGATACTTTGACATGTTTTAAAAATGTATTGTAAAGCTCGCTTTTGTTTATGATCAAAACCTGTAGCATTTTATGAGATGCACCTGAGCTAACACTGCTGTATCTTTTTTTTATTGGTGTGTAGTTTTGTCTGAGCCTGTCTGCGGTACCTGTCTGCAGGTAACTGTACCTTTGGTGTGTCTCTTAATGTTCGGTTAATCCGGTACATTACGTAACTCAACAGTAAGCCTCTTTCCTCATAAGAGAGAGAAAGAGGCCTGAGAACTAGGACATAATGGTAAAACCAGGTAAAACGCTGCATGTTTTCATCAACAAAAAAGCAAGCTCAATAAATTATAAATTAACTTATTAGCACAGACAGATAAAAAGACAAACAGATATGAATGGAATAGAATAGAAAATTGATTAAAAAATAAAATAAAATATTTTATAAATAAATAAATAAATATATATATATATATATATATATATATATATATATATATATATATATATATATATATATATATATATATATATATATATATATATATTTGTAAGTCGCTTTGGATAAAAGCATTTAAAAGCGTAAATGTAAATGTAAAAAAAAGAATAGATTAGAATAAATGAATATAGAAAAAAATAAAATAGAGTAAAATAGAATAGAAAATAGAATAGAATAAAATAAATGGAAAAATTTAATGGAAAATAAAACAGAAATTAGAAAAGAACAGAACAGAATAGAAAATAAAATAGAACAGAAAATAGAATAGAATATTGAAAAGAATAAAATAGAATAGAAAACATGTTTAATTAATACCAATAAGCACATCAAGTCAATGAGGTTCGGCAAAATACAAAAAATTTAAATAAGTTAAAGGTACCACCAAAGTGTGATTGGTTAGCATTCAAAAAGAGGAAGAAGTGTGGAAAGTTCTAACACTACAGGGGGATGGGCAGTTTGGATCCCAAAACTTCAGAGGCAAAACTTTTTCCCAGTTCCCCGGGAGTGTTAAGGGGTCAAAAGTGACACCTGTTCTCTGCACACGGGAGTGTTAAGGGATGAATTGCATGCTCTCTAATGAGAGCCATGTGATGCAGCAGTGTGGACAAAAGGTGGATTGAGATGCCAACCATTTGTCACTTTCTGTTTAAAGACAGGATGCTGCATCCATAAAGTCCCCCCACCTGTATCGCCATCTAACCATAAAAACAGATGGATATAAAACACCAGCTAGATACCAAACACTAATGTTACAAAAGACTAGAATTAGAATCCCCAAAACAACATATTGACTTTAGCAAGCCTATAGTAAGTGCAACTATTACTAGATTTTATTTGCATGTTTTTTGGCTAATGTTGCAAACAACATTCTTTTGATGGTACAAAATATCAAGCTTTGAATCTGCAACAGATGCTTTTTAAAGCGTGAACCTTAAAGTAGTATTGAATTTAGTGTAATACATTTAATGTGAAACAATGCTGTCTAGATGTAATTGTACATTTTGTTGACATGTCCTAATACTGTCCCATCCCACTAAAGTAAATACTTTTGGTGTGTAGTTGAAGTATGCAAACTGGGATGCATCCAAAACATCGACTGAGTCAGCGTGAGTTTATTCTGAGGTTGAAAGTGTGAATTCTGCATTCAACAGAGTTTGAATCATAAAATGAAAAAAATATGTTTATTTGCCACAGAAAGTTGAATGCACTACACAACAGCAGCGCTATCTTAATATTGAACACACACAAAAAACTTTTTTTTTACGTAATCCTCTGCCTCAATTTAATCTTGGTCAAGTCTTACCTGGATCTTTCTTCCGCTGCGATTGGTGCCGGGGCTTTTGACAGGCACCTTAACAGGTGTGGTGTGGGTGGAGTCTACTCCACCGTTAAGCTGTGCTGCCTTCATCACAGTGCTCATCATGGAGTTGATAGAAGACAAGTCCACCCCATCGGCTCCCTCCATCTCTCTATCTGCTTCATTCTCCCATTCATTTCCTTCTCTTTCCACAGCAGCCAAACCCTCTGAGAACATTTCGATTTTTCAATATTAAATTTTTTGGTATTTTATTCAACTATGACCAGCATTATATGACTATTGTAGAGGTTTCTTATCTAAACTGAACTAATAAATAAAGTTAATCACTGATACCTGTATGTGTTGTTTGTGTTTCTGAGGGGGCGGGGCTCTGTCTGTCTTCGCTTAGCTCCGCCTCCTCCTCCCCAGTAGAGGTGCAATTTGCAGGTTTTGTTTTCATATCTTCTGTTGAATTTTCCATAACTATAGAAAAAAAGAAAATTATTTATTTATTTATACCATAAAGAACATGGTAAAGCATCCACTCTTGAAAACTTGCCAGACATCATGTTAAACAATAGCAAAAGATAGTCAGCATGGGGGTTAAACTTCAGGAACACCTTGAGAATGGAAAATTATTGAGTTCATACACTACACAGAGTACTTGCCCAGTCACTGGAAAATAATGTTCTCTACCCTTACCACAGAGAGATGAGACATGGTACAGACATTCTCTTAGCCCTGTCTGTGGTTTATGGTTCCAGCACCTGTCTGTACAGCACAAGTGACAGTGACTGTATCTATCTATCAACTGACCATACGAGTATGGCAAGCACAAGTGTGTAAGACTGGTCATACAAACACAATGGCAACTATTTTACAAAGTGGAAAATTCATAGAAATTTGTAGGACCTCATTTGTACATTTTGGTATGATCTGCTTTAAAGTCAGCTACTTAAGTCAACTATCTTTGTTGAGACATGCACATCTAAAGACATAAAGTAATTAAAATCTGGAACACCCGGCCAACAGCATCATAGACATGTGGACCAATAGGATGTGACTATCTCAGATAAAGGAAACAGGAAGCTGTGGTAGGCCTTCTCCCTGTTTTCGTAATAGCACATGATCACACAGGGTGAGCCTGGCAGATGGCTGTAGATGCTAATCTGGATGATCAGGGGGTGTAAGCGGTACTTTGGGAGGGGTGATTCGAAGTTCATTCCCAAAACTGACGAGATGAAAAGAGATGCTAGAAGTACCAGCAAAGATGAGCAAACACAGCACTTTAAAAACTGATGAGTTAACAAATCCGCTAATGATTAAGAGAGATGGCTGAAGTGTTAAAATGAGAAAAGGGAATGATGATGAAATGATGGAGAGCAGGAGATTCTCTATCACTAAATGTCATTTCCCATCCACAGCCTTACAGGAAACTCTTCTGGGCCGCTTCCTCCGTCTGCGAGACCATAAGGGAATGTGAGTGTGCGGGTGTGTTAGGAGGCAGCCGGACATCAGGATCCACGACAAAATGATAGATCGAGGGTCAATCTCAGCAGCAACAAGTGACACTTGGAATAAAAAAATAAAAAAAAACCTTTCCTTCCTCTACAGGTATTTATCTAGCACTGCATAACATTGTAAACTTAGGAAAGCACTTCTTTGTACTATTGCTGCCGCTTTTGATGTATCGCTTCATTGTCTCCTAATATTTGTAAGTCGCTTTGGATAAAAGCGTCAGCTAAATGCCTAAATGTAAATGTAAATGTGTCTTGTAGCCAAATGGAGGAAAACCAAACTCCCAAAAATAAGTGTATTATTCCACGTACCATAATAAGCCAACTCAATAAGATAGATAGAAAATAAATTCACAGTTGGAACCTTGATAGACGTGTTATTATAGCTGCTGCTGGGGTGTTTAGAGATATTCATAACCGACCAAAGCCTTCGTCCTTTCTTTAAAGTAAGACTATAGAGTGTGTGTTTTTTGTACCAATTATCATCTGTAATTTTTTATCTCTTATCTCAAAATGACACACCTCTCCTTTTACAAGCTGTCTACCATAAAATGCAGTACTTGTTTGCTGTAGCAACAGAAAATCTAATTCTTCATTAATGAATTTAGTGAATTAAATAAAGTCAGCTTGATGGATAAAGGATGAAAGACGTAGCCTAAAAACTTTTGTTTAGTGTAGATCTGTTTCCCTTCATTAGCTAAAGCACAGCGGCTCCTTTGTAGGACAACTGATGATGGGCGGCACCTTTACTCGCAGGAAAATGAACCGGTTGATGGTTAGGATTTGGGCAAATTAGCAGGGAAAACAAAAGGCAAACGAAATACAAGAATAGGCCAGAGGAAAACAGGAGATGAGGGAAAACCTGTATTAGTAAAGAGGGTGTGGAGCATCAAGAAAGACACTGTTGGGTTCTGTTGATGATTAGAGGTGGAAAGACAGAGGATTACACAACAGCGGGGCAGGTTTGGAGTTGTGCAAGGATTTGGGGTGGGGGGTTGAGGGAGAGAGAGAGAGAGAGAGAGAGAGAGAGAGAGAGAGAGAGAGAGAGAGAGAGAGAGAGAGAGAGAGATGAACGTGTTGCACTTGTTATAAGATTCTCGCTCTCTCGCAGAGAGGGGTGGAGGGTGCCGTGGGGGCTGCTGTTACTACATCTGTTCCCAACCATCAGTCTCACTTTCCAACACACACACACACACACTCGACAGTAAGATGTTCTTGCACATCCCAGTTAAAAAAAAGTCAACAAATATAAATGACAGGGGGGCAGTAGTGATTTTGTGCAGAGCATGTGTTGTGGACCTGTTTGCGTGTGCATGCGTGTATGCACGAAAGCGTGTGAGCTTAGAGTGTTTATTCATTTGTCAGACACACACAAGGGTGGAAAAGTCCTCACACGGTGCCAAACCGAGCAAGCAAGAATGCCGCTGCTGCCTCTCTCTCTCTCTCTCTTTCCCATTTGCTCTCTCCCTCCCCATTTGCTTTCTCTCCATCTTGTTTCATCTTCCATCGCTCCCCCTACTTGCCTCTTTTCTCATAATAGCAATAAACATATCCTCGCAACTCTTCTAAAATGTGAATGACCCACAAAACATTTGAAAGTCACAACGCATTTTTGCGCTTCATCAGCATGTGCGTTCCCTACCAATGACCTTTGGATGAATTTAAGCAATAATATACAATAGAAAAAAACTAGGTAGATAGAAAATGCTATCCAACCACTACTTTGTTATAACAAGGTGTCGGATAGAGGAGCCAATGTAATTTCGAATATTACACAATTTTCCATAGTTAACCAAAGTTTAAAGAACTTTGCCAAGAGACTTTGGGTCACTTGAAGAATAACATTGCAAATCTGTAAGAAGTAGGCATGAAATCGCTGTTGTGGAATAAGATTACCAAAAATCTTTTTGTCTGTTTACTTAATGAGACGGTGGAAACTGTTACGTATTCTAGAAGACACTTCGGTAAGTGTGAGTCGCAGCATGCGTTTGTGGTGAAACACTGCCATTAGTTAGAGCCTCTTGGGGGTCTCTGGTGTGTAAGGAGCCCAATGAGGAGGAAAAAAGTTTCCCACAGCCCAGTGGGGAAACTCTTGCACTAACACACACCTTCAATATCAGCGGTAGATACACACACAGAATCTGTGATTTTACATCTTCTGAATCTACTGTGGTAAAACTGTCTGAGCTGAGAGTACTATGCTATTATTGATAGCAGAAAGCATTAGCAAATCAGCCAAAATATTTACCTATGAACACACTGTAGGTGGGGGATGTGAGAACTGGAAAGACGGGCATTTATATTTTGCATGCACACATTCCGTGCAGGCTTATAGAGAATCAGCATCCGCACAACTTGTCTGTTGTGCAGATTTCAGCAGAACTGCGACACCCATTATTTATAACCTTTGACACTTTCCACACCTCATTTGCTTATTAAATAAACAAAAAAATTTAGAAAAAAAAAAATGTAGAAGCATGTTTGGGCATATCACGAAATGAAAAGACAGCGTTACATCGCTAAAAGATAAACAAACAACAAGTACTGTATTACCAGAACAAGAACTATGCAAGAAACATGAAAACAGTAATGCTGAGTATGTTTTGATAACAGCAACTTCAGTGCGATCGGTCTAAAAATAATTACGGCTCATTTGTAACGCTTTACAAACTACCAATCACGGCCTCTATTCAACATTAAAAATTTCGTCAGCAACTCGTCCTTTCCTCTGTTTTACCACAGGACACACATGTGACTCTGCCGAGTCCAAACAGCACCTGACTTTTTATTAGAGAGGCATTCCCAATCTAAATTTACCGTTACATTCGGGCGAGAAGCCAAAGCATCCACCTCCAGCCTCAAACCCAAGCACCCAACTTTCTATTTAGTCAAAAACCTTTTCCTTGCTTGAAAAGTACAGAAGAGATCTAGCCTAAATTCAATCAGAGCCCTTGTTGAAGTCATTGGCCTCACTCCTAGGATGCAAATGACAGAGCTGGGATGGGTTGGGCATTCCAAGGATGGCTGCCAGACAATAGCTTCAAACCAAACTGCCAAAAGTGACACGTGCACTTCAAAAGCAAACAGATACTTGATGGAGAAACCTTGGTGCCTTTAGGACTGTGTATTGTTGTTACCTGCCAGGACGAAAGGGTCTTGGCTTTTATAAAGGGGATATCGAAGCAGAGATGATACAACTTTCTTTAAATGGTAGAACATCAGAGCAGATAGAAGAATAAAAAATGTCTGGGGGTTATAACAGCGGCAAATTCAGTAACCATATGTTGGTTGTTTATTACAGCCTTCAGTTTCTCTTTTGACATCACAGTGCTGAAAAGGAAACAGGCGAAATCCAGACCCTCTCTTGTGTGAAATAAGTATTGGCTAACACAGATAAATGAGCTGCAGAGGAAGGAAGCTTCACTCCTGCAGCCCTTACAGGAACTGAATGTCTAAAGCTCTTGGTTAAAAAGAGGTGCGTGAAGTGATTTTTTCACTCCCCTCATTTATCCTCTCCACCAATCGCACGTTTGAGCGATTCGGAGCGGCTGGGGCCCATCCTCCGCCCATTCAGTCAGCATCCTGCCCTGACTTGCCAAATCGAGTTACACAAATCCTCACACACACACTGAACACCCAATGACAAAGAAGGCTCACTCAGTCACCTTTATCATCAGCGACTATCGTTTCAGTTTTTAACAGACTGTGACGCTTTCTCTTGTGCAGGTCGACAGCTTGAACTCTTCAAAATCTTTCTGTCTCTCTCTCTCTCAAGGGCAAAGATCAGGGTAGAGAACTATGTTTACGGATACATTCAGAAAGGGGGCTGGTGTGGGGGCCAAACTAGGACAAAGGGAAAAGAATATTTCTCTGTTTTACTCGCATACATTACAATTTTTCCTGAGCATCTTATTGTGTAAGCCACTCTAGAATTGACTCTTGCACAAGCTTCTTCCCGCTTTGAGATGGCTAAATGGGGAATAAGCCTCTGATCTTTATGTAATGGCCTACTGAACTCGCTTCGAGTTCGGGGCAAAACACAAAGGGACTTTATAAACCGCATCCACAGTCATAAAAGAAACTTCCTGCGGCAGAAAACTGTCCTTATCTGCATGTATTGTGCAGCCATCCAGCCAAAAACGACTGCAGTCCGACATATCCTGTAATCTGATCTAGATCATTTCTAAGATGATTAAAAGAACATTTTTTTAGGATGGAAGAAGTTGTCGCCTCTGGGTTTTGTATGTGGTGTTGAGAGAGTGAAATGGTCAATGGAACGAAAACGTCATGAATCAAGCATTACTTAACACGTGACCAAAATGGTCCAAACTAAAGTGTGAGAAAAATGAAATACTTCCCTCTACAAAATCAGTTCAATGCCTCAGGAGCAGAACAGAAACAACATATGCTCAGCGGAAAAAAGAGAAAAACGGGTGGCCAAGCACAAAAACACACAAAATAACAAAAAGTACCAACATACAACGAAACCCTAAGCTTTTATTTCTCAGTGTGGTCACACTTGAACCTCCATCAAAGTGGAAAAAACATGTTAGTTCAAGTCTGAGCAGTCTGTAAATTGTCATATAAAATTAATGCGCAAATCTTACAATGTCTGCTGTTTAGTTAAAACATCTTTTGTGCGGCTGTTGTTTGCAGCAAGTATCTCTTTCATCTCAGGCCTGCAGTCACTCAAACAGGTTCTTTCTGGATGACAGAGTACCTCACCTCTCAAATCAGCCTCAGGCCCAACCACCGTACAATGCGTCAACATTAACTCAACATCCTAAATGTCCAAACTTACTTTACACAATGACAGCCAAAGTTTTACAAAGCCCAAAAGTAAGATCAACAGGCCAATACTTTAAAATCTGTCGGCTTGATGCATTACCACTTCACCTTCACAGCATCTAATCACCTAAGCTTTAAACCCAACCGGTATGAGATAAATTGTTTGGTCCTGTTTGGTGACTTTCAACAGATGCACCACAAGTCTGAGCTTGGGGGACTGCAGGCGCTCGACAACCTTGCTTGAGCAATATGCCATGATGACTCATACGGGCACTGAAAGTCACCAGATGGAATCAGAGTTATCTTAAAATTAAACATGCTCCCTTGAACAAAAGTTAGTGTGTGAACATTACCTCTGTGGTTTAGTACTGCTAATAATATTAATGATGTAACAGCCTTAAGGATTTCAAACCATATTGGTGAAAAAGGGAGTGACAAAAATGTAAAACCAAAATACCTGGCAATTTAAGTCTGATTGCTTATAAACATTTAGATTAAAATGTGATGAGAAACAGAATTAAAAAAGAAATTCAGAAACATTTTGTGTGAAAGAATGCCTTTCTTGGGCAGCGTCATACTTTCACCTAGATAACACAGCTGTTTCACAGAAGAGAACGTTGACCTTTGACCACGCTACCTGAGAACACTTTGAAACAGGCTAACTGTGTTCATTTAGAATAAACCAACAGTTGACCGCACATTACACACATGTTACTGTATATCAAAGACAATTTCAGAAGTATAATCATTAAAACAAAACTATATTTAATAATACATACAAATATTTAAAATCAATTATTATTCTACATTTGTATCTTTTATTTTATAAATCACCACTAAAAGTAATAATTAAAAACTGTGCTGGTACTGTCACACGTTTTAGAAATTCAAACTTTAAAGGGATAGTTCACCAAAAATAAAAATGATGTCATAATTTTGTCATTCAAACCCTGTATATGGTTCTTTCTTTTGTGAAAAACAAAAGAAGATATTTTGCAAAACGCTAAATATCTTCTTCTGTGTTCTGCTGAAGCAAGAAAGTCATACAGGTTTGACATGACATGAGAGTAAATAATAAAATAGTTTTAATTTTTGGGTGAACTATCCCCTTAAATTTTTGTTATTTACTATTTTACTTAATAATCATAATACATGCAGTTTGAAACACGTGCTTTTTAATCAGCTACATGTCGGTTACCTAGTCTTAACAGTAGTTTTGTAATCTTAGTTTCTATCTTGTTTTTAACATTGCACAGCTATTTTATATTATCAATGCATGAACAGAAAGTACAATTGGCCTTCGTCTGGTATTTTGTCTTTACATCTATTCAAATTCTTCTTCTTTAAAGCAACAATGACAAAGAAATGTTTTAAATTCCTTGCTGTATCTTGATGGAAAGACACGTACGAAACTACCCCACAACAAGTGTTATGACACAAGGAGGTGCAACAAAAGTGGATTTCAGCTTCATGCAGAAAATGCTCACATGTTCATGAAGTGCAGGTGATGCTTCAAAGCTTCTCATGAGCTAAAAGCAGATTAAAGTTTAAGCATAAGGGTCTCTATGCTTTAATAAAACAGAATAATAAACTGTATCCTGATTTGTTCACTGGTTGTGCTTACCTAAAGTAAATATAAAAGGATCTAAATCCCATTACGCTTGCATATGTGGATATCCAAACGTATTTTTGGTGTACCAGACCACATGCACGGTGCAAAAGACTTTGATGAATGACAGGGGTAAGGAATGCGAGCTAAAAATGTAAACGTAACATGAGTGTAGCTGCGATTTCAGGTGAAACTACACAGGTTCAGGGTTTGAAAGCAGGCCAATCATCCATGCTGCACGTGCAAGCAGTGAAGATGCTGAGAGGTTGCGTGCTCACGCGTACAGGCAGCCTCGGGACGGACCGGACGGTTCGGTATATTTACCCGTCCTGAGACGAGGTTGTATTACGTTGCTGGTGCTCGGGGTTGAAGATGGACGACAGCGCACCTCGCGTGTCAGCACCACTGCTCACACTGCAGGGAGACCACAGAGAAGGAGTTTAATATGCAGCATGCCATAAACACACACACTTTCATTCGGGATGACAAAACAATGAGGGACAAGGCAGACTTTTAACCTTGAAATCTGTTATAAAGTAATAAAAGCATTGCAAAACTTGCTGTGTTGAATCATATGAACCCTATGAAAAGGCCCATCCCTCCCCTTTCAATCTGAAAGGCTGGAGTTTGACCTGTAGTCATGGTACATTTTAACTCACACCAAACCCTTCCCAAATGTTGCTCTGAATCAAGTCAAGTAGTGACTATTGCTCATCTATTTAATTTACTCCCCCATATATTTAGCCACCACAGGAAAACTCAAATATACCACAATCTTAATTATTTTTTGTCATCTGTGTTGGAGTGTAGCATTTTACCAGTCTTAAATTCAACTTAGAATACTAGTGCAAAAAATACAAAATACTCCTAATAAAAAAGTCCTGGTCCTTGTCAACGTGGTCACATGAATTATTTGTTGAATCACTTTGAACACATTTACCATCAGTTAGCTGCCCGCAGACAAGATGGAGGGACACAAAGATGTACAGATGAAGGAGGAGAGTTAAGTATGCAGAATTATCCTCTTTGTGAATGAGCTTTTCGAGAGAGAGAGAGAGAGAGAGAGAGAGAGAGAGAGAGAGAGAGAGAGAGAGAGAGAGAGAGAGAGAGAGAGAGAGAGAGAGAGAGAGAGAGAGAGAGAATTATAAAAGTTCACAGCAAACTTTAATGCTGGTGGGGGATGGAGAAATGATGGAGAGAGAAGCGAGGGAGACGAAGGAAAGATGAGAGAGAGAGAGAGAGAGAGAGAGAGAGAGAGAGAGAGAGAGAGAGAGAGAGAGAGAGAGAGAGAGAGAGAGAGAGAGAGAGAGAGAGAGAGAGAGAGAGAGAGAGAGAGAGAGAGAGAGAGAGAGAGAGAGAGAGAGAGAGAGAGAGAGAGAGAGAGAGAGAGAGAGAGAGAGAGAGAGAGAGAGAGAGAACCATAAAAAGTTCACAGCAAACTTTAATGCTGGTGGGGGATGGAGAAATGATGGAGAGAGACGAAGGAAAGATGAGAGAGAGATGGAGGAAGGGATGAGAGACACAGGACAAAGATTATCAGATTAGTGTCTGGTAAGACAGCCTAATTGAGAGGCAAAGAGGCAGGTATAATGGCCTGGGTGGAGGAGACATTTTAGGTTGCTGTGGACCAGTGTGTATGTGTGTGTCTTAAGCCTCGTCCCTGCAAACACACCCAGTCTGCGTGTCATCCTACACATTACATTGCTCTGATAATGATGACAGGATGCTGACTTCACCGACTATTACTTTGGTGAATCGCACAACAATCACAGCAAAGATAAAAACAAGAAAAACAAAAAGAGAGATGAAGAAGAAATAGCGATCAGCACACGAACAGGTAAGAGCGGTTTAACACGCCCAGCATCTCTGATGCATTTATTTTATAATATAAAAATGTATAACATATGATAAAAAAAATTCATATTACTAAAACACTTCAAAAATGCGGTTTATAAAATGAGAAAGACTTTGATATTCTGGACTGGTGTCCCTAACCAGCCACAAGGGCCATAGTGATAAATGTCTAAAGCGATTCATCCACCGTCCAACATATGGGTGAGAGTTTTAAAGAGTTTAAACAGCTGAACGATGTGAAAAACTAAATCCAACAGATATGGCCAGCAATAAACCATGTCACAAGGTCAAATCACTAGATCTATGGAAACAAGTTGTATTTAGGCTAGGTCCTGGTTCAGTGAACGCAGGTATACTCTACATCCATATTTGGGTTAAACCTGTTTGTGTAGGCACACCATGTGATTACCTCCACCTCCGTGTGTGTGTGAGCACGAGCACTTCAATGTGTGTGTGTGTGTATGTGTGAAAGAATGCTGCTGCTCCGTTTCAGGGCTGGATGACAGGCACGGACAAGTGCAGGAACCGACGTGTTTGAGAGCAGTTGGCGCTCTGAGATATCGCTGTTTTCTGCCTAGCACATCACCCCGCAATATCAGTTTCAACACCAAGAGACAGAGATAAAACCCAGAGAAAGAAAGAGTGACAGAGAGGCACAGGGCTTAAGAGAGGGCTGAAAAGAGAACTGATGAATGAGTGCAGCAGGCAAGGTGGTGTAAAAAGAGATGAGAATCCAGACAAACGGGACGGGCCAGTTTCCTCCTTTGCTGCTTGAAGGACTGAGCTGTATTAAATGCTCACTCTCTGGCTTGTTTGCTTTGTTTCTACTAAACACCAGGGACAATGAGGGGGAGAGAGGGGGTGGGGTACGGGTGGAGGGAGTTACCAGAACCTGCACCACCCTGAGGTCTCGTATCCTTATCAATGCAGACCGTACACCCTACAAAACACACGGCCTACAGGAGACTGATACTGGTAACTGCTGTTAAACTTCTACATACAGGCGAACTGCCCACCGTATTGCTGAAACTCACAAACACTAGATAAAATATTACTATAAGCCAGAAACATCTAGTGATTTTGTTTAAGTAAAAAAATAATTCTAGGATGCATGAAATTAAGATTAAATGGTTAATCAACCTGATCACAAAGGAAAGCTATTTTACAAGGTGACTTCATATTAATTTTAATAGAGTAAATCAGAAAAACACACAATTATTGAATTGAGAATGAAGCTCCACCCCATTCCTAACATCACTGGGGTGAAAGCAGATAAATTCACCACCTCATAACATCACGTTGGTGTTTTTTATTACAGAAAACAGGGTACTACCATGATACAAAGTGCAACTAAAAGCATGCAAACACCACAGTACACGCTACTCATACTTTTTGCGTAAATGGCCACAAAAGCATCACTCAAATTTCTCAATCACAGCAGAAGTCCCTGCGATGCAAGAAAAAATAAAAGATGGAGAAAACTGAAATCATCTGACTATCCAGTGTGTGGCAACATGTGAAAACTCCAGTACGACTCGAGTTCCCTTTACAGCCGAGAGCTTGGATTAGTACAGAATTGTGTTTGTACATCAAACCCAGATTGTTTTCTCTGATCCCTTACTCAGAATTTTTACTTCCCATGCAACTTAAGCCTTGTATGTTGGCCTCAACCACTGACCATGAGATGCCACCACATCCAGATTTTTGCAGAGTTGTTAGTAACACGAGTAAAGAAGGAGGAAAACTGTAGAAAAAGTAAATGCAAACAAGGTGGAGCTTTGTGAATGCAAACAAGGTGCACGTATTCACCGTCACCCTGAGGTTGCCGGTATCACTCCTAAATATCACTTAACACCTGAGAAGAACATACGTCATAACAGGCAATGCGCTGTGCTGCGCAGGAAGTGGCTTTCATTTTCAAATCAACCCTGGCTGTGTCGCTCTGGGACCGAGCTTGCTTTATGCAAACCAGCTCTGTATCTGCGCAAACATCTGAGATGCGGTGCAAAACGTGCGCCAATGTAAATCGTAAAGTCTGTATGTGCATTTTCCTTCCACAAGGCTTTTCAGAGAGATCGTAAAATGGCAAGGATGCACAGGAAGATCTAGTTCTCGCTGCACATGTGCTCTTTCTGTGTTTTGGGGGATGGGGGACGTCTTTCCCCAGCTGTGGTGCAGACACTGTAGTTCCTGGCTCTTCAGAGGTTAAGAGACGATGTAAACAAGCCTGCAAAATGAGGGGTCCTTGGCAACAGACGACTCAGCTGTCAAAGCTCACAGGTGCCTGCGACAGGGACGTCTTTTACCCCTCTTCCTCGCAGGCGGTAAGCCTTTATTTGGGCCTAAATAGCACATATGGTGGTTTGCTTTCGCCGGACTTCACAGTGGGGTACCGCACGAGTGGCTGACTGGGTGAGCTTAGAGGACAGCACAGTCTCGTATTCAAGCTCATCTCAATATCCATGCAAATACTCATGGATGGAAAAAGAAAAAACAGAGCTGTGTCACAAAAGAGAGACTGAGAGGAGAGCACTGGAAAGGTTCTTGTAAGCGAAGACAGACACTGGCACTCGCTCTCTCTTTCTGCTAAAAGCTGTGGTGTGAGTTACAGAAGACTGCAGATGCGGGGTCCATGCTGAAAGATCACTGTGCCATTGACAGCTGCCTGGAAAAAGCATACACTGTCCACGCCACATTACAGATGGTGTGTGTGTGCACACAAGCTCTCTCTCACAAAATATCTCTGTCCCCACCAGCCCGTCCAAAACAGGGCAGCCATTTTAGGATGTTTCCTTGAGGGAGAAACAAGACCCACGAATGAAAAGAATCACAAAGGTGCAAGAATACTCCAGGACGTTTTCCTTACTGCGGTTAACCGTGTGCGATGTGTAAAGGACGGGGTGAAAGGAGGCATCTAATCTCCTTCCCTCCTGTTGTTCTTGTTGTTGTGATCGCTCCTTTATTTAGCAAACGTGTTCATGCAGGATCCTTCCGACAGCTTTTCCTTTGCCGGCCTGCAAACCGTGCTACTCTCTCCTTCTAATTTTTTACACCTGTCTGTGATTTTTAATATGCACTGTTTGTCTCCATTTTGTTTTGGATATATTTAATGCACAAAACTAAAACTCTTTGAACGCAGTCACATGGGAATTCCCTCCCACTTTCACTTATTCCCCCCCTCCCTCTGCAGTGCTGGTCGGGGTGGCACATTTATGGCAGAAAGGACACAGTGGGCCCATGCCGTTCTCCTTTGACAGTTGTCTATCTGTGCAACAAATGGAACATTCATTGAGGGGCAACAGTGACAGCTCGCTCCATAAATCCAGGAGCACACAGCAGGCTCTCCGAACCTCACCCTGCACACAGCTTGCCCACCACAGCTAAGCATCAGTAACTACAACTGTGATCAAGTCCTGTAGATCTGAAACATTTAACATTACTCAACTTTTGATTTAACATTACTGGTGATGATGAGGCGTGGAGACAAAAGCTGCACATGCAAATAGCTGGATGCTGCACATGCTCAAAGCAGTGGTTGCTTTTATCATCTGAACATAACACAGCATTAGGACTGCACAATATAGCTAATATATAGCAAATGTGTAAATAGCAACATGCAAATCGCAATGATTTATTCTTATGCACAGGAAAATGGCTGTTCATTTTATACACTGCAATGATGCTTTCTTTCTTAAAAAAGAATATGAAACGTGTTTATTTCGTAATTTTTATTTTTTTAAATATATAATTATTTAAAATAAAGAATACTTTTCATAATAACAAACTTAATAAAATTTTTTTAACTAAATCAAATTTTAAAAAATAAAAAAGAAATTTCACTAAAAATATATTAAAATTAAAAAAAATTGTAGTTCAGTGCATTTTCATGTGAATGCACAATATGTGCACCCAAAAATAAAAACAATCCTCATGTCATGTCAAACCTGTATGACTTTCTTGCTTCAGCAGAACACAGAAGATATTTTGCAAAGCGTTGGTTACCGGCATCCATTCACTTTAATAGTATGGACACAAGGTACAATGGAAGTCAATGGGTGCCGGTAACCAGCGTTTTGCAAAATATTTTCTTCTGTGTTCCGCAAAAGAAAGAATCATATACAGGGTTTGAATGACATAAGGGTGAACAAATTATGACATAATTTTTATTTTTGGGTGAACTATCCCTTATCATAACGCATATTGTATTTAACATTATTTTGTGTTTTTTGGCCATAACGAACAGCGTTCTACCCAGGCCCTTTGTGAGAAAGCAACAAGTGATAAATTCATTTAATCTTACAAGTTTTTTCTCAAGAGCCAAAACTTTGACTAGCAACATTTTTGTCATTATCATTAGAACTCATCATTGTGGATACACCCATCTAAAATGGAATCTCATTGGTCTAAAATCTTACATTCCAATGACAGACAGGTTAGCTGGATCTTAATTTTGTTACAAACATGTGAAAGACAACCATAATGCGAATAAACAAGATTTTAAAACTAACTAAACCTTTGCATAAGAGGAAATAACCACACTGTGCCATTAAACAAATCTCACAATTTTATAAAAAGAAATGCTTCTGATAACATCTTTCTTTTCCGCACCGTTGAGGTATAGGTGTGGCTGTTGGTTTACAAAGTACGCTTTAAAATCTCTATACACCTGAGAACACAAAGAGACAAGGAGCAAAAAAGGAGGAGGTGGGGTGGGGGTACCTCCAGGCCTTTCAGGCCTGTTAGTCTGGCAAGCTCCTACAAGTCATCCTGAAAGAAGCCCACGATGCTGTTCCACACACATCCTGTACCTACTTCACAGTCAATACACCAGCACTCCAAAGGGATTCCCTTGCAATTGTTCGAAGGTTCAAAGCGAACGAAACTGATTAAACAAACAGTGATACTAGCAGTCTGCTTTAGCATTATTATTAGATATTTCCAGTTTGAAAAAGAGACATTTAACTGCAATTTGCTGCAAATAACATGACTGATACACCTCGGTGAGTCCAGTCAGTCAGGTTTAGATGCTGGCGAGCTGCCACTCCAGGTTTTCCATCAAGTTTGGAAGATTTAGAAAAGGAAAACGACTGGAGGGGAAACTAATGTCGAACTAGGCAAATATGCCTCTTACAGCACGTTATAATGGAGCTCTTTGTAAAGCCAAGAAGAATACAGCCTTCATCGAGCTGATGCTGAGACTATCTCTGCCGCTCATACGTGCGCACACACTACACATATTCAGGCATGTGGCGACCGTGCATGATTTGTGGCTGCCGAGACCCGCTTTTTCTTTCCCTGCTGTCAGGTGAGAGAAAGCATAAGGCTAACAGTTGTGAAAGCGCTTATTCGTCAACTAGAAGGCCTAGTTCTGACAGAGCAGCTCTGATGTTATCTTCAGTCACTGTGCATTCCCTCACTCCCTCTTCTTTCACTCATTCGCTCTATCAGTTCCCTCCCCTCCGGTTCCCTATTGGCTTCTGTTTCAATGTTACACGGCCTAAACTCCAAAGTAAGGATGCAGGCCAAAGTACAAGGCCAAAACATCAGCCAACTGGTGCTGTAGAGGCAGCCACCCACCCACTTATAAGCCCCACCCCCAAAACCCGACCCATGTGACTGCCCTTGGCCAATCGCAACCCGGGCTGCCAGCTGTTTGCTATTGCCGTTCGCCTGAGTGACAACCAGGCCGGCGGCTGCAGCAGGGGTCATCCATCACACTCCAGCGCATGCTGACGCGGAGGGCTTCTCAGCTACGCCGAAGCGACTCCCTAGCATCACATCACGTACTGCCTCCCCCTCCTCCCCTGTCTGAAATAAGAGTCACATTGTTTTTTTTCCTTTCGTACAGCTCCAGAGTTGCCGTGCAGGGTCTCTCTACACAGGCTGCTGCCTGAGGACACGCTCCTACAACGAAGCAATTCATCTGGAATGGGGGGGTGGAGGCACTGGAACTTCAGAGAATTTGAAGGCAGAGAGTGTTAAAGTCCTGATTTTCAGCATCAGGCTGACCATCCCTACAAAAGGCTGTAGAGGCAGTCAATGAACAAAGAACAAGCAAAAAACAAAGAAACCTGGTTGGATTCAAATTAAATTCAAATCCATTTAGCTTGTCTTATAAACTGGAAAAGAAGATAAATTTATCGAAATATCCACAGTAATCGCCTGCACATAAATGCACAATGTCTGTCAATTTATGACAACGGTGTCCCTCACGACATACAGTTATTCATTCTTGCATCGTTCCTTAAGACCCAATTATATGTAAACCACCTAAATGACATCAACTAATACATAAATGAAAAGCACACAAGCATGCCAGCAGTAAAAGGAGGGGAGGTCATTACAAAGCAATCTCTTTTGTAATTCCATGACACTCTGTAGAGGCGTTAGGGCACCAGCATTTTGGCTACAGTGCCGCAAAAGGCTCATTTCCATCTCTATAGGCCCCCTTAATGTTTGCCCACAGACTGATAAAGAAGGTCTCATCAGATGTGAGCCGGCACCAGAGTGGGTACAGATTGGTGGGTGGGTGACGGTGTGAGGTTCTCAAAGGATAAAAGGGGTTAAAACACGCAAGAAGGGACAATTACAACTTTTAAACAAAGGCAAACAAGCTTAGCCGAAACCGTCGCATGGTTCAACAATGGAAAACATTCTGGTTTTCTTTACTGATTTTGGAGTGGTTTTTGTCTTTGGCGAGAGGTTCTAACACCAGGACCTGATCAAGTGTTTAATGTTTACCACTAACAAAGGAATGAGATTAGGAGAACAGAAGGAAACGCTGAAATGGCCACTAAGCATTTCTTTTCCTGTCTGCTTTTCTCTGGCAAAATGAAAGCTTTCGACTAGAACCAATTATTTACTTACTGCTGAGTAACAATTCTCTTCATAAGCACAATACTTATCATAATTATGAAAACCTGAAAAAACATCCAGTATCCACCATTTCCTGTTCTGCTGAAGTTTGATGTGCTCGCACACAGTCTTGTGGGATATGCCATTTCCTTAGAAAGGCAAGAAACAGGCTGTTGAATCACATACACAGCTCAAAAGCAACCGCATGTCACTTTAACAACATTTAGGTAAGGAATTAAATCATAAATTATCACTATTTTTGTAAACCATGCTAAAATTTGGGGATAATGAAAATCAAGATATGGATGTAGGTGGTGAAAAGACAAAAATAGAGCAAAAACATAAACCAAGCCATTTTAAATTATTAAGACTGGATGTACAGGATTTCTTTGAAAACAAAAACTAACACACCAAACATCAGGACACAAGATTCTTCATCATCCTTGCAACATGTTACAAGAGCTTGATGTTTGCAGAAAATCCTTCATAGATTTACAGTGTTTTAGATAAGACCATTAAATAAATCTAACTATCATGTTCATTTGACAATATTTTGTGGTTGTGTAACGCAAAGACATCAAGATGAGCAAAGCAGCCATTTCGTTGTAAAACTCTAAAAAGGTTGTACTTTCAGACAGAACTTTGACCTGGTCTTTTTGTCAGCCAAGGGTTTATCTTTTCTTCTCTCTGATTAAGTTTATTATTGCCATTGCTGAAGCATTTTGTAACAAAGTTCACAGAGGTCAAACCTTCTGGTTAATGATGAACACTTTTTGACAGAAATGTTGTACGTGATGCTGAGGATGGTGGGAAGAATGAGAAGGAAAGAAGGATGAAAAGGCATTTTCTCATGACTAACTCTGATAAAGATGTTTTGAAATGTGGCAGTTACTGTTCATCCTGTCTTGTAATCTTGTTGGCAGGCAGAGACAGGTCGGCTTATACTGCACCTAAATACACTGTTGTTTTTAACCACAAGGTGAAATCCTACCAGCAAGAGCTGGTTACTGGGAAAAACTAAATGTCATAAGTGTTTATTGAATACCAGTGACGCATGGGACTCGAAGTCTGGTACACAAATAATGAAAAATGTTATTTTGTTCATTGCCATTTCACTCTTTTTGCAGTAAATCTAATTACTGTAATGCAAAAAAATAAATAAAAAGAATGACAGGATGATTAACATTCCTGTACAGTACAGTTAAGATTTGGATAGAAATTATGTCACAATGCATCTCTATGCTAGAGAAAACTTTCAAGAAAACATGAAATGTATTTCTTATTTCTTCCTTGTTTTTTTTTTAATATTTTAAGGTGAAATATGACCCAGACATCACCAGACAATTTTTACATTAACACTTCACAAATGTAGCCATTTGGGTGGGTCCATCAGAAATATCAGAGCGTGCAGTCTTGCTGTGAAATAGGTGTTGAAAGAGGGCAGCGTTTTACTGCTCATTGTGCACACAGCCCCTGATGGGAAAGGCCAGGTTTCAGGAGAAGAAAGAACCCTGCTCGCTGTCTTTTGTGCTTTCTCCTCAGGGGCGCGTCAGGAGAGCCTGCCCCACTGACTTCATGTTTCCCATGGGAGCCTGACAGTGTACCATTAACCCCAGACCAGTAAGACAGACACACCTTTACCTTTTCACCTGGCCGTTCAAATTCACAGCCCAAAACTGGGATTGATCACCCATCTTAGACACCTACACAACCCCCTCCCAACCTTGCACCATTGCTACAGACTCCATCACAGAGACACTTGTATTTTGGAAACACTAGCAAGCTTATCTGCATCTGCTATCTTTTCTAATGCTGATGTCCGTAAACAGTGCAAGCGTGGCCCAGTCTCATTTCAAAACAGATCACCTCTCATTAAGGACTGTCATTTTCCTTTTGACCAATGATTTGTGTGATGTAAGCACATGACTTTGTGTGTGTCACCGCTTTGAGGTGCATTGTGGGAGTCGATTTCTCGTGAGTTGCTTGGGTGTGGCTTTAAGAAACCATTCATTCCTGTATGATTCTTCGGCATTAATGCATGGTGTGACTGACAAGTATCTTAGTCAGACGGTCTTAACTGGAAATCCCTGATAATTCTGAACCTGTGTGAATAGAGTTTCAAAATATCCAAACCAGATTTTACAGAAACAACACTAGGATGTAGCAAGTACTAAAATGCCACTGCTTCATCTAAACTCATTCCATCACTACTATCAAGACATCAACGAGAGTAACAAAAAACTGAAGTTTCAAAGCCTGCCTCCCCTCCCCATACTCCTCTCAAAGTTCTCCGACCCCCTCCTTCACTTACTCCGTCTCCGCCTTCGTCCCAAGGCCAGTCCAGTAATCTCATCCTCCCATCCCCCTACGCTCTCAGCAGCTGTGCAAAGGGATGCTCTCAGGTAGAGGCCCATGTGTTTGCACAAGAGTTGCAAGAAGGTGTGTGGCCTACTTCTTAACAAGCCTGAGGAACAGCAGGACTAGGGGCATGCGCTCCAGTATCTGTGGATACGAGGTGTGTCCCCTGTTTGCAGAACAAACAACAGTACCTTTTCAGCTCAGGCAGGAGGACATTATGTGTGTGGGCGTGGATGGGTATGTGTATGGTTAGGTTTAGAAGACAAGGATGACTGCGAAGGTTGTTTTGCACTTGAATTATCTGTTCCTTATCCATCACTGGATAAACAGCTACAGGGAAGTTTAATTACATGGGCCAACTTCAAATAGGAAACAGTTTCCAGCACACCGTAACTCTTTACAAAAAGGTTCCATTGTGTTGCATCGATCGTGCAAAAAGCTGAATTTTTACATTATTAAAAGAAATGAGGGGTGCTCGCCTACCTAAAATTGGTCACCACAACTTTTTTTATTTAGAAATTTATTTTACAATTGTACCCAAACGTTTTATTTACAATTTATGTAAAATACTTATTCTGGTCCATAGACATGACTCAACGCAAATCTATGGACTGTTCCTGCTTGTTTTTACTTGCCCAAGCAATCACCACTAATTATCATATAGACAAAATACACTATACAATCCAAGATACACAAACACCTTGCAAAACAATGACCATAAATGTCAACAACAGATGCTGTCAACGTGTCATGTTTGCTGAGCTGCACCGCAGGATTACATCTTTTCCCAGCATGCACTGCAGCTCTCAGGTAAGATGTCATTAAGGCAGCTCATCCTTTCAAGCTATATTTGTTGTCAGTCTAGTGGCAGTGTGGCAGACCGGCTGAGCGGACAGAAGCAAACAGCCACCTCTTAGCTTTCGATTAACGCCTGACATGAGACGACCAGATTTGCACAGTTTACACAAAGGCCTTTCTGCATGTCGTCAAATGTGTCAGATGTGGAAAATATGTGCACCACCCATTGTTAAGCTGAGGCAAAATACCCTTCTTTGGACATGAGAACTTGCAGCTTCCTAAACTAATCAAACTGAAAGTTGCATTAGTTTCTACAACTGTAACAGTAAACAATAACAAAAACAAACAATTATGTTAAATCTACGTAAAGGCACTGTCATTTGCACTCTCTGTCACACATAATCAGACAGAAACTGGTTGGCGATGCTGTTGCCCTTTTTTTCCCTTTCTACAACCACCCTCGGTCTGTCTGTTCCACCCTCTCTTCTCCTCCTCCCTCCCTCTTTCTCGCTCCCTCCCTCAGTCAGCTCCACTAAGCAACAAGTGCTGCCTGTGAGTACCACCCCTCCCCCTCGTCCCAGCCTCCAGAAGCTATCGCAAATCCTGCAAGCAACTGCCAGCTGACAAAACTGTTTAGTCAGCAAGAGAGAACCAGGCAGGGAGGGAGAGAGCAAGCTACAGTCTTGAGAGAACAGCAAATGAGAGCTGAGACAGGAGGAGTCGTACATCAGTCGCTCCACGCCATGATCACACTTTTCCACCCTTAAGACCCTGTCATGTCACGTGGAAGCGAGACAAAGGGTTGAGGACGATGGGAAAAGTTCTGTTAAATGTGAAAAACACAGACAGCAGCAGACATATCATAAGTACGCTGTGGAGGTCTGTCCTTCGAGCTATCTCAATCTCAGAGCGGGGAAGACAGCCAAGCGTCTAACTAACTATTGTTCGAACACTTCCTTCATCTCTTCCCCCTCCACCTCAGAGAAAAGGCAAGTTTCACTTCCTGTCTTTCCTCTCATCTCCTCTTCTCAGCTTGCTGGAAACTCATTTTTTTTCTCTCTCTGCCCTGCCTCCCTCTCCTCCATTGTGGCATTCTTTCACATCGGTGATAACCGTTGGGTTAGACTTTGAACTCTCAGCAAATACCAACTTTATTTGCTGGTTGGAGCGGCTCGGGGGAGAATCGGGGAGAGGTGATAAGAAAGCACCGTAACAGGGCTTTAGAGGTGTTTGTGAGCCATTCGTCAAAAGGCAATAAGATGTTCTCAGTTTGCTGGCCCATTAGCCTGATGACTGCTAAGTACAGCAGATGATTGGGTCACTGCTGATCAAAGATTTGCCCACACAATATCTGACTTTAATTCACAGAAAACAACAGCTACAGTAAAAAGGAACAGTCCAATATGGAAGAAAATACGAGGGGTTATCCATCACTTTCATGATGCTAGGCTATCTGGGAGGTTGTTGAAGTCAACAGAACCAACTCTGTTTCTAAGATATTCAATACTATCAATGCACAATAAGGCTAAAATGATTTTAGTGTTAATCATTTGATCAGTACAGCATCAGTGTTATTTCAAATACACCTATTAGAAACATTTGCTTTTACATGTTTTTCAAGCTTTCCGCTTGCGTGGCCAATGACAAGACAAAAAAATATATATATCACCCGAACAATCAGAGACAGGTTTTGACGTTAGGCTCTCAATCCAATATATGACACATCGAGACTGCTGAACAATAACGAGCCACAGCGAGGAGGAGACAGAGCGGCATTCACGAAATGTCTGCATTCTTCTGACTGCATTAACAAAGTACCAAAGTATAGGCGGTGAGGGACTTCAACCAGGACAACCTCAAATATAGCTGGGACTAAAGCGTCAGCAACCAAGACTATTCTTGTAGGGACCTTCAGGCAAAAGTTAGGACACAGGCATGTCTATGTCACTCTGCACTGAAATTAACCACACATCTGACCAAAACAGCGGTTTATTGTGTGCTGATACCATCAAGACAACCCTTAAGACAATCCGATCTGAATCTTTATCCAATTGTTAGCACTCTGAGTTGGCTTGGTGTGATTTACCTAAATGTCTTATGTTAATCTACGCAATAGATTAACCATATGTGTATGTTACAACAATACAGCCCAATTTACTGGTCAAACAAACAAAGGTAAAAAAGTGTGTCAACTCCAAATGTACCTAGGGGCTCAGTTTCTACCATCTCTCACTCCATCAAAATTTTTCCCTGCCTCCGCTCCATGCCACATGGATGGAATATAATCTTATCTAAAAAAGGCAGGATAAATATAGCCTGGGAGCCAAAGAGCCAGCCCATCAAACCCCTAGGCCAAAAGCAGGTCCCTCTCCATCAGGATAAAGGATGTTCACTACCTCTTTTATTAGGCATTTGCAAGGGTGTTTAATTATTAGTAACAGTAACTTGTGAAACCTCTAAGATGAGAAACAAAACTTAAATGAGAAAAAGTAGCTGCTTTTAACTAAACTATAAACTAGCACACTGTATTACTCAACTTACTATAGCATCTTAAAAAGGTACCACAAAGTATTATCTGACAAATCTGTCAATGTTATTTAAGATACAAAAAAATCTAAGTTTAAAAATCAGTATTTTGGAGTCTTGTTTTTTATTGATTTTTAATAACATTACAACATTGACAATTTGGTCAGGTTATGTGGTGTTGTAAAATGTTTCGTTTCTGGCTGCTGTGAAGGAGGTATCTTGGGAATTACCATAATGAATTTAGAGATAATGTCAATACCCAGGACACTTACAGAGACCCAAGGGAGGGAGATACTTTTAATTAGGCCTTGAGGAAAAATTCCTGAACAATAAAAAAAGACTGCAGATTGAACAATGATTAAACAGATTAAATTCACTAATTATTCAGTAAATCTCACACAACAACATGAAACCTGAAAGACATAAAACAGATTATGCTTGCAGTGACAGAGAAGTTGCATTCACAAGAAATTTAGACCAAACATAAATTTTAAAAACTCAAAATGTTAGAGATTTAACATCCTTCCCTTTTCATCTAGTACCTCATTTACTAGATCTTTTATATCTATTTGGTGAAAACACAAACCACTTCATAAACTCAATTACTTAAGCTCAGCTGAAACAAGTGATTATTCAGTAGTTTGTCAGCAGACATCACACAACAGCAACTGTGTACTTGGCACACTATTATGTTTCTTTAAAAACAACACAAACATACACATATGGATACTTTCCTCACTTTTTCCTTAGTTTTAGCCAGACAGGAAACAAACAAAAGCTGCATGGAAACATCCTTCTTTAGCCACAACATCATCAAACTGATCCTTTAATACGGGCTGCAAGGCCTCTACATGGCCATACTTAAAACATGACTGTTCTTAACAAAACTTTAAAAACATTATGTCATTGAAAACTTGCTTAACAACGTCTTGACAATCATACTAAAGGCAGATCAGATGGGGCTTGTGTTTAAGTGACACGTAAGATCTTATATTTAGAGATGAGGGAAGACATGATGTCTGCGTAGTGATAGTGCTCTTGCAGCAGCTCTAGGCCCTGCTCGTCTACAGTGTTGAATTTCGTAATGGAATGTGAACTGCTCATCCGGATCCGTCCTCTCCTCCCTGCCTCAAAAAAGGGGCCAAAGAGGCGAGAGGCAACACGACATCCTTATTACACACAACCCCCCTCAAACTAGCCTTAACATTGACGAAGAACAGCGATTCGTAGTAGTGTTTTATCGCGTGAGCTCAATATTAATAAGCGAAAAGTTGCCAAAAGTACCTCAAAACACACCGTAGTTTATGTAGCAAAGGTGGCGAGTGGATTTGCCACGTTTACCTTCTGCCTCACCGAGGCAGGCGCTCCTAAAGTTTCTGCCTCAACGAGGAGGGGCGGGAAAGAGACGGAACAAAAATGCCTAGCAACCATTATCTAAGCAGCGCGAGCTCGGCGGCTGTCTCCCGAGAGACCGAGCGGACTCATCCATTCCTTCAGTTCGCACGGAAAACTTGGAAAAACTTACATAAAACCTTTAAAACATTACATGTGGATGCAAAAGCACGTTTACATGGACGATGAACATATTAACTGTGTAGAGAAATTATCACAATCCCACATTTCTGACAATAAATCCAACAGACTGTTTATCAAACTTCATTTACCTCAGCCACTACCTGAACGGTTTAATCGCCGAATTTAGGCCATCCCGAAATAAACAACAAACAAACTTTGTGATGCAACAGGTTGTTTTTCATGTCGACTACACACACACTAAAGCAGAGCAACTATAAAGAACATTTAACGTTAAAAAGTAAGAATTTATTTAATGGATAACTATCAAAACGTGGCATAAGCTGCTCGCGCCGAGGCGATCAAAGTACACGCGAGATGAGCGTGTGATGCTCCGCGCGACAGCAGCAGCAACAGCGCGTTAGCTACCGCTAGCTAACAGCAACATACTTTGAAGCCCATCATAGCACGCGACAACTTCCATATGGTGCTTTTAAAAGTTTGCAAAGATGAACTTAAAGTGGCGTTCACGAAAACACGTCGCCGTCTCAGAGCGACGCCGAGAAACGAAACGCTGTTGTTCGAGACAGGTTTGGGCTGTGCGCGTGAGCATCAGGTCTCTCCTCGCGCAACGAGGAAGCTGAAGTTGGAAAAAGTCTCTGAATTAACTTTCCCACTGACTCCAACACAAACGTACGCTTTAAACACAACAAATAAACACACAACGTGCCCGAGAAAGAGTAATTTAGAGAAGAAGAGTAACTTACGTTTGACTTTGTTGGGGTTGGGTTGCTTACGCCGAGACATGATGATGGTGATGATGAGCTGAGGAGAGAGAGAGCAAGAAAAAAGGAAAGAAGCTGCAAAAGTTGTTCCGGACAGGAATCAAAATGGCGTTTGTAAAAAGATGGGCAAAGTTCGTCAACTTTGCCTTTGAGTGTCCCCACTCTCCCAAATTCCCCCCACGCCGAGATGCTTTAGGGAGGAGAGGAAAACGCTTATTTCGTTTTCCTCCCACTGCGCCTCTCTCTCTCTCTCTCTCTCTCTCTCTCTCTCTCTCTCTCGCTCGCTCGCTCGCTCGCTCGCTCTCTCTCTCTCTCTCTCTCTCTCCTCTAAAGCTGATAAGTAAGGCGGAGTATCACGTGTTGCTCCTACTCTAGTCTCCAAGGGGACGTGTGTTACTGAAGCTGCAGACACATACTAGCATCCCACAGACAAAAGTTACTCTGTTCGATTAACTATAAACATTAGCCTCTTATTTTGCCATCGCATCCTTTTAATATGTTCCTCTGACCCAATCGAAGCCCACTGACAGATGTTTTAGAACTGTTAACCCTGTAAAGTAATTGTGTCTTTTTTTAACCTCAACAAGCACATGGTAAGAATAATACAATGAAACTATTTTTAATAAACAAACTGCTCAAGAGAGGAATGGAAAAGACAAGTGTAGCATTTGAAACATAATTGCATTTATTCGTGTTTCGTACCTGGGGTCAGTTCTCAAGATTAGGTGATAGGTCAAGTATGTTTTTTTTTTAATATAAAGACCTTGACAATGCATGACTGTTTACAACGCACAATAAAGGAAATTACTTTCAAGAAAAAAGTTTTAAAAAGAAAATTAAAAGGAAGAACAATCTGAGTGGATTTCAGCATGCAACAGGCTGTTCAAAAAAGTACACCATTATTTAACCTTAAAGAGAAAAAAAACTTTGAAGGCATGAGCTATGGTGAGGGTACTGTGAGAGATGCATTCACATTACAGAACATGTTTTATTATCTGTAATGTTTTTGTCTGTTAGTGGTTAAAGCTACAAATTCCTACTTGTACTGATAGCAGGATATTAGACCCTCCCCATCCTCCCCCTCCTCCAGAACAGGCTGATTAGACAGGCCAAACCTGCCCCCACTAAGCATCGCTTTCCATTGTGATACTAGATATTATAACTGACGACTTTATCGTTCAAACAGTTCAATCACACATAAAGTTCATAAAGATTTATTTCTCATCATTGTCTTATTAACTAATAAACAAGTCTCTTTCGACACTCATTTTGAGTTAGCTGTGGGTATATTCAATTCAACTAATTTAATTGCTGTTCGATTTCGCCTCGATCCATAGATACCATGTTTGCCATATAGTGTATGTTTGGTACAGTTTCTTATATAAAGAGATTGTTGGCTATACAAATTTTATGTTTTTGGAATTTCAATTTAAAAATTAAAGTTAGTTACAAAAGAACATCTCATATATCTGATACAGCAATTCATTTTTGTTCCAGTTTTGAATGAGCCACGAGTTCTTATGTTCTTCACAGAATCTTGTAGGGTAGGCTGGTTCGGTTCAGCCGCAACATGTGTCAATGAATAACTTGTTTGAGTAGTTTATAATCTCGTCCTAAAGTATTCAAGATGGTTGGCTGCTCACATTCAAGAAACGTATCTTTGCAGAATGCCACTAAAAAAGACAAGTAACTTTTTATTTGCAAAACATGTAAATTAACATTTAAAATGTATTTTATTATCATATAATCTAAACATTTACAATCTGCTTTACTCTTGATGTTAAAGTACAGCTAGTTTAAAATGTTGAGCTATCCAACGAATCTTCTGAGTGAACACGGCACGCAAAGTAAGACAAGATGTAGTGAGACCTCCATCTCCAAACCAGCCGAAACTTGAGAGTGATGTTATTTATTGACCGTTACCAAGGCTTCCAAATGCAACCCTGTTGCTAAGGAACAACCTTTCACAGCAACAAAAGGTTTCCTTTATCCTCTGTGAACAAGACTGAAAGAATACCTCACAGCACCACAGACTGAAGACACCAAGCGAGATGTAGGCCATTTCATCACAGCGCAAAAGATGCAACACATAACACGTCCTAACTGAGTCACTTAGGTTGTTTAAAACTAAAACCATTTTTGATGAGGTAGATAAGGTGAGATACTGGTACTTCAGAGATGATAGCTGTTTTTACTTTGAGGCACACTTTCATGATTAAAAAGCATTGACTGCACGTGGATTAAGACCACTAAACCTAAGGAAACTACTTCTAAGCATACCAATAATATGTAAATACTGTATGCACATTTAATTTTTGAGTGCAGTGCCTTACAAAAGGAATAGGGTAATGTCTTGTATAGTTTGCATTTAGTGGTTACAGCAGACAGTATGGTTTCTGGTTGGTGGTGGAAGAGGTGAAAAAACTGGTTTCCCTTAGTGACAGATGACTGTAGGTAACCGTCATTTGTATTGCATATCCCTTGATGTTGCTGTATTTGGTTACCTACTTGGGCCCAAGCAACGTATGTGCTTATCTGTTTATTAAAAATAATGATGAATAGCACAGCATATAAAAATATATTATAGCACATTTGTCGATTTATCGGCCACTGAAACATCTGTGGTACTTCCTCATAGTAAAACAGATAACAATCTTAAGCCCAAGAATTTTCTTACGTGTGAAGTCAGACAACTTTTAGAAGCTTTAATAAGTTAATTTTAATGAAGTTCCTGTTGATGTTCCAAGTAAATTTAGAGCTTATATACTTTAAAATTAGTAAAATGTATTTATGCTATTAATGCAGGTCTACCTGTTTACCATCTATTTATATGGGTTAGAAGTATGTATATATATAAGTATATATGTATATTTATTACAAAAACAAACAAACAAAAACGAGTACAAATTAAATATGTTCATACATAAATAAGTACTCACTAAATCACACAAAATGCAAACATGTGATACACAGTGAACATTGCAATACTTGTCTGGGGATTTAAAGATGGAAGTTTTGGTTTTTATGACAAGGAGATGAGTAAGTACATGTATTTAGAATAAGGGCGGAAGCAGATGTAATAGCTGGTGACTAGCAGACATGGGAAGATACAGCCCAACTTTAACCAGATCTGCCTTTTCAATACTTTCTGTGTACATTACATGTAGGTCTGTATGTCTAGATTGTCATGTCTCGCCCCTTAACATGAATGAAATGTATACTATAATGAATGAAATATGTTGTTATTATAAAAAACAGAAGCTAGTTTGTAGCTTGTGTTCTTTACAACTGAATCTGATGTTATGGGACGACATCTACTTTTTACATCTTCGTACAGTTTTTGTACAAAAATGTTATTTCCTCATTTAGTGTCCATATGATCTCATTAGACCTCCACACTTCACATTATAAATAAAAGTTATCAGTTATGACATAAAATGAATTGAAGACATCTGAATGTTTAATGTCGTCTTGGATTCTTAGCAATGGTGTGAGGATGTGAGGAAGAGGAAACACGACAGAACATAAAGAAGTGATGAGAAGGGTTATTGGCGCCATCTATTGGGAAAAAATAGAATCCAGGCACACTTTTTAATTTTTTGTTAATTGTATTATTATTATTATTATTATTATTATTATTATTACCTAGTCTAGAATGTAGGATAATTGTGTTGATTCATAAAAAAGCTGTAAAATGTTTTAAAAATGCATAAAGTATATCTACGTTACCTACAATTGTTTAATAACTGTCCACCAAATGATTAATGTTTGCAAAATAGTTTTATTATTTACTCATAAGATTTTACAAAATGTGTTTTTTTCCCAATAAACAAGACTTAATGTCCTGTTGTACTTTGTTGAAGAACAGGTCCTTTGGTCTCATGTTATCACTTGAAGCTGAGAGTTGCATTCACACAGGCGATCTGAAAGCCATCTTGATTTATTGCATTCAGTTGAAAAGTAAAGTCACCCTGTGAAAAACACAAGCGAGACATCAATTTATGATAGCAATTTATGTTAACTGTAACTTACAGTAAATCTAAGCTTAACTGTGTAAATGTGCAAAACAAACCTTTAGAGGAATGTCTATTTTTGCATGAAATGATGTATTGATTGAGATTAGTTCTGAAGAAATAATTAAAGAATCATGACATATTGACATGACTAATTACTACTATATATATATATATATATATAATATTTACATTTAGGCATTTAGCAAAATCTTTTAAGTGACTTACAAATTGTATATATTTGTTTTCTGTCTTAGCAGGTACTAACAATGTTAAGTTCATGCCAATGTACACTACAATCTTAATTTTTATGAATTTTATCATTTGGGTCTCAACAAATCACAACATAAAACTCAATCCTCACCTCCTCTCCTGCTTCCACAAAACGTAAAACGTGGAAAATGAGGAAGACAGAGTGGTTCGTTCCAGCCGAACATCTTCTTGTCATTTATCACCAGCAAAGCTGATGAGTATAGCTCATCGATGGACTGCCCTGCAGAGAAAACACAAACTTACTTCCTCAAACTTTGTTAACATTAATCGGCAACACTATTCATAATAATGTGTAAAGCTGACAACTCACTCAGAATTAAAGCCAGTCTGATATTAATGAGATTTGATAATCTATTAGGGCAAGGGAGCATTGTGAAGCCCACATCCTGCAACGGATCTAAAAGAATAATGTAGAACAAGACAGCAACTCAAGCACAACACATTTAAAGATGATCAGAGTTGTTTGAATTAGCATTTATCAATAGAAGCAAACAATATAAATATTATAAACAAAATCAAGAAACAGAAGTTATATTTAACAGCACTTAAAGAAGTTAACTAGAAAACTAGAACCCCATTAAGATATTTATCTTACCACAGCTCCTGTAGGACACAGTGAGTTTGTCTGAGTTACACACTGTGTGAATGGGCCAGCGGACGTCCTGAGAGTGAACCCAATGCACCTGAGCAATAAAAAGAATTAGAACCAATGTGTTTGTTAATATAATATCACACAGACGTGTCTCCATAGTCTTTATGAGTCTAGATTCTCACAGACAGAAATCGGAACAAGGCGACACAACTTCTCACTAAAGGGTCAAACACATTACCATGACACAAGTTTCACTTCCCTTTAATAACTAACAATAGTTATTTACAGAGACATTCAATAGGGCAAGTTACCTTTATGCAATTTACATTAAGCTAAATAAACAGTGGTGTAAAACACACGTCTGAAAACTACTTTAAAACCTCTGTGCAAGTCCATCTATCCCTTCTCCCAGCCCGTGTATTCTCTGCATGTTGACCACAAGCCAGTTTAAAGTTTCAACTGAAAATCATCTCTACTGTTCACATTTTTCAGTTAATTTTATTTGGGATATATTTAATTTAATTTATTTTATTAAAAATAAATTAATTTATTGCAAATGTATTTTGCAAACTTAATTTTTTATATCAATTATGTTAAAAGAACACAACTATTCCTATCTCTGTTTAGATATAGCAAAAAAAAAGTTTGAATTAGTTGTAAATAATGATTCAAATGAAACATAGAAACCTTTTTGGTCTACCTGTTATATATATATATTTTTTTTTACAGTTTATAGGAATGTTTATTTATAGTGACAAATGAAAGCTGATTGTAGGAAAATAATGGCTAACAAGATTTATGTCAAATTCTAAATGTCAGTGTGCAATACATATATTTTATTGATTCTAGTGTGATACTAATTTTAGTTCATATGGTTCCATATTCCATTTCTTAAAGTTTATTGAAAAACATATATGTGAAAAAATAAGTGAAACATAATAAATTTTTATGGCCAGAGTGTGATAGCAAGCATTGTGAGATTATAAATATTAAAAGAGCCATAGACATAGACAAAGAGCTATAGATTTTATATTGTATATAATGTCAAATATATTTTGGAATTATATGGACTTACAATTTAGCCCATTGTCCATATAATGAAAGTCATTTATGTCATCTCAACAGACTCAATGATATTGAGTATAAATATTATGTCAATGACATGAAGGGTTACAATAGTGTATATTTCATCATAAAATATTGACATAAAACGTCTTTACCAAAAAGTAGTAAAGTGAGATTTGGGTTTAGAGAATGGGAACAAATCTCTGTGTTTTGATGAAAAAAGGGTTAAACTCACTTTACAGCTGGACATATTGGTACTGATAAACGTAAAATAAAACTATTTGTCTGTTGTTTAATTGCTTGTAATCAATGTTACCAGCCATCTGTAACATGATGCTGTCATCAAAAATCAGAAATGTCAAAGAAATACAATTTGCATGTCAGACTGATCTGATCTTGGGATCATCTTGTTCCATGGAGGTGTTTTTCTCCAGTGAAAGAGGAAGTCCTGACCCTATATTAATCAGTATGATAGTCCTCATGAGCACATCTGCCTGGAGCATCCTCAGCAGACCCTTCAACTCTCCTATAAAGACTGTGAGTACAATCCTTTTAATGACTCTTTACAGTATTTTTATTTTATTATTTCTTTAGCCTTACTAAAATCAGAATCAAGCTGAATTTAGATTTTCCTTAAAGCAAAACACATTAAAACAAATTTATAGACTGAACAGCATAACATTATGTATAAAATGTTTAAAAGAAAAAAGGGGCAGACTACTATGATAATATCAAAAAATATGAGGAAAACAGAAAGAAAACACACACATAAATCACTCAATAAATCCTTTCTAACATTAATATCTGATCTGTCCTTCAGGCTAGCGTGAAGACTTGTGTACATCATGTCACTCACTGACCAAAACGCTTGGCCCTGGGGATCCCAGCGTGGCCGTATTCCCATCGACAAATCAAACTCAAATGAGTCTAACCCACCTTTGCTCGAACTTTTTGATGTCTTGAAACCAAGAGGAACCCCAGATGAAGGTAAAGACTTACCTGTGTATGCATTCATATTTATATCTTTGGCTAGTGCATCAGATGATTACAATATCTCATTTGTATATCACTAAAGTGACTGTAGTGTGTTTTAAAACACTGCAGTAATTGGGAGATTTCCACATAAGATGAGAATATGTATTTCATAGTGCACACGTTCTGCTTTTTTTTCTAATAAAACTAGCTGCAGGTCTCTCAGTGTTGAGCGTTGACATGTGCGTCACAGAGAACAAAAAAAAGCACAACACGGACAAATACAAGAACTCCAATCTCATCGTGCGCAGAAATAAAGAATTCACCATTATCCTCAAACTCAACCAAGCCTTCAATAAAGAACAGGACAACGTGCAGATGGAGTTTCTGATTGGTGAGAAAAAGCCCACATAACCACATGACAAAAATGTCAAACTAACCTTTCCCTTTTGATTTCATTCAATACAAATATCTTATCTGGTCGTCGTACAGGCAGCTCACCTGATGAAAACAAGGGCACTTATATCATTGTGTCCATCGGCAAAGAGAAACGTGACGTCAGCTGGAAGTGTCGTGTGTTAGATACACAAGGCACTGAGGTGACGGTGGGTATCACTCCAGACTCCAGCTGTATCGTAGGCCGGTTCCGCACTTTTGTGGCTGTAGTGAGTGATTTGGGAAAACAGCGCACCCCGAGGAACCCTGACACTGATGTGTATGTGCTGTTCAATCCTTGGGACCCTGGTGAGAATAAACTTTAATATTTATAGTATTATAATATAGTTATTTAATATAAAGCAACATGACTTTGATACAGCACTTGAGGCCATCTTACAGTAATAAATATCTTGCTGATGATGCACGTATGCTGTATGTTTCCACGCAGCGGATCATGTGTACATGGAAAAAGATGAAGAGAGGCAGGAGTATGTCATGAATGATGTGGGAGTCATTTACAATGGTGAATTTAACAACATCACCTCCCGTTCATGGAACTTTGGACAGGTTAGATGAATGCCATAACTGGAGATGTTTCTTCACATCAGACACATACAACATTTCTCTGTGTAATGTTAACGTTTTTGTGCTCTCCTGCAGTTTGAACAAGGAGTTCTGGATGCCTGTCTTCTGGTTATGGATGCTGGAAAAGTACCGCTCCTGTACCGTGGAAACGCTACTGAAGTAGTCCGGCAGGGTTCAGCTCTGGTATGATGTTAATTTTATTAGCTCAAAGGTTTGTTTTGCTCATGAGATTTCAGTAACATCAATTGTGTTCTGTAATTTTAATGTAATTTTCTTTCAGAAGAAATATCTAAGATGCAAGAGACTTTTAATTTCTTTTCCATTTAATGTCATTGTTGTCTAGGAAAAGTCTTTATTATTGGATATGGTGGCTAATAAAGAAGCATATTATATAAATAGACATAATACATAGTGTTTGTTTTGGTTACCTGGTCAGATTAACGCCCAGGATGATGATGGGGTTATGGTTGGAAACTGGACTGGGGATTACTCTGCTGGAACATCACCAACTGCCTGGACAGGAAGTACTGAAATCCTGCTAAAATATGCCAGTGGAGGTGCTTCCCCTGTTTGCTTTGCCCAGTGTTGGGTGTTTGCCGGTGTGCTGAACACATGTAAGTATGACGATTACTCTTTTAATACGCAAATGTCATGCTCCTCTAATCTAATATCTGTTTAACTTTCCACCCAGTTGTGCGTTGTCTTGGCATACCTGCGAGAGTCATCACCAACTACTGCTCTGCTCACGACAACACGGGCAACTTGAAGACAGACATCATGCTGGATGAAGACGGCAGAGTGGACAGAGGAAAAACAAGAGATTCAGTCTGGTGAGATGTCCTGAACAATACATATAGGTCTAAACAACTATGCAGGCTGCTGGCGTTTCCACACTTTTCTCTTTCTCTTTTCTGATGTCAGTCTGCAAAATTGCTATTTTACTTTACAAACCATGAAGTGACATGATGTTCTATAAGGCTAATATAAAACTGTTTAATTGTAATTCAGGTTTATTGTTAGTTCTGTGTTATTTTGGAGATAATGACACTGGGGTTTTAACAGGAACTATCACTGCTGGAATGAGGTGTACATGAAGAGACCCGACCTACCTGACGAATTCTCCGGCTGGCAGGTGATTGACTGCACCCCTCAGGAGACCAGTGATGGTATGATTCACACATGACTACACAGTTTCTTTAAGTGTTTTAGACATGAATGGCTTTAGGAGTGTTTAAGGGTTTGGTATTTTAGCATCTTTGTTTCATTTGCATAACATTTAGTAGAATTACCTCAATATTTAACCTTATAGCTGTCACAGCAGAAATTGAAAATACACATTAAATTGCCCAACTGAGCTACATTTTTTATATTTTTAGATATAATGTATTTTTTCAAACATTTTTAAGCCTTCTAAAGAAAATTCTTCATTTTAGGTATTTTTATAAATTTCAGTAACATTAACATTTTTATTAATTTATAAAAAAAAATGTTGGTTTATGTTTATTGTTATGAAAATTGGCCAATTATTTCATCTTGAGTCTTTTATCTTTCCATCAATTTATAGTTTGTCATGATTAGACTTAAATTCAACTATGAAATATTAAAGTAAATAGAGAAATAACATAGGTGTCCCCATGGGCGGACTGGCCATCTGGCATACCGGGCACTTTCCCGGTTAGGGTTAGTTAGGGACGTGCTTTTTTGGGCCGACGGTCGCCGACCGCAAAAAAAATTCTCTCGGCCCATGAACAGGCCCATAAAAGTGGTAGGCCGGTAGATCGGCTGCCCAATGGTTTTTCAATTGACACTGGGCTGCTGGCCCAAAACATTTTAGTCAAAAATATCACTAGGTTTTTTTTCCTTCTGACAGACGCAGCCCATGAAACACGTAGCTCAGTGGCCCATTGGTTGTTTTCTTGATTGACACTGGACTGGCCCAATCATATCTTTGAACAGCACCAGTTTCAGTGTGATCATGGAGAAGAAACGTAAAGGAGGTGCAGAAAAGCTGCGTGACATAAAAAAACAAGCTCTTCAGGCAGATGCTGAAGTTACACATTACATGGCGTTAGTAGTTTTAAAGAGTAGGAGTTGGTATACATATTCAGGGCAGGGGAGCGCAAGGACGGGTGGTATTTGTGATCTTATGTGGTGGTGGGCCGGTCTGGGCCAAAATGCCAGGGCCGATTTTTTGTCCCAGTCCATCCCTGGGTGTCCCTCCTGAGGAACGGTGACAGTTAACAGGTTAAATTTGCTGCAAATAAGAGCTGCTGTTATGCTAAATAAAAGTTATTTGGCTTCTCTCATTCAGGTCTTTATCGATGTGGCCCGACATCTGTCAATGCTATGAAAGAGGGAGAACTTAGCCACCCGTTTGATGCGAAATTTGTTTTTGCAGAGGTTATATATAATATTTATTTATTTTACATCTCATTTTCCCCTTGTATATGTTATACATTTCAGGCTGCACAATGTGATTAAAATGTCTGTCTGTCTTCAGCTGAACAGTGACGTGATCTACCATCAGGCTGATAAATACGGAAAGACGAAGGTCATCTATGTGGACACTGCATATGTGGGAAAACTCATTGTGACCAAAAAGATAAAAGCTAACGGATATGAAGATATCACTGCCAATTATAAGTATCCAGAAGGTATTCGTTTCACTTTAGGCCAAAGAATCATGTGATGCATTAGATGAAGACATGTGACTAAGAATCAGAAGATTTTTGTTTAAACTCTTTTGTAAAGATGTGAACAAACATGCTGTATTCTTTCATCACTCTAGGAAGTCTGAAGGAGAAAGAGGCCATGCAGATGGCCGAGCGCCGTGGTGTTCCTACCAGAGATTACTTCCCACTTACTGAAGCTGGTGTGGACATTGAGCTCCAGGCTGATGTCATCAAAATGGGTGATGACTTCAAGCTGACCATGAACATCAAGAACCAGACCAGTCAGAAATGCACCATTCAAACCACCATCACTGGCTGTGTGGTGTATTACACGGGGGTCACCAGCTCATTCTTCAAGTTTGAGAACAAAGATGCAACCTTGGAGCCTTCAGAGAGTATGTCGGTGGAAGATTTCGATAGTTTAAAAGATTTTTAGCTTAACTAAATCTGTGTAATTTTACTAAACTGAAGCACTGTCCATTGATGTATCATAAAATGTCTAATAAATGCTCCTTTAAATGACAAAAAAATAAATCTTAATTCACAGCCAAGTCACTGAATATAGATATCCGAGCTCTGGAATATATGCAGTACCTGGTGGAGCAATCCAATCTGCTGTTTGTTGTGTATGGAACCATTGAAGAATTGGACCAGTCTCTTTCCACCATGAGAGTTGTGACCCTTCGTCCTCCTGAACTGATTATTCAGGTACACTTACCTGATAACCACTTGTAGACACATTTACACTTGTACAAAGAGCTTTGTCGATGACAGCAAGATTAAAAAGACATGTGTTTATGCTCTACATTATAACTCACCTGCAGGTGACCGGTACCCTCCGGATGGGCAAGGAACTCGTGGTCACTGTGGAATTCATGAACCCCTATAATTTCATCCTAGAAAATGTCCAGCTCCGCCTTGATGGACCTGGTCTGATAAAGACCAAGGTGAAGAAATACAGGTGAACTTCATCTTTATATTTTATTTCAGCAAGTTAATTAAAATAAACTCAAAATAATAGTAAATAATTATATATATATATATATATATATATAATTTGTACTTTACAATAAATGTCTGTGTGTTTCTGCATTTACAGGCAGATATTTCCTGGTGGCTCAATTAAATATAAAGAGTCAATCATACCTCAAGCTCATGGAAAAAGGACGTTGATTGCGTGTTTGGATTGCTCTGCACTGAGGCAGGTCACCAATGAGGCTGAAATCGAAATACTGAAACTTTAAAATTGAATAGACAGACACAGAGTGTACCACTTTGTTATTTTACTTAGCTTGCCCTACTTATGTTATGAAAGACAAATTTTAATTCATATATACTTTTTTTCCTTCATGAAAAGTTATTCCTTACCTTTCTAGACTAATGGAAGAACTTGAAAAATCTTAAATATTTAGTGATGATCTGCATATGATTTTTTGTTTTGGGGTTAGGAATAAGGTAACATACTGTTCATCCTAACATACTGTTATTGTAATCAAGGTTGATTTTTCTCTGCTATAATGAAATATACTACATTTAACTAATGCAAACTAACAATAAACATCAAGCGGAAATCATTTTGATGAACTGATTATTTTTTACTAAATGTGAATGAATTTATAATGGAACTATTTATTTATACTGACACCAAGCATGACTTCACTTCAACACATGTATTTTACATTTTATTTTCACATAACCGCTACATCACACAAAAGCACTTATTTAACATTGTTTACCAAATAGTACCTTTGATTTGTACAAAAATACTGTAGATTCATAATAAGAATAAAAATAAGAATAAGTGGATAACTATATATATGAAAACCTAAATTCACATCCAGGAACTTCAATATTTAGGGCTATTGGCATATTAGTCAAATTATGCCTTCATCAGGGTGCCTTCAATGAACTAAAGCTAATGTTTCAATACAATAAAACACGGGAATAGTAACTAAAAAGATTGCAGAGCTTTACTACATGCTGAGAGCTTTGTCGCTCTAAAAAAATGGAAACATAGTGCTTGAAATAAAAATGGTTTTGTTCAGTTCTTTACTAAATTAAACATCTGTTATTCTTAACCACTAAATCTGTATTTTGTTTATGTAATAGACGTCTTATTGAATACCTGCTAGTGTCATTCCAAACCTGTATGACTTCCTTTCTTCTAAAAAATACTAAAAGAGGATATTTTACAATGGTAATGGCTCCATCTGTTGGTAAATGTCAGTATTGCTCTGGTCAATGTGTGAAACCTTCAGGCTATCTCATGGAGCTCAGGATTTCAGTGAATTATTAGAATATTTTGTCTAAAGCACTTCAAAATCTACCTATTTTTTTTTAAAATATGAGATCCTAACACTAAGAAAAATACTGTACGTCCTGTCTTACAAAAAATAATGAGAAAGGCATCGTCATACTTATTGTACACTGACTGCACTATACATGTATACCTGAACAATAGGGATGGCCAGGATAGTTTAACAGTTGTCTAAAAACTATTGACAGTGACAGTGAAAAGAAAATGAAAATACAGAATTGCCTCAAACTAAACCTGAACTTTCTTCATACTTCATTACAATATTATCATACAGACATCATACAGACATCACGATCTTTGGGTTTTCATGTGGAATAAGGCAACGCAACCTTTTATTTGGGTCAAACACATCAGATAATGTCAGCATGTTTTACTTCCCTCTTGCTAACAATGATCATTTCTAATGTCACCATAACACTTTTTTATCTAACAGGTCAGAATATTCTAATGTGACATATAACTTGTATAATATAATATGTTAATATGTTAAAGTCAGTTGTTTTTTATCATTTTTTTATTTTACTAAAACTATTATTAAAACTATGACAGATGCAACAGATCTACAATATTAAATAGATTATAGATCAATTTAGGCAACCATGCCAAGATTAGATTTGGTGTTTTAGCAATGGTAAAATGACCATATGCAATTTTTGCGTAATCAGAATGGTCATGGATGGTCATTAAAACCGGCTAAAACAACAAAGCTGGTGGTTGCATATAAACCTTTTGCAAATGTTCATGCAGACTAGAAAAAAACAGAATAAGAAACATTTTAGGTCTAACAGTGTTTTCAGTGTTGAAATGCATAGAAATTCATTTATGGTTTCATAAAGAAATGAAAGTTTTACATTCATTTGTATTCATTGTATGCTGTATGTAGACAGTATACATGTTTGATGTCTAAAATATGTTACGTGTCATTGTGTCATTGCACTTGTAAACATGAGACCAACACTCCAAACAAGTTTTATAATATATTACTAACAATTTTGTTTGTATGTTAGCAACTGCATCCACATTATCTACAGAACTGTTTTTCAAATGTGTCCTGTTGAGGTCCATTTTTTCAGACCTGCTCAGATCCCGATAATTGCTGCTATAATTTTATTTTTTTTATTATTATGATCTCAATTATGTATTTAAAATGCTTACCATCAATATCAACAGTTGACAGGAATTTGCTATTGTCATTAAAAATCTGAAAGATATCAGATTTGGCTTTGCATGTCAGACTGATCTGATCTTGGGATCATCTTGTTCTGCTTCCATGGAGGTGTTTTTCTCCAGTGAAAGAGGAAGTTCTGACCCTATATTAATCAGTATGATAGTCCTCATGAGGCACATCTGCCTGGAGCATCCTCAGCAGACCCTTCAACTCTTCCACAAAGACTGTGAGTACGATACTTTTAATAACTTTATCTACTTTTTGACATTTATAAAATATTTTGGCAGATGCTTTTATTTAAAGTGACAGTGCTTTCAATGTATAATTTATTTTTGTATTTGTGAGCTTTTTGTTGCCACTGCAATGCTCTCCAATTGAACTTCAATTGAGCTACAGTAACACAGATATTCAAATTGCAAATAAGTTTTCAAAATCAGTGTTTTTAAATATTCTTCAAGCATAAGCTGATTCAGGTAAATGTGCACATCTGATATATATTGCAACACAAAGTTATCATGCAAATACTTGCAGAATAACTGTATTTGAAACAATCAACTCACATATTGTAAAATGCAAAAAACAATTGCTATTATAAGAATGTGAAATATAATGCAATTATGCTTGTGAATTCAGTCATAAATAACAGCTACAGACAAAAAACTGAGAACTCAGCACAAATATTAATATAGATATTTTAAAAAATAATAAATGTTTTATTTTACAGTTTTTGAGGTTGTATAAACATTTCACTAATTCTGTTAGACAAACATAACATGACATTTGTGCACTTTTTCAATTAAACGAATTGTCTGCAATATTTACACAATGACCTTTCAGACAAATGTCATTAAATGTTACTGTTTTTGTGATATGAAAGCCCTTGCTACTACCACTGCTAGTGTGCATTGCTCAGCTGAGAATGATATTTCATCAGTGTTTTATGATTTTCACACATCCAAGTCTCACGTTCCCAAAATAGCTTAAAACTGTATAGCATCACAATCTTCCCAGTGGGGAAGACAGCAAGAAATAGATAAGATCTTGTAGTTCACTTAAACACACACCACCTGCGACCAAACGCACATGCACGCACATGCACACACCTACTGTCTGTCTTATTTCCTCTGCACCTGATACAGACATGTATCAAATATAGTCTCAGTAGTCTCCCTGTACTTTACTAACAGTAGTATCTGATCTGTCCTTCAGGCTTGTGTACATCATGTCACGCCCTGACCACATCGCTTGGCCCTGGGGACCCCAAAGTGGCCGTATTTCCATCGACACATCAAACTCAGATGAGTTTAACCTACCTGAGTTTGAAGCTTTTGATTTTGTGGCACCAAGAGCACCTAGTAAAGTTACATTTAAATTTACATTTGCGTGTGTAAAAGTGTCTCCATATTCTCAAGATATCTCAGATACTAAAATGTGAGCTGGCTACCAAGAAAACTGTCTTCATACATCTGCTTATGTGCCAAAAATAAAATAAAATGAAAATCTTTTTTGTTCTAGCATCACCACCTCTGTCAGTGTTGGGTGTTGACTTGCGTGTGGCAGAGAACAACAATCTTCACAATACCAACAGGTACAAGAACCGCAACCTAATTGTGCGCCGGAACAAAGAATTCATGATGGTCATCAGATTTGACCGTCCATTTAATAAACTGCAAGATACTGTGGAGATCGAGTTTTTGATTGGTGAGTTTCTTTTCTGAATTCTTCTTCAAACTGTCTTTTTTGTAGGTTTGCAAAGAGACTTTATAACTGTATTTTAGTCCTTTAATTGGCTTTTTATCAAAGTACAATTAAAAAATGTTTAAAATTGTACATTTATATTTTATGCATTTGGCAGATGCTTTAATTCAAAGTCACTTATTTGTCATTTTTGTCAGTTTTTCATGGAAATTGAACCTATAACTTTGCCGTTGCTAACGGCATGTGAACTAGATTTTGATTACATGCTGCATTTTTTGGGCTTTGAGTATTTAAGTTTGACGCTATTGCAAATATTGTAGACTAATGACAATAAATGAGAGTTGGGGTTTCAAAAACTTGACCTACAATCTGTTCTGGTCATCTTACAGGCAGCTCACCTGATAAAAACAAAGGCACCTACATCATTATGTCCATTGGAAAAGATATACGCAAAGTGAGCTGGCTGTGTCGTGTGTTAGGTACACAAGGCACTGAGGTGTTGGTGGGTATCACTCCAGACTCCAGCTGTATCGTAGGCCGGTTCAGCACTTTTGTCACTGTAGTGAGTGATTTGGGAAAACAGCGCACCCCAAAGAACCCAGACAATGACGTGTATGTGCTGTTCAATCCTTGGGACCCTGGTGAGAACAACTATAGCGCGACAGTCTTTATATGACATATATAATGCATGCAACCTAACATTAGTATGTGTGTCTACACAGTGGATCAGGTGTATCTCTCCAAAGAAAGCGACAGGCAGGAGTATGTTATGAATGATGTAGGGGTCATCTTCAATGGTGAATTTAACAACATCACCTCCCGTTCATGGAACTTTGGGCAGGTCAGTATAATTCTGGTCATCATTGGAGATGTTTCTTCACATCAGACACATACAGATGATCTTCTACTGACTAAATGTCTAACCTAATGCCTCTCTATGTGCTATCTTGTAGTTTGAACAAGGAGTTCTGGATGCCTGTCTTCTGGTTATGGATGCTGGAAAAGTACCGCTGCTGTACCGTGGAAACGCTACTGAAGTAGTCCGGCAGGGTTCAGCTCTGGTATGATGTTAATAGACAAAAAACATACTTTATAAAATAATTTCTGGGTAATTCGTATTGTAGTAATGTCATATTTGTTCATATATACAGATGAACTCCCAGGATGATGATGGTGTTCTTGTTGGAAACTGGAGTTCGGATTATTCCATTGGCACATCACCAACTGCCTGGACCGGAAGTCCGGAAATCCTGTTGAAATATGCCAAAGGAAATTGTGTGCCAGTTTGTTTTGCTCAGTGCTGGGTCTTTGCTGGTGTGCTGAACACTTGTGAGTATGGCAACTACAGCTTCCACAATAACACTAGTGCCTGTAAATGATAAAAGTATGTATTTTGAGAATAAGATAGCAGCAAACTTTGCATCATTTTCTTCAATCTTCCACCCAGTTTTGCGCTGTCTCGGGATACCTGCGAGAGTCATCACCAACTTCTGCTCTGCTCACGACAACACAGGCAACTTGAAGACAGACATTGTGCTGGATGAGGACGGGAAAGTGAACAGAGCTCGAACAAGAGATTCAGTCTGGTGAGATTACTAAGTTGCTGCTACAGTTTGAGTTTAATATAATGACAGTTGGATTGGATTTTAGAAACTATGACGCTGTGTTTTTAACAGGAACTATCACTGCTGGAATGAGGTGTACATGAAGAGACCCGACCTACCTGACGAATTCTCCGGCTGGCAGGTGATTGACTGCACCCCTCAGGAGACCAGTGATGGTATGATCCTCTGTATGGTTTTAGCTGTGTCATAGTCACAGAGTCTTCTTCTTATATCAAATTAGTATTCATAAATAGATCAGATATGTCCAAAGGCTCATAAAGGGTGAATAAAACAGTAAATATTAATATTTAACATTTTAGCCCTATTACCAAAGTTATTGTAGGATACATAATCAAACTAATATCTTTCTTCATTTATGGGAAATTTAAGTTTATCAACAATTACACATCAGGGTTTAGAAGGTTTTGTAGTAGATTTACAGTTTATAACCCCAAATTTGTTGTATTTAAATTTGCAACTCTGTAACATGCAATGCTGTCAGAAATATTACTGTATTACTTTATTAATGTCCATTAATCCAGGGTTTATTTGTTATTTTTATCAAATGTATTATTATTTAGTTAATGTTAATTACTACACAAAACAATAACCGCTTTAATAATTTTTTTTAATGATTTATATGTACCAAATTTGGTGACATAAGTGCAAAATTTGCTCATTTTTATAAAATAGATATTAAATAAGAATATTTTGCTCTTCCTTTTACTAATAATTTATACATTTCAGTATTAATAGAGAGTTTCCCTGTTTTACCATCCCTAGTCCATTAACATCTACTAACATCCTGACTTCATGCTTTGCAAGAGGCATTTAGAAGTGTTTAATTTATCTCATGTACATTTCCTGTTCTTATGTTTTTACTTCCTGTGGCCGGTGTTGCTCAGGTCTTTATCGATGTGGCCCGACATCGGTCAATGCCATAAAACATGGAGAGCTCAGTTACTCATTTGATGCAAGATTTGTGTTTGCAGAGGTAAGAAAGCCATGACAACATTTTCACATTTAATTTACCCTTTAAAAAATGCATCAAGTTGACGTGTTAAAAACTGGAAAATGTCTTCTACCTTCTTCAGCTGAACAGTGATGTGATCTACCATCAGACTGATAAGTATGGGAACATGAAGGTCATCAATGTGGACACTGCATATGTGGGAAAACTCATTGTGACAAAAAGAGCTAACAGTAATCAATATGAAGATATCACTGCCAACTATAAAAACGTGGAGGGTAAGTGGTTTTGGAGTCTTTGCAGTGATCATTTCCATAACTTTATTATTTTAAAGATATACAGTATTTATACTTGTGTTGACGTATAGTGGAAAGCAGTGAAAGCTGAAAACATTTGCACAATGTTACTTATTTCTGCCCTGTACATATTACCTGTAAAATACTTAATAATCATTGACTCCAGGAAGTGAAGAGGACATGCAAGCCATGCAGATGGCCGAGCGCCGTGGTGTTCCTACCAGAGAATACGCCCCTCCTGCTGAAGCTGGTGTTAACATAGAGCTCCAGGCCAATACCTTCAAAGTGGGTCAAGACTTCAAACTTTCTATGAACATCAAGAACCAGTCCAGTCAACCGTGCACCGCCAGTACCATCATCACTGGCTGTGTGATGTTTTACACTGGAGTCACCGGCACCACCATCAAGATGGAAAGTAGAAATGTTGCAGTGGCACCCTGGAAAAGTAAGATAATGATAAACAAATTAGTTTGTAAAGAATTATTTGCATTTTCAAAATGAATGACTGTATTACAATATATACTCACAATTTACAGCTGAGACAGTGATGATAGATGTCAAAGCTGAAGAGTACATGCCCCATCGGGTGGAGCAATCCAATCTGCTGTTTATTGTGTCTGGACGCGTTCAGGAAACGGGCATGCCCCTGTCCACGATGAGAGTTGTCACCCTTCTTCCTCCTGAGCTCACTATACAGGTATACTTCTCCAGTATTGACTTTTTGATCTGGTTTAATAGTTAGTTAACATATCTGCATACTTCCATTTGCCTTTATTTCATCTACAGGTGAGTGGATCTCCTCGGGTTGGCAAAGCTTTCACTGCCATTGTGGAATTCAGGAATCCCTACAACTTCCCCCTGCTAAATGTTGAGTTTCGCCTTGATGCACCTGGTCTGATACAGACCAAAATGAAAAGCTACAAGTATGAGCCCCATATTTATTCATTTTATTCAATTGATTTATATAGCACTTTTTACAGTTTTCATTGTTGCAAAGCAGCTTTACTTGCGTTATAATTAAAAAAGAAAAAATACTACTACTAATAATAATGATAATAATAATACATAAAATAAAGAAAAAGAAAGAAAAATTATTAGCATGGTATTATTGCTTGGATTGTCAGAAAGAATGTTAATTGTTAATTAAAGTATATTATTCACAATGTGCATAGTACTTACAAGATCTGGATCTTCCTTGCTGGAGAAGTGAAACATGAATATGAAAAGTATTAATATGTGATTGATTAGAAAATCTAGTGGAAATCAAGTAATGATCTTTATCTTTATATCCAAACAGTAGTTTATTACATTCCCCGTTTAGATAAAATGAACTTTTTTTTACTTGCAGGCAAATTTTACCAGGTGACTTAATGCAATACACAGAGACCATTACGCCCAAGATTCCTGGCAAAAGGGTGTTGATAGCATGTCTGGACTGCACTAAACTGAGACAGGTCACCAATCAGCTGGAAATCAACATACTGCAAGCCTGACCGGACAACTGAGAGAACAGAAAATTAAAAAAGAAATAACACAATGCAAACGTTCTCCTACTTACATATGGCAATTCATTATGCTTTGCTTGCTTTACTAATATTTGTTTGAAATACAATCTAATATACAAAATTAAATGTCTTTGTGAACACTCCCGACCTCTTCAGTTTTAAGAATGAACAGTTTGAGAAGTGTGAGAATTGGGAAATAGAAAATGTAAAAGTAACATGCTCTGAAATAACAAGAATCTTAATGTCTTTGGTCGAGTGAGGTTTAAATAGTCTCTTAGACTAGCATACTGTAATAATCAAATTATAATGTTGATTTTTATGCTGTAACGCCATGTTTTACTAATGCAAATTAACAATAAATGTTTCACAGAAAGCATATTAATGGCTCTTATTCTTTCCTGCACTCCAATATATTCAATCCAGCTATTTTAATCTCATTTAATCCACAAGAAAAATATCAATGACATTTGTTCTTACACAAGTCTGTTTATTCACTGATTTGTTTGATTTGCCCTCAGCTGATATCAGCACTAGTGCTACCTTTTGGAAAATAAATGTACAAAACGTTGCATATTATAAAGATATCTAGTACCTGCAGTTGTATTTTCCTATTTTTCTTGTCAGATTTTTGTTCAGGAGAGGAAAGCTCCTCTGCTGATGCAGCCCTCCTTACCTTATTCAGTCCGCTCCATCCATATTAATGAGACATGCCATGCTTTAGACAGCCCACTTTACTGCATCAACGCTGCTGGAATACCCCTCTCTCTCTATTTCTGTCTTCCCCTCCTTTCCCCAAGCCCTCCCCACACCCACCTGAATGAGTCACCACGGAAAACCTCTCAAGCAACTGAGTAATTGCTGGGTAGGATGGGGACAAACACATTAAACAGGGATTCCCTGGTGCACCAGCATTCCTTTTCTTGCTGTGCTGTTGAATAACAGTCCATTTATCTATGTTTTATACGAGCTGACAGATCGCTCAGTTTTTCCGAAGACTGAATGTCTAACGTTATTATTTTAGGGCGAAATGTTTGCCTTTGATAAAAATGATCACGCACCCCCGCAGATGTATTAAGGTGTTGTTGCACATTTCCGCCAAAAGATGGCGACAAAACACGAGGAAAAACATGCCACGGTTCAGACCTTTTCAGGTTTTGGAGCTCTCACTGCATTGCAATGTCGTAGTTATGCAACGATTTATATACCAAATCCAGAATTTACAAAATATTTGTGAATCGTAATACACACGCACAAATAACATTTGTACTGTATATGTAAAGCATTCACAATTACATTATTGCAATGCATTATATTGTCCATAGCTCGTTAAATGGCTTAAAACGTTAAATACGAGAATACAGCCATACTGTCATACAGTCATAAAGACGAATAAATTTCGATTAGATGGTGAGAAGTCCTAAGGGCGTCGGTCCCCTGTCTGGACTGTAAATGAACTGTCGAGGGAGCTCATTACTCAGCAGCGATGTGAACACGATTTCTCCTCACCGATCGGATTCTCCTTCAGCTAGAATGCCCTAGGTAACTTTTTAGTATTCTCCTCCTGAAGTCAGTCTGTTTGAAAAAAAAAAAGATGTGCATTACTCAGTGCCCATTGGTTGGCTACAAATTCCGCTGACGTCAGCAGGGAACTTTTTTCAGTGATTTAGACATCACTACCTTTTACTCTTAATGTAACCTTATCTCAGGCGGTACAAAACGATTCCAGTACTTTTCCAGAGGTTCATATTAATTACTTTTACCTCTACACAATAATAATAAATATTTGTGTTATTAAAGACACTTTGAATATTTGTATTCTAAAAATATATATTGTCTTGTTAAAGCATCAGCTTCTGTGTTCATAGGTTATATAATAAGAGTCTTTTATATTCTTTCCACTCTATTTACCTTCTTGACCCCAAATATCAAATTGTTTGATGATGTTTAGGGATTTCTTTACCTATTATGCATAATTTACCTCAAGTCATCCTCTACAGGCCCTGATCATCCAGTGCTACAGTTAGACTCAAATAAAATGTCAAATAAAATTCATAATTTACTAATCTACACAAAGCATTCTGACAGTATGCCTCCTAGTCCTGGTGAAAACCCTTAATTCTACGTAAATGAATGCATTTTCACTCAACACAAAAAATTTAATCTCACTTTCAGCCTTTCAAAATAAAACGTGTGAAACAGAGCTCAGCAAGCTCGAGCGAAACGCATCCTAAATCCACCCCACCTCATGCAATGAAATATGCATCTGTATATGGGTCACGGACACACGTGTAGACTTCATGAGGGTGGATAGGTGAGACCACCAGAGAGCACATATGCGGACATCTCCGCAATCCCTGAAATGCCAGTACACTGTGAGGAGAGGGAGAAGGGGGGCAGCCCGGTCTAGCAAATGAGAAAATAGAGAAGTGGGGAGTCCGACGGTGAATTTTACGTCAAGCATGAGATGTGGGCGTGAAGCAGGGAGAGAAAAAACACGAGGCATTACCGCCTTCTCTTAACGGGGTGCACCATTTCACTCCTCTGCGCCTCACCGCACGGGAAAATCACACAGAGTTTCTGAATAGCTGCTTTAACTGAACGGCGATGTTCAACGCTCAGATTTGGCAGTCTTTTCCCCTTCAAACTATCTAAAATTGGCATATACTCCAATGGTTTTACTGGACGTAGGATGGGATTAACTTTGACCGGAAGATATATTTCATTGTTTCTTGCTGTTCAAATAGGTAAGTCGATTTATTTCAGTTGTATGTTTTCAGGTGGGACTTTAATCTTTTTAATGCTGGTTTTCTAGACGATACAGATGCATTTCATCGAAAACGTATATAGTTTATAGTTAAGGTCATATTAATGTCGTGAAAACGGTATAAATTGCGTTATATATCTATATGTTCTTACTGTATTTGTAGAGTGCAGGTTGGTGCAATCGAATGCATATTTAATTGTCACGTTACTGTCCTGATTGCGTTAAAAAGGCGAGCAAATCACACAATGAGACAATGGACATTAATGCTGTATAAAGTCATATAACTGCGAATAGGTGCTGCTTCATTCGATTTTAGAGATTACAAAAATATAAAGAGGCAGTAAATCTTAATGGAGTTAGTTGCAAGAAGTATGGGACCGCCCGATCCTCTCCGCAATAAATTATTCAAACCACAATTTAGGAAAATAACACATTTTGACTGATGTCACTGATGTGTTTTGGTAGTAATATAATTTAAAGGCATTAGTTGCTGTTGTTTCTTCCGAAGATTGAGTTTTATAGATGCTTTAAGAGTTTTATATGGTCCCGTGTGTTGAGGACATCTACAACCCGCAATTCACCAATAGATAGCCTAACTATAATTTACCATTCATTTTTTAATGCAAGTCAGTTGAAATACTGTTGTTTTCGAATTTGGAGTTAGATTTCGATGGTCACGTTTTTGTGTCTTTAAAACTATTATTGTGTTTAAACGGGGTGCAGGTCACTGCAATAAATATTTAAGATCATTCGATGAAATCTATTAGCATTGCGCTTATTCGTCAAAAAATACCCGCTGGATTCGTAACCCGGTTGAACTCGTATTCATTTGCCATAGCATAACCCCCTCCTGACTTCATTGAACATATTATGCGGTGCCAGGTTGACACCAGTAACACCGAAAGGGTCTAGTAAGGTGGTCGTGACCACTAGTACAGTAGATAGGTGAGTCTATCTTAGATGCTCGCTTGTTTCTAAATATAGATCAGGCATCGTGCTTAGGACGAAAAGGGATTTCATAATTCTTTTTATGCCATTTGCCATTAAAATTTCATTAAATTTCAATTTTAATATGAAATCGCCAGCTTCCACAGAACATGGTTTTTGTGAGCGGTATGTAGGATTTTGTGAAGAGCGACGTTTCATTTCGCATCTTCATATCCGCCATGTTGAAGTCTGAGCAAGAACATTATTTCGGTCGAAAATGTTAAACACGAAATAGACAACAAAGACACTAATACAAGGTAACGGATCTACGAAATTAATGTTGCTCAGTGGGATCTGTAGTGGGAAATATGTTTGAAACGCTCCTCGTGTAGAAAAAAGGGCGATCTGATCGTGATGTGATAATTATAGCTAGATATTTCGTTATGTAAGCTTTCGGCATTACAACCTTTGTGACTTTATTCAATGTATTAGTATTATCATATATTTACAAATGATGTATGCAGGACGGTATACCTAATAATAGTATGTTGTTCATTTTTTTTTATTAAATAGCTTATCTTCGTTTTATATATATTTATTTTGTGGGCGAGGAAGAATACACAAAATAAATGTGCTTCAGTAATGGCATCGGCAAAAGGCTTTGGAAAATTTCATATCCATATTCGTTTGCATTTTCGTATTTAATATATTGGTATACACATAAAACCGCACACATGAGTATTTTTATATTTGATGTGTATATGTGTAAGTGCATATTGCACATAATGTAGACATTTCACACAATGCAGATAATGTAGGGATGTGGGGAACATTGCGTGTACATCTGTCCCATATCACTATACCGTGAGCAGTGGGCAAAGGTTCGGCCTGACCAGTTCAGATCCAGTTCCTTACAAACCCGAGAAGCTAGCTTTCATGGTTCGTTAGGCAAGGGGTTTCAGACGATTGATAATATTGTGACCTTCCACTTCAGCATCCTGTCAATAATCAGGGAAAGCATCCATGTCCAAATCTTCTCCTTTTTCCTAATAGATCTATCATCAGGTGAAGAGACTCTTTTCTAGATGTGTAAAAAAGGGAGGGGAATACAAATCACTCAGAATGAAAATCTCACCACACACAAGCCCACATACCCCCACCCCCATGTAAACCATTACATCATCGTTTGTCCACGCGCCACCCTCATGCTCAACACACACATTATATTGAACACACACATTATTCTGTAGAAGTGTTTCGTGTTTATTTTTCGACTAGTTATTTATTTAGTATTATTGCTATTTTTAAAATAAAGTTAATAAATTATTTAATACACAGAGATGTATAACAGAAAATATTATAACGGCTAAAAGCAAAAAATGATGAATATCGAATAAAACTCGCATCGAATAAAACTCGCACCACTGCTTATATTTAGTGAAATGATGCCGACTTGAACTTGAAATAACTTGAATTAAAATCTTTAATGGTTATTTCTCTTTACCCAGCCTATTTGCTGCAGGCGGTTCGAGCGGCTGGGCAATGTGATACAGTGTTTAAAGGTTTCTCAAACTGCCTGCTTCGACTGGGAGAGAACATGGCCAACTATCCACAGGAGCTGGACGAGAAGGAAAACCTTCAGACCATCTGCACGTAAGGGAAAAGTGCAAACACACTACAGAACATGATATATGTGTGTGAGAGAGAGAGAGAGAGAGAGAGAGAGAGAGAGAGAGAGAGAGAGCAAAAGAGCCAGATGGCAAAAGGGGCCCTTGTTTAATTCGACTTCATGAACATAAATAGACTCGTACATCCAGTATGGCGTTAACGTGCTGCTACACTATTCACGTTTCACCAGTTAATTACAATCAGATGAAGCATCTCTACACGCCGCGGCCAAAGGTCAACATGCGTAATTGGATCAGATTGGGAGGTAGCGCACGATTATTGTAAGCGATACGCCCTCAAAAATAACGGGTTCATTTACAGCCATGATTAAGCCGATCAAATCTGAAATCGTATCTCATTAAAATAGGACATGCAGGCTAGCATATCGTGTTATTTCTATATTTTACTTCTCAATAATTTTCTGCAAAACTCAACACATTAGCAGATAATTTCGGTATTTAGTTTGCAGCTGGTATTTATTTTTTAATAATATACTATACTTTCTGAGAAATTTAGGAATAACCTTAACAAACCTCCTGACTTATATAAACAGATTTGATGTTTTAAAATGACCAATACAGAAATCTTAATATATATATATTCTTTATGAACTTGTGTCTTTTGTGTATAGTTCAATAAATGTAAGATTTCTATATAGGCTAACGGAGTGCATTTTTAACATTTGTTTGCTGAATTGCAATCAGTTTTATTACGTGCATTTATTAGACGATTGAATTGCTGTTTTATTTAATAATCTGTTGCAGTCTTTACAAAGCAAAGATACCTATGGCAATGTACCAATGCACATCAAGCAGAAGTGTTATCATGCCACATTTAATTTACACACTTAAATGTCAAAGCAATATCACGACAAATTAATACAAATTGCATTTAGTCTTTTCCAAGAAATTGATTCTATTTCAATAAATTCTAGGTGGAATAACTGGTCTACTTGTTGTGACCGTGTGTATGTCTATTTCTAAATGTAGGGCTTAGCATGTGGGTGTGTGTTCCTGAAATAAATTAATAAATAATGGGCTTCGGAGTGGGATAGAGAAAGGGGGTGGGGCACAGGAGGGGAGTTGTGTGAAAGAGAAAGATGAGGAGAGTAAAAGAGAGCAAGGAATAGAGAGAGATGGGGAGGGCACTAGAAAACACGTGATGTGGAGACTTTCCCTTGGAGTCGCATTACAACTCGGGTTTCCCTCGTGCCCTCTCCTGCGTACATGAGGACATACAGTAGCCAGAAGGATTCGTACATCCTAAATTAAGGGATATGTCTGGGTTTGTTCTCGTCATAGGAAATGAATTTTATTTTTATTTGAAATAGAGGAATTTCGGACATTTTCAACGATTAACGTATTCAGATTTAGAAAAAAAATCTTTCATGCTTTTTTATAATGCAGCGATTTTAGATGAAAATGTTAAATAAATATTAAAACGAATGTTCATAGCAGTTACGTTGTATCAATTTGTGCATAAATACACTCTAAAAACGGATGTGTTAAAATAACACAAGATGTGTCTAGTTAGGGACAACACACAGATGTGTTGTCCCTAACTAGACACATCTTTGTGTTAATTTAAAAACAACACATTTTGTGTTACTTTTAACTCAACTTGTGTTACTTTCAACTCAACATGTGTTGTCCTTTTATGTATTTAACACAAAATGACACATTATGTGTTAAACAGCATAACACAAAAAATGTGTTAAAAAATAACACGTCCTTTTTTAGAGTGTATAAACCAATGTTGTATTCAATTACAAAACCACGAATTCTTTTTTATTTTAATTATTCTGAAATGTTATTTTAATGTTAAAGTAGAATACAGAAAATATATTAGCATTAATAAAGAAACAAAAAAACCCTTAAGTTATTATTTTCCAGGTTTACACTTTAAATTGTGGCCTATGTAATAATTTCCTCGAATACCTCGCGTTTATTTTCTGGTGACATAATTGCGACGCAAACTAGACTTGAGGCCTAATGAATTTCTTAATGTTTGATTTGCAGTTACTGGGATGATTTCCATTCATGTGCGACCACAGCTCTGGCAGACTGTCAGGAGGGAGCCACAGATCTATGGGAGAAGCTGAAAAAAGAGTCCAGAAATCTGGACTTTCGCGGCAGCTTGTTTGAACTGTGTGCTGGTGGAAACGGCGCGAGCCGGTCAGCGGTTCCGTTCGGCTTAACGCTGATCCTGACTACACTGTCTGCGCTCGTGACGTGGCTTCAGTTTTAACCCACGGGAAAACAAGAAAGCAGCACAAGACAAAAATAAGGGAAGAGACGAGAAAAGCATCAACACGAGAATACATAAATAAAATAAAAAAGAAAGGTCAAAATTCATCCTCACACAAATGGATTTATATATTTCATGTGGAGAAAAGACGATTTTTGCAAGAGACAATGGCAAGCAGAGGTCTTCTGGGAATGCTCAAGCACATTTGCCTGACTCTGGGTCGATTTCATGAAATATTTATCAGATATTGAGTTGAAATGACGGCCTAAATTCATGAAAGGTCCTGGTTAGAATAGCAGCATTTTATAACATTACCGTCTGTTATGAATGAATTATTGCTGTAGGCTTTTCACATTCTCAATGGTCATTATACATATAGAGAGAAATAGCGTTTAGGATTCTCCTTGTTCGCAGACCTACGTTTGTTTTTCCACATTTGCCAATATTTTCTTTTCATCTATGAATTTTTAAGTCAAGCCAAGTATTTGGATGTGTGAGGGGGTTAGATATTTGCTAACCCACTAATTCAGAAATATATAGGGAACATCTCTAATAATCAAGATGCTAATAATATAAATAATAATAATAATGATAACAATAAAGAAACCTCAGGAATGACTACAGGCATCTATTTAGTGGAACACAGAGAACAACTGATTAAGGTAAAGGAGATTTAAATAATAAAAAAGATCTTGAGCATGTCATATGTAGCCAGGAAAAGGGTACGAGATAAGTTGACTGTTGCCATTCTTTTCCAGAATCCTATTCTATTAAAAAAAGATAATCTATTTCATTTCATTTAAAAAAGATTTGTCTCTTTCTATATGTAGGACATATAAAAGTATAAAGGTACCACTTTACATTACAGTGTCAGTGTTACACGTTACATATACCAATGTGTAATTGCGAGCAGCTTCAGAAATAATGACACATTAAGTACCCGTAGTTCATTATTATTACGCAGTATAGTGTAATTACACTGCAATGTAAAGAGTGGCCAGTATTTCTCCCGACAGTATCGTAGCACGACAGTATCTGGACCTTGACATTACTATAGTTGGATGAAGTGAATTTTGCTAGCTTTATTTGATGTTGCCAAGGCATAGACCACGTTTCACTGCCTTCAAAAGATGTGTATTTTGTTTGTTCGTTCGTTTGTTCGTTTCCGGGGATGTTGCATATGAAATACCTGAATATTCAAACCATAAGTAAATAAGAGATGTATGTGAAAAAGAGAGATACTTTAACTGAAACAGTTTTAAAACAGATTGATTATACAGGTATATAAAATAGACTGCTAAAAAGAAGTATTTAAAAAGTATTAAATAAAAACAGTTACTGTTTAAAAGAGATTTGTGTTGTTTTATTGATGTAACCGTTGTGGTGATGACAATATCTCTGTCCCTTATATTTAGCCCAGTGTATACATAAAACATCTCATTTTATTTTAATTCATATACGCAAAAAAGATTAATATACGTCTATCAAACGTGTATTTATACATAAATTAAATGAAATAAATTTGTTAAAATTAAAATAAATCTGTCCGTAAGAGAATTCAGGTCAACATGCATCTTGCCTTTCTCTCCCAGCTCCACGAACGTACGTGGACGAGCACGCAGGCGCGCACGCAGGCTAGACTGCAAGTGAAGACGTATTGTTTTATTATTAATAAGGTGGCAGAGAGAGTCACTTCATATTGATTCTCCCGAACTCAGCGCATTTCTAAACGTATACTGTACGAAAGCAACCACAGCTATTGACGGCGACAAGACTGAAAAATGATATCGAATATTTATTTTAACATAAGAAACATTCATCTTAATAGTGAATATATAGACTCTATTTACATTTACGAGTGGAGTGTCTTTTAATAGATATCTGGTAGTCTTCATATTCTTTATATATACAAACAAGAACATGAATAATTTCAAAATAGACATTTAATCTAATATTCGACAAAATAAAAAAATATGTGTATGTTAATAATGCCTAAAATGCAATACATGTTTTAAATCTCATATTTTGACACAAATAAAATGTTGCCTAATTATTTAGTAGCCTACAGATTTTCTAAAATCAATCCAAATCACGTTATACAAAGGAGACATTCTACACAGGCTTTTATTACGCAGTCACAAAATGAGCACTAGTTTTCTCACTTAGAGGTGTGAGACTGCATGAATAGAAGCGATGTCGTTGAAGCTCATGCCTCGTTTTAAGCTCCTTTTTGGTTTTGAAAATGAGACTGGATTCAATTCCTGCTGTCGCTGGAAGCGGATGACGACTGCATTTGTAATCTCATTAAAATGCATGCTATTCTGTTGCTGGCACTGCATGTTATCCAGCCAAGATCTCTGTGTATAGTGCTACAGATTTCTTCTTTTTCGTCATACAATTTCACTTATTGGAGAAGTTCCTAACCGTATGAAAAAACCGATCGTGGCATTTAATATTTTACCATGAAAGGAGAGGACACGCACGCACGCACGCGCGCGCGCTGAGATGGCTGGCTCCCCTACCGCTACAACAGAATATGCATGGCCATTTTTCAGGGTTGGCAGACTTGATCAATGTGCCCTTGCCAATGCCAGGCAGACGTGGCATTGCTTGCTTAGCTGTGCCTTTTCTCACAGTGCTGTGAACACAAAGGCAGGGTATTTCATTCACATCATGGAAGGTTGGGATTTTCTCTCAATAATGGAATGGGTTGGCAAGGACTGATCCAGTGACCAGAGACAATGAGTTTAGCATTTTACTAGGGACCTGAGGCCAGATAATCAGTCAATCAGTTAGGCAATCAATCATCTATAAATACCCATCCACCAATCCTTCTTCTTTCTTAGGTTTTAGTATTTCATCAGCGCACATAGGGTGAATTATACAGAATGTTTCATTATCTAAACACCACTTTTTAAATGACACATTTTCAAACATTTATGAAAATGTCAACTGCCAAGATAAAGTGGTAAAAAATACCCATCCACCAATCCTTCTTCTTTCTTAGGTTTTAGTATTTCATCAGCGCACACAGGGTGAATTATACAGAATGTTTCATTATCTAAACACCATTTTTTAAATGACACATTTTCAAACATTTATGAAAATGTCAACTGCCAAGACAAAGTGGTAAAAAAGTGAAAAGTCTTTCATTTGCTAAACCATTTTTCATCAGTCACAACATGGCTTTACAGGAGAGAGAGAGATTATGCATGACCTCAGCTGCTGAAGGCCTGGAGAGGTTACTAATGACTTTCAATTTCATCTTTAGCAAATAAATGAACACACAAATCTAATTACTGTTGATGGAACGGCTTTTAATAGCATGCATACCTCATCACAGCATCTCATACAGAGCAGCCTATAGTAATTACAAGCGTAAAGCGAGTTAGTAGCATGCAGCATATGTCCGAGCCGGCCATATCCCCACAACTGGGAAACAACCACATAATTCTAATGCAATTACAAAAAGCTGTGCATCCAACAGCACCTATTAATGTCACCTAATAGTAAATGAATTGTAGATTAAGATCCTTTCTACCACAAAAGAGTGAACCTGAGAAAACAGCTATGAAATCATTTATTTGTTTTCTTACATGAATCAGATTTTGGAGGGGGTTATGCTGAAATGATTCAGCTCGAATGAAACGTGTTCATTTATTGCCACCTCACGCATGTGTCAATTTGACATTGTTTGGTGAAGATGGATTGGTTGACACACAGACTCGTATGATAGGCTTGTATAATGCACCACATGAATTTCAACCTTAATGGGATGAAATTGGATCATGTAGGGGTGAAAATTGAATTAGGCAACATTTTAGCTGTAGGGACTTGAACACATTGTTCTCTTTTCAGGATGGTGGTAAAGATTTGCAATTAAAAATTTTCCACTTTAAAGCTTTGCATTTTGTAGACAGACCTCTTTTCAACCAAGTCTAATGCCTTTCAAAAACATGTAAGCTGTTTCTTCATAGTTGCATTCAAACATTGAACTGTGCTGACAACATTGGCAGAATTCATAACTATCATCAGCAACTGCAGAACAAAATTGGCCCAGGCTGGACTTCACCTTATTTATTTCATCCTCTCATCTTTCTTCTCATAGACATTAAACCATAAAAGGTATTAGACCTCAGGCAGAAAAGAACCATTTAGCAAATGGCATTTTTAGTTTTATAAAAGGGAAATCAGTGTCCTGCAGCGGCTACAAAGAAAAATGACTTTAGAGGTTATGGCGACCTATTGAATATTGACAGGAAGCTTGTATAAACTGGCGGAAAATGCAATGCTGCAAATGTTGATTAATGAAATCTCTATCAAAGTCATTATGGGCATCCACAGATCTTGAGCTGAATTTGAAAGAACGGCATCTTTCTTAACTGTCAGGCTGATTTTGAGGTTACAATGAAGGTGAAGTGTTAATGTTGTTTGTTTAGCTGCCATGTCTTTTGTTCTGAATGTGATATAATAAGATGTCCTTGGAAAAAGGCACTACATACAAAAGTATTATTATTTTTAAAATATGTTTTAAACGTGAAACACAAAAGTAGTGTGTTAATAATGTTGGTAACCAAACAACATTGTCTGCCATTGACTTCCATTGATTGATCACAAAACCATTTCTCAAAATAGCTTCTTTTATGTTTCACAAAAGAAAGAGTCATATACAGGTATTGAATGACATGAGGGTGAATAAATGATGACTACATTTTTACTTTTAAGGGAACTATCCTTTTAAGACCTTAAATAAATGGTGAATATTTAATTATTTTATTAAAATAACATTCTTAATTAAATATGTAAAAAATAAATATTTAAATAACATTAAAACTGTAGATTTGACCCAAAACCGTTTATACAGCATTATAATATAGGACTTATAAAAATATGAAGCATAAAGAGTGCATGTCATAAAAACTTGACAAATATTTATAACTGTTGAGTTCCCCTTCATGAGAAACTAAATGCTGTTATTGCTTCTCTTTAAACTGGACTTCTATACTGGCGACGCTTAACAACTTGTGGTGGCACAGATTGACTGGCTCACCTGTCTGCAGCAGTGAAATAAAAACACTGCTATTCTGGGGTTTTGGGCCTTTGGGCAACAGCCTGTCTACTGTTGTAGGATCAACTGAGCATTATTTGCTATCCCTTCAAGTATTCCATGGGCAGCCAATATATCACATAATTTTTGCCTGGTTTCACACAGTAAAGAAAAGCTTAACGGCACTCATAACATTCTGAGCTGACAACAACGCCCACACAATTCACATCCAGAAAAAAAACAGGGAAGAGAGAAGCAGCCATTATTTAAAGAACAATACTTCTGATGTGGAACGTATTGAAGGGAAAAGTGAGATGCCATGATGAAGGGGAGAGGAGAGGTGACAATAAGAGAGAAAGAGAAGACAACTGACAGACAGAATCTTAGAAAGAGTGAAAGCGCTTAAAACAGACAGAATGAAGGAAATGGATTACTTTTGAGAGAGAGAGAGAGAGAGAGAGAGAGAGAGAGAGAGAGAGAGAGAGAGAGAGAGAGAGAGAGAGAGAGAGAGAGAGAGAGAGAGAGAGAGAGAGAGAGAGAGAGAGAGAGAGAGAGAGAGAGAGAGAGAGTTCTTTCAGAGAGAGAGCCAGAGAGAGCCAGAGAGCCAGAGAGAGAGAGAGAGAGCTGGAGAGAAAGTCAGAAGAAGACAGGAAGAGTGGGCCTAAACTATCAGTCTCAGATTTGCACCTGTCAGATGCCGCCTAGTGACATTAAAATTGATTTCTTTTCTTTCACGGATCACCTGTGCTGCTGGAGAGAAATCAAAACCAGCCAGAGTGGGCCTTTAAACTATGTGTGTGTGAGGAAAAAGTCTCTGAAAGTCTTGTGCATTCTGGACAGATAGATCTACATTTAACTTTGTTTATCTATCTATCTATCTATCTGTCTATCTATCTATCTATCTATCTATCTATCTATCTAATAATAAATTAGGAAGGAAAACATTGCGTATCTGTTAGAGAGAGAGAGAGAGAGAGAGAGAGAGAGAGAGAGAGAGAGAGAGAGAGAGAGAGAGAGAGAGAGAGAGAGAGAGAGAGAGAGAGAGAGAGAGAGAGAGAGAGAGAGAGTGAGAGAGAGAGTGAGAGTGAGAGTGAGAGAGTGGGGTGGTAGGGGTTCAGTGGTTAAGGCTCTGTGCTGGTAATACAAAGGCTGCTGGTTTGGTCCCAGGTGGAACTGATCTGTAAAATGAATTACTGAGCGGGACCCTGCATCACTGTGCCCTCCAGCAAGGCAATTCAGTCTAGGTTACTCCGGGGAGACTGTCTGTATAATTACTGTACTGTAAGTTGCTTCGGATGATAAGCATTTGGTAAATAATATGTCACAAAAAGGCTGATGGGATTATGAATGTAATAGTGCACAGATCATTTTGTTCAGGGGTTGAAAAGGAGGATGCATAGAAACAGAATGTGATGCTAGTAACCAGCAAATGTTTTTGTAGCAATTCGTGGAAAAAACAATAAAGTCAATGGATTAATGGAAAGACAGAGAAAGAAAAAACAGAGGCAGACAGACAGTTAAAAGCAAAAGACCCTGTATATTTACATATAAAGATAGATAGATAGATAGATAGATAGATAGATAGATAGATAGATAGATAGATAGATAGATAGATAGATAGATAGATAGATAGATAGATAGATAGATAGATAGATAGATAGATAGATAGATAGATAGATAGATAGATAGATGGGTGTAAAAGGCTCAAGCGTTTTTCAGCTGAACTAAAATCTTACAATGACATCATCTTTCTCACAGCTTTTCACTCACACATTTCTCTCTCTCCTCCCTGTTTCACTCTCCCTCCTCTTTCTACACCATTTTACAGCGATAACTTGATTTCCTCACATTGGTTGTTTCTGATCAAAAATTCTGTGGCTGTACAGAGAAAAATGTCTTCATCAGTTTCTATCAGATGTGAGCGCTGCAGCGAGACTTTCCCCAATAAGCAGACGAAAGCTGGTGCTGAAGAGAACGCTGCACCACCTTCTAAAAATACCTGTCCTAAATTTCCAAAACCCAAACGGAGACACAGAAGCACTGAATAGAGACGTCTAATGCTTATCTACCAAGCCGAGTCAACATCCTTGAACCTCTGTGCATCTTTCTCACAGAAATATGAATCATGACACATTGTTTTTAACCAGGTTTGCTTCCCTTCCAAGAAGTGTTTTGTGAATACTCGCCTTCTTCCAGTTTTATTACCTGCTGTTAAACCAAAACAACAAGATCAATAAGTCGAGCATTTACAACAGTTTTTTCATTAGATTAGATAACCGTAAAGTTGTCTCAGGAGGAAGAAGTTAAGCATACAGAGCAGTTCTGCACCGCAAAAATACACTGTTGATCTGAACAAGGTTTTGACGTTAGCCTAATTCCAGGAAAAAATGACTGAACCAATAAAAACAAAAATACATTATTCATGCTAGGATCTAGAAGCTCCTATTCTTTGCCAGTCTGGTAAATATCTGAATGCATTTGCATTTCTAAGATCCCTTGGGAATGAGCGTATGCCTTTGGTTTACTTGCCTCAAGGTGCTGTTGTAGCATTGGTTTATAAAACAACAATAACTTTACCCTTACTGTGTTTGTTCATGAAGATATCAAGTAATTGTTTAGTTAACCTAGCGCTGTATCAAATTTTGCTAAAAACCACATGAAAATATTATGAAGTAATGTCACAATTCTCTAAACATAAGATGTATTCAATGCAGCAACAGCAAAAAATGCAATTTCATAGCTTATATCCTGATCTTGAGCAATTGTGATTATATTACCGTGGAAAAAACAGTATATAAGTGGGAAAAAAGGATAGGTAGGGTTACATTTCACACACTAGGAGGCGTGTAACATCTGTTCGCTATATAAATGCGAGCTGGCTTTCTTTGTGGCAACCAAGCCAGATTGGACTCGAGCTGAATTTCCATGGCAACCACTTTGTACCACATCGGTTGCTCAAATCTGGTTGAGTTCCATGCATGCTGGCTGAGATTGCATCTTGTCCTTGCATGCTCTAATCTTCAGCACTTTTTTGGGTTACACTACAACAGAGTTCAGCTTTAGCATCCCTGGAGAGAAGCTTGATTTGGATTTCAACATCAATACTTGTTTGCACGACTCTTCTGTCTGAATCATTGTACTGTGATTCAAATGCTTCACCCACAGTTTGAAACGCGTTTGATGATTCAGATGCTAAATCCTGTGATTCATATATTACTTCCTATTTGAATCAAAGTCTTTATCAAATTTCTCTCAGAAATTGATTCGGTTTCAGTGATTCAGCCGTTCAAATATTAGTCCCGTGTTTGAATGCTGCATAATGATTCAGACAGTAACCTTAAAATCAAGTTAGTAATAGTGCGGTAATTTTGTGTCAGTGATTCACAAACATAATATTTGCATTCATAAAGTAACATTTTATCGAAACATAGACCTAAAAATAAACCACCACAGACAAAACAAACAAAAAGAAGAATACTGTCAGCATTGCCATAAATATTGCAAATTTCAATAAAGTTAACTCTCCCTGTGCTTTTCTGGGTCTAGCTTTATAGATTTATATACAACTCAACCATTGAAATATTTAAAACCAACATTTTGCACATATTGCCCATATCCGAGTCATGTTCAGTAGTTCAGAAACAATTTTGCTTTATAAAAATAATATTAAATAATTCAGAAACTACTCCACTGATCTGATGTTATGTACCTCCTCATAGTACATTTAAATCATTTCAACACTAGTTTGCTGTATTCCTCTAACAGCTCCGTCTCTCACTATGTAATATTAGAAATGACAGAGGCAGATGTCATCCACACCTCTCACTTGTGCGACCAAGCGACAGGAATTATATAGTAAGAATTTGCCTACAATGACAAGATCTGATTCTCTGACTTCAAGCCTCTGGAGGTCTGGAATGCATTTTCCATTTATATTCTCATGCCTCTCCACACTTAATACACTAGCTTGGTTTAAAGATGTTCTCTTGCAAGCTGGATATAACTGCATGACGGATACAGCGTGTAAACTACAGACCTCATGGAAAGTCTGCATAACATAAGCTTTGCACAGTGTGTTATGGACCAGGGATGAGTCAAACACAGGATATAAGTAATGAATAAAGTTTACTTGAATAAAGCAACCAAGCCCAGTCTTTTGAACACAACAGAAATGCAAATCCAAATTAAAGGGTATAAAACCAAACTCAGGCTCAGGCATATCAACCCAAAGTCAGATACAGGCATACGTCAAAACACACACCGAGAAACCACTAGCAACAACAACATAAAACAACAACACCAGACAAAGACAAACTGCAGACACATGGTTTAAATAGAAGTCTAGGTAATTGTGATCAGGTGTTGGTGAATCAGGATGATGGCGGATGATAAGTAACAGGTGTGGAGAGGTGCAAGGTGTTATGGGAAATTGAGTTCAGACGGGAGGTGCAGGGTGAAACCGTGACACAGTGCTCTCGTAAGGTTTTCACACACATTAAGTCATCACATTAAGAGGAAAAATGATTAATGATAGTGTTAGACAATAATGAATTACTTAATAATATATAAGCAAATAAGAAATTCTTCATTGTAAATTCATGCTATTATATTAGATAACAAAATATCACATCAAAAATATAAAAATTTTGTCTAATGTTTGTCTAATGTTTTAAATGACAGATCATTAGACACACTATTTAAAGACCATTTCATTGTTTTCAAATATTAGTAGTAGTTAATGTGAAGTTAATGTACATAGACACTGTATGAACTTGAAGGGAACTGACTTCATACATTAAAAAAAGACCTTGGAACATAATCTATGTTGTTTCTACGTTGTTTTTAATGTATAACCATCAATACATCTTTAAGTGGGACCTATATACCCAAATATATATTTTTGGGTCACTGTAGGTCAAACAGCTACTAGGAATGATACATATAACACAAAAAAGAAACAGTTCTGATCGAACATCTGACACGTTTGTGGGAAGTGTTTGCAAAACTGTTGGTAATTTTATTACGCTTCAGTTTTGCTGCTTTCACCTCTCGACAGAAGCTCTCAAAACCCTTTTAGTGGCATATCAGGTGTAGGATGTTTCTGCAAAACTAATAGGGCTGCTGTCCTTAAAGTCCTACGGGCTGCTAAACGCTTCTGCAGTAGCGTGTGACTCTCAAGTCTCCGAAAAATCCGTTCAATAAATCTTCCGTCTCAAAGAGAGACTTTAATTTTCTGGACCCTTCTCCATTTCTCTACTTCAGCTCTTGTTTTTCAGATGACACAAGCACAATACAAATAGCCCAGGAGTACCAGAGAATGAAATATAACAAGAGAGCACTCAGAGAGCACTGAGAAATAACTTTGTGACATACACACAGCGTGACGCGCCAGCCCTTGAGTGTTTGGAAGATCAGGGCTACAATTCACAAAGGCCCACCTCACACACCTGAAGTGCTGTTACGTCTAGATTCATAGAGGCAAACGCAGACAGAATGAGCTCTCCTTCACACGCTCTGACAAGACGAGCGTCGTCCATTGTTGCACAGAAGAACGAATAGCTCGAGGGAAGCGTAAGGTGACGTTTATCATGTAAAGCACCGAGTTTGATGTTAAATTATCACTGACCTAAGGTTTTTAACTAGGCGGTCACGGACCGCTGGGGGAGAATGAGGGGGAACGTGACAACAAGAAAATATTATTAAATATTTTCAACATGAAAGAATACAGAACATATCCATATTGTTTACTCAGAATACAGCTTATAAATTATAAATATTTTATGAAACAAAACGTTTTATATGATGTGTGAATGTTGCTATAGTGTGAAACAGTGTGAAACAACATTATATAAATGTAAATGTAACTATTTCATAACAAAGGTAAAGTGTAGCCCTTAAATCTAACCGGGGCAAAAGTAAAAACAAGATTCGTACAAATTCATACAAATAGCCATCTTGTATAGTTACGAATTGCCATGAGATTGTGTTAAAACAAGCTGCTGAATGATACAGGACAAGAACTTAAGCTATTACGAAGGAGGTGGATAGTTTATAGAAAGTAGGTCAATGTTATTTTTATACAGTGTTAGCAATAAAAAACAGAATTTAATAAGTTCTATCCAATTGGCCAGCAGTTGTTTCTTTTCACCTCCTATCAAATATAAAAATAATTTTGCAGATAGTCTGCATCACCGTTTACAACGACAGAGTTACAATTTTCCATTTTAGGTGCATAGATCTGTGAGGAGCTGCTATTCCAAAATCCATTAAATTAAATATTGAAATAAAGTCTGAAATCTGATCTAGATCTTTATAGTTTAGAGGAGCAATTGACCATCACTCCACTCCAGGACTGTAGATTTCTCTCCTCTTTCATTCCTCCAGGGCTTTGAGGGTGAGACTGTATCAATTAAGTTTCAGGGAGGAACGGCAGTCGAACACTGTGATTAATATGGGTGTCACCTGGCGAGCACCATCACGTCTCATAACAGGATCCGATCTGAATAACCTCATGGCTTAATGCGTCCTCCACACCGCCTGCGGCCCATACTCTAATGCCGTTATTAACCCTTTATCACCCGCATCAGACAGTCTTACTGACTCCATGAGACACAAGCTTGATATATGACATAATATAGCTCCCATACTAACCCTTTATATACAGACAGGAGCAAACTCAGAAGGCCAGAGAACAAAATGGGCAGCATGTAAAAATAAAGAAGTAAATGCTTTTCATATCTTTTGCTACTAATGTTCTGACTGTGCATGCAATCAAAGTAATTACGGTAATCTGGTGTGTTTAATAATATTGTACAGTGTTTGTTTATTGCGTTGGGCCATTAATTTAAGCATTTACAAAACTGCCAGACTTGTTAAGGAAATCAGAACAATTATGATGCTGGGAATCTAATGTCCAAGCTAGGTCTGCTTGGCCAACTGTTTACATACATTTGGTTTTTGGTAATCAAGAGACAGATAGATTCACAAAAATCAAAGGCACTGGTCCATAATCAAACATAAAATTACAGCTGTCAAATTGCAAGTGAAAAAATTAAATTATTTAACTGCAAAATTTAGTTATTTTACCCAACCCAAAATTTATTTCACCATGTCTCCATGCTCATTTAATTATTTTTCGTCTAGACTAATGAAAACTGCAAGACCCTGCACACATGAAATCTGAACTACAACTCTTTTATTTTGTTTAATTAGATATTTTTTCAAACATTTTTAAGTCTTTAAAATGTTTATTTTTAGTGTTTTATAATTTACAATAACATTTACTTTAAAAAAAAAATATATTTATTGTTAAAAAATGTGTGAATTATTTCATCTTAAGCCTAATACCTTTCCATCAATTTATAGTTTGTCATGATTAGATTCAACTATGAAATATTAAAGTGATTTATGTCTAGAAATGTACTGGTCTGTAATGCAAAATCAGATCCAAGCCAAACGCGAATGATATTTCTCCATATAAAAGCATGTCAAAAAATATCTCCCCAAAAGCGCAGTGGATGTGCTGCTCTGAGCCATTCCTTATTTCCACAACAAAGATGGTGCTAGATTGCATTTTATTTTCTGTCTTTTTCTAATTTTTTGTTTCTTTATTGTATTTGTCAGCGTCTGCTGTGAGTATTGATCTGCCTAGAACATCCTGGAAGATCAGAAAATTCTTCAGAATCGTGTTGCTCATTTTCAGATCTGAGAACATTGAGGATATCCGGATACAGTTTTACATTCTCCAAACTGCTGTAGAGCTGATGGGTGGTGGACTTGAAATAAACTTTAATCTTACGTCATGTTGTTGAGGAGATGCTACATATTGGGATAAAATATCTCTAGCGAGCTAGTCATAGTATAACTACTGTATTTCAGTAGATATTCAGCAGGAGTTTGCTTGGCATGATGCTTTTGTGACCTAATTTTAGTTAATAATAATAATATGATGTCACATCATGAGACCATTTAAAATCATAAACATACATAAAATTGACTAAAAACAGTGTATAATCTAACCTAAAATCTTAATGTTGCCAAAATAGTCAATATATCCTGTAATTACTGTAATTAATGTTTTTTGGGTATGTAACTAATTTTTTATATTTTCATTTTTTGTTTCTAAAAATGACATTAAAATGATCAAACCCTACCCTGCGTGAATTAAAAAGAAAGTATGAGAAGTAGCCCCATCGGGCCGTCTCGTGCTTCGTGATGACTGTCCCATTCATTCAGTTTCTGATTGCATCGCATCAAAAATTCATTATTTGGATTTTAATTGAGTCTTGCTCCCCAAAGGAAGATCCCTGTATTCTTTAGCCACTCTTCAAAAACTGAAGCGACACACACAGGCCGCACCATAAGGGCTCATTAAGATGCAGAGGACATTTTGGCCTGTTCCAACAAATGCCACACTGGCCGGGGTCAGTTTTTCCAATCTGTCTCTGTATACATATGAAGCAGAATGGGGTAATAGGAATGTATTGTTCTTGCTGGATCCAAAAGGGCGATCTAGAGATGAATACTATGACGTGATCTAAAAAACAAACATGGCATCTGACAAACAAAGGAATGAATAAATGAAAGGCAATTAAAGTAAATGATGGTCTGATAGCCACATGATAAAAATATTACAAAAAGTTGGGTTCATTTTCCATCCTTGCTTGTTTCATAAACAGGACTGACCTTTTGAGCCTACTGCTTGTAAAGCAGAAATGTATTATTAATGTTAAGTTTGGTTCTTGTTTGCATAAGTTCAAAACTCACTATTCTACAACCAAAATCTAAATGTAAAACTGAATCATCAAACGTTTGTGGACTCTTGGAGTCAGTCACTAGTTCCGCCTTCTCCATGACATCACGCATATCATTAAAGATGGGAAGCGATGTACATTAAACAACATGTAGTTTGACATGTTTCTTGTCCACAATGTGACAAGAATTTAAAAATAAAAATATTCTTAATCTGGCATAAGTATAAAAGAAATGATTTTTGGACAAACTATTCCTTTAAGAAAGTCTTTACTGTTAGTAGGCTCAAAGGCCAAAATACTGCTTCCTATATAATAATCTTTGTTAAAGGAAAAGTTCCCAAACATTAAATAAAATAATAATAAAACAATGTTTTTTAAGCAGCTAAGAATTTAAATAAACTGCAAAACTGATCCTTCAGATTTTATCTTTTGTATTTGACTGACAAAATATTGAGAGAAATAACTTTTTCAGATGGACAAATGCAGAAGGAGTTCCCAAATAAGTACAGCTGTAACTGTTTTGAAAAATACTTTTATTAGTTAGCGGAAAGATGACAATATATATATATATGTGTGGATCATATCATGTGAGAGTTTCTTGAGGATCACCTCAGAATCTTCCCTGCACTCCGAGCTCTTTTTCAGCCTCTTTCTCTATGTCTGCGTGAATAATCCGCACTTCGTCCTGGGTCAGAGTTCTCTCCATGTGACGGTACACGATGCGGTAACAGTGGCTCGTTCTCTTCGTCCTGGGAGAGAATGAGAAAGAGAAAGACACAGTGAAGACAAAGAAAGATAATCATAGCAGTATCTTTTTTATCCACAGACGAACGAAAGTCACAGCATGAGGGCAAATGTATAGTTTTATTGTTGGGTGAACTATTCTATAAAAGCAAGTTTAGTTGGCGTAGGGCAGAGATATTTCTGCACGGATAAGTTATATAACAGTGTGTATAAGGTCAATACGTGGAACAAACCCGTTCAGCACAAGCTCTCTCTCTCTCGCATGTGGCGCGCTTCGTCTCAGAAGAGTAACGTTTTGGATTAACAAAGACAAGAAACTACAAAGTTTTCACTTACACGGAGCTCTCCGGGGAGAGCAGTAAAGTCAGGAATGATTCCTTCTTCGTTCTGCGGGCTGCACGTACGCAAGACTGCAGAATACAGAGGAATACACTCGAACGAATCTTTATGGGGCAACGAAGTGAAACAAAATGGCTGACAGGCAACGGCAGTAAAGCGGCTGCTGGGATTTCAGTGTAAATCAATGGGGAGTTGTGAGGAAAGATCAGATTCACTTTGCTGGTATTGGATTTGCAGGCAGCAGGGCCCGGCTGATGCCCGCCGGGAAGCGTACAGACATCATAATGTATAAAAAAGAGAATTTAGGGCTGAAGGCTAAGCTGCAATACAGCATATAGCAAATACGTTTATTTTCTGTTAACAACCAGCTGGCCGCACATTATCCCGCTTATTACACGAATGGCACATTAGTAAAATAGGAGATGAAGTATTGATTTAAAATGTTTATTCACTTCTTTGTAATGAATACAAACCTGCTATATATACTATATAGTATATGGTTTAATATATATAGTTTTGAACGGTTGTTTTCAGGAAATAACATACCTTGAAATGTCATGACTGGCCAATCAAAATCAAGTACTCCAGCGCCATGTAAAAACGTAAACAATTTATGATGAATCACCATGATGCTCATTATTATTTATGCAATTGTGACTACATTATAAGAGCTATCACTATTTTTCAATCCTACATTTAGGACTTAATGTATAATTGAGGACAGTGAAAAGGACACATATTATGAGTTTTACACCTTGTCTATGCATATGCAGTGATTTTTACATCTATTATTAAACCTGGTGTCCAACCAAGGCAAGTACTGCCTAATTTGTAGATTATTGGATTCCTAGAACTAGGGTTGGTGAAGGATACGGCAGGTACAAAATTACACCGGTCCCATTAAAATAAACAAAGCTGTTTACATCGAAAGCTGCATCAAATCTAAATCTATGTTCTAAATTTACCTCACAATCTCTTACTAACCTCACATACTACTATTTAAGTTTGGTGGAACGTCTCAGAGGAATCTGTAGAAAATGAGTAGAAAGCGCCATAGATTTTTACAGACTGCATGTGCACCAGCAGTAGATACAACTGCAAAAAGCAGCCTATAAATCACAACGACTAGCTAAAAACATGTTGTTGATTACACCTGGAGGGTTTTTAAGATGTTTTTGCCTGATGCAACATGTCTTTTAATGTAGATTAGTTAGAACAGGTGTGTCAATATATACAGCCGCTTTAAAATGTCTTAATAATTTTACATTTATATAAAATATATTACATTGCTAGCAAGGAAATCTCAAGTTGTTGGATTCCATACAACTATTTTGAATGCAGTTAGAGCATAATAATAATTATTATAAATTATAATAACAAAAACAACAACAACAAATTTTGAATGAATACAGTGAGGACGTTAACAGGGCCAGGTATCAAACATTACAATATACATTGTTTTAAAAATATAGTTACAAGACTACAGTATATTTTAACGCAAATAGTGTAATCAAGTCTTTATCTTTCAACTTAGTTGCCATGACGACAACACTGGTAAAGTTCTCACACGCTGCATGCACAGATACCAGACAAAAACATGACGTAATCATCTGTAAACTTACTGGAATTACTTTTATAATGCACATCCAGACATTTATCCACTTTGAAAAATGGAGCCACTTCAAAAAGACAATTTGGACCTTTACAGCTATAATAATATTATTCCACTTAATAATACATGTGCTTTAACAAAAAATACAAGCTTCACATTTCACTGACCCGGCTTGCTTCTAATAAAAGTGTGAAAAGTGAAATTTTTCTTTCATAAAACAATAGATGGATGAGTCAAAATCATTTTCTGTGCTAATCAATATTAGACCACAAACATTATCCATAGGACTTAAATTGTATTGGGACGTTTAAGCCCTAAAGTCATCCAGACATTCAGAATAGTTTTGTATGTGGCTTTTGTCTGTTTCTATAGGAATAAACATTTTATCGCCATCTTGTGATTAATTCTCTATATAAAGTGGTTGAAGCATAAGTGCTGTGGCGCTCCACACATCTCTGTATCAATAAAGCTTCTCTCCCCACAGGGAAAACCAGCATCCTCACAGTCAAGCTGCTAAAAATAACCAACAGATGAGTGTGATCCCCGGGGATCCTCATCCGTAACTGACTGACACATACAAAAAGATCATACCCACTCCTGTGGAATGATTGAAAATGAACGTAACGCAGTTAGCGTGAACAAAGAAAGGGGAAAAAGCAATTAACGTACACACCAGAATGACAGAAAAAACAGCAACATAAATAGCCAACTGTAAAAATAGACGGCTATGAATATATCTGTGAAACGTGATGGCTTTCTACCCACACGGGCTGTGGAAAGTGTTTCTGTGAACTTGTGGAACTGTCGGCTGGCGTGCAGACTCCGTCTCTCAGCCAGACATCAACCGTGCGCCACGAATCCTGACAATTTTAGGCTATCACTGACTGCCACTGGGACATGTACGTTTTCACGCATCCCGAACAGCCAAAGTAGCTAATTGGGTAAAAGCGATTTTCATCCAGAAGAAGTTGCCTTTTTGAAACATTCCCTCTTTATTTCTGTTTTTGCATCATACTGACAGCTCAGATGTCAATATTTGGTGGTTTAAATACTCTCTCTTAGTCTCTCTTAAAGTTTTAAAGCATTTTTTTATTATAAGGTAAAGTGCTGTTTTCAGAATTGTCACATCCGTAACAGTCCATATCCCTCATAAATGAGCACATAAAAATAAAATAACTATTTTATGTTTTTTGAAGAGTCATCTCTTCTCCTTTTGTTGGGTATTATTGCTTCCGGTTTGTGCATTTTACTTCACAGAAATCCTACAAAGTATGTTAATTCTTAAAAATGTGTGGTTTTGTCACATCCATAACGTATGTTTATTTTAATTTTTATAAATAGATAACTCGTGCATAGACCGATTTTTTTGTCTGGACTCTATCAACAGGGCTTTATATATATTTTACCGCCATATCAGCACCAATGGCTAGATTCATGGCAATCAACAGTATTTAAAAAACACATCAATATACTAAAAAAATCTATATAGTAAAACAAACATATATACCAATAACAACCATAATGATAACAATTACATACAATTTTCCAATTTAATATTTGATAGAAATTCTAAAATTATTCCAGGAGAAACCTTTTTAAAAATGTCCATTAATATATTTTCTGAATAAAAACGTTGTCTAATATCATTTAAACAAGGACATTCTATTAAAATATGTTTTGAGCTTTAGTAAAATATAAACAGATGTATTCAATATATTGGTAATGAATACATTCTGTGAAAATTTAAATGTTAAGATTTGACGGAAAATAACACTGGAATTGCCCATATAAAGTATATAAAGTAATCTTAGTCATTTTACACATCACAACATTTTGACAGTGCTGAAAAGAAGCATTCACCTAAATATTTTGTCAGAATCAGAATACCTGTCAGAATCATCTGAATGAATCAATTCATTGAAATAAATAAGACTACACCATTTTTGCAGCAGTTTGTGTATCTGTAAAGTGATGCAGTGTTTTGTCACACTGTCATCCTGCTGAATAATGTATTTAAGTTAGCACTATCAAGCTAACAAGATCTTTCCAAATGAAAGACTAACCATCACGTTACAAACTACAAACTGTTATTTTACCAGTCAATGCATCAGAACAGGTATAAATAAATCTTCCAAGCTTAACAAGTCTGGAGTTAGCATGTCATTTCCATTAATATTTCTGGTTCATGCACGGTTTCCTCTGTCTCTATCCGCCTCAGTAGAAAGAACAGCTGACATTTGCTGTGAACACACAGGTTTTCAATAATTCAGTGGCCACAGAAGGCGAACAGTGATCCAAACACACACAACAATTCCATTTTATTGGAGCCGACTCTGTTTTATTGCTTGGCAAAATTTGGTGTGGGAGTCGGCAGGTGCAGTTATTCATGCCGGCTTTTCCTCGAATGGAAAGGTGTATGTGATAAACTCCAATGAGGCACATAAGAGAAAAAAACAGTGTACAAATCTAAAATTCATTCTGAGAGACAAAAGTGAAACTGCACCTTGGAGATAGTGAGCTTGTGCTGTACAAAAAAGAGAGTTTGTTAGTTGTATTAAATCAAATTTTATCTATAAAATCTGACATTGACTGAGAGTCGGCTTTTTAAACTAAACTCCATATTCATCTGCTTTGCAATGTAAAAACCTCTGCTCATCTTAGGTCATTGAATAGCTTTTCTGTAGCTGACAATGTAAAGCATTTACTTCATTAATTTGGTAAAACTGTTTTGATTTATGTTAAAAGACAGTAATATTTCTCAAGTTGCACAAAATTTATTTGTAAGCTGCACCAGGCAGCCAAGCATCTATTCTTGGTTTATTATTACAATATATTTCAGGCTATCTTACAAAACCAGACTGTATACTGCTTTTCCAACCTGCAATTAAGGATGTTAATAAAAGTAAAAACAGCCCATGAAGCTATTGAGATTCATAAAAAAGCTTCAGTAATGTAATGAATTACACATGGGCTCTCTCTCCGTTATCTGCAGCCCACATTATTAATGCGCAAATAAAATAAACTGATTTAGCTTTTGCTATATCTTCTACTGTTTCACAGCTATGTTGTCTCGTCATACAGTACACTCCACAATCTCATACTAAGGTCACTACTACAATTTCATTATGGTGTGATGTCTTTTCATCTTATGCACCTTCACATCTCCTATTAGCATCTATTAGCTTGTGTTCCACAAAAGAAAGAATCATATACAGGGTTTAAATGACATAAGGGTAAAAATTATGACATCATTTTTGGGTGCACTATCCCTTTAAGCTATAAAACAAACAAAAATGGTTTCCAAGATGTCATTTAAAGCTTGAAAAAAGTAACCTTTCCACATGTCAATTGTACTGACAGTGGTCCCTGCAAACAAAGCCACAACAAAACATACGCCAGAGCGATAAAAACACGTTTAATGCTCTCAGAGTCCAGCATCAGCAGCAGCGGTAAAGGCCATAGTGACAGTGAACAGTGTTTCAGCATGTGCTCGGTGTGTACAGGGGTCTGTCACTGTGTGAGGAGATGTATTTCAACACAGGCTTCAGCATGGCCTTTACCTCTCCATGCAGTAATTGGGAGCAGTATTGCAAGAGATCACCTGACTCCACGGTACACTTTAACAGACATTACACGGCTTTATTTCCTTTTGTTTGTAGCTTTGAAACCGCTACAGACATTCAAAAACAGAAGTATATCTAGTGTCATGATGAAGTGTTCTTGTTATCTGCTAATTATGAAACTAACTTTTATCAAACTGTATTTGTGTTTCTTTGCAATGCCGCCTGCTAATTTATTTTAATAGATTTGGTTTAGGGGCGTCTGTATTCTCAGACCAACAGTTTGAAAAATAATGATTCAGTCCAAGTACCAAATTTGCATATATTTGCATCCTCTATTTTATTTTTTAGCTCCGTTGATGTCTTACAATTTCTTTTCACAACTGCCCTTTATTTAAATATGTAGAAATCTGCTGTAAACTGGGAACGAACATCTGATTACATTAACAGAAAATGTTCATAGGAATAAAAGCACATAGGAAAGGGAACCCTTAAAGGGACAGTTCACCCAGAAATAAAAATTCGGTCATCATTTATTCACCCTCATGTCATTCAAAACTGCATGTGACACAAAGGAAGATATTTTGAGAAATGTCTGTTCTTACAATACAAAAGTCAATGTTGTTTGGTTACAAACATTCTTCAAAATATCTCTTTTGTGTTCTGCAGAAGAAAGAAAGTCATACAGTTTTAAAAAAACACAAGGGTGAGTAAATAATAAAATATTACATTTTTTAAACATTTTCTCTCTAACATAATGCAGCAAAATGAAATGCAATCACCATTACACCTTGAACATGGTTCTCTATGTACCTCCCGTAGCATTTTAAACAATTAAAGAAAATAATACTAAATTTAAAAAATAATTATCCATAAAAATAATGAATATGACTCTTTAGTCTAAAAGGATCTTGCATTGTTTCCCAAGAGCTTTCCAATGTTGAGCAGTCACTGTCCTATAGCATTACATATATCGATTAAACCTGTGCTTTAAAATAATAATGTGTTTGGGTCATCCAAGTCCATAGATACAAACACAGGCTGTACATCAAGTGCTAGACGGGAATTTCATTTCAAGTAATGGGCAACCACATCTACAGGAATAGAGTTTCATTCAGAGAAGCCATATCTGGGTGGAGCTTTAAAGATAAGCGCCCGGTTTACAGAATGAGAGAGATTATAAAAACACAACACTCCCCTATTGGTTGAAGATCCCAGAAGAGAGAGAAGGACTGACAGAAAATCCACTCAATGTGCTGCTAATGATTGGAAGCAGGAAGTGCTGCAAACATGCTAAGAAGCCCAGCACTCAAGCAAAGTGATTTACTGCGGAAGAAAAGAGATTATTTGCTCAAATGGACCTGCATTCTGTATTACGAACCATCATAACTCAAAAAAAGTAAGTTAAATGTTGGAAATAAAAAAAGTAAAATGCATAAAAAAACTGTTCTGAATTGGGTTGTTGACAAAACAAGTTCATAGTCAATAGATCAAACTTTTATGAAATTAGTGAGATATGACATCAGAAGCTACATCACTACTACTGTAAAATCCCATTCTTAGTAATGCCGATGAATGCAACACCATAACTAGATTGCCCGGTATAGGGTATTTAGCTTTGACTTTTATAGCCTGTGATGAAACGGCAGACTATGAAAGACACATGAAGACATTATTTCCATCAAAGGTGTGACGGTCTTTCTCTCCACTGGCACAGAAGAGAAGAGCTGAAGAAATCAATTTGCATTCCATTAGGAGCTCCAGACTTCAGCATTCTGACTCACAGCAGACAAACCTCTCGTCTGTATTAATCCGACAACTAATTTATTTTCTAATCATACCTGACAAAGAGGAGGGTTACAAAGAGCACCTCTTGTTCTACGTGTGGAGAAACTGGACGTCGCGGATGGATAAGGACCACGTCAAGGATTCTTCAGAGGTCATGTTTGTTGGGTGTTACATAAGCACAGAAGGACTTTATATCTCAGTGGATAATGAAAGATCACAAAACCGACCGCCCACTTTTTCAGTGGCCTTGTGGAGGTATTTTTCCTAATATAATTTTTTCACAAGAATCTCAAAGCGAGGAGCAAGATTGAACACGAACAATTCATTTTAGATTTATTATATTTTATATTTATATACTATAGCTCATTTTGTCATCCAGCTCAGACAGTAGGTCTGTTATAAAGATTTATACATTAGTGTTAAAAATCCATCCCTAACTATACTCTTAAACCAGCATGTCTCCATTAGATACGTTGACCTTTAAAGATCTGTTTCCTAAACACACAGACCTGATTCGGTGCTCTTATTCAGGACTAAAATCTGTTCCCCATACTAGTATCAGAGGGGACAAATAAAAAGGAGACAATGTTCATAAGAAAATAATGAAGCTAATTAAAAGAAAAGTGGCTCTGATGATGTAAAGAGGGGAAGAAAAAACTGTGGGGAGATGAAATTTAAATTCCGGCTCAGAGGAAAGTCTACAGGCAGAGAAGTAGTCGCTGAATTATTAAGCCCTCTGTCATAAAAGCGGGGAAGCACCTCTATCAGGAGAGAAACTCGTGGAAGGTTGACAAGGCTTCAATGCACCTGCCGCAGATCTAAAATAAGCATCAGTGCCGCTGTTGAACAGGTGAATGAAACGCAAAATGCAGCGTGTGATGCTCAATATTTGCACAGGCTGACCGTAATCTAAAAGATAATGATACTGTACATGAACAAATGCCAACAAACGCTTAAAGTTCACACTCATCCATGATTAAACGCACAGAGATTTAAATCTCGATACATACTGATGTACAGCGCTGTTAGTTTGCATTTCATTTATATACCACAGTCATAATGCAAGTAACATTTATTTTAATAATAGTTACAAGTCTCCAAAAACAAATTATGGGGAACCGCATATAACGTTTCAAATCAAAACTGTCATTATTTCATTTCATTACTGATTAACACAAAAAAGGGGCCACAATGCACCTGAGACGCTGTCAAATAGAAGCAAAAATTATTTTAACTAACATTTCTCAATGGATATTCAGTGATTAGGAATTTACAGTATATGAGAAAGCCAACAAAGACAGACTTAGAAGGATAAAAAGACGGTTTGTATCATGGCAGATAAAGTTTTAATCAAGTGGATTTTCTTAAATTTTTTATGGGGTAAAGGCTGTGAAACATATTAATTATTAATGTAATGTAATGCTGCATATTTACAGTCTCCCCTATTATGACGCTATCAAATCAGAAACGCTGTTTTAATAAAACCAACATCTAGTTGCGCATGTGTTTAAGTGAACCAGCTGAAAAACTGTTTTTAAATGTCACATAAATGAGAGGAAAATCACAAATTTATGCCTCTAAAAACACGGCCATTTTTTGTGATTTACAGTTTTCTACAAAAAAGAACAAGGTTGAATGTGAAAATATATCCTTGATATCTTTAACATTGACTGAGCAAGACCATGTCAAAAGACTTCCTGTATTATTTTGTGCAAAACAATAAAACATCATTATATAAACCAACACAGCTAATTTCTAAAATAGTAATCTTGATTTATAGCAAAACTGTTATGCAAATTCTTACATCCTGGTCTACTGGCATCAATTATTTGAGATAAACCCTTAAACAAAACTTAAGAAAATGATCTGTGATTGGTCACTGTTTTTTGACATGAGAATTCTTTAACAAGTACCAGATATAAAGCCACTGCTTTACAGTAAAAACCTAAATAATAAAAGAGAAATCCCTGAAGCACTGCAACAAATTTAAATATCATCTACAATCCCTTTCTCTGAAAAAGTGATTTGTTGCTATGCAGCAAAGTTTCTAGCTACCAGTCAAACAGATATTCAGCTGAATGATACAGATATGAGCAAAAACACTGTATCATAAATAATTATGACAAGAAGAACAATGGAACAGAGGAACAAAATATATATTTGATAGCTGAAAGAAAAGGACTTCTGGGACTCTATGTTGGCCTAAGGGAAACATTAACATGGATATAAGCACGCTGCATACATGGGCGCCACTTGGGGCAATTTACAGTAAACCAAGACCCAAAAGGCCAAAGTCATGGGTTCAATTCAAATGGATACCCATTATTTACACTGAGCTGTATCCAGTTCCACACCCAACGACTATCTATTATTTGTTAATGTGAAGCGCTTCCACGGCGTGTATGACAGTTGCCTACTCACCATCTGCATCATGTGCACTGGCTGGTCATCCATACTAGGTTTTAGTGGGATAATGTTGTTAGGCATATAGTTATGCTTAAACAGCACCAGCTTATTGTTGAAAATTGGAAATAAAATATTTCCAGAATGTTTTCTAACATGAAAAAGAGCATTTGCTCTCCATAACTATAAGGCCGAGGGTCCATGACACATTTCATAGGGCTTGTTTGCTGTACAGGGGTTTAACCGCTGCTCGGCTTCCTGTATCGATTCACTTCATGCAACATTGAATTAAATATATTGTTGTGAAGCTGCACTCGGGGAGGCCGGATTTTCATGGATTTACCTTCACGAACCCATTCTCCAGCAGGATATAAAATATATGAGGGATGTAATTACCTTCTTTTCGGTGTCAATGTAGGGGCCAAGCCAGGTCCACAGCTATCAGCCGAAATAAAAAATAAAAGTCATGTTTTGTACAGTGCATTTGTTGTGGTAGAATATTTTTTTTCAACTTATAAAGGACTTGTCATAACTGTACATACATTTCTGTGTACATCTTTATGCATCATTAAAAATATTTATGAAATTGCTCACATGAAAAAAAAACTATAGTATACTTTCGTATTTTGTAGTAAAATTCCTACAGTGTTTTTACTACATACTACAGTGTTTTTGAAACTTGCAATGATAAGTATGAAAGTATACTACAGTATTCACTACATTTGATCAATTCACTATTGTTAATACTACAAAATACTGTACAGAATACCACACTTCACTAGAGTTTATATATACTACAGTATTTTCCTTGTCTGTGTATTTAGATGGTACAATACTTCAGAGATGGTACTGTACTTCAAAGAATACCATAGATTGACCATAGTACCATGTCCAAAACCAGTAAATCCATGGTATTTTAGTTGTTTTCGTTAGTAAGCATAAAAAAACAACTAAATATCTTCTATAAACAGTTTATCATCTGACACAGTCTCCTTGCAGAGCAAATATTCCTGTATTAAACGTGTTTTGGGGATAGGTCTCCTGGGTCTCCCTGCTAGAATCTGGATCAAGAGCGTTGATACGGGTTTAAAATTTTCATGAGGAAATATTACTAAAGCATATGCAGATTTGCATTTCCAAATTTAGGGCTGAGGTTGGGAAGTTAAGATTTTAAAGGGCTTCATAAGTTAGTTATGTATGTATGTATTTATGTATCAGATATGTATGTATGGTAAAATCATCTGTTTGACCGAACATTCAGACGTGTGAAGAAACACTTCAGAATATCTCATGGGCGTGAGTGAATATGCAACAACATACAGCTGTATGTGAGGGGGGGAGAGAGAGAGAGAGAGAGAGAGAGAGAGAGAGAGAGAGAGAGAGAGAGAGAGAGAGAGAGAGAGAGAGAGAGAGAGAGAGAGAGAGAGAGAGAGAGAGAGAGAGAGAGAGAGAGAGAGAGAGAGAGAGAGAGAGAGAGAGAGAGAGAGAGAGAGAGAGAGAGAGAGAGAGAGAGAGAGAGAGAGAGAGAGAGAATGGTCATGAATGGCCAGTGCAGTATCTGTTCTTTCTACAAGATGTGATTGAATTCTCTCAGTCACTGAGTGAAAGGCATTAGTGAATGGCAGCAGACACGAGCAGGGTCACAGTCGCCCGCCTGTCTTTAATCCAGCAGTTTCTGTATGCACTGCCTCCTCATTACAGCACCAGAACTGCTGGCAGGTCTAATGAAAACACTCACACACACAATAACGGCTAACCGCTGCATGCGTCTCAGATACCCTTGTGACATTATTTATACTACATCTCTGCTCTGTGAGCTTAAGAAAAGTCTATATAACCTCATTCCTGTTTATTTATTTTTAAACTTATTTTTGACAACCTGAGAGATATAGTTTGTCATGCTTAGATGCTTAGAATTCAACTATAAAATATTAAAGTGAATAGGTGTTCCACCTGTGTTAACAGGTTATCTCAAGTAAATGTAATTTGTTTTATAGCTGCAAATTTTGCCTTCACCATCACTGTTTGATACCACACATAAAATAGTAGGTTACTTTACATATTTATCTTTATGTAAATTTAAGTCAAATGATGTTAAACTTACATTTACTGTACTGTGAAATTAAACCCAATTGTTTAACCCTGTGTTTATGCGTTTATATTTATGCTCAATAACTGACTTTCAATATTTTTAACTAAAAAGTTGTTAAAAGGTGTACTGTATTATTTTGTTTGTGTTCGCATAATGCAGTCAGCAAAAATATGGCTGCAAAAATTACCCCCTTCTCTACTGTACAGCATTAAATGCCGAGTAATTTTGATAGGTGTTTAATTGCTGTTATTACATACATTATTCACAGTCTAAACAGTGTTGGGTAATAATTAGGACCATTAATCAAAATCGAAAAACAGCCTTGACTGACGGTCTCCAAATCAGTTTCCAAATAATAAATAAATGAAAGAAAAATACATAAATGCATTTCCATTAATCATATCAATGCATTTACTAGCAAACAAACTTTCAATCCATATACAAATATTCACATTTTCCATTATAACAACTTTCATTAACTTGTCATGAATTATACATTTTTCAAAGACATTTTCACAAGAGCTTTCACGGGTCTGCTGTCTAGCTCTATGCACGGAGAGGGAGCTAGTCTTTACCGTGAGCTCCATAATTAATTGTTGATGCAGGGTGTACCGAAGAAATCGTGACTCTTTTTTAATATCTTTCATCTAGGGGGTCTGAGAGATCTCAGGCAGAATGAAGTGCATGAGGAGGCAGCTCACTCGAGTATTTCTCCAAGCTCATTTTTTCAACCATGTCTGTTTTCCATCATACACATCGGCCTGTCATCGGCCCGGACATAATACACCATGTGCCGTGTGCTTTACTGTCTGCTAATGGCTGCTACACACTGACAAATCCACATAACGTTACTGCATCCATTATTCCTCTCAGGCGGACAAAAAAATAACCCTGCAAATTACAGGTATTTTCAAGTGAACCACATCACTGATATTTGGGTGGAAGCAATAAAACCGCAATAAAAAAAAACATATTTTCACATGTAAAGCCTCCAGTAGTAACGGTGATTAAATTAGTAGATCTTCACTTGTGAGCACATACTCAAACTACAGAATCATAATGAAAGCTTGACTCATGCCTTGAAAAACAGAAGAAAAAACTAAAATAAAATGGTTAATAAAATTTTACCTTTAAGAACCTTAAGAACACTAAGATCTGAAATTAGTTAATATTGTCTGAAATTTGTTGTGTAGACAAAACTACAAAAAAAATATTAGTTTCTTTTAATGATGTCATCATGATTGCCTTGGTTATATATGCACCTTTGGCGATGGCATGACTGCAGCACTACAGCTTGACATCATCACATACATCCTCTTGTGCATTACGTTATTAAATTCATGAAATCTGATGGCAAGTATGTCAAGTCACAGACAGTAATTATGGGCTGATACCAATTAGATCATCTATTATTATAAAACTAGAATTTTACTAAAGCTACTATAGCTAGTAACTCCTTAAAGACTGTTTAAATAGCATCTCAAGGTGAAACTTCAAGAAGCTGGGTGATAAAAATGTGGAAAAAATTCATTAATTAAGTTAATCTCCCCAAATTTTGTGTCTTTTTTGTGCAGTAATATGCACAAAAATGCAAAATAAACGTCATGTGTGAACTATAGAACTAAAGCCAAACCTAGTGCTTCTCTGGACACTTTAGTAGCCTTTTTGACATATCCAACCTGTAAAAGTGAGCTGAAGTTCCTAAAACCAGGAAAGAAAGAAAATACAAGAAAGACCGCGTGGGATATATGACTGGCTTACAGTCAGATTTTCAGTATGATAGAGGCTCATGGGAGCTGGTGCTCTCAGTGGGAGCTATCACACACATTAGTGAGAGAGAGAGAGAGAGAGAGAGAGAGAGAGAGAGAGAGAGAGAGAGAGAGAGAGAGAGAGAGAGAGAGAGAGAGAGACAGAGAGAGAGAGAGAGAGAGAGAGAGAGAGAGAGAGAGAGAGAGAGAGAGAGTTTGACAGAGACAGAGACAGAGAGAGAGAGAGAGAGAGAGAGAGAGAGAGAGAGAGAGAGAGAGAGAGAGAGAGAGAGAGAGAGAGAGAGAGAGAGAGAGAGAGAGAGAGAGAGATGAGAGAGAGAGAGAGATAGTTCTATGGCGATTGCCATATCAAACCAGACTTTATTCCCTCTTAATTGCTTTTTATAATGGCATTTTTGCCACTTGACCTTTTTTTGAAGGGGATAAAAATCTCACATCCTAAATAATGCTTCTTTTAAATATTGTTTTTATTCCCGCAGATTATTGCAGCAGTGCTCTTTGACTTCTTGATTCGATCACTGTCTGCATTACGTATCCACCTGTTTTTGCTTAAACGTTCCAGATCAGCATCTGACGACAGGTGTTATACAATTATGCCCAGAAAACTCTCCTTATCTCTTGTAGATTTGCATTGACATCGGGTATCGACTGCTTGCACTGCAAGTCAGCAGGTGCCGTCGAACCCCCAAGAAGCTGAAGTGACGGTATTCACAGGTATAAATGTTTAATACTACTGTGCCGTTTGCACCCAATCAATAATGGCCAGCAAGCTGTCGTGCCTCAGTGGTGTCTGTGAGCGGTGTAACAGTTATAACAGTCTGACAGCGTCAGGTACTGTAGGGGGGTGAGTTGATTGTTTTTCCGCTTTGTAAAACCGGTGATAGTGGTTTTGTATTTGCATGAACAATAGAAAGGCCAATCGGGCACAAGTTTGTGGTGCGTGCTTTAATGCGTGTTTCTCAATTATCGGATGGGTCAATCACCGCTATTGCGTGGGACTGAACCGGCTACCGGATGCCAGCAGTCAGTTTTCATCTTCTGGGCCGTATGTACTGCAATAATAAAACCAGTCATCTTAAACCCGTTAAGGGGAGCTCTAATGGCATCTGTAGACAATGATTTTCAACCTCTGCATTGATGGACATTATATTACGTAAGTTACTGCGTGCAAATAAAGCAAGAGCAAAATTGTAATATTTTTATAATTAAACAAAAACATAAACACAAACATATACAAACATGTCTGTCATATGTCAATGTTGTCATAATTGTTTTCACCCTTATGTCAGTCAAACCCTGTATATGATTCTTTCTTTTGTGGAACACAGAAGAAGATATTTCGCAAAACCCTGGTAACCGGCACCCATTGACTTCTATTGTACCTTGTGTTCCTACTATGAAAGTGAATGAGTGCCGGTTAAAAGCATTTTGCAAAATATCTTCTTCTGTGTTCTGCTGAAGCAAGAAAATCATACAGGTTTGACATGACATGAGGATGAGTAAATAATAAAAGAATTTTTATTTTTGGGTGAACTATCCCTTTAAGTAGACGTTAGACATCAAGTCAGCTTACTAGGTTTTGGACAGAGCTAATATCCAAGATTCGAAAGCTCAAGAGCAAACACGCCGTGTAGGGCCTAGGAGGAATTATCAAAAATAAATGTCTCGTCTCTAGTCTCTGTTTACTTTTGGAAGGCGTGTTGCCGCTGATCAGAAGAACAAACAGGAAACGGCGTGTTTGTGGTTTGTATTGCAGTTCATAATGGATTTGTAATAGTCAGGTATAATATTTGCTCAAAGAGAGGTCAATTAAGATGGAATGTTTAACAATGTATAAATGATAAATGATTGCTTGTTTGAAGCATGAAGAAAACAATCAAATAATATGTGTAAATAATTGAAGAGGTAATCATGAAGACGTCTTCAAAGTCATTGAGACAATTCTTTACTCTAGGGGTGTAGGAACAATCTGAAAGTTATGTAATGTAATGTTACCTACCCTGCTTAATTTGCTACAAGAAAAACCTTTAGTATAAATAGGAAAAAGTGCAATGCTCAATACATCTGCTCTAGAGACAGAAGTCCCGCCTTCTAGTAAAAATAGCCAATCAACTGACAGACTTGATTCTCTGTGGGAGGGGCTTTGTACTAAGTGTTGCATAAGCAGGGTTTGTTTCAATAACAAAATATATGCTACAGTTGATGTCAGCTTTATATTTTGGTTGGAAATATGTTGTTTTATTGTGATCTTGAAGAGCGACTGTAAAGATTTTATTCTTCCTCCAAGAAGATGGGACGTAGTGTCATATGACAGACTTTCCTTAAAGGTTACAGAAGAAAACAGCCATGTCACAATGACAAACCCTTCACCAACCACCTTTCAACCGATCAGCAAACCAGCTCTATTACTAATTACTGTAGAAAAGTGCAACATGATAATGTGCTTACCTATAAGTCTATAAAACTTGGTTTGTCAGTAAAACAATTAGTTGAATTTACACATTCGGCAACTTCCAGCGTATACAATCACAAATACTGTATTTGCAATGCTTTGGCCGAGCATTAATGCTTGTGTAAAATATGTTTCTGGCCTACAGCGAGATTTATTGAAAAAGGGTGTATCAGTCCCACAACTATTTTTGTACACGTTCTGTGTTAAATTTGAAATATCTGAAATATCTCCTAAAGGGATTTCAACATAGTAAACTGTGTTACCCAGTGCCTATAGTCGACACTTGCAATGGTTGATAGCACATTAAAACTAGCACAAATATATAATAAATGTATGTGCAAGCGACAGGGGAGGTGTAGAAAGACAATACAATACAAACCCACAAAGCTTTCTGTGGAGTTTTGCAGGCACAGAATGTGAATTTAAGGACTATATATATTCTGTTCTTCATCTGTGCTGCTTATCTAACATGTCGTGAGATTTGCATCTATTATAAAAAGCTAAAAAACAGCGAAAATCACTAGAGACAGCATGGCGCCGATGGCTGTGGGTACGTTTTTGCTGGAGGCCATTGATCCATACATCTCAAACTAATTACAACCACTCTAATACTCATCCATTTCCTGCTTTTCATATGCGTTTAAAAGAAAATCTATTCATTCCGCTCACATACAGTACGTCTCCCAAGCTTTTACAAGCTGGGATTGTTAATATAACATCTGCAGTACCGTGATTATCGTAAATATAATACATAATATAGTACAGCTCTGCATCTTTTCCACCGGGCTCCTCTGAAGGTCTCGGTTTGGCAGAACGGAGCCACATTGATCGCATCTGGTCTGGTCAGGCTCCAGGTAAGGATCAAAGTGCAGAGATAGGGATTACTGTACACTTTCTGCCAGAGTGCCCTGAAAGCACCTCCTGTAAGGTGACCCAAGCCCAGGGAGATGACAAATGCCCTGCAGTGTGTGTGAAATGAGGAAACCTCCTCTGAGGGGTAAATGGATCAGAGATGAGGGTTTTAACGGAGGGAGATCACCTTTCCATACATATTAAACTTTCTAGAAAGAAGCTAGGCCATTTGTTGAAGATTTATTACTAAACCCGGGGTTAAACAGCTTTTTTAGGGCTGCGGAAAGTAATCGCTGTGCCCCTAGTGGCATCAAATGGAATTGCAAAAATAATAGTCGCAATGATCTCCGGTCACACTGCCCCCATCATCCTATCATCTATTGTTCGTTAAAAATCAGTAATAAAGCAATGCATAACAAAATGTAAACTTTAAATTAAATGCAAACTTTCTAGCTTCTAACAATCTTTCTTTAAGTGCATTTCTAACAGGAACAAATCCAACGAAGCAAATGTGATAATGGAAATGAAGCAAACCTCTTTCAATAACTGATGCACTGTTGCATCTCTCCTTTCTAATTACTGTGTTTCAGATGGTCAGTAAAGCTTGTGCAGCGGGTGGAAAGGCTTTGAGACACTTAAAAGGAGCCTCGGCAGGATTAGCCCGTCAGTCTAAACCACAATAATAAAGGCCTAACCAAATGGGTACTTCCTTAATGACAGAATTGGCTGTCTAAATCCTTTATAAAAACTAAACTTGATGTGTTCACACAGGGTGTGGTGGACTAGGCAAATTCATATTTATTGCAGTTTGGCTTGGTAATCTGAGAATGCTGTGCTACTGATGGCTGCTTTGCGGGATCTGATCAATATCTCTAATGCTGGGTTAAGTTAATCTAGCCTGTGCATTATAGTATAGTGTAAAAATAGATTCACTCACAGAACACAAGAGCAGGATCTACAACTAGGGTTAACTCAGGCGATGAACACATCGTGGTACAATTATTTTGAAAAGACCTTACTGTTTGACAAAGAGTCCTAATAATAAACTAAAATCACAAGCAACTGATGGGTTGATATGACTGCTGTTCAAACTTAAAGTTTAGCCTATTTCGCTAACTTTATTGCTAGCTGTCTTTTATTTGACATTCATTTGACATGTAAGCCTTTATTTACTATACAATTACCGTAACATTTTTACAGCCAAACATATCCGTTAGGACAGACAGAATGGACACAGTAAACTTCATTTTCTGTTTTACACTAAATGAGCTTTTACAATTTGAGCACTACTAAAAACTGTAAGTGTTTGTCCAGACATTTATAGAGCTGTAAATGTAAAGCACAAATCCTATGAAGCAAATCTGATTTGCTGCTGTGAATAGATATTGAATTTGCCTTTCAAGTCATTGCACAAACAAAATGGGAAGAAAGAAATTTCAGGTTATTTACAAATGTTGAGCCCATCAAGGCTGCTTGTTAGAAAATGTCCTGTTTTTATCATTGAATGAGATTGCTGTGCGGGAGGATCCGAAATAGAATCCGTTTCTGGTCAAAATATTGTATAGATGAAAGACCAGCAAACACTAGGGAAATGCAAAACTAAACTTCTAACCGATTTTCTATTAGGAATTTTCTTCTCAACATTTTCCCATTTTCATGAAAACTAAAACATTTTGACAATGCAATACAAAACTCCTGGAGACTGCAGGCCTAAACAGATCGCAACAGAACAATACAACAAATATGATTGAACTCGATGTCTAAGAAGAATCTCATTTTCATAAGCGACTAGGTCTTTTGTTTGCAGAACGCTGCATGTTTTCCTTCATCTTTCCAGAAGAAAATTAATCAAATTCTACTAGGAACGGTTGTGTATTCACATTTAAATTCCGAATGGTTGTTTTCGTCGCGAAGAGTTTGCTTGTGTATTGCGGCATTAAAAATCTCATAATGAGTATTGTGTTTGATACCAGGAATGATTTGGTTTTTGCCAGAGTCGAATTGAAGACAATCAGGAGCGTCAATATTTCTTCCATGCCTCTGGCGGCGCATCAGACATGCAAATTTTCCCCTTTCCCCTCCTTGTAACCAGTTTACACAATTCACTGTAATGATGCCCAAATGCTTTTTAATGGGAGTCTGACACGGAGAAAAGAAACAGGTGACCCAGACAATGCAGCTATAGCGTCACAGGGCGATAAGGTTAGAAAATGATCAAATCAAACTGTACGAATGTCGCTTACTGGTGTGTACTCACTGATGTGTATCTGCTATTATCATTACCTGCATTATGATGTCAGCTAACAGAATCCTTCCTGTTCCTGCTCTCTAATCTTCTACACTGTCCAGGTTTTCATTGCCCCTCATTCATCACGCTGGTGAAGGAATGTCATTCCTTTGCTTTTTCCATCAATGGAGAGGATGCCTTTCCACTATTCCACTGGGAAAACCAAGTCATGTGACGTGTGAAATGTTGGTCTATATGAAATTCACTATGAAAACTAAAGGATCCTCGAGGAACCATTTGGGGTTCTTCACACTGCCACACCGTCATGAGGACATCTGAGGATCTTCAGAACTAAATTTAAAGGATCTCATAAGTTCCAGCAAGAACTGCCAAGACTGTTAATGGTTTCTCTGTGAACAACTCTTTGTAAAAAAAAAGTGTCCTGAGGTCCTCCTGATGGTGAGGCAGTGTGAAGAACCCCAAATGGTTTCTCGAGGATCCTTTAGTGTTTACAGTGTACAACATACTTTGTACAAAATAAATTAAGGAAAAAAGTAACATTATTTTTCACTCCCTTCACCAAATGCATCTAAAATGGCTATATTATGTGTCAGAATTGCTCATCTTCCTCCAGAGTTCCCCCTTCAATAGCTAAGCATGGCATAGGGATGTTTACTTCTGTTTAAAATGTGCCCTAAATGTTATTGTGCCAATCTCTCTCTATTTTTCATTATGGAAGCAGGAGTCCCTTCCTCCCAAACTCACAACAACACGCCTGTCACTCACTCATTAACCTTTGACCCCTGGATGGGCTGACATTGGTGATACAACACCGCTTGTTTGTTTAGCTGCTATCAACAACGTCTCTGAGGTGATGTCCTAATATAGACTGTTTGTCTGGATGTGCACACACATATAAGTGTGTTTGGGTTATTTGTTAAGGAAAACTGGTACCAAAGCCTATCACTTTATATTAGCTAGATCTGTTGGGAAAAGGGTTGATGGATTCCGGGTATACAAAGCTAATATTTCCAGCTTCTCCAGAAAATATGATGAAATGACACGTGGTGCAGGGTCTAACTCCTCGACCTTTCGCCCGCCGACAAGACAGAGACTGCCACCTAACACATTGCACGGACACAAAACAGCACAAGGGCTCTCGGGGCGACATGTCTGAACAGGCGCACGCACACCTTCAGAGAGGACATCAAAGTGTTTACGTAGTATTCCTGCGAGGGCTGGACATGCTCCTTTACTGCCAGCGCCTTCAGCGACTCGGCTCTAATTACTCTATTGATCCAATCAGAGATGGCCCCTGACTCACTGGCAACAGCACACGTCCCTCTTCAGTCAAGTATTTGCAGAGGTCGGCTGAGAATTATGAGCTGGGTTAGCTAACAGGTGGTGTGAAATCGCTGTAAGTGAAGGGTCATTCTGATAAAGCTACCACTATACACTAATAGAAAAGATTAGCTATGAGGGTTAATACATATTCTGTCTCCCTAGGAAAGTTAACTATAGTTTAACTATATTAACCAAGTGGTAGGGGTCTAACAATACAGTACAGTTTGATACATGACTTAATACAGTAAACAATAGACCATTTCACAAGTTGTAAACAGCACTGGTCCAGAAGCACTTCCTGTCTTGGTTTTTTAACACTGCACAAATGTCAGAACAAAACACAACCAAGAGAATATGGAATTAAAATGTTTAACGAAGTGCTTCCAGTTGGACCAGTGTTGTTTACATCTTGTGAAACGGTCTATACTGGGCTACGATACAATAGAAAAAATGATCACAATATTTTGAGGAAAGTAAAAAAGAAACTGAAACCCAACAGATTTATTTCGAAAACATTAAAAATTTTAAATAACATTTTTTGTTGTACATACTGTATAACCTGTTGTAAGATTCTGTACGTAAATTAATAAAAAATAATTTGGTCTGTCATTGAAAGATAAAAATGTATTTAAATATAAAAATGTAACATAAGTTAAAAATTAAGAAAGTAAATAGGAAAGCTATAGCTAAACCCAATTGGATTAAATAGATGACATATTGTAACGAAAAAATTGCTATAGCTTTACAATATACAATATACTTTTTGTATCTTGTATCTTAGAATATTGTGCCACAAAATATTGTTACACCTTTTTTATTTTATTTGCAGTAAACCACAAACATTACCATAGTCTCACTATATTAAACAGTTTATGCACAACATCTGTAGTGAAACTGTGGTAATACAAATGGTAACCAATCTGCAAAAAACATTTTTCTAAAGGTCCCATTATTAATTAAAATTTATGTCAGAAAAACAGCAATTTGTTTTTTTTTTGCTGTTTTAGCAATAAAAACCCATTATTGCAGTACCCCGATACAGTGATCGTTTCAGATTGTATGTTTACAAAGAAACTACAAATTATAAAACTGTAAAATACAAAATGTTTTAGTTCCAAGAAATGTAGTTTGCCTGTACAAGATGTACAATAACAGTAATGCTATGGAACTTTCATAAATACACCACATAACTGAATGACTATCCGATCCACATACTATAGTTACATTGGTATTCCAAAAGGTAAAATTCAAAGAATACTATATTAAATACTCATACTTACAGTGAGATACATACCATACAAGATATGGTATGTATCTCACTGTAAGCTCCAGTAATATCACTGCACTTTTTGTTAGTGCAGGGAAAAGTTCTTGGATACTTTAAATAAATGATTACAACGTCCTCTCTGGCAATTTAGTCCAGAGTCGAACTGATAATTAGCAAAGGAACACCTAAATGTGTTATGACTGCATTAAAGACCATTATGCCGTATGGTTAAGTGCTGTAAGATGCATTCAGTGTGGTAATCAGCACGGGCTCATTACAGCGAAAAGAAAACAAGAATCAATACTCTCCTCAGCATTTAGGATTGAAAGAGTTGCCTCCTGCCCAGGTAAAAGTCTTTAGCCACAGTGCACATCATTGATCCCACCTCAGCCGCTTTCATCACATTTCCCACTTCACTTCTTCTCTCGGGTTACTGACAGAGTATACCGTACCGCCCGATGAACGTCACATCTGAAGTCTGATCCACATTCAGCGTGGTTACGTAAGATCTAAATACTTAAGGGGGAATGCGATTTGCATAATACACATGGAACCGAGCAAACTGCTACTACACTACCCATAATCCTCAAGCAAAATCCAACAGTTGGAGAAATTTCTGTTGCCATGGCAATTATAACAAGAATCATTATGGAGACAATAGGGCAACATATGAGTCAATGGGTTCACAGCGTTTGTGTAGATTACCGAATAAACATGTTACTGAATATCTCTTTGGAAAAACGCTGTTATTAAAAGTGTGCAGTCACTATTTCAGTCTATTTATGAACACAAGATGAAAGACAACCGTAAGCTTGTTGCATCTGTCCTAGAATTCATCTCATCTGACTCAGTGAAATCTGTGACATTAATTTCTCTCTTCTACCCCCACAATCTTTGAATCACATACCGTCAAAACACCAGCCTTACTGGAGTATTTACAGCTCATCAGCACCACTTCGCCGTAGTGACGGTAATGCGTGGTTATGACAAGCGGACGCTCTCTCTTTTTTTTCTCTGACAGTATGGCGACTGGTGCCGAGCTGACTGCTTGTCTGGGAGATCTCACACCTGTTTTATCTGTGGGACTGCTGCGTCTCAGGTAGCGTGACAACAGCACACCTGCAACACAGTCGGGGGACAGAGTTTGACGTCAAATCAGCGGATACAATGGTGTCTCGTCGCTTATTTCTTAAGGGGTGAAGTTTGTACACTTTTTGTGGTAATGTTAAAATACTTTCTCCGTGCAGGCGAACAGTCCCCCAGAAAACAAAATACTACACGCTTGAATTGCTTATTATTGATTCCTGCACAGCGCACCGAAGATGCACGCTGATTGACATGACAGGACGACGGTGTAAACACACAACACGAGCAGCATTTTCAATACAACTGCGTTCTTGTAATGCAATGCTATGAATTTGGTCATTTTACTTCCTGGTCATCAACTGATTTAAATATGAAATCCTTACTGCATAACATCAAATCTCACAGTGTGCGGACCTTGACATTTGCATTACACTTCTTTCAATCCAGCATGTAGATTTTTCATTTAAATCATCGATAAAAAGTCCATTTGAGATGCTACTTTTTGATAAATGTCTTTCCAGTATACACAATGATACATAGTACCTCAGTGTAGAAGTACAAAAGGCTGTACGACAGTATAAACACATCACTTTATACGACAAAATTGATTCTTAGTACAAGACCAGAGACCTGGAAGCATTTTAATGGTATTACTGTAACACGTAAAATGAACACAATACTGTACGGGGTATTTACAGACACACTCGTGCCTGTGGGAATTGGTGGGGCAGGGCCGCTCGCCTCTGCTGACCTCTGCTCTCAATTACACAAAGATTACCCAGCAGCCCCGGCTCGGCTTGTCAGCCCCTATAAATTTAGAGCCGGCACAATTACGCTCACTCCTGCCTGCTAACGCCATTAAACACTGCCTGCTCCTATACACACAGGAGGGAGTCGCGAGTTAATATAGACGTCGACAGGCGTGGAGAGACAGACAGACTGTGAGTAAAAGAGAGAGATACAGATGGAGCTTTGCTCACACTGCTGCTCAAGAAAGACCAATTTGTTCTCCTGCAGATGACAAATATCATCATTCCTCTAAAAGTAAAACACCTCTGGGTAAATGTCTTATTGTTAGCTAATTACTATATTAATGTGTATGTGTCATGTTTTATTAAAGGAACAGTTTAGCTTAGAAATAAAATTCTGGCATCATTTATTCACCCTCATGTGGTTTAAAACCTGTTTATGACTCTTTCTTCTGTGTTATAAAAAAGAAGATATTTTGAGAAATGTTTCAGTGGTTTTGTGTCTATACAATGGAAGCCAATGGGGGTCAATATTGTGCGGTTACAGACATTCTTTAAAATATTTTCTTTTGTGTTCTGCAGAAGAAAGAAAGTCATACAGGTTTGAATTTATATGAAGGTGAAGAAATGATGAAAGATTTTTCATTTGTGGGTGAACTATTGCTTTAATGAATATTGTGCATGTTGGGCATATAAGACTACATGTTTGTAGTGTAAAACAAATCAGAAATCATTTGTATCTAAATCGTTATTTTAGTGATAAATAGTTATCACTTGTGGCAAACGTTTGCTCCATAACGTAATTGCAACAAGTGAGTAAAAAAATTAAGTGGGAAAGGTCTGCAATTTCTTACAATCTAACAAAACACTTAGGAGTGTCATTTTATTTTTCATTTGCAATTTTTACCCTACAGTTCACCTAGAAGCAAAACCACATTCACACACAAGCTACTTCCTAAATCTTAAATAAACAACCCAAGGTTACTTCAGGTAACCAGTGATGTTGACTGCCATGGATTTACTGTGAAAAAATTGTGGTGTAAACGAATAATACACACCAGAGTTATTCAATTCTGCTCCAGGAGGACCGTGTCCTACGGAGTTTAACTTCAACCCTGATCAAATACTCCTGCCTACAGTCTTCAAGTGTTTCATCAGAATGATGTGGACAGATTATTCCACAAACATATTCGCAGTGAAGCGCTGTCTCATTAACCTCACAGCTGAGCATCTGGACCTTTTAAAGTCCTTATCTCAGACTGACCGCTGAGTAAACGCCAACAAACCGGCAGTGAAAGTGAAGTGAGTCAGCCTGTGTAGCAGAATGCTGGAGATTCATTCATTGCTCACTCATTCTGTGTTCGTAATGAGAACGCCCAGGCTTTGACTTCATAACGACTGCCTTTGTATAAAGGCTGAGGAGAATGAGTCAGGCCTTCTGAGAACAAAAACTGAAAGCGAGGAGATATTAAATTTGTATACGAGAGGTTAATGACTCTCTTTAGAGGAAATGTCAGGACATTTACTGCTTAGCTGTCTGGTCTAATTGAGAACACAGAAACACTTTTAAATGTATTACTTGCTCAGCAGTGTGACAGTTTAAAGGAATAATTTAACCAAAAATGAAAACTATGTCAGTTCAGTTGTTATCAGTTTTGGAACTGTTATTCCATTTTGTTCAAGTACTGTATATGGACTTGTTATGTTTAGGGAATTTCCAAAAATGCCAATATGCCCAAGCAACTTTTTGTACATTTCTGAAAGCACAAACCCATCTGATCTCACATTTTTCATCTTAAAAATATCAAATTTTGTCACCAGGCATGACATTTTTTAAAATCTTCCTTCTGGTCACCCTTTTAAAGCCGCAGAATCTGTGAACTATACTGAAGGATTGTTGATATATTGAGAGTTTCTGCCATGTCATCTTGTACTCTGTGGCCTCTCGGTCACTTTCTTTGACAACTGCCGTTCTGGTTCAGTTACTCGGTTGGGTACGATCTTCTGATCTTAGTAGCCTCTGGGTTGTATCATGTTTTTAGGATTTTGTTACACAGCACTTCACAGGACTGACAGGAAAGTTCAAGATGCTTTTTTGCTTCCAAATAACTTCATCTTGAAACTGCAGACGCAGCTCCTTCGACATTATGTCTGCACAGCTTATCATATCTCCTGTTTTATTTGTGCGACCTCACAAATTCAATGACATTCATGGTATAAACATAGGTTTATGGGAAACAAATACAGCTATATAATAATTAATATAATAATAATAATAATGCTGCTTAATGTGGTTTAACACTGGCCTTTTCTTTATATTATGCATTCAAATCTAGTATTTAGTCACCTTTTAGTAACCTTTATCATCATCATTACCTGTAATAGTTATATTTATTCTGAAGTGTAAAATATAAATGAGCTGGTACATGTGTGCATGAGGTGTGATGTGATGTGATGCGCAGCATCTTTCCCTGCGCAGTTTTGCATTGTCAACATCACCCCATTATTCACAACCCAATGGTTGACATTCTCTCTCTCTCTCTCTCTCTCTCTCTCTCTCTCTCTCTCTCTCTCTCTCTCTCTCTCTCACCAGACATTAGCCTGCTGGCTTGTAAGCAGCTTCCGGAAGAATCCCCCCGGGCTTCCGACAAAGAGGGCAGATTTTTAACAAGTCTGGCTCCTCCAGTTGCCTGCTGATGAGGACAGCCATTTGCTAGCAGAACATCCCTTTTCTGCGATCACTGTCTTCCAAACCTGTCTGCCTGTGCTTAAATGCAACTACAGTCATGTAAGTTCACACTTTTTGACACCAAGCTTCTCTCTCTCTCCCACACTGTGTCACTCACCCTGCAAATCTGACACCATCTTTTAAAACAACTGAATCCAATTATATGAAGAGTTTATCAGAATAAGAAGTGCAGCTCTGTATTCTTGTAAATTCATTCCTGTAAATTATTGTAAATGTAATTAGCGTCTCATATATACAAAGTTATTAACAAGCTTGAAGATGTTTGTTAAAGGTGCCAAAAGCAACTGTTTGGCAGTCAAAGACTGTACATGACATATATCACTGAAATAGGTGTCGTGACTTAGATGGTAAAAAACATCGGCAACACTAAAATATTGACATGGAATTTGATGTTGATTTTTGAGGGTGTGATTTTACAAAGGGTAGTTGAGGAGATGATACAAGATAACATTATAGATGATAAAATAAAGGTGCTTTAAAGAAGAACCATTTTTTATAGTCCATAGTTTTTCATAATTCATAGTTTGAGCTAAACATTACATGTTTTCACATGCAAATGAGGAAGCAGGAAATCATGAAATCACCTTCTAAAATAAAGTGGATGGCAAATTTGTGGCAAACAGTCTATAGTCTGTATTTACTGTTGCTTAATGCTTGTATATACTGTTGAATGTCTATTTATTGTTTTGTGGTGCAGTAAGCCTGCACTGGGCTTACTGCAACCTCCCCATTTTGCAGAGGAAAATGACAATAAGCCCCACTTTGAATTTAAAGTCAGTTTTGTAATGAAGATGCCCAAAATGGCCAAACGCATCTACTTACAGTAGATGTAGTATGTATTTGAATACAGGATCCCACCCCCACACACATTTCTTATTCACACCACACAAACACAAGGCAAACGCTGATCACAGCATGACATAAATCCTGATAATGCAGCTTTTGATTTGACGCATCCAACACATATAAATGCATAAACCATGAGGGCTTCAGCGAAAGCGCTTAGTCTTGTCACGCCAGGCCATGCTGACACTCCCAGATACGAAATATAATATTACAAAAGACGGCGACACATATCCCATAATCAAACCTCACTAAAACACACCAACCAACAAAACAACACACTGAATTATGCCGCAGAGAATGTAAATCATCAGAGTGGTCAGACTAACACAGTGAAGGTAAAGCCGGTGCTTCTCCGTCAAGCGTCCTGTCCACACCTGTCAGATTTATTGACAGCTCTGTCAACTTTCCAAATTAAATCTCCCCGATTACACCTGACAGCGTTACGGGCCAATAAATGCAGATTTGTGTTGGATTATAGTGTCATCAGGTGAGATTTGTTATTGGTGTCAAACAGTGAGAGAGAGAGAGAGAGTGAGAGTGAGAGTGAGAGTGAGAGTGAGAGTGAGAGAGAGAGAGAGAGAGAGAGAGAGAGAGAGAGAGAGATTCCTTTTTATAAGACAGTAGTTCATATTTTACTTTCCTTGCCAATGTTTTTGCTGTCCCAATATTATTAAACCAAAACAGAAACTACAAATTATTTAGAAATTGATAAACATTTCTAAAGGCAAATAATGTTAATATAACATATGATATGTGTATACTAGGGATGCAACGATTAACCGATTTCACTATTAACCGCGCTTTAAATCGGCACGGTTAATTAATCGTAAAGGCTCCGCAACACTGTGTTTCTGTCGCATGGAACGGAACTGTTATGCCAGTGGTGCGGCAGTTTAAAGTTCAGAGTTTATCAGAGATGCGGAGGCTATTATGCATGCACTCTGAATTAACACTGAATTAACAATGGCAGAGGCACTCCAAAGAAGTGCCTGTTTTATGAAACTCTGTTTCCTCCAAAGAAGTGCAAAATGAAAATACAAAACAATCTTGTAATATAGTTGATCAAAAGAGCCTTTCAGACAGAGGTCTAGCAGCTTTTGACTGTATTTGTTTTCTTTAAAAGGGAAATACTTAGCTAATATGTAGCTTATATTTAATTCCAAATAGACAGACTATGTTTTATTTTGATTGTTATTTATTATCAGTTTTAAAGGTTTTTTTTTGGCCTTTATCATTTTTTGACAGGAAAGTGTAGAGAGACAGGAAGTGATTTTGGAGGAGAGAGAGGGTAACGGGTTGGAGCGCTGTCCATTCACCCACAGGCTCCGACACAAAGTATTACTTATGTTTAAGTCAAAAACCTTTTTTACTTTTCTTTAATTCCAAAGAGAGAATTTTGTTTGTTTTTATTATTTTGTGCTGTATTATTTGGTTACTGAGTTCATGTCTGTTTCAAAAGGCAGCAATAAAAACCACTTTAAAATATAAGGAGTTTTCATGTGATTTTATAAACTAATAGTGTTGTGAAATTAATGAATGCATAATCGTGATGAAACCGTGATTATTTCTCAGACTATAATCGTACCAACAAAATCTATAATCGTTGCATCCCTAGTGTATACATATATGGCCAATCACAACATTATGTTATTGTTTGTTATTTCCGATAACAACCACTCAAAACTAATAACACAGGCTCATCTGGGTAATACTTTACTTGACCTTGAAAATAATTTACCTACAATAACGTCAATATAAATTTATTACAAAATTATATTACAAATTGTGTGTGTTTGTTTTGTTTGAACAAAGTGTAAAGCCGACAGGAACTTTTGCCTTGCTGAAGGTTCATATTTGTTACAAATTTACTATTTAAACATTTCATTTCCAATAACTTACTGTACGTGGGGTAATGTACAGCCAGCTGGTTGTTATCTCAAAATAAACCACTTCATGAATACTAAATTATGACACAATTACTGCAACACATTTCCCAAAATCAAACTTTACAATAACACAAAACTAAACTATAAACTAAAGCTTTCTCTTTTTCAGTATAGCTCCACTAGTTTCTAACTGTGACATTTCCATTACATATTGCTGAGTGGCTTGTCTAGAAGATGATTTGAATGTCAGGTGCTACAAATCATCAGAAATGTTTACTGTTGGACAGCTTACTTGTAATGCCTTGACATTTCTGAGGGCTATAGACATCTATGATATACTGGCAAAAAAAGCTAAGTTAGAATGTGACACTTAGCCCTTTTTAACATTCAGATACCTCTTTCGCAAACAACACCCACAACCGCAGATATTCTTCTAAAAATGCACTCTTGAACTGTCTCGAAAAGTAGAAACACTTAAAACCGTGTTTGTCGACGGGGCTGACTCAGTCTGCTGAAACTTCCGTAAACAATTTTACATCAACATTTCTGGAAACTGAATAAATGACAGGATCCTTCAAGCCGTCTTAAGCCGAAGGTAAGAGTTTCACAAATACCTCATACTGACACACCTCAGCGTACTATAAATGACTCTCCACGTTTGGGTTTAATGTTCTGAAATACTAAAATCAAGGAAAAACTATTAAGCAGCATTCTGTATCTAGTAGGGTATATCTACTGTCAGCAGATATAGGCTGGCCCTGGGCTGGGAAACTTGATTGAATTACAGTACAAATAACTGACGTGCTGATAAATGCACGGTGTGGATCGATAGAGTATGGATTTATGCAATGTTTTTTGCTCTTTTTTGCTTCATTCTTTGTCTTACACAGCAAATATGGAGAATATAGAGAAAACAAATTGGCAGCGTTTACTGCAAGCATCACTCTTCCTATTGCTTATACTGAGGGGTTTGTTCAAAATTTATATCTCTAATATTAAACTTCAGCGCGGCTTTTTGACTTGAGCCAGTAAGTAACCACCTAGCAACCACTGAAAATAGCATAACAACCAATTAACAACATCTTAGCATTAATCTCAAACATCCTAGCAGCAATCTAGCAATGCATGTTAAATCTTAGCAACCACATAGCAACACCCTGGCAACCACTCAGAACACCCTAGCAACCACAGAGTAACATCCTGGAAACCATCAACTAACAATTTCTATAAAATAATACAAGGATAATATTTATGATGGAAAAAATTGCCATCAGGTCATTTTATAGTAAACCAGGGATAGCCAAGAATAAGGGCTACCTATCTGACAGCTCTTTGTGGGCACATCTACTGCCAAAATCTTCCTCACCGTCACCCAGAAGAAAAGCATGATGGGAAACTTACTGCCAATCTCATCATATTACAAGCTCTCGCAACCACCCGAGTCAGCCGCGCCACAGAGAAAAGGAGAGGAAATGATTTGGACCATATTGTGAATGTGACATTCCTGACCGACAGAGACTGTTGGAGGCTATATGAGCTGCGATTGGCCGTCCTCTCGCTGTAATTAGTATTTGGAAGTTGGAGAAGAGGTTGAAAGTAAGTATTGATGTTTCCCTCGTCCTTGTTCTCTCCTCTCTCTGTAAAAAAGTATGAAGTAAAGCTCGCAGGCATTGACGTGACTGCAGCAGAATCATCATAAAGAGGAAATTAGCTGCAGGACACACACACATCACAGCTACTTAAAAACGCAACAGCAATACACTTACAGCATGACAGATTGTGCATTATTCGGGAAACTATTCCACTAACATATTTGTTTTCGAAGAAACGTGCAAACAAACACAGGTCTGGGCCGAATCGAATTAACAAGAGAGGAAAAAAGCCAATCTATTTTCAGCTTCAGTACAGGCTATTATACCCTTGCAGCACCTCATGATGTCATCTTATTTATGGATGTCATTAGGGGCAGGGAAGGGAAAAGGTTGCTATTTAAAAAAGATTAAGAGCGGGGACAGAGATGAATGTTTGCGGCTCTTTTTACGCACTGCAGGTTCTTACTCTATCATTTAACACACACACAGTCTGCTCCAGTAGAGGGTGTCGGGGACAGTCGAACCGCTGTGACTGCAGGTGAACCTCTCAGCCTGTTTAAAAATAAATTATCTGTGGGCTGATGTCACGGGGCGAGGAAACGGGAAAAGGGCAACCCGAGCGCCGCCCGGCCTTTGCTGGGAGCTCAGAGGAGAGATGTACTGCTCCAAGTACATTCAGGGAAAACCACACAGGGACTCGTGCGGTTTGCGAGAGCGATTGTGTTTGTGAATGAACGTTAGAGGAAAGACCTAATGCGTTTGAAGAGCCTTACAACACTTTCCAAAGCGAAATGGAGTCTAATGCTCAAGAGCTTAAAAAGGAAGCCATTAGGCATCGTTGACCTCTGCTCACTCAGTCAATAGACAAACGCCACGCTGCCAAACAACCTGGCACGATAACATTAGCATGCTCTCCTGCCAAAAAACATTAGCCTTGAGAAAGATTACAGAATCACAGGGAAACAATTAAAACAAAAATAAAACACTGAAAAAGGAATGTTAATGCCTAAATCTGCATTATTAACAAAATTATTGTAGATGGCTCTTTGTGGAAAAACAGGTTTACATTGCATTAGTTTCTAAATATCAGATTTGTAATGAAGTCTTTATGTACTTATGTATATATATTTTCATTCATATATATATATATATATATATATATATTCTAAAATAAATATTGTATTTCTACAAATTTCCTGAATCAAGCATGTCTTCTCAAGTTTTACCTGTTAACTGTCATCGTTTCACAAGTTATTTCAAAGGTTTTTTCACTATTCATGTTAATATTTCATAATTGAATTCTAAAAATGACAAACTATTGATGGAAAGGTCTAAAACGTAAGAACAAATATTTGACAAATTTTCATAACAATAAACACAAAAGTAATATTAGAAAACATTCATGTTATTTATAAAATACCTTAAATAAAAAAATTAAAAAGTTAATTAAATAATTAAAATTATAAAATATCTTTCTAATACATTATATTAAATAAATTACTTAAAAAATAATGAAAGTAAAAAAATTCAGTTCAGATTTTCATGTGTATGCTCAATATGCAAATGAAAAAAAAACGACATAATTTTATTAATGTATATTCAAGAAACATGTTCCAAAACTATTATTCATGCTTAATGACTTTTTTGATGTTTAGATATTTCAAAATATTCAAGCAAATTCAAATTCAAGTACTGATGAAAAATGTAACTTTTAGCATGTTTTTTTCTGTATAAGCAATATCTGTGTTTTGGCCAAAGGTTTTGTTTTTGTATTTCTTACTTTGGATGTGTGAAGTTGTCCACTAGTGTGACCTTCTCCACTAGATCTCCTCCAATACTGCGGACCAGGTCGTAAAAGTCGTTTTCTGTGTAACCGTCAGACGGCAGCCAGAAAGAGATGTCGTTGAAGAGAGGAGGATACTTGCTGAGAGCCTGTGATGACGAGAGGAAGAATTCACTTGTGTGGAGTGTGTAGTAAAAACCAAAAGACAGCTGAAAAAAAAGATTAGCTTAGAAAGGTTTTGATTCCAATGCAGTAAAATTGAGAAATTTTTTGTATAGCTTAAAGTGTCCGAATATCCTTTGGGCCCTCTTTAAATAGGCTTTATTGTAGTCTTCAAATTCTCATAAACTGTGTTTTATGAAATGACAATTAAACTCTAGTGCCATGAATGAAAATACACTACACCAGAGTGGCAACTGAAGAGACTATTCTTTCCAATAGTTTCAGAAAAAGAAAAAAATTTTTTTTACAGCATGTGACGAAAACATGGTCAAACTTCAAAGTTACCTTATTTAGCTTCTCCAGCAGCTACACACCAACAGATGTTGGTGTAAGGCAGACATCTAAGCCTGAGGTTAAATCTACAGTCACACCCCGAGGCCAGTATGCTTACAACAGTAGACCTCAGAGCCCTGCAGGCTGTGTGAAACCTTCAAACACTTCTGAAACACCAGCCATTCTGCTAGCAGCTGGAGGATGTGCTGGTCTTCCACAGACAATCGATAGGTTGAAAGATAAAATAGATTAAATAAAAGCTGTTTGAATGTGTGTGTGGACATGCTGTCTGACAGGAAGTGGCTTAAATCACTTTTGTGTGCATTTTGCAGATGCTTTAAATGAAAAATTAAGATTACAAACGGATTGTTATTCATAGCTGTAAAAACTGTAGGTGTCTTAAAATATGGTCATATAGCAGATGTATAAATGGCATATCCATACATGCGAAATGTCAAAAAAATCCGATCCCCATTCTATTTTTTCATATTTTTAATAAATTCGATGTCTTTCATAATATTGTAATTTTACATAATGTGGTTTTAAGCCCTTTTTTACATGCAAAATGCTTCCTGTTGCTTTCTACTGTATTTATTGAATATAAGTGCCTTTTATCATACTGACATTGCCTCTCCTTTATAAAAGCATCAAAATTAACAATGATTTTAACCATACAGTACTGTATATTCCCAGCCACTTTCATCACCCAAAACTTCAAAAATAATGAAGACAGTTGAGCCCCAAACTCACATCAACATCGTATTACTGTTGCAATATGTAAAGATGGATGCTCAAACAAACTGAGCAATTTTTGACAGAGCCAAAGCGGCACAGTATTCACACTTTATGAAGAGATTAACCCACGAATTGCTTATTTATAGCTGACTCAGCGCATTAAACTGTGGGAGGATGAAGTATTTAAACGTTGAAAAATGACTGTTAAAATGGTTTAAGGCATGACCAATGATTTGATGGTAACTGCTAAAGTGTACCTTCCTGTTTCAGTCTGTATCTGTATATGTGTGCGTGCGGGTTTTAAGAGAGTAGGATGTGTCTTATACAGTATGACTTGTTGCGTTTAGTAATTCATAGTGTGTATTGGTGTCTATGTTGTGTGCACTGCTCTCAAAGGACACAGTAAAACACACAAGGGCGGAGAAGAGCACTGACCTCACGGTCATACCTCATTACCAGCAGAGAGAGAGAGAGAGACAGTCAAGTGAGACCGTCATATATAAGACCAGTGGCACATCAGGCAAACTGACAGGCAAATATCTCTCTCTCTCTTTCTCTCTCTCTTTCTGAGTAATGGACAGTGGGCAGCAAGGGAGATGGGCTGAGAAATGATCTGCAGCCAGAGAGCACAGGTAATCATTCACACACACCTCTGCAGGACCACTATCCACTAGCTTGACACTATGGTACACACACACACACACACATACACACAGTTCTATAGGGGAACACGTCTGGTATAGACATTTCATGGACAAAGGTCATCCAAAAATACAAGCCATATATAAAAACATAGAGAAGGACCAGAGATGTATATGTATGTATCACTATCTGTCCTCAAAACACATGGCTCACATGACTTATGTTACGTAAAGGAAAATTTCACAGTCATGTAGAATAAAGAGGATAAAACCATGCCGGCCACCACAATACTCATGACATCACTGTGGTTGTTTTATGCACATCTGGAAGTGCAGCTCCAATGACATGATTTTGCTTTAATGTCTGATTTTTTACTGTCTGATCAAGTTGCTGCATGTACTTTCTTGCTGACACTTTAAAGCTTTATTAAGCTCATAATGTACTGCTATTCAATTGAATCAACCCTCATGTCATATCGGTTGTTGAGTTTTCAACCTACGCTGCAAAAAATTTGCTTGTGTGAATAAAATCTCTCTCATTCTGTATTCACAGAATTTTTGTGACAGCGTTTTCAGTGAAGCCAGCTGTTGAGAATCCTGCAAAGTTGCGCCCGTCACGGTCCATATGCTCTGGCAGCTATGCATACGACTGACTGTTATGAGATATTGTACTGCATGTTGCTTCGACTCCGTGTTGCGACCAAAAAAACACAACAGCAGAAAGTGAAGAACAGAATATACTCCACATAGCAGCACTGCAGGCGTTTGTGAAGTCACCAATATTTGTGTCTGCAGGCAAGAAATAGGAGACCAAAAAAATGCACACTGGGAAATATGTTAAACCAAAGGTATGTGTCTGAGGGAGAAACATGATTTAAGATCCACTCGATTGAATTAGGATTCATGTGCATTGATGAATAAAACGTGAAGTTTTCGACCACAGACAATAAAGTTGTATTGTGTCTGAGACACAGTTACACGATGTGTTATGACGTGGACCACTGTGAAGAATGAGTTCAATAAAAACATAATGTAATTGATATAGAAAAGACTGCTCATGTTTACATTTCTTCCCCAATGACCCCAAAATGATTGCAAATTATCTACATTTCATCTTATTAAAGCAGTTTGAACTGTTGTGATTGTTTGTCTGCCTTGAAATGTGTGTATTTAAAATGGCCTATAATAACATTTGGCCACAGCAATGTAAGTCATGTGTGTTTGTTAAAAGTAAACCCCAAAAATTTATTTGGACATGAAGGACAGCTTTTTTCTGCATTTCCCCTGAACCAGCTTTCCTTTTCCAAGGTCATTTTTAGTGTATTTATAAAGCAAATTACCCTAAATATACACAATAATCCTAGCAGATTAACCACAGGGGTCCAACACAATCTTACGAGAATTTGTACGTATTTTACACGTAATTCGTAGGATCTTGTTTGTATGGTTTAGTACGGGTTTGCCTTCTCCCCAGTGCGTTTTTTTCTAATAATCATATGTTTTTGTTCAAGTCACATCATACAAATTTGCCACCTTGTAATATACATACAAATTCCCATGAGATCAGGTTGGTTTATCAAATTCAAGAAAAAAGACATAACTTAGAAATAATCACAGTGAAGATTGCTCTCCATGAAGCTTATTATTGCACTGCTTTAGTGTGAAACTGTGCAAGTCCTACCTGAAAGGTGACAGATTGATAGATGTCAGACAGGCAGAACTGCTTCAGGAAGCGTTCATCCTCGCTCCAGAAGAGTCGAATATCCGGGATACCGAACAGAACCATGGCGAGCCTCTCCAGCCCTAACCCGAAAGCCCAACCTATTTTATTAGCAGCACCAGCTGTGGAAAGAAGGAAGAATTGAATTAGAAACCCAAACTATTTTATCAATTATTTTACCGAGTATGACATGCTGTTATTAACAGGCATTCAGGGATGAAACGATAATGGCAGAAACATGTCAAAACAAATCAACATTAAGCCAAAACATGGACATTATTAAATGTTGCATTAAGGTATGAGCTTTCAGTGTATAGATAAAACGCTATAAACTTTACATTTGTGGAATTTTGCAGGTGCTTTTATCCAAAGTGACAAAGCTATACGTTTTATGAGTGTGTGTGTGTGTGTGTGTTCCCGGGAATTGAACCAACCACCTTTGTGTTGCTAACGCAATGTGGACGGGACTACTTGTATGTTTGTACCCTAACAGAATATAAATTACTCTTGGAAATCCATCACATTACGAAATAAAAATGGGTTGTGAATGGTTGTGTTTCACGTAGATAGCATATTAATTTTTAATTGCAGTTTGAGACACATCCTGTTGATTGGCAGGCAGCGGTGTATCTGTGTCGCACTTGAGCGGTCAACGGTACCGCTATCACAGATGTGATTACACTCATTACAAATTTTTATTTGCTTTGCAACCCCTGGTCGACCCGCAGCGAGGGGAAGAGTGAACAAACAGAACATTTCCTATCTTTTCTTGCTTTTTACTCACTCAATCTTTCCCTCTCCATTTCTGTTTAACCCACTGAGACATTCCTAGATGTGAGGGAAATGTGCTTTATATGTTAATGAAGGGAATGCTCTAGGGTCAGTGCGTTCAGCCAGACGGGACACAAATCGGAATAAATCTTAACTTTAGATGTAGAAATCAATCAACTCTTTCTTTCCCTCTCTTGTGTACGCATTAGCGATTCAGCTTTCTCTCAGGATCATGCAATTAAATTTTTGTTTTAAACACCTATTTCCACAAATGCAAAAAAGTTTTAATTGTCTCCAAGCTTGAATAAAAATTATTCGATTTTAGCAGTAGCTTAAATTTTATTTAAAGTGATCGATCCCTTAAAAAAAGTCTTTCTTCGTACTCTTGAATACAAAACATTGCCATTCGAAAATTGAAATAATGGTTAAAACATAGGTATGGGTATGTTATAAGGTACGAGACGTGGTTAATAAGTCATGGATGAAGGACGTTGTGAACCACACATTACAACAACAAAACTTTCATGAAGTAAAAAATACACAGAAAGGTTGGGTGAAGCGCTTATAATGAATAAATGAATAAAACATAACTATTGACCAATCAGAATCAAGGACTGGAACTAAAAATTTTATAAACTATTATATTATTACATTTGTTGTGGTTTTTAGTGCTTGACACCTCCAGTCCCCATTCATTTTCAATACACTTCAATACACTTGATCGGCTAAGACACTCTTCTCCTTTAGTGCTCCAATGAAAGATATAGTCATACAGGATTGCAATGACTTGACAAGAAGTGATAACAAAATTTTAATTTCAACTATTTTAATATTACATTTGTTGTGTTTTTGGTGCTTGACAGCTCCAGTCCCCATTCATTTTCATTACACTGAGAATCAGCTCAGACCCTCTGTTTATCTTCTCCGTTAGCGCTTCATTGAAAGCGATAGCCATACAGGTGTGGAATGACTTAAGGATGAGTAAATGATTTTTATTCAAAATAAAAATTCATTTTCAGTGACCTTTTCCTTTAAAAACTACATGAAATTCATGATGAGGTAGTTGGAAGCAACACTCCACTACAGTTGCTTAGGCACTGAGCCGTGGATTGATGGGAAAGCTGATTGCTATCACTCGCCTGTCAGCGAAAATCACGACCACATCTAGGAAGATAAAAGAGCGACGTAAAGCAGTGTGACACAGTTAAGAAGTGGAATACTGAGCGATTGCCGCCAACACACACACACACACGGCCAACACCAGCGACCTCAGCCAAAAGCTGGCAGTCACCGATCGCAGCCGTCACCGATGACCTCAGATGAACGCCACAGTCGAATGACAATGCCACCAACCCCTTTGCTTCCATTTTCCCTCCCTTCTCAAGATCTCAGTTTCAGCCAATCAGAGCAGAGAGGGGATGCTGCGTTTGACGGCATTCACCTTGTGACGGCATCAGCGGGGCTAACAGTCCTTGGCAGCTCAGACTTTCACAGCTTGACGGCTGTTTGCGATCCCCCTCTCCTTCAATCCCTCGTTCTTTTTCTCCATATCTCTCATTCTGCGTCTCTATTACTCACCCTCTCTCGCCCTTTCATCACCCATCCCAACAGCTTCCATTCTCCCGCCACGTTCTATCGGTTTTCTCTCCCTGCTTCTATTTCGTCTCATGATTCTTTAGTCTCTTAACACCTCCTCGTCTTTTCTCCTCTGGTGTTGATTTAGGTTTTCTCTTATCCTCCCTCGCTGCTTCAAACACACCTGCTTCTTTACAGCATTAATAATCGTGTTTGACAACAGACTGTAGTTTCTAAAACAGCCCATGGCGTACTGAGAAACAGAGCGATGGGTTAGCTTTGCTGGAGATTTTGGTTGTTTTGGGACTTTCTTGATAGGATGTTCGACCTATTATCTGTAAAATTGGCATTTTCTGCTCAAAGTCAAAGTGGAGTTTATTGTCATTTCAGCCATATACAAGTACATAGTGAAACGAAACAACGTTTCTCCAGGACCAAGGTGCTACAGTACAAAAACCCTATATACATAAAGTGCAAACAGACAGCACAAGACAGTAACGCAGACAAATACACAGTTAAATATGAAAGTGACTGTAGTGATTGTGTAAAGTGACTCCTATTAAACACATAAATATACAAACAAACACTCACAGGCATTTAAACACTGTAAAACAATAAAGTAAAGGCCTTAAAGTGTCAAGCCGTTACATTATACACATAAAGAGGAAAAAGTCTGACCGAGAAGTTTTCAGTCCAGACATTGTAAGCCATGCCTGGACTGTATCTGAGTCTGATTTAAGCATCACCTTTAGCGAGTAGCATTTATCTACGTGCCACTCCTTTTACAATCCTGCTATAAAATATATACTTGACATTTTACCTGCACACAGTGTTCGAAAAAGCTCCTCATTTTAGAGGACTGCCTCATTAGGACGACAGTGTTAAAATCCTTTTTGGAGTTTTTTTTTTTTTACTTTTTCCCCACATCTTTCTTCTTATCTTTACCACTTCAGTGATCACACAGCAAATGTTTTTAATCATTAACCGGGATAAGAAGCCAAACTGTTTATTCACTGCTGCAAACCATCAAGACCAATAGTTGGAGAAAACATTTTAAAACATGAAGACTCTCAACTAATAATAAAGGGGAAGCTGGATTAAAATGCTCTAAAAATAAACTTGATCTTGCCACCGCACTAATTGGCTAATTCTCTTTTCAGCATGAATCTGATATTACTGTATGAGCAATAACAGTGTGTAAACAAGGTACATATGTAAAGTTGTCATCATGCAAGCCTGAATTTTTAGAGTCGTTCATTTTAAGCGGATAAAATAAGAAGAAGATTAGAAAACTTAATCATCAGGTATATCATTTAAGATTCGATTAAACCAAAGCACAGACACCTGCAGTCTACATTAACAACAGAAAGCCCCATTTTTCACCCGCGAACACAAAATCACATTTGCATAGTGAAATTAATATGGATTTTGCAAGGGGAATATTGGCTCACGCAGCTCCTACTACAATCATCATATATTAACACTACAGGTTATTAAGTACTGCAGTTTGTCTAGAAATAAAGTGTTTTTATACTATGAGAGTTAAACATTAGTTGAGGGTGAAAAAAAGTTGTTCTGAAATGGAAATGAGACTTTTGCTGGTTGAGTCTTAGGGAAAGTATCATGAAGGTTCAGGCAAAAATAAATATATATCCAGTATACGGTATCCATCCATAGTTACTTCATCTATCATTACTGCACTAAAGTTTTAGTAACTTACAAACACAATAACAGCCCAAAAAATGTACCTTACTAATAAGTATTTTTAACCTACCGCATGGTGTTAAAACAAGACCGGATAAGCACAGTGAAACAGGGCAACATGAACAGAACTACAACCAGAAAGAGTAAAACTACAACAGGAAATAAACAAGAACAACAAATCACATTTTTTTGACTAACAACCAAACATTTAGCACTAGCGCAAGCATTGTTATATATGAGCTTTATCACAGGGCTAAATAAATCAACCCAGAGCATCGCCAACCAGAAACAGAGATAAAGGAAATGGTGTGACTTCCATGCATTATTGAAGGGTCTAACAATATGATTGAGGGCAAATAACTTTTGTAGCACTTGTTTTATTCATACAAATGATGAGAGGCAGTCACCACTTCCCTGTGACTCATAGTGTCATAGCTTTTACTGAGGAGATGCGGTCAAAGGAAAAGCCCAGAGGAGGTCCGGGGTGCGGCAGACAAAGCATCAGGATCTCCCCCGGTCTTGAGGTCAGCTCTTGTGATAAAAGCACCAGTGATGCGTGACACTGAATACAAAAATGACTGACTGGGCGACTAGAATGAGAAGCAGGCCTGCTGTGTGTAATACCATATATGGAGGTTTAACAGTCATTGATGTCAGAGTATTTACAGTAGCGGCAGGTGTACAGAAACACCTGATAGAAGTCATCTGTAGAGAAGAAAATTACATTTAAAATACACGAAGGATGGCAAATGCTTTGAAAATACAATGGTATTGCTTGAATAAAATGACTAAAAATTGTTTTGAAGACAAATAAAACTTGTGTACCATGTGCAGTATGAATAAAAAAACCTAAAAGTGAAACTAATTTTGAATATCGGATAACAATGGAACACAGAAAAGAAATAATAAAACAGCATTTTTTGGTCATTTTAAAATTCCTGTACTTGCATTTGTGTAATTTTGCAAGTACCCCTAAAGCCACAACAGAGAAAGCAAATTGAACAAAAATGTACAGATAAGAACAAAATTAAGTATGAATTGCTGTGAGAAACATAAAACAGGAATTGTATAGTACAATCTTTTTGAAATGGATGTTTATTTTTGAACCTTTTATATACTGTAAGTACAGTATATACAGTAAGTGTGCCGTGCTCCGGGTGTTTGTTGTGCTTACTGCATGGGATAGATCATAAAGTTAACCTCTTTAATGACCAAATTACCCAGAGTCTGTGCCGAGCTTCGGTTAAGCTGACCTGTATCCCGTGAACTCCACTCATTGACCTGTACTAAATTCTTGGCTAATGAACTGCTCATTTATCTCAATCTCATTTCTCTGTTCTCAGGAGTCTTTTTTGTTTGGGCTCATTTTGTCCTCCACACAGAGGACGATGACAACCAGGATCCTTTTATAAACCGCAGAAGCAAGTACAGCTAATTATTCATGAGAGGTTGACAATGTGGCTTAACCTCCTCTAAACGCCGGATAAAAACTAAGCTGTGCCAAGTTCCACTTTAGCGAAAACTTCCTCCGTTCGCCTCACGCTGCCATTTACTTTTTAATCCTCTCCAAATTAAAGCTTGTTTTAGGCATTGTGTGTGCGATCGTCGCTTCGATACACAGAGAGAAAATAATTTGGATTTCGCTTGACATGCATTGATATTAAAACGTAAATGATCTCATACATAAAAAGTTCTTTGCTTTAAGACACCTAATTAAAAATTTACAGTTGCACCTCTATAACATAACAAGTTAACTAGGATATGGATACACAAATACAATAGTTTAAAAAGTATGATATTAGCAGGGCTTGACATCAACATCCACCAACCCAGTTCAATTGTAAAGATTCCTTTGGTGTGTTTGACTTCATTTGGCGCTGCACAGACTGATCGGTGTATGAAACCAAAGTACTATGAGAGCGATTTCACAGCTCTGTATGCTTCACATCTCTCTTGCAGTGCTTTGATATCATACGCCGATATCATAATTTTTTTTTGGAACTTTTTATTTATATTTTTCACAGAACAAAACAAAAAGAACATTATCTGAGACAAGTGGTAAAATAACAAGAATAATACAGAGAAAGATAATAATAAATAAAAATATTCTGTATAAATATATCGATATCATAATGATATGATATAATTAATTAAGATTTAAATGTTAAAATAGCATCTCAAAGCACCGCAAGGTAGTTCCGAAAGGTAGTTAACGAAAAAGTTAACATGGTAAATGTCACAGATTTACCTTACAAGCTTTAATTATTACCTGGAAATATTTCATTGATTTTCTTACATTTTCTACACACTTCTAGGTTTGAATTAATCCCTGATTTACGATGTGGACCTTTGAACCGTGTATCAGCAAGGCAGGTTCTTATTACATCTCAATTAGTGTGTCTTGGCTATGCTGGAATGATTGCTCTGTCTGCCTGCAGTCTGGTCCCATTGTACCAGCTGTCTGGGGACATGAAACCCCAACACTCACATTGACATATTCATTCTGTTTGTCGCTTCGCACAATTAGCCTCTATCTACCCAACTCTGAGCAGAACAAGATCAGTGAACCATTTTAATTCAGACTGGGTCACGGTCTGGGTCATGACCTGTTCAACTGGTTCACTCCTGGATGAAAAAAACCCTGCAAATGCAATGTGCCATACTGTTTAATATTGGGAGGTCCTTCATGAAATATGTACGGTGTCCATGTCCATGAACGGTGAACTGGTCCATGTTAAAGTAAAGAAAGTTGACACTGATTTTAGAGAGAAGAAAGAAACGAAACTTGTACAGCTATGTGTAACTTATAGTTGGGTCAAAAAGGGACAAACCCAACCGTTGGCTTATAAATGAACTTATGCTGGGTTGTTCCAACCAATGGTTGAATAAAATATAAACATTTTATAGATTATTTTAACTCAGTGACTGGAATTGTTTCTTTTTGACCTAACCATGGGTAACAAATAATTTAGCATTTTTCATCATGTATAGAGTCATGTAAAGAGGACGACCAAAATAAAGTTCACTGAACAAACTTTATAATCTCATTACTCATCTATAGACATGCTTTAGTGTTTGTTTGCAACATGCTTATAAGCATATGCACTTATAATTAATTATTATTATTTTATAATCATTTTTTAAATTATGAATAAATATTTTTAGTATTAGTTCTAATCTGTGTTTTTGTTTCTGCACTTTAATGAAAGTCAGAAAGGGGCACAAGGGTGATAAAAGACCCCAATTACAAGATTTCAGATCAAGTAAAGTCATTATGTTTATTAATTAAATCTCCAGGCTTGTACAATCAAAAATTTATGCTCATAATCCACTTGATCTGGCATCTTTGCATTCCATTTGCATTAATTTCCAAGTACTACAATTAAATCTTAATGATGTGGTGATGCATTCCTTTTCCAATGTTGAATTTTTTTTACAAATGATGCATAACAGATATTGTGTTGCGTGGGTATGCCATGCGTATGCAACAAAGACAATGAATTTCCAGTCAAATGAAAATCATCAGAGTGCAAATCAGCGGTCAACTGTGGCTGGCAAATTAAAATTATAATTATCTGAACCTTTTCAGATGATCTTGATATGTGACTGAATATCCATTTTTAGGTTAAAGAAATGTTGACAAAAAACATACTGCAATGTTAAAGTTAAGGCCAGCATTGTCTATCAACTTATATTATATTATAAACAGAAAATATGAAAAATTGCCACCTGGTCTCATAAATATTAGATTGAGCTGTTTTTGTGTGCAGGTTCTAAATTGATTTGAAGATAATTAACATGTCGACTGGTGCTCCTAAAAGCAGGCGACTGATTCTGCAAAGTCTGTCACCTTCCACACTTGCACCTTTCCTAAAGTGCAAAACAAGGTAAAACACGCAGTTTAATAACCAAAAACATATAAGCATATGCTTATACATAAGCTGTTGCTATGATACCAAACGTGCATTTTACTGTACTAATCGAAGAACTAACAGAGATGGAAATGATTGATTTGTTCACTCGTCTGTTAGTTCCAACAACCCCGGCTCATAAATATGCAACAAAACCAAACAACTGAATCAATGGCTGGTATAATTATAAAGCAGAGCGAGAATGAAAATGATATTAGGCAAACAATAAAACACTGAGTACAATAGATACACTAAATAAAGTAATACACAAACAATGCTATCACTCATATATATCTATCCAATTCTGTTCTCACTCAAGGATGCGAGTCTACAAACTGTCCACCGAACAATAAAAATGACCACAATTGCCAAATTTGGTAGAATTTGGTGTAATTACTGGTTGGTTGGATGTTGGCAATTAAATTTGTTGTTCAACACCCTCAATTATATCCATACGATATCCATGTGTGCCAAGTTTTGTCACCCTAAAATGGAAATCCATTTGATTTAGGAGCCTTAAAGGAGTCTGAGAAAATGAAGGAGTCTGAGAAAAAGAAGGAACGTTAAATCTAGTCAATACAGTTGCTGAGGTAAGCACATACGTATATAAATTCACTTATTATAGCGGCACTTAAAGTCTAGCAGATGTGCGTGTGTGTAATTGCCCGAGTACTGGGTGGAATTTGGGACCATCTTAAATTCAGTGTCTCTGACATGCAGGCATTTTAATTCCTTTTAGTGACTAAGATAAATAGGCTGCGCTGGTTTTTCTGCAGTAGATGAGGCCTTATAGGCTACATATCGATAGTAAAGTCCCTCTGAGGCTTATTCAAAAAAAAGTGTAGTAAAATCTTTATTTTTGCATGGTAAGGTTGACATTTAAATGAAACTGCCGACCTGACTGTTGAGTCTCATAACACGGGTGTGAAAAATCAGTTTTGGAGTTTCTGAAAAATGTCTATAAGGAACCATGAATTTGTCAGTTTAGCACTTTAGCTCTGAATCAACACTTTATTTAACCCCTCAGAGTCCTTCAAAGGTGTTTATGGATAGTTTGCTACCCAGCATCTATGTTCTATTTAGATACGTCCTACCGACAACCCCCTTGAGTTTCTTTGAAAGCATCTTTGACATTTCCTTCCTCTCTAAAAGGTGCTTTCCTCCCCAAGTGTGCTGTTGTTTGGCCATCAGGTTGAAGATGGCTTCAGGTGGGCACGGCGCCAGTGGTTAACACACCTGTTTGTCATTCCGGCAGCATCGGCCTCATTGATTGCTGAGTCAGGCAGTTCTGTAGCCTTGCGTTTGCCTCGCTAACATGTGCATGCTCCCACACACACCCGCTTAAATACAGAGCTCTGAGTTCAGATGTGCACAGACACATAGCAATCACACATTTTTGATTGCCATTCAAAAGACGCAAGTAATGATGATACGAGATGCTCAGCAGGTTTATCTTAGCTATACTTTATATGCGTTTGACAGAATATAGCTCTAAAAGAGCACATCAATGATTTCTTTGTGAACATTTTGTGCTAAACTATACAGAACAAAAACTCTTACGGTTCAATTGAGTGATTGTGTAATTCAGAAAATTGTGTAACTCACAGTCACCTTAATATTCACAAGTAACAAGTATGAAAACACATTTTCTGAATTTTGCTGCACCCACATCACTTGTTTCAGTTTGCTGTCAATCCCTCACTTGATTGTGTTGTTCAGCTCTCATAGAGAAACATTGGAAACGCCCAACCAGCTTTGCTCACTTAACGCCAGTGTATGACATGTGTGATTTAAACATTTAAATTTTTCCTTACAATGTAATTTATCAATTGGGAAAAATGTGACAGTTCTATAGTACAGTGACGGTCATGATGAAAACATTTAGGCATTTAGCTGACACTTTTATCCAAAGCGACTTAGTCAGATTTTCAGATTTGCCTCCTAATAATTCTGTCTGGTTTTCACAGGTTAGGCTATTCTGGTTTAATGGTTTAATTAGAAGGATTCTGGGCACCTGCCAGCTGGTCAGACTAAACCAGCTGAGAAACCTTTTTTAGCAATATATATATAATACCATGGTATTGTATGATTACCATATTTTTCCTCTGATCTCGACTCTGACCACACGTTGTTGCAACGTGTTACATAACGCAAAACAACTGACTAGATTTTTTCAGCTGAAATGAACATGGTATATCTCACCAGCAGCTGTGGGGGCTTGTATAAATGGGATGTAATTTACTCTTCATTACACAATACAAGCCTGGGGCACTACGACAAAGCCTTCATTTCACAAAGTAGGTCAGAGAAATGCAGAACATGATGAAGAGAAACGGAGTAGAACTCATTCACTTATTTTCCTTTTCTCCATTGCATCCATAGCCGTTTTCATTCCTCCGCTAAAACGTCCAGTTCTATTCTACCCTATTGTATTAGATTTGGGCGAGACGTCTAAAATGCAACAAATGTTTGCTCTAACAGTGCAAACCTGGGAGACATTACGTGCGAGAGGAAACTGTGACTGAGTGTATGTGTGCATTTGCTTTTTCATTAAAAAAAGGTGCAGAAAGAGAAAGATAGATGGAGAGATAGACAGACAGGCTTATTTTATTTAACCAGACTTTTCTACAAACCATCATGAGATTTGTATAATATTAACCATATTATTATTATTTTTAACAACAATAACAATAACAATAATAATCCCTTTAATAATAATTATAAAAAAATGCTTTTAATAATAATAATGACATTAATAATAATAATAATAATAATAATAATAATAATAAATAACAATAATAATAATAATAATAATAATAAAATAATAATAATAATAATAATAATAATAATAATAATAACAACAACAACAATACTAATAATAATACTACTACTACTACTACTACTACTAATAATAATAATAATAATAATAATAATAATAATAATAATAATAACAATAACAATAACAACAATAATAATAATAATAATAATAATAATAATAATCTTTTTTACTCTTTATGTCTTCTTATTTTACTCTTGCTTTTGTGATTAAACATGACCTTTTTTGTGAGATTTACCCATTTATTTAAATTATATATCCATCGTCTAACCTTAAACTGTTCTGCGAGAACAAAGGTACATTATTTATCTAGCCAATAAAACATTATTAGAAGCTAAAATGTGAGACAAAGGATATAGAGAGGAGGGAGAGTCTGAGAGGAGCGAAAGCTGACTGATTAAAAAACTGCCAGCTCGTCAAAAAAAACAGGATCCTGACAGAAGCGCTGTAATGAGGCCAAAGACACGTGTGTGTGAGAGAGCAAAAGCTTGAACAGGAGCCATCACAACTGGCACATGATTTATTCAGTGTGGGAGGGTGGGGGGTATTAAGGATTAAGACTAAGATTGAAAGTGCCACCTGAACCAGAAAGGGAGCTCAGCTGGTACCTTCCCCTCCTACCAGCCGCCCCGCGCTCCCCTACGGTCCCAAAGGCCCCCGGATGCGTGACTTAAAGCGCCGTTAATTGTCACCAAACACGGCTTTAATCACATTCTCTGGGCCCCCCGCCCTGTGGGGCGTGACTAAACCTCACCTACGCCACTGACACGTGCCGTCATTAACACGGGTCCCATATGCCGCGGACAGCCCCGGCAAGGTCCCACAGGACTCCGTTCTGGGCCCAATTCGGAATCGATGCGTCCAGGGATTACACGCCGCGCTCTAATGAATAACTAAGTGGATCTACCACCAAACCCCCACGCCGCACCAGTTCCCCTCCTCCCCTTTCATTAGTCAAGCTCCGCCCCAAACCAAACACACCACCTCTGGCAAACTTACGCCACGCTTAGCATATGGCGGTCACGCTCAGAGACGAATAAATAACCTTTCGACTTCCCGGGACGCCTGGTTCCCTTTCTTTTCTCCCTCACCCTCGCTCGTCCCTGTACCCCCGCCGATCGCCATGCACTTAATGTCGTCTTGCTGGCAGCTTTTTATTGTCTCTCTGCTCTGAAGGGAAAAGGGGGAACGTGTGAGCGTGGATGGGTGTGTAAGGGGAGGGGGTGCGAGAGGACTGAATGAGAAGTTGCTATAGCAACGGAGACACACTGCTCTGCCGCAGTGAAGAAAGGCACCGAGAGTTTGGAAGAGTGAAAATGAGAACGGGGGTGAAGAAGAACGGGGGGAGGATTGACAGAAACCCTGCAGTCCAGAAAGAAAGCAGGGAGGAGAGGGCTGGGACGTTGAGAGAAGTCAAAGAGGAGATCGAGTACGTGCAAGTTTGCGTTTGCTTAGGTATGACGACAGTCGATGCAGAGGACGGTCAGCGGTTGTGAAAAAGCTTTACTTCATCACAGCAGTCCGGAAAAACTCAGTTCTTCCTTTTCACAGTTTCACAACGAATAACATTGAATGTGAGTGTGGCGTTCTTGCATAGACTGTTTGAACTCAGGCTGGCTTTGGGAGAATAAATCATGTAAATCTTTATTAAAGACATAATAAAGGTTATAAAGAGAGAAGAAAAATATTACGTTTCAAGGAAAAAAAAAATCTGATTAGACCAAATACATCCTCCTAATACAATGAGTAATTATTGAAAAGAGGCAAAAATAACATTTCGGCAATTTGTAAAATGATAACTTCATGCTCGGTTGACATCACCAAACCCTCTTTTTTTCATAACCACCTGTTATATAGACTATTCATGATCTAAATCAATTCCTGGTAGATGAAACAATCCTGACCTACATCTTAGTCTCACTAAATATAATTTTTACTCTAAAAACATGTTGCGTTACGCAACTAGAATGTGTTCTGAAACGATGTTTATTGTTGACTTCAATGTGACTGCTAAAAAAAATACGTTTTATAAAGATTTATAAAAATGCTACATAGACTTCTAAAGATGCATCAATGTTCTACCATATCAGTACTTTGAAAGACCACTTCAGGGAAAATAAATAATGTAACAGACATTAGTTCATTTTTGCAAAGGTAAGTTTTGGACCATATCTACTGTATATACAATATGCATCACCAGTGGTTATAATCTAAACTCCTGATACTTCAAACAGCAATGATCTGATAACACAAAACCATGGCACTTAACACCTATACTATTTCTTTACAAAACTAAATTAGAGTTTTCAGAGGTAGTAAGATGCTCATTTAAGCAGCCTCTGACAGATATTTGCTTAATAAGACATTGTATCCGACACAAATTGTGTGGGTTTGTCGAAATTCATTATAATCTCTTTTCTCATGCAAACCCTGATTAAACATTCTCTGTAACTCAGACAGGAAGGAAGTGCTTGGTCGCAGGCTGCCAAAAAGACGCCCGTGAGCAAATTCGTCTAAGCAGCAAACCTTGAGGAGGGAGGAAGGCTTGCTGACAGCTGTCTGAAACCATGAGGGCTTTGTTTACCCGGTTGTGAATATGCATTGCCACTCGAGTGGGTGTACACAGGGATAAGGCAGTGATTGAGTACAGACACAGAGAACAGGAAGTGAGTCGCAAACTCTGTAATCTGTACTCCTGTCAGGCGCCGCACAGTCAAAGTTGCCAACTTCAACTGAGGTCCAATCAAATCGGGATTACAGGTGTCCTTGCGGTGATGAAATGTAAGAACGTGAGACCTGGAGAAACTCTCTATAAACAACTGAATTCATAGGCGGCAAACTGGTCTTTTAGTCCTCAGTCCTCCCAATTATCGAGGCCAACCCTACTGCATTCGCAATATAAGATAAAAAGTCGTCGTCAATCGGAAGACGTGAAGACTATTAATAGAAAGCTATTTTCAAGACATTGTGCACAGTGCCAATATAACGCAGGGTGTTCCAGCACAACGGAAGACACGTGCCTGATCGTGAGTGGTTTAAAAAGAGATAGAGAGAGATGGGAAGGGTGGAGTGAAGAATAACAAATAAAGGAGGCCTCTTAAGACTAGCCTTCACATAGAAATGCTTTCAATTATTGACGGCATCAAAATGCCCGAGCACACAAGAGTACCTGAGGAAAGGACAGAGACAGTTTTTTGTTATGGAGGGTCCACTTAGACAATAATCACATATAAATGAACAAGCATATTGAAATGTATCAAAATATATGGAATACTTCATCAGTCATATCAGTCTAAACTAAAATATAATTCAGTGGAATGAAATAAAGGAAGTGGAAATTCAAGAGATTGACGAAACAAAAGGCTGACATTTGAGATGAGAATTGATGAGTTGATTAAATTTATTATTAAAAATAATAAAAATTCTGTCCTCATTTATTTGCTCTCATCAAAACCTAGTATCTGTGAAGCACAAAAGAAGATATTTTGAGAAATGTCCTAGTGGTTTTGTGTTCATACAATAGAAGTCAATGGGGGTCAATGTTGTTTGATTACCAACATTCTTCAAAATACCTTTTTCTAGTGTTCAGCAGAAGAAAGAAAGTCACAGTTACAACTCTTTCATCACCATCAGGGTATGCTGATAAAATCAAATATTAGTCTAGTAAATCGTAAAAGTTAACAGAGCGGTAAAAAAAGAGATCACTTGCATTTAAGTGGCGCTGTCATTAATTGGCCGTTACATGTACCGCATGTCTGGCATGCAGACGGCGGGGGAAGCTGTGCTGTTTAACACAGACTGGATCGATGAAGAGTGTAGATGAGATTGAAGAATTAAGTGACAGTGAGAAGTGGACCAGTGGAGAGGGAGGAGCGGTCATCCAGGGCCCGTCCCCGGGGAGGAAAAGCATGTCTCTGCAGTCACGCGTGTCCATCCCCTCCCTCTTTATTGGATCGCCTTTCTCTCTAGCGTGGGACAGTCCCATTCACTTCCTTACACAGCACTGCACAACACCGCCATCTACTGCCAGAGGCAGAATGTCATTCGGTCCTGCTCAGAGGTGTGGCCTCAGATGAGCTGTTACAACACTAGGTTTCATGTCACTGTGAAGATAGATTGATATCTAGACTAATCTTTTATACTGGTCATTGTGTATATTTTAGCAGTAAACACATCATGACCATTCAGCTTTGTACTCCAGAATTGTAGCACTTTGATCTGAACCAAGTGTGCTGCCGATCTAGGCCGAGCTGATTTAATATACCTTGAGAGAAGTACCCATTCATAATCCCATTCATCTTAATGGCAGTAACTGTTGCATGCAACGCTGGAAGAATACTTCCATCTTCATGAGTACTTATTGGAGTCATGATGTAGTCACATGAGCCACGCTGTGTGACTGATCACTCGACATATATATATTAAAGGTTTTGCAGATGACAGGCAAGAAAAATGCATAAATTTCACGCTGCAAAAAGTCCTTGAAAAATACAATCTATAAAATATGGAATTTTTTGGAAGCAACAAACAAAGAAACATGCTTAAAATGTAAATGCATATAATACTGTAATTGCAGCATCTACTAGCTAACTATTCATGCCATGATCACCTGATCTAGGACATCTTGAGGCATCTTAGGGTATGTTTACACAACAATAATATCTAATAATATCTCAACAATAATAGCAATTTTTTTGAAGTTTTGCATCCAGTCGACAACGTTGTCAAAACGTTTCCAGTCACACAGATACACAACTATGAGTAAAACACTGTACGACACATGCCAGGCCAGTAGTTGTTTACATAAAGAGCATCATGGTAGTGTTTTCTAAGGCAGCTTTGCAACTGAATCAAACAAGCTCCACTATTCACCCTCCCATCGGTAGATGACATAACTAAACGGCCAAGAGACCATCAATAGGACACTCGTGTCGCCCCAAATCAGCATTTTTCTAAATCACTTTAGCTTGGTTTGTTGCTGCACATTGAATTGGTGCTGAAGAAAAAAAAAAAAAGACAAAAAACAAGTTTACTAGGGTTTAAAGCAGAATTAGTTTGTTCTCCAACCTGAGTTGACCAGTTCCTGTTCCATCACCCCACAGCCCAGCACCTCCAACCAGTCACCTTGGAAGCGTACCTCCATCTCAAAGGACGGGTGTGTGAAAGGAAAGTAGCAGTCCACCCAGCGGATTTCCAGATCTGAAAGACAAAAACAGATGGAGGAAACCTGAAGAGGAGAAGTGAAAAACGTGTGAACAGCACAGGATCTCTACCTTCTCCAAAAAGGTGTCGCATGAGGCGTGTGAGCGTCTGTTTCAGATTGAACTCCACAAGTTTGACAGCCTCCAGCGTGTGTGTTTCCTGCTTCTGAGGCGTCCGCTGGCCTCCACGCTCAAACAGGGACAGGTCCTGACCGTTTTTCACTTTGGCGAAAAGCTAACAGAGAAAGATAACCCAAAAATACTCTAAACATAAAAACTAGTACTGGAGTATAAACAAAAATGTATTGTACATTTATTATGACTTTCATCATTTAGTCTATGTTTGGAACAACATGAAGGTGACTAAATGATGACAGAACCCTGCATTATTGTGCGATGTAACCTTTTTAAACAAGCGTCTCAAACTTTAACATTCAACTAGAAAGATTTCATTACGATTTCATCATAATATCTCAACACCTCTACTCATTAAAACACCCAATTTATTCATTGCTATAAATAAACTGGCAGAGGATTGGGCAGATCCTAACCTCATGGTTTGAGAAAAGTCGGACTCCCTCCATCTGGTGAAAAACAGGATAGTGACTTGAGTCGATCTCATCTCGCCTGTACACGTCTCCAGCCATGAGAAAGCAGTCAAGCCCCGAGCGCACCAGCTCTTTCTGATGGGCGGAGGTGTGTGCCCGTAGCATGTGCGTTCGGTTCAGATAATAATTGTCTCCTTTTTTTCGACTGGCATGGTCTTGCGGAATGAGCAGACTATCGAAGTTTTGCTCCACCGTCACTACTGGGCTAAGGTTGTCATGTACAGAAAAGTGCGGGTTTCCCGTGCGGCCCACGTAGGAGCGGTAGAAATGGTCTTTGATGCGTTCTTTAATAAGCCACAAGGGGTGGTGTGGCCGGTTGTGAAGTTGGCAGCCAACTTTGGACAAGATTTTTGCTGTCACATTGGTCATGTCATCTCGGGGGTAGACATGGCCAAAAACTTCTACAGAGTTTTGGCTGATTTGTGACTGAGGGGCGGAGCCAATGGTGGACAGCCCCCTAAAGGGGTGGAGTCTGTGAGACACAGAGAGGACATCGGCCTGACGGTGGTTAGACGGCCAATGACGGATAATGTGTTTAAGGAGTGAGGGGAGAGTCAAAGATCTACTGTACAATCTCATAGTAGATGGTCCATGAGTCTGTAAGAAAAAACAGAAATGCATTAGTATTAAAAAAACCCTTTTTTTCCAACTTCCTGTTAATAATATTCAGTAGTAGTTCTAGTCTAATCAATTAGTGATGGCAACTAGTCAGTTTGTTCAGATGTTTTTCTCTAAAGTGTTTATTTGAGATTTAATATTTAAAACATAATTCATTAATGTTTTGGTAAAAAACATAAATCAGTTATTGAGCCGATACATAAAAGATCAGGGTTGAAAGCTGTCTCATTATCTTACCCCGATACATAACATTAAGCTTATAATAATGATTTATAATGTAAGCTGCCTCCACAATAAAAAACAAAATGACTTTAAGATTGATACGGTTTCTGATAGACTAAAAGAAGCATACATTCTTTTTCTTAAACCTTTATATTCACCGTGTTTCATCGAGTGCTGCAGCTATAACCATCAAAGCACCACTTTTGTAATCAATTCACCACCTTCAACGACACATTTCAAGATAATTACCGTCTAGCTTCATAACATCTGCCGTAAGCAGTGTTCCCTTTGTAATTGCATAATCCATTTCGTTCGTTCTGATAGTTGCAAGCAGAAAGGATGCAGTTCATTCATTTGCCAATTCATTTGCCGAGTATCTGTCAGTTACCCTATTCTAGGGCTGCACTTATTGCACTAATCCAAGATAAATGTGTCTGATCATTGGCTGATGTACATCAATCATGGACCCAAACTGCTTTTACATGACCGCTCTTACTGTGCTCGATTACATGTGATTTTAAATAAAAGAAAAAACAATGCACTTTTACAATTTAACCCAGGGGTAAAAGCAAGTCGGCCTACATTATTTTCTCATTAAATATGACATTCAATGGCAAACAGAGCTTTTTACACTAACTATTTGATCAGTCAACCCAGAGAAGTAGATCTTAAAAGTGTGTACTTTGGCACATCCTTAAAGTTAATGTGTACATACGAGCACCAGGATCTCCTCAGATTGCTCCGGCAGCTGATGTTGATGTACTTAACAATAAGTGTTCCCAGGCACATCGGTTCCCAGGACTTTGTTGAGCGGTGTGAGATTTAGATTACATTACTTGGATGTCAGATGAGCTCACACACAAGGGACTTACGGTAACCTCAGACAGCCTTCGTGAGATGCACAATGCCTGTTCGAACATGTGACATAGGACGAGATTTACAGTACATGCTTTGTCTCTCTCTCTCTCTCTGAGTTTTTAACAGGCTGCAGGTTCGGTTCATGTGCTGGCTGCACTCGGGACACAACAGCGCTGTATTTATCTGCCACTAACAGTTCGTCTTTCTCTCAGCCCAGCGCAAATATTTGCCACGACCAAGCAATATTTTATGAGGCTGAAGCATTTTTTCTTTAGTCATCACTCTTTCTCCCTCTCTGGTGAGCAGAACAAAACAGAGGAATTGTCAAGCAGGGAGACTGTACACATGCGTGCTGTCAGGGTTGAGTCACGGGTATAAAAGACAAGAGCGTGTTGCACTGCAGGGCTGTTGCACTATGGCAGTGTTTTACACTTTTTACTCCAGGTTAGACCTTTGTTTTGACACTGTATGCAGACGGTTACTTCACTTTAGTCCTTAATGATCAAACAGTGTAATGCAAACACATGCTGAAGTGTGCATAAATGTAGTACTCTAGTCTACAGGTTCTTGTAAATAGTAATAGTTTTATCCATTATTCTTCATTTTTTTTGTAAGGGGATTTATTTGTGTAGCATTTGGCATATGCACTGTACCATAGTAATTTTACATTTTTTACATTATAAGAATTCAACTATGAAATGAACAGTGAAATAAAGTTTTACACCTGTGGAACGGTGACAACTAACAGGTTTAGCCTGTTTTTATCTGAACCTTTAACTTTTAATTGGGTACAGATTTGCCACATACCCATACTTTACCTAAAACATAATTTCCATATACTTTTACACCGCTAGTAAGAACAGTATTTTAAGGACATTAAAGCTGGTTTGATACAGGTTTGTGTTCTCACTTCAGGGCTATTTTAGTTTGAGGTGAGATAGGAAACCTGACTCTAGATCAGAGGTGAAGGCCAACGTCACATTACAGAAACAGAGTGGGTGTGTGAGAAGCAAGTCGAGACTTTTCACAGCAGAGAATGGTCTGTATTAATTAAACCTGGCGAGCGTTCATCAGAGGTTAATGAAGTCACTCTCATGTTTCTGTACCTGGTCACATCTGCTTCTCAGTTTGTGCCGGGGTGTCAAAGGTCATCCACCCACCTGTGAGAGCTCAGCATGAATGCAAGTATACTATTTTTACCCCCATGCAAAATACTTTTCTTGAAAGTTTCTACTTCGCACCAAAGTCGAAAACCAGAGAACCTTGTCATACTCTAGTTTGTTGGGTTTGGTGATTCTTAGATACATGTAGATAATACGAGTGCCAAGAATGATTTGAAAAGTTTGGCTACATATTTGATATGATGACAATATGCTGAAAAATGAAAATACACACAAAAACAGACGGAGCACAGTGGAATAGAACAAGATGCAGAACGCGGATGTGATTTTAACGCTCAAGTTTATTGCTAGACACCAGAGATTCCCAATGACAGAGATTTCTTTCCAAGCTTTTACGGGAAAAGCAGATATATAAATAATGTCATAAAATTACGATTAAACAGACACGGATAAATAAGAACCTCATTTATACAGTATAGCAAAGAAATGTGTTACGGTGTCCTGTAAATGCCTAACATGACCATCCTGCCCACAGCAGCTGATCGGCTCATTATTTTAAAACTGACATTGACGTGCTGGTGTCCGTAACATAGGTTGAACTATTTTTTATTTGACTTGACAAATTAAAAACATGGTGTGAGTCGTGATGCAACTGTTAAAGATGTTTATCTGACGCCTGTACATAGACCAACAATTAAAAAACAACAAAAGTATGCAGTGTGTACACTTCTGAAGTAAGATTCCCTTTATAAACATCTAATTTTTGTAGAGTTTTAATACACGTGTTATTTTCTAGTGAAGTGGTTCTTAAATCTGGTCCAGCACTTTTGTAAGTCTTCCTTATCTGACACATTCAGTTCACTTTATGGATCTCTTGGGTGTCAGAGGAGTTAAATAAGGGAGACATAAAAATGTGTGGTGCTGTGGGTCCCCAGGACTGTAAATGAGAACCACTGTACTACTGTACTCTTAGTATAAATACTGGCAAAAAATAACTTTTAGTACATATACAGACTTTGTTAGGTATCTGTCAATTGAAGGAAATCTCAAACCCACTTGCCGAAACTCATATTTCAATAACCAGAGATGAAAAGCATTATAACCAGTCTCTGCTAGTCTGTGACAGACCAATACATTGCTTAGGCTAAATATTTAGGCAAACTGAGAAAATTGGTATTACAACAAAAGAACCATTTTTGGTTCCACAAAGAACCATTAAGTCAAAGGTTCTAAAAATAGCTATTTCTTAATAACCTTTATATGACCTAAAACAACCTACAAACAACCTCTTGTGGTTCTTTAGCTGTTTAAGGTTCTTGATAGAACGACTTAGTCAAAAATGGTTGAAGCGCCATTATTTTAAGAGTGTAGTTTCCCACTGTATGAGTTTCACATACACAATTTTAATTTTTATTTGCATAAACATTATATTTTGTAAGCCTTATTTGTCCTACAGTATGTTCATACAAAGATAAAATCTCTCTAATAATCCACTCTGCTCTCAAAATATCAGCATCGGCCTATAAAAACAACACCCAAAATTTAAGGAACTGATGTGATGCCGTTAATGTCTTGTGTCCTATTCTGCTCTTCCTCAATGACAGCTCATCAAACTAAGGCAGTGCTCACCAGAAACTTTACAACAATAGCTGAAACATACTTCTTAGCTCTTCTGCACTTTTTCTATCCCGAAAAGACCTGCCAAGATTTTCAAGGCTTTTCTGGTCGTCTTCCACATAAACCTGTGCATCAGGCGGACCACAATCCAATACTTTCCTAAAAGAAATCCCTCTAATCAAACACACAATAGTGTAGCTGGAAAGACACTGTTTGCCCCATTGCTCATCTAACCCAACTATTTTTCAAACACCAAAAATCCAAATGTCATTGAGAGCTTTAAGGTTTCAGGAACATGATACAGGGATCTGTCCGGGATCAGCTGAAGTTGTAAAAGACTCAGAGTTCAGTAAATCATGTGTGAGACAGACGGTCTCTACAGTCAGCATGGTGGAGCGTCTCTAGAGGACCTTATGTTCACTTCACCATACATCAACTAATTGATTAGCTGCAACAAGATCCATAAGCAAACAGCGTGAAGCCAGATGCAATTTTATGAGATTTCTGTCCACGTAAATAATTGCAGTTAAAATCCCCAGAAAGAAACACAAAATACGCTGAGTCACAGCTGTACCTAAAAATTTCAAAAATCATTCTCTTAGGGGTAATTACAGGAACATTAATCTAAACAACCAAGATTCTTACGTTTTTGTGACAATGTTGTTTCTTCTAAAAATACTGCAGGCTTGATAAAACAGCCATGACCGGGGGTGATTTCTTTTCAAATGAACACTAGACTTTATTTCTTTCATTAGTAAAAGTACAACACAATAAGATCAAATACACGTATTACATGGCGCTCTAGAAAGCTTCATTCTGATTGGCCAGTCGTAACATTCCAAGGTAGGTTATTCCCCAATAACATCCACTCAAAACTAGTCAAGTCAACTTGACCTTGAAAATAATTCACTTGAAAATATTTCACAGAAAAATTCTAAATCTGTAAATGACTCTGGAACACTAAGGAAGATATTTTGAGTGGTTTTGTGTCCATCCATACAATGTTACTCAATGGGGAACAGTGTTGTTTGGTTACCAACATACTTCAAAATATCTTCTTTTGTAAAAAAAATTGGAATTGCATGAAGGTGAGAAAATGATGAACGTACACCAGTGCCAAAAACCAAAAAATAAAGGGGAAACAAACAAACTAATGCATAAAGTAGAGAAAGACTGTGTCCGCACGGGTTATAATGGATGATGTGAATTAGCCTTTTCCTGTGGTTGTGTGCTAAGTGAGTCATCTCAGACAAGATCCCTGAGGAACCATAATTCATGCCACTCTCGGTTTCAGAAGACGGACGCCACAACGGTAAAGCACCACTCCAAGTACCATCACAGACTCTGCCAAAAACACTCAAACATGACCTGCCGAATGCACACATGGAGCTGCAGATAGAGGCGTCAGTCAGTATCACCTACTTTGGGAATAGTGTGGATGGCATGCGATCTGTAATTAGCTCGAGAAAGAGCAGCAAACATATCTAAACTGTATACTGCTGTTCAACTTTTGCAGTAGAAACTACACAATTTTAATGAATGGATTAATAATTAACATTAAAAGGTGATCTTGGTTTCAAGCAGATTTCTTACCTCACTGCAGTGTTATAAATCTTGACATACTGATGGCTGATCTCGTGACATTTTGACTATAGACTCGGGCTTCACGTTCAATAACTCTTACCGTCACTTACTGTGCCCTTGTTCATAAATTCAGAGCTAAAATGTAGTTCAGACAGATGGCGACGCTGCTTGGTGTCTAATTGTGATATATTGTCCTCATTACTAATATGCAAAATGTAAGGTGCCACTGCGTAATATAACATAGGGGTCCTTTATTAATTGCATTAATGTTGTGTGATGATTTTAGACCTCTCTCACAACAAACACCAAACAGAAACTATAAAACGTAAAGAAAAATAAATAGTGGATGTAAAAACATTTTTTATAACCGACAAATAAAAAAGTAACAAAAAAGTAGCTTGCTATTCAAACACATTTATCCATATTTAACTTATGCTTGTAATTCGTCTTGCACCATTTGTGCTATAGATATGAATGATGCATCAAAATGTGCAGCTTGTTGAGGATGGATTGTTAATAAAGGTGTGCTAATACTTTTCAGAGCAATTACTCATATTATTTTTATTATCCAAAAAAAACATGGAAAAGTTGTCATTGGCATGCATTAAAGCAGAAGAAAGTCAAGAAGACAAAATTAAATATGAATTTGAGTAATTTTTTTTTTTTTAAAAAAGCTTAAAAAACAAATATTGTGATATTATGGTTGTTGTGAATTGTTTTGGCCACAATAATAATGTAGTGAAACCTGATATTGTGAAAGTATTATTTTCCTGAGTACGTTTTTTACTCTTTGGCTATTGGTCAGTAGGAAACCATCTAACAACCATCATGCAACCAGCAGGTCTCTCATGCATTCACTCATGTGGTCACTGAAATAATTCTGGGACAGTAATTCTGACTGACGCAGAAAATGGCATGACATTTACTTTCATGCTATTTTGAGAGCAAGTCTGGCGTAGATCTCGTGCCATACGCCTGATTGGCCTGTATGTGCTCATTCGCTGTGGGCACCAGTGGATCCATGTGGAGCCAGGTCACCCTCATATGAGCTGGCATCAGAGAGGTCAGATGGGCAGCAAACAGAGTTACTTATATGACAGAGTACACAACAGGTCTTGGAAAACTGCATCATATTCTACAATTATTTCTTAGCTTTTTACTATAATGAAATAATGTTATTTTCATTTTTTATGTACGTAACATTTTTGGAAGGCTTATAGTGCAGGAAGATAAAGAAAGTAATGGGAGAGGAAGGTCAAGGATGAGGAAAAGATCTTAAGTCAGGACTTGGGTCACCCGAGGCTATGCTGTGCCATATGTCGCAGTGCTGCTTACAAAGCTATGGATCCGACAATGTTTGAGCTCTTTTAAATACATTTATATTTATGCATTCAGCAGATGATTTTATCCCGAGTATATTCTAACATCACATACATTTCATTACTTCTAAAAAAAACTAAAACTCTTTATGGAAAGTAATATTATAGTTACTTTTGTTATGTTAGTTAATTGAAACACAAACTTGTTGAAAAAGTAACGTTTGTATCAATTTTTATAAATGCAATTCGCATCTTTTTTGTTTAAAATAAGAAAAAACAAACAAACAAAAAAATATAAAATTATAAAGTATTATAAACTAGTGGTGGGAATCTTTAGGTACTATGCAATCCGATTCCGATTCTGGGACTCACGATCCGATTCCAAAACGATTCTTCATATAATTTTTGCAAATATGATAAATTTGCATTTTAAATAAATAAAGAGTTTTTATGCTTTTTGTTTATAGTTAGAATCTCTTTGACAGTATTCCCATCTTGAAGTTTAATTTTATTGCTTTTATTTTAACAAAGTTATATTCAGGATGAACAAGTTCTGACATAGAATCGGAATTCTTTCTCTAACGATTCTGAATCGATTCTCAAAGATTCAGAATCGTTAGAGAAAGAATCCCGATGCATCGATGCATCGATTTTTTCTCCCACCCCTATTATAGATTTACTTACTTTTGTGAATCTGGTTATGGTAAGGATGTCAGGTTGACATAATTTGACTTCAACCATACAACGTTACGTACAACCAATGGTAAGTAACCTATAAGCTTCAACAGAGAAGACGATTTAGAAGCAAAAGTTACGGTGTACAGCTTTAAATTTTTTATTACAGCTTTAAATCATTACCTTTGCCAAACAAGTTTTGTTTCCTTTCATAAAGTAATCTGATAAAACATTACAGGTATATGCTTTATAATGATGTCCTCAGGTGCAATTTTCACAGCTTCTCATAGACAGTGAAGAGGTTGCAGTCGTCAGTGGAAATTTTACATTATCATCCAAACAAAGCACACACAAGGGCACCATCCGATATGACCATACGGCCTTTATCCATCAGAAAGAGCTCTGAAAATCTCCTCAAGGACAGAACCTCCACATCATCATTATGACCCACTGATGCTAATGTTCCACCCATGTTTGCTCTCTAATGGCAGCGTCCACCTATATATATATAAACCACAGCAGGGCAAATGTTACCAGCTGACAAGTGCATGACAAGGACATACAGAGCCATCTGTAATTGGCACCTCAGTTCTGTAATCACTACATCAGTATGCCATATCTTGGTTCATGCTCACGTCGCTGCTTATGGATCATTCCCCTTTCTAAGTTAATCTTTCTATTATCCTACATGCTGGTAACGACTCGTAAGTCATAAGTTATTCATGATGTGTGGGAATTCTCTACTGCATTTCTGACAATAATCAGACTATGTGGGTTGCTGTAACAGCATTGAATGACCTACAAAAGAGGAGAAACCAAGAGGGTTGTGCTTCTTGGAGAAGAACAACATTTGGAATGGGTAATGCCTACTGCAAACATTTAAACTAAGTGTTGCGACTAAAATAATAATGAGAATGGTTATTATTAACATAATGTTAAATGCTCAAGAAGGAGCAAAACATTGGAACAAGGACACTTTGGAAAGTTCAAAGCATCAATCAGCATCTTCATTGCGGTTTCCCAAACAATGTGTGGTTTGTACGACGATATCAATGAATCACAAGCGGCAATTTGATTGGGAGTGAAAAAACTGTCACTGTCAAAAGAATGAGACAGCGATTAATGATGTGTCAAGCCATGGCCATTGAGGTCATTATTCAAAAACATGACCATGGCACACCGCCACACAAAACAAGGTCAGATAATGTTACTGCAATCTCATCCTGCCAAACTTTTTTGCATTCCATTTCTTTAGTTCAATGTTCTTCAAGTCAACACTGAACATTACACTTCAGCAAACTCTACAAAAGATATGCACAATTCAACGTCTATTCCTTTTCTCTCAAAATAATAGTTACAGGTCTAAAATATGTTTGGATGAAGCAAAAAACCATTAAAAGAAGCCAACACCTGTGCCTGCACACTATATAGAATCTGTGTTATCATAGTAAAATATAACAAACCATTAAAACACAATAAACAACCATAACGTAATAAATTAACTTTAAAGCAATGGTTATTAATGCCACTTGCAATCTGAAATACAAAAAGGAAAATCTCAAATCCTGCAGCTTATTGAAGAGAGGCGTTATTCAGGCAATTAGAAATATAGTGTCACCTGGACGAATAAAACAGAAGCTTATTTTTTAAGAGAAACCAGAGTGATATAGTATCTAAGGACCAGAATATCACAGGGACTCGAGGGTCTCAAGTATGCCTCAACAGAAAAGCCATCAGTAACAAACTAGCAAATATCTGGCAACACACTATCAACATTTACATTACATTTATTCATTTAGCAGATGCTTTTATCAAAGCATTTAGCATTTTGTCTTAAAAGACAAAAGGGATGTAACAATACGCTCAGCCTATGATATGATACAATACTGTGCTTGGAATTATGATTCCAAGGAAAAAAAATAATGTTAAAATTGTGAAACAAAAAATCACCATAGTTTTAAAATATATATTGTATTTTTTTGTATCGCAATATGCAATACATTAAAATATTTTTACACCCCTAATGTATAGTCTACAAATCTAAAGTATGTTTACAAGTACCGTAAAAACTGAGTTAAAGCTATGCATCAAATCACCCATATTAACCTTGTAACCAAACCATTCAGCAACACTTCAGCAACCACACAGTAACTGCTGTAACAAAAACTGCTGACAATTCAGATAAGTTTCAAACAGGCAGTACATGCTGTCATCCTGATAGTCATGAAGGCGTTTTCCTGCCCAACGTCTCTGAACCACACACTTCAGATGGTCATTCAGCCAAGGGGATAAATAGTCAGGGATGGGACTGAAATGAGCCATTCCCACCCATTACGCTTCATCACCTCTGCTGTTTCAAACACCCACGGCCGAGCCGTGCCCTACGACAGGAAGCTGAGATCTATAGAAGTAAATATGTAGCCTGCTAAGAGGCCGTGCTGGGTTATGAGATGGGGCAGTCCTCAGGACAGGCCAGAGATAGGAGCCACGCATCTTGGCTGACATACTGTTCCCACAGCAACGCGGGGTAGTGCCATCCGCACCCACGCAGTAACTGGTGTCCCTCTCACCTCAGCCAACATTCCACCGCCCTCGCAATAGAAAGTCCCACATCACGTCCTGCTGGAGTGTTTTGTCAGTTTCACTGTATGCAGGTTATTTGTCTCCTTCTGCAATGCAATCTTAAGAGAGATGTCACTGTCAGACGTAAAAATAAATTGCAGAAAAGGCTATGCATGGGATGTTTCTGCATTTTCTTTTTTTCATAATTTGTTATATTTTAATTAACATGCTAAGATGAACCCCTCAGGCCATTGTGTAACAGCTCACAGTTTTTCAGCGTCTTCGTTTTTAACACTTCATTTTTAACACAAAATGCGACTCAAGTCCCCTGTAAAAATGCGGTCTGTGCAGATTTTATGCGGCATTTACGCAACACAGTTGTCAACTAAACTTAAAACTGTGTGTTTTGGCTGTTCATCTAGACAACAACAGTGTTTTGGGAGCCTAAAAATTACCATTACTGTTTCCACACACTTAGAAACTACAAAAACGTGAATTTGTAAAAACGGTAACATCATGCGCATTGTTAAACTTAAGACCAGGAGACTTTGTCCTGTGAGCAGTAGTCTTTATTTTGGCTAGTCTTCAAATCTACTGACAGTCACAAGTCTGATATGAAGTCTAAACACATTGCATATATAGGGCAGTCCCTTGAAATGGTAAAAATTTAGGTGACAATAGAAACAATGGACAGAGAGGAAGTACTCTCTCAGATCCTTTCCACACACTTAGAATTATCATAGAGATAAAGAAATGTTCAACCTTGGGCCTGGTCCTTCCTGAGTTTTGACATCATGAGCAAATGGTCACCAACTCAGTGGGATGATGGGTAAATGTCTAGGAGCCACCCCACAGTTCTTCCAATGCAATATATACATTTTAGTAGTTTGTGTAGGATTGAAATAAAAGAATTGCTGATTTTAAAGTGATCCTCAAATTTACATTTCAACAGCATGCAATGAATTTCAAACAGGTTTCCTGAATACTCTAATACTTGTTTGCTATTGGTCAAAACATCCATCCCAAACTCTACTGGATAAGCCAATGTTGCCATGTTGGGCTGGCTAGGGAAATTAACTCACAAAACTTGCACTTGTGAATGGAAATGGAAAAAGTATTTTCAGTATAATAAAACGTATCATATATAAAAGCTCTATGATGTCAGACTTTACACGAACAAATCATTCAATTTCACTTTCATGATACTGAGCAAACTTATAACATACAGCATCATCCTAAGCTGCTCTGACAGGGATATAAATGCAATAAAAGTGTATTTCAGGAGCACCGTTCCACCTCGGCTGTCAGAGCTCTGTTCATCTCTGTTCATTCGTCCTCTATGTATGTGTACATGTCATCCTCAACCAATCCCCTCTGGTCTTCAGAGCCAGTCACTGTCTTTAATGCATTCTGTTTGTCCTGCTTGTGCAGTTTGTATTATAAACCGTCACATCTGATGCAATAATTGTAAAATGACAGCTCTGAAAGCACTAGGTTCTTTAAGCCTGATCTCACAAGAATTCGTACATATTTCACGAATTGGCTAATTCGTACGAATTCGCATGATGAAACTTGTACAAAAACGTATGATTAGTAGGAAAAGCAATGATAAAGGCCCAACCCTAATGTCACTAAGTAGAAGACAAATCGTGAGAACGTCCAAATCAGCCAACTCGTCAAAATACATACGAAGTCCCGTGAGATTGAGTTGGTTCTTTTCAGGAACAGGGTACAAGATCTAAAGTTTTTAAAAATGAAGTAATGAAATTTATACTATATATTTTTTTCTTTTTTAACAAATAATTAGTCATTCAATTTTGTTAGTAATGACAAACTGTAATTGAAAATGAATTGCCATAATTTATCTGTTATCTGATCCTAAATATCTGCGTACTGGTAATTTTTTTTTGCCAATATATATGTATAAAGCTCGGTGTACACCACCAGCGACTAGTAGCGGCGGAGCGACACGATCTCATTTATTTTTAAAAAGCTTGGATACTTCCAGTGACATGAGCGACAGGATGTGGGCGTGTCTAGTGATGCAACAAAGTAGAAAATGTTTAACTTTATGCAAATGAGGGAGCATAAAGTTAGTGGAACTCACGATGGTGATGTGCACACGCACATGGCGGAAAGTTTTTAAAACGGTTTACTTTTAATGCTAGCTCAACTTTATACTAGATAACATCAAATACTATCTAATATATATATATTATACATACATTATTAAGGATTTAATATCCAACATATCTAATAGCTCTCACAACAAACACAAACCTTGTGCGTCTGCTGCTTTAAAAAATTCATGCATGGGACAACGTGCCATATCGATGAAAAGTACAACCAGTCTGCCTACCAGACAATATTTCACTTAAGTCTTGACTTTGTCCTTTTTTCTAGTTTTTTCACAGCTGATCTTGCATTGAAAGTCAAGGTGACAAAATCTTTGTTTTTTCCTTGTCTGAAACAGAACAGGCATCATACGGAGGCAACAGGTTTTGCGAATTGAATTGGAGTCCCTGAGGTTGCAACACACTGCTGACACACTACAGTACATTAAACCACCCGGCGTCTCCTGAGGCAAACAGCCGGATTTAGAAAGCTGCTTGTGGGGAATGCCTGTCTCTTTTTATCTCTTTCCATCTCTGTCTAGAACTCATTTGTAAAACAGTCAAAAGGACCATCTTTAGCAGGAATCCACTGAGATGCTACAGCTCACTTATCTCTACTTGAGTGAAGATCAAAGATTCAGTGATGTAACAGTCCTGAGGGCTTGGAAAAGGTTTTCTACCACATTTCAAGCATGGATTTAAAGTCAACACGGACAAGACAAGGGTGACATAAAACCTAAAAATGTGGCCGGTACCACGTTTCCCACAGGTGTCTGAAATGAAAAACAAACATTAGACTTTTAAGTAAACTTTGTCCTTAAATGAACAGTTCACCGTACACTAATACATCTGTCCTTTACCTTTATCCCAAAAACTTGTTTGTTCTCTGTGAAACAGAAAGTTCTCTAAAGTAATCCATGTCAAGTCATTTACATTTATGCATTTGGCAGACACTTTCATCCAAAGTGAATTACAGTGTATTATACTATACATTTTTTGGATGTGCAATCCCTGGATCGAACCCATGACCTTGGCATGTTAGCGCCATGCTCTTACCAAGCTACAGGAATGCCAAAACGCCAAAAACATGTTATGTACTTAAAAGATTGTTTATGGATTGCTTGAAACACAGTGGATTACTGGGTCAACCTGTTGCCAACAGGTTTCCAACAGGACATTTTCCGGAATGATGAATTCCCACAGAACAGAAGCACATGGGAGTCCAGGAGGTTCATGTGTGTTAAGGGAAGTGAGTGGTGTGGCACAGGTATGTGCTCACAGAAGCATGTAGTTGGTTAATGTAACAACCGCGAAAAAAAAAAAATCATATATAGATATCAGTAAATGTTGTTACACCTGACAAGATCAGTGAAGTGCATGTAAACTAAACCAAAACACAATTTATTAACAAATATACATGAATTATTTAGCTAAAAAGGTCTCAAACTGATTTAAATTATATTCTAAAATAAATTTTACAAACGAGTGCAATGACTGCCCTAAACTATTACATTATTAGCTTAGCAGCATGCTCACATCAAACTATATTGATGAGACTGGATTAAGTGACTCATTAAGATTTAATTTAAAATGCTGCCTTTAAAGACAGCTGCCTACGCTTAGAAAGTTGATAGCAAGCCAGCTCGCTAGGTTTTGAGCAGAGCTGAAGTCTCTTCACTTCTGCTGGCAAGACATCATCCATCTTTATGCCATATTGAGGTGAGCTCACAGCTTTCAGCTGCGAACCCATGAGAGTAATGCCAGCCTGAAACAAACTTGACTTGACTTTCCCAGAGCCCGAAAAGCCCCAGCTTGCCCACAGACTGTCTCGATGATGTGCAGTCAGCAGGTTGTAGCCACTGGGACTACCAACAGCTCCACAGATAAGAAGCCCCTGATGGACCTGATGCCCGACCTTTACAGTGACACTCTCTCGGGACACATATCCCTCATCGTTCGGGCCCTGGCACCGCCTGCTTACAAGAACATCCAGTCCCACTTCTCCACTGTGCTTCTGTTCTGTCTGCAAAATCTTGATTGTGACCCGCGATGACATCGTCCTTCAGATAATTCATCTTGGCTTACGGTGTCCTCCATCATCGGCACACACAGCACATTTTCAGGCCCTGCGATTGACCCTGTTTATTCTCAGAGCAGCCTGCGTTTACAATGATGCAAAACCAGGGTTTGTTTCTTTGTACTGGCTTTTCTCCACTCTCAATCAATTTCAATTTAACACTTGCTCACCTTCATTTATTTAAAATAAGAATCCCCTCAGATTTGGGTCCTTTTTTACTTAAACTATATAAAATTATACAGCGAGGAGATCACACTTAATCTGAAATAACTTAAATCTGTACAAGGAAAGACTCTTGATTTTTCTATACATTAAATTACTTTCTTTGTTTGCTATTCTGATGGAAATTTATTTAAGGACTTGATGAAACAACAGTAAACCCATTTTATCTTCGTAATGTGATATTTTTAAGTTTGAAAGAAAAAATTTTAAGTAGAAAAAATATAGAGCAAGATTTTTTAATTTAATTGTTAAAATTAAATTAAACTTTGATGCTCCCAATGCACACATATGAAAAAATTTCTGTTTTCTCAAAATTGTCTTAAAAAAGTTAAAGAGCATTATGTGAAAATATTAGGGATGTCCCGATCAGGTTTTTTTGCCCTCGAGTCCGAGTCATTTGATTTTGCCGATACCGAGTCCCGATCCGATACTTTTATAATATATAAAAAAAGAATAAAGAAGAGCGAAGAAACAGATCTTCGCTCTTGTCTCCTACTATTTGTAAGTCGCTTTGGATAAAAGCTTCAGCTAAATGTCTAAATGTAAATGTAACAGATCCAGGATGTTCCTTATTTTTATTTAATTCACCTTATTTTAACATTCAACAAGTTAACAAACTTCTTCTGTGAGGTAGCTTGAACAATCAAGTAATAAAAACATAAATTCTTCACTTTTGGACTTTAGTGCAATAGTAAATATAAAAAAAGTCTAATATGAAAACAAATAGCACCTCAACTTAAAATACCCATCAGGCATGTAAACAAATAAAAAAATAAAAGTGCCATAGTGTTTGCAAAGCCAGTAATGTGCTTTTAGGAATTGCACTCCTAACTCTTACTGCGCACGCGTTGCTGTTTCTGTGTGGAGTCAAGAGGTCTAACTCTGTGCCACCGATAACTATAGATGTTTTCAAATGAATGTGAATATGTAGGAGCCTGTGGCTGAGTGGACAGCGCTCCAGACATATACAGCGCAACTGCGCTTCAGTGACGCGAGTTCGAATCCCGGCTCTGGCGTCCTTTCCTATAAAAAAATAATGAGAATATATATACATATATATCAGAGTCCTGATCGGGAGGTAACGTCCGATTCCAATTGAGTCTGAAACCATGTGATCGGGCCCGATTTCCGATCATGTGATCGGATCGGGACATCCCTAGAAAATATAATCTTATTGTCTTTAATATTGACTAGGTAAGACAATAACTATGATTGGAATCATAGTGAAATTAATTATCAAAACCTTGATGTTCTCAGTGCACACACACACACATGCAAATGTATGCGATTTCAGGCCCCCAAAACGCAGTTGTCATGTAAATGAACAGCCAAAACATGTAAAAAAGTATGAAAATGGTGTTGTGTAAATCCTCCCCTAGAATAGAGGATTTGAGTTAAATAAGGCAAAAGCGGCACCGTTTAAAAATGACTCACTTTTAGACTAATACTACTGTAATCGCTGCCCACATTCTGTCACCTTAAAAAGAAACAACTGCCAAAATGTTACAGAAATAAAATCTTCCTCTTGACCTATTCAAAGTGTGAGTGCATAAATATTCACTTGATATCGTGTCTCTTCAAGTAGCCTTCTAGCCCACAGAGACACAACATCTAAATGTCACTCTATGACTCTTTCTAAGCAATGAAACCTCACCATGCGCAAACCGATTGTAAGAGGAAGTGAATGGAGAGCTGGCAGGGGACGCATCCCACGTTACATCACAAGGCAAGCTGGCACTGAGGTGGCCGCTGGGCACTATTCATGGGCACAGGCTGAGGCAGTGGACCCAGCAGGGCCAGGAAGAGCTATATGTGGCAGATGGGAGTGTCCTGCGGAGCAACAAACCTTCATAAGTCTTAGAGGAGCACTGCCCACAGTCGGACCACAACGATAACATCCACCCAATTTATTAGCACGTTTCTCACCAGGTGACACGTGGTACGGCGGGCAATGACAGGACTCTTCTTATTTTATTTTAAGTGTTTTTGTAGGGCTGGGCGATATGGCAAAAATGTAAACTCGATAATTTTTTCCCATATTGATCGATAACGATATATATTTCGATATATAAACTGTTAATGCTGCCAGCTTTAGAAGAGTATCCCAACTATGACTGAAGCCATAAAAATTTGAGGGTTCATTAATTACATTTTAAAGTATAGTTTTTTTGTCGACAATTTCATAATTTTTGGATAATAACTCGAGGTTAGTTTCACTTTGGCCGCTGCTTCCACTTATTTTTGTCATCCTCGTGCCGAGTTTGCTTTGCAAAGTGCCGTAGGAAATTGTATTATTATATTAATCCATATCTTATATTAATCCATATCGAGTAAAAATGCCTAGAGCTTATCATCGTTATCGACATATATTTTATCGCGATTCGATATGATATCGTTTATCAGCACAGCCCTACGTTTTTGTCAATTTTTACTGACAAGAAAGCAACAGGAATGGTTTATTCTTGTCTTGTCGTGGCGTCAAAATGTGCTGCATTTAGGTCTACTTAAAATTCGTAATTATAGCATGATGCTGCATCAAGTATACATTCAAACAACACAAACCCATTTTGCATTACAATTTTCATCTATAGTTTTGTCATCTCATAAACCAGCAAAATATCGTTTTTCGGCAAGGTATCTATTTTTCATTTTAAAAATATATAAAACTAAACTGTACAGGTAACAGTTACTATTCTTTAAGACTGGTGTGGGGGAATAAACTCAGGCATATTAAGCTACATAAAATGTATGACCAATTACAATTTGCCATTATTCTTTAATTAATGCCCTCAACACAAAAAGGTCAAGTCTCAAAAAAATCCCAATGGCCATTACCACCATGTAATTAATGTGCTGGCATGTGCACCGTGGACATTTGGAAAAATTAGAGAATATAATAAATTAACATGCTTGAGGTAAATGTGTTTAATAAGAAACGTATGTGAAGCCTTGTTATTCACCTCTTTAGGTCTTTTCCCACTTATGGTTTTACATCTCAGACAATTTCAAACAATTATCAAGCCAGCTAATTTGTCTCAGTGACAGCTAAACAAATGCTAAAGTCCAACAGGAGGTCATTATCAAGGCAGTGCGGGGTAATGTATTTACTAACACCTTGCTAAACCAACAAAAAGAAAGTGATTAAAGCTCCAGGCTACATAAAAAAGCCCCATACCTCGCAAACCACAACATAATGACTGTACAGGTTTGGGTTTAAAATTTTCTTTGTGAAAAGTATTAGACAGCTAATAATTAATAAATCTTTTAATACTATAGATAATAAGAAAACACATTTCATCATATATGCTAATTATTTTGCATGATGGCAAAAATATCTAAATGTTGCACAAAAAATGGTTTCTATTTTAAACTTGCTTACTGTGTTTTTCTTCACTACAATTGTCTTCATTTAGATTATTTTAGGACTTTTTTGGCTGGTGGGACTTTGTCCCACTTAAACCAACCATTAGCTGAAATTCTTCACTAAACCGTTTTTTTCTGTTAATCCTTAATAGCCTACATTTAACTCCATGCAAACTTTTTGTACATTATAAAAACATTCCTCTAACGATAAAGTATTTGTTTCGCCGCACTGCCTATTTGTTTCTGCAAATTCAGTTTTTTATAATGCCACACTCACTTTTTCTGTTACATTTATAATGGGGATGAGTTGGATTTACACTTCATGGATGTCATGCAGAAAAGTCTCCCGACTCTTTTGGAAAGGTCATTGATTCACTGGATTGCATGTTTATGGCATTAATGGTTTAGCTGCAGAAGCTACTTGTCTGACTGATGCACCGCCACAGGCGCGTGAGTGAAAATAGACGACTTTAATTTGTGCTAAAAGACTGAAGCCAGACTAATAACAACATATCTGATGCTCAGTTTATGGGCTCTGACAGGATGCTGTGAGAGACACTATAAGAGCCCTTACAGTTGACACGCATCACACAGGAGTATGGACCTAATAAAAAATATCCTGGCCACTATGAATTATGAATGGTGAATTATGACTGTCAAGTTCCAAAATTACAAAAAGTATGCATGTTTGTTAAAGTAAAAAAATGGAAGTCATGTGGTCATACATTAGATAAAGCGCAAGGGTAAATAACATAAAAATGATATAATTTTAAATAATAATGTATTCATCTGTTTCTTTTAATTTAAATGTCCAGCAAGTACATCAAGAAACTTGGCAGCCAGTTATTTATTCATTCACAGAATACAGAAAACACCTTGTTAGTTGTTCCTCCTTTATCAAGCTTTTAAAGTAGACCAATGTCACAAACCTGGCAAAAACAGGTCTTAGCATCCCAGCAGGTCTTGTCATAATGAACTTTTAACTGCTGCAACATTTCTCAACTCTGACACGAGTCCCTTGAGGTTACTGAAGTGAAACACTGTGTGGCATAGTAAATATCAACACCACAATAAAATCAATACAATGTTCAGCACAGTAAGGCAAAATGTCACATGGGTCTACCGGTCTAGAACCAACTGAAAACCCTGTTTAGCGGGAAGCCACGATGGGATGTGTATTATAGATCCAGTCACAGCCTTTACCCAATTTAAATTATTTCAGGTACTACACAGTAGACGTAGATCAATGGGAGTAATCTACAGCACACTGAGTAATGACCAACCAATCAACTCTCTTGAGAGAAGATGTAGTAAAGACTATAATCACAGGGCATTGCCATCATAGCAGGAACCCTTAGTAAAAAGACTTATCTATGATTGACAGTAAGAAATCTAAGGCTTTTGCCTTTCCCAAAAATAAGATTTGATTGAGAAATCACTTTAAGTTAGACTGGGTGAGATGCTGCATATGAGAGAAACATGATGAAGAAACATGGAGAAAGATACACAAACACATCAGACGGACTTACAAACCAATCCCAAACAAAGTATCTATTTTTTTTATTTTAACCTGTTAACTGTCACCGTTCCTCAGGAGGAACACCTATGTTATTTCCCCATTATCCTTAATATTTCATTGTTGAATTTTATTCTAATCATGACAAACAAAAAATTGATGGACAGGTATAAGACTTCAGATGAAATATTTGACAAATTTTCATAACAATAAACAAAAATAATAATTTTTAAAATGTTAACGTTACTGTCATTAATAAAAATACCTAAAATGATTTTTTTTAAAAGACTGTAAAAGACAAATGTTTGAAAAATATCTAATATTTAAAACTGAAAAAAATGTAGCCCAAAACCGATATTTTGGATACGTGGTTGGTATATATTTATTGTCGTAATATTGTATGATACGCCAAACGGGTCAAAAACACAGTTCAACACCAACCGATACCTTCTGAAGTCACAGTAGATTTAAATAAAAAAAACTGACTGCACAAAATGACACAACAAGCAAAAGTTGGTAAATAATGATAATTTCAACGTTGTTTAACGTTTCCTTTAAGATCGTCAAGACCAAATCTTGTTTAGGCTATAATCTCTTCACAGACCACACGACAAATCATTTCCACTTGTAACAAACATCCCATTGGAAATCAATGACAGGCACTTAAGCCTGACTGCTTTCTGGAGTGTCCGGTGACTTCACGGCTCTTCTTCGCCCACTCACTTCGCACACACGTCGAAGACAAAGCCCTGACCGGTTTAGCCGGTGGACATCTGTGCAAGGTTTGCATAGCGCTCAGCCACTCTATCTAGCATTGTCATCTAGTGTGATGTAGGATGAGTAATCATTGACACTCAAGTGCATTCTGGGATCAGCTACTAACAGGAGCGGTGAGTGGGTGGAGAGTTTATGCAGTGCAGACGCAGCAGGTTTTGAGATTGTGACGACTCCAATGCAATCTCCATCACTCAACGGTGTGCACTGCATGATGGTCATATGTGGAGAAGAATGGTCATGCGGTTTTATAATCACCATTTTTGATCACATGTGCCCACTGCATGGGAGCAGGAGATTGTGAGATTTACATAAGAAAACAATATGGATAAAAAAAAGTTAAGAAATGTTTAACTTTGTCAATAAAAAGTCTTTTACACAGCTTGTGCAAATTCATCCCGCATTGCGGTACCAAAGATAAACAGTGTGAAACAACGCAGTGTTAGATTTAAACAGTTTGCAAGAGACAACTAATCACTGTCTCACTGCATATCACATTAAATATTCATCCACTTTATACCGCTCAGAAACTTTAGCAACTAATATTTAAATCTGCTGTTCCAGGAACATGTTCTACGTGTCGTCATTTGACCAAAAAATTGGAAAAACTTGTGTCTTTGTCAATACTTGGCTGGATTGAGCTATAAAACGAACAGCAATAAAATGGTTAATGAATTAAACCAACACACAAATCCCAACAGAACTTAATTATTATCACATCATAAAGGCTACAACAACATTGCGGACTCTTCTCAATATTGTGTTTCTGTGATCTTTTGCACATTTGGGAGCAGCTTTCACTAAAGATTACAAAAGACAAAGGCTGTAAATCAGCCCCATACAAAATGCACAATGTGTCACGGAGCTGGAGTCTCCGCCTTCAGCATCGGATTCGCTCATCACGGTTTCACGATCTGCTTCCCCGGACTTCTGAACTCAATCAAACAATGATAGATATATAGATATAATGATATATATATATAGATATAATGATATATATATATATATATAGATATAATGATATATATATATATATATATATATATATATATATATATATATATATATATATATATATATATATATAGATATATATATATATATATATCTATATATATATATATATATATATATATATATATATATATATATATATATATATATATATATATATATAGATATATATATCTATATAGATATATATATATATATATATATATATATATATATATATATATATATATATATATATATATATAGATATATATATAGATATATATATATATATATATATATATATATATATATATATATATATATATATATATATAAAATAACTAATAACTTCTTATAATTTAAAAATGCATTTTAAAAAGATTCAAGCTCACTGACATCTGAAAAAGATCTGCTGTTTCAACATCTGTTGTTTCATCAACATCAATGTTATACAAATTTAATCTAGATTGATATATTGACATTGAGCAGTTAATGTAAAAACTAGGTCTATTCATTATGACATGTATTGTATATTAACAGAGAACACTAGTTTACTGTTTAAGTTAACAGCATTACATTAAACTCTATTCTCTGTCCTCTTTTAATAATTCTGTTCCATTTTTCTTTTGTCCCCAAGGATGACATTAATGCTTTCCTAGTACTTTCTTTGTCTGCACTTGACATCTTTATTACTATATTATGCATGAACTTTAAAATTAATAGTAACGCTTAAGCAAACAGTAAAGTTTTGGAAAATTGGATTTATGTTAATATTCAACGTGTGAACAGACAAAACTCTGAGAGACTAAAACTTCCTAACTTCTGTCGTTAACTAATTTTGCAAACAATAAAGACATGGCAGCAAACATGAATAATTCGCAGGCAAAAGTGTTTTTATCTGTGTATTGTCAAAAAAAGGTGTGATTACTCAGAACATCTTCTGAGATATCTGCCAGGTAGTAGAGCACCTTCAAATATGAAAATGAATATCATCACAAAAAATTAACAAAATCTCTGACAGCTTCTTTACGAGGGGTGTTCAGCAATAGCAGTTGAAGAAATCTAATTGAAAAAATAAGGAAGTAATGAAAACTACAAACAACCGCTCGAAGGCTGTGAAATACAGAAATATGCAGATGAAACAAAACCAAAGCCGGCATAAACAGTCGTTGAGAATTTGTGTCTTTCATCAGGTACTGAAAGAGATCTTCCAAGAGATTTTTCGATAAGAAGAAAAGACAACATTGCGCTCCAAGGTAACAACAGGACTGGTAGAAAAAACAAAGATACTAACAAGGTCTCTATGGAATCTTCACAATGTTCACAATAAAAAGAGCAATGATGAACACTTAATGAGCTACAGAGTTCAACAGGATCCTTATAGAACAAAGTACTGACCATTAAATGAAAAAGTAATCCAAATGAATGTATAGCCTAGCCTGAACGCACTGTAAATTGCCATATGCATGAAAGTAAATTTACATGTACTGCATAAATTGAGTGGTGGACCTGCACCTGGATGCTGCTTTCACACAAACCGTTTCTCTGACAGTCACCAAGACCGTCTTTGAGAATAACTTGATGGTTAACACCCAGATGGTTTTCAAAGACCTCCAATAGCTGACAAATATGCCCATGGTGGCGGAAACTTAAACCCACATTAACAAATGAAGATTAAATGCATTACAACAAGCCTTTACTTAACTCGGACAGAATCAGCAGACTTTTTAAAATATATCTTCTGTGCTAGTTCTGGTGAAAAATCATTTCAATTAATTAAATTAGATTTAAATGTAATTATTTTTAACCATGCAAAAATTTATTCAACAGCACTGCGAGTACTACTCTCTTATTTCTATCTGAAAGCATAATTAAACGAGTTAAAATAATTCATAAATGATCATTTAAGAGACTTTAAGAATGCTGGATTTTATGAATGACTGGCGTTTGAGGGCTGCAAAAATCTGCAGTTTTCTGCGAGCCTGCTTATGGCCAAGAACATACTAGACATGTATACACACATACTGTATATCCTGCTTGCATGTATACAACCTAAAATAACTGTACACCTACATAAGAATTGTTTTCAACCATGCCTACACATTCAAACTTAGTCTCATTTAACAGTACACATACTCTGTTTGGTCATTTTTGATGGTTTAATACTGTAAAATACTGTTTAATACTGTCAAATGTCTTCCCCTGACATTCCATGATGTATTTGTTTGTAAATAGGCTCAAACAGCTGATGCGATTTTACAGCCAGTTGCTTTGACCCACCACTTGCTGGTGACCTTTCCACTCAAACCTGGGACCATCTGCAAACCAGACACGTTTGTGACCTTCTCCAACTAGCAATGAGCAGAAAACACCCCTTAAATCCAAACTCATCTTTACCCTTCAACCCCGCTGAGTATAACATCTCCTGACTATCATGTGTCATGAGAGCAACATACATCTCTGTGGTGAATGAAATACAGATTCTTTACACGAAAGAGATGGGTTGCTATGCTCTTTTGTTTGTATAAAAAACAGTAGCTTGAACAACCTGCTTCATATCAAGCAACATGAAGTTACTATAGCTTAAAAGAACAGTTCACCCAAAAATTGGAGCCCATTGACTTTCTATAGTACAAATAAAAATTACTATGGTCAAGTCAATGGGGTCCATTAGTCTGCTAGTTTGTGAGTTCATGAACATACACAATGATAAAACAGTGTGACGGTATCATGGCACGTAATTAACAATGTTATACTGTTAATAATGTTTTATATATAATGTTACTTATAACATTGTGGAAATGCATCTGTTACATGTTGTCACGGAGCCTGATATCCTCTTTCAGCATCAGATTCATTCACTCCATTCACACGATCTGCTTCATTGGACTTCTGAACTACACTTCCCATAATGCCTTGCACCTCACCGCACCTGTTCCCCATCACCAGCCGCCATCATGGATCACCTTCACCTGTTCACTCATTACCAGGACTCTATTTATATCCTGTGTTTGTGGTATGTCAATGTCCGGTATTGTTGTTGCTTTACGTGTCATTTGCCACCTGTATTCTGCCTGTCCTGATGCCTTTGAGCTACATCTATTGTTTCCTGTTGAGGTTGGATTATGTTTGAATCGTCTTATCCAGTAAACCTCCACCTTGATTGTGAATCTTGTGTCTGACTCTTACCTGGACCGCTAACACATGTGGGTTAATCTGTAGGTTTTTTATTTAGTGCCTTTTTATTTAATGCTCTCGCTTGGGGTTTAGACTCCTTAATTTCAAATTTATGTTAAAATTCTGTTTTTTTTTTCCAATGACATACTTATTTCGTTTTATTAATTTACATATATAGGTTTAATTAAACCTTGAATTTTGTCAATTCTATAATGAGATGAATGTACAATAATTTTTATATAAAAATGGTTTAAACTTAATTTTTAAGTTTATTCATAATATCATAACACAGTAAACCTTACAACGTATGGTTGTATCAAACTATTGGTTGAGTTTATCATTACACCTCTAATAAATTTATATAAAAAATAGGTAAACTGAATATACTGCAAGATATTCACAGCTGTTCGACGACGGTGAGCATTCATAAATAATGGCAGAATTTTATGTTTGGATAAAAATCGCAGTTACAGCCCAACACATCTGAGATTCACATTTGCAAGCCGTAATCAGTTTCTTAATTCAACAGGACATTAATTTCACATCAATACAAACATGTTCAAGCCTGTGAAATGATAAATAGTGTTTTACTGATGGATGATAGTCATAACATAAGCCACTGAACACTTCTACTGCCAGCCAGCAGTGACTCACAAAGACTTCAACACATCACACTTAGACTCATTTGAGACGTAACTTTCTTCACACTTCAAATTATAGAACAGTGATCTTCAAACATCCACTCTTCACACAAGTGATAAATAGTGCAGCATATGATTTCCCTTTCCCAGTGTTTCATAAGCAAAGTGCACATTATTAGAGGCTCAGAGACGTGGAGGTCAACAAAAAGATTCTGCCATCCTAATATCTGCAGCCAAATCTACATTTAGCCGTTTAATATGAACAAAGTGATGAAGCAGCACAACGTGATTTTAAGAAGTTTAAGAAAAAGTTATGGATAAAAGGAAGTGGACAATCTACAATTGGATTAAGGTTGACATTTGCATGGCATTGCCCAGTTGTGACTTTTTGGGAGAGCTGGGATAGGCTTCCAGCACTCCCTACAACCCCAACAGGGATTAGCAGCATAAAGAACAGATGGATGGATAAACCCTGAATGTACATAATATTAACATTATTTTGGTTACGGTCAGCTGTAGCAAAAATTAAATGGGGCTTACTTTAAATACATAGAGGAAGATAAAGAATATATGCTATTATATGTTATTTATTAGTATATATATTTATATTATAGTTTTTATTGTATATACGTTGTAACAAAATATTTGTTTAATTATAAATAAATATTATACTGAAACGGACAACACCAAACATTTTATAAACACTTAAAGCCTACATCTCGTTTTACTATAGATGGTGATATAACGCTTACTAGTTTGATGTGAGGAAATATAACTATACATACAACATCGACACTGACTAAAATGAACACAAATCACTTAGAGCTCATTCGGTTTAGGAGATTAATACAAGAAACATAACTAAACTAAGCAGCTAAAGCTAGCCTATAATAATCAGACATACAACTTACAAATAAAGGTGAATAATTTAGACGAATGTGTGAAACATAGGCACTATATGATCACCCGAACATCAATCATAATCTATTAATGTACAAACACAGAATAAATACGTACAAATGAACGCATGACTGTTAATAAATCCCTCTCACTCACCTCTGTCTGGACACGCGTGATGTTTTTGAGACTACAACTAATGTGCCTGGTCTATTTAAACAAAACATATCACAACTTCGCTTACGTAGGATACATCTTATTTACTGTCATAAGTAAAATACTTGAAATAATCAAAATTATTGAAATTAGTCTTGAAAAAGAGTTAGACTTTTATTTTTTAGAGTCAAATTCAGCCTATTTTGTTCAGGCGCGCCTCATGAACACGCTTTTTTGGGTCCTAGCGCTAAACTGACAGCATTGTTTTCATCATGGCGGCGTCCAGCAGAGCGCAGGTGCTGTCACTCTACAGACTGTTGCTGAAGGAGAGCAAGAAATTTCCCTCATACAACTACAGGTAATGACAAGAATACGTATTTATACATCAGAAGCACAGGGTTATTTATACGGGAGTTTCCGCTGCTGTTTTAGACTGTTGTTATATGATGGTTTTAGTATGAGCGAATAGAGAAATCAGTATGGGGCATTAAAATGTAATACAGAGGTATTTATCTTATTATGTGTGTGGCTTTTTGACGTGCAGCTGTGTTGTAGATTAAGTGAAATTAAGTTATTCTGCGGCATATTAATTTTTATTTACACATGCTGTTTAAGGGTAATCATTGTGGTGGATGTTGATATTCGTTTTAGATGTAGCATGGCAACTTCCTAAAAGTATTTTAAAAAGAATCTTACAACGATCCATGGGCTAAGTAAAACTTTACAATGATGCATTTAAAATGGGTGACTATATCATGCATCACATTTAAATAATGTTTCTTGTATTTTGTTATAAGAGTTGTAAAATAATTCTTTTTCAAGGTTTTCAAGGTTTTTTTTCACCAAAAAGAGTGATCGCTTGGTGTTACTTTAACCATTGGTCTCCTTTTCTCTGACCCCTTTATCTCAGTGTAAATAATTTGTCTTTCTGGCCTTGGGAGAAAGTTTTCTGTTCTGATTACAGCAAGTTAACAAATAACATAAAGCATGTTTTTAGGTAAATGTATTTTACTATTTCGTTTTTGTAACTTATATATCTGTAACACTTGAACATTCTAGGCATCTAGCCATTTTTGTTTCTTCTTGCTTGCAGGCAATTGATTTTTATTCTCTGAACAGTGTTTAGCAGTTGATACCAGTTTTCGAGTTGTAAGGAATAAGATGTTGATTATACCTGCAGGTCATTCATCTCATTTTAAATGGAAAGTTAAGTTGAGCACATTATACAGCATTCTGTACAGTTTTGGCAGATATTAAAGGTCATTATGTAGACTGCTTACTGAAATTTGGAATACTGTGCACAGCATACATACATACTGTTATACCTAACATATCCATTGTCTCTCACATCAACACAAATTTGATAAATTAGGAATAAAATAGAAATAAAATTAATGATTATTAAATGTAAGTTTTGTCACTGTTTATTGTGTAAACCTTCTTAATCATTGGATTCTACAAGACATTGGTCATCATACAGACAAGACAAGTGTATAGTCTAATTTGCCAGATTTTAATAAAATTAATAGACTGAATAGTATGTATATATATGTGACCCTGTCTGTGAAAACCAGGCTAAAGTCCCAAAATCGAATTATGAGATAACGAGAATCAATGTTTGATTGTTTAAGGATGACTCTTTCCTCAGTGTAACACAAAATAAGATATTTTGAGTAATGTCTTTTTTATTGTTTTGTGTCCACACAATAGAAAGTCAGTGGGGGTTAATGTTGTTTGATTACCAGCATTCCTCAAAATATCTTCTTTTGTGTTCTGCAGAAAAAAGAAAGTCATGCAGGTTTGGCATAAATGACATGAAGGTAAATAAATAATAAAAGATTTTTCACATTTAAGTGAACTATCCCTTTAACCCTTTTGTAATCCTTTTGTAGTTTACAGATGAACAAATCCATGCATTTCTGGAATGACCTAATGGTAAATAAATAATAACATTAAAATCCTTTTAAATGATTTTAGCAAATCAAGCCATAATATAATTTCTACAGAATATTCTGTAGTCAGTGCATTTGTATCACAAGAAGTAGAAGGCTTAAAGTGTTAACTAAATAAAAAGACAGCCAAGGGATAATCTTGTACCTACTTAGTTTCCATAGAGCTTTGATCATCCCTCTGAAATCTCCCATATTTATGAAACATGGACAGACCAAACAAATTGTTCATACAACTATTCTTGTTAAATTGTCTTGTTTGAATTGAATGTGACAGTTTATGTAAGAATGGGACTCATTTATGAAACATTCATGGAACAAGGGAAACCAGTGTCTGCATGAGAAAATCATAAAAATATTGTTATGTACGTTGTTGTGGTCAGTTACTTAATAATGAGCTTTATAATAAAGTGAGAGTGCTGATGGCAACTGAGATTCGTGTGTGATACAACAGCATAATATATCTTTTATATGGGATATTATTGGTTGATGGTTTCTGGTTTGAGTTCTGTGTGTATTTGATTTAAAATTCTCAGAAGAGAGAGAGAGAGAGAGAGAGAGTAAAAAGAGTGAATGAAATGCAGGGGAACTGAGAGCGGCTGCAAGATGATTGAAAGCCAGGAACAAATTCAGCCAGCAATGATTGAGATGGGAGAAATGAATGAATAGTTGATTCCTTGAGAAGGAAAAAAATCTCTGATCTGCCGAAATCCAAACAGAAATCGAGAGCTTTCTTCTAAAGGAAAGAAGCACAGTTTGTGGGTACATGCTGCAGATTAACAATACGACTGCAAGTGCAGACTGCAGAAAGTAGGGCACGCTCTTACGTAAAGCATCTTCCGTTAAATATAACCCTCCCCCGTGGTTCTTCAGTTCGACGTTAGCGCACAGCCATTGACGACATATCTGCGCTGCATCTTATTCATAAAGCTCACAAGAAATAAACCTTTAAAAGCCACAGATAAATAAGTGATCAGGGATCGGCCCTCCATGCATCACGCTGTGACATCTCACAGATCTTACTTGGAAGTGTGCGTCTGCCAAGCTGCTTTATTTGATCGTATCAGTGAGACGTCCTGCTGGAAATAAAGAACTTTTTTCTTTTTAGTTTGTATTGATTCATTCGTAGCTGTTTACTCATTTAACACGGCCGCATATGTTCACTGGCCACAGCAGAGATCTTTTCGTTTGTGTGGAAGATGTACAGTCAGTCAGTTGTCTGATTAATTAGTGCATATACATTAAATATTTAGGTTAAAGACATGAACATGCACATGAACATTAAAATAAAATTACTATTTTATGTTCTTAGAAGAGTCATATCTTATCATTTGTTGTGTATTATTACTTCTGTTTTGTGCATTTTAATTCAAAATCCATATGTTGCCTCTCAAAAACATATTTTTTTCTCACATCCGTAACACATGTATATCTCCATTTTTTTTTTTTAAGTAGATAACTTTTTATAGACTTATTTTTTTTTGTCTATCAACAGGGGTTTAGTATAATAAATATTAATATAAACAGATGGTTCAATATACTAGTAATAAATACATTCTGTGAGAATTTATATTTCAAGTTTGAAAAAGTGAAAAAGTCCCATTTGTGAATTCTAATTTTTGGACATTAGTAAAAAGCTTACCATAGTGCTCATATTTTTTCATGATTTTTACCGCACTCATCATTTTTTAACTAAAAGTGTGAAATCCTTTTCGGGGGACGGAAACATCTTCAGCTAATAAAACATGGCTTAGTTTTCACAGCTGAAGGTGTCATTAAATATTAAGCCATTGTAATTGGTTCCACTTCACAGAACAACGAAACAAGTTGTTTTATGTTTCTTTAGATGCCTGTTATTATTCATATTTTCATTCTGGGAATAAATATGTGTTTAACTGCCCATGGGTAATGATACGCTAATTGTCGCATACAGAACGAGAGTTTGCTGATTTGCGGTAGTGAGATCTTAAGCGTGAGTTCCTGCTCATCTCCGGAAATATCTTTGTTAATCAAGCTCCCACAAGCTACATGAAATAGGACAACACATTATGGTATTGTTTAAGGTCAGCTTAACCACCGCATCCAACAACATGACGCATTCCTTTACAAACACAGGAAGGAGAGATCTGTTTCTCTGTCACACCCATCACGGCTCATATCTAAGTCTGGCGGCTTGGCACTGGAAGCGTGCGTCTCTCTTAGGATTGACATTCGTGCCGATCGATGAATCAGCCATTCCTACGCTGGTGACAAAGACCAACTGCTTTTAGTCCAGTGGGTCCAAGCAGATTTTACCATGGAGCTATACAGCCTGGTCTCTGTTTTGCTCTTGACAAACGCTTTGTCTTGCTGGTGACCTTAAAGCCAGATGGCTGAAAATGCTGAAAATATCCATCAGCTGTTACATCAAGCGGATGATATAAGTGGATTATTATTAACCGGGTCTGTCTGTAGTAATGAGGTAATGAAGTGATGTAAGCTTAGTAATTTGGTCGCCTCCTAAGATCACATTCGCAAAATATGGTCTTGTGAAACTAAACTGGTGCTAGAGCCTTCATTAACATTGAAAGTGGACTTCATACGTTTCCTAAGACAGCTGCTGATTGGCAGAACATGTCACATCCAAAAGTTTATGGACAAATGATCAGTTCTTGATCTTAATCCTTTACTTGTGTTATACATGGCTGTGACACTGTATACACACAAGCTTTTAAAATGCACACGAACTCCTGCTTCAAAGCCGACTGTTCATCTCTGACTCTTTTGAAGCGTCAATGTGGTTTTTCTAAAGATGACTACCCAACTACCTGTTTTTTCCTTCTCAAGTCACAGTTTTGCATCTGTCATCTGTTGGGTTTTTTTAAGCGTGTGATCTGAGATGTTTCACCTCGCTCACGAGTCTGCTCTCATCCGTTCCGTCTATCTCTATCCTCTCAATCTTTCTCCGCGAGTCTTTCTCATTATTTTCTGCCTCCGTGAGCCTTTCCGCCTTTTCTCCCCTGCATTTTTCGTCCCCTAATCTGGTGATGCGGAAGAATGTTGGAATTTGCCTGTCAGAGCGGAGTCGCCTCATCTCAGTGGAGGTTCTTTCTCGGGTGCCAGGCGGCACTTTGATCTTGCTGTGGCACGGTGGATTCCTCTGGGCCCTATATCGCTTGCCATGCCAGATAAAAAGACTGAAGATCTTTGACTTTCTAGAAGCATAGAGGTGCAACTCTACCTACAGCTTATTAACTAACCATCTAATGACTGCTCCATTATTAGCATGTGGCACACATAGCGCTAATGAACTCTGTCATCCAACAGAAAAGTGATTTGAATTAAGCTTTGCATTTTCCAGTGTGCTGTTCACAGCGTCCCTTGTTTCCTCGCTGCATGATGAGCTCACAGCATCCTTTGCAGTTGATTCCTGTTTTCCTAAAGGCTTTGAGTTTTCACATTGAGATCTACAAGCAGAAACCGGTGGGCAGTAATCTACCCATGTCACGACCTATAAAAAGTGGCTTGACTTTTAGACCTGGACTACCCTTGACTTAACATGACACAAGCTCAATGCACAAGACAAAACCTTTCTCAAGGGGTTTTACATTTCTTCTGTCTAACAACTAAAGCACCATCTAAAAAATATATTAAGTCAAGGGTAATTATATACTATCTATCTATACATATATACAGTATATAATTTTAAATTAGTTAGCCTCGGAGACATTCTCTAATTCTAATATAATAGTAACTAATAATAAGATACATAATCATATGATCACGTTATGGTAGACATTGTAAACAGATTGAGTGTTCGCAATAATGATTTTGAGATTACTGCTTGTCAACAAAAAAAGCAGAGAGCAATAAGTAATTGTCCAAGAAAAACATCTACAAATAGTATATATTACGTGAACGTTCCAGTGTTTATGTGCACTGCCTTCAAACAGTATGCTAAGTGAATATCGCCACAACCTTGGGTTGCCAGATCTGCATAAAAACACTCCAATGGTCGGTCAAACCTAGCCTAAAGATTTTTTCATTCTTACTGTAATATTAACACTGACAGTTGATGAACAAAAGATGTATCCCCCCGTACATGCCTGCTTTTATGTGATATTGACATACTAAGAACTTTTGCCAGTGTTTGTACAGCCTGAATAAAACATTATTTTTTGTCAAATATGGAAATTTGTAAAACCTCAGACTCCTCCCATTTAAGTGTGCAATGTTGCTATAGCAACTCAGTGATAGTGGTAGTTCTGACACAATCGCATAATTACTATGAGATATATGGGATTAAGTGCTTTAAACAAGGGCACAATGGTGAGTGGCAAAACTCTGAGGTTTGATCACTCACCACATCATCTACATGGTGCTGGTTTGAACAATATTAGTAGTGATTGCTAAAGTATCAGTAATTTGGCATGAGCAGCCACAGATACAGTGTGAATGATACCTTAAATCTTGCAGGTTATTGATGAGAGGTCTCCTATTACTTTTCCACTGTAAGTCATCGTTTTTTTTCATGGTGAGCGATACAAAAATCATCAATAAAACAATAATCTCATAGATTTATATTAATGGAGAGACTTGAGCCATACCAGCAGTAGGAGTCTTGAGGGTGATGTTGAACTCTGAACATCCTGGCAACCACCCACAACTCCTCAGCAATTTGTTAATGGCTTTTATGTGGACAAGCACTGCTTGGAATCAAGTCATTTATTGTTATCTTTCTTGTTTCTGCAGGACATATGCTCTACGGAGGGTACAAGATGCATTCAGAGAGAACCAGACAGTGGAAGACCCAAAAGTGTTGGAGGAGCTGTTAAACAGAGCCCGGGACAGTTTGGCCCTCATCAAGAGACAGGTACAAATTGACTGGTCCCAAAAAATGATTTTTGTTTAAAGAGAAAGCCGAGAATGATACTGCAATAGACTCACAAGTAAAACCCATTTACACTGCGTGATGGGCAGTATAGGTGACTGGGTTATTGTGCATTTGATATTTTCCAAGTAATTAAATCTAATTGACTTCATAGTGCTCAGTTTCTTAACCTGTAATGGATGGTGATATCCTGAAACACCTATGGATCATATATTGTTTATAATTTAAAGGCTGCCTTCTGATAAAAAACTTCATTTTCACTCTCCTGGTGTAGCTAATAAAAGAACAGTGGGCTTCATCTTTTCTTTCTGTTTCTGTATAATTCACTGTATCCTCCGGAGAGATGGAGGAAGACGTTCACTGTTGCATCTCCAGATGCATGTAGATGAACACCTGCTCGGTACCCACCTGTCCGCTGGCACATTCCACGCACCACTAATGACCACTGATGCCTCGCTGTCCTGCGGTTTGTTTCCATAATTTTGGAAAATGGCTGCATTTATGGAGGCTGATGATAGTGACATCTGAATATCTAAATTAGATTTTTTTCATCTGATAAGCTTTGACAAAAAAGTTTTTATATTCTTTATAGTTTAATTAATTTGGCCAATTTTGTTTTATTTTTATTAGTGCAAGAAATGGAGAGAAAAAGGGTGAGAAAGCAAGCGAGAATAAGATTAAACCTTAACCACTATTGGCTTTAAAGGGATAGTTCTCCTAAATATAAAAATGCTGTCATTATTTATTCACACACATGACATTTTTTTATGGTTAAACACACAAGAAGACAATTTGAGAAACATCTAGGTGGTGTTGTGTCTATAAAAGGAAGTCAATGGGAGTCAATGTTGTTTGATTACATTGAAGAAAACCTACAGGTGTATGTTAAGAACAAAAGAGGATCTGTTGCGCTGAGATCATTTGTCTCTTGTCTTTTACTGAAGAGGTTTAACTGTTCTTTGAAACAGAATCAGTAAGTACAGTCTTAGAGATCAGACCATCATGATATCTGCATTAAGGGCTCCTGTCATCCTGGCATACTCAGCATGGGAATGAACTTCCTGGGGAGTTAAAAGAAAGATCTTCTGTAACAGTTTTTAGGGTCAGCCTCAAATAGAGCAATTTTACACCGTCTAGCTTAAATAGTCCATCATTCTATTCTGATACTAAATATATGGGTTTGTTTGAATGCAGAGCCACTTGTTGTATTTGTCTTGAAGCATACTATTTCACAGGAGTAGTCTTAATACTCTGCCCGAGCATCATTCACATCTGCATGTGTGTATTCGCGTGGAGTGCGTTTGTGTCATCATCAGCGGTTGTAGTCTTTTGTGTGCGTGGATGGATTCTGTTGTAGTGTGTTTGGAGGGGCTGCAGGTTGTCTCATCACTAAACTGTCAGTGACATTATATTATGAGTGCATGATTATAACCAGCATTGAGTTAACTCGGGCACAGCACTGCATACCGGCTTTAGGCTACTGTAGAAACCAAAACCCACGCCTCTCTCCCTTTCACACACACACGCATAATGTCCCGTTGTGTGTCGTGACACCACCAGCGTGCGTGCCACCCTCTCTCCACACCCACACCTCAGACTGGCACTGACTTGTGTATGTCTTCAGCTAGTAAAGTATGTGCATGATAGTAAAGGACAGTGAAACTCATCCAATAATCAGTAAGTCACAACTAATCTATCCCTTTCTCAAATGGATGAATCTACACACATTCTTAATATGACTGGATGGCAATGACATCTCTATAAGGATTTGTAAGATTTGTCATGTAAGCTTTAAACTTTTCATTTTGCTTTATCATAATGAAAGATTTAGTCATTTTTTTAGTCAATTTACCTCGACATTTCATAGGAAAACCATGTTGGAAAATATGCCCCTTAAAGCATATGAGATTGAGCCCAAGATTAGGAGCCTTGGCAGCCTTTTATGATTTAAGGTATAGTTCACACAAAATGTAAATTCTGACCTCATTTACTTACTTACTTTTACTTCCTAATTCTTTTGACGTTATTTTTTTTGTGTGGATAAAAAATGATTTTTTTTAAATGTCCAAATTATAAAACAAGTAATCCCGCCCCATACTCACACCATTGGTTGAGGTCCTCAAGTGACATGTCAGCAAGCTCAAAAATATTTAAAAGCAATATAAGATCATTAGGATGTCTAAAAGAAATAGCCTATAGTTGTCTATTTGCATTGAACTGAAATATAAAAATAATTGAGCATTTACTGTAATATAATTAAAACAGAAAACATAAACCACATCATCTTTAATTCATAGAAATGGAAATTTCCCCTGCCAGTGTTGTTATATATTGATTTTGAATGAGCCCCCGTTTCCATCCTTGTATATTTTGTCTGCACTTAAATATATGTTAAATATATTAAATATATGTTTACCACCAGTGACTTTTCAGATGATCAATGTAATTGATTTATCACATTTGATCGTCGTCTAAAGGCAAATAAAGAGCCACCCACAACTAAATTAAATCTTAAGATATACTCTTGAGACAGAGATTAAAATAATTTATTTCGTCTTAGCCAAGCTCAGGGGACGAAGGGCATCTTTCATAAATCTTTTGTTGATTTCCAGGGCTTAACAGTGGATTGTATTTCTCTTGTTGTGGTACATTGGTGTGTTGGTGGCTATAATTTAACTCACTGACAGAAGAGCAGAGCAACAACTGAGCTGTTTGACCAGATTCATTCAGGGCTTTTCCACCTTTACCTCATCAAACCCCCTTTATCTGACTGTGGAATAACAGCTGTATGTTTGCCATTGACATAATGAGTCTGACTTTACACAGCAATGTGTGTGAATCTGGCTATAGAAAGCGTAAGGCTTGCCATAAAGAGATCACAACATTTTCCAGTCCCACCCCTGTCATTTGTTGTGCTTGCCATAAAGTTCAACCCTATCATAGACCGTTTTCACAATATACTTCAGACTTTCATACCTTATTGCTTTTATAATTGCATTCCATTTTTGTTTTCAGATTTTCATACATTGTAAAATAATTAACACAATCTGGGCTGTAACATGACTTTCATAACATTATAAGAAAGTCCAGACACTTATATACATTATGTTGGTCTTTAACTTGAACATGACATACCCAAATGATTTGGAGAGGGACTTTCCAGACTGGATCCGGCTGATGGATGTATTTCCTGATGTTACAGTATAAGATGTCAGACTGTTTACAATTGTTGATGTGGTCAGATATGATGAGCAAAATTTTCTTTGGTATTCTAGCTGGCAAATTTTAAATTACTCATTTGCAAAATTGTTGATAGTTTTAATATATGATTACAAAACCTTTCGAACCCCATACACACCTAAATCTGTTGCTATAATTGTATCAGCCGGACTAGTTTTTTTCCCTTTTACTCCATTCCTCTCTAGTGACCTGAAAAGATCCTGTAGTGTTCTGTGTGAAGGGTTTTTATTTCCTGTGGGAATGACTCCTTTTTTTCTCCCCAGGGGGTGATGCACGGGTAGATGTTTAATGCGACTACGTAAACATGTTTCTCTCCATATTGAATCTCTGAAAAAGTGCAAACACTTTTTGGTGCTATCAAAACATTGCTTTGTTTGTTATCTTCCGAATGTGATTTTACATCAGCTGTACAACTGTAGCTCATGGACACAATAATGCACTGCTAAAAATCTTTTATGCTGAATTAAAATATTAGCAACAATAATTTTGTAACTAAATAATGTAGTTATACTAGCTAACTGGATCTGTATATTAATTAGTGTATTTTCATCACGCATAGCAACCACAGCCAATTGCTCAGAAAACCTATTTGAAAATATTTTAAATGAGTTGTCACCCTTGTTTTTCTCTGCATGATTGTAGCTATATTGGTTTTGGCAGGGGCAAACCTGTCACAGGGTATCTGAGGTGTCGACTGAAGGTATTGACTATGTCTATGACCATGACTTCTATCCACTTGTGTTTGAAATAAAGTATTGATGTGATTTGCCTCTTCACTGGCCTCTTCTAGATGAACCTCTGCAGAACAATCAATCTCCACTAACTACTACTGAATGTACTCAATGTCAGAAGCTTTCTGCTGTTGTCTTGCTACAGAGATAAAAGTCTTCTGTTGTGACTTATGGATGTCAAGATCTTTACTTGCTAAACAGAGAGCGATAAATATCTGACCAGACGACCAGTTTGTTTTGCTGCATTGTGTATATTTTGCTGGTTAAGAAATAGGGCTGCGGCTGTATCCCCTAAGTGCAGGCTCAATATTTTTTATCTTTTGATGCAAGTTGCAAGTCGTATCACATTGCCCATTGTGTGAAAATGTGAATCTTTAATGACATCTTTTCAAACCACATAATGCCTCCTCCCAAGATGAAGGAAAGATGTTTACTCATTATGTTGGGCTGATGCCATATCCCAAAAATAGCATCTTTAATCTGGCAACAAATGTTGTGTTGAACGCAACAAATCACAGATCTGTGAACAGTAATATTTACTTGGTACTCATTTAAACTATGAACAGTAATATTTACTCAGTACTCATTTAAACTCCACTAAACTGCAAAGTGAGCAAAGTTTCTAAATAAGCACATGATTATCGACCAACAGGACAAATGTTGTTTACTTAACTTGTCTACAGTATTTCGGCCTAATAAGTACAGATTTTTTGCTAGAGTTTTATCACTTTTTTTTTTCTCGTATACTAGTTTGTACATCTGCATAGTCCTTCACAGTATGTACTGTACAGTAGAAAGCAGACAGGAAGTAGAAAGGTCAGTTTGGATTTCTTGTTGTGCTCATATCATTATGTTGCGTTGTGTTGCCTGTAAAGTGGCCAATAAATGCAGAATATTAAAAAAAAACACAATGCTGCAATGGAGAGCTGAGTAAGCAGAAGAAATAAATCCATTCTCCTCTAGGGTTCTGCTATACTCATAATACAATGCATCTCTTTCTACACATCCCTGTGTTTGTCTAACCTCTGCTCTGGTACCAGAATGGAAAGATGAAAAGACCAATGCAGTGTTTGTCTGAGCCTCTTTGCTTGTGTTCTCATTTTTTGCTCTGGGCAGCGATATCGGAGTTCCTAAAGGGCCGTGAACAGGTGCAAACAAGCTGTCTGGGACGCTGAATTATGTTGATTTTGTTTGTTGTCCTTCTGACTCTTTTATAGTCAGTAAGTATGACTTTGTAGTAAAGCAGATTTTTATGAGCTTGATTAAGCTTTTATTTTATGCTGTAAGTCCACATATAGATGTTTTCTACTCCATTTCTACTTGGAACTCATTTCTTTTCTATCTGAAGGCAAACAAGGTCGGGTTTCCCTCTAATATAATAAAACCGAACGATGGAAAACCTGATAGCTCGGTCGATAATTCCAGTCTGGTGAAGGTCCAGACATTAAAGCTCTTGATTCTACCATGTGCTTGCCCTGAAGGACATTTACCATATTTACCACGCTTTCTCAAAGAAGTAAAGGAACTGTAGTTGAACTAATTTAAATAATAAATAGTTCATAGCTTGGCATGCTACAGTTTTTAAAGTGTTTTCCCTTAAGCTTCTGCGGAGGTACTTGCTAAGGGAACTTTAAAGAGCGAGCGTGAGCAAACCCTCAAATCCTTCGGGCTTCAGGATGGCGCGCCAACAGATGGGACTGATCCTGACTATGCGCTTTAGCACCATCAAGGCCACCCTCCGTTTTCATATTCATCTGATTTTTTGTTCGAATTTACTTCCACTCCGCCTCTAACTCGCCGTGCCACCCCTTGGGTTCTCCCGCTCAGCACTTTTTCACATCATCACCAGCATATTGATTTTCTCTCTCTATTCATATCCCTCCCAGAAGTAACACTGTTCAGCTATTCAGAGGGCATTGTCTAGTCCTCCATTGTTTGTTGATTTTAATCATTAGTAGGGAATGAAATGTCCATTTTCTCTGTTTTTTGTAAGTCACGATGTGTATTTGATGTTGACTTTGCTCATGTAAACCACAAACGTTGACGAATTACGACGGTTATTCCATCAGTGATTAGGGCAGCAGGGCTGTAATAACTTCATGATAAGTTTGTTACGGGGATAATAACACTGTCACTTTTCCCTTGAGAGTGAGGCACAGTTGACAGATTTCCAAGTCTGTAATGAGTGCTTTGGAAACGACAACAGCACCCATGAAAATCTGCTCTGCTGTTTGTGTGAACTGTTGACCCTGGCAAACAGCCCGATAGCCAGAAGTGTGTTTAATGGGGTTGTGTTGTTGCGGTGTAATACCATTCCCATTATGAATAAGTTCGCATGGCATTTAGCTAACTAAAATGTGGCACTCACCAAGTGTGCCAAATGAAAGTAAAAATTGGCCTGGCAAATAGATTTAATGTAGTAAAATACTATGTCACAAACAAAGCTTAAGTCAACTTGTAGATGTTTATTCAAGTTGCTACTGCTGTAAATGCCTCAAATAAATTAAATTAAATATAGTATATTCTTCAAAGCACAGGTATGAGCACTTGACCCAACGATTTTGTGTTTCACTATATAGCACCCTTAGCAACCACCAATAACAACATAAACATATATTAAAGTCTATACATTATTCTATATAGAGACTAAGATAGGAACGTCTGTTCTCATTTATTTCTACTTGATTATTACATTACAGGTTGACCAATCTCTTCCGTGATAAAACATCTCAGCAAAATCCACTTCATTTTCCTTGACATATGTGTGAAATGATATATGCTTCTGTTTTCTTTGGGTGAGGTGTGGCTAGAGACCCAAGGCCAAATTAAAAACCTCATTAAGGTGCATACACATCATAAATATGAATGAAAGTTTCCCTCCCACCCTGTTGACATGAATACTAATTAAGCAGACTGACCCTTTAGAAAATCAACCTCCATAAAACAGCACAGTGTTGATGATGCCTGGAGAAATGGTAGTTCACATTAATGATTTGATTGTTTTTAAAGGCCTAATTGCCTTTCAGATTTTTTTTGTTCTTCTCATTTTATTTAATGATCTTATTCCACACCAGCGTCGATTAGAAGTCTCTTAACAATCCTTTACAAGACAACATTATGTGGCGGTACCATGTTGCAGTGATTGTAACTTTATGGAGCTGAAATTAATATATCATATTTACAATACCATGGTAGTTCTGTAATGTCATTGAAGAATATTTTAGCAGTTGTCTATTTTACCACACAAAGCACCAGATAGTTCAATCAGTGCTACACAATTTTGGAAAGCCAACTTGATATGCATTTCTTGTCTTTTATTCCTTGTAAAGGGGATTGTTGGAAAGCACAAAGGTTTGTTTTCCCATTTACTTGTGTTTTATTCTAGCTTAGAAGCTGCAGTAGCTCCTACAGCTCTCAGGGCCAGGCGTCATTCGTGCGGTCACACGCAGCTGGTGCCGTTCTGACCTTTCATATATCTCTCCTTCCTCTACCTCTAATCCTGCTCAGAAACCCTATTGATGTGCACTGATCCATTCAATTTTCTGCTTTGCTTCTCCAGTTGATACACAGTCTGCGGTTTTACTAGCACAGATTCATGGATATTACGATCTGGATATTAGAGATTTGAAGATTACATTTTGCACAGTCTGTCATTACAATAAAACGTGTTCCAGACAAAGGAAGATGAATCAAATTGCTCCTAGCGGGGTGGCTGTTTCAAACAAAAAAAATTGAGTGTAATTTTGATATATTAAATTTGTCATATTATTTGTCTTGTTAGTGTTAGGAGGAGGCCATCAGCATCCGTGTCATACTGAATGGCTACAACTGTTGGCTGTAATTGAGGGGCATTTGACAGTGACTCTAATGAACACATCCATCCATCTGTTTGTTTAGGAGAGCAGTGCTGGGAAAAAGAGGCGGAGTTATCTTGACCCTGTCAATCAAAGTGTCTCCTAACCATACTGTCTGAGCTTTCAACATAGTTACTGGTAGTACATTAAAACTATGACAATTATAGTCCACCTGTATAATTAAACAGCATTTTAACAAAATATTCAATTGCATTTTAAACATGGGAAATTTGGTTTCATGGGAATGCTTTTTTTTTTAAATGGTAATACCATCTTTTTACATTTGGACTTTTACTGTTGTAATATTATGATGTATGTTGGACTTTCCTTACAGAAAGAACCAAAATGTTCCCATCATGATATTTTGGTTGTGTGCCAAGGCAATACCATGTTTTTATATCTATTGTATTTTTGGATGAGCGTTTGAAAATAACGCAGTACTATGCTATACATCAAATTATTATAGTTTTACTCTAATATTCTAACAATAACTATAGTACTTTGCAAGGTTATCATAGTTTACTGAAACTAAAACTATAAAAAAAAATATTTTATTTAAAATCAAATACAATATAGGCGTAAATATGATTTAAACCCTAAAATAAATGAAACTTAGAAATGTTGCATTAGCAATGAACTAAAATTAGTATAGATTGATGCACTAAAATTAATAACTTAATATTAATTACTAATAACTTAATATAATATAATATACTTAAAAAACAAAATAATAACTAACTGACTGATACAGCAGTTTCTAAAATAAATAGTAAATATAAATAAATAATGCTGTGACAAAAGCAAATAACAAAGTTACTAGAAATTAAAATGAAATGAACATGAAAAGTATAAAAATAAAAGAAAAGCTAATTCAAAATATTAATGAAGCTGCTATAAAACTAAAAACAAAACATGTCATAACTCATTCGGTTGAATTTTGGTTCCTTACAACAAAGTTCATGCAGGGTTTCTATTTTCTTCAGTTTCTCATCCACATGCATACTCATCTGTTTTTATGTTCTGATTTGCTGTCATCATCTTTCACTCACTCTTTGGCATCTTTTCGCTCTCCCACACATTCTTGCATCTTCCCAAGAGTGCATGTCTGTCAACATCTCTATCTGTCAGCCATTTAATGTCTCATAGCTGCTCTATAAGTGCTGCTGAGCAAATCTTCTGCAGGAATCTCACATCTTTATTCTTCATCTGCTGCAGTGAGGATCCTTTTTGCACATCTAAAACGGTTTCATTTCTCTCTTTCTGTGTGTCTTTCCCCCACCACTGCCCCAGATCCACACAGAATCTGATAATTTTCTGGGTTGATGTTTGGGGTGATGTGTGGTATTGTACGAAATGTATTTTAACATACTGCATGTACTGCATAACAAGAAAAATCTATTAGTAATCAACAGATTAATAGATTATCTGAATAGTTTCAGCATAATCGCTCCCCGTCATCTTTGTTTTTCCCTCTCTCTCGCTTTCACTCTCTCCTCGAGCAGTAGGAGATCAGATGGCCTTTTTTAGCCGTGCAATAATGTGGTCACCTCCTCGTGTTCACCAGGGACCGGCATGTCTCGCATGTCTCCCAGTATCTGTCTGCCAGTCCTCATTGATTACAGCCACTTGAAGACAGGACTTCAAGCATGTATCTGCTCTTAGGAAGTCACTCTCCAAGTTTCACTCGCCGATAGAAATGAGAGCTTTTGCAGACGCTAAACCCCCCACACTTACCGAAGTGAAGTTTCTACGAGCGGTAGGAGGGAAAAAGTGAGAACAATGTGAATTGAACTGGCCGTTATCTGGGCTGGTTATTTTTAGCACTCCGACAGCGGAGGATCACCAAGTCTCTCTCTTTCTCCGTCTGAGGAAATTCTGCAAACACTCGGCTGGGTATCTGTGGCTCCAATTAAAGAGAGTGTGTAGTGTGATGAGCTATGAGGTCCAGACAGCAGCTCGCCTCTCTCACTGCTGCAGTGGAGCTGTCCTCATTACATTCATGCCTGTACTGTATGTGTGCCAGTTAGGCTTTGTAGTAATACCTCATTTTATGCACATGAATTGTGGTAATATCATAGTTACATGGTCATGTATCAAGGGAATACAGTACATGTTCCAGGTTTGCACATATACCGTAATAATGTTTGTTTGGCGATGTACCATGATAACGCCATGTTTTTCGTTTTGAGCACTTTTTACATTTTTGGTAAGGACGTGTATGATTTCAATTCTGGTAGTAAAATGGTACCAAAAAAGTACCACGGTATTAATATCTGATACCATCCCTATACATGTAATCTGTATTTAGTAATTATCTTAGTTCTTCTCTATCCTTTGTGATTTCCATTATAGCTGTACTGTATGACAAAACTACCCATGCGCCTCAAAATGATAAAAAATGATGCATTCCACCATGCAGATTTCATTCCATTGTGTGCTGTGGTTAAATCCCATTCGTTGTCATTGGCAATGTGGACTTAGCATTACTTTGACTCCAGAAGGATGCAGAGCTGGCTTTAAAGGTCAGCCGTCCCACAGTGCCGGGGAGAAGTCTCTGATTCAGTCTGCCTCATTGCTCCATGCCGTAAGCTTTTAAAGGTAACTGCCTCTGCAGGAGTGAGAGGCTTGTTAAACCGCTGACGGGGGACTCGTTTCTACGCGCTTTTATATATAATTCATTATTCATCAGAACACGGCAAGAAAGGGTGACTTTAATTTGGAGTTTACGGGCTTAGCCGGGCCAGGCGATATAAACAACATCCATTTACGTCCGCGGGAAATGCGAGACACGGAGCTAAAGCAACGGCGTTGTGGAATGTCGATCTTTATGAGAAGGTTTTTAATTGAGGATTAGCACGAACCTGTGCTGGAGAGCATGGCTGAAATATATAAAATATATTGCTGAATAGCAAACAAACCTGAGATCTGTTTAGTATAAACACGTAAATTGATTATTTATAATACAGTTATTTCAATAGTAGAACTAAATAGGGCTAGGGCTCTGATGCCCTTTGTTACATATGAGTTGTGTCTCGCTGTAAGACTACAGAATTACTGTATGTCAGTCTGGACCCCTCATGCAGTATGCATTAAACGTGACTGAATGGTGTAGGTAACCCATAGACTGCATAATGCATGATGGGATGGTTCCAGTGTCTCTCTGAAACCGCGTGATCACACCTCAGGGGGCGGCCAATGAAGCTTTTCACCTCAATAGTGGTCTCGCCCCACATGTGACCTTAGTGAAGCACATATATGAGCTCTCAGACAGATTAGCTTTACTTCTTCATAGATCTACAGTGTCTCTCGATCTCTTTCTCATATTTCCTTACCACGAACTTGCTTCAATATACAAGTAAACATCCCTGCCCTAGAAATGACCTTTTCCTGTTATATTACATCTACGCTTTAAGGAACGGCCTTCTTCTGCCATGATATTATACAATCCAGAGTGCATGAACTCGATGTGTTTTTGATCTGATGCGTCACAAGAGTTGGTAAATCTCAGAAATATAGCAAAATCAAATGATGTGTGAAAACTAATTTGCTCCATAATACTATAGTGTGGTGTGTGGTTACCAGGGTGTTGCCATGCAGTTGCTTAGATTTTCCGAATGGTTGTCAGGATGTTGTTATGTGGTTTTCAGGGTGTTGTGGGTGATTGCTAGTCAGTTGCATACTGACATGCTGAGTCCAAAGAGCCCATCTCAGAGTCTTTATTATATTCAAGTACTTAGATAAGGCTAATGTCCTTCCTACAATTTAAATCTATCGTATCCAGTCCACCAAACACATATCCTACAAGCCACACAGTCTGAGATATTATTCATGTTCATAGCAAATTCTGTGTTGTTTACTCAAAATCATTTTCGACTTAATGTAAGCTTGAGCATAGTAACATTGATGCTTGCATTTGCAAACACCACTTGACAACAGGTCATGCAATGTCAAACAGTCACATCAGAGCAGGATCTCTAATATACACAACAAGTTTTAATAGCCTCTGACCTTCCCAAGTGTGTGTGTGTGTGTATGTGTGTGTGACCAAATGAGTTGAAGTGCACTTTGCCATATGTTTGTGAATGAATGTGTTTGTGTGTGCACTCTCGTGGGTGTTCGCCGAGTGCCTGTGTGGGCAGCTCTCATCCCACACGTAGCTTTTTAGCCCGGAGGCTTTTGGCATTGTTTCTCCGCATCACATTTTCATATCTTCTGCATCTGAAAGGCTGCAGTCGAGCTGGCTGCTGGAGAGAAACATCATTAAACTGCAATGACTGCTATGGTAATGATTGCTGTAGGCTGCCTGACCCCAAATGGGCACGAGCGGTGCTCACAGCACATACAGATTGCATATAAAACCAATTAGGACGATAAGGTAATGAACGTGTGTGTCTCAGCCTTCTCTTTTCTTCTTTTATCCATCTTCTTCTGACTGACAGGTTTGCCTCAGGCTCTGAGTTTCTCATTGAGGTGACCACGAAGGTGTGGAGAGTTTGACGTACAGTACTTGTTGATGTCCTGGGTGGGGTTGCTCTAGTGTTACATAGTTGTACTTTCGAGCGTCTGGTCCATCTAAAGGTTAATATAACCTCAAAGTACTTTTTTCCTGTTTTAAACATAAACTTTAACATAAAACTTTGAGAGAGACTTCACATGGGTATTTAAATCACCAAATAATAACATCTAAGCTATCAGTATGATAAAAACCTTTGATACAAACTTCATTTTTTCATGGTAAGAATTTTGCTTATAGAAATGATATATAACTTCAGTGTGCCAAAAACATGGTTAATACACTTTTACTATAAAAAAAACAATGTTTCATTTTTTTAAGGGCAGGATTAATTAGTTAATCCAGGCTTAAAAGCCACCCTGGGTTTACAATTTGAGGTGTGAAAACGCCATCTGCAGTGTATTCTATACCACCAGTTTAAATAGAAAGCATCAAGTGACCGACCACAGTTTGTTCTTTGTGACATTAGGTGGTAGGTTAATCTCACATTGAACCATGAGAGCAGAAAGGTGTTTTGTTGACGTGTTACTAAGTGTCCCCAAACACTAAATATCTTTTTGAATTTTGAATTTTTGGCAGTTCTGTTTTCCATTGGGCTAATGAAAACCCATGCCCCTGTCTCCCACAAATTGCATAAGCCGGACTGAACCAGCTCTTGCCGTTTTTACATCAGACGGTGAGTAAACGGTCTTTGGGTATGCGGTCAGATGATAAGACTTGGATCTCTTCAACTCCCCCACAGCATCACTATTTCAAGGGCGTGACCTTCTCGGGTGCACGGCTGGTGTAATTGAAGATGAGAGGGGTAATGAAAGCAGCCCTGGGACCCTCCTGAGTAGCAGTGCATAGACTCAGATACTTAAAGAAAGAGACGGTCCCAAAACTCAGGGGTGGATTCCTTCTAGTTTTTCTGCTTATTGTTTTCTCACCCCTCCCATGAGCCACAGAGGAACAGGGGAGGGTCCTGTTACTGCAGCTTACTGTAGGGAGGTGTAGCGTTGCGGATTTGAGCATTTGTGCCTGTAAAAGTGGTTCGAGAAGGCAAAAGCACAAACTACCCCATCCCTGACCTTAAACGAGCTGAATTTTCAAACAGCCTGTGCAAACACAGAGCTGGAGGTCGAATAAATTAATACGAGGCAACTACCAAACCATCTTAATAAGTTAAATTGAAATATTGGCATTCTGCTCCACAAATGCAAATTTTGGAGGAAAGGCGAAAAAGATCCGAGCAGACAGCTGGATGTTATCTTTCCCCCCTTCTCTTTCGCTCTCGTTTACTTCAGGGTCTGTTTATACATCTGAAATTTTCAGTAGGAGGCAAAACGCTCGCTTTAATTTACTCAAGCTCGTTGATTTCTCGATGCCAAACACCCTCCCCTCACGTCTGTCATCCATTAATTTGTCTCTTTCTCCCATCCGCTTCTACGACGCTCTGAGGATTACGTTAATAGCTTGTAATACCCGACAAGGGCGAGGAAGGCCGTTGATTGGAATCGCCCGCCGGTACGTTATCCCACACCCACCACGAAGTGCTTCAGGATTTGCTCAGGAAGAGCCGATTGATTTGCACAGACCTTGCGTTGCTGCACTCGCAGGTTTTTCGTTGCCACCGAGGGCCGTTTCCACAGTAACTCATACCTGCACGAGAGCGCATCAGCTCTTGCACGGTCTAAAATAATAAGTATCCGATAAAAATAGCTACACCTGAGAGGGTGAAAATGTAGTCGTGAATAGCAGCTCTTCGAATGCCCTAAAAGTGCCCAGACCACCCTACTAAAAAGCCCCAGTGCATTATGGGATTAAAGTAGTCAAAGTAAAAAAATAAATATTTTGTAATTATTATTTTTTCACTCTCATGTTGTTCAAAACCTGTATGACTCTTTCCTCCTGTAAAACACGAAAGAAGATATTTTGAGAAATGACCGAGTGGTTTTGGTTTCATACAATGGAAGTCAATGGGGGTCAATGTTGTTTGATTACATTCTTCAAAATATCTTCTTCTGTGTTCTGCAGAATAAAGAAAGTCAGATTTTTCATGTTTGCGTGAACTTTCCCTTTAATGCGCCACATTCTGATGTTCTTTGCTCTGTTCTGTCTATTAAAGGACACGGGGTGAAACGTCTGATGCTTGCAGCAAATATATACATTCGAAAATAGTCCTTTTGAAGAGTTTAATTTAAGAAGACTAATCTCGACTCCGCTGGTCAGAAGCGGGCACAGATTTTCACCTGTCTTTGCAGTGCCTTCATTAACCTTTTACAGCGAGTTATTTTTTATCTGCAGTGTTAACTGTAGATAGTACAGTCTAGTCACCTACACATCTCAATTCTCTCAGGGAATAGTGAATCGTATACATGTGTATATGTGCTTCATTGTCATTGCTGGTGAATGGCTGCAACAGTTTTTCTGCAGTGCCTGCAGTTGATCCACAGAAAAAAGAGCCGTATGACACCTCTGTAATGTGTGTGTGTGTGTGTGTGTGTGTGTGTGTGTGTGTGTGAGAGAGAGAGAGAGAGAGAGAGAGAGAGAGAGAGAGAGAGACTGGGAATCTGCAGTGTGACATCCCAACAATGGGGTGCCTGCTGCAACCGCATCAATTAACATGAGGCAGTGCCTGCTGCACGCTGATTGGCCGAGAGAATTGCCGTTTCCCTTTTCGGCCCGCCCTCTCAGCTCCACGCCCACGTCTAGTGGAGAAAATCAGCCAATCAGGCACAAGGACGTGCCCACTAAGAGTAGACCACAAGTCTTTTGTGTTGTGCGAGTGTTGTTTTAGACTTTGCTGCCCCCTAGTGAATCTCTTCAGAAGAGCTTTAGGCTTTGCACACATACACACTGTTAACTGATTTACAACTGAACTTTTAAGGGTTTTAAAACATTAAATGTCAAAATGATTGTCCTAGAGCTTGTTTATTTGGTCATTAGTCTGTGTAGTTATACTTGACATGTATATTTTGTAAGGTTAAAATTTGTTCTAATATCCCAGCTCTCCTGTCTTTATCCCATCTCCTACCACCATCAAGTTATTTGGACATTCATTTCCCAGATTAGCGTAAACACTGTGGATCTGTTTGTTTAACCTGATAACTGTTACTGCGCATATTGGACATACACATGAAAATTCACTATCCACATAAGGTTAGGGTTCATATTTTGTATTTTAAGTATTTTTAAAAATAACATTACCATTTTTATTATTATTTTAGTTTATGTTTATTGTCAAGTATTTGACAATAAACATTTTTAATAAACAATTTGTCAAGTATCTCTTCATGAGTCATAGACCTTTCCATCAATGGGTAGTTTGTCATGATTAGATTAGAATTCAACCATGAAATATTAAAGTGTTCCACCTGTGGAACGGTGACAGTTAACAGGTTAAGCAACCTAAAACTGGAACATTGACTGGACTGTGTATTTGTCCAACCAATGGTGGACTTTTGGACAAACAGAATTCAGAAAACCTATTTGAAAATAGTCATTATTTGTACTAGCGGTACAGAATATTTCATGCTTCGTCTTTATGTTTCGCCCCCTGGGCAATTCTATCCAACCTTACCATAAAAAAATACAGTTTTACCAAAGGTTCTATATTTCCATCTATATTTCCATATTTTTAAATGGATAATTCATGCACAGACTCATATTTTTTAATCAACAGGGCTTTATGAAAATATAAACAGATGTTTAAATATATTGAATAATATTGAAGTTTTTACTGAAAATGTCTTATCCATAACTCTGGAATCACCCTCCTGTCGCAAATGATGACCTTGGTGTGTATCAGCAGTCTTGTGGCCTTTACTTAATGTGAAGTCTCGGAGACCATATAGGGTGTCCAATTTGTCACTTAATGATTTGAACGGGTGCTAATGAGCGCCCCCTATGTGGCTGCTGCGTACCCTCAAAGTGGTCTCTTTTGCCAGCATCACACAGGAGAGGACAGCGAAATAACTGGACATAAAGGAAGCATGCAAGGCGGCATTTGAGAGAAATGTTTTTTTTTTCAGTACCAAAGCGCTTACTAAAACAATGCATGCAGGAGGTTAGGTGCGTGTATTATTTATCATGAAGCTACACATACTGTATATTTGGGCCATCTGGTAATATTTAGATTTGGTTCTCGACTGTTTAGGACGGCAGGCTGTAATCTCCCAGAATCCCTTAGCTTTGACACACAGGCAGCTGTTGGGCTGTCTTTAAAATACTGTGAAAACATCTGCTGCCCCTCCAGCTGGAAGCACAAATATAGATGCCGCCTTCCTCCGTGGAGACTTGTGAGTGAATTAAATGAAACCAGGCTCTCTACTTGGAGAGATACATTGTAAATGTACAAGCCGTTTAAAGCACTTAATTGCACATAGCTGATAGGTGAAGATAAAAGATTATTCTTTACATTAAATATAATCCTGTGTCATGACGCACACAAACAGTCACTGTGAATGTTATGCTGTTTTTTCACTTCATATTTTACTGTAAAAGTGCATTAATAATACTTTTACATAAGTAATATTTTTGTTAAATGTAGATTTTGACTGTACAGTACATCGTATGGTAACTTTTCTTTTTTTAATTAAATATTAGAATATTTAGGTGATTCATTCATATCCCACATTATGGCAGGTGTAGTTTAGAGGTCAAAATTCTTGGTGAAATATAGATGATGGTGAGAGACCGTGTCTGTACCGGGTGAGTTTGCACAGGTGCCTCCCTGGAGTGTGATGTACCCAGCATGCCCTGCTGATGTCAGGTAAAACAGAAAGAGCTGTGATGGCACAGCACAAACTGGTCCTGAGGAAAGTCAAGCTTTGGCAGAGGACATACTGAAACGCTGTCAAATCCACAGAATTGTTTACACTTTTTTGTCAAGTAAAGCATTCGATTTCCTCACAGAGGGTTTGTATTTGTTACAGATAAGCGAATAAAACATCAGTATTTCATGTCCAATAATTTACTCATGTGGCAAGCCCTTACATATCCCTTACAAAAGCTAGTAATAGTTAGCTATAGGTTATAGATCAAGACCCGTCAGCAATGTAAATACAAGTTCAAACTCTAAATCTGAACTGTTTTGCTAACCTATAAGAAAAAAACTCACAGGGTCATATCAGTTTAGAGGATTCATGCTGTGGGGAGGTACTGTGTACATGCTTGGACATGTTTCCCTGCTATCTGGCAAACAGAAGAGAAAAGGCTGTGTTTCAGATAAAGACTGGCCTCGTCTGCACTGTGTAAGAAAAGAGAGAGAGGGAAATGCTGAATAAATCATGAGAATTAAGTGTTTTGAAATTTCAGCTAATTGTGAAGTTTATTAAAGTACAAACTGATCCATAGTTTTGCATGGATTTTCTGTTCTGTATTATATATAACTGTAAGCTTGAAATTGTAAACTGAAAATTATATAAACCTACACAGGCACAAATATTTTAATATTTTATTCATTTTATTAAGTTTTAAAAGGTTTTTTTTGTTTGTTTTTAGCAGTTAAAAGTTATAACTTCAAGTAATAAAAATGAAGCATCATTTAATTATTGCAAACCATTGCAATATGCGTACTGTGATATGCACATTAAAAAAAACAAAATTCGCAATATTACTTAAAGATATGATGTGACATTATAAGTTGAACATTTAAATTTTCTGTAAACTACTGTAAAGTTGCATGTAAGATATGAAAAAATATAATGTGGTTTGTTACTTTATACTGCGACTCGCTGAACAAGTATTGTTACCAAAGCAGCTACTCATTTTTTAAAACGATTACGATGCTAAAAAATGTTAGTAATCTTACTACATTTAGTTGCACTTCTACTAGCAAAATAAAACTTTCTAGCTAACATGCTGTATTACACCAACAGTTTAGCATCAGACTGACCTTATTCTTACTAAACATTTAATTCAAACCAGCTGGCCACTTGACTCCTCAGGTTGGCACCTGGACCATAATGCACCTTGCTCCCTCGCCGTCCCATCAGTCATCTGGCGGCCTTCCCACGGGATGCTGCGCATGGTTGCGTCAGTGCCCTGCCTTTCTCTTCTTAAAGAGAGGTTATGGACAGGAGACACGGTAAGAGCGGCTGAAGTTGACAGATGGTTCGTGTCACAGGGCACAGGGCGTATTTACAGAGGGCCGCCTGTGCTCCAAAATGGATCTTAATGTTCCTCTTTGCTGAAGCATCACTATGAAAAATGAACACGTGCATCTTCTTTGCCAACCTTGCATCTTTTCTTCTTACCTTCCGCTCCCCCGTCGGCCCTGGCAAATTGCCGCACTTTCAGTAAGTGTCTTGGTAACGGATGGCTTCCTTGAGTCTTTTTGAGACGTCTTTAATAGAGCGCCCATGTGCAGAGTTTAGCTGAAAATCAGTCAGAAAACAAAATGGAGATATAGGTGATGGTCTGTTGTGCTTCTAAAGCAAATGTGGGTGCAGCGGGACCGGTTTGGAGAGCATTAACTTCGGTTCAGCATAACTGTTTATCCACTTTGTCTACTTCTTTAAGTGTGATTAAGGAGAATTATGTTTTCTGCTGATAAATCACAACTCCTGTTCTTCTCTGATTCTGGGGCATTTTTAAATCTAGCCAGAAGTGTGTGAGGATTATCAAGACCTGGTATGAAAACAACTGCTACAGCATCTGTTTCTGAATAATGAGTGTTTTTACTTGTGATAGACTTACAATATATTGGCCAAGAAAATGAATTAGCCAATTTTTGGCAGATGCATAGATGCTAAACACACACTTTTAAAAACATAAAGGTGCTTCTGAAGGTTTTTCACAGTGATGCCATAGAAGAACCATTTTTGCTCCCCTAAGAACCATTTACTCAAAGAATCATTTCTGTCATACCTTTTTCATGGTCTAAATAACCTTGACTGTAGTGTTACTTTTGCATTATCAACATCAAACAATAATATAGGCCTAAAAACTGCCAAACTTTATTAAATCGTAACCCAACTGTGTCTATTTATGATGATGCCAAACTGTCTCAACTCTTTGAGGCCACAACAAGTTGTCACACCCAGATCTTTCTCAGCAGTTTGACTGATTGAATAAATAGAGACTGATCGTTTTGTTCCCTCGTGCACTTTTTTTTCGAGATGCTTAGAACATTTCAGATAGGCTGTGTGTCCTTGCACATCACGCATCTTTCTGCTTTGACTCTCTGTTCAGTATTGATTTAGCCTGTAGTCGGCCTCTGTCAGGGCTTAAACTCTGTTGAAAACGTGGACAAATAAAGATTACAAAATATCTTTTGGACTTGAGAGCATTTCACTACCATGATGGATGTAACATTACGTGCACATCTGCCATATATCACAGCTGTGTTTTCTCTGTAATTCAAACAGTGGCATGAGATCCCATTATTAATGTATTTGACACATGCACAACTTGTGGTCCGTTTCCATAAAGGTTTGGGGTAGTCGATCAAAATAACTATTTGCAGTATTACTTGCATAGGTGAAGACGGATATCTGTTTAATCACTGGCTAAGGTCACAATAAAATAGCATATTTATTACAAACAATTCTGAATTCAACTCTATCATAAAATTTGTTTCTTATGTAGTTTAAATTGTGCTCAAAAACACTATTTTATGGTTACTTCAGCAACTGCATATGCACAAGACTGGCAAGTACCTTGCAACACTCTGTACAGAGCAATAGACAAAGAAGACTTCACTGTTAAATGTCCTCATCCAAATTGTGTTTATGAATAAATTAAGAAAACTACAGTTAATACAGCATCAGTTAATAAACAAAAGTGCAATCGCAGACATCCGTGGTGCTGTTTTAATGTTCGCCTGTCTTTAGACAACAGACAAAACAGAATAAAGCAGTTGTATTGTCAAAATAGATAAGTGTTAACTTTGTAAAGTAAGAAATACATGACCAATACATGACCATGTGGCCACAACATAGGAAAAACGTAATGTAAGATGATGTTACTAGTTTGTAAAGTTTCAAAAAGAACATTGTGACGTAATACTGTATGCAACTGTTATAATCTCTAACCTAGTATAAGTACTTCATAGCTGTATAGTTCTACAATAATCATCCATTTTGAAACACCAGTAATTGACCTGATCTCTGTCTGATGTCACAGGTGTCCATTGGCAAGATGTATGAGGTCCAGAAGACCGTCATTGAACATGGAGAGAAGAAGCCGGTTTGATGTGGTGTGGAAATGAAGATTGTAGAGGACTGATCTGGGAATTATGTTCGAGTTGGGAGTCTTCTGTCCATTCTTCATGTTTCCTCTTTAAAGAACTGTATCAGGGTGAAAGTTGGAGGATTATGCTGGTGACGTTCTTCATGACATCAGCATCAGAATGAATTGCACGTTTACACGTTAAGACACAGTGTGCCATTATTTGATATACAAGCAGTAGATGAAAAAATGTATATATGTATTATTTTTCTTTGTATTGGTGGAGTTACAATAAATTTTTGTTGATACATTCAAATATTTTGCGTTTTCTGTGTTTCTTTTGTTCAATGGGTAAAGAACACCATGGGTTTGATTCCCAATAACTTAAATGCCCTTTGGAAAAAGTTACTGCCAAATGCATAAATGTAATGAACCTTTACATCTGCTTTATACTGTATCTGCATTGATCATGTTATTGAAAAATTCTGCTTTCACAAGGGTTAAAGGTGTTTGACAAGGCTAACTGGTTAAAAATAGCTTTATTCTGTTAGTTTTAGGTCAGTAATGGCTCAGTGATGGGTATAAAGATCATATTTCCCAATGTCTGAAGAGATTGTGGATAAGAAAAGCAAACAGATTTGTTAAAGCTCAGTTGTTTATAGCCTAACATGTGGCCCAGTTCTAACTGGATCACAGAGACCTAGAGATCTAAATAAAATTATGCATGCGGTTTTACATTTATTCATGAGCTGTTGACAGAGGCTACTTGCATTAATCATTACAGTGTTAATGAGAATTACAGTAACACTATTAAATATTTCATTTGAAGCTATTTTTGCTCGGAGTATTTGACAGTTATTGTGCAGAATCGTAACATTAAAGCACAATGTCAAATGAAGTTTAAATTATAGACCATTTCACAAGATGTAAACAACACTGGTCCAGAAGCACTTCCTGTTTCAGTTTTTTGTATTTCACATATGTAACTTAAATTAAATCTTAAAGATGTTTGATAAACAAGTCAGTTGTAAATGTTCTGTTGATTGTATTTTGTTCTGACATTTGTGTAGTGTTAAAAAACCGAGACAGGAAGTGCTTCTGGACCAGTGCTGTTTACATCTTACGAAATGGTCTATACATACTCATAATGACATACTATAGAGGGATATGAATGTTTATATCAATATACATGTCTTCAAACCAATACTAAATTTTAGTATTGGTGTCTATCACCATTTTGTTTTTAGCAGTTTGAACATTTGTATTCAAGAACAGTGTTAGTACCCTCTCCAGAGTAATAATGCATACATTACATGTAAAATAACATAATGAACAGATTGTGGTACCTTAAGCTTCAATGCACACCTGTTTACACTCAATCACAACCAGCTAATATTAGTTTTGTTGATCCTAGCTGGTTCCACAGCCTGCTCCAGCCGGTCTGGGCCGGGAAACCAGCTCTTTGATCATCTGAACAAGTGGTTCTCCTTTATCAGACCCACCGACAGTAATTCAGGTCTTGTGGTCTCTAATAATAAGGTGATGAGTTAAATTAGGTCTGTTAGACGACGGACACATCCAAACTGTGTAATGATTGGATTTCAGTGCAAGGTTTAGAAGAACTGGTTTAGGTGCTAAACCAATTAAGGACCAGCTTTGCCACACTGTCAGACCAGCTGGACTAGAGGTTGTAAATCCAATCAGTAAAATAAACCATAACCAGGTGATCACAGTCTTACAGTTCACTTAAAAATACAAGGGTGTTGGGTTTAGACCATTTTACTATCTTAGGGTGGTTTAAGGGCCTTTTTATCCCAACAGGGCTTTTTCCCAAACTATTTGTTGGTAGTCAAAGATGAACAGTAACTAAATCTAAACCTAAGAGTGAAACTGCAGGAAAGTGTTTGTACTTTGGTTTATCGATGGATTATTGTAGACCTGCTTTACTCTCATCTCAGTTAATGTCTTAGCCACTATGTTTATTAAACTCTAAAGAATGTTTTCCTGCCATTTAAACTGTTAAGAGCCTGAAATATATCATTGAAGAGAGATGGATTACTCTTAAAATACCAGCCATTGTGTTTAATTGAAACACATGACCCTTAGGGTACCTCACATCTGCACATTAATCTGCGCAGGTTATTTATATCAACATGTATTTAAACTTCTTAAGTACATCACAAATTACAAAAAAAAGCCTTTTGGCTATTTCCATGATTACCTTTTTATCCTTAAAAATGTCTGTAGTACAAATGCTGTCATGTGTAATGATAAAACTAATGAATATAGCACGTTTCGCATTATCTTGTCTGAAGTGAATCAATGTGATGACTTCTCTGCAGGAGAGTGAACCAACAGAAGTTCAGCAAAACTGATGTTTAGATGCTTGTAATTGTCTTTGCATCTGTTATTAACATTTTACATCCTAGAAATGCACTTGGAATTAAGGTTAGTCTGCATTTTACGCCAAGCTGCTGTTGTAGAAAGTTACTGTAATGGCTTAATTTCTAGGATATGTCAGTACATGATCATGTTCTTGTGGGCCAAAAAAAATGTCTGCCCAACAGTGTAAATTATGTCATTATTTACTTTTATGCCATTATCCACATGTTGTTCCCAAACCTATAAAACTTTCCCTCTTCAGTAAAACACAAAATAAGATTTCCAATAGGTTTTTACAGTCTGTCATACGAGTTTGGAATAACATCAGGATGAGTAAAAGCGTGCCTGCCGTGCGTAAAAGCGCATCTTCATACTGCATTAAAAGCTGCCGTCTCGCGCGAGCACGAGCTGTGGTACTTCAGAGAATAGTTCAGTCCGTTATTGTTATCCCAGAATTCAGAATTATCATCCTTCATGTACACTGCGAAATGCACAGAAGAGCTGGGACCTAAAAAGGGAGGCGTGTACATGGTGAAGGAGAAGCGCTCTCCATGCGCCGTCAACTCGTTGGGCATGAGGATGGCTTGCGCGTCCACGAACGACAGCCAGTCATTAAAAGTGTACCTGACTCCAACCTCTCTCTTGCAATTACTCCTACCAATCGCCCGTATGATCCCACGTACATCAAACTGTGTGACGGTGACGCTTTCCAACGTGACTCGACTGCGCGTAAGCCGCGTCTCCAAGTCACCAGAGTCCACGGGCATCTTGAAAGTAGGTACCGGGCGCTCTAGTGTCAAAGTAGACTTGAGGTTTACGCACAAGTCATCCATGAAGTCCCGGTCCTTATGCAGAGGGTAGCTTTTAAGTCTAGTGAAAACTTTAGCAGGAATCTCAGGATCCTCACTGGTGTTAAAGTGCTTTACGCTGGCCAGATTTAAGCCGAGCGCATCCGCAAACTGGACGCGTTTCCTGCAGTTCTGCGAGATCTGGTGGTAGAGGTTCGCCTGGTCCGGATAGGCAGGTAAGGACTTGGCTCTTCTCCTGTCCCGCAGATACTCGGGTATCTCCTCGGGTTGAAGATCATCATCAGAGTCGGTTTCTACACCGTTTTCCATGTGCTCCTCGTTCATGCTGTTCATCAGACCAGGTGTGCTGTCTCCAAGGATATGATCTGTCATTTGAGGAGACTCATGTGCACATACATGTGCAAATTAATGACCTAATAACAACCCCAGGGTTCCTAACAAGTCCAGAGGAGCATATATGTACGGTCTGTTTGATTGTGAGCCACGCCCACCCACAGACTGAGACTAGCACGCCTTGTTGTAGTAGACTGATAAATACAAAACAGAGTGTTCATTGCATCATACACCATCTAAAAACATGCACCTTTATTCAATATTTTGAAAATATTAGTAATATATATTAGTATATAATAGTTGATGCAATACGTTAGAACTCTTTAAAATATCTTAAGATATTATACAAAATATAATACCATTGTATTATCATTCATTTTATTATTATTATTATTTTTTTATTATTATTATTATTATTATTATTAGCAGTAATATAATAATAATAATAATAATAATAATAATAATAATAATAATAATAATAATAATAATTATAATTATAATTATAATTATAATTATAATTATAATTATAATAATTATAATTATAATTATAATTATAATAATTATAATGATAATGTTGATGATGATAATAATAATATTAATAATATTAATAATAATGATAATAATAATAATAATAATAATAATAATAATAATGTATAATTGCATAAATAACAAAATAGTAAAGCAGATTGATTTATCTTTCATTCTTCTAAAAATATGGCATATTTTACCATATTTTTAAGCATTTTCCATTAATGTACTTTTTAGACTGATTTTTGGAAACAGTAAATTTGAATATATCTGTACAGTCTGTAACAGTACTCTTGGACAAGGTTGTTGGAACTGGGCAACAAGCCAAAGCACAGAGCATAAATACAACCAGCAGAAACATAAACAAGCTGCAAATTGTCCATATGAGGATCATTGCTTTATTTTCTTAAACGCTGTTCTGGCCGCTCTTCAAACTAATGGCAACAGGTCAGTGAGATCTTCCAAACATGTTGAAATCACAGGCAAAACAAACACACACTGCAAACCTCCTGTTCTGTTACAACATAATCAGTAACCAGCTACAACAAGATTAGGTAAAAAATATATTTGACTTAAAATGGCTTTTTATTTACCCATGTTTATCTTTCTGTATGTTAATTATAAAAATATTATAAACTACATAGTCCAAAACAGTTTTAAGCCATTTAATGCCATTGCTATTTTAAAACAAGATGTTTAGAGTATTGTTGATCAATTAGAATTGGACATTAACTATGAGCTATGTCAACTTATTTCTACTTTTGTTACAAGATAAAGACTCTTACTGTCTTACTACAGTATCTTACTAAATTTAAAATGGCTTTAAATGTTTTTAAAGAACAAGAGAGAACTATGTTTAATAATATAATAAAATCTAACTTTAAAGAATCTTTAGTGAGTTTGTTGTAGCTCTAATTCTCCAGCAGATGTCAATGTTCTCACATTTATATGTCTACTGATAATAGTCTACAGATAATAAAAAACTTGTCATGGTATCATGGTACCACTTAACAGATACAATTATAGTTTCCTTATAAATTAATCATTTAAAAAAGGTACAGATGTTTTACATGTTTATTGATACACAATAAAGCTGTTGTATATGACATGCTGCATTCCGGTCAATGTGACATCACTTTACATGTTACAGTGTGTTATTCTCTCAGCCATTAACATTGGTTTGATAGCAGCATTTACACAGGAATAAAGACACACTGCATCTACAATTCTTATAGATATGCTTGTGAAAGATTTTACATTGATGGACATTTCAATTGAAAAACACTCATCTGTTATATTACATAAAAGTATATCACATTCAATGTTGTTAAAAAGGGAATGTATCAGCACCATTCGTGTACAAACATGCATTCAAATGTCACATCATTGTGTAACTGGCAGCTAAAAAATCTAGATCTTTACCATAGATAATAGTGATTCCTAACTGATTGTCTTCATGGTTATAAGATTAGTTGTCCTAGAAGTACAAAAAGTCTTCAAACTACATTCATTACAAAAATAGAAAAGAAATTAGACATTTGGTTAGGTTGTGCATAATTCTTTCTATATGAATTTTTTTGTGTGTTAAATCCACTGATCAACTTTAATTGGGTAATGGTCCCAAAACATGTCAAGAATATGTGTGGATGATATTTCACAATGTCTGGATGATAGTTCACCTAAGAATCAATATGCAAACATTTGTATTGTCCTGATTTTTATTTTCTCTATGTATTTTGTCTTTTAAGTTATAAGAGTGAAATATAACAGTTTTCCACAGTGAGTTATAATCTGTATAACTGAAGTGTCTTTGTGTAGCTTGTCCAAGTAGTCCAAGTTGTAATTTAAAAGTAAAGATACAGTTCAAGTGGAAATAAATTATTCTCATGCGGAACAAAATGTGTTAATGCATGTAATAATATTCAGCTTATTCAACATATCTCATTTTATCATGGGACACTGAAAAGTGGTATATACACAGTATTACACAACAGCAAAACCATATGACAATCAAGACTTCATTGCTAGTATACATATTCATAATGCTTGTTGTAGATCTAAAATATACTTTCACATATCTTAAAAAACATCTGCATAACAGTATAAATCTCAAGCATTGAAACTAACATAATTAATTGCCTTCATTAGTAGAATCTTTATAGCGATGGAAACCTGATATGGATTATGGGTGTTTTAAGCCAAGCGCTCCATTGAGGAAAGCATCCCATCATGCCTCCTCTGCTGTGTATACACGGTACATCAATGTGACAATTACTGCAGCGAGTGCGGGTATCAACCAGTTTGACCACCAGCTGGAGCAAAAGACAAAAGAGAAGGTTTGTAAGAAAACATTTGGTAATTAGCTTGAATTATTTCGATATATCTGTGACTACAATGGACTACTAGTTTGTAGTTAAAATAGCAGACGACAAATAGTTGGAAATAGTTGCAGCCTGAAATTTTCAGTATATAGAATACAGCCTTGTGCAACCAACCAACCTTGTTGTTTCTGGAACAGTTGTTACAAGCGTTTCCTGTTAAACAAAAAATCAAAAGCAAGTTAAGGTGGTGTACCCAATGTGTATCCAAAACAAAGTATGAAAAAAATGACATCATCAACATGGTTTACGTACTGGTGGTTTGGCGAGCTTATCCCTGTCGTCCTGTGGAAAAGCAAAAAGATGCATTAATACAACAATGTGAACAAATTTTGAGAATCAATCTGAATGTATCCATGTCTTATAAAGCACATAAAATTTCGAACACATGGATTGATCTAACAGCGTATGTGCTAAATCCAACAGAACTACAGTTCCTCCTGCAGGAACAAAACAGAATTCCAGGTGATTGATAGTATCTCAAACCCCTGTAGGTCTAGGAAAACATTTGGGATTTTATGAGATACAACAATAAATCAACAGGCCTGACACTGTCCAGACTGGAAACTTAGGACTCTGACACTGTGCACACACGAGAACACACTCCTCTGTCTCTAATCTAGATATCTCGGGACGATGGAGGAGTGTCTGCTTTTTCCCCCAAATCACGTAGTTTAACATTTTACATTTCATGCATTTGGCACTTTTATCCAAAGTTAGTTTTTTATGTGTGTGTTCCCTAGTAATCAAACCCATGAACTTTGCGGTGCTTTGACGGCATAATTGAACAGAAACTATGAAATGCATCACTCATCGACTGTTCAGGCCTTTCTGTGCATCACAGCTGGCCGACGATTGCAAGGCAAACGATGCAAAACGTGCATACTGCAATGTGGAATTGTTGAACAAATGGTGAAAGCCAGTGAACTTTTCACGTCAATTTGACAAAATACAGCATATTCACAAAAGAACACACCACACAGGAACTTCATCAGTTATGTCATAAAGCTATTGATCAGATATTGATTTCCAGTCAACTTACTGGATGAATCTCTCCTATGAGCAGGGAGCTGGCCATCTCCCGTGCATCTGTAGAGTGTCCGACATCTTCAAAGCTCTCCGTAGCTTCTCCACCCGCATGCTCTCGCAACACCTCCTCTCCTCCCGGGTGCTGTGGACACCAGTAAATAAATCACATTATTCAGGTAAATCTGGACTTCAGTAAAGAAAAGCCTTAAATGATTACTTTCCCTTTATTCTGGATTACGTGTCACTGCTCTAAAGCCTATAGGTAACTATATATTACAACAAAAAAATATATTTTTTTCATTCTCTCTGGTGTTTTCATGAAAGACTCCAACGAGTCATATGCTTACAATAACTTTTTTAGACCCAGATTAGATTTAGGTAAGTACACTATGTGTTTCTCAAAATGTAATCTGATATCTGAAAAAGCACGCAATTAAGTATGTGTGTGTGAAACGACAACAGCTACCCTTCATAAAAAACGAAAAGAAAAAAGTTAGAAAAAACTTAGAAAAAACATTTTGACTACCATGATTACTGTACTTATGCAGACTTCATTCTGAATCTATTAGACAACTGATTGCATCTCTCCGGTCAATGGAAATGGAAACTTGGCGGAAGTTTAGCCATTCTGTCCAAGTGTTGAGCACGCTAACCTTTGAACTGCGTGATATTAAACTAACGTAATAAATGCATTCTTCATTGTTCTGTATGCGTAACAGTGTACACTTAGCAGGGCAGTACACAGCAGCAAACGTATAGTGTTTATTTACCAGTTGCAATATACATATAACGCATGCATGTAGTACTCGATTAGCTATAATGTAGATGTTAACAATATGTTTCGCATTAATATTTGTGTCTATATATAGAATATAACACTCACCTCCTCGAGAAACTTCGTGACGTCGTACACTTTATTATGGATAATAATCCATGTGCTTTTAAAAGAGTTCCGCTCCTCTACCTCTGACAAACGATAATATTTAACACCATTTCCGTCCGTTCCGTTATCCGCCATCTAACCGTTTAAACGTGTGTTATTTGCAAAGAAAGTCACAAAGAAACTCTCCCAAGTTTCCCAGCGAATCGCACAAAGTCACGTACTTCAGCACTGCACTTACCAACAATTGTATTTCCCAAAACACCAAGCCACGCCCATTCCGCTCTAGAGGAAATTGTATTGGATAAAATTGTGTTTCGTTTATCTTGGTTGTCCGTTTTGATTGGTTTGAGGGCTGTCAATCACACTGTATGTCCGTATATTACATCGTGAAGGCCACAGCGTGACTGGGGTGAAGTTCATGAGAGCACGATTCTCACGCGATACGGAAACGGAGTCTGCAGCAACTAATTTTCTGACGATGTCCGTTAACGATTTTTTAAATTGGCCAAGAAGTCACGCTAGGCTGAATATCTTGTCGATCTAGTCTAGGTGCTTTTGTGATATTCTGGATAAAGATCTGAATGAAGCACAGGAAAATATTACTTTATATCATATTACTACTAAAACTACCACAATACTATAGAGGTCATAAATTAAATATAAACAAAACAGATTCCTTTATTAAAAAATGGTTAATAACCCGGGTTCATTCACATACATATTTTATAGAGCTAAAAAGTTTTTTTTATATTTTTACAGTTTTATTTACACATGCAAAAGCATTATTTCTGCTACAGAGTGTTTTATATAAACACATTTAACTCCAATATTTATGTGATCAAACTTAATGATCAAAGAGACAAAAAGGTATGTGCATGTGCATGGCAAGTTGGCAACGCTAAAGACTGTCTCGCGATATTTCAGTGTCTCACGCTTAAGGCCAAAACTTAACGCGCTGCGCTGGTTACCGTTTGTCACTTGAACTGTGAGGTAAATTTTACCTTTCTTTCTTAATTCTTTCTTTCTTTTTTATTACTTTCTTAGAGTGTCTAGAGTGTTTTTGAACTTACAATATATTAAAGTACTGTATTTATATATTGTAAGCCTTAGTATATTTTAAGTACTGTATAAGTGTATTTATTACAGTTGATCAATTTAATATTGTCAATACCACAGAATACTATAGTACATATTAAGTGTAGTAATTAATAAACCACGGTATACTGCAATTTACTACAGTTTATTATATTGAATGCTTAAGTATACTATTGCTAGTGTCCTTTTCGGCTGGTTTTTGGTAATAAGATGTGTACTACTTATTATTATAGGACACAGCTCAATGATTTGGTCAAATTAACCCACATTTTCCCCACAGAATGAATAAATGTGGGACACAGTCACTGTTTTTTATAAGTCTGCCAGAGCCGAGCACTTTATGTTGTGTCAGTCTGTTCTTCCCCAATACCAATGATGAAGGAGAGTTGAGAAACAAGCAAGTAAAAACCTGCAGGCAAGACAAAAACAAATATGATATATTGGAATAGTTAGGATTGAAAGTTGGGCTGAAGTTAGTAATTTGCTTGTTATTCAGGTCATCAGGCTGCTGTCATATAAATGCTTTTTAAAAAATATTGATCGTTTTATCTGTTTAGCTGTTTCATATATTTGCTAATCATGTTTATTCTCTCTTTCAGGGAGCTTGTGCTTTTATACTCAAATATTGTCGCCTCACCTGTTTTGGGTCTTTCTGGGGGCATCACTGTTGTAATGACTGTAAGTATGACAATCTTAGCCCAGCTGCTCCACTTTGATCAGTGATCAGTTTAGAGCACATATAATTATTGTGATTTCCATTGTCATATTTAGTATTTAATGAATATGCCTATTTTTTAAACATCCAAATGTTGTACATAAGTATTAAGTCTTAATTGCTTTTTTAGGTTAATTGCACAAGCAAATACATCAAAAGTACTTGCTTCTGTTCTGTTCACAAAACTGAGTTTTAGTTTTAGTTTTCATGAAGGTATTTTAGCATCCTGTGATTCACTGTGACCTAAGGCACACACATATGTTTGTGTTATTCATTTACCATGATTATATTTAATGATGGCTTAAATGAATGTCAACATAAATTTTATTAGAAAGTAATTACATGTTGCAAATGCAAATCACTTATTATTTAGATTGCACTGCTTGTCATTGCATGTCATCCTGCTTCTTTTTTATGAGTGTTTCGTGATTTCTGCATCACCTTGCGTGCATGTGCACCTGTCAGTGGAGTGTGTGATGTTGCATTTGCGTGACTTTAGGTCTGTGGGTGCATGTGTGTGTGCGTGTCAGCACGACTCGTGCTAAGGCATGTCCCGTGCAAAGCAAAATATTTCGGGAACATTCCACACACTCCATCATCTCTTTTCCTGTCCTGAATTGAGGCTGGTTAAATCAGCACCTCGCACGGGAAGTGTCAAATGCCACTAACAAGAAGCCCAGTGTTGCCCCTTCAGAATTGTCTTTGATTTGAATCTGGCGCATATTTTTCTTGAGATGTACAAATGTTGTGAATGTGTTGTCAGACTTCAATGGGAACACTAGTGAATAATTGACAATGTTGTGCTTATGTAACCTTCATGCCTTTTGTACTTGTGTAGCCAAAAAGTGAAAGGCAGCAGGCCTTTGTAGCGATGCAACTCGAACAGAACGAGTACTGAATGAAAATCTGTGTACTCTTCTTTTTTTCGCAGGGCTTTCATCACAAGAGTTTTTTTCTTATCCCTTATATCATTAACATAATATTTGTGTTTAATTCTGTATTTCAGTTGTCTTTCTTCCTTGCACCCTTTTTTAGAATGCATTTCACCAGAAAGGCATCATTCAGGGTTTTGCACAGACACATGGCTTGCAGGTTAGTTTATGGGCAAGTGTTTTTAGCTACTTTAGACAGACTTGTACATTTAGACAAATCTCTAAAGCGTTTGTGTTGTTTGTGTTTAGTTTGACCATAAACCCAGTCTGACTTATAACTGTTTGGGAGGCCAAAAAAGTGACTATATCAATCAGAAATTATTTAAAGTTTTTGTATGTATTATTCACTGGATTATCACAGCTTGGGGAAGTCTGTCTGTCTGTGTTGGCCTCCACACTAACACAAGTTTTGCAGTGAATGGATGTGTTTTCCAATTAATTAATTTTAGTACTGTGTGCTCTGTATTTACTCTGTATTTATTTCTGTGGCAGTGCCATTGCATTGTTAGGAGACAAAATCACTATCCCACAGTATAAGCACTAGCAATAGTGATGCTTAGCAAAGCAAGTATCTCTAAAAAGAAGTGCAAATAAATGATTCAATTAAAATGTTAAACTTAACAATAAAATAACCAATAGCATGAGAACATGAACTATTCAGAATTTTGAAACAACAGAAGCCTCTGCTAGATGATCCTGTGTTTTTATACTAAATAGGAATAAGTCTGTCTGCCGCATGCCTTTAATCTGTCCCTTAAACTTCTGTCTTTCTGTAGTTCACCTGCCCCCAAAGGGTATTGCCTGCTGTTTTGCAGACCTGTTTGTCTTATTCAATGACTGCTAAACTGGCCCCCAAATGGAATAAAGCTGGCCAGTATCTTATTGCAGGTGAGAGACAATACAGACACCAAATTCTGCCTTTGTGGATTTACTGTACATGACACAGACATTAAGCAATGACAGTACACTATTGTTCACGAAAACAGGTTGTCATTTGTAAAAGCCTGCCCTACAGGATGGATCTTGGTAGTCTACTAAATTGGTAGTCTACTTTACTGTAGTTTCTGACTCTCTTGGTTTGTGTGCTATTGCCCGAGTTACAGTACCTTGACCTTTTTACTGGTGGAGGAATGAGTAATACATGTATTCTAACACAGTATACTGGATGTTCCCTTCATCTCATTTACTGAGCTAATATTTTTCTTACCTTCACGGGACTAAAAGGAGTTTTAGGTCAATGTCAGTTTAACCCTTAAAACACTTTTACATTTAGCACTTTAAAACCCTTTAAATGTTCAACAGTGATGTTTTCAATTATCACTATAATATTTTAACACATCATGTAACTAATTAAATGTTACTAATCTAAAAAATATGTAACAAGCATGTACATGTATGTGTGATGCTTACAAATCAGCAGTCTATTAACAGGTCACTGTTATTTAAAAGTGAAAGTATTTTAAAGTGAAAGCCAATGTGAGGAGATCAGGCAGTATATGTGCCCTTGTGTTGGAGGTCGTTCCTTGAAAACTTGTGTGATGTAGTCCTTGAGCACATTTGGGGCTTTTATATTGTGTTTATGACTGTCATGCTGTCAGAGGTTTTGAACGATCTTTTCTAACTGAACGATCTTTTCTTCTCATAAACTCCAGATTTTTTTTGTTTAGCATGGGCTTACTAATTATTATCATAATTATTATTATCATCATTAATTATAATCATATCATATCAATCATAACAAATCAATTTATATTAAACACAGTGAAGTTTAGTGAAGTTTTGTAATGAATTATGCAGTGTCCAATCATGCAATTTGTTTCATTTGTTCTTTTTTCTAGGAAAGGACTTTCTCAGTCACTCTGGTAAACTAAATGCAGTTGGTAGGTGGGCCTTGTCTACATACTTTGGCACAGGACACTGCCATTTCTATTCCCATTGTTAGACAGCGATTTCCCCTGATTTTCCCCTGTGTCGAGCACTTATAGAAACACCCACACATTTAAAACAAATTCCTACTAGTATTCCTACTAGTAGTATATGTATGCTCTCCCAAATGGAACCCCATTTTAAATAAATGTTCAGCACATATACACTCATTTCAGCCCAGAATTGTTTGTTTTAGTTATGCTGTAGGCCACAGTTCAAGATGGTAAAAAGTGTTTTTTATAGTTTCCTCACTTACTGATGATAAAACACGCACACACACACATTCTTTCTTTCTGTTTGTTTTATCCACTCCCACACTCTCTTGTATTAACGCACTCATGTCCTCTGAGGCAGTGCTATTGTTTTTCACAGTTCTAGAGCTGAGCATCACAGAGACTCAGATATGTGTTAGTGTAGAAGCCAACACAGTCAGACTTCCTCCAGCTGCGGTAAGAACTCACAAATCCCAGTTTAGCCTTTTTTAACCTATGAACCACTTTACTGCCATTATAAGCTGTGACACCTTTGGCACAAATTATGCCCTATTACTTAGTCACTTATCTTCTTTATTCTATCAGGAGTATGCTCAGAAAAGATGAAAACTGTCCAGTCAGCTGTTTTGTATATTTATTTGTTCTTTAGTAACCTACCTGTTAATGCTATATTAATTAAAGTGTTTTGATTGACTTGTTTATTGGCACAGATATAACACATTTGACATTGTCTTTAATCTGCCTGAATCTGCCTGTCTGTCGTTCTGTCTATTTTTTGTGTATAATAATGCAACCAACTGCTGACCTGTGATATGTACAGTAAGATACAGTGTTATAAACCTTGGAAAAATTGGAAATGTTTTAATACATTCCCTGTTGTGTTAACATATGTTTTGGTATCTTCTGGCAGTTAAGTGATTTTGATTTTCCTACACCAGTGGTGAAAAACTTCCTCCACACTAATGACGCTGTGCTTCATACAACCATGCCAAATAACTGGTGCCACATTCTACCAAGGTGTGTGTATATGTGCAGTCAGATGCTTTATTAAAAAATCTAAAGTTCTACACTTGTGTAACAGCTACTTTATCCTAATATTAACATCTTCTGGTACTACTGATCTACTGATTTTCATAGTCCAGTCCCAGTAACAACTCTCGTGATACATTTTAGCATGTAAGTGTTCATGGCATGCAAATATATTTGCTCTGACTGGAACTAGATTTGCTTAGGCTGCTGTTGCAGAGCAAGTGTGAAGATTTGCTACTGCTAATACACATGCTGCATTGAGCATGCAAGTGATAATGCTTTAATGTTTGTCTATATCTCAGAAACATTTAGACAGGTGGAGCTGGAGGCTGATGATTGTTGGGGCTCAGTATTGTGTACCACACTGTTACAGCATGCCAACAAAACTATTAAAAGTAGAGGTTGAAGCAGCAATAGATGTCATTGGCGGTGAATTAAATGAAAAGCTTCGGCTAATAGTTTCATGGTTAACCTAGGTGATTTCAGGATTTTAACAATGAAAAATATGTTTATTTCAGAAAAAAATCAAATGTATTGCTTTTTATTGTCTTTTAGTTTTTGGCTTGTATGTTATATTTGATGCATTTTTGTTATTTCTGCTTGTCTGTGTGTGTGTGTGTGTGTGAGCAGTATGAAGAAAGGTCAGCTTATCAGTATAAGCCGCAGAATTCCAAAGGAGTGTCCATTCCAGTCTTACTCAGAGATCCAAAAGCATTGGAATAGCATGGTAAATACCATAAACATGCATCTCATGCACTCTTGTTCAGAGTAAAATTCTCATGTTTATTATATAGTATAAAAGTGTCATTGTGTCTAATTTGCATATTATTATTCACATTACAACATGTAAGTGTTGATTGCTATATTGTTATTTTATTACAGTAAACAATTTATCTTTAGTCTATCATATAAAAATGTTGTAAAAACTCCATCATACTGTGCTTTAAAAGTGCACAATTATATAAGAAACGGTCACGCATAAAAGCAATAATTACACAGCTCCTGAAAATGCTCTTGAAACACTTTTATGTGTCATGTACTTCTATAAAATAAACAAATTGAGAAATAAACAGGCCAAACAAAAATGCTGGGCCTAAAGTGTTGAGATGGGGTGCACTCCAATTCAGCAGCATGTGTTTGTGTTTAACAGTGTCTCTGTTTCTGAAACAGCTTTTGAAACTCACAATTTGACATTTGTGTAAATTGACTGTCATTCTGATGTTAGCCTGCTGAAACACGGGTGATGTTGCAATTTTATAACATTCTCCTTTGTTCATGTGTGTGCGTGCGCTCGTGTGTGTGTGTGCTTGCTCGTATAGTAGCATTTGTATGCATGTTTATGCTTACACACTGATCCACTTCTGTTTGGATTAGAGGTCATAATCTAACCTTTGATCACAAACAGACTCGCTAACAGGGCTTGGCTCTAACGCATAGGATTTGTCTGTATGTGCAGACCTGAATGATTCGTCCATTTATATTGTATATACACCATCTGTTCAAGCCTAAAACACATCCAAATATTTTGTATGGGAAGTGCTTGTTTGATTGCAAGTGTACACTTACACACACAAATGTGAGAAAATCTGCCACTTACAAGAAAACTGTATTACTGCATGTCATATACTGCTTTTCTCTGTTTCTTTAACTCTTTCCCACCATTTGTGTAGTATGGATATCAGCTTCCCTCAGTTAGTGAAGAGGAAATGGTCTACTGCAGTGTGTACTTCAAACCAATAGGTGAAAAGCTGTTTACGTATCCTTTTGTAAAAAATAATCTCTGAACATTCATACACTTTATGCTCTGTTTACAGCATTAAAATCATTATCATTTTATTGAAAGAAACAGAAATTGCTTTTTGCAGAAACCATAACTCATAAAAGCGGTGTGTAGTTCAGAAAGTAAGTTATGCAACATGATAATGACACCTAGTGGTCATGAGCCAGGTAAAGTAGTTGCTATGAAACAGAATTTGTCTAATGATTATTTGATTGAAATGTATCTGTGTTTGTAGTGAAATACTAGCTTACTGCTTATTACATCCTGTAGAGAATACACTCCCTATAGTATGCTTTGATCATAGTCTTTATCTTTGGTCTCAATCATTTATGTTACATAAATTCCAGAATTCTGTGAATTCAACTTTCATTCCCAAACATGTTTCTCATTATTAAAATGACATAAGATCTTAATCTCATGCTCAGATATCCAATGTGCTGTATCCGCACACAGCAAGTACAGTGTTTTCCCAGAGTAGACCTGCAGGGGGTGCTGAGAACCTTCATATCAGATCTGCAAGCAGGACTGGAAAGTGTGTGTGGTTTTCCAGTGCAGATGTCCTACGAGCCTTTCCCGGAGGTATTACATGCACACGTGTGTACATTACACACATACATTGAAACGCGTTCTCATCATGATGTAAGAATCCATTAGTTGAAAGTGACATGAAGTACTAAAGTACTGAAAACTGTCTTCTGCTTTGTATTACATCTGACATTGTCTCGTTGGTTCATCACTTATGACAAAGCTCATCTGCGGCACAGATGCAAATGGATGTTCTTTATGAATTAAAGCCATCAATTGACATGTTTTCCAACTTTTACATTCATGTTCATTCATTCATTTTTTACATTTTTATTTGCTTCTATAACCTATGATTTAAACAGCAAGTTGCTGTACATTCAAACATGGAGACCCTTTGGAATTTTTGGATACATTACAAAATCTTGAATGTGCTCACCAAATATAATTACAGGGCCAAAAGTTGAGCAAATGACCTTGCACACATACAAGAAGTGAATATATGGGTATTTGCCAAAGTGATTGTACAATCAGCCTCATAAAACAATCCATCAGATTGTAGGAATAGTGCCATTTAAAACATATATGAGTGTTTAGAGTAAGTACAATACTTGATACTACATTAGATCACTTCTTCCATTCAGTTGTTGTTGGCACATGGAGGAGATTCTGACAGTCGGCCAGATGGACTGAGGTTTAATTTATGCTGGCCAGAGCTGCACGCTGATGTTATTACACTTTGACAAATGCTGTGAAATATGATTTGAAACACAATACGTGTCAGTCCCTGCGTTTGTACAGATGGAAAATTGGTGCACAGGAAGTATGATTAATTTCATAACATCGTAAACCCTCCTGATTGATAATGATGACAAGAACAGCATTAGGACAGCCGTGATTTACTGACTCAGTTTAATTCATGTTGGATGAAGAAATGACACACGGCATTGTAGTTCACAGTTGATCATTAAGCCTCCAGTAAATTTAGTACCAAATTCTATCATCCATTTACTACTCCTTTTCCTGCATAGCTTATCCACACCCTGGACACCCTTCAGAGCCCAATAGACAATTCCTCTTAAAAGCTCTTAAAGGAGTAGTTCACCCAAAAATGAAACCCTCATGCCACCCTAGGTGTATATGTATATGAACTGCCCCCAAGTTATTGCCTAAGACCTGTGAGAGACACAATAATCTTTGAGATTCAAAGTTATCAGGCAGAAAAAAGAAGCCATATACACCAAGGATGACATTTCATTTTAATTTTGGGGTAAACTATGCCTTTAAACTTGTAGTTTTGTAATGTTATTTTTAAAAATAAGAATGCATTTGTCAAGCAAACATAAAATATTATGTATTTCTGCGTAATTTGCATAATTTAAGGATATAATCATTGTGTTATGCATCTGTGCGTTTCTTATTGTGATTAACATCCTCTCTAATTTACAAAATAATAATACTAAATAATGTAAACCTAAAGCTTTTGTATATATTTTGCACATATTACCTTTACACAAACTTCTGTTTCTTCAATTTAGTATTCTGGAGCCCTGCCTGTTAATTTGACACTAGAAAACACAAGCCGATCTGTGCTCAACCATCTACCCAGCAGCTGCCTACAAAACCCAACACACCATATTCTACAAGACTTTACTGATAAACAGACTGAAAAGAAAAAGAGTCCCAGTTTGGAGTCATATGGTCAAAAAGGATGGGCTTTCATCAGCTCGACAACTCTATCCTCTCCCACAAAAGTTAATTTTACACACAGCCAGTCAGAGTCCGTGTTTCCCAGACCAAAGCTTGTGCCAATCTTCAAGAGCAAATCACACACCTGCCACATAAATGGGACTGAGATTCCTGCACAGAAACAGCAGAGAGGACTGGAAGGACAAAAGCTGACGGCAATTATAAGGCCTCTGTCGTCTACCTGTCTGCAGTCTTCTAAGCTCCAGTGCTCTACACCCCCAGGCTGTTCTCCCCAGTTCTCCAGGCCCGTCCCTGAGCGGGTGTCCTTACCATTTTTTAAGAGGCAAATGACCAATAGTGGAGTCACCACGGGATTATTAAACCTGCCTGTTGTGCAGACACAGCCCCAAATGTGTCAAATCCCCAGTAAAAGAGGGGTAAGTCATTCAGGCATACAAGCAGCACACAAAATAAGTTGTATTAAATTATTACTATTGCTCATACTGTACTAAGTGAACTGGCTGTTTTACTAAACAGCAGCATGTGTAGGTGCTGCTTCTAATGGATCTCTCATCATCTTTCAGGGCGATGCTTTTGAGTCGAAACCAAAGAGACTCAGGCAGAGCGTGCAGGATGTGGACGAGTATGCAAGAAACAAGCAGGTACTTGTATTATTTGTTACCCACTTTTTATACTATTTAGCCTTATTTTCTAGTCGATATTAATGGTTATGTACAGTAATACTAATGACTAAAATCTAAAGGCTGAAAAGAATGTGGTAAGTGATAAAATTGAATAATTGTATCTCTCAAATGCTGAAATGTAAAGCTTTTTTTTTTTGTTGAAATATTTTTCAATTTTAAAAATAGCAATATTAAAACATGATCCACAAACAAATTATCCATAAAAAAACGTCAAATCTTCATGCGTGTCTTTGACAATCAAAAGAACACAAAAGAATTACTGTTGCAATAAATAATATTTCACGCAATCTTTAGCTTTCCAATTTTAGTTAGTAATTTGTACAGTAATAGAGAACTTTCTTTCATTATGACTGACATTGAACCCACTTTTAGCACATTTTATAACAGTTTGCATATAACAGTGATTCAGCTGTGTTGGCACTCATTATCTAAATGAAATCCGTTACAGTCTTGGCATGTATTCATAATCTTGATTAAGAGTCTTCAGAAGAGAAGATGACCTAATATATTATTTTTATGATGGAGGTGTAGCCATATAAAACATATTAGATCTTTCATTTATATGATATTTAATGTATTTAATGATGTTTGATGGGTGTCCTTGGACAATAAGAACAATAAAATTTTACATGATCTTTGCTGTAGGTTACTTCCTAGCAGAGTTTGCCTCAGGACACACAAATAAAAAATCATTAATCTATTTGAGATAAAATTGAGTTATATGCCCATACAGAGTCTGTGATTACCATAGAGTTGAATCTACTCATTCCTGTATTTCTTTAGTGTTTATTATTATTTTGTTTACGTAATGCTTTCAGCTATGATTTAACAGTTTTTTCTAACCCAGATTAGCACTTAAAAAAGAAAGAAGCAGCTGTTCTCTCCGCGTAGTTATTTGTTGTAGTATCAAATACATAAAATTGTTTTGATGAAGGTAAAACCTGATACTTTTTGTGTGTTCTCAGCTCTCAAAGGTGAACTCTGTGACTCTGCAGGCATGGTTGAAGAATCGAGGGGTCAGTGTGCGCTCAAAGGTTAGGAAAGAGGAGCTCGTGTCAAAGGTTATGCAATGTCTGAGTGAAACCTGAGATTAGAAGGCCATCTTTAGAAGTGTTGGGTTACTCACCTGAATACTACGCTATAAAAGATCATTCCACCTATGTTCATGTTGGTTGCATTACTAAACCCTTTTGACACTTCAGTAATGAGAGTTGTTTCATGCTATAGCATTGCATTTTGGACAAGACCAAGCGCTACTGAGCTTTGTCTGTTTTTAAGATTTGTCTGTTTAATCAGATCTTTACTTTGGAGAAAGGTGTGGGTAAAAAACGAAATGTCTTGTTCAGTTGCGTGATGGTGATTGCTACACTACACTTTTTCACTAGTATTTTGTCAAGCACTGACCTTAAACTACTCACAAAAATGTTGTGGAAAATATAATTGCAATTTAATAGCTTAATGATGTTTGTAGTAAGGTTTTTGAAGTTTCTGTTTTGTTTTAGATGTTTTTCTAATAGTACAAGAGAAACAAATTAGTCAGTTATTGGTATACATTAGAATATAGCTCCAGAATAATATAAACAACTGTGTCTTTGGAAGGTTTGAAGTGAAGTTTAAGTTTATATTTCTACAATCTGCTTTTGATTGTAGACTTTGGCACAACCTGAGCAAAGTTTAAAACCTGGAGTTGTTTTATGATTTTCCACGATTTCCATGTAATACATTTCATCTTACTGCTATCTAGAAGAATTCATTCTGATATTAAAAAGAAATATTTTCTCTCCTATGGGTAGCAACATGTTTTTCATCAATTTTGTCAAACAGTTAAAACACAGAATTGTAGACGATGCTGTTTTAGAAAACACTGGTGTAAGCATGATGGTAACTTAAACTAACCCTAATGACAGAGACTGCAATGACAGCAGAGTTAGAAGCTCTTGACTGAAATGGAAATGAAACCCAGCCACTTTGATGGCTAATGACAGGGCCCGAACTCATGCTTTCTTTATGTTAAAAGAGCAAGATTGTTCTTGTCTTTTTTGCCCTTTATACGGACAAAGCTTAATGAACCATACAAATTTTACTTGAAAGCTTGCAGTAAGTACAGTGAGAGATCATACAAGAGCAAGAATGCACTTCTGCAGGGCTTTTTTCTATCAGAAGTGAAGTGCGTTGTGCAGTTTTTAACGTGAAACTGACTTCCTAGCCTGAGATTAACGGGGCAAACTGGTATTTATGACTGTAGTGGCTTTTAATATTAGGATGTTTAATTGATGGATGATTTGTTTGTAAAAGGAAAGCAGAAGCTATTTGAATTATTTAGGCATAGTTAAAGTGCTCAACCTCTTTGAAAACATTTCTACATGTTTCCAGAATCAGGACGTTCTGTTTGGTCTGAATAAGTAAATGTCAAAAATGGAACTTATATATAGATACAATGATGTATTTAACCTTTGGCACACCTCTGTAAACTGGCTTCATCAAAATGATACTGGGACCTGTTGGTTAAAATAATTGTAAAATGGCTCAGACAAATTAAGTCCTGAGAAAATGTCTAGCATCATTCATTTGCATAGTTTATTTAATGACCTTGTTCACACACCAGCATATAAGTGTGTGTGAATAAGGTCACATTTCTGTTGTTGTGGATTCATTTCATATCTTTCATCAGTGCACCCCAGAACATGCAATTGTTTAAATGCCAAAAGCCACAAGACACGCCAAAATTCCTAATTTTCCTGCATGCTTGTTCATGCTCTCATCCCAGGATACAAGCCTCAGGACTCTTCTACTGCTCTAATTTAGACTGTTTACCTGAGTTATGACCTGCCAGACTACATCTACAACCACAAACTAATATATGGAGTCAAATAGTCTGCCGCTCTCATCATTTATAATTTAAAGACTCACTGATTGAACATGATTTTTAAATGTGATTGAAGATAAACCACATAACTTCTATTGAGGCTGACTTCAACATTCTAGACATATTTTGGGCTTGTTTCAATCCATTGAATATGTGAGCAATGACAACACCTTCAGTAAGGGGCTATCTGGGAAGATCAATTAACATCATTTTAATCAGTCCCTCCAGAAAAAAGATTTTTTTGTGATTGTTGCGGGCATAAATCCTTGATTTTGCGGCACGTTTTCTTAAAAAATGCGATGGAATATGCGGGATATTTTTGCAATTTCATGCGATGAAATTGCGGGAACTTGCAAAAACTGCGGTTTGATGAGAGAAATAAAGGTGATTTCCCCCAACACCCTAATTCTCACTAGGCTACTACCTTAATGTAAAGAGTCATTTCTTATTACTTCCTATGATAAGCAAGCATACTAAATCACAGAATATTTAAGTTCTCAATCTGTTTTAATATAATTTGTATAATTTATATAATTAATATAAATAATTTGCCCCCACTGTCATGTAACACACCGGGAAACTGCTTCACGCGGTCTTTTGCGCTTATTTTTGTTGGCAAATGAGAATGATTTGCGTGCTTCACCCTGGTTTCACCGCAGGGTTTGCAGATGATGTTTACGTCGCGTAATTACGTCACTTCATAAGGTTCCCATGGCAATAGGGGGAAAATAATGGCGCTTTACTTGTGTGAAGTAAACGCAACATTTTTCAACTTTCTGCCAAGATATATGTGACTTTTTTGCAACGAAAATACAGGGATTATGAAATCATGCTAGCCCCGCATATTTTGCTTGCTGAAATCGGCAATTTATGCGGCGAAAGTGCGGCGTATTTGAAAAAATGCGACCCCCGCATAAATATGCGGACTTTGGCTGATTATGCATTAAATCAGGCGATCGCATAATCGCGTTTTTCTGGAGGGACTGTTTAATTAAAAAAAAAATACAGTAGGTTACATATGTGAGTTGTTGATCCACTAATCATTTATGACAACAAACTTTTTTTAAATGCCACAAGTGCCCTTGAATATGTAGCCTACATTGCTTCTGAATACATGCCAAGTTAAAACATTTTTTTCCATCATTTTATCATCATTTCAATAATTAATCTTGCCATTAGCAATAGTAAATATACACGTCTAGTCTGTAAAATACTTTGCTATTTTTGTAGATAATGTATTAACATATGTAATTGTTTGTAAGGAATAGTATAGTGAACTATTATTAAGTAAAATATAACAAAAATGTTGCAACTTTTAATAATATTCATCTTATATTTTGAGCCAGATTAAAAGAACCATTAAGGGAGGATAAGGTTGGAAAAAGCTGTCCCAACAGCAAAGTGATGTTGTGCAGATGAACACCCACAAAGTCATGATGATATCCAGGTTGGTCACGGTGTAGTTCTCTCTCACATCCTCAACACATGGCTACATTTTGCTGCCAAGCGTAGAATGATCTCCGTGCTTAATGTGCCCTAATGTATGAAATACCATAGGGACCTACCCAGCACCGAGTCTCAGAGCAGAGCAGGTGGCAGCTGGTCGTTTTACTGGAACAAAATCAAGTTAACCCTTCATCTGCGCTCAATGCTTCACCAACACCGGCATAGCGTTAAACATTCTAGAGTTTGTGTGCATTATGTGTTTTCTTGTGAGATTTTCAGTAGTGTATATAAAATGTACAAAATTATTGTTTTTAACTCTTCTTTTAACATCTGGAGCTGTCATGAAAAATGAATTGGTTATAATGTGTGGGAACCCTGTGGGAATCCACAGTTTGGTCATGCATAAATTGTGCGCATTCTGCATGAATTCTAACTGAATTGATTAACTGGTTATCTGTGTGAAAGACACACTACTGTTTTAGATAGTTGGTCGGGGGACTTTAGCAAGAAGAGAAAAAGGTCTTGAAAAGGTCTACTTGGTGCCATGAAGCTCATTTTAAAACATGCCATCTGGCACCATCTATGCTAGACATACTGTATAAAGCTCAAAAGGAAATCAGGAAAGCTTAGATGCATTGTTTTAGTTTGGCTGCTGTTGATCCAGATAGTATTACATAGATTTTAGCTGCAGAACTTAGTGTATAGATTTAAAGAGCATTAGCTTTAAATAGGTTGGATCCTGGATGTAAAACGTTGCTGAGAGTTTAATATCTTTTACCGAGTTTGTTTTAGTTTGTAAATCTGTCTAGCAGGCAAAATAAATAGTGCAATTGTAATGGCTCTATAATTCATGTACTGTAGTAGTAGCTTAGGTTTTTTTCATGAGTTAATGTATATGAAACATTTTCATAAGCTAATTACAAAGTTTGTGGTTTGAGGACTCTTTGTGTTTTCCCTGGAGACATATGCGGTGTCTGGTTTCCATTTCCACATAAGAATGCTGACAGCAGATGCCTGGATTTTTGAAGGTTTTGGATGAAAAAAAATGGTGGAAGAAACACTCATGCTTTCCATTAAGTTCAGTTTGCTCCTTCATATGAAATATCACAATGTCACCCTTTCAGTTCTGCTCTCACGGAGGGACTGGTTTATAGAGGTCAGCGTGTAAAAACGGTCCATTGTGTTTCTGAACCCACTGAACTGTGCCACAAATGTAAGAATGGGTTCTCTTGAAGCAGACTGCCCACAGAAAAAGAAATGTTTTCAGCTTGATTTCATGCCCGTACATATTTGTAAAAAAGATTTGTGCATACAACTTCTAGAATTTTGTATGTAAGTGAATATATATTAAACAGGTTTGTAACTGGAAATGACAAATGTAAAAATTTTCACGGAAAATTACAATAAAGAAAGGCTAAGCTAAACCCAAAATAAGAACGATCGTCATTGCTCTACAATACATGTAATATTTTTTGCATCTCAATATGACATTCCATGATATATTGTTACACCCATAATAAGCTTTTATGCAATATTTTACCCCAGGATGCACAAGAAATACCATTTTTATTAAATGTATTAAATCTTATGAGCAATAATAATGGTGATGCCTTACTCAGAAATGTACTTGTATGTACTATAGTGCTCAATCCTCAATTCTTTTCTGCATAGTTCATTGTTTTTGCTCTCAAATTGTCAAAGAACAAAAAGAGTGCTATAGTCCACAATAATACACTGTTCCTCAAAGACATTTCCTGCCTCTTAACACATCAGCTCACACTGCAGAGCCAAAATACTTTCACATCCAAGAATGTGGCACATTGGGGAGAGTCAGACTTCTGTGATCACAAGGATCAAGGGGTGGATAGATGTGTTGATGTTAACCAGAGACTTGAAGTCTTGTAGATGTGTGTACTCAGTGTAGACAGGTGTTCTTATTTGATTAATTGATTAATGATTTATTAGTTGTGGAATATCAGTTGTGCTGTTCATACACACAACATGTGGCTTTTGTTTTTTTGTAAAACTAAAGTTTGATTCAGAGCTGCATGTTTTTGAGCAATGTCGGAGAGAAGGAGTGTTTGGGAAGTCTGAAAACATTCATTATTGTCATTACACTGCAGTTGCATTTAAGACAAATAAATATATTCTGAGAATGTTATGCTAACATTCTAACTAATTTTCTAGAACATGTAGCAATGACAGAGAGTGTGATATGACCTTTAACTTATAATCTTATAACTGATAACTTTGTGAGAACTTTTATAGAACGTTCTGAAAATGTTTACTGTTAGCTGGGGGACTGGCAGCATCAGAAATATTTATCATTACATTTGAGAAAAGAGAAAACCTGACCTTTATTATGTAATTCTTCATTTAACAATAATTTCTGGAAAATTATATTATATTAACAGCACATTTTATTTTTGTCAAAATGTTTTCATTATGGCAAAATGTAGTGATAAAAGTGCAGTCTTTTATTTTGACTATAGATCTCCTACAAGGAAAAAAATGAGCCGCAACATTTCTTACTCCTCTTACAAACCAGACATCTAGCCTTACTGCAAACAACCCCTTTAAAGCCAAGTAAACATTGCCCTCCATCATTTATTTATGTCCTTATGTTTATGCGCTTGTGTTATGTTTTGTTCATGTCTTTTTGGACGTGCTTGTCATATTTTAGTTTTCAGTGCTGCGTCTTTTCCTCTTCACTGGTGTGAAAAATGTGAGATTTATACGAGTGATCAAGGACAGTCTTTGTGTGGAACGAAATGAATTACCTTCCTCTCAGAAAATAAATTGCACTACACCTACTTCATTTGACCTGAAATGGTCTCTGTGTAGTGCTGTAAGAAACACTGGCAGAATGAGGATAATTCAGAGTCTCGGCCACTGCTCTGTGCCTCTGTCTGCGTGTGCTTTAGACCTTCAGTACAAAGAAAGAGAACAGCACTTACATATTTAACATTGAGAGAAGAGAACTCTTGCAGCGCCCCTGTATTAACAATGGTTAAAACTAAACAATCAGCAGGTAATAAATAAAAGTTAGATGTCTGATGACATTCCAGGTTTGAATACATGAATGTGTGAATAAGCTCAAGATTTTACTAAATTACATAAAATAAAATAGTTTTTGTTTTACAATGTTTTGTCTGTTTTTGGAACAAGTTTGGGTTTAAAGTAAAATTAAAATTTTCCTTTCTATGATTCTTTATTATTGTACTGCTAATACCACATTGTTAGCACCAACGGTGATTACTAAGATAAAACCACAAAGCAGCTTTGTTCTGGTTTGACAACGTTCAGAGTTATTTTAAAAGTCCTTGTAATCTCCTGGTTGAATCTACCAAAAATATCTGTCCTTATTCGTAATCCAAAATGATCTAAATGATTAGATGGATGTTTTGAAAGGTAAATGCTAGACACTTCAAGCGTGGTGGTGAGGGAAGAACAGGAGAAGGCAGGCATGACAGGTGAATTAATCTTAGCTGAGAGCATTTTGGGACAAGGCTCAACCTGCACCTGATTTTACACAAGAACTGTTTGGATTGGAAGCACCTAGATGAGAATTGTTCAGAAAGTGAATGTGTGATATTAAAAACAGTGAGCATCAGTTATTATACAAGATTACTGAATGTACTGAATGTTGACTTTTGTATTTTTATAAAGGAAATCTGGTGATTGCCAACTCATAACTCGTGTAGCTAGATGGTGAGCATGCTCTGGGTTGTTGCATTTCACCACCTGTGAAAAGAGTCCACCCTCAAGCTTACAAAAGAGCAACAGAAGCTCGGAAAGAAAGGATGCCCTAAAAAAATCAGTGGACAAAGGGAACTGGCAACAGCATAACGCTTTTAGTCTTTCTCAGCCCCTAAGCCAATCTCTTGTTTTTGTTGGATGGCATTGCTTGTGTTCCAGTTCAGTAGTTTGTCCTAGACATTTACTCTACTATTTTGCTATGTGTTAGTGAGATGGAAAATGTTGAATGCAAATGAAGGCATCCATTATGGATTGCCGACTTTTCTCTTCTTTTAGACTGCACATACTTTAGGACAGAAAAATAAGGTTGCCTGAGCTATGAAAGAGCAGTAAACTCTTTCTCTGTGAATATGTGGAGAAATCAAAGGCCAACACCATTTTAAAATGTCTGCTGAAGTTCTTTCCAAAAGCATTTTTATTGATCTGGCCTTCTGTTGTCCCCAGAGCAAAATTTTCTGCTTTCTCTCTGCTTGATCACTTCATTTGCTCTGCTGTATAACCTTTTCACTTTGCTGTGATCACATATTTATATTGGCAGCGCAACATGAGTGGCCTCTGGTAATTTGAACAGTTTATGTCAGATTAGGGGTTTGTGGGTGACTATGAGGGTTAGTGCAGCATTCCAGACATGATGATGATCTCGTGATTCAAAATACAACTTTTATTGGACTTGAAAATGAATGAAAAAATGTCAGACTGCAGGAGAGCAACAGCTTAACTTAATTCCTAAAGGCTATGTTTAAAGTGTCAGCACACTGTTTATTGCACAATATGCAGTAAAACTAAATTTTACTTATAGCATTTTTAAATACTGCAGTCTCTTCAGGATTGTAAAAAGAAATGCCAAAATAAAAGCCTTTACACTGGATTAAAGTAACAAAAATGGCTGCAAAACTACAAATCAAAATTGGTCCCACATTTATCCCCATGATGTTTAACTAACCTATTAACTGAAAGATAGAAATTGAGAGAATAAATCAATATAACATCCAAACTGAGCAATAATAAATAAATAATGGCTTTCAATTGTTAGAAAAATGATTAAAAGATGCAAAAACATAATTGTAACATGAGTTATAGCCAGAAATTGTTTGGTGTTGCCTCCAGCATTTTATTCCATTACAAGCTTAAAAGACCAGGTTTCAGATCACCTCAGTGTTTCTGTTAAGATCTCCCAACCATGTGTGACCTCAGGATTCCTTTTTCCTTAACCAATACCAGTACTGTATTATCTTTCTCTAACATATTTGTATATTTTCCTCTGTTGCTCTTAGCAACGGTCAGTGTACGTCAAGTAATTATTTGCTGGAGACTTGATACATGTTCCAGGTGGAATGGCAGAAGTAAATTGAAAACAGAGTTTTTTTTTCATTCACTATTGTTCCATTCTGGCCGCTTTCCATTGCTTGATTATTCAGAGCTGAAGAGAAGCAGCTCTCAAAAGCAGATTTGATTCTGATTATGAGATCCCTTAAGATTCTTAAAGGTTTGTGACATTGACAGCTTGACAGCAGACTACATTGACAGGTAGTCTTGGCTAAGGTTTGCTTCATTGGTTGAGCCATGACATGTAAGACAAAACCAAATAAATAATGTTAAAAGTGCCACAGCATTTAGATGCTTTTGGGAAACAAATTAAGAAAGTATTTATACTGCAGATGGTAAAAATATTTTACCATCACAACAATTACACACTTCACGGTCACTTACGAGGTGAATTGATCCCACACGTTCCTCGGCTTGATAATGGCTTCAAGCCATGCTTTTTCTTTGTAGTGGTCCTGGTAAATTGCATTGACCTTTGCTATAAATGCACCTCTAACAGCGGCATTTGCTTTGCACCAGAGGATCTTTGTAATTTGAGGGACATCCTAATAAAACAGCTGCAGTGTGTTACTGTTTTTCCAGGCAGCAATTGTAGTGTGGTCATCCTTTATAGCATACACTAATTTATCATCAGCCCCGCTGGAGAAGATTGCTGTAAGCCGCATTCACTATCTGCTCCAGAAATTTCCCTCTTCATTCCATTACACACCAAAGCCCTAATGTAGTTCATTCATCATAGGTTTATCCACTAATTAGCTGTCCACATTGGCTGTTATCGTATTACTAAACTTGTACTGTACTGTACATCTAAGAGAAATATTCATTCTTAAACAGAGCCAAAAGAGAGGCTTTCCTTTTTGTAAGAAATGGTTATTTGTCTGGATTGGACAAGGAGCTGTTCTTAAACATAGTCTAGCTCACTGCACTTTATTGGCTTTTGCCAGTAAGTTTTCATTTGGGATATTTTGTTTGACTTGGTTAAACATACAGTATAAAGTGAGGTTGTGGCTGGATAGTTTAGGTTCAAGGGCACTAAGGCCATTTGGATCATTTTATTACCTGAAATTCATTTTTGCACAGTGTTGAAGTTTTGCACCGCATGAATATTAATCATTGAATGTGGATGAGAAGAGACTGATTATGGAAGAATCAGAAACTGTATGAAAACAAGCAGAAAGTCATAAAAAACATAGTAACATGGCAACATCACAAAGGTTAGGTTTAATTTCTATAGCGCCTTTCCAGAGCTCAAGGACGCTTTACATTGCGAACAAGCAAGACACAGTATGCAGATGATAATTAAACAAAGACAGAAAATATGTCTCTAGAAAACCCACTGAAACAAAAGGTCAAGAAAATGTATAAACATCATAAAACAAGAATTAGCACTTGAATACTCATTTAGTGCAAACAATTACAGGTTACTTTAAAAACTACAGGTATACTGTAATTGGTTGATTAAGTCTTCCAGTTTGTAGATCATTCCAGGTCTTCTGCACCATAATAGGGTTTCCACAAGCTTAGTTTAATAGTGTTGTTATTTGCTACACAGCGATGCATGCAGCTAAAGTCAATACGGGTCTAAATAACAAATCTAATAGCAGCTGTATTTGTTATTGGAAACTCACCTTATTAAGACTGCACTCAATGTAGAATCAGATGAATTTGCTTTTCAGCATCCAGAGGATTGTAAATGCTCAGTTAATTAGAAAAAGCTCCTTTACATCCCATAAAATCACTATTTCTAGTAGCTAATGACTTCGTTAGAGTAGCTTGGCACGGCTGTATGTTTCTGATGGTTGGGTTTTCAGTAAATGTATCTCAGGGAATGTATGTTTGATAAACAATTTTGTTAGTGTTTTGACTACAAAAAGCTATTGAGCATTTTTATTGCTACAGTATAGATACTCTGTTATTGACTGTAGTGAAGGATATTGTCACACAGGAAAATTGCTGTTTTGATTGTTTTATTAAACTGCTAGTTTGCGGTCTTTGATTCAGATTGGTTAATAGTTGTGTTTTATTCATGATAAGCGCTTCACCCAATGATTCAACATAAACATATATCACATTCACTCAGGGACTATTTTTTTCCAGTGGAAGGAAGACTTTTAGTGATTTTACTTCATGAAAGTTGCACTGATACATATTTTTAGGCTTTAATATTTGTATTGTGTGGAAACCGTTTGTATGTATTTATTGTTTGAAAACATGATTTTATTTAACTAAACTTATAATCTTGACATTTTGGATAAATACCCTTTTTTTTCTAAGAATATTGTTAAAAAATTTTCATTTTAATATCTTACCTCATTGTTGGCTTTCTCCTTAATCTATTCCAGAGTGAGTTTGTTGCGTAACAGCTGTTACAAAAAACATGATTTTTGAACCGTTCTTTGGAGAATAAAATTAAAAGCTTAAAGTAAGCTTAGCTTAAAAATAAGCATAAAACTAAAACATAGTGCTTGTGACAGCTTTTTTACATTATTTTTATAGTTTTTATTTTATTTTGGCTTCCTTTATTCATTCAAATCAAATGATTTCGTTCTTCCTTTCCCTGCACCAAGAAATCATGGTTTACTTTTGAGTCACTTATTATGTTGTCAATTGTAGTATGAATTCCATTCATGTTGTATCATTCTTCCAGGATGTAGTAGTACTACAGTCTACATTCTTTCAAACTTTTGAGTTTTTTTGTCAGTAGTTACAGCACATCACGGCAGCCCTGAGGCTCATGTTTGCACAATGCCTTAATAGTGGCTATTTCTGCCTAGAGATGCTTGTCTCTAAAGCAGCTAATTCCTTCCAGACCTGTACTGTATGTCTAAAGTTATCCTTTTTATAAATGAAATGATTTAGGCACTGCACTCCATTGTACTTAAAGCCGTTCTGTCATTACAATGTCAATTTTAACATAAAATATGCATTTTGTATATAGCTTATATTGCCTTTGCGCTTTGCAAGCTGGGGCTTTCATGACTCTTGGTAGACCAAAACATATTATTAGATGTGTTTGAAACATAAGGGTCACTGACACTGTTATACAACAATAACATAGGCTAAATTCATTACATTATAGTCCTCACAAAGAATAAAAGTAACACCTCTAAACATTTTGCATAGTAATGGGAATATTTGCTCGCAGTCGATTTTAAAGCTGACAGTAATTGCTTTGAAATGTATTGTTAAAGTTTTGTTTTGATGACTGTAGCAGCAGAGCTTTAAAGAGAAGGACCGTAAGGATAGTTTTAATGGGCTGTTGACAGTCTAACAGCTCTATCTAAATCATTATTTAAAACAAGAGATTTTATTCTGGCCCTGGGGATCTGCTGCACTGCACATTTTAAATGTCTCCCTTATTTAACACACCTGATCCAAATCATCAGCTCGTTATAAGAGAACCCTATAAACTTAACCAGGTGTGTCAGATCAGAGAGCCGCACAGAAGTGCTGTGAGCCCTCAAGACCAGCGTTGAAAACCACTGATCTAAAATGTGAGCGTGGAGAAGTCTCTTCCAGAAATTTTGTGTCACACGTTTTTTCCATTACAGCTCCAATTCAACTTAAAGATAAAACCAGTAACCAACTTGTCAGTTGCTGGGTCATGATTTATTTAGTATTTATTATTAAGAGCTTCAATTACAGACAAATGTTTGTTGCCAGTGCTTGAGAACATTTGCATGTTTTATTGCAACACTAAACTGTACCCAAGTATTTTAATTACAGTTTTTTCAGATGAATTGACCTCTGGGGAAGCTTGAGGAATTCATTTGCGTTCTGTTGAACACATTTTTTTGTCACCAGAAATATTTGTTTTTTGTTGTATCTCATGTCCTTTTTATAATACAACTAAATATAATATATAAAGTGTGGTTCTGCAAGAGACGTTACAAAACTACTATAATACTATAACCTATCATGGCCGTGCTATTCATTTTAAAATGGCAACATTTTACTGCATTTACTGTAATGTATGTAATGTCCAAAATGTTATTTTGCCAAATTTATAAACAGAATATTTATAATATTTTTATCATTTATTTTAATTTATTGTATTTATTTTAACATATTTAACACACTTAAAAACAAAAGATTTGTGAGAGTGGAATAAGGTTGCACCAGAATGTTAAGATTAATTCAGAATCTTACAAAAAACAACCTTTTTTGTTTTTTAGTTTCTCTTTTGTTCCCCAACAGACACTCCGTGCCCACTTTTTTGTGTTCATGAACTCTGGCTCCTGCGCTTTATTAAGAATGTTAGTCACAGGATATGAATGTAAGATATAATTCTTTGAGACATGTTGCAGAGCTTTGTCTCCAACATTTCTCCAACATGAGAAGGAATAATTTAACACAAAGCAGTCGATATAAACAACAGTGAAATGCAGGCGGTTGCAAGGCTTCAAAAAATGAAGTCTGCAGTTTGTTCCTTCGTTCTAAACAGTAGAGACTGTGGTGTAAACAGTGTGTACTTACAAACACTGTCTTTCATTATCTCGCAATTAATCTGCCCCACCCTTTAAAAACTCAGACTTTAATTGAGAACATTGTTCTGTTCCGTAAATATGTAACAATCTGAAGGTAACAAGCTAAAAAGCTTAAACATTAATCATGTATGTATAAAATTATGAACACAATCTTATTTCATTACTATTTTATGAGGTTGTGAACGATCTCATTTGTAAGTTTTTGTATGATCTGCTTTTGCAGCTGGATTTATGGATGGGACTTGATTATTGTTTAATATGAATTAGCCGCCTTACTTCCTGTGAGATCTGGTTAAAATTATTTAATTTAAGATAAATTAATTTCAAAGCAAAAACATCCAATTGTGAAGCTTCGGCAGGAACAATATTTCTACAAGTGAACGCTAAATACACGGCAGTGCTGCGTCAGTAAGTTATTTCAGAGAAGATCAAAACCAGACCCTTGTCGTTGCCTTGGAGACAAACAGCGATGACCTCCACAAACCAATCGGGGAAACATTCGGAGTCCAACCGAGACAGAACAACATAAATCAGTGAAGTTTGCCGTTAGGTAATGCGTTCCTAGAGCTTTCTTTCTATTCTTTCTGCCCTAATCACGCAATGTCTCATCCTAGCCTTGCCCAAAGGTTCTGTTTAGTCTTTTCTACCCGACCCTCTCCTGAAAGACAGCTGGAGGCAGATTGGAACCTGATCCCCTGTGAAGATGAAAACATTGAAGGTAGATCCAAACAAACCTTCAGAATTTCCCTCTTCAGTCAATAGGAACCAAATGTTAGTTTGATCTTTGAGCCTTCTCTTGGATTCTCAGTGAAGTGTTGATAAGTGACAACGGGCAGCTGTGGTTTCCTGCTGGTAAGAAATGAAACCGTACGATCACGACTAAGCCATGGTTTATTGAAACGCTTATACAAATTCACAGGTAGACTATTTCTCTCCAGCAAATAAAACTGATACATAATCTGAGATGATCTAGAGTTTCCTTGAGAGCCTAAGACTTAGCCTAAGAGTTTTGAGGAATATCTATGCCCTTAATGTAAGTGATATTAACCTCTGATGTTAAAGGGCTCTGGAAGTAAACAGAAGTAAATAATCTAGTCTTTACAAACGTTCTCCAGCATTGCACGTGAACTGTTCTTTTATAACTGAAAGGTCCCAGGTTTGTTTAGAAGTTTAGTGCGGTGTGGACACGTCTCATCTTGTGTTGCTGGACTTCTCCGTGGTTTCCTGTGTCTTCCTCAATGAGCTCCGTGAGGAGGCCTCGTAACTGCTGTCTCACCGCCCGCCTGCGCCCCGCATCATCCCCGCCGTCCGTTTCTGTGCATTCCTGCACGGCTCGCTGCAGCTCCACCTGCAGGGGAAGCCCCGCTTTGGCACCAAGAAGCGTGGGAGAAAACCAGGACCTGAAGATCTTCTCACAGATCACCTGCAAAAAGAAAGAGACGTGACAGGTATCGACCACATTGCATTGGTACGGATGAGGGAAGCGGCCATTAGCGCCATCCTGGTCTCGTTTCATCGTCTCCGGAGCAATCATCGGCCACATTCGCTTTGCGTGCCGTTTGAAAGGGACTCGAGGACGAGATGTGATGGTCTCCTCGACCCAATGGCCTAAATGATACAAAGCCCTTATTGTTCTGAATGGCAGGCCATACAATGGGAAGGTAGAGGTCACCAAGGGTTGTGTTAAGTGATCGGGGATGGAGAGATGGACTTGGTTTCATGCAGCTAGCTCATCTGTTAACTTGTTCTCCTTAAAGAGAGTTGGCAATGACAACTGGTGTTGACTATGCAAAAAATGCAATTAACAGATAAAGAAGGTTGCGTGACTAGGACAAAGTATGCTTTTTCATATTGGGGCGACAAAGAATGTGTTATTATTATTATTATAAAAAATAATATATTCCTCATTTGCAGTTTTCTTCTCTCTTGATGAAGTCGTAGACTTTTAAAAATGTGCATAGATGATTCAGGACGATGTTGCGTTACTCGCTCATTGCGTTTCTTAGGTTTGGTCAGCCCTGTTAACCCCCATTGTGTTTGAAAGCAGTAATCATGGTGTTATCTGATTCCCATCTGCGTTATCATGAACTATTAACATTCCCTGCATTTTTCTTGCCTAGTGTTTACAGCGGAAGAATGATTGTCTTCTTCAGGCTGTTTCACCGGTATTCCGTTGTGTGAGTTTTCCAAAACAAAGTCATTTTCTGTTCTTTCGGAGTAAACCGGCGCATTACTGCAAACATAATTACAAACCACACAGTCCATTATAAAATACTGGAATCCCCTACAAACTAAATTAAATAATTGTTGTGTGATTGCCTTATACTGCACAACATAAATGAGTTGCATTAATCTATGACAGTCACAGTAATGAGTGGTTTAATCACCTGTAGGTTGCTGTTTTTGCGTTTCGCTCCACATCTGTTTTTACTCTTGTCACACTTGGAAACGCAGTCGAAGAAGTTGCAATCGTTGTCACTGGTGCAGTTCTGCTCAAGTATGTCTCTCATTTTAGGCTCAAAAAAAGCCATGTCCACATCTATTGCCACCACCTGAATGATACACAAAATACATTAAATCTGTATAAATGCACTAATGTATAATTCTACAGTTTTTCATAAGTGTACATATCATTTTTATATAACCTTTATGAATTGTCTCTTATACCAGTCAAATTTGCTAACATCGATTAAACCGTTTCTATTTGCACTGTGTAAATAAGCTAAACACATCATCACATTTATATTTGTTAATACAGAAAAACATATTGTGTTCTTGAAAACAAGCAAATCTTAGAGTCTTACAGTAGTCCGTTTCCTTTTAATCATAAAACTGTTTTACATTTACCTTAAACATTATTATACATTTGAATTTTGTAAAGTGTCATTTTAGACTTTAAATCCCTCACTGTTTAGTAAACGTACAGTTCCACATATCCATAATCTCTGTGAATTGTCTTAAACTAATGAGATTCAGCAAGCTTTGACAAAGCTGTTTTTATGTTGCATGTTGAGCTCTTTGTTTTATTAAAATAATAATGAGAAATTTTGCATTACATTAACATATCGCTCTACAAAAAACACTCCCAGACAAGTTCTGTGAATAACTTGGAAAAATATCACTATGATTTATAATGTCAAACAGCTTATTTACCAGTTGATAGATTGATGTTATAGCATCACATACTGCATGAATAGAAGCTGTCTGATAGCAGTTGTTGTTTATAGTAGCAAACATTACACAGTTAATCCTACAGAATGAGCAGCCTTAATCTCAGTCTCTATGGCTTTACTGACACAACAGACTGCGTTATGCCATGTATCTTGTCTGTAAATATTGATCTAATTTTATATCATGTTTAATGACTCATTTGTACACCAAAATAATCATTCTGAGGTGGTTAATGATAAAATTAATTGGAGAATATAAAAATGAATATACAACAGATAAATGCTATGGAGCTAATGTAGTTTACACTGTAATTATAATAATACATTTTCAGGTGGACATAACAACGGCAGCTGGGCAACACGGTTGTTTCATATTTATTTAAAGAAATCTTTAGAATTGTTGATTACATTTAAAAATGTATATATTTATATTTTATTATATATATTAATATAAATTTAATATAAAGATAAATTAATATTTAAACTACAATCCATGAAAAAAGTATTAATACAGTTAGTCTTGAATTTAATCTCATTTATAAAGAAACTGATTATAATAATATGAAGGTGGTATTATTATTTGCATCACTCATCTTTTTTATATAAATTGTCTAATAAGTAATAATAATCTAATCTAAATATTAAACATAATAACAAGCTTATAGTCCAATAAAATACTAAAATCCACACTGTTTAATGCTACTTTTTTAGATTTGTGTTTACTCACCGTCAGGTCCTTCCTGATAGCAAAGTTCTCCGGCTTGATATCGCAGAGGTGTAAGCGATGGGTAAAGTCATTCTCAAAATGCTCCACCATCTCTAAAAAGCTCAGGGCCACCCGGGGTACCATATCTCTTGCTGTTAACATCCTCTCCCTTCCGCTCCAGGGGCTCGGTGACGGGCTCAGCGACAGCTCCTCCAGAGAGAAGATGTGTTGGTCCCATGCGTGTCCAGCTGCCAAAAACTCCACTGCATAAAAGTGACCGCAGGAGCCCAGGATCTTGGCCACGTGGTGCGTTAAATCTTGCAGTACTCTGAGGAAGGTGTACTCCTCTTGTTGAAGAAGAGCCCAGAGCGAGGCCAGCTCAGCTCGCGAGTAAGTTCGCTCTTTCTCTTTCAGCCTCTGGCCCCACAACCGGGGCAGTGTCAGGTTAGTTCCTGTCTCCAGGCCGAGAGAGTTCTTGATCTCCAGTGTGGCATAGAAGACGACGTCCAGAGGTGAGAGCTCGTCCTCGCCACCCGTTCCCCCTGCCGTATCCTGGTAATCCAGCAGAGCTAAAGCCTCGTAGGAGGAGAAGTTTTCCAGCTTAGATTTGAGAACGACAGGCACCCCACGCCAGTTTGCGGCCATGACTTTCTTTCCATTCTCGTAATAAAGGCAGCGTTTGTATTCCACTTGACCGGTCACGCAGAGGTCTTCGCAGAGGTCTCCGGTCAGCACTCCCTGCTGATACTCGTCACACTGAAACACAAATGCATGTATGTCAGATTGCTAAGGACATCACTGTTACTATAGGATTTTAACAAACTTTGAAGCTAAGTAAGTTTACGTTATGAAGCTGATCTGTAAAGAGGCAAGAAAAACTACTATAGATTTTTAGGGGTCTTAGGTATGCATGGCATCTGTGGGTTTGGGTCAATAAGCAACTATCCAGAACATTCTTTTAACAAACTAGCAACCATCCAATGCACATCAAATGCATATATTAAAACATTTAGAAAACGGTTTCAGCATAGCAACGCCCTGGCAACCACTGACATTATTTTGCAATGGCAAGCACCATTTGTAGTTTTCATTATTTCTCTGCACATTGTTTTAAAGACAAAGTCAACCTAAGAATTATAAATAGCCTGGTCAAAATGTTCCCTTTTATCAAGGAAATGCAGAAAGACACTAAAAAGGATAAATGCATGGAAATGAATTTCACATTTAACACGATCTACAGACCGTTAATTAAAATGTTTGTTCTATCTACCCTCCGTAGTCTACAATGAGCAGACCTTTGCAGTGATTTTCTTACCCCCAAATGTCCAGAATCTATGTTTTATGATGCATTACTTCAGTCCGACTCATTTCCATTTCTTTAATGCTATCTAAATGAATGTAATTAATCTTAATTTCATCTCATATCACACTTATTGGATATGTGCCTATGTTGAGATATGCTTCCAATGTCACCCGTCAGCATATTTTACAGTAATTAAAATTCATGCAACAATCAAATGATTTTTAACATTATGTTAAAAATGTTCTACTTTTTCTTGGCTGTTTTCCCTCTTTGCTATGAAAAATGAGATAATTACGAGTTGACTCTGCAATCTGCGCATATATATGTCAGTCTGGAAGCCCGAGGGGCCGGGGGTGATCTAGCTTCCAGACAGACTGCACCGCAAATCCTCCTCTGCCACTTTCCAAAGTAAACCGATGTCATCTGAACTCGGTCCAGGGTCCAGCTAATGGCCAGCTCTCAGCGATATGTTTTTCCCATCATTATCCATCAGAATGCTTTATTGGATGGTCTTCCATATACCATTACATAAAAAATATCCTCTGTGTTTCAAAAGACCATGACTTCTTGTATTTATAATTCATAAAATTTAAAATAACTTTGATGTATTCCCTTTTAACATCACACATTTGTGCTAATTAAGTTTGCTGAGCTGAAGATGGCAGTGATAACACTTGATTTGTACTTTTTCTAAAGAAAATGTTGATTTCGAGTTTTGTTTGTTGTTTGTCTGCTAGGCGGATATCGTATCGTAACATACAGACATACTATCATCATCCGTTACTTGCTGGTCTGCTTTAGTCACACTAAAAAAATATGTGTTTTGTCAGCATGAACGGTTTGTCAGCAATGAATAATAGCATCTAAGTCATGCTGTCTGTGATCTTCGCCCTACCAATCATTTCTTGCCTCCGCACAGTCATTTTCAAATCTCTGAACACATTGAGTGCATTATCTATACTGAACACAGAAACTGAGATTTAGGGCGATCATTCATCCTGAATATGTCCAGACCTTGCGGTGGGAAAGTTTACATGCAGACGGAAGCTAAAACCAATTGTCGTCCCGTCTGGGAAATTAAAATGCATGTGTGGAATTTATACAGTGTAAAAGGAACGCATACAGTGTAAAAGAAATGCTGGCCTGGATGCCCTGGACTGACCACAAAATGTCTTTTTGGCCCACATAAATGCAGCGAGAGGCCCGTGAGAGGGTCTATGTTTAGTCCCAGTCTAGCTGATAACAAACCTATGAGATTTCCAGTGCCGTATTTAGGGAGGCTAATGTTAAACTTACCAACTACACTTAGCCTGAGCTTTCTAGACTCATTTTATTATACTCATCTGTGTAAAAACAACTAATTAAAAAGGTCTCCAAAAGGTAGTAAAGATGTAAAACGAGATTTTTTCGTTTTTGAGCATGTATGGTAACGATAAAAGAATAAACCCCCAGAGAACAGCTTTCTATTTCTGTTGCCCGTGTCGGCATGTAAAGAATGTCTGTATAGGCTGGACTGCATCACTCCATCACTTTCAATTTCTAAAACAAGAGAGAGAAAGTTCAAAGAAGGCTGTTGTCTTCCATATGTCTGCTCTTATGCCTTAGATAACCACATTTCAAACCAAGTGGCATCTGCAAACAGATGATTATGAGAACCACAATTTTTCCTTTGGCAATTACTTACAGCTAACTGTCCCGAGGCCATTTTTAATGCCTGAATTGATTTAGTTTCACATGGGTGTACTGGCAAGTGTTGTGAACATCGTTCTGTAATGTTAAATAAGAGGAAATGTCGGAATATTGTTCTGAATAAGAATCAAAAAGGTGAATTTTGCCTAATGCATCAACATTCACACATTTGAGGTGTTTATGTGTATAATATAATGCTGTATATTAGTATTATACCATTCTTTTTTATACATAAATGTGTGAATTGTAATCACAAAAACTAATCATATTATATTAATAATCACAAAAACTAATCACATTATTTTAATATGTGAATAATAATCATATTTAGTATCTCTAAAGTCTCCATAGTGTTAAGAATACCACAATCATGGCCGTCATATAATCTTATAACAGTTAGATTTAACAAAAAATGTTGTGTTAATGATTAATGTTTTTCAAAAGCATGAAATTAAGGACATAACAATGATCTTTACATGAAAGTCCATCAAGTTAGTAAGTCATATCCACATGGAGGACCATCTGTGCTTAACCTTCACATTAGACTATGAACACAAAGTAAAACCGTGTCAGGACCCTGCAGCAGAGTACTGGACCATTATAAAGAGCCAATCCCGTGCCAAGAATCCTATTACATATTGTAGGTCTTGTCGAGCAGGTGACAGATGGCTCCGGCGATTAAAAAAAAAGGTCTGGTATAGTTCAGACAATAATTGCTCAAAGGTTTTCAGCCACATGCTGGGAGAAACCATAAACAGTTTATTGTGTGAATGTGCACAACAATTATTTGTTTATTGCAGTGTTGAACCCCTCACAAGAGCTAACCATTTGGCAAACTGTCCAAACGTTTTACAACTCATTAGCCAAGAAGTTAGATTTAGTATTTTGGAATTTAAATGATGGAAAACTTCCATGAATGCTTTTGCTGTACGAGAAAATCCTGCTGTGAATTTTAAGCCCTGCAGATTTTAATTAGTGTATTTGAGAGAAAGAGTGCATTTTATGATCATTACACTCATTATTGTCACATTGAACTTAAATTACACTATTTGTTTTTTATTAGCATTTTAATACATGTGTTTGAATGTGTGGTTAAGTGAAAGTTTTACTTATGATAGTATATTACTCAACAGATGCTTTTCCAACAATGTGACATTTAATGTGACTGTAATATAATTGAAAGCGTATGGAGATTTGGCATCCTACATCTGCATTATCATTGTGTAGGATGGATGCCAGAGGAGTTTTGCATATCAATGTGGAAGGGGAAAACACTGTAACACGGAAAAGGAGGAAGAAGAAACATTTTCAACAATCACACATCTGAAATCTTTTGGAACAGATCTTTTTTTTTATGAAAGTCACACGTAAGCACTAAAACTCAGACCACATGTTGCTTGTTCTGAACTACAGGCTACTGCAAAAAATGTTCAGCTTCCTTTAGATACTGACATAATATTAAATACTGAATAGTATTAAATGCTAAAACGTATTAGGGATTATCTGTGAAAATATCTTACTTCTGTTACATCACACATGTTCAAATGTTGAACCTAAAAAAAAAAACGAAATATACCTGAAAATGTGGAATTGACTCCAGCCCAACAATGACAGCATTCTTCAAGTCATTGCCAAAACGACAAATACCTTATAGTGTAGTTAGTATCTCCACCCTGTCATTAATGTATGATTCTGGCACACAGCAGCATTCCATTGATGTGCGGCTGTATAAAGCGAATCTACTGTTGATCTATTAGTTATAGATTTAAGATTTTACACACTTGGGCTGAAAATGTCTTTTTATTTCAGTATATCAAAGATGGTTCAAAGGATTGCATCAGTGTTTCTTCAAATGCGAGATTTGTAAGTTCTTGCAAAATATTTGTGGACTTTGGTATTAAATATTATATTCTGAATATATACATTTGAATTTGAATATATAATTTTTTTATTAATGTAATTTGATAAAGTGTTATAAATATTTATTTAAGGAGTTTATTCCATTTTAAACATTTTTAATACTTAATTCTATAGTGATTTGTTCGATCTTTTTTATTTTTAGGTATTTAAAAGTAACATTAACCTTTTTTATTAATGTTTTTGTTTGTTTGTTTATCGTTAAGAAAATTCATCAAATATTTCTTTTTGAGTCTTAGACCTTTCCATCAATATATAGTTTGTCATGATAAGTTTAGAATTTAACTATAAAATATTCAAGTGAATAGTAAAATAAGTGTTTCTCCTGTGAAACGGTGACAGTTAACAGGTTTAACTATCCCTTTTTCACTACATTAACTCTTAACATTTGCTCAATGCCTAATGCAAAACCATTCTTTCTTTGCACTGAATCCGCTCATGCCAGCACAGTTTTAGTAATGACAATTTGAGTTTGCCACTAATTGGACCATTTCTTTCTATAGGAAGATGCCAATAAATTATTTTCCAGTCACTGGTTAAAGACCACCAGCAATGAATCTGTGGTTCACAATGTGGCAACAAAACAAAATGTTCCTTCAGCACTTACTTGACATCATGTAATCCAGCAGCTCAAAAAGAGCTTTAGGTATCCCCTGAGGAACAATGTCTAATCCTTTAATAGTGGCCCGTTAGCGCTGCTACCCATAATTCATTGCTTGACTGATTTAATCCTGTGGTATAAAATGCTTTGTGTGTTTCATTTGGTGGAAAGTTTGTCAGAATGCCCTGAGGAATGACTAACTGATTTTCCAACAGATAGCTTTCTTAGCTATTTTATTTGCATTTGGAGACTCTACCTGATCAATACTGTAAAAGTCTAAAAAATTACAACATTTTACACAATCTATGCAAATCCAGACAAGTACTATATTCGTCGGCTCTTGTTTTTTTCTCAAGTTAAGCAAGACTGACGAGTTAATATAATAGTCTGTTTATAAAGAGGATCAGTACTTTGTGTCTTACCACCCTCTGCAGAATCTGTTTGCTCTTGTCGTCAGTGCAGAAGTCTGAGAACATGTTTCTGTGAACGAACACCAGGCCGTTGAGGAACAGCCAGGAGACCAGCCAGACCAGAACGACGAGCAGCGCGCTCCTACGGCACACCTTCACCCCCAGCCACCTGAGGACGCAGCCCCCGCGGGCCGACCCCAGGACCCTGCGCAGGGCCAGCCGCATCTGTCGGGACCCCTTTCCTCAGGAGTTCCCCTCGTCCCGCTGGAGAATCTGGTGGAGCTGTGAGTCTTCCTCACCGTTCCTTCCCCGGACATCTGTGGTGCTCTTGGTGATGTTGTGGAGGATATCTGCCCTGTTGCTCTTCTCTGTGCTCTGCGGTTAACCTCCTGCTTTCTTCTCCGGGGACTCGCATGCCTGGTCGCACGGGTCTCTCGCCGTACAGATCTCTCTCACCCGGCTTCCTCTCCGCCTTCCTGCATTTGTTTAGTGAATGAAGGAGGCAGGCGGTGATGTGTGAAGAATTCCTCACAGTCTGGCTCAGACTGCTCGAGTCTCTTTCAGTCTCATTTCAGCACTTCATTTCCTATAAGTTGTCCTTCAGCCTTCTTCTTCTCAGCGCTTTAGTCTTTCTTGAATTCTCTCTTCCACCTACTCGCCTTGTCTTTCTCTCTGCTTCTGGCTCTCAATTCCCCTCTAAATCTCTCTCCCTCTATACAACACTCCACCTTTTTTCCTTTCGTCTCCCGCCCCCTTCTCGAGCGCTTGCCTCCTCTGGGTCGCCTTCTTCTCTGTTTCCAAGGCAGCGAGGCCTTTCCTGCCGGCGCACAGACCTCTTCTGGGCTGTGGCTGCAGTGTTGTGCGAGCTCTGCCAAATCTCTATCTTGTGCCAACCGTGTGAGACGCAGCTCTCTGATCACTCCACGTGAAATCCTGTTTGCATTTTAAACAGCACTAAAAGGAAACACGAATAATAGAAGTACAAGCTCTCCTTTATAGTAGTATTACTGGTTATTTGATCAGGGACGGGTTCTCCCACGGTAATAATACCAAGAATTGGATTTCTAGGATGGGGAGAGAGTTGAGGGCTGAGCTTGCAAGTTGTGGTGGTAACTGCAGCAGCGGGAATCTCAGCGGACGCTTTTCTGTCGATTGTTAGAGGCTGCAGGAACGGTCGCAGGTGCACAGAATTCCTAATCGCTACCTTCAGAAAGAGCTTTGCGGCCAAGAACAAGAATAATTTATTTGTTTAATGTGCTTTTCTTTACAACTCTATGCATGGCGAATGTCTCGGGTTACTTTAATTGCCAATTAGATGGATTTATCCTCCTTGTTTTCAAACGTATTAATGCTATCATTAGTTAAAGACGTTTTTTGAGATGTCACACACTGTAAAATGCTGAATGAACACATGATTTGAAATGGTTAGGGATTTGAAACTTCTGGCAAACTTGATTATGAAGGCTTGTGTGGTGAAAAATATAAAATTATTACATACTGATGTTTTTTGTTACTTGTGAAAAATATAAATATATTTTTTATTCATTTATTAAATCTATTGGTAATTCATAACGTGGATATTATTTGAAAAATATATAAGAACACAATTTAAGTTTGGAAACCATGTGTTGACATTTACAAGCCAGTTTACATTTAATTTCTCTAAAGTGTAATATTGCCATCTAGTGGTTACATTGAGCAGTTTACCCAAATTTGATTAAGTATTAAGCACCCTGTAATAGCGAACCAGAATTAAATAGATCATTTTAAACCCTATAATAGATTTGCACTGCCAGGTAGTGCAAAACTACAACATGATTTGCTAAGAAGTCCAACATTGGCAGTCTTCAGTACGCCATATGCCAATGCATAAGAACAGCCCTCCTGATTCTTCTCTGCATTGTCTTTTGTAAAGACTGTAGTGCTTAAAAGCAGTTTAAAATACTGTAGTACAGAAGCTGGTGATGGTAATTTGTTTGGTGCAAATTGTGTGTGGCAACAGCAGAACAATGAAACATAATGTAATTCATGCAATATCCATTTCATATAAATGTCTAAAAATCACATGATCAATTACAGTATATGATTTATTTGTGTATGAAATACAATCACAATTAATAAAAATTTGCATTGAAAACTATTTTACCAACAACTCTATTATTGCAATATAGAAACATTTTAGAAAGTTAAAATGCCTTTAAAGATGTATAGAAAACACAGCCTTAACAAAAAATGGAATATTTTAGAAAAATCACTTTTAAGAAAAATTACATCTTTTAAGATCAAACAATCAAATCTCATCTGATTTTAAAAGTTGGTAGTTGATCTTTGAAGCCCTGGCTTTGTAAATCACAGCTCCACACACCATACCAACTACTGCTAGAAGACATCCGACGATGAAAACCAGATTCAGATTTAAGCTCGGGCTGATGAACTCTAAAAGTAAATGCAGAACAATATCAGGGACATGTGTTCATTTCATAACTTCAGAAGTTAAAACGAGACGTACCAGTAAGTGCTGGACTTCTCTTGAGTCGCAGAGGACCCTGGGAGATGAAGTGACTTGTGGTCTGGATGGGAGCTTCTCTTTTGTGTACGTGATTGTTTGTTGGAATCACTGTGTTGTTGGTGCAGCCCTGAGCGCAGCGGGTGTGAGGATTGTTGGCTTGACATATGATGATCGAACAGGTGATAAATACCTATGAGGAAAGATCAAAAAGGTGAAACCAGTCTTACAATATCATACTGTTTTTGTCAGTAATCATTTTGTTTCAGTGGTCTGTCTTTACCTGGTCATATTGCCCAATAAACTTGAAGGCCGCCATAGTGAACTGGACTTCAGACTGATGACTTGTGAGGAACTTAACAGTGTCATCAACCGCACATCTGAAAAACATAACAAAACAATATTTGAATCCCATTTGAAAGCAAATAGTAATAATTCATGAAGTAGAATTAAATAATGTATACTCTTACCCATTACTGATGATGGGATAAGAGATGGGGTAATTGGGGTTATCATAGGGTGTTGCTGAACAGGACTCCAGGAACACTTCTGTGTTTTGCACCACATTGACGGGTGAAATCTGCATGAAGATGGTCTGTCCCACTTCATACTCCAGCGGGTAAGAGTTGGCACTTTTTCTGCTGCTGAAACCAGAGTTATAAAACTCAAACTCATAACTAAATGAGCCAAGGCCTCTTTCCGAGAAGTTGACGGCCGGCCTGTGAGCATCAAACATTGTCGATACGCTGCTCCGCTTCAGGTACTTGCACATGACTTCAATTTCTACTTCATGTTTCCTGATTATGATATCTTTTGGATTGTCATATGTAACAATTTCATTCTTGAAGATGAGATGTTCATCAGTCTCCTAGAATGAAATGATAAAGATGAGAGATGTAAAAGTACTATGGACACAGAATTTTTATTGTGGAAGTTATAGCTTTCAAATAAATCCTTGTTCTTACTTCTATCTGGGTACCACAACCATTCAGCGAGAAATTGGTGAACACATGGGTGATATTGGAAGTAACGTTACAGGAAGGATCGTTTAGCCGCAGATGATCACCGTGAATACCGGAAATAGTGTCTCTTTCTATGGTCACTGACATTGTATCCCTAGAGCATTCTATGTCAGCTTTTGGACCTGAACGATGCAGAACAGAAAATAATGGTTATTTTTAGCAACATACTTTCAAAGCAAAGAAAAAAAACATGAACCATGAGCCTATATTCACAATAATATTATTCATTATAATAATTTTACTAAACCAATTTTTTTTTCCTTAAGGGACAACATATATTTAAAATCACATTTGTACATATATGGTGATTAAGTTTGAAAAAAGGAAATATCTTAAAGAATACTGTAAGTACCTGCAGCGTTCACCACAACGATGACGCATCTCATCTCAGATTGGAATGTTCTAGACCTAAGATGTTATATAAATATAAATTAGCCCCAATTTAAAAGACATGTTGTGTTTTTCTGAGTATAATCTGCTAAACGTACCCATAAAGGCCTTCTGCAATGAAGCAAAATGGAAAGTGTTGGCCAAGACTGTCTGCGTTTGGTGTCCAGTTGATCACATACTCCCCACTGGTGGCGGTCTCTTTTGTGCTGTTCAGAGGTCCACTAATCACCACATCAACAATGCTAGATAATAATAAAATAAATCTTATTAAAAAATTTATTTAAAAATAGGGTTTTGATCGCAGGCTTTCCAAGTTTCTATAGCTAGCTAATGCACAGTCAAATCAAATGAAACAATTACATTAAATGCAAATAATTTACAAATCTAACAAAAGTTTGCACCATACGTTGAGTAGACTGCAGTCGCCATCACTCTGATCTCCAGCTCTTGATCAACACGAGCTTGCAGATGTTCCCCGTGTACAGGTGTTGGGTGGATGAAGCGAGGCAGATAATCACCCTCGATGCAAGACGGTGCAGGATCCTCAACTGCAAACAACAATATAACCATAAACAAAAGACAGCTTTCGTGGCAATCACATGACTAATTTAAGTATTATTCTGTACCTTGCAAAGCAAACTGGAGAGGGATTTTGCTCAATGGTGGAGTGGAAGAGACCCCTAGAGGCGAATTGACAAAAGGACTTTTGACGGCTGAGGAACCGTCTGAATACATCAAATTTATGTTCTGCTTGGGATAGTCCTCCATCACCAGCTCAAATGCAAAAACGCCACGTGATGAAGTGTTGGAATGTGTTAGGGTGCAGGTGTTCTTTTAGGGAAGAAATAAGAGTGTTAAATAAACCTTAAGTGTTAAGACATTGAGTACAGTGTAAGTCATTGAATTATTTTGGGTTATATTGAAGAATACGCTTGTTCGATATCACCTGGTCCAGTGTGAATCCTGCATGTTGGTTGCACATTCCACATTCATTTGCAGAGTAAACCCCATATCTGCATCGAACCTGATCGTGATCTGGATCACAGGACAGCAGACTGTAGTTCCTGTGGCAGTTCTGAGGAACTCTAGAAACAGATCAAACACAGTCATTTTACAATACGTTTGATTATTTTAATTTAGGTATACTGACCCCAAAAGGTATTTGGAGACAGGTTAAGACAGGTTTAACACTAACAATTGATGATTCTGTATTAAAATGACATTACTGTAATATGTTAGTCAGATTTGAAATGCTCAGTATTATTTCAATATAACAGGTCAAATGAAAATCTTTATATTTTTTACAAAATTCCAAAAAAAGACACTTTAACACAATTTAGTTTGAAGAAGCTGAAGATTACAAACGCACTGCCAAAAGCTCGAATCATCATTAAATTTCAGATGTGATTTTACCTTACGATGGGTATTGTGGTGGCCACTGGAGATCTGTTGGGCTGAGAGGTGTCAGATCTCACTCCGAGGTCAATGTGTGTGAGAAGCCTCCAGTTTCCAACACTTGTGATTACATTATAAACCCAGCAGCAGCTACTTTTTCTGTTGACACATATTAAAACGTATTTGTAATGAATTCATTCAAGGATAATGTGCAGTGAAGTTTATTCATGTGAATGTTTGTGCTTACTGCAGCTCAAATGGTAAGTTGCTGGAGAGGGTTCTTGTCATGACAGCCTCAGTTTGACACCAGGATCCACCATTAAGACTGGAATCAATACGGCCACTGGCATATCTGCTTTTAGAGCCGCAATTTCCAGAACTGCAGTACCAGTAATCATTTGGATCACAGTAATGATAGGCCTCCTTAAAGCGAATATCCACCTGTAATGAGACAGTATTATTGACTTAAGGTTTTAGATTTTACAGTGGACAACATGTGACAACACAGTACATACATTTATATAGCCAGAAAAGCTTAAAATCAAAACGCAGTTTTGTTAATGCACAAATAATTCAGAACAAACACTGAACAAAATTTTTGTGACCATGTGACCAATTTTCTATTGTGCATCATAATATAAAAAGGTTTGATTGACAGCCTATAAGAAAAACTGCACTAATAATTTTTTCCTTCTTTTTTAAAATCTGTTTTTTTAACCTAATAACTTTTACTGCTCAGATTGAGTATAAACATAAAAATGCACTATACCAAAAAATGTTTTATCTTTTATTTTATTTAAATCTTTTAATTTTTTAATTAATTTTATTATATTTTTTTATTCTTTTTTAAAATAATTTTTAAATATTAATATTAACATTTTTTTTGTTTATGTTTATTGTCAAATATTTATTCTTGAGTCTTTAACCTTTTCATCAATATATAGTTTGTGCAATATTTTTTAATTGTTAATTAAAGCTAATCGATAAGGCTTTTTACCTTGTATGTCCCATCAGAGTTCTTTCTCGGGCTGTATGACATTGATCCTCCATAGAAGTGTGAAGCTGTGGCTGTGCTGGCCAGCAGCAGAAGGGCCCAGGACAGAGAACACACCGACATGATGCTCATAATACCACACACCGCCGCTCACTGCGGCACTGCATTGCCTTTTAAAGGACCTGATTGAGGAAGTTATCTTGATCTTGATTGAGTCCTTTACTTTTCCTGTAAAGTAAAGACAGATACATTACATTGTACATCCTACTGCTAAAGAATGATTGGCATGGCATTGTTTTGTTCACCCACAATTAACTTTTTACAACTAGCACACAGATTTTGGGTTGTGATTAATGACTAAATTTCTTTAAAAGGATTTCGAAGTTCCTTTAAAGAATCATGTGGGGTGTGGTTTTTCTGGTGCAACTGGGCACAAAGTGGTTTTTCTGGTGCAACTGGGCACAAAGTGGTTTTTCTGGTGCAACTGGGCACAAAGTGGTTTTTCTGGTGCAACTGGGCACAAAGTGGTTTTTCTGGTGCAACTTCACTATTAAATAGAATGCGTGGAAGAAGGAAATCACAGCAAAGCATAGAGAATAATAAACTTAAAAACAAATGCTTTTCAGTACAAAAGGCAAAGAATATGCATTTCTTGTCAGACTTGTCAACAGGTTTTGTTGTAAAAATTTGAATGTTTAAACCATTAAATATTTTGCTTTATTTAAAAACATGAAAAAACAAAATCTACTATTCAAAAGCATTATAGGGTTGAATAATAGGACTTATTAATTGTGTAAATGTGAACTTAAAGAGAAAAACATGTTTAGGTATATTTAAGTGGAGCTTAAACTCATGTTGTAATATTACAACAGTGGGCTTTTGAGGGTTAATGGAAGTCCAGGCTATTTCTACATTTAGTGTATTTAATTGTATTAAATTGGTTTTGTGAGCCTTCCTGTTTAATTCTGTAATATAAGACAGTCCATTAACACTCAGTGCCCAAGTTCAAACAGCTTCATTACATCAAATAAATGTAATGCGTGTCCAAAAATACAAGAAAAGCAGGATATATGTGACCCTGCCTGTGAAAACGTCATTTTTACTGTTTTCTACATAAAATCATCCCACGTAATGTAAAGAACATTCTGTGAAAATATAACCTTGATATCTTTAATATCGACTTAGTACTACCATGTCTCAGATTGAAATCATAATGATATTAATAGGTGAAATCAAACTTTGATGCCTTTGATTTTGAGACTTTAGCCTGGTTTTCACAGACAGGGTCACAAACAGCAGTTAGTGTTTAATCCAAACATGAAATGGTGAACATGAGACAGTAATTTGAAACATGGAATAGAAGGGCACTGGAAACAATAGTTGTGTTATATTCATGATAAAGCATATGTTTTTGGACCATTTGTGACAAAGATTGTGCATGGCAAACAGAAAGAAATAACAAAAAGTGAATTTGACTGTATCAAATGTAAACATGATGCTATCTACTTGTTAATAACAAGCAGAGCAACACAATCTGTTAATCTTCATTGTTCGTGCTGTCTAGCATCATTAACAAGATAAGTGGTGTCAAGCGATGACAGGCCTGTTCAGGTTTTTTTTGCATTACATGAAAAAAACTAGATTTTAGAATTAAAGTAAAGTACAAATATGTATTTTGTTACCAAGTAACCTGCAAAGGTGCTTCATGTGGTGATATCTAAGACATGACCTTGTTGGTAATAAACCGGATTTTACACGGATTAGTAATTGGAAACCTTTGCAGGAAACAGATATTTTTTATGTTTGCTTTCATGTAGCTTTTAGTTTGCTTCCTTGTCCACAGTTACTTTCTATTTTCTATTTGTATATGTAATTAAGACGTTGGAAGCATATTTGTGCAGTTTTGTGACAGTCAATACTGCTGAAAAGTACTATTTGTACTGTAATGAAGTAATGAAGTGACAATGTTAAATTGTGGTCAGAATGAGTAATATATTTTTTACTGTATTCATTTTGGTTAAGATCTGTTAATTGTTCAGTCATAGCTGAAAGGTTGTTTAATGGCTGATTACATTGGTGTTCTCTTTTCTCAAGCTATAATTTTAGGGAGGAAAATATAAAAATTCTGTTCCTGCAGTAAACAACCTAAATTAAATTAAGTATTGATCTCATGACATAGATCTGCATAAATACTGCAGGGCAACATTATATATTTTATCAAAAACAAACAGAAAGTGTGAAAGACGCTGTTTATCCTTAGTGGAAAGTGCATGTTAAGAAATGTGAATTTCCACTTCACCAGGCAACTCTTTTCCTGTAAAAGGTCTAGAATCTAGACCTTACACGATAAAGAATTATCACAAGAACCATCTAGACTCTAGATGGTTCTTGTGATAATTCTTTATCATGTGATTTAACTTTATTTTATGTACCACTAGTGTCACCACACATAATAGCAAAAATAATGATTGTTTTGCTGGTTGAATTGTTTTTGAAATAGTTTTTTGCCATTGCTCAGACAAACATGTAGTCCAGCAGTGCACACTGATTGAGTTAATGTTATGTCAGCCTAGTCAACATGCTACAACAAACATTTTCTATTTATTTTCTGTAAAAAGTATTTTGATCATTCTTGTGATAATTGTTATCACGTAAAAATATTTGCTCGAATATTTGGTGATATACTTTCAGTTTCTTTCTGAGAATTAAAAGCCAACTTTAAGTGGTTCATCCTATTAATTGATAAAACATGGCTTTAAATTGTACTCATGACATATTTAGCAATAATGAATTTAACATTTGCATTAATTTCATTAAAAATCATTTAAAAAATGTCTTATGATAAATATCTTAATAATTCTGATTTTTCATATTTAGGAAAATTATGAGAAGAATCCTTTATTTCTCGTAATATTTTTTTTTCAGTCAAACCGTTTTTGTATGTAAATATGTTTACATTCTCTTTCAATGTTGATTGTCTAATCTCACTGATTTGTCAAGTTTTACAGTCTTGCCTGAGTTTAATTTACACAGAAATGTTACTGTAATGAGATTCTTTTTAAAATATCTTATATCATATAAGGGCACCGGCAATGTCTCTTCTTGTTTAACTGGTTTTAAACTTAAAACCCTAATATTGAAAATGTTACACACTTTATACAGCTTTTGTCCTTTTATTTAGCATATTGTTTTTTATTCATGTGTTTGTTGTGATTTTTCGGTTATTTTTCCTTAACTAAACCACTTTGCCGTTCCAAGTTGCTTTTTACCACTATAAATTGTACAAAAATGTCCAAAAAGTTGTATTGTGTATTGTATTGTGACAGATGCTTTATAAAACATAATTTTAATGTGGGTGATTGATTTGATGCCTGTTTCTAAAGAAACTTCCTCCAAAGAAACTTTTCTTGGTATGCACACATATCAGTCTCAGTAGCATCAAGTTGTTTCTAGAAAATCTTACCGATAAAACCACATTCTTTCAACATTTTTTGGACCTGCTTTGTTAACAGCCTGTGATTGGGTTGTTGTGAAATTAACAATTGTGTTGCTCTAAACAATTTTCATGTCCAGCAGTAAATCCACTTCTGTATTTATTATGGTTGTTTTCACTGCATCACAGCATAATGACTAAAGGAGTTGTCGAAATGTAAATATTGGCAGCATTCACACAACCTCGTGTTGTACTAAACCTGTACGACTTTAAGCAGAACAAGTAGCCAATACTATAAAAATCTACATGGTAAATTCAATACAATGTCAGTACATATGATTTTCTTAACACTGAGTATCACAGACAAATCTGTTATTTGTTTGTGTGATGTACAATTATTGTCTTAGTAAGAAGCTAACTCACTTTCACAGCCAGAACTGAGATGGTACAGTGTACTATATCTTACTTGTGATTCAAAATTATCCACATGTTCTTGTTGTGTTACTCAGCTGCTTAAATGTTATATTCATTAGAAAACAGTACATTGTGAACTGTCAAAAAAACTCTACAGCCAATAATAAAAGTAATGGTACATTACTTAAACACAATTAAATTAGCTTTATGAATCATTATAACTTTTTATAAAACAGTTGTGAGTTGCTGTAACATCAAATTACTTACTAACTTATTAATGAATTGAAAAAACATACTATAACAACATGTTATCTGTTATAAAAGTTGAAATGACTTGTAAAGCCAAAATGATTTTACTTAAATTTATTTTTAAAAAATAATAATAATTAATTTAATAAATATTTTAATTTAATATTTAATATTTTTCAGTGTAAATGAAACAAAATAAAAAAGGTGCCATGTTTGTTTGTAACAGTTTATTTGATTAATAAAATTGCTGGTGATACTTGCGTAAAATATTGTATAGAATAGAAAAATCCTTTTCATCAAATATCCCTATTACCAGAATATTAATTTAAAGCCTGTTTAACACACAAGACAGCAGGTAACTGAAATAGAGGTTGAGAGTATATTTCTAATGATTTAATGGGGAAATGTTGTTTATGTTCAACAATAATTCCCAAATTCTGTTACAAGATGTTTGTATAACTTTAATTACATTTCTATTCTGTCTAGTCACATTGCAAATTAAACCAAAAAATGATAAATTTTTTATAAACCATAAAAATTGTATGCTGTATACAGTGCAAATGATATGCTTTGAGAACATGTAGTCTAGTGCATGCTAGCACATATGCTCCAATGCTGATCCACCCCATTTAATAAACAAGTAAACAATAAAATGTATTTAGATAGATAGATTACAGTATCTCAGAAGTTGGCTAACAAATGCATGCGGTCAAGTGCTCTTGTTTTCTTTGCATTATATACCATCATTCCCATCAGCATCACAAGGCAGACAATGAAGAGTCCAGCGAAGACCCCGGTGCTTACACTAGTATGTGGAGAAACACCATTTTCTGAAGCTGCAGAATGAAAGATCAATAAGGTTACATTGACAATAATGACATTTATTTGTGACGTGTTCATGAGGCTTTTCTGTACCAGCTCTGGCCATTCACTAAATAGTTTTATTAAGTGTGAAACCAGCACATTAAGCCATTGTCATTCATTTCAGCTTATATGAAGTTAGCCTGTTTATAAAAGTTTTTGAAGTATCTAATAATGTTCTGTAAATTTATAACAATATATTCAGGCATATTCTGCAATTTTTAAGAGCCAATTCAGATGTACTGTAATGCTGGAGTGATGCTGTACAGTCACAGTATGACAGATCATATCATGACACATAATGTTTGTGATATTGTGCTAATGTACCCGCTTCAGAATGCTGGTTTTGTCTCAACACATGGAAGGGACCCTGAGTGATGTAATGTCTTGCGGTTTCTTGGGACACATCTCGCTTGCGTTTGCTTGCGGTGTCCTTCACACACCCTTGGGCACATCTAGAGTTTGAACTTCCTTCAGCACACAGTATTACAGAGCAGCTAATGTATACCTGTCAATGGAAATGTAGTTTGTTGTAGTTAAATTTTTATTCTCAATACCATTGCAACATTGCTGTCTACGTTTTCTGTACCTCATTGTAACCTCCTGTGAACTTGAAAGCTTGGATCCCAAATTTATAATTTCTTGTATCACTAGGATAGACCTTGACTGTATCATCTAAAATACACCTGTAGGAAAATATTACAAAAGCTGAGTGACTTTTTTAACCCGTTAACTGTGACCATTCCACAGGTGGAACACTAATATTTTATAGTTTTATTAAAATCTAATCATGACAAATTCAGAAATAAATATTTTATAAAATAAACATTTTCAATTCACATAAACTAAAAAAAATTTTTTTATTAAAAATGGCAATTATTTGTGTTTATGTTGTTTTATATAGCTAAAATAAAAAAAGTATAAAAAAATGTTTAAAAAATGTAAATATCAATGTTTAAGATCTTTAGATGTCTCACCCGTTTTTGATGATGTCATAAAAGACAACACTGTATGGGTTATCATCTGGTGTGGCCCTGCAGGACTCAACAAACAGTCTGACCTCTGGTAAATCGGAATGAGCTTCAATGCCCATGTAGAGTAAATCCATCAGATTGACTTCCACTGGTTGCAGACTTGAATCTGCCTTACTACTAAAGTTATTGTCAGTGAAAATGTTAAACGAGTAGCCGAAAGTGCCAAAGCTGGATTCAGTAAAGATGTAGTCTGATTTAAGGCTCACGTAGTGGTTTGAAACACTGGCAACTTTGGGGTACTGACAGGAGAATCCGATTTTAACCAGATTACGTCTGGTTATTACTTCAGTGGGGTTCTCAAAAGAACTGATCTCATTTTTGAAGACCAAGAAATCTCCCAGTTCCTGATTTTTATGTGAAAACAGAGAAGAGAGATAAATGTTATAGGGCTGACTGTTAAAGTTTTATTTAGGTTGAAACACACATGTTTAAATAACTTTACCTCTGTGGTAGTGCCGCAGGTATTGAGGGACATGGTGCCCAGAATATGAGTTTCATTGGAGGTAAGAGAGCAGGAGGGGTCTCTCAGTTGAAGCCAGTTTTGGTCAATCCCCTTGATGGAAGCTTTTTTAATTGCAATACTGATACGATTATCTTTGCAGGTGACATTAGCTTCACCTTAACAGACAACATATAGTTAGTGGTAAATGTTGCTGTTCTCTTAAGTAAATGATGACAGACTTTTTATTTTTGGATTAACTTTCTCAATTAAATCTGGTTTACCTGAAAGAACTCTTGATTTTGCCACAATCACCACAATGCATCTCATCTTTGACTGACTGAATAGAAAAAAACAGGCAAACATGAGCTTTTGGGAAGCTTTACATGGATTAAATAACCAGTGTTTTCAAACACAGACTTCCTCCTACCTGTAAAGTGTCTCTGCAGAGAAACACACGGGTATGTGACGATGCAGGTCTTTTTCTTGTGGTTTCCAGGTCAGTGTTGCCACGGTAACCCCCTGACCCTCATTCTTTATGGACTTTGACATATTCCATGGACCGCTCACCTGGAAGTCATAGATGCTACACAAGAGTAAAAAAAGATCAGATCAGACTGGTAACTGGTACATGTCAAACTTGTTTTCTTTAACAAAAGGTTACCAGGTGGGCATGACAACTTGTCAGCACATTGACATTGTGACATTGACATTGACAAGTGTGAACTAGTGATTTATTTCCTGTAAGCATTTGCTGCAGCCTAGTTATTCAGGATAATCATTTCTGGAATGGAAACTTTTGTGACAATAAAACATGGTAAAACAATGGGCTTTATTGTGCTTGCATAATTTAGTTTTTGCATATAATTCAGACCTGCTGACTGAGCTTTGGGCGCGCAGGGTGATAACATGAACTGTTCCCACAGCTGCATGTTGAACATCTCCGTGTAAAGGAGTCGGTGTCAGAAACATTGGGCTGGTTACTCCTGGTACACAGCTGTCAGCTGGTGAAAGAACTGTAAAAAACAGAGAAAACTGTTGTAAATGCACTGGACTGCATAGTAAGTTATAGGCTAGTTACACAATGAATGGGTAGATCTTAATGCAAGTGATGTAATGAGCCACTTTACTGAAATTTTTTAAATGATCTGCCTTTGTTTCCAATAGCAGAAAGAAAATAATACACGTTTTGAACAAGACAAAAATGAAATAATAAAAGAAGTTTTATTTGGGGGAAACTATCCCTTTAAATGATTCTCACTTACTTTCAACTGCAAACTGCAGTGGTACTTGACTCAGTGGAGTTGCTTTACTGTCGACAGTCCAATTTAAAGCTTTAATGACAGTGGAAATCCCCTTTCTATTCGTCAGAGTGATGTTTAAATGTGAATAATCTTCCAGAATGAGCTGAAACGCATGCAGTCCCAGAGCCATCAACCCGTTTCTCTTCAGAGTGCATGACCCCTACACAAAAGAACAAAACTAGCTATAAAAAACAATAGTCAGGAATTGAAATGCCTAATTGTCTTAAAGTGTACTGATGCTAACAAATTTGTACTTTAGTATTTCCTTATCTAAAAATATTACATGTTTGCTGCATTAGACTTTGGTAGACATTAGCTAAGGGTAACAGAAATATTAGGATTTTAAAAATGCATTTGTAAATTTAAAATAAAACATAAAATTGTATTTTGCCTATTGTAAAATGCCTATTGTAGACATATTGTTCATTGTTTGTTCATGTTCATGTTTATTATAGAGAGTATAATACAAAAAAACATTACCTCATCAACATATATGTTTGGGTGTTTATTGCAAGATGGGCAAGTGCATCTCACATCATCTCCATCTGGATCATATCCCAGCAGCTGAAGATCCTGGAAGCAGTTCTGAGGAACCCTGATTAAAACCATTATAAAAGATAAAATAGTTTTGACATATATAACCACCTGTATTTTGTTTCATGGGCATAGCTGAGTCTGTTATTGTAATGTAGATGTAAAGATGTAGGCATACAGTATATGTTTACATTATATTATATATTATTATAAGTGCACACCTTATGTTTGGTACTACTGCTGAAATCGGGGATCTGTTCGGAGTCTGAGTGTCTGAGCGTCGTCTTGTGTCGACAACAGCCTGAAGTGTCAATTCACGAACATCATTGACATTATTTGCCCAGCAGCAACTCATACCACTAAAAAGCATTTTTAAAGAATTCACTTGTTATGCATCTTTGTAAAAGCGTGATTCTTTAATATAATAGTCAGAATTGTTTGACATGCACACGTTAATAATCTTTTTATCGTATTGTGCTATATGTTATGTGCTATGTTTATTTTTAAGTCTTAACAATAATAAATTACGGTTTAACCATCGTTACTTGTGGGTGGATTGTCTTTAACTTCAAGTAATATCTTTCACATTAAATTCAACTTGGGCAAAGCATTTCTATAAATAGTTGAGATGTGATATGATGTCATTGACATTACCCCAGGGTAAATGGATCATTACTGGTGACATTAGTGGTCATGTGACGTTCTGTCTGACACCATGAGCTTTCATCTGAGATGTCTTGATATGTCAGCTGAGGGTCTGCAGATGTGAGATAACCACAGTCTCCACTCTTACAGAGCCATGAGAACTGAGGATCACACGGACCTCTACCAGACTCTCTGTAGTAAAAATGCATCTGCAGGAACACATGCAACACGGTTTTAGTCTGAGCAGCTTTAAAAGAACAATTCACTATTTGTTTGAATCTGAAAGTTAAAGTCTGAAGTTGAAGTACAGAGATAACAGTAACAGGCTTCTTTGGTCTTGGAAGAATGGAAGACTTTATCAAATCAAAGCACAGTTTAAGAAACTTCTGAGAACTAGAGGAGACATGCAAGATCTGAAAACAATTAAGTCTGAATTTGCTCTTTATGTAGTGTAACTCCCATACAGGAAAGATAAGTGACATTGTTAATTAAATTATGTATAATTTACTGTACTAATTGGTGTGATTACTCTTATCTAGATAACATAATGTACTAAAACAAATACATAATTTAAAATAAAGTAATAATTGCTCTTGTGTCATTGGATTATATCTTTAAATAAAGCTCGAAAGTATTACTTATTATACTTATTATACTGGTGTTACCTCCGTGGTTCCATCCGGATATATATTTCCCGGTGTGAATGTCATAGATCCCCCATAGAAACCTACGGCTGGACCAACAGTGACAGCAGAGCAGATCAGCAGTAGTAGTGCAGTTTGTGCCATAGTGTTGAATAAAATCACACTGTGAGCAAAGCCAGATACACACAGAACTGCATGGACACTCTTCGTTTTATTGCCTGACTTGTTCTACCAGTTTAAAACAAGCATATGAGAATGCATATGAGTCTTTCTTATCACCAGTTTCCTTTAAAGATGTCACCAGAGTATCAGTTTTTAGAGATTATTTCCTTATGGGAACATGAGACAGATTAGCATTATCACCATGTTGTACATTTCTAAATAAAATACTGTGAAATATTTTAGATAATCTGGTTAGCAAAAAACTGTCTGCTGTAAGGTGAAATCTAAATGATAAAACTAAACAAAAATATAATTAGCATGAAACAATATTTAGATCCATTCTGTGTGCATCCTTAGTATTATCTTGTCTGCTTTATATTATATTGAGACTTTAATTTACTTATATTGAGATTTCATAGACAGGGTCACATATTTTCTCTGACTGAACTACAGAATTTGTTTTCACAGGAGGATTACCATCCTGATTCAGATTACCATCACAGGAAAAGTTGTATACTGTTCTTTTTTACACAATGACTCATTAACCCTTATTATAAGATATTACCGATATTCCTGTTTACCCAGCAGTGATTATGTTCTCAGTTTACTATTTCAGTAAAGTGGAAATATTTAACTGAAGGATAAACAAACAACAGAGGAAAGAAGATTAAATTGGTGGTGCTGGTACTTCACAAGCTTTGAAGGGTCAGGCAAAGTCAGATGTCAATTGTTATTTCTTGCATCTCTGACAATAATTTACAAAATGTCTTTACAGAGTTGGCCTACAGCAGCTTTATACATGTATCTGTGAGTGCTGTATTGTCATTATTTGTTATTGTAAAATGTATAAACAATCTTCTGGTGTTTTCCTTCTCTTCAACCTTTATCTTTTTGAAATTATATGGTTCCATATTTATTTTACCTGATAATGAGCTAATTATTAATAATTTTCATCATCCAATAGCAAAACAAATGGTGCAGACACTATGACTGCTGTCCTAAAACAGCAGGGATAGCTGTAAATCCGATCACTGCATGTTTCACGTACTGTCCAGATGATGTCAGTGTTGCACAATCTAGAACAACATAGAAATACATGTTAAAACATTTAACATTTAAAACTGAATCAGTTCTGACTTTAGCTCCATACCGCCAATTATCTCTTAATTTGCCATTTAATGAATGATACGATTTATTTGAATTTTTATTTAAACCCTATTGAAAATTGTATAAGACGTTTTGAAATAAACAGAATGGAATAAAAAGACATAAATATAACTTTAAGTAAAATATGTAGCTGCCACTTCAAAATATGTGCAAAGCTGGCACCATATTCATAATGCTAACATGACGGGACAGTAAAGTTTTATGTTATATAAGCATAAAGGAGTATTAAGAAGGCATTTCAGTAAACTTTGTTTAACCTTAAATAGTGTTCATTGAGGTCTAAGTATTAAATCATAGTTCAAACGAATGAGAAAACCAAAATCAAGACTCACTAAATCACGAACACGAACATAATGGGACTGTGGATGTATTCTGGTATTTACGGTAATATTAGTCCAACTCTCTGACCCACTTTTCTCGCTGTTTAACATACCAAAGGTCTGTAAAGCACCTCGTCCACAACTGCACTCTCCTGCCATGCTGCCGAAGATTTCATTTAGCAAAATAAAAGTCAAAATTGCAGGTAAATTCTGAGAAATAAATACACAAATACTTACAAAAAAATATACATTTAAAAATGTGAAAAAAGTGGTTTGAATAATAAAAAATAAATATTACATTGAATTTGCAGATAAAGTTATCTCAAAGTTATTAGTAAATAATGTTATGATTTTTTCATTTATTTATTGTTCTTCAATTTCTTTAATTAATTTGAATATTAATTTAACTGGCATCAATTTAATCAAATAAAAAAATGTATTTCCTATTTGCTATACCTCAAAGCATAATATACAAATGTTTTGATTGTGTTGTGTGTAGCTGAGAGGCTATTTAAAACATAAAAAGCAGGCTATACTACAGGTTACTCTGCCAATGCCAGACGTTTCTCTAATGGTTCACTATATCCAGCTGAAACCCTTTTGTGTTTGTTAATACTGTGGCTTTAAATAGATCTGTCGAGACTGAGATTCCTCTATTGTTAGTTACATGGTGTTAAAAGTAAAATGGCTTGATCAGCAGCTGTTGAGAATAATAGAAGATTGCATGTGCAGGATTTGCATCCAGCGCTGGAGACACAAGCAGATGAATAATGCTGTGTTATTCAGCTGTGTTCTTCTAAAAGACTTTCTTCTCAATTTAACTTGTGGTGAGCATAATAATACATTTTGTACCACGACCATTTACTAATAATTTATTCTACTTTGTAAACTATGAACTATATTCCTACATTTTCTAAAAAATGCCCATACAAATCTTAACACATGAATGCAATGGTGTTATACATTTCGTATGTTATTCATCCCTAGCAAGACAAACAATCTGAGGTATCTGTAATTAGGTGTGCTATTACTTTTCCAATGGATCATTTTAACAAGGAAGCATGTACTAAAGTTTAGTACTTTAAAGGATAATTCACCAAAAAATACATTTTCTGTGATAATTTATTTGCCCTCATGTTGTAAACTTGTATGACTATATCTTTTGTAAAACACAAAAGAAGAAATTTTAAGAAATGTGTCCACAGTTTTGTGATTATACAATGTAAGTCAATAGGGATGCAGAAGACAGAAAGAAAGTCATACAGGTTTGGTGTAACATGAGAAAGAAAAAATTATAATAGATTTTAATTTTCAGGTATCCTATCCCTTTAATGCATCAAGATTAGATACCTAAGAAAAATAAGTAAGCACCACTAGTACATCATTTGTGCTGCATATCTTAAAAATATTCACTGAGAAAGTACAAATTTTCAAGGATCTCAAAAAGTATTTATTGCATACACTTTATGTTTACAATCATTCACATACAAAAAAATCACAGCTTTAAAAAAACAGCACAAAATTATAAAAAATGTGCCTGCTGTTCATTCATTCACCTCTTCTTCATCTTCTTCAAACGTCTCCTCGTCATCATTGGCCGTAGCCTCCTGGTATTGCTGATATTCAGAAACCAGGTCATTCATGTTGCTCTCAGCCTCACTGAACTCCATCTCATCCATACCTTCTCCTGTGAACCAATGCAGGAAAGCCTTACGTTTAAACATGGCAGAGAACTGCTCGGAAATGCGCTTGAAGAGCTCTTGGATGGCGGTGCTGTTGCCAATAAAAGTGGAGGCCATCTTGAGCCCCCTTGGTGGAATGTCACACACCGCAACTTTAACATTGTTGGGGATCCACTCAACAAAATAGCTGCTGTTTTTGTTCTGAATAGCTAACATCTGCTCATCCACCTCCTTCATGGACATTGGGCCACGGAAAACCGTAGCCACCGTGAGGTAGCGGCCGTGGCGCGGGTCACAGGCGGTCATCATGTTTTTGGCATCAAACATCTGCTGGGTGAGTTCAGGAACCGTGAGGGCACGATACTGCTGACTACCTCTCGCGGTTAACGGCGCAAAACCAGGCATGAAGAAGTGAAGACGGGGAAATGGGACCATGTTCACGGCCAGCTTGCGCAGGTCTGCGTTAAGCTGGCCGGGGAACCTCAGTGACGTGGTGACCCCACTCATGGTAGCCGACACCAAATGATTGAGATCTCCGTACGTAGGGGTCGTGAGCTTGAGCGTGCGGAAGCAGATGTCGTAAAGCGCCTCGTTGTCGATACAGTAGGTTTCGTCTGTATTTTCAACCAGTTGATGTACTGAGAGTGTGGCGTTGTAGGGTTCCACCACTGTGTCAGACACTTTTGGTGAAGGCATGACGCTGAACGTGTTCATGATGCGGTCTGGATACTCCTCACGGATCTTACTGATCAGAAGAGTCCCCATCCCGGATCCGGTTCCGCCGCCCAGTGAATGCGTCAGCTGAAAGCCCTGAAGGCAGTCGCAATGCTCGCACTCTTTCCTGACCACATCCAGGACTGAGTCCACTAGCTCGGCTCCTTCAGTGTAGTGTCCCTTAGCCCAGTTGTTGCCCGCACCTGTCTGTCCTGTGAAGCAGTAAAAACAATAGGAGAAGATTGGTTTGCAATGAAAACGAAATATAATCCACGAGTCCATGTGCATGGTGAGCCATGTGCCAATTGTCCACTATTCATCATAGCCTGAGAGGAGGAACACAGAGCTATGAAATGTTGGGAAAAGATTAACTGCAGTGCATGTATTACTAAATGTTACTAATTCTTAAAAGTAAAATATCAAATTAAAAACTGTCAAATAACTTAAGAAGAACTACGAAACAACATATATTGTGTGGCAAATGTTACATATTTGACACAAACATATTCCATTGAGGGTCAGTTATCTATGTCTGGGTCATATCTCACCCAAAAACCCAAAAAAACAAGAAATTATGTTTTGTATAAGCTAAAAGAAACATATTTTAGAACCATTATTTTAAACTAAATTTTAATTGTGACCTTTTTTATGATAATTGAAATCTAATTGTCCTGGCTGACATTTTAATGCTTTCACAGAATAGTACACAGTTAATATGAATCAGAATAATTAATATGAATCAGAATAATTAATATGAAAAATTGGATTACTTATTGTACTTTACAGATTTAAAAATGTATACAATATATCTTTTGCATGAATAACATTTTTAGAAAGCTTTTCTATCAGCATTTTATATAAGTATCTTTACATTTTTATTTGATTAAAGGTGTAGGCTATGTTTCTAAATGTAATATTTTTATATTGAAGTATTGGAGGTAATCACCATTTTCTCTATCACTGATCACTATTAATGTTTCACTTATAAATGCTTAAAAAAACATTTGAAAGTACAGTTGAAAAGTACAGTTGAAAGTAGTTGTGGGGGAAATATGTTGCGTGGACCCTAAAGAGTTTGACTTGTTGAGAGACAATTATTACCAAAAATGAAGTTGTCAGGTCGAAACAGCTGTCCAAATGCCCCGGATCGAACACTGTCCATAGTCCCTGGCTCCAGGTCCACCAGCACTGCTCTGGGAACATATTTGTGGGCTAAAGACATAAAAAACACAACTATATAACTACACCAGACAATCATTTATTAGAGTCAGAGCAGCCCACGAAATTCCATTAAGCTGACAGCACTATTCAGGGTGAATATGAGTGCAACAGGACACTGACACACTCATACTTACAGGATGCCTCGTTGTAGTATACATTAATTCTGTCAAGCTGCAGGCCTGAGTCACCTACATAGTTGCCGGCTGGATCAATGCCATGCTCGTCGCTGATCACTTCCCAGAACTGTATTTGTCAACCACACAAGACACATAACACTCAAGAAATTAATCGTTTTGGTTGAATTTAAAAGTTTTTTCTAATTCAAAGCGCAATGTGTTATAGATCAACTAGTGTTTCAGATTCTTTGAATAGTCGCGCACAGTAGCGCGCATCTCACCGCACCCTATAGACGCAACTGATGCGCTTTTTACGCGTAACGGGTCATTGCTACAGATATGCGCTTTAATAAGCCTTTTATCAAATTAATTTAAAAAATCGATTAAAGATTTAACACACGCCTGACCTAACATACTGCTAACACCATATAAGGAGTGAAATCCACAACGAATTATTAGTTTATTTCTTCTTTTAAAGCATTAAGAAGAATAAAGAAATAAAGACACCATACATGCCTTTGTGCCAATCTGATTCCCGCATTGTCCGGCCTGAATGTGAACGATCTCCCTCATTATTGTAAGTGTATGAAGATGTTCCTGTTAATGACTACCACTTCTGCTGCTGCGACTTTCAGACTCTCTTCAACTTTCACACTGGCTCTGAGCTGATTGGTCGACTGCTGAATGACGTATCAGCTGGGCACGCGCATGGTGGGCTGTCATTGTTTCTATCCCACTTCTAGTTTTGCAAAATGATAAATAGTCCGAAAATTAAATTATTTAATTATTATTCTATAATCTATATTTCTATAATCTATATAATCTATATAATTATTAAATTATATAGATAATTATTTCTTAATTAAAAAATTTTCTTGATTGTTGATAATACGTTATTGCAAGGTTTGGACACTACACTTTATTTATTGTTACTCTTTCATTTTATTTCAAAATAAAGAAATAAATTGACACAAGTGAGAAATGACACAAGTGAAAGTATGGCAATCATGCAGTCTGGTAAATTGTAAAACAGGAAAGTTTATTTTACACACCCATGTTGCTGTCAGCAAATTGTCACAATGCAAACTTGCCGTTAATTTTATATTATTTAACAGGATGTAGTAGACAACTGTGAAGGATAGATAGACAAAAACAATACGGTTTTTAAAATATGTTTTTGATGTGTGATCTAAATCCTGTCTAAGTTAATTTCCTGATATTTTAGGCAATCATTCCATTTTCATGAAAGCTAAACATATGAGTTACACAAAAAGTGTGTCTAATCCCACTAAAATCACATTACTATAAAAACCTAATCAGAAATGTAGGTCACCCAGAAAAAACCTAAACTCAGTCTTTAAGGCTGGCTGTTTTCATACCTTTTCTTAACAGTACTGCTTTCTGTTTTTTGTTTGGTTGGCTGGTTTTTTACTATTTAAGTTTTTGTGAATTCCAGTTTGATGGATAACAAAAGAAACAGATAGGTCGTTCCAACTACAAAACCAGTTAAACTGGCAAACAGATAAAAGACACTGATATGTAGAATATTTAGTTGACATTTTGAGCATTATAGTTCTTAGTTCACTACAAGACAACATTTAAAGTTACAATATTAGAAATAAACTTTTTTCCATACAACACATAATAAACCAAACATATTATTGAGGCTGTTGTTAGAGCATTTATCCATCATAGCAAAACAATCGTAACTGTGTTTTTAGCTATTTGTAGTCTGACGTGAAGTTTAGCTGCAGTATTCCTCATCCTCAATCTGCTGTAACGCATACGTGGAGCTACAGAGAAGAACATGACCCGCCACTCTGGCAGCGTTCAAAACACATCGCAAAAAAGACCTGCACAAAGAAAGAGTAAGAATAATACATGAAATTTTGGAACAACACAAAAATAAGTGTTAGCACTTTAATGCAAACCTCCTGTCACCGTATAAGACATTATACAGTAAACTAGACAAAAGTACCATGCTAGTACCACAGTTCTGATATGATCTGATATTTAACTCCTACTCAGAATATAGGCATATGCAAACATGAGAATAATCAGACAAGCTATGTCTAGACGTCATCACTGGATCCAGATCATATGGTGAAAAATAGTCTCTGTCCACATTACAGGGCATGATATATCACACCCCAGTCAAATGAAAACAGTGGAAGAATGTAGTGAAATAAAAGCTGCCGAAGGTCTGGGTCAGTTTAAGAGTGCAGATATTAAACATGGTCAAATCTGAAATTACACATACATTAGGCTAATCCTTGTATGGAATTTGCTCTTACTTTAATATCTCCTTTGCTCTGTAGCAATGAATGTCATATGAGAGTGTATATATTTCATAAAGTGTGGCTTTAATAGTAAGACATCCCAGAAAATCCTGTGGGTTCAGTTTGTAAAGGTCAAAGCTCAGATTGGCGATTCCTTTCTTCTTTAGCTGTGTAAAGGTTGTCAGAACCTGTAAAAAATGAATATGGGGCAAAACAAATATCTTAATATAAAATAAAGAGAGAAATAAAGAAAGAAAAAAATACATAAATTTGATGTAATTTATACTTTAACACAGTTTTATAGTGTTGAATTGTATATAGCTATACAATATTTTCAATAGAGCTATAACATTTAAGATAGCTGTCTACATCCTATACATCACATTACATTCAAGTGACTTGCATGTTTATTTGGGGTCCAAACTTTCCCCTTCTCTAAGACCATAAACAGAGTGTTATTTGGCAGAGACTGAAAAAACGCTTCCGAGTCCACTACAGTCCCATCATCCTCTAGCACCAGTGTGAAGACGTGACATGTTATCAGGAAAGAACTGGCCACCTGTAAAGAGATATATTTACCGTGCATGTCAACAATGGCCTGATAATGGCATCAGAAAAGAAAACTACACTTTATAAGCATATATAATAATATACAGATTTCCCAGTATATTTATTGGTCAACAGATACTCTTCCAGTCTACAATAAGCAAAATAGTTCATGTACTGTATATAAAAGTCAGCTTTTGTCAGGGACTATGTCTACTAGCAGATAGTTACAAAAGAGTAAAGAGTTTGCTTACTAAAACACTTCACAATAAGGTATTTGTTTACATTAGTATATGCAAATGCACCTAAAACTTTATTCTAGGTCAAAGGTCAAAATTAATATTTATCACAAATTTTATTTTTTAATTATTTGAGAATAAAGAGACTGCTTTTTCCCCTTGTTTCTTAAAAACTATCACCTTTCCCCTGCACAGAGACACATATATCTGACCTTGTCCATTAGGTCTTTCAGAGAGGTGGCTGTGAAACCTTTTCTCTTACGGCGGTGCTGTGTGCAAACCCTGTATGGACGGGGCTGTGGAGGGGGCAGTATGCGCTGTGTGAGAGAGTTCTGCACCGATGACACAGATCTACAGCACAACAGTCAGTATTAATTTACTGAGACCATCCATATTCAATAGAACATGACTGCTTTATACATAGACATAATTCACTTCTTTTGCAGTTTCTTTTGCAACCACAGGACGGTTTATAGTTTTTAGATTCAGAGTAGGGTAGAGATGAAATCCAGAAATAACAACTTTATGAAAGGATTTGATAGTGACCTACTGTAGTAACCTAAGCAAATTGCCATTGACTGAAAGATTTGGATAATTAAAAAAGAATTAGGTTAATATGATTATACAAAGAGAGCTGTTTACTGTCTTCCTTGCCCCAAAATTAAAAACATTTTTAAAAACATTTTTAGCATAATGTCCAATGCGTAAGACAACAAAGATCACGTGTTATATTTCAGCTGAAAGGTAAATGAAAAATAAATATAATCTGTGTATGGATACAAATTACAGTACATGGATGTATTACAGTATATACAACATGATACTTATATTTATAAAATGCATAAAATGTTGCCTTCGTCCTGTGATAAAAGCTCACCCTTAAATATCACCCTTTAATATTCTTAGAAAAACATAATAAATAAAGTCATGGCTAAAATATGGCTTTGTGTTCTGTATGATCTATATTAGACATCAATTAAGTTATTTATAAAAGGCAAATAACGTCTTACCTTATTAAAGATGTAGGAACAAGGTTTTTTGCATACTCCATACTTGACAGAACCATCAGCTGAAAAACACTAATACTTTCAGCAGTAAGTTGTGTCTGACCCACAGAAGAAATGTGTGCTAAAGGCTGATGTAATAGCTGTGTATGGGGCAAGACCACAGTAAGTATCAGTAATATTAACAAATCTCACTGGTATTAACTGGTTATTGCCCAGTGACTGAGAGGAGTGAGATTTTCTTTATACTTATTTGTATGTGTAATTAATTTGTGTACTAGTTCTACTAATATTACTGATAAATTAATAAAAATGTGCAGAGATCTACTGTACATTTAGCAGACATTAACAGTCAAAGTGATTAATGATTTACAGTACTCTATACAGTACATAAACCTATGCACCAAATCTGTGTATACAGATGAACAGAGAATTTCATATAGATTAAAACTGCTGCATACAGATCTATCTGTGATCTAGTGGCATTAGGAAATATCATGTCTAAAATATCTGCTGCCCTGCACAGAAGTGGGGAAAAGGCAACTGATGATGAGCTACTGATTCAAAGATGATGAGTTGCTGAAAAAAAGAGTAAAGGGCACAGAAAGAAAACATCTGTTTTTGAAACAGGAATTGTTCTGTGGCTGTGGCCAATATAAGATCTGATCTGCTGTTATCTGCTTTTGATCATTAATCATTAAAAACCTAAGGATCTGAATTCTAAAAAGAAAAAAAATGAAAACAACAAATGACAAACAAAAGAAATATATGCCAATATATAAATATGCCACCTGGAAATAAGCATCCAGTAATATCCGGTTTGAGAAAACTATACATGTGCAATAAGAAAAAAGTGAAAATGAATGTAGGACTCTGCACACCCGGCACACTCCTAAGGTGGCCAGGAAGCAGTAAATTATATAAGAGAAATGCAGGATTTTTTTTTTTAAAGAATAGATTAATGAACAATCCATGTCCCTAACTGCCGTTCCATTGATCTCTGTTGGTAAGGAATGTAGCTGGTAACACTGCATATTACTGTTACTCGTTTAACATTGACAACTATTAAATGTTTAGCTACTTACAGTACATATTGCGTTGATCTTTCAACAATTGTAATCGTTGCAATGGAGCTCACGTTAAACTGGAACTACTGTAAAAAGTAAAATCCGTGCTACGCAGATAGATATTATATCAAAGTATCGCGAGAAAGATTTGAAAGTGGACGGCTCCATATGCTGTAGACAAACTCTCGCGGTACTTTGATGTCACGATGTCGGACCAGCAACTCAACACACCTAGTAATGACAAGCGCTGTTTAGACTGCTGAATGAGACACATACACCACACAAAATGAGATTAGCGAAGCGTTGTACGACATTTACGGGCACACTGTGCAATTTTATCGAAGTTCTTGTTAAATAACAACTCGCACTGTACGAGTAAATCCTATGCGAAAGCTCACGAATAATGTGCTCTGAGTGTGTGATCTGATTGTCAATAGGTTCGTAGCGCTGCTTCAACACAGTGCAATACCCTCAAGAGGCAAGTAAGCAATTATTTATTCACGACTTTTATTACACATTATGGGGATCTCAGTGGTGGGCAGGACCTTGCGTGAGAAAATGGACATGTGTCGTAAGTCTTGAAGATATAATCACATATTTATTTACAGTCTTTGCCTCGCCTGGCCACATTCAGTTGATGACACATTCCTGTTCACATTGATAATGTTTGCTTAACTTCCGTTCATGGCTAACAAAGACCACGTGGGAATAAGTTATATAAGATTGTGTTCGGGTTACCACAGTATTATATTTAAAAAACAGCATTAGGCTATCATACTAATAGACTTTCATCGGAGACGCGCCTGGCCCGCAGTTAACTTCCGGTTGGTGTTTATGTATTAGTCTGGCTAGTGGAAGTCTACTGGAAGTTAAGTTTGGGCCGGGTAGTATGATTTAGATAGACTTTGTTGAATCTAGATAGACTTTATGGAATCTAGATAGACTTTCTGGAATAAAAAACAGACTTTATGGAATCTAGATAGACGTTATAGAATCTAGATAGACTTTTTGGAATAAAACAGACTTTATAGAATCTAGATAGACTTTCTGGAATAAAACAGACTTTATGGAATCTAGATAGACGTTATAGAATCTAGATAGACTTTTCGGAATAAAACAGACTTTATGGAATCTAGATAGACTTTTTGGAATAAAAACAGACTTTATGGAATCTAGATAGACGTTATAGAATCTAGATAGACTTTTCGGAATAAAACAGACTTTATGGAATCTAGATAGACTTTTTGGAATAAAACAGACTTTATGGAATCTAGATAGACTTTCTGGAATAAAAAACAGACTTTATGAAATCTAAATAGACATTTTGGAATAAAAAACAGACTTTATGGAATCTAGATAGACGTTATAGAATCTAGATAGACTTTTTGGAATAAAACAGACTTTATGGAATCTAGATAGACTTTTTGGAATAAAAACAGACTTTATGGAATCTAGATAGACATTTTGGAATAAAAACAGACTTTATGGAATCTAGATAGGCGTTATAGAATCTAGATAGACTTTTTGGAATAAAACAGACTTTATGGAATCTAGATAGACGTTATAGAATCTAGATAGACTTTTTGGAATAAAACAGACTTTATGGAATCTAAATAGACATTTTGGAATAAAAAACAGACTTTATGGAATCTAGATAGACGTTATAGAATCTAGATAGACTTTTTGGAATAAAACAGACTTTATGGAATCTAAATAGACATTTTGGAATAAAACAGACTTTATGGAATCTAGATAGACGTTATAGAATCTAGATAGACTTTTTGGAATAAAACAGACTTTATGGAATCTAGATAGACTTTCTGGAATAAAACAGACTTTATAGAATCTAGATAGACTTTTTGGAATAAAAACAGACTTTATGGAATAAAAAATGTTTTTTTAACATTAAGGTTTGTCAGATAAAGTAGTATGATTGATTGTAAGGTTGACCTGCTTTAAACATACACTTCATTTATCCTAAAGATGCGCCAATCCACCAGAGAAAATGCAATTCTATCATCTCCATCTTACATTCAAACCTTGTTGTGGATTTTCATTGATATTCAGCAGGTAACCTTTAGCTGTACGATGGAGTTCACCAATGTGACATTTCCATTTCTCACAGTCTGCATGAGTGTTGAGTGAGAAGTTGAGGTGCAAAGAGGGTTTAGTATGATTTGCTGCTTGGCTCTCTAAGGTATGAGAAGATACACTGAACCAAATGTACTAGACTAGAAAGGTCTTTCAAAACAGACTTCACACTTGTTGGTCTCTCTCTAGCACGGGAAAAACCAAAGGAAATGTCTATGCAAATCTATTCTTTCAGTATGAATATTTTATTGTGTATCCTGTACCAGAAGATTGCTTGATCCACATGTAGAAAAGCAGATAAAACTTTTACATCTGAAAAAGAGAGCTTATGGTACAGACAGGGCCGCAATTAGCATAGTAAATCAAATCATTCAAGTAAATCAATTATCAGAAATTGTCCCCTAATATTTGATCATTTTAACCATCCTTTAAAACTTTATCTTAACAACAATTTATAAGTTATATTATTTTAGGATGATCTGAAAATCAAACAATGTCTTCGGATAGTATGCAATCTTTTTACTTGATGTGTCACGTGTTGTGTTAAAGTACTAAAATAAGCAAGAATATTTTTTTTGCAACCGGAAAAAACTAACTGTAATTTTATTTTAAAGTCCACTTCATAATAGGTAAAATAATGCTGCGCTTGTTCTTTATTCATTTTATTAGAAAATTAATACATTAATCACATTACAGAAATGCAATGGCTTGCATTGTAGTGGTATTGACTTTGAACATTTTGCGTGTGTGCGTGTGTGTGTTAGAATGAGAGAGTACATCTACTCCACAAAACATTCATGCCCATGATTTATATGTTTAATTATTCCTTACTTTCATTGGACTGATCAGAGGAGTGAAATGTGAGACATCATAAAGCAAATGTCAAATGTGCTAAATGTAATTTCGTTAAGATCAGAGGCATAAAGAAACTACGAGTTTCACACCGCCTGTTTATGGTCGCATATATTTAACAGGACTTTTAGTATTTTTATAAACAGCAAGGAAAATTCTTCTTTTTTGTTGTTTGGCCAGCTTCAATCGCACAACCCCTTCAAAGACATGTTAGCCACAAAATGCAATGCCTGAAGTTAACTTATTAAAACTATGATTGAAATTGTGTGATTTGGTCAAATGAGACAGAAAACTTTTTGGTTATGCAGACAATCATCATTCTGAATACAAAGAGAGCACCTGGTTCCCAGTGTGAAATATGGTGCCAGTTCATTGATGCTTTGGGGCTGTTTTGCTGCTAGTGGTCCTGGGGCTGTACTGAAGATTGATGGCATAATTAATATCTCTAAATACCAAGAAGCTTTAGTCCAAAATCTGGTTGCCTCTGCCAGAGACCTTTCGGCAAGATAATGAACCCAAACAAACATCATAATCCACACAGAAGTGGTTTTATGTTTTGCAATGACCCTTTCAGTCTCTGGATTTTTAACCTGATGAAAAACTGTGGTGTGAATTAAAGAAGAGAATATTAAAAACAAAAGAAATAGATTCCCCAACAGAAATTCTCTCTCAGTGCTGTTATTCTCACTATTGGGAGTTTATTTATCACCAAATAAATCAGTAAATAATTTATTAATTATATTATTATAGAAACATTATTATGTTGAATGTATACAAACAAAAACGGTAACATTAATTTTAGACCGCAATATTATTTATTGCATATGTTTTTTTTTTTTATCTAATAATAACAAACAAAAATGAACCTCCACATTATTATATTTCAACTCAAAAGAAACAGAAAGTGTTTCTTTACAAAAGCACATCCAACCTAGAACTATAATGAATAATGAAGAGATACTCTTAGTAGGTTATGAATCATTAAAAATAATGTGTTTAATAATGTCTGTAATATTTTTTGCCACTGTTTACTATACAGAATTGATCTCACCAAGCCATTTGTTTCTGGATTTAATCCACCATATGACTAAAACAACAAAATTATTGTAAATCCCAGTTCACAGATAAAGGTCAATCTTCTTTTCGTCTGCTTACAGAAACAGAGACTAAATTCTCTTGCCCTGCAGTCCCCAGAAGCCTTTCTTCATTCATTAAAACTGGCACTTGAATTTTCCAGGTGTTGACAGGTTTGGCTGGTTAGCTTGAGTTGTACAACCTGCTGGTAGATTTTATATAAACAATTAAGCATTATAAGCAAAAGCATGTTTATTCATTGATGGTCATTATGGTTATGAATTGTGCTTTTATATGATAAAAAGGTGGTAACAGATAGTAAATGATGTTATAAGATATTGCACATGTATCCCACAAACCCAATTTTGTTTCTGTCTCATGTGTATGTGTGTGTGCACAGATGGACTTATCATCAATAATGAAACAGAAATGTGCCAATGGTGTGTGTTTGGCCACAAGGCCAGAAGGTCAATGCCATATTACTAATCTATCAAAACAAACAATTTCTCTATTACACTGATGTGTGTGTATGCTTTTGCATATAGAGAACTGTCAAGCCTATTGTTTAAATGTTTAGGCTTTACTAAGTGTAACGGTTAGAAAATTTAATACATTTTATAAATTAAAGAAAATGTTAATTGTGAATTTTACAGTACAAAGATTATTAACTTATTAAACATTTTAATCATTTTGGGGTAGGGTAGGATTGCTCATCCCAATAAACAGGAAATTATAGCGTTACATAAATGAATAAGATATGGTATTAAGGTTTTTAATGACATATTTTATAACTTCAATAAAACAATACAAGCATTCTACAGTTGTGATGACAAAATAAACTCCGTATATTAGATCTTTACCAAAGTGGGGTTGGTCTAGATTTAATTAAGTCTAGATATCAATCACAAACATGAAAGTGTGTATTAGTAAAACGAAAGATAACGTTATCTATGCTGCGTTCCAGACGCTTAGGATTTCGGATATTTCTGACAACCTGGAAATTATTTTTGGAACGGCGCTCTTTTAATTTTAATGAACGCTTTTAATGTTAATAAATCTTTAATAACATTAATGTTTAAATGTTTTTAAATTCTTCTAATAATACTAAATTAAGACCCTACTTCCGATTTTCGGGAAGTAGCGCCAATTTTGCACATGCGCACATTTAACCGTGTTTCTGGGGCGGAACAGTAGTGGTGACGTATTTGATATGGGCGTGACCTATGACGTCACACTTGGATGTGGGAGGAGTTGGATGTCCACCGCAGCCTGCAGCGAGCCCTACTTGCAAAAGTGTACTGAAAGTCATTTTAGATCAAAGCATCCACTACAAAGTTTAAACAAAAAGAAGTGATCATACAGTCTGTGTTCATCATTATATTCTAAAAATGGTTTTAGCTAATAAAAACAAAAAAGTCTATGAGTAGTTGTGGGAAAGTATGTTGACCCCAGACTGAATTCATCCTCAGGGGTAAATTTACATCTGTGAGCCTTCATAAGGTGGGGAGATGATTTTGGTTCACTTTAACACAACTAATGAAATATATTTTAAGAGCCATTGCAAGCATTTTTAGATCGTCATTATGTCATATTTAGGTGCGATGTAACCAGGGGCGTCGCACCCGTGGGGGATGTGGGTGTTTTAACACCCACACTTTTCCCAGTGAGAGGGTTCAACACCCACACTTTTTCTGCAGTTTTTCCGCAGTTTTGCACAAACGCCTTACAGCAGCCGCTCCTCCGTTTCTCTGGCCGCTCTGTGTCTGCCTCCTCTCCCCTCCCTCTCAAACATGACACCGGCTTTGAGTGTGACCGGCTGATGATTGGCTGTTCTGCCTTAAGTCCCGCCTCTCTTGGTGTGTTAGATTTATCGGTCAGCTCGTGCTGAGGAGGCGGGAACTTATGGTTATGGTTATTTACGTCTCCCTTTTCCAGGTACTTTGAATGAGTGTTTATGCTTTCGAGGTTTAAATAAGCTTGATATGTGTTTGGGAAGATGTTCTGTTTATGTTTTGTTCTTAATATATGTTGTTTGTATATCTAGAGTTTGTAACAAAAATAATTTCCCCCTGGGATTATTAAAGTATTTCTGATTCTGATTCTTTAGCAAGTCTACTGTTGTGTATTTTCACAACAGAGTTTTGACTTATTTTCTGTGTGTTCCGAGTGTGTTTTTATACTTTTCTAGTATCACTCATTTAAATGGGAAGCTTTTTATATCTTGTATGTTATAACTTTTGTACCCTTCTGTCATTGTATTCATCGTTTTTATTGTTAACAAACAAACCACATCCATCCCCCGCACTTTTGAAAAGCTTGCTACGCCCCTGGATGTAACTAATTGGCAAACCCTGTTCTTTTGAAAACAGCCCATCAATAATGCATGTGTTATTTGTGGAAACAGAGATACAGTATGTGTGTGTTTGGTTTTCGTCTGTTTGGCAGAAAACCAGCAAATCCCCTTGTAGTTATATACAAACAGCCTGTGGCAGTTCGACAGGGATTCAAGCCCCTTACAATCCACCCAGCTGTGCCAAGTCCAATATCCAGGCTTTGTGTAGTTTCCAGAACTGTAACATTAATCACTTGGAGTAACAGACTGAAAGAGATGAGACATTTTTAGCTGGTTATAAGTGCTTTTGACAGATTATATCTATTGATGAAAGTGACATTTGTGCAGATGAAACACATAAGTGAAGCATAGATTTTCAATGTAAAACATTGCTAGCAAACCAATTAAATAACCTGCGAGTATATAATAAGGTGTATAGCATATTTTCATAGGGAATTTTTTTTTGTATGTTACTTTCAGTTTACTATATTTTTTTTATTACATATGATTATATTATATACTTATGACGTCACACTTTGATGTGGGAGGAGTTGGATGTCCACCGCAGGCTGCAGCGAGCCCTACTTGCACTTTTGGGACACAATATTGGGACAGTTCAGGTTATAGTCCAGAGGTAGTAGGTATTTGCTAAAGACCATTTCAAGGAGTCTTTTTAATTCTTTTGATGTGACCAGACAAACATTTTTTACTACCATCACTAACACTGACAGTAATGTCATTTCTTTAGAGAGAGAAAGGACCCCATCTGCTGGTATCATCAGGAAATTTATTTATCAAATGTGTGGTTGAAGATATAATCAAAACTTTTGAAACATTTGACAGGACTTATTTACTAATTCAGATAAAAACCATTTCAGAGATGATATCAAATTTATTTGGTCTGAGAAATCAGAGGATAAAACTTTAAAAACACTGTTGTCTACAGTATTTAAAGCAGCATTGTAGCACATACATGTACAAAGCCACAAATTGCAAAATAAATAAACCCAAAGAGAATGTTTAAGAATGCACATTATTTTAAAGCCAAATGTGTTATTGTCTGCTAAATAAATAGGACGGGGGGGGGGTGTGAACAAAGGCTTTTAATATACTAAACGTTTTCATGTGCTTCATCATGTGCAGATCAATTACATTCATAAGGAGAGAAAGCAAAGACCACCGCATCTTCTGAGAGAGCTACAATCAGCTGTCAAATCCCTCATAATAATAAAGCTTTGAAAGAGGAAAACAAACTCTAGATATGTTTAGACTCTGAGGAAGATCAGATGGTTAACCTAAGAGAGCTCACTCAACAAGTAGAAAATTAATCTCATGTCTGATAATGATAAACGTAGAACGTCATTATGAAGCAGAGACCATATTACGCCCAACCATAAACCATTAAACACTGATTCATTGGGCTCTCTAAAAGAGAACATTGGGACTAATAGGTCATTGTTTTTGCAATAATCTGCACTATTCTGAAGCTTGCGAAAATCTTGTTACAGTGAAATCTTCAATTTTACTTTAAAGCCACACACACAACCAAATTCTGTGAAAGTCTTAAGTAACTTGAGTAACTGTACACTTGGTGTAAAATGTTCATGCCGAATAATCCAGGGAGGATTGAAGTTCGTCTGTGTTAAATTTGAACAGAAATATTACAGTGTTAAGATTCTATGACGTCCAGCGCCAACAAGCCACTTTTATTCGATCCCACACCGCCTCAAGAGAATCAAATGCCGGACGCACATCCAAAATAGAGAACTGATATGTGTCTTTATCAATGTCCCCATCATAGTAGTCGATGACGTAGCGAACTTCCTTTCCACAGCGGTCTACAATCCAATCGTGTCGGTCGAAAGGTAATTCATATCTACAAATAAAAATGTATACAAATAAATGTAAGCACACATTGTAGCTTAACATCAACATAAGCATCATACAGTATACTGATCACAAATTGAAATTAATACATAAATAATTGAGCTCAAAGATTAATGGTTTGTTGAAAGGGCTATAAACATTCAATATGACAGCTAAACCATCACACATTCAAACATAGTTTTTTCCCATTCAATTATAATATTTATTGATTTGGTAACTAAATACAGGAAACTGTGTTAAGACCAATTTTGGTTACAGTGCTGCAAATTTGACGTATCGAGCCATATTTTGAGAGATATAAGTTAAGAATGCCTTTCATATCTCACCCCATCCAGTGACGCATTCTGGCTCTGGGAGAAAACTCCTTCGCTTTGCCACCGAATCTCTTCAGTGATGGACCACATGGACATTCCCTGTCAAAACAAACATGGAAAACATCTCAGTTATCATGACCACACTAACAGATCAACGTGATGTTTATGTTAATGGAAATATGTGAAACCAAGGCAGATCACGCTGAGTGGCAGTGACACACGACTGACAGAATGTGACATGTTATCACCTCGTTCAGAATCAACAAAACAGAAGACCGGTGAGCAACAAATCTGCAAATAATCTAAACCAATACATGAACTACTACTATTTTACTTAGTGAAGACACTATACGCCAGATGGCAGACTGCGTAGTACATAGCATGCATATGTGTCTTTTTGTTCTCACCTGGCGTGTAACGCTTCCCACTTTAAGATTTCTTGCCAAGCTTGATCATTGTTACGATTGTGTAGTTTAATTATATTGCCCATGTCTTCTGGAGCAAGATTATCATCCTTCCAGCGCCACCTACTCAAAACAGCACAAATAACAACAACAGGTCTATTAAAATCTCCATCTGTCCTAGTTTATCACGTACTGCCTGTGTGTTGACATGTCTTTTTGTATTAAACAATAACTGAGCCCATTAGTATGAGGCAAACAAATCATTTATAAAGTAGAGATGGAGCTCCAACAGTATCATCTAAAAAGTGAAAGCAGGACACGCAGTAATAAACAAAGGGTATACATATTAAAAGAGTGGGTGGAAAAACTGGAAATGTATTGTAGTATGTTTGTTGGAAACATCTAATTAAAAATCTATCATTTAATTTTAGCAATATTCTGTCTTATGGTAGACAGTAGGAACTCACCCTTTCCTCAGCATGGCATTCCAAAACATCTGTTCTGAAGGATAGACCCAGTTTTTATCAGAGCCAGATCGTGGGATTTTGGACTCCTCTCTTTTCACGGACAGAGGAAAGGGCTGGTCGAGGGCTGGAATCTGGTTTGGAGGTGGCATCTGTAAAACACAGTGAAAACACCTTAATATTTCATCATAAAATACTGGAGCAAAAAAGAATTGCTGCAGTTATAAATACCAGTTCATCCCTGACAGGACATCTGCATATTCTGCAGAGAAAACTAGCATACTGTACTACAGCAACAGTAACATGATAGAACACTATACCGCCCAACACAGCCCATAAAGAACAGTGCCGGGCACCTTACCATGTTTGTGGGATCAATAGCACCTTCTGAAGCTTTCATGGGACATTCAACAAATTCATAAGCTCTGTCCTGGTGCACCGGGCCGGCTGGTGGCGTCTGGGCCTGATGCATCGGGCATTCAGGAGGAGGAGTGTCTGGGGTTAAATGACACATTATCAATTATTATTAGATAAATCCACATGTGATATCATTATACTCATGGTAAGAGATGGTGCATAACTCACTTTTGGGTTGTTCCTGATGCATTGGACATCCAGGGGGTGGAGATGCCCCAGATAAATGAGGGCCTGCCATTGCAGCCTCTGCCCTGACTGTGGGAGCAGGACTGGACACTGATGCACCCATGATAAGACACCAGCCCAACACAAGTCTCGGAGGAAGCCCTGAAATCAGCAAAACATAACAAAATGAGTTCACCTAGAGGTCATTTTATATTATGTTTTTATTTGCTTGTGTGTATGTTTAGATACAAGCTTTGAATACATCTTATGTTTCTCATGATCTTCTAAATCTTTTGATCCGTACGCTTTAATGCATGCATAGAAACAAATGTCTTGTATACATTCATTGAGACTACATATACATTTCATATTCATTTTACATATGAATTTCTTTAGAAAAATAAATCAAATTATTTGAATATCTTGTAAATGAGTTGGAGTGAAGGAGTGAAGGAAAAGCAGCAAAAAAAAGTGTCTGGCATACATAAACCATGCCCAATGAAGTTGTATGAGTTAAAGCCAAAAAAGTTTACAACAGATGTAATCTAAGCAAAGGATAGCCACTTCATATAAGAAAAATATAACTATCTTAAAATTAAATAACTAGTCTAAAAACGAAAAAAAAAGATGTGTTGATCTGTTTAATAATGTTGGTCACTGCATAGTTCATATACTGTAATTTTATAGTTTTAATTCAACTTTTATCATAAAAATAAAAATTCTTAATAAAGAGTGAACATCAGTTTGTATTTGTAGTGTATACTACTGCTTCATATTATTTATCTAATATAAATAGTAGATGAGTGACTAAACCTGTCCAATTTAAATAAAAACTGTGAATGAATGTACTAAGAATGACATCAAGAGACTAATATAACAACACTAACATCTCATCTGACAGTACATTCCCTTAAAATAACGGAGAGTTTATATTTATAAACAACTGTTTAAAAATAAGCTTGTCTTATATCATTACGTTATGTAACATTGTTCATGCAGTAAATACAGCGGTTTGGATGAAAGAAGAAAGACATCAAAAACCAAACCACACTTTTCTTAAAAAAAAACTTAAACAAGATATTTTAAAACATTTTAAAAATGAACGTCAACACATACAACAGAATTTAACTCACCTCTGCGTGTTTCGGACACACAATGTCAACGTGCTGTGCTACGCCACTTCCGCCTATCCAGCATGCACTGCGTACGGGGGCGGGGCGAAAACGTCACTCATGAATATTGATTAGATCGTGCAGTGGCTCATCGGTTTTCATGCACAAGATTTTTCTTTAAAAACCTCTGTGCCTATTCCATTATTTGCTTGTTAATAAAACCACATAGAAATGTTTTAAGGTAATCCCATTTGTTGACACTGTTTATGTCAATTTAATTGCTTAATTGTTACACAAGGATGAAGGTAATGTGAAAATGATGTGAAATTTATGCGAAAATGAATTCATAAAAGCATATCTGTATTGTGAAGTCTTTCTTATGACGTATATTTACTCGACATGTTTATATCTTGGTTTCATGTTTATATCTTTATATGAATGTGTTTTGGGTCTTTTTAATGGTGTTCCCATTTGCCATATTACAGTATACCAGTAGAAGCCAACACATTACCAGTAGAGACCTACTAAAACCATTATAGTTTCTATTAAAAGCAATACAATTGTAACTATTAAATCCATTAAAATTTCTGTTTCTGGGTTTGTTTGTTTTTAAATGTAATTTAGGTTCTGCTTAGTTTAAATGCTACTAAGTTGTTGACATATCAGTATTTCTGTTGTTTATTTCATTAAATAATATTAAGTTAACAGAACAGAACAACTATTACAAAATAAACTATTACAAAGCCTTCAACTTAAACCGAGACATACTCGGTGATCGTCGATCAAAATGAACATATTGCTTTATTGAGACAGATGGCATAATTTATGTGAAAAAATAAGACACACAATCAAACAAACAAATGTTTCTAAATAAATGGTTCTGTCATTCTTCAGATACATGCAATTTTCTTCAGTACATGGGATTACACTTCCTGCGGCAACCCTGGTAACCGTTGCATGGTAAAAATATCCTGTGGTATAAAATAAAAAAATATTTAATATAAAGAAACTGTATTTCCAATTCCACCTTTCATTAATCAAATGTTGGTGAGAAAATGTATTTGCAGTGATCATACTAAAAATTGTGTTTTAGAATGTGTAAAAGTCAAGATTCCCAACCAGTAAACTACTACTGTAACACTTGCAAGTTTGGATCTACATAACTTTAAAAAAGATTTTTAAAAGTTAAACTTAATAGGTAAAAAAAAAATAAAACAAAATCTCAAAGACAAATTTGTATTTTTTGCTGAAACATGAAAAGCTCTTTAGACCAGTGCTAAAAAAACTGGATTGGATAAATATTTGGATGAATCATCTTCCCTCCTTTAACTGTATAAATGTATATCCGATTTCATTGTATGATAAAGATTATGAACAGCTTTCAAACAGTATTTCCTCAACATTTGGCACAAACTGAAAAGACAAAGATGAAAGTGAGGTTGTACATCCTTGAACACGAATATACAAATTAAGTAAATAAAAATAAACACAATAAAACAAAAACAAAAACAAAACAAAAAGGCATTTTTAGCAATTTAATGCAAAAGGCTAAAATCATGACAAGGACTTTTCCCCTTAAATTTGTGGTACTCCAAAAAAAATTCCTTAAGATCCGTTTCTAAAAAATGAATTTCAAGTATCTAGTTCAATAGAAACAGAACTACTTTTAACATAGTTTCCACAATATTAAAAGCAATTCAAAGCATTCTCTTATGTGTCTTTCAAAACCTAGTATATATATATATAAATTTTATCAATAAAATCCAAAATTTTCTGTCACTGAATGTACACATGTACAAGTATATTCTACATTAAATTCATATACGGTGAAAATGAATTTGAAAATGAATTCATAAAAGCATATCTGTATTGTGAAGTCTTTCTTATGACGTATATCTAGATCAATTGACATGTTTATATCTTTCCATTAAAAAATAATAAATATGTATTACAAACATTGCCATGCTCTCCCAGTGTAAAACTGGTTTAATAAATTAGGTACGGTGCAGGAAAACTTTGACATCAACTCCTCAAACATTCACCAGTTAAACGAACCGACTTCTCTAACTGAAGCTCTTTTAATTCTCCTTTAAAACCTTTTTACCAAAACACAACCTATAGTTTTAGTTCGGTATTGATTGAATAGACTGTACACAAACGTATTTAAAATAATCATTGTGTGTCCAATAAAATTTCTATGTACAATGCAAACATTTCCAGAACAACACTGCCACATGCAATAAACTGTACAGTGCAAACATACTGGAGTCTGTTTTACTGGAACGAAATCCAAACTGGTGTCCGGTGTGTGTGTGTAAACTGATTTCATTCCTACAATGAATTAAGAAGAGTTTAACAGCTCGCATCGCACAGATGAAACCAAATCTGTGACAAAATATTTTGGCATTTAACAATTCCCTTTCAAGAATCTTGACGAGCTTGATCGTTTCATCAAGTTTCTTGAGTAAACTTGTAGTCTGTTCATACAGTTGGTCTTCTAGTGGTCTCCAGTTTTTCCTGACTTTGCGAATAAATCGTTCAGTAAATGTACACGTCTTTAAAGTAAACAAGAACATCATTGACCGCTTGACCCTTTCGCACAGTATAGTGATTCAAAGAGAAAGATTTATTTGATGAATAAATAACGTGGTTTACCTGCCCACAGTTTGTAGTTAAAAGAAGCCTCTTGAGATTAATAGTCAACATGGTTTCAAACAAACATGGTTAAAATACAGTTCAGACGCTTTAGCCGGTGACATTGCACAATCTGGACGTCCTTTGTACAGTATTATAACAAGCACAGGAAATTGGACAGTCTTGATTGGCAGAGGAGGACGTTTTACATTTAGGTCCAAGTCTGTAAAAGTTTTGGCCACAAACTGAAAGTATTGCTCTGGGGTTCTCCGTCTTTGTGATTGTATCGGTTACCCGTCCACGACCCCTGATATCTGCTCCCGAAGGTAAATGAAAACCCTGTTTGCGAGCAAAAGGCATATGAACACTATTTCCTCACGTTCAATCAGTTTTCCCATTCTCGTGGCTCTCGGGTTTGGACCTGCGGCTGGACTGCAGGACTTTGTAGCAGCCGCGAGCGATTTTATGCATCCACATGACGTTCATGATGTCCAGACAGATGCTGGAGAAGATCCAAGCGCTGCGGCCACCAAAGGAGACCTTGTAAAAGGCTTCTGTGCCGTACACGGAGCACATCCGGCTGTAGTAGACCGGCATGACGGCGATCCGCACCAGGAAAAACACCAGCGCCATCAATACCCCGTTAGCCATGTTGGGCTTGGAGACTTTGGGGTAACCTAACACTTCAAAGAACCAGCTGGAAAACACAGGTGAGCAGAATGAAATGCTATCAACCAAATTACCTTTAACATTTTCTGTTAAAGAATAAACAAAAGAGTATTTCAAATAATAGCTTTCATGCTGTAGTACAAGATGAAAGTAACAGATGAGATGAATTACAGAAAAAAACATATATTAAACTTCAGAATAATATGAACTGATGAATCACCAAAGCAAAATAATATCAGTGAAGTAAATGATGTCAATGACACTCTTAAAAATAAAAGTGCTTCACAATGCCAAACAAAAACGTTTTTGGCTATATGGGTTCTATAAAGAATCCTTGTATAAAGTATAAAGAACATTTTTGTAGCACCTTTATTTTTAAGAGCGGGGATTTCATGTTGTCTTTAAAGGTGAGCAACCTGCAAAGCCTGACCATAAAACATTTTAAACTACTCATCTAAATACCCACCGCTGGTTTACACACGGCGTGGAAAACTCTGCCAGCAGACGAAAGTTAGCAAAATAAGGCAACATTCCTTGACCCTGAAACAACAATGTGAAGAACAAACAAACAATGACACAGACACGTGTTATGGAAAAGCAATCGATTTCAACAATATCTCTAGCTGTCAGGTACCAGTCACTGCTCGGGAGAAAAGTTATTTACTCTGACAGACAGATTTATTAAAAAACATTTATGACAAAGATGATTTTATTTTTCAAGGAGGAAGTTGTATGAATATTGGTAGGTAGATTATAAAAACAATTTTGAAATACCACATTTTCTGTCTATACTGTGTGTATAATTGTCACATTAATGCAGTAATGATCACATCCTGAGCTCTGAGTAATAATATGAAAATATTAAATATTACAGCAATAATATGACCACAACCTCCTGAAACAGATTTGTTTTACAGAGTTTACTGGTTTTAGCTGGTTAATGAGCTAAAACCAGCAAACTACTTCACTCTGGCTTATCTTAGAAAGAGAGATGAGATGATTTACATTTTAATCCCTCGGCTAAAATTTGCATCACATTTTAATAACAAACCTACCTTTGGGCCTGTAATAAAAACACACATTAGCATACTTACTCCACTTGACACCAAAAAAGAAAGGCAAGAAATAATCAGGTTGGCTAGCAGGTGCATGCTGGTACGTCTAGGTACTGGTAAGTCCATACTGTAACTGGGCTTCAGTAACTGCTCAAAGTTCCATAACAGCAAGACAGCAGACAAGAAAAGGAGATTCCATCTAGATCAGCCAAGTCTGGCGCTTATCTCTAACCCGACTAACATTGACACTGGTAGTTTTTGCATGAAGGGTTTTTGCTGGTCAGAGGAAGTGAGTTATTCAAGAAGTCATGTTAGGTGGGAGACAGACATCAGACTGACAGACAGATTCTTGGAAAAAAGGAGCAGATACGATGCAAAAAGAACGGACAACACAGAAGCGGCAACATCGATGTCTAACACTCGTTGGACATGCACTATGAGAAACAAAAATCGAACGACACACTGACAAATCAGTTTTAATATCGTTTAGAATAAAAAAATTCTGCCTCTAAGAAGTTGGTGGACAGTTAATGCTGCAATTCATAACTTTTTTTAATTATAAATAAACAAAAAACAGCATGTATGTAAAGAATCATTGGTATGAACACTCCTCATCTGTAAGCTTATAAAAATCATTTACATGTTGAGCTATTAGGTACGATTTGGCAGCAAATGTCAGTTTTACATCACTTGACATCTTAACCTTGTAAGTATTTAAAGCAACCTCCAATTTTATGTTTCAAACAAAAATGGCAATAGAGAAGCAAGTTACGAATTGCAGCTTTAAAGTATATTTGATAGCACTAAATTTAACAAAAAGTTTTTTCTTTTAAAAATGAAGCACAATTATGAAACATCAAATATACTCCTGGGTTTTTTATTGTACTGTACGTTGAATAGAGTTCCTACAAATATGGCAGGTCCTGAAAGTACCAAAAACTAAACAAAAAGTAAACAAAACCGTATATCAATTTGTTTTGACGCTAAATGACACAGGAAACAAAACAACGGATTTATGACGGACACTTCAAACGACAGACTTCATTACTTAGTGAGACCCAACAGAGACTTCCAACTCCATGTTAAATCTAATCTTGATCTTTTATATCCTAAGCTTGAAATGGCAGTCATAAAAGTGACCAGTGACAGTATGGTCTACATCCGGACAGCAATATGCAGGTTTCCAGGTGAGCTTTAAAACTCCGTAAATTCAGTGTACCGTAAATGACATGTGGGGTTTATAAGCAACCATAAAGCAGATCATCGACTGGAGTAATCATCTTTATTAGAAGCTAAATTTTGGGGATAAACACAAACAAATTGTTGGTCTGAATCCCTTTATTTGTGTTCGTCTCAAATCAAATGGAAAAATGCATATTCTGTGCCGAGCATTCAGCAAACCCATAACGTGAGCGTGGACCTTTTCATCTCAACGCAGCCCAACGAACGAGCATTTTCTTGCCGTTATTCGTCCTGCAGTTGAGACGTGGATGTTAGGGTTTAGTAGAGGGAGAGAGTGTTACAGACGGCTCAAAGCAGGGGAAGATATCAGAGCATGCACACAGGAAACCCTCCACAGGACCAGCGAGCATCAATGCATGCAAACGATCAGGTGCAGTCTGGGCCTGGACCGGCCAGATCTGACCGATACACTTGCAAAGTGGGTCGGAAGAAAAGTTGAGAGGAGAGTATGAACTTCTGCATAACCTTCAAAGAGCATTCCATGCAAAAATTACCATCATCATTATCATAGCCATGGTCAGCTACAGAACCTGATGACCTAAAGGCTAACCGTTCAACTGAACCAAGAGTGAACAGTAATGGCATCGGCTGACAGTGTAGACCAGTGACTAAATGTATTTAAGTTGACCAAAATATTAAGACTTTCAATGTCTAAAGATGACTGCGAAAATGCACCAAAGCTGCAACTAGGATTTATATATTATAAATGTTTAAGAGAGAGATAACAAACAGTCAGCTGATCATTATCACAAAAGATACTCCAACAGGATGATCAAGACCTCATCACAAAGTAGAGGTGTCATATAACACCCTAAAGGGGGTTTTAGTTTGCAATAAAAACCAGCTGAAGGCACATTAACATTTAACATTGGAGTTTAACAGTTTTTTATAACTTAAGAGTCACAGAATAATACAACAGACAGGTTACACTTTACAAAAATATGTGACAACAGTATGCCACTATTGTCCAATCAGAATCAAGTATTCAGTTTAACATTGTTACAGCAATTCAGTAGTTGGAACCTGACAATGCTTGTAAAGCCAGATTATATATATATATAAGGTTATATAAATGTAAGGGTTTTACAACACAAAAATCCCTGTGGAAAGCCAACTCGTAGACAAAAGTCTATTGGCTTGTAAGAGACTCCTAAAATGTTCGGCAACAGATCCAAACCCCTCAGCTTCTACTGTTCACTCTTGGCCATCTCTTTCCCGTCTTGCCTGCATGTTCTGTTATGGGACAACAGGGAACTCACCAGTACATAGTAGTAAGCATACAATGCTGCCAGGTGGTGGATTACAAAAAACTTGTCTCCTATTGCTCGCCAATAGTAAAATATAAGCAGCAGATCTGTAGAAAACAGACAGAGAAATGGAGAAGGTGTCAGGACGTCTTTGAGAGACAATCGCAAAATAGTGCCAAACAAACTACAAACAGCATTTCCAACCAACACCCTCTCAAGAGAATGACGAAGATTTGATCAAAATCCTTGCTCATCTCCAAAACTCTTTCACATACTTTTTCATGTTATTTGGTTGGAAAAAAGGATTTACATTTAACATGCGTTTATGCTTAGACATAGTTCTCCTTTCTGGGTTAATATATTTACTGTTGCTACACAACATTTGCATGAGATATGGAAAGATTCATCCATTCATTTAAATAGCCTGTAGATTTTAGTTGTGTTGTTTGGTGATACACTAAGATTCAATTTAGTTCAAATTTATTTATATAACACTTTTTACAATCTTGCATTGTTTAAATTAATAATATAAGTATAACATGAAATAATATTGCATAATACAAACTCCACACAGGAGATATTTGTCGTGGCTCTCACCAGATATGAGGTAGCCTGTGGTAATGCTGACGTTTATCTTCACCAGAGTTGGATCTCCCCTGTTGTGGTAAAGAAAACCACACTGATTTTACTGCACAGAACATCTGTAAAGAGCGTGATGTATGGATCTTAAAGGCAGAGAGCTCACCATACGGGGTCCTGATTCACGGCCTCATCGAAAAACAGGATGTAGAGGCAGAAAAGGCCGACCACCAGGGCGTGGAGTGTGGACACGGTCCTGCAGAGACAAACAAGCAAACATTTTCCTTCATTATACATTACAACTGTACTAGACTGGACTGTGTGTTCTTCACCAGCTGACCGTGGGCTTCTGCCAGACGGATAAAGATGAGCATTTTATCCCTGACACACAGACACAATGAGTGACACCTGCTCTCCCGAGTGTTATCTGACTTTCCACTTCTGATAAGACATTTAACTAGAACTATTTGAATAATTTACTAAACCCCTATTGATAGAGTCTAGACATAAAAATATCAGACTATGCACAAGTTAGTCTATCTATTTAAAAAAATTGAAATATTCATGTGTTATGTCTCCTAATATTTGTAAGTCGCTTTGGATAACAGCGTCAGCTAAATGCGTAAATGTTATGGATGTGACAAAAAGATCACATGTTCTTAAGAAACAACATACTTTGTAGGATTTCTATGAATTTAAATGCACAAACCAGAAGCAATAATACCCAACAAGCATGAAAATCTTGAAAGATGTTTTGACATTTGTATGGAATTGCCCAAACCATTTAAACCTGAAAAAACAAAAGAAAACAGGGGAATGAAGTTGTGCTTTTGTACCTTGAGTTCCACTCGATCTTGTGTTTGTGGGCGAGTTTGAGGAAGCCAGGGCTGATTCTGGATGACGCCCATGGGCTCACGCTGTGAAAGAGCCACTGGAAGGTGAAGAAACTCACCACAGAGATGAGCAGGATCAGCTGGCTGAACGGGTCCATGGCCACCCGACCCCACTGCAAGAGAAAGATCGAGTAAAGACCACTTTAAAATCAATGTCCTGTTAAGATCACACATGGAGCATTAGTGGAAACTCCTCTCTATAGCACAAAAGCAAAGTAAATGTTTAACAGACCTGCCCTTTGGCATTTCCACCCTTTACATTAGTGAGAAGCAAACACGATATCTGCCGACTGTAAACGTAAAGAGGAAAGACAAGCGCTAGCGCTCTCTGTCACAAAATATAAACTCTGTTTCCATATAAAGCATCAATCAAACGGCAGATTTGTGCATTCAGGCGTGATGCAAGAGTTTGTTGGCTGACTATCCAACATTTGATACAGGTTACACGTTCCTGTTGCAAAACATGGAGTTTATTTTAGTATCCTGTTTATTCACGGTTACGTCATGTACACAATCTGATGTTCTATTAGCACAGAAAATTCTAAAAAACTTGGGTTTGAAATTTTACCTCAGCACATCACATCAAGAATCAATTTTAGATTAAAAAAGTATAAGTCTATGCATGAGTTATCTATTTAAAAAATGCAAATATACATTTTTGTCACATCATGTTATGGATGTGGACACATGTTTTTGAGAGGCAACATACTTTGTAGGATTATTTTTTAATATTGTGCAGTCCTATTCTGCATCAAATAAACAGCTCTGTCCTCTTTAAAGCACATGGTTAGTAAGCAGTGATCCATAACAATAACACTTTGGACCAAATATTGCCCCATTCAAGGCAGAAATTGGCTGTAAGAGTAGCAGCCAAGAGGTTAAACAAAATCCTCTGTTGCTATTATAGGCTTTCTGGTCTTTGCATTCTTACTTCCTGCTATATGATTCTTTATACAGAACAAGAGAAAGGTTAACGTTTGCACGGTCAACTGAGCCAATTCTGAAGATAGCGCTCAACTGATTCAAGGCAACTTTAGTTCAACAGGAAACACTTGAACTCCTTATCACATTTGTGTTGGTTTTTACCACATGTGACTACCATTTCAAAATTCTTTATATATAGCAGCATTAAAACATGTCAGTGTTAGTGAAACTGTGACCTAGTGCTTAGTATTGTGATGCTCACATGGGAAACCAGACTTCCAGTTAGATCTGTGCAAATATTTTCTGAACTACCTGCGTCAATAAAAACGGAAAAAGACAGAAACAGTATGTCCTTGTTGCTAGGTAATTTTAAGATACTCCCGGAAGAAACGGCTTATCACAAGCCATCTTTAACTGTGAATTTGGCACACAAAAGCTAATGGAAAACCTGAATTGCTTTCTTACCTGAGGCTACAAATGTTCCAAAGGCAAGAAACAAATAATGCACAGCACACATTAAGTCAAAATAAACTCAACCAACGTTAGGGTTAAAGCATAAAAAGTCAGTTAGCGTTGAGTCTATACACTTAACCTACCTTTATAAAATGACTTAACATTAATTTTCATCAAATAGAATGCCGCCAAATATCACTGCCAAGCAAAAAAAAACCCTTTCATTATCTGTACCATGCTGTGGCAAATAAATGCCACACAGAAATAAAACTTTGATTGTTAAACCATTAATCTAAAAGAGCCGTCACTAGAGCAAACAGAAACCGTGATGAACTCAAAAGACACCATCATTGTCACTTAGCAGTGTTTAACCTGTTCAAACTGTGACATCAGGAGATCTGCATGTGTTGATGTACATTAACAGACAGCTACACGTGCTTTCTCACACAGTTAGTCACTTACGCTTGGCCTCTATCCATACCTTAACACATCTCTACATAAAACATGTTCCTATACTTCAGAGAAACGACATGATTCACCTCCTTCAAGCATTTGGCAGTCGCTTTCATTCAACAATCATCCTAATGTTCTCCTAAAAGTTGACTTACTGTAGCAGACACATTTAAAATCTCTGTTCATTGTTTAATAGTATGGAAACAAGAGAAAATAACAAAACAAATGGTGGTTACCATGCTGTGGCATAAACAAATGGATGCTAAACACAATGCAACACAGAAAATCAGCATGTGTTTCCAGGGAATCAATTCCATAACTTAATGCAATGCTGAATCCATTTAGGTACAGGTGAAGAACTAGTCCATGTCTGCATTGATTTGAAAAACAAGAGTGAGTAAACAATTACAGAACTTAACATTTTGCACATAATAATTCTTAATTAAATAATTTATTTAATCTTTAATGCAATAGCATCAACAAACAGCTTTTTATGGCTGTTTGGCTGAGAATTACAACTTCAACATAACTCAAATAAAGAGCTATAGGCATTTATACCTATACAGACGCTATAAAAACCTGCAGAAATAAAGAACATTATATACAATAAATTTGTAGCTCATTGTGAACATGTTTTTTCCCCATAAACACAGTTTAAACAGTGTGTGACATCAGAACATCCTCATGGGGTGACAGCAGTAAACACTATATTTAGATCTTCTTTATGAAGCAATAGGTTTCACCATATACATCAACCAATCAGAGCAGGACGGGTGGGGGTGTATTTAAAGTACAGTACATATGTGAAGGGCAGACGTCCAAAGAGGTCAAGCAGCAACACATAATCACAGCTGTGACACAACATGAACTTCAGTCCTTCACAATCACTGACATGTGTGGTTTTGGTCAAAACTATTAAGAATCATTTATATTTTACCAAAGTGATCTATTAAAGAGAGGAAAACAACAAAGCAATTCATCCTGTGAGGCAATAATAATACTATGAAAAGTGCACAATGATTGTCAGATTAAATTTTGACTAGTCAGTCAACCGATAAAGTTTTTATCAGTTTCAGCACGAGCCTGGTTTTCAGGTTTGCCATGTAATGCTGACACACTTCTGAGTAAGTGCATGGGATATTTATATGTTATGAATGAAAGCTTGTCTTTAATCGTCCAGGTCTAACAGAGTGGTCATTTATTTACCCCATGAGAAAACTGTAATGCAGCAGCAAGAAGATCTACACATACAGAGACATTTACCATACCAGGTACAGTAAAACAGAAGTCCAAGTAATCGATTTCAAAAATATTGTTACAAATAAAATTGTATTTTTCTCATTAAATATATAAATATGTTGGTATAATTATATTTTTGTGTACAAAAAGAATTTCAAACACATACACCTTAAGATTAAAAGACTTTTATGATCATGAGAAACATTTTTGACAATTCTGTCAAACGTTTGACTGGTAGCTACTGTATAAACACTTTAAAGACTAAATGGCGATGTACAAACATTTATTACCTTTAAAAAAGTTTCCACATTTCGTCACTCAAAACTGAAACTACAGTAGCCCAAATCCGGATAAGGAAGAAGCGGGTAAAATAAATCATAAAAAAGAAGTTTTCCGCATTCAGATTAGGAAATAAAGCCAAATGCGTTAAGACAACCTGCACTTATTGTTCGTTTACATCTTTAGCTCAGTTTGTTTCCAGATTATTCTTTTTATTGTCATTTTGTCTTCAGTAGCGTGCTCTAGCGTGCTGCATTGAACCGCAATCCTTGTGTAACAGATGCACACACACATACATACATACATACATACATACATATATATATATGTTTATATGCTTAAATGTGCGTTTTATAAAGATGGGTATTCGCAAAATATACACCTAAGATTGCAATGCAATGATGACATAACATAGATATAAACCTCTATAGCTTTATAAATGCAGTGCATGCGATTGACGGACTCGTGTTGTTACTAGCAACATGCCTGCTTGCTTTCTATTTAGGCCGATCACACCGCAATGCTGGCTGAAAGCAAACGTTTATGCATTGAAATAATGCTACATGTTATGCAATAAAACAACAGCACGCGCGCTTACCTCTTATCAATCATCAATGATGTCTGTCGGTCAGTTGCGCATGCTCTCCGAAAACATGTAGACTGATAAAATCCCGTGATTTGTCGTCAATCAGCAACATGTATGATTCTCCTCCTTCCACGGCGATATGAAATACATGCTTTCATATCAAATCTAGAAACATAAAGTGCTTATAATAACGCGTTTCATCGCGATTCTTCGGTGAGATCATGTTGAGCTGGATGATGGTGATGTGAATCTGGTGTGTGTTGATGATGGCAGTATGGGATGGTGGGGGCGGAGGTGAGGGGCAAGAAAAGAGATCCAATTTCAGCTTTTTCTTAAAGAGATATACACACACATAGTACACGCACCCTTTTCAAGATTAAAGATTTAAACAGCATTGTTAATAAATCCATTACTTTGCCAAAGCAGAGACATTAACTATATTTACATATTTATAAAGATATAAAACAGTATAATTTAAATAGTAAAATAAAGAAATTAATCAAAACAATCTCTCTCATCTCACACGGGAGTGATTCGAAGAACCGCGAACCGGTTCTTTCGGACAGTTCATTCCGACGAACTCGAACGAGTTCTCTGTACACACGTTCATAAGATCAGCAGCGAAGACTCTTCGGTAATCCTCGGCAAACTTCGACTGTTCGTGCGGCCCTCATCGGGTCATTTGGACATAACTGAATACTGTATCTGGCTATTTTTAATTTCAGCATATGAGCAACACAGCAATAAAACATCTTAAACTTAATATTTATGTAACATGCATTTTTTTATAATGACTTTTATAACTGTATATTATATCCTGTAACTCTCAACCTACCTCCAAACTTAACCCATTTTTATATAAACATCAGTTATGATTTATAAGCTGTTATCCTCACGAGGAGCAGAAAAGGTTTTACTTGTATTACTTTTTTTGTGGTTGTTTTAGCGCAGAGCTTGTAAATGTAATACTAGTTACATCTACAAAAATGTTTAATAGGGTTAAATGGAACATTTGACAGTCAGCTGGGTCATAAATTAACTAATGTTCCCTCACATGTGACTTCAATTACGTTTAACCTGATGGTTAATATATACAGAACATACACACCAAGGTTACATCGACTAAACAGGTTAATTAAACAACAAACAACTACTTTGATGTATTTTGACCTTGTGGTGGTTTCAAGGCAAGGCGAATTTACTTATATAGACCATTTCACAATATGTAAACAGCACTGGTCCAAAAGCACTTCCTGTCTCAGTTTTGTAACACTACACAATGTCAGAACGAAATACAACCAACAGAAAGAACATTTACAATGGAATCAAAATGTTTAACGAACATCTTTAAGGTTCAGTTACATATGTGAAATACAGAAAAACTGAAACAGGAAGTGCTTCCGGACCAGTGTTGTTTACATCTTGTGAAATGGTCTATAGACATTTGATTAAGTAGCCTAATCAAAAGCGCTTTACACAGAAACAGCAAATACATGCATAAGAAATCATAACAATAATAGATAAAGTCAATGAGCTTTACAAACAAAGAAATGAATTTGATTTTAAAATGTATAAAAATAGTAACACATTAATAAAAATAAAGCAAGAAATAAAAGTGCACTAGGGCAGTGGAACAGCTCAAGTTCATGTGTCACCAGTTGGCAGCATTTTAAGTTTAATCACATGTGTAAAGACTGATGCCAAGTGCCAAGGGGCAGTATAGACAACAACACTTAGTACATCACCCGAAAAAACATTGACATTAAAAAGCACCAAAAAGTGTGTTGTATTTTCACAGAAAAAGTAATTACTTTATCTCACCACAAGAGGTCAGACAATCTACATGTGTTTACCTCACTGGCACTTTTCTACTGAACACCAGATTACATCACAACTTCTTGTGCTCCATCATAGACACAACATAGATTCATACAGTTTCAGTTTAAACATTACATATCATTAATAAATGAATTCTTTAAATATTGCCTGGTTCACAGTGTGGCCGATGATCTTCACATTTTGTAGCACTTTCCTTTGTTAAGGAAGTAGCCTGAGACCTCATTCAGAAATAAATATGTTAAGATGTCACATCATAATGCTGTTTATGTGTATAGGTAGGTCACATACACATAATACAAGTGTCATGATAAAATAATCATAATCTGCAGAGGTTTCAGTGTTTTATGTCTCATATTTCTCCATCTTTGTCGCTCGCCACGCTCTCATTGTAGTAGTATATCCCTATATGAAGAATATCCATCCTCTGTGGGCTTTTCCTGAGGAAACAGAGAATGAGCTGACTGAACAAACACATACAGTACAGGATCATTGAGAAAGGGAATTCCTGACAACAGAGATGTGATTATGGAAAAGTTGCTCTGAGCTTTATTTTATAAATAGCCTGAACGTAAAATATATCACTGGATTTAAGTTTGAGGTCTTTCAAAGCAAACATTTAGAGAAGACTATTGATTATTGAATAAGTTTGTATAATATGATGTTTAAAGTACTACACCATGTGTTAATAATGGACATTATTATAAGATATCTTAATATGGCAATAGCTTAAGCTTTCTGTATATATTAATGATATGCTCTTTGATTTATAGATTAAAAATGTCACTGTCTTCGTTTGCCAAGTCAGGATAATTATTTCCTATAATTCTTTGCATATGTGCAGTATAGACGTTAGCTAATGTGTCTGTCTGTCTGTCTGATGATGCCAGAAATTAAGAGATTAAATAGGTTCAGCCTGTTCTTTATTTTCACAATTCAATTATTTTACAAGCTGTCAACACACAACTCGTGATGCCAATAGTTTCAGCTGCCGCGGTGAAATTAGAGCGTTTTTTCGGTGGATAAAGAGATGCACAGTCAGGCTTCAGAAATCAATCAGGCATTGACTACTAGACTGTTTAGTTTCAAAAACTGCACGTGTGTGTCCTTTAATGACCAACACCAACAGTGATTAGAAATGAAGATGATATAGATGATATGAATAGAGATTATAAATAGTATGTTGAACCAGAAGGGATGGTCTGTGAAAAACATGGCATCATTATAATGTGTTATGAAAGGGTGCCAATGACACGTTTGGATTTAAATCTGTTTATCTGGCCACAGGAACACTTCCTAAAAGGTTCTTTGTCAGGCTGTATGGTTCCATAAAGAACTAAAGAAACTTTTTTGTTGCACTAAAGGTTCTTTTGTAGTGTACACTCTTAAAAATGAAGGTGCTACAAAAGGTTTTTCGCAGCAATACCATAGAAGAACCATTTTTGGCTCCCCAAAGAACCATTCATTAAAGTTCCTAAAAGAACCATTTCTTTCTTAGTTTTTTATAACATTTTTTCTTAAAAATGTTTTTGTAAGAATATTTGATTGAAAAGTTTTTTGGGGAATCAAAAATGTTTCTGCTATAGCATCGCTGCAAAGAACTCATTTTAGCACCTTTATTTTAAAGAGAAGAACATTCCTACCATAGAGGGGAATGAGTTCAGTATTACAGACAACCTTCTGTTTGGAACAACGCCATCTCAGTCCAACATTCTGAAAAAAGCACTTCTGTGTGAGAGAAAGAGACAGAGTGGTTTATCCATTCACAGCAGGGTTATGTAACGTTCCAGAACCTTTGCGTTCCTTAGACCAGTAAAGTCTGGGCACATCAGTTGAATTCCTCCTGAACAAAGAGCGTTCAAAATGACTCTCATGCAACAGACTGCACACTGTGACGAGGTTTCATCAAACCCAGAAAAACTACAGAAGAAAGGTCGGTTCTTTCTAGCAGATTCATTGCCAAAGAGAGCGGCTATTTCCTTTCTACATCACTGACTTGTTCAGATTTTGTTTATTCTTTGCTCTAGACTTGTCATGAAATTCCTCACTGCCTGGTGATTCATCTTCGAGTATTTTTATAGTGATTGAGAGTACGTAAAAATTCCCCATGCTCTAAGTTGATGGATATTTATGATGTGCTTCGTGTGTTTTCAGATGACTTCTTTCAATGCATTAAATCTACTCCCCGCTATACAGTACGTACATTAGATTGATGCATTTAGTATGAACACTTTTATCCGAAGTGATTTAGTATTTCAAAAATTCTTAAATCAGGATACATTTTTTAATAAGCAAAATGACCTAGGAGTCTTGTTTTATGAATAAATAATCACATTTAAATGAATTATGTTTTAAATAAAGAGGTAAAACTTTTCATAATATTTTTCATAAAACAAGGCTTAATATCTTTGATCATTTTGCATATCAGAAAATGTATCATTTTATAAAAAATTTTTTAGATATTTTACTGCAAAACAAGATAAAACTACTATTCCTCTTTTACTCTTTTTGTTTTCTGTTGACCTGCAGCCAGTTTTTATTTTAGCTTTTGGTGTTTTTAAGGTAATTACCTTATTAAATCCTACAATATCCCACACATTCTGCTGTGTAAACTCAAATAAAGTCTAGAACGATTATAACTCTGTTGTTGTTTTCTGTCTCTTAACAAAGAAGAAAATAGTTGACTAATTGGTTGTAAAACAGAGGAAGTTTTACCTCCTCTTTAAAAGCCGAATAAACATTAGAGATTTCATGTCAAGGTAGAGAAAAGTGGCTTGCATTGTTGAAAAGCTGATGTCATCATAACCTTATGGTATAGTTTGCAGGTATCACGCCATCCAGAGCATGGAGAAATAAAGTATATTTTGTTTGAGTATTAATGACATATGTGTCTTCATTAAGATACAGCTGTTTTAGATTTACAGGAGGCACTAATAGAGACTCCCTTGAATTAAGAAAGAAAACTTCTGGCATTTTAATACACAGCACAGATTTCCTCCTCAGACATTAAAATGAAATTCATCTTGCACTTTCAGAGCCGAATATCTGGAGAAGAAACTTGGATGGCCAGAGGCATTTGGTTTGGACTTGTAAAGAGAAGAATCAATACTAAACTCAAATCCCTATGTTCTGAAATCCGTAAGGTCTGGAGAATGTGAGCGTTCTGCTTAAAAAAATATCCACAGGCATGTGAGGAAGTTTCAGATGTCACAGACACACGGTTTCAGCTTTTATCCGGCATAATTTAAAGTTCTTCTGTAAACTATCTGGGGTTCTCATTAAACCTCGCTTCTCAATTTTTCAACTACAATCATGACAATAATGATGCAAAATATCCTTAAAAAAAGTTTCAAAACTGTTTGCTCAGCGTGAGCCAAAGGCATCTGAGTGCAGACAAAGAATTTTAATGTGTTCCTGGAGAAAACGCAGCTGCTTTTTGTGATTTGTCTAGAAAGTTTTGCATTTCGCTTGAAACTCTTTTCTGACTGCTGAAACAAACAAACAAGAAGAGAAATCTTTGATCAGACCTCTTTGAGGAATAAATCCCATGTTGATCAGCAGTCAGGGAAGAAATTCCTCCAAGCGTGTTTGTCTGAGGACTAATATATCTTTGTTTTTTTATCTGTTCCTCCCTCATGTCTTCCTCTCTCCCCCTTCATTAGTTCCAGCCTGAGGAACCTGTTAATAAACTCCATGCTGTTTCTACACGACCAACTCCATTTCACTGTCTTTAAATCCATAATTGTCTCACCTGATCACCATTATTATGTTTCTATTGTGGGATGTGAAATCAATGGATAGAAGCAGATAGTTTTATCTCTGTAGAGAACAAGTTTGATGTTTAATGGGCCATTTCAGTGTTATGGACTTTGGAATTCAAGTCAAAACTAAATTCAAACTTCTCACAAAATATTGAATCATTTGTTTTATTTGACTAAAGTCCTGTTGATAGAGTCCAGACATCAGAAAAATATCACTGTATACACCAGTTATCTATTTAAAAAATAGAAATATACATGTGTTATGAATGTGACAAACAAGGCAACCGTTTCTGAGAGGAAACATACTTTGTAGGATGTCTACGAATTAAAATACACAAACCAGAAGCAATAATACCCAACAAATGAAGAAGAGATGACTCTTTAAAGAACATGAAATAGTTGTTTTGGAATTGCCCTAGTATCTTCCATAAGTTGGATTTGGAAATGAAGTTTTTGCGAATATAATAATAGGAAACTTGATTTTTCTACTTTTGTTGACAGTTGCTATTCCCAAGGAAAATAAAAATATTATATTTAATTATATATTTATATATATTATATTTTGGTTCCTAGATATTTCCAGGTCTCATCAGGTCACGCACCAAGTGTTAATACTTTTAACACTTTAATTCTTGTCTTTCTGTGGTTGCTGCAGTAACCGTCTGTTTCAGACCTTTTCTATAATTGAGTCTTGCGTTTTTGTCCTGGATTCCACAGCTCACACAAAGCGTGGATTATCCCAGAGTAACACAGAGGGAAGGGGCGGGGCCACAGCAAATGCCTTCGCTTTCTCATGAAGCCCATTGGCTGTTCGGTCACTGTCTTGGCTTCTAGACTCTCCTGAACGTACCGAGATGCTTTTGTGTGGTCCTCCCCTCACGTGGACCCATTCATTTACACAATAGCAGACCGGCCAAGTTCACCATCAGCTCTGACATACCTGATCTTGACAGATTTAAAGAGAAAGTTTAATTCCCCAAAATTTTAATTCTCATGTCATTCCAAACCTTCTTCAGAAGACAAAAGAAGATTTTTGAAGAATGCTAGAAACCAAATAATTCTGCTCTCAAATGACTTCCATTAAATAGACACAAAACCATTTCTCAAAATATCTTTTGTGTTCCACAGAAGAAAGTTTTCAAGCATGATCTGGGTATGAATTTTTGTCTTAATTCTATCCCTTTAATGCAACATTAAGCACAAAGTGCTTTTATAATTCAGTGACAACATATTGAGTTAGTTTCTTGAGTTTAAAACAAACATATTATTAGGCCTTTCACTGCTCCAGATCGCCACGACAACATAATAACTTTTTACTGTGGAATTACATTACGTGTATCTGAACTCAAACATGTTATTTTCTGTACATATAAAACCTCTTCTGCTCATGATCGTCCCAGAGGCTCAACCCAGCACAAACTGGCAACAGATCGGCAAACTGGTCCAACACTTCTGGAATGTTCCATCATGAGCCTCATCGCACCATTTTGTCATTCAGCCGTGTTTTGGCACACAATGTGGCCCACTGGATGCCAGAAAGGTCATGACATGAGAAGCGTGACTCATGGTTCAAATCTCTCTATTAAAATCTTAATATTTTAATTGTGTGCACTGGTTTTATTTGTATGACTTAGTTGAAGGTTTAGGATATAAAAATGAAAAACATGTTTTAGTGAGTCCAAATCTATAGACACATATGCACAAGATGCTGACTTTCTCCAGCGAGTCGCTCTACTTTAGATTCCACAGAGTGCGGTTATATAACCATTTCCAGAAACTGTGGGATATCGGCGGGAGGAGCAACTCTGAGGATAGCCTCAAAAACACAAGATTTATAGCTGCTCTGTGCTACTTGGGCAGCATGAAGACACATCTAAGGCCCTGTGCCACTTCAATTTACCCTCATAAAATACACAAGAGCACGAAACCCAATAATAAAATCAGGGCTGTTCAGAAACCACACCTCAGCATTGAGGACAAACTCCCAAACCAACCAAAAACCAAAATTAAATAAGACATTTACAGTCTTATTTCATTCTGATCAAATTATAGGCAGCAATTATAGATGATGATGATAAAGCAATGATACTTTAAAAGCAAAGGTCAAAATGCAAATATGAATGAAAGGGTTAACTAGATGACTGGAGAACCAAGATATTCAATAGTTTATTTATAACATAAAATTTATTCATATCAAAAGAACCACATGACAGAAGATTGGTTTATATTGAAAAGCAGGGCAATAAATACAGTGGGAAAGAATTTTTGATATTATAAAAAAATAATCAATAAAGTGGAATGTTTTTGGCTGTCCAGTCTGCTAAAATTAATCTTTAAAATGCAAACACTTGCGGATTTAGATTCAAAACATTTCCAGTGATAACGAAAGCACTCAGAAAGGAATTAAGCTGGAATGTCTTTAAAGGCTTTGTTTAATTGGTCATAGCACAATTTCAATCGAAATAGGCTTCCAAATGAGCTTTTGCTCCAAGACCCAAAGCCAAGAAAACTAAGATTTAAAATAAAACATAGAGCAGGTCAAAAACAAAAACTTACTGCAAAACTGGCAACTTCGTTTTCCACACTTCATATAAAATGTTGAAAAAATAATAAGAAATCAATTTCAACATTGTTAAGGCGGCAAATAATAGTGATAATAGTTTAAGACGCTGCCGCTCAAACAGATGGAGGGAATGTGAAAGGCATAGCAAAAGACTTGCTCTGTTGACATACACGCTGTTAATACTGCTTTGACTAACAATGCAGTAACTTTCTCTAGTAGTCGATGCCCTGGTCAGTGTAGTGACCTCTGTACTCGTCCTGGTAACCGCCCTGATACTCTTCATCCTGATATTCCGCCTGATAGTCACTGTCGCTGATTTCCGAGCCGTTCGTGCCCGTGCCCTGACTGCCGTTGGTGTGGACAACGGGGTCCGTGGGGTTCGCGCAGTACTTGGGATCGTACACCTGTCTTCCCAGGCCGTACACGCTCATGCCCTTCTGAGACGCCACCTTATTGGTTCCCATCTGCAGTGAGATGGTGGAGTTGTCCAATGGCTGCAGAGATGCCTTCTGGTCAAAGATGTCCCGTCTAGTGCCTGGGGCAGACATACCGGCCTGAAGAAAGACAGACACATCATTTTGGTATAATTTTGCTAATACAGGTTCATTCTGGCTGTTCAGTGGATGTACCTGACTTGCTCCCTTGTTAGTGCCCATTTGCAGGCTGATGGTGGTCTGGTCGTAGGGCTTTTCCGTCTGTGTCTTCGGGTCGTACAGGTGTCTCCTGGTACCGTAAGCGGTCATGCCAGCCTGGCTTGCACATTTGTTGGTTCCCATCTGAAAGTAATCAGCAAAACTTCAAGAGTAAATTGCACTTCTTTTGAATTATGCATGCAGAAACTTTAAGTATGTTTTGAGAAGTGCGTTTATAACCTGAAGTCCAATGACACATTGGCCCGCCTTCATCTTCTCATCATCAAAATGTCTCTGCTGCTTGTCTGCGTATTTCACACCAATGTCGGCGTGCGTATCTATGCCTTTGGTCTTTGCCTATAAAAATAATGGAAATGCAATGGAAAGTATGTTAAACGTTTAACGTAAGTTAAAAACTTTTTCAAAATCAACAACGCTCGAAAAAGGACATTTATAATAAGGAGCGTTTGAAGAATTCACGATGGATGGACAGTAAACGTACCATACTGGCCAAAGCGAGCAGTGTGGTCTGGACCTGTGTCATGTTCCCATTTTCAAAGAGGTCATTGGCTTCAAAGATGTCGTTGGGCTTCAGTCCGTAGACTAAGATGGCTTTGATGAAGTTCCCAAGGTTCTCTAACTGAAGGAACAAAAAGACGTCGTTGTTGGTGGATGTGTTGAAAAATATGTGAATGGGTTCATTTAGGGTTTCTGAATTAATATTACAGTGCTAGTTTATTTTGAATTTATTTAAAACTTCTAGGCGATGATGTAACTTAGAATTTTCCCACATGCCTATATTTTAATAATTCATAAAACATTAATTACTGTCTTGTCATCTGGGTATGAGTGTACAGTATATTAGCATTATTTGGCATCTGAGCGTTTGGACCTTGAAGTGATGAGTGAATGTGGTTTAATGAAAAATATGAGACCAAATATCTAAATGTATTTTGTGTCCCAATGTAAAACAAGGTGAAACATTTACCTTATGCCAGTTCAACTGAGAGTGGTTTATTTTCTTTATGGATCCAGGCTGAAGTTTGTTTATTAATCTGTAAAAATAAAAGATTACTTCAATTTCTATTCCACAAGCATTTAGACTGTAGAAATGTATTTAAAGACCAATTCCTCCATCAGCCTTTGGCCAAAAACAAATCTTTTCGAGGTTAGTCTACCTATGAACTGCTTACTCATAATAATATTATAAGTTAGCAGTTCCAAGTTGACTAACCTGGAAAAGATTTGTAATGTTATGTAATGAAAAGATTTGCATGTTAAGCTAATAGGAGGAAGCACATGGGTATAAACTTTACCCATCCAGCTTGTATTCAGGCAAAATTTATCTAAACCGACTCACTCGCACAGAATGACACCATCCTTCAGTCCCTTCTGAAAGTTGTCACCGATGGGCATTCCCGTCATCTCCTCGATCCAGAAACGAAGCTCCTCCTCCTTCTGTAGGTCATATTTCTGTGCGATCTGTGAGTGACAGGAGAAAACATCAATCAGTGAACTACGTAAGCATCTGTCATTCATGAATGAAGACTAAAACCTTCTAAATCAAATCATATTGAACATAATAATTCTTTCCTGATTCGGCTTTCTCATCTGTTTCAGAAGTTGTGCTGTTTGCGTTTAAAGCATGTGATGTAATTCCATCATGCAATTGGGAAAACAACAGACCATAAAACCTCATGGAGACGCAGAATGAAAGTATTTTCTCTCTCTCTGCTTTTCTGACTGTAAAGATCATAAACAACATGCTGACATTGAACACGGAGGTCAGAATGAACAACAAAACAAACCACAGATGCTGTGCAACCTTCAGATTGTTTTTCCTTTTAATGAGAGATATCAAGAGCCTAAACGTCAAAACTATGTGATTTCATGCCATGTAAATACATACCAGAAAAACCTTTAAATATACCACATGATCATACCACATTAAACCTTTAAACAAGATAGAAAGATGTGGAAGTGAAGTGGAAAAAAGCATTGTACAAGCATTGTACATTCTTCTCATATGAAAACATATTAGGCTAATTTGGCTAAATCTGGCACACTTTACACTGTTTTCCATGTATGAATAATGTGGTTTGTCCCTAAAAATCCAAAGTCTGGGAAATGACCTTCATCACAGAGGTTCAATTTCAAGGGCGGATCTCAGGGTCAGACTATCTAAAGACAAAGCTAAAAGTGTCTATCAGGATCTGAGAGTGAGAGTGAGAGAGAGAGAGAGAGAGAGAGAGAGAGAGAGAGAGAGAGAGAGAGAGAGAGAGAGAGAGAGAGAGAGAGAGAGAGAGAGAGAGAGAGAGAGAGAGAGAGAGAGAGAGAGAGAGAGAGAGAGAGAGAGACAGAGAGAGAGAGAGGAGAGAGAGAGACAGAGAGAGAGAGAGAGAGAGAGAGAGAGAGAGAGAGAGAGAGAGAGAGAGAGAGAGAGAGAGAGAGACAGAGAAGTAGGAGAGAGAGAGACAGAGAAGTAGGAGAGAGAGAGAGAAGTAGAGAGAGAGAGAGAGAGAGAGAGAGAGAGAGAGAGAGAGAGATGATGTTCTCAGCAGTAGGTGTTTTTGTCTCCTTTTACCACCAAAACATGATAAGCAGGAACCTTCTGGAAACACAGAACTTTCCTACGGCCTTCACTGAGACTGATATCACAATCCTTTATTTTCAGTACAAACAACAATTAATCTTGAATTTACAGCCTTCTACTGTATGTGTTTGACTTTTGTTCTAGCTCTCATTTTATTTCTAAGAGAAGCCTTCATTTTTCTTCTCAAAAACTTTAGTTACTTATACCTTAACGTTCATTTACAAACTCACAAAAGAATTGTGGAATGTTAAGTTTTCTTTACAGGACATTGTATAACTAAAATTAAGCTGATTAAAGTTACACTAATAAAAGTCTTTAAGGTTTAGATCAGGTTGATTTAGTAAAACATGAGATATCTCTATTGTTTATACTAGACACCAATTTAAAATGCAAAACAATGGATAAAAAGGGTGTTATTTCTGTACTGCTGTTTTTAAACAAAGCACTAAATATTAAATATAGACACGGTTATTAAAGTTTAACTGGTTATTGCAATCCAATAAAATATAGGCCTAAATATTATTTTAAAAACTTTTAAAAGAAAATTTAGAAATGTTACCTTAGCAATAAAGTATGAGGCACAAAAAGTATTTGCTGAAACCAAAATAAAATTAAACTAAAACTGGAACCGAAATTAAAACAAATGAAATCTATACAGAAAATATTTTTAATATTTTTAAAAATACATAAATAAATAATACCCTGACAAATTAAATAAATATAAAATAAGCAAATTCAAGATATTAATAAAACTATAATAAAACTAAAAACAAAACTATAATAACTGTTGCTGTTTTGACAATGCCACAGCATTGAACAGCTGTCTTTGTATATTAAGTTAAAAAAATACAATCAAGAAACACTGTAGCTTTAAGTCTTAAGCTTTGTAGATTTTTCTCCTAAGAAAAAGAATCCTGGTGATCTCAACATCTCAACGTTACAAACATTGCTCAGATCTGCTCTCAATGTCTATTCTACAATAAGAAAGTCTTAATATAAACTCATTTTTTCTCCAAAGGAATTTTAGTAGAAGCCCCAGAGACGAGCTGATACTTAAAATGTAAGAAGATATTATCGTTCAGTTCCATAGAAGGGCTCTCAGAACACTAAAATCAATAACGCTCTCTCTCCCACACATGAGCTGAGCAGTCAGAACATGAGACCACGAGGAAAAATGGTGCGTGGGGTGTTGTGGCGGTTCCCTTGTGCAATTTGAGGTCAGTCGAGATGACTTTTCTTCTATAATGACAGGCAAAAAAGTTAAAACGCACACAGTTTCTCATCTCTGAAGACATGCAGAACTTTTACCACGATCCAAATAATTCAGAAAGATCAGTTTCAGATGTAGTGGGTTAAAAAGAATGTTACATCTCTGATAAAATAAGCCATTGACTGGTGTGATTTATATTAGACATGAGTCCAACAACGAAGACAGAGAAGAATTAAATGGAAAGATTGGAAACCGACAGTCTTTCTTTCAGTCTGCCGGGAAACCAGCCAGAAGAAGAGAAATGTGAAAAAAGCGACCTGGCTCTTGATGGAGATGTTAAAGACATTTACTGAAGAGGAAGATTCTGGAAGCTTACGCCTCCCCCGCTCATGATTCTGATCATTTACTGATGACCGCACAAAAAACAAGCAAACATCTGAACTAAAAAAGGTCAAGGGGGCGAAAGGGCTCTCAACACGACATGATCAATTCATCAAACAATCCCTTAGAGATCGATAAAACAGCGTTGACTTATTACCAAGGGAGAGAGGAGGAGCGACCTTCTCATCTTGGGTTTGCATTAAAAAACACACAAAAAACAGAAACATTCTCGTGTTATCTAATAACCTATATTAGCAAAAGTAGTTTAGAAACATTTAGGAAATGATCATTATTATTATGATGCTTTCAGAAAAATAACTTTATGTTGCAATGTCAAGAGAAATTTACTAGCCATCATGAATGCATACTGAGGATTGTGCTGAGCAACAAGTCCAGTCAGTATTAGGCAATATTTAACTCGGTGTTCTGGAAACACTCAGTCGAGCGGACAACATGAAGAGATCTGCTCTAGTATGCATGTGAAATCAACTAGAAATGCTCTTTCAAAAGATCTCAAACGAGACAAAGACATTACAAATGTCTGACAACATTCATTATATTTTGTGATGAAGGTTGCTAAGGTGTTCGGAGTTGTTTTCAGCATGTTGCTATTGAGTTCTCAGCTGGTTGCTAGGGCATTGCTAGAGGTTGCTAAGGTGTTGTAAGTGATTGATTCTTGGTTATTTATTGGCTGAAGTCAAAAGAGATCACCCTCAGGTCTGGTTTGTAGATAATAGCAAGGGCTTCATCTTCAGTGTAAATCTAAATGATTTCTCATCCGTTTTACAGTCTACCAGACAAACATTGTAAATCTCCTCAATAGGCTGTAAGATCTGGGCTCTCATTCATTCACGTCTGTACCCGATGCTTCTACTACTAAATACATTTACTGAACTATGCTGAAAAAAGATTTATTAAGGTACATCTTATTGATAGAATTTGCAACCATGTAACTATAACAAATAACAACACACTTTTATATTACAACTTTACAATATAAGTTGCTTTGCAATAATGCAAAATTGTGAAAAGCACAACAGAAATAAATATGGAAGTCGTCCTTTTTCCTATCATGACATATATCCAAATAAAACGACTTTTTAAATAAGAACAATTTTATTTTGGACTTAATTTCATTCATTGGAAACTGATTGGATTGTTGGAAATTCACCCTAGTGGAGTCATTTCGAGGAGGGGGGAAGATTAACATTTTTAATTTAAGAGTATGAGCGCACATGAATTTAAAAAACATTAAATGTGCAGATAAATCCTATGTAGAAACACAACAATATTCCATAAAAATTAAGAAATGTCAATGTCATGGTGACTTTAAACATCTATAAATCTAAAAGTCTTTCAGTGAACTTTGGTCATCCGTTAATAAAGATCTTAAAGTATGGTATGTTTACACTGCTAAGAGATCCTACCCAAGAATAGACGCCAAACAATAGCTTCAGGAAAACACACTTTCCTGTCCTTCCCAAAATGGCAAGACAGGGTTAACAACTGCAGCCACATGCACTCGGTCGACAGAACCTAAACGAATCCTGAGAAATACTGCTGATGCCGAGTGTTATTTATCCCTCCCTGACTATGTCAAGAATAAGAGTTTTACACTGTGGATCAAAATTAAATGTGACATTAAAGCCATCAGGTTAACCTGGTCTCTCGGTTTACTCATGAACCACCGTGACCTCGCCGTTCTGACCCTAATCCTGTGACTTTACTCCCTTTGGCCTCTCTCAGGACATGGGCTTGAGTTATGGGCCCATTCGGCCCAGTACTGGCACGCTCGGATGGATACTAAATGAGATGGGTCGCCAAGCATTATATGAATTTACTACAGTGAGAAATTAACCTTTCCCAAGCTCGAGAGAATCAAGGTGTCAACGGTTGAACTTCATCCAAACATTTCGAGGGAAATTCCTCTGTATGTAAATTGTGTCTTGGGGGAAGTTCAAAGTTCTGACAGCTGTGTAAAACTGGAAAATTATTGGAAACAAAATACAGGAAAATGTATTCAGCCTTGAGAGATGAACTACTGTCTTCCATCTTAACATTACATTTATTCATTTATCCAAAGCAACTTACAAATGAGAAACAGATAACACAAAAGTCAGAGATATCTATTAAAGAAACCAAAACTCAACCAGTTCTTTAAACAAAGTAATCATATGATTTCAGATGATTTGTGACTACTTTTGTGATCATGGAACAGCTCCAGTCTTTATTTACTTTTATTAAATGAAACACATCAACCAGAATATATTCATTAAAAACATAATATACCTTTGTGAATAAACAAAGCAAGTCATCTGGGTTCAGAATTTTGGAGTGAGCTATTCTTTTAACCGAGTCACATTTGCAATAATTCAGATGGTGGTCCCTCTATACCATGATTTACTCACTGGGTCCAGAAGAAAAGGAGACACACCCATAAATCATATTTTTTGCCAAGCCCGATTCATTTTTAGCAGCAACTATGACATCATCAATGACTTCCAACAGTTCTCCTCCAGGACTGACCTTTCACTGACTGAAGAGTTCAAAATTGACCAAAACAAGTAACATAATTACTATAATGCAACATAAATGTTCAGGATAAAAATAGGAAGTTAATTGACATCTCCATGTATAAAAATAACCCTGCAGCCAGAACAATATCTTTACTGTGCTGCTCCACGGAGGATGATGCTTTGGCAACAATCCTGTAACGGATGACCAATTGTGTCTGCCATTACATAACCAGAGAGGGGTTGGTGAATTTCATGAGAAAAACAACTTTTGCAATTATGTCATTTGTAGAAGTTTTATTTTAGGAAGACTAATTCTGTTTGAGAATGTGGTGCGATTCATTGACATTTAAAGGGATTTAGTCTAAGTTGATTAAAAGCTATTATCTGGAAGGTCTAAATCTCATGGTAAAATTTCCCACTTCCCACATTTCCAAAGTTCAGCTCGGTGAAAAACAAAGACAGAAAGCAGCTCTCGGTTTTCAGCAGAACACGACCGCTGATGAAACTCAAGAAACAAGACAAACAAGTCTTTGGAAAGTTCATGACCCCAAACTATCCGAAACCATCACAGAGAACGTTCTAGTAATTTTCTGGTTAATACTGATTTAAAAGTAAGTAGTTCTTAAAGGAACATGTAATTTTTTATTTATTTGTATTATGTATATGGACTTCAGCATAAAAAGCATACATGCAACTGCATGCACAAAAATACACAACCCTGCTTTCCTAATAGTTCTGAGCCAAGTTTTCTCTTTATATACAGTACATTGTATTTGCATTTTGTAAAGCTCAGAAAAACATCCCAGTCTACATTCCTTACGTAACATCCAGTTGCTACTGTTTCTATTAGGGGTGTTGAAATTAATCGTTGTATCGATGCATCACAATGCGGACGTGGACGATTCTGCATCGATGCAGTAATAGACCTTAATCGATTATAGCCTATGACGTCATTCGCATATACGCGTGTCAGTCATGAGAGTTTAAAATGGCGGAAGGAGGCGAAACACAGACGCGAATATAAAAAATGCACCTACAAATTTTACCATGATTTTTACCAATGAGAAATGAGTTGATCTCATGTGAATTTTACCAATGCATCGTGATGCATCGTGAAATCGAATTGAATCGAATCGAATCGTTGACATGCTAATCGTAATCGAATTGAATCATGAAACCAGTGCCAATTCACACCCCTAGTTTCTATAAGGGCAAACCAAACACCAGACATAAAGCCTTGAGTAAATTTGCTTTACATTTTAAAATGCATTTGAAAGCCCTGATGTATACCTGAAGTGTTAACACTACAAATAAAGTTTACTACAGTACTACAAAAGAATCAAAACACTTCTATAATCCAATAAACCTTAACAGTGAAGTTCAAAAGAGTCTGTATAAATGCAGAAGACGTACAGCAAGAGGATCATGTACCACAGCCTATTAGAGTAAAGTTTAGAATAATGGAAAATAAGTTATGGATTGAAAGAAAAACTGGTGCAATGGATCTAGTCAGAGTAAAAAGGATCAATATGCACTTTTAGACCGATGCCATTCATTTACCCTTGAAAAGGATGTAAATGTCAAGTATATAGTTTTAAAAGGTAACATTCGTTCATTGAAGTTAAATAGGTCATTACTGTATTACTGAGAAAAACACACTTTGACAGATCAAAGCCTGTGACTCAACTTGAAAATTAAAAGGAATTATACACATCACAGCTGTTCTGGTACTTCCGTCACATTTTAGGAATGCTTGAAATTCCAAAATGCAATCCTTACTTCCGACGTGCTGAATGGAAGACCTGCATTCTTCACTTTAGAGGTGAGAGGTGATTACATACATTACATTTGTATACACTTTATTTGTTGAAAAATATGTCTACTGCTAAATTACATAAATCTAAATTTAGAAAAGTCACCCTTCCTTAGTACGGATGATGTCATGCTGAAGAAATCTGAATAGACGGCCATACTTTAATTTATTGGCTGATGCTCACCAAGTCTGGAATAATCTCCCTCTTCACATCCAATCCTCTTCTATTTTATTAGTTTGGCTTTTTTGCCAGTGAAAATAAGGTAATTTTAACAATTGCATTTTTTCTGTTACCCACTTTGGTCAACTTCTGTTGTTTCAAATGTGTCATTGAAATACAATTGTATCAATTTTCATTTGTCATATATCAATGAAACCTTTACTTATACTTATCACACAACGCAAAAAAAATAACAACTATCAGACAACCAGAACTGTTCTTCCAATATAACATCATACTTGATGTTGACATCACAATTGAACGTTGTCTATTTCACATCTAGATTATATTATTAAGTAACTTTATGTATGACAGGGACATTGAGAGATCCTCTAGAGACCATCACTTCTGTTCAGACCATCTAAGATCAACTGGATCTTGATTTTTTTTTTCTTTAAATGTTTTCGAATTGGTGGTTTTTAGTTTGTCTCTTATAGCTATTGAACAACAAAATGTAGCATCCAAAATAAAAGAAAAAAGATGTGATAGTATCTTTAACATGGACATTATGTACTACATAGAACATCAATTACTTTTAAACAATTATATAACTTATTTATCAGGAATTATTTGCTTTTAAATTCAAATCCAACTCCGTAGGACAACACAAAAATGACAGAAAATTTATTCTTACGAATCGGCCTTTATAAAAAATGTATAAAAAACATATTTTTAAGTATAGAAACCTAGAATAATCATGTTTTTTTGGTCAGATTACCATTTGTACTGACCTAATTTTACAAGAAGTATCATTAAACTGATTGTTATTGTGGGACAATGATAAATTTATGATTACTAGTTTTACCACAGTTAACTACAGTGAAACCATGATTAATTTATGAAAGGGATGGAAAACACTTCACAAAACAAAATTATTTAATTCATCTTAATAAAACAACGAAAGCACCATGCAAATTTAACTTTTTAAAAGTTTAACAAAAAAACATAAAACATATCGAAGAATATCTGAGAATACTTTAAATAAGCCTTGTACACACAAAACACAATAACATAATAATAATAACAATGATTAAACTTTACCTTGTTTTTAACCTCTGCAGATAACCCGTAGGCTGGTCCCTTGTTAAACTGAGTCATGATTCACTTTTGTTTAGTTTTCTCTAAGAGTCAATAAAAAGACCAACAGAGAACGAAGTAGTAAGTCCTAAAATCAGAGTAAAATCACGGTAAAGATGACCTGAAGCTCCGCGTGCATGTGTAATCCGCGTTCACAAAACAACACTTTTGACTCGAGCACAAACTTCTCGCCTCTATCTCAGATTCAGGGCGGAGCAAAAGCGTCCACGTACTGCAGCAGCCAATCAGAGGTCTGTGATTTGCATATGACGCCGTCTATTGTTTCTCTATGGCTCTAAAGGTCACTGATTGTTTTGCGCTACTGGTTAAGGTAGCAGATTACCTAGTTTTGATATTGACCTAGTTTTAGTTTACTAGTACAGTGTTATTTATGTTTTTATTTGTATTGTAAAATAATCGTTTATTTTTCTATTCTTAATGCTGTTTTTGCATGTGTCAGCTCAGTAATTTATGCACTTTTAACTATGAATACCATGAATTTAAATATGTATTTGTATTGACTTTATTTTTATTAAAATTGTCACTGTTTATTACAATTAATCCTATTAAATCATAATAAATTCCTAGTGTAAGGCTTCTATTCCAAGACGCTGATACCTGATAGATCAACATGATAAAACTACCTGTAATTTTACTACATGGACAAGCGTATCCAATTTCTGTGTTTGCACTGATCATTTGATGCTTCAAGCATGATCTGCTGGGTGGGGCTTTACAGTCATGCTTTTCATCAGATGGGTTGCCCTGAAAAGGTACAAGGACATGGAAATGAAAAACAACTATCGTCTGAGGTAGTCTCTCTGTCACCCTGTCATGTGTGTGTAAACAAGGAAACTGCCTACATGAGAATGATCTCTAGTAACTTACATACTTGCCATGCGATGTTTTTATTTTTAACATTTAGGAAATGTTGAACAAATCAAATTAAACACCGTCATGCGACTTTCTAGAAATTAAATGAAAATTCAGTGCGATAATGGAAAAGATTTATAGTCTACTGTATGATACTGTTGAGATAATTTCTCGAGTCAGCAAAGATATAAAGTTTGGAAAAATTCTGTTTTTTCTTGCCAAGATTATAAAATTATTACTAGAAGTTAGGACTTCACGATGCTGAAGCAAAATGTGATAGCATATGCAATACAATATTTCTTTTTCCTAAATTCATTTAAATTATATTAAAATATATTTTTAAAAATTATATAACCAACAAATGTTTCATATTCATGGAGAAGAAATCATCAGCTGGCTATGAAAGCTTTGTGGCTTGTTGACTGTCTTGCATCAGAGCACTCTCACGGCACACTATTATACACACGCACACATATCCAAACTAACATCAATGTGACAGATACTATATTATCCCCTTTGACCTAAAACTTTCACCATACGTTACTTTTTGAAGTATTAAAATTAAATCACTTATTTATTGCAAACCATTGCGATATGAACATTTGTGATATTTAGATATATTTTGCAGCCTTGCAAGTAGGAGCAACTTTTTATCACAAACTAGAATCACTTAAAATTTAATCTGGATTCAAAAACAGTTCCTGCTACATTCTCTATACTTTAGCCACATTATTTTTTTTAAATATCCGATCGCACCTTTAAGTCTTTAGTTCTTGTTGGCATTATCATGTGCCACCATGTTACAATGACTACAGACATGTCTGGTATGATCATTCTCTCACAGCTGTTTAGGTCATTGTAAAGAGCAAACATAATGCTGAGCAAGACGGAAAACTGCATGAACTTGTCCTAAGAAACAAAGACTATAGTTTTATAAGTGCTGCTGTCTTATTATTTCTGTAAAGAAGGAATTGCAAGAGAATAATTGTAAGTAGTCTTGTTTCATGCATACAGCTAAGAGAAGTTGTTAGTTCATTCACACTATTTCCTCTGAAACCACATGTCAACACAGGAAGAGCTCAACAATGAAGTACCTCTGAATTCTGTGGACATTTCACACAAAACCACTAACAAAGAATGTGCTAATGTAAACATTTCAAAAAAAGACTAACTTTTACTAATCTTGGATTAACAAAATGTTGCTCCGATCTTCTTGAACGCAGTAAAACAAAATAAAGATTCAAACTAAACAAAACAAAACTCAAAACAAAAACAAACTCACCCTCAAGTGTTTTCATCTATGATGTGTTTTCTTAGGTAAGAAAAATGACTACATAATTCTTTTGGGTAACTTGTTTGTTTAAGCCAAACAGGACAATGAGGAGAATTCATCTGTAAACTATGATTTTTTTAAAAGTTTTGTTGACTTTTTAATCAGGGTGTAGAAGGTAGAACAGGTCTGATAAGCACATTTCATCAGCTCAACCAGACATCATTGAGATCTAACATAGCTGTTTATTCAGTGATTTAGTAACTACAACATTAAAACTGTCGTTTTCAACAACATGAGGACGATACACAATGCTTGATCTGCTGGAGTCACACCAATCTCCCCAGATAGATGGCTTTTGGGTATTTGTCTTTCAGCGGAACCCACTGCACAAAGAAATAGTCAGCAAAGTAGTACAAGATCTTTCCAGACAGTGATAGTGTCTCCACCCGGCAGATGCTCTCCACGTAGACAATCAAAACCCTTTTGACGCCCAGGACACCCATGAGCAGGCCAGCGGCACACAGCGGGACACATGTTCCTGGTCCGTTACAGAGTACCTAAAACCCAAACATAAAAGTTACTGATCAGAGAAGAGATAAAATACTCCTTTCTATATTTACAGATCTACAAAGTGGTGAATGTCTACAACAGCTAAAAGACGGCCACACGGTCCTTCAAGATGGAGAAATATGAGCTTTTTGGTTGAGAACTGGAGACAGAGCGAGCAGCACAGGAAGGCACTGAGACTTTGGTGGAAGTGAGCCATCGGTTCTGGAGAAATCATCTCGTACCGACTGCTCAGACACATTAACGGTGGAAAAATTCTGCCTGTGAATGCTCTGAGATGAAACCGATACAAGGCAGGACGTGTGGACAACAGCTAGAGCAAAGATTTTACCATAACATCAACCAAAAATATCATTCACACACATTATAAACGCCCAATCCATTGCTGTCTGGTTCACATGCTTCATCTGAGCTTTCTCTACTGTGCAGACGTTTTTTGCAAGATTCTAAACACTGGAGACGGATAAACTGGGAAGGATGGCCAGGTGGATGATCGGCTGTGTTTACATTTCACACGGATCTGCAGGTTCATTTCAGGGAATGAGACCACTGTCACCAAACTGAGAGACGCTGAATTCAGCTAGAAAGAGCTGCTGGATTGTGTACCGAGTCTGAATAGTAGGGGTGGGAGAAAAAAATCAATGCATCGAGATTCTTTCTCTAACGATTCTGAATCGATTCTCAAAGATTCAGAATCGATTCTATGTCAGAACTTGTTCATCCTGAATATAACTTTGTCAAAATAAAAGCAATAAAATTAAACTTTAAGATGGGAATTCTAACTATAAACAAAAAGCATAAAACTCTTTATTTATTTAAAATGCAAATTTATCATATTTGCAAAAGTATATAAAACTCTTTGGAATGGGATCGATGTTCCAGAATCGAATCGGATCGCGTAGTACCTAAAGATTCCCACCCCTACTGAATAGTGTTTGTCATGGGCAGAAGGCCAGCTGTCAGAGAGCTATTTAAGTCTGTCATCAAAGTGGTGCCAATTTAAAACAAAACAAGAAATAAATCACGAGTCAGAAAAACTGGGGCTTGTCTTTTGGAAATTGATGGAGAAAAAAATGCATTGTGTAACCTCTCTTGTGTCTAATAAGGGGAGAAGAAGTTAAAGCTCAAAACAAACGGCTGATATTAGTCTGTATCTATTTTGGCATCTTCCTTTTTCACCCCAAAAAGAATTCTTGGCATTAAAAGTTATTTGTACACACGTACGAAGAAAACTACATAATTAGATTAATTAGAAAGACAAACTTACACACAGTAACATTCATTGTGTACAGATCAAGTGCTTATAAATAGACTGTAGTGTGAATTTTTTCAATTCATATGAAATCTAAACAAACATTGTAAACTCTAACTGGACTAGATTTTAGCTCTGTTGTAAAAACTAGTGAGCTGTCTACCAAGACAACATTACAGGGCTATTGTAGGTTTGCTGACATTATTAAAGCTATCCTAAAAGGTACCAATACCTTCTTCTGCACAAACTGTAAGGCAGCATCACAAGTATTCTTCAAGGAAAAGCGATCCCAAAGTGCACCTCGACAAGATGACAGATGACTTAAAAGCAGAATATGTAAATGAAAAAATGCTTTATCGAAATAAAAATGGTTGCATTAAACTCTACTGAGATCGACTGTGAGAACTACAATTTCTTGAGAGAAAAAGAGTGATCACAGAGGTGAGATGTAAACTGTATAATCCCAAACAATTATCAATTTGTGATAGTCAAGACGTGTTAAATCGCTGCTTATCTTAAACCAGCGTGGGATTATACACTCATATATAAACAGTTCAAAGGCCTTTGAGGGTTAACAGTTGTTGTTTCTGTGATGACATCATAGCGAGTCATCTTCGTGTCACGCACGGGCAGGTGAGGACAGCAGAGGTAAGAGTCACGCACAGGTGCCGAGGCAGAATAACTGATGAGATCATCAAGATGAAGCAAATATATTACGCCACATGACAGAGACAGAACGGCTTCGGGTGAAATTAAACTGTTACCAGGTTTTATCACTTCCTTTCTTTGACTTGACATGAGTCAGCACAGACCAGACAGCAGGATGACATAAGAGTTCATCCTGAGATTTGTTAAAGAATAACATATGTACTGTATCTTCAAGTAGTTTAAAAAACAGAAATAATCAGATAAACATATATACAGTGGATCCAAAAACAATCCTTTTATCAGCAATTTCATTTTACTCATGCAACCGAGATGTGAAATATTATTAACAAACCATACAATATAAAAACACACACAAACTGTAGATCATTAACCATCATAATCTCAATTTATCAGGCCTTCATCTAAATGTCTCGCTCTGTGATAAATGATATGTGTTAACGACTGTTTATCAGTTTAGTGTTATGCATTTTGATAATCTGTCCTGGTTTATACATTCTTGATTTTGAAGTGTATAATGTTGTTTCATACGTTGAAAACTTTCTCTTCATGACATCTTTAATAACCTATCCATCAATAACGTCCATCAACGCATAGAAAAAAATAAATGTAATATCATCTGCTCCGTCTCCTGCGCTCCCAACAATTTCCAAATAAGGCTAAGATGAAACATATGGAGCTAAAGCTCTGGGGTGCGTAACAAAACAAAACGAACCCAAAGATTCAGAGAACCAGTGAGGAGTCGCTGTGGAATGTGAGGAGACATACGCCGCAAACCGTTCAGGCCCCCTTATTTGTTATTGTAAATTATATAAACCCCCATCTTTCAAAACTCTGCTTTTTTCACTTAAAGAAAGGCTGGGTCTGTCGAATGAAGTGAATTCTTTAAATAGTTTTGCCTTTTCTTCTCTTTTTGGATATACGTCACAATTTGCCTCGGTAAAACTCTGTGAGATCAGCAGTTCTGTCTACAAAATAGTTTGTTTGTTATCACAGGCAAGATCACGACATCTCTCTTAAAAATATAGATGCTTCTTCACAGTAACGCCATAGAAGAACCATTTTTGGTTTCCCAAAGAACCGTTCTGTGAAAAGTTCTCAAAAGCACTCTTTTGTAACTTTTTTATAGTCTAAAGAAACTTTGCACTACAAAGAACCTTTTGTGAAACATGTTTCTTTGGATGTTGAAGGTTTTAAATGGAAGAATTAAGGAAGTGTGTAAATAAAGTAAGGAGGTGCAAAACGGCATATTTTTTAAATCAAATAATCAAGACTCGTTGACCAGTCGCTTCTGATGGTCTAATCATAAATGGGCTAGATCCAACAGAAAATATCAAATGTATAACGTTACTATCACAGAGAAAAGCAATACATTAGTAACCCATTCAGTCTAGACTTGCGTCGTAAATAGCAGACGGTTGTATTCTTGACTAACTTCTCCTCATCGCCTACAGGCACGGTGTGCAAAATCAGGTCAAAACCGACTGACGGCGTCAGACTCTTGGCTTGTGCTGACACATCTGGAGCTCGTGAATACCCATGACGCACTTATTTCCTTTTATGGCTAAATGGGATTGAATCCTCCCCCTTCACCTCTGGTTTCCAGACCTGACCCCCCATTTCCCAGTTCTGCTCTGGTATGTGGACGGGCGGCGAGTTTGGTTTAAACAAACAGCTGAGATTTAAGTCAGGCCGAAGGACAGCCCCTCACCGCGCCACACAATGGGGGTACCGGACCCCGTGAAGAAGATCTTAGACATTGTCTGCTGGACTAAAAAGGAAATCCTGCTGTCGCAGGTCAACGACGAATCAAAGGACACCTGGAACTCATATTGTAATCTTCCATTTGCAAATAAACACCAAACTTAAACAATATCGATGCTTCACGTGTTGCACGAAACCTATGGGGGTTTTAGAATAATGTCTATCAATAATTTAATAGAAATATTTAAACGTTATAGATAAAACTTTAAAGTTGAATCTCAAAAAAGTAAAATATCAAGGTGATATTTCACACCAAAATAAAAAGACAAAGATTATTTCTTAGTTGCCTATTGCACTACTAAAAAAAGACATAAAATATAGGAAAAAATATTATAGTAATAAAAAAAAAATCATTAAAAAAATTAAATAGTGCAGATGCATTACAGCATAATTTTATATTTTGTGGTGAAATTCGACCCTTAATAAAGTTTTTTCACATTCTTACATCAACATACTAATGTGACAACATATAAAATCCAAAAAAGGTGTAACAAAGATTGCTTAAGTATCCAGAAATCAACCCCCACAAACACCAGGCTGACGGGAAAAGTGTAACATGATGTCAGAGAGAATAAAGAGGGCGTTAATTACAGATTATCAGACTGGTAGCTCAGCCGTCCGTATCAGACCGCAGAGGCTTTGCTTTTACCACCGCAACACTGGCCGCTTAGTCACGCTCCGCCTCCTCCCAGATCACCACGGCAACTCAGAAACCCGATGCTGCTCGGCTCCGCCCCCACAGGAGACGTGTGAGAGGAGTCGAGCAGCCGGGCTGAGGAGCCAGTAAGTTCTCGCCACATTCTGAGAACAAGACCCCTCGACTGGTCCTCTCGAAACCCTTCATTACACAACCACAGGCGGAGAGAGAGAGAGAGAGAGAGAGAGAGAGAGAGAGAGAGAGAGAGAGAGAGAGAGAGAGAGAGAGAGAGAGAGAGAGAGAGAGAGAGAGAGAGAGAGAGAGAGAGAGAGAGAGAGAGAGAGAGAGAGAGAGAGAGAGAGAGAGAGAGAGAGAGAGAGAGAGAGAGAGGCCCTGGATTACTGCTCGCTTCATTCCTCATTTCACTCATGCAAACCCCCTCCCACCCTGTTTTACTAGTTTACAGGCCCCTATCTCTATTTGGGTTTTTTTCCGGCTGAGGACAAGCAGAGAAACGGCAGGATTTGTGTTTGTTTACACAGCAGATAGTCTTATCATCTGCTGAAAGATAAAAGTCCACTATCACCTGCTAAAACATTTCCAGAGCTGCTGTGTGGAATGTGGAGAGCAAAACTACTGCTGGTTTCAGAATAGTTTCATCTGAAGTCCAGTGTAAATTTTCACTCTGTACATTCATAAGCATCTGTACAATTCAACTCTCTCAACGCAATTATTATACACTGAAGTCAACATAAGCACAAGAAAGCAACCGACTGTACAGCCACAATGTGCTTCCCACAGTTTTTAATCTAACAGACATATATAAATTAGACATGCCTCAATATCACATTTTCATATTTTATTCAATTATTACACAGCGCTCTGAAATACTCGATTCTGATTGGCTAGTCACATCATTCCAAGGTCTGTTGTTCCCAGATAACAACCCCTCAAAACTAATAACAAGGACTCATCCGGGTACAGGAAGTCAACTTGACATTAAAAATAATTTACTTACAAAAAGATACAATAAAAATATGCCTAAGTGATATAAAATAATAATAATAAATGATAATATATAACATAATAACAATTTTTTATATTAGAATTACAAATATTACAAATGATTAAACCAAACTACGTCTTCGTCTTGTTTATATTTTTACTAATATATTTTCTGGTCTGGTATGTTTTGCTCCAGATTAATAAGTAATTTTCTTAAATAACTTCAAAATTCCTCAATTTTTGTAAGGAATAATGCAAAATGGAAAACAGAGATCATGCTTTTATAACGCTCTAGTCACACTCATGTAATATTTGTTTTATTCACAATTAAAGCCGGGGGCATTTTCATTCAGCTCTTTATATACGTGCAGCACGCATGCAGTGTTTAAAGCGGTGGATGGAAAAATAATCTGATGTGAATTATAATGTACTTCTAACTGTTAACAGTATTCTGAAGTGTGCTTGATAACAATACTGTGCATGTTTATTAACACAATATATTTCATTATTAAATACAGGCACGTGTCTAATATGAACGTTCAGATCTTTTCAAACAGTAAAATTTGGGAAAAACTCAAAAAACGCCTTTGTACTCTCAAAACAGAGCGGCCTTAAAGGCATTCATAAATATGCCATCAATGTTCCATTACTGCAGGGCGTTACACAGATGTCCTGCAGAACAGAGGAAATTAATACTTAATGAGGACGTGATGGAGGATGAATGAGAGGAGAGAAAGACGACCCACCACATCCGGCTGCAGTCTGAAGATCAACGGAACGGACGACAGCAGAGCGTTCAGAGAACTCAGAACGGAGGAAGTCCACGACTGAAGAACCTCCCGACTGCGAGGAATCCGGTGAAGAGTGAACTGTAATTACAAAAGTGAGGAAATATGGTCAATGTCAGAGCTGTTTTAATAAAACTGCTACGCTGCTGAACATTATATAGCTACTAAACCAGAGAAAGTAATTAACCTGTGGGTTAAAGACCTTATAAAATCACTTAATGAGCATCATTTTCATTCTGTGTTGACATTTCCTATTGGAAACAGAATGTTTGGCTGGGATGTATAGTGAGGCTCGTGTCTAAATAGCCCTAAAAAGGCTTTAGTTTTGTCACATTAGCCATTGAAATATGACTTGATTGCATCTAATTACACCAAAACTTCTGTGTGTAAATGTGTGTGTATCAAGTAACCCATGGCATCTCCAAATCCTATGCAGAAGAAATATTAAACAAGATGATCTGCTGCCATCTACTGCTGAAAATAAGACATTACATACAGCTGATGAAGGCAAATCACAGAAATGCATTAAATCACCTGAGAGTCTGAACGTGTTTTCTTCTCTCTCTCTTCTTCAAATGCTCGAATCTTCTCTTCACTCATTTTATCAGTGTCTGCGATCACATAGTGTCGAGGGTTATAAGACTGAGATAAAACCCCCATCAAACGAATGATTTCTGTCGTGTGTCCACCTAAACCAGACGGTAAAGACATGTTTAGTATGTGGAATAATCAATAATCAAAAACTATGTAATCTATATATGCATAGGTATTGAACAGCAAGATGTCCATCTATCTATCGATCTATCTATCGATCTATCTATCTATCTATCTATCTATCTATCTATCTATCTATCTATCTATTCATCTGTCTATCTATTATGTAAATAATAGTAAATTAAAAAGTAATAAAAGTACATTTTTATTGTAATCTAGTTATGGATATTTATTATGTGTATGTTTGTTATCTGTATTTTATCTGTCTTTCTATTTAACAGCATTTTAACATAATAACAGCATTTTTTCGTACAAACAGAACCTCAAAAATCTTAAAACTTATGAAAAAATATACATGCAAATAAAAGAAATCTAGTAGTTAGATTGTATTTCCACTAATAATAATAAAACACCTGTCTGTTTTCTGTCTGTTTGACATGCGAGGTTCATCATCTCACCTGATCCTGCGATCACCAGAACCGACACCGATCCATTCTCTCCCGGTTTATGTTTGGATCCATTTCGTAATATCACAAATATTCGCAAAATAAACACTGTTAATAATGTGACAATAACACCACACAGCGCTCCACATAACAATCCCATTGAACAGGTATAAAAAACGAAATACTGTAAATAAATGAATAAGGTCAGACTTTAACAACGAGCCTTATTATAAAACTAGCGTCATATTCATTAAGACAATAGAGCAGATTTAGAGTTTACATTTGTCTGAAGACTAAAGCGAGAATAAGTGCAGTAGTTTTAAAAGTGCAGTGACAACAGAACAGCAAATACGGAAACTCAAAGAGGACAAACTTCCAATGACGTTTCAAACAGACGTTTTAAAACAGCGCCCTCTAGTGGTGACTGCTGTAACTGACGTTAAAAGTACATTGATTACAACTTTGAACTAATTATTAAAAATCATATTATTTATTATGATGTTTGGGTAAAGTTTTTTTATTTTTGTATTGCAACTTTTAGTTTAATATTTAAATAACTAATATTCATGTTATGTGTATTTATTGTTTATTTATGTTTATTGTTTTATTTTATTGTGAAATAACTGTTTTAGTGATTATATGTATTTAACAAATTACTGATTACAAAATTCTAAAATATTTATAAGCTACAAGGCAAGCAGATGATGCAATAACCTTGATGACCTATCTGAAGTTTACTGACATAAACAAGAAACATAAACAATATCCTGATCTGGATTTTCCTAGGAAATGTATATACTTAAACTTCTTCTAAATAACTGTTGTATGGGAAGTTCTCATGATTTTCTGTCTGTTTGTTGTCTCAAGGAAATGGTCTGCGGTTGTTTTGACTCCAGTACCCTTAAGCTCAGCATGACAATTACACTTCTTGTAAACTGGCAGACATGATTTGACCAGCAGATATTGTGCTTATAAAGAATATGTCTGGATTTATTCTCTGTTGATCTAATTCTGGTTAATAACTCTATATGTTGGCCAAGATCTAATATTTATAATCAATGGCTTTTTTCAGCTAATGTCTTACTAAAACATTCCCAGATAAGCTCAAAGAAAGGGTCATTCACGGGACATTAAGTTTGCCTTTGATCATTTCTTAAATGAGCCACAAGAGGGACAACTGCAAATGAAAATTGCCTGTTAAAATTGCACAACATAAAACTTTTGGACCTAAATAGGATCTTAACTTCTTTGATGTTCCTGATCATATATCTTCTTCCATTATATATATATATATATATCTTCTTCTTTCTTCCATTAACAAAGAGTATGTGTTTCAAAGTTTAGTGTCCATGTGCTTTAATGCTTAAAAGTCATAAAACTAAACATCTCACCTCTATAACACAATGATTTATGAGTTTTCTATAAGATCCAGCTTGTATATAGACTCTAACCTTTGTGCTAAATTCCAGACGTTTACTGTAGACATCATAAAGCTTTATTCTAGAAGTTAGTTTGTTCAACCGGATGTAAAGGCTGATCAATTCACACAGTGTGGACATCATTGACTACATTTTTCTGATTTCTGTCAATCATTTCTTGCATAATGTTTTAAAGGAGAAATAAAAGCATTTTTAATATATAAAGACCAAAGGCAATAAACACAAGAAGTAATAATTGTGTGCAATATAAAAATGTAGTCCCATTGTATATATTACGTTCACTGTAAAGAATTATTTGATGCTTTTAACTTATCATTTTAATTTAAAGAAATTCTTTTATTTTTATTTATTTTATTTTTTAAGTTACAGCAAAACACACAAAATATGACCAAAATGTAAAACAGTTCAGTTGACTTGTAAGGACAAGTTGATTATAAATAAAATTTAAGGCAGCAAAGACTTTTTACAGAGTATGTAAAAAACATATATGGAATAAAAAATCATAAAGAGTTCAAAACTAGCATAATTTTTGTATAAATTATATGTTTTAAACAAAACATAAATGTATTATTTATTGTTAAGGGTCAATAAAATGTATTTGTACAATAAATAAAGAAGTAAACACATATATTTACATAATACCACACTGGAATACACACTATAGAATGATGGTAGATAATCTATTTATAACTTTTTTCTTAATTTCTTTTTGTTTTTGAAGTAAATGCTTAAAGAAAGTCAGGAGTAAAGCCTTAGAAATTTTGAAGGAGTGTGACAAGTAGTCTTGGTTTCAATTACAGTCTTTACAAAAGATTTTATTTACCGAAAGAATGGTACTTCTTGGTACAACTCTAATTGTGTCTTAGAAGAAAGTTATTAAGATTAATTTCAGGTACAGTATGAGATAATTTATGAATTGTAATTTAACACACATATATTTATATGAGGCATTTTGAACAAAATACAACAAATTTCTGCTTCACTGCATTAATACATGCTAAGTGTCCCATTGCAGGTGGAGATTTTACTCAATCTGCACAAAGCAGCTTTTGTAACTGGATTTGGCAAAGCACAACAGGGTGTATCCAGAGCAATGACAGCAATGTTAACAATGACACCCAAACAGTACAAACAATTACAACATTTGAAGTGAGTATTAAGGGTCTGACCGTAAAAGTCCTTACTGACCCAGTTTCTTGTGCTTAGTGCAATTCACCAGTACATTCATTTTTTTTGCATGTGTGTACCTGAGTTTCTATTGCTGTGGCTAGGAATGCCATGAGTCAATTATTACCTGAAAAGAATTTCCGTACCTTCCAGGATTATTTGTTTTAGCTGTGTTCAGATGATATTTGCTTAGTCTAGTGAGTAAGATGGTGCAATTTTCAGGTAAAGACACACCTGTATGATTTGTCTGTCCTGAGAGTGACACCTGAGGGAGGAATGAGGTCACATGATATGGGAGATGTATCATGTCCAGCCTGGTCATTGTGTTCAGTCATAATCCTTAAGGAATGATTGCTCACCCACTAAGAATGTGAGCCTAGTAATATAATCAGTGCTTATATTTCACCCAAATATGAAAACGTCTGTCATTTATTTGCTCCTGCATGTGTGTCTTAGTTAGAAAACTGTTGTTCTTATCGCACCTTGATTACGTTAAAGTCTCTCTCTAAATCTGTTAGGTTAATAACATTTGCTCTTCAACTGCACTTTGGGTTTCAAGGACGTTGTCTGAGCAGTTCTGAGTTTGTTGTGAAACAGACCAAGCCTTGTTAATTTCCTCAGATGTTTCCCAGATGTGTGCAGAAAAAGGTCACAGGTTCAATTCCCAAAGAGCACACATACTGCTAATAAAAATGTATACCTGCTTGAAAGCATTTCAAGATCATTTGGATAAAAGTGTTTGCTGTAAACAGTATTTACTGTACTTTCAAACCTATAAGACTTTAAAATAAATTATGTTCATCCTGCTCTTAAAAACATAATTACCAGGTGCTGTTAAACTCTTGAAAAGGATTTCATATGGTGGAAAATCCAGATTTATAAGAACATCAACTGAAATTTCAGTATGTTTGTGATTATTTTAACATAATAATATATATTTCATTTGTGTGACTCTGAAATCCAGGCTAAAGTTTCCTAATTTAATTATGAGATTAGTTGCATGAAAGTAGTCAAGATGAAATTATGTATTGTGTTTACTGCTGTAAATAACAGATTTCAAGATACAGTGCTCACATTTCAATTTATGACATTGAAATGAATTATTGTATTGACACTTTTATTATTTTGCACAAAAAACACCAGAAGTCTTTTATCTTTAGTTTTTGATTTCTCTTTCACATGGCATAAAAGGTTATATTTTCAACCCCTTTACATTATGTAGAATGACTGTATGTACAAAATAATAAATAACAAAAATTGACTTTAGCTGAGATTTCACAAACTGGGTCACATATATTCACACATAGTCATATGGATTATAAAAATATTTTTTGAAAAATACAAACCACAAAGTCATACAGGTTCAGAATGACATGAGGGTGAGTAAATAATGACAGAATTGTCTTTATTGGCTAAACAAATCCCACACCTACAACAGAAACTCATAAGCATACATTCAAACATTAAGCCTTAAAACTAATTTAGTGATATCACTGTGGGACCGTGAGAAAAACAACTCTGTATATGATCTCATGTCACATTTTAATATACTACGATTATCTAAAGTGTTTTATTAGTGCTTTAATACAGCTCTGTTCACACAATCATACTCCTACACACATTGACACACCGCCTCAATCTCACATGCGCTCTCGCCCTGAGCAAGCGCTGCAGAGAACAAAACGTCATGACGTCATGCCTTGACGTCTGCAGCTCTGAGTGGAGGCCTGATACATTACTTATATTATCGCCAATGAAGTTTCTTAAATGTTCTCGTCCTCTATTTAAGTGATCTCCATTCAAAGTTTGCTTCATCATCACCTACCTGCACTTAAGGTTGCGGGGATGTTGTTTGAGCGGTTTCGTTGTTGCGAAACAGACCAAGCCTTGTTAATTTCCTCACATGTTTCCCCTGAGGGCTCGACTTGAGTTTGGCTTAAAACGGGGGACGCAGAGCCTCCCTGACAGGAAACAGAATGAGTTTGAGGACGCCTGGAAAACTGTGAGAAAAGGTTAAAGGAATCGTGTGACGTGATGGTTTGACGGGTTACGACTACACACAGCGATTTTGCAGATATGAGGAGAATCGTCATGGTTTACCACCTACCAAAGCCATGAATTACAATGCACGAATACGTCATTGTCAGGAATGAATACCAGGCCCTATGAAGTAATGCACCTTACTGACCACCTCACACTTTAGCGACCGATAGAAACTCACGGGAATACACACCTGTTTTATGAGTTGGCTACGATCTCACTCGTATGGTTTAGTATAATTTGTCTTCTCCCTAGTGACGTCAGGGTTAGGGGCAGGGTTAGCTTTATCTGCGATTTTATCTAATAATCGTATGTTTTTTGAGTTACATCGTACGAATTCGCCAACTCAAAAAAATAGGTACATATACCCGTGAGATCAGGCTACAATGTATGGAAAATAAATCACATCTCTGTCAGTGTCATGAGAAATCAAAAACTGACATGCAGGGATTTAACCCCTTTGATGCCCCTCTGATCCCCAACAGAGCTCACAGGTTTAAAGAATTTTCCACAACAGTTCCCCGCTAATCTCTGCATTTAACAAGCAAACAAGCACATATTGCCTTCATGACAAAGACATCTATAAAAACAATGCCTGCTGATTTAACCATTTCAGACCAATGTGTTTTGTGTTTATAATTGCCCCAGAGCTTTCTATGTGTGTTGTGTATGTGGGCTTTGCTTTAATCAGAAACTATAAGATCTGTAATGAACTAGACACACTATTTATAAAAGGCTTGCAGGAAGGACCACCGCAGCTGTTTGTCACCAATGGAACGCAGCTTCACCCCAGGAGAGCTTCAGAAATGAACTTCTGGACTGAAGGTCATCACAAGTATTTTTTGTTTTGAGAATTATTTGAGAAGATGAATCCATATGTTTCTTGTAAAACCATGAACTGAGTTTTTATTATAGTTTTTTATTTAATATCAAATATAAGTAGAAATTATAAATATACATTTATATAAAAATATAGTTTGTTGTGAAAAAAATATATTTTTTTCCAAATAGGTCTTAATGAGGTAACACCCAGGTTTGGATGATTCATTTGGTTCTTTGGATTGCAATTATTAGACATATTGTATATGTATTTAAAACATCATATTGTCTTCTGATCGTCTTGCCATCATCAATTCTATCTTTTATCAAATTAATATTTCTATGAAGATGAAGAAAAAATACTATTGTTTAAGAGGCATATGACATATTAGCCTCAGATAACCATGAACGTCATTTCCATAATAACAATCAGAGGAAGCCAAACATTTAATGAAGGAACAATAAGGATAATCTCAGAAAGTTGAAACACAGGCCACAACAAATTTCAGGGACTTTTAAAAAATCAACCCCTTGTACTTTCATTTATCTGTGTTGAGTAATAAAATATGGGAGTGGTTTCACCCTGTATCCCTTTCTCAGATAAAAATATGTTTTTTCTCCTCATAAATAAGTAAATAACATGACCATGTTAACTCAATTTAATGAGTACATATCATGCCTAATGTAATAATATTATCTATGTGGTTTAGTGAGAGATTATGAAGACGGCAAGAGAGAATCAAGCCAAACAATCTTCTCAAGAGTTGTATAGAGTTCAGGCAGGAAGCCACAGGACATGAGGGAAGGCGTCTGCCATCACTTAGAAATTAAGGACCCAGAAGGCCACTTAACCACTTCTGCTCCTCCTCTGCATGCCTGAGAAAACTCATCTGTAAACTGAAAACATGATACTGTATATCTTATAACCTTCAAGAGAACTTTGCTGCTATGAGTCAATGATCTGACTTTGTCACTATTTGATCATTCTTACCAAAACTACAAGAAGTGGTTGCAGTAGTGAGGTGGTAACCAGTATGTTGCAGGTTTGGACACTTGAGGGTTGAATCGTTTGCCTTAGGCAATACACTAAATTACATTGAAACGAATTTTCATTAAGATAGGCTGATACATTGTTAAGCAACAATGCAATAAAACTTTGAATAAAACTCCCTCTCCCTGGACTATTGACTATAGAGTATGTATTATTTTTGCATATATTGTACAATATTTCATATAGTCTACTGATATTAAAATCATGCTTTTTAAAAAAGATTTAATCTCATGCAGTATATGAAATAAAAGTGTAAATGTCTCTTCAACATGGAGGATTATGACATCACTATTTTCTCTCTGTCAAGCTTTACTCTAGGAGGGTGTGGTGTCTAATATTCTTGCCAGTTTGAGCAAGCCATGAAATATCACTGTAGTGCTTTTGACTAAACCTTAATGTGATCAAATATAGAGATTATTCTGCTCTTGATCACCTTTGTGTGCACAAATCCACACAATCCAATGTGGGCTGTAGTGCACTAGACTGATCCAAATCAAGCCCACATTGATTGTGAGGAAATGCTTGTTTGGTTTTGTATAAGGATCTGAATCAGATTACTGAACATACCTGCATGTTTTCCAACATCTGCAATAAGTAAATAAGAACTGTAAATTCCCAGACGAGCACATCCTACATGATACAACGTGTCCTGAAAGAACAGAATGTGACATTAACACTTTTGATCTACTGTATCACATGCAGGAGTCATTATTAAAGAATTTACTGTAATTTGTATTCGCTTTGGACATGTTGTTGATATGATGAATATTACATCTTTGTATTTTTGCTCTGATGAGAGTATGAATTTGTTTTCAGTTGAAATATTTTAATGACTCAAAAAATTGTATAAACAAATTTTATAAACTGTCTCTTTGATGTAAAGTATTTTTAAAGATACTGTATTTTACATTGTGGTATTATGTGTGGGGTGTATTTGTTGGGGAGTAATTTGTAATGTGTCCACTTTTATCATTTATGTAATTTATGGATGGATTTATCTGTCTAATATAAAAGTAAAATATTTAGTCCTATACTTATTTATTTTTTACTTAATATGCCACATTATTTCAGACAATAAGTTTCAAACAAACGTTTCTAGTTGTTACCTCATTTTGAAAAGATTGAAAAAGAGGAAGTCCAGCTTCTCTTGACTCTTCTGACGGATTTCCACTGGGAAAGAATCGGATAAATGTGTAGTTTTAGCATTACCCCAGGATGCCGGTTTGATGAGGAAAGGAAGCAAGACACGTAAACAAACAACCATGGATCAAGATCAAACACATGACTAAGAAAATGTGAACACAACTGGTAAGCACTTAAATGCTGTTCACTAACATACATTTGTGTTGTTTTAAAGTGTATTGTGGCACATGACCAAGTATTAGATCAAGACTCTTCAGCAGACATAACCTTATCTTTTAGTTCTGCATGTAATTTCTCTTTCAATGAAAGTCCCTGAGTGAACAAATCTTAATCTATCCACATGCAAGAGAACATGGTACAGATGTTATTTTTCTAATGCGACCCAGACTGTCCAATAATAATATCGTGATGGGTGCGTGCTTGTTTCTAATCCACCACTCACAGAGTATGTGAAAACAAAACTGCATGGGAAGTGTGCATGGGAAATATGTGTTGTGTCTGAGGCACATGAATTCTGAATGATTTCTGAAGGAAAGTGTAAGTGGTGTTTGATCATGTAAATTTGCTTGTTGTTCTGAGTGGATATTAATGGTTTGCTATGTGGTTGCTAGGGTGTTCTGAATGGTTGCTATGCCATGCATCACTATGCTAGAAAAAAGAGAAAAAAAAGCCAGTTTCCAAATCTATAGACATGTGATACTTCTTTAGTTAAAGTCTATGGAAGTTTTTGCAGAAGAATCTTACAAGTGATTGTTCAGAAGAAAAACAACTATACTAAAGCAAAATGCATGATTTAAGCTATGGGATAAGTTATACAGGTACGTCATTTGTACTTAAAGTTACCTTAAGTTAGTTCAAATAATACAAGTGTTTGACGTGTTTGACATTTGAAAATCCACTGGCCATTTGTAATAATAAACAAAGATATGCCATAAAACAAAACATAAACTAGAAACAAATAGAAAATGTAAAATCTAAATGATCTGGATTTATTCATGTAAAAAATAAAAAAGAATCAACCTGACCATGGTTAAATCAAGTCAAATTGACCCTTAAGGAAACAAATGTTATCGTATTTTACAGATAGATGAATAAAGGGATGAGTAGGTTTTTCTTTGCAGAAAGTACCATTAAAGTACCAACTCTTTTACAGTAAACACAGGGCACAGATTCAAATTCAACAAAATATTTGAATGTTGTTTTTTTTCTGATGACAAGCACATGCCAGTAGATCATACCAGCCTGCCAAGAATGATAATGACCAAGAAATTCTTGCTTTTGTGAGGAGATATCTTCAGTTCTCCTGCATGCCTGAGCACCCAAAAATGTATGTTTGATAAGTTTTGTCCATTAACTTTAAGTGGCTTACATGCTGTTAAAGATTTCAGTTTATCTTTTAAAATCAAGCTCACTGGATAAAACTTTGTTCACTTTGTTTGTGGCAAATAGAGTTCAATCTGAGAGCTCGTGTCTCCCATTCCTACTGTCCTATAAATGCTGCTAAACATTGTTTTTACAACATAGTGCTATTGTGAAATCTGCACTTTTTTTATCCATTTGTAGTTGGCACTCTTTCATCTACCAGCAGAAAGAATGTAAACCGGCTGTATACTTCTTATCTGAGATCAATCCTCACCCTGAAGATAAGAACATAGCTGCACTGCCGCCATTTGACTCAAAGCCTAAATCTTCCACAACGTCTATTCACATTTGTGTGCATTGGAATTAATAATTGCCATAATTGTGGACAAAAATGCAGTTCTTGTTTTCTGTCACCAGTGAACTTGCCGCTATGTGGACCAGCGGCAATGAAGTGTTTGATGGATGAGACACAGAGTTAAACAGGAAGTTGTTTCCAGACCTTCTGTAATGGTGTGAGGGATTATACAGCACATGCCAGGCCGTGTGAAACTTTAAGTGTAACCCGCTGTGGAATTTCACAGTTTGTAGAAGGTCCATAGGGTCAGGAATATATACATTGTTGGAATTTGTTGGCGTGGATATTGCTCTGTTGTAGTTTATCAGGTGTTTGTTTTCTCATCTTCTCCTTACTGTAAATGTCTGTCTGATTAAAGTTTCAGGTAGCCCATATTACTTAAGAAGTCTGAGTCAACGTGATTCACACTCTTTATCAACTTTATCTGCGGCTATTAAGTGTGACAGAAGGGTTTCTGTGAAAACAGTGATTTCGGGCTTGTTTAGACTGACTGTTCACAGATTTCATGAGTAGAACACAAAAGTCCCTGATGAGCCACATGAATGCTCGTTACCTGAACTATAAAAAAAATCCTGAGGATTTTCCATAAATAGTCTCCATTTACAGATCATTATATTATTATTATTGTAGTGGTAAATAATTTATTCACATTCTGAAATAACTTTGATAATGATATATACATGATATAAAATTTGATAATGTAGTCAAAACAAAGTTAGTAAAATATTTTTAAAACTTTTGTTAACACAGTTCATCAAAAATAAACATTATTTTCACACACTATGTGTTTACAACCTGTTTGCATGAGAAAGGTTTTTTCTAAACATTTTACTATAACCATAAAATGACAAAAACCTACCATTTTAATGTCAACATGTTTTTCACACAAAGCTATGACACGGCTTCATTATTAATTATTAAATACTAATCATAACTGCACATGAGTCTGAAAAACAAGAGTGCTTAGTAAAAAATATGAAATATGGATGAAATATTCTTTAAAGACCTTCTGACCAATAAATCCAAAAACTTCATAGCTCGTTTCCACCGTTTTGTTTAGCAAAACATATGAGGAAACTCAGAAGAAAGGTTATTGTGTCACCTCCTGTAAAGTCTGTAAGTTCAACAGAAAGTATTCCTGTATATTAATATTTATTTATACTTTCCTACATTATTCTTCCAGTGTTTCCAAGAGTTTGATTGCTGTCTTAAGTGTGTATATTGGGTTTCACAGACGTCAGAGTTCAGTCACACACACTTTAACTCTGATTATTGTTTCACATCCTCTCATAGATCTCTGCAGAAGCACTTAAGATGATCGGGAGCGGTCACGAGGATGAGGAGGAGTTACTGCAGTGGATGTGATCTATTTTAAGACTGGAGTGGGTTATGATTTCATTCACATCACATCAGACTGGTTTAAAATTAGGTTAAATTAACTCACACTCACGTAAGGAACGCAGGTGGTAATCCCATGCGTATTTTAAGCTTAGAGAGTGTTAAAGAATGTGACCTGTCAGTGATCTTCTGTGTGAACTGAGCCACAGGACCACAAAAGCATCATGACTCATTATTGGGTGGTGTGTGTTGTTTTATCTCTGGATATTTGTTGCCCAATTTCCTTGAAATTATTTCCAGAAAAAAATCTGATGACAAATGTACAAATGTACACAAATGTATCTAAATACAGTACCAGTCAAAAGTTTGGAAACACTTACTTAATGTTGTTTAGATTTATAAACTTATCAAAACCATGAATTATGTTGTGACTAGCATCTAAAATAAATGAACAGAATGTTATATTTGATCATCTTCAAAAATAGTCACTCTTTGTGTAGATATTATAAAATCATTCTCTTGACATTTCATCATCCAGCTTCTTGAGATCTCGACCTGAGAAGCTTTTTATATGAAATTTATATCTGTACTGGGCTCTTATTGACTGATTTTTATTCATTATTTGCTCTGTTTTCTAATGAAAATTAGAAATTAATATTTCAGTATAATTATATTTTTGTCTACAAAAGTTGACATTAAAATACACACCTTCAGATTAAGATCATGAGAAACATTTTTGTCATTTGTGTTTAAACTTTTGACTGCTACTGTTTATACAACTTAAGAAGAGATGTATAATGTCAAGCAAACAAATACTTTTGCCTGATAGAAAATAAAACAAGCAATAACTTTAATAGACTTATTTTAAAGTAGGGACCAAGAACACGTCTATAGACAATCACAGGCTTTGGGTCATGATGCAACAGCCTAACCAATCAGAACAGAAGAAATCAATGCTCGGAAAGCCCCTATAATATTTCTGGTCTCTATTTATAATCCTTTTAAATTCATGTTTTTTTATATTAGACATTAAATCAGCCTCTTTGTTCCCTTGAGATCAGAAACTGTGTATGTAGGAATGCCTGAAAATAATCTCAGAAAGTTCAGTATGATGACAAATACGGGAAACATTTTCCACTCTGATCCTTTTCTTTGTGAGTTTTTCTGGAGCCCTGTAAACGTTTTAACATGCAAAGCCACAAGCGAGAGTGAGTATACCAGCCATTCATTAGCATAAAACTCTGAAAGGGCTAAAGACCCCTGCTGGCATCCCAGACCCTCAAAAGTGCCAGCCAGATAGACTCATTCTCTGCTGATTGAAATGAGGACAACATGCTTCACAAGATACCAAAAATAAATGTGTCATGAGCAATTTTTTGTTGTTATGGTGGTCATCGACGGGGCTCATGCCTAATTTGAGCTGAAAGCCTTTGTGTGTGACAGAATGTATGATTACATAATGCACAAGTGCTTTGTTTGCTTCTCTATCTCTTAGATAATACTTCAAATAAAATCATATTATTGCTTGGGATAAAAAAGGTGAGTCTCTTACCATTAAGATTTCATACTTGTTATGTTGTTACAAATAACTTTCTATTTACAATCTATTTAAGGTATGATGATATTTAATAAAAATACAATTGTTAATTCATGTACATTGCATTAACTGATGTAACCAGATAAACTTTGGATTTCAAATATGTATTAGTAAATGTTAAGATTAACAAATGCTATGGAAGTATTATTTATAATTAGTTAATGTTAAATAATACAGTTAACAAATATCTTATTGTTAACCATTAACACACTTAAAACTCTAAAAACAATACAAATAATTCTAAACTGGTTTATTTCTTTCTTCCACGTCTTCCACGTAATCAGCCAACTACATGGGAAATCCTTAAATGGTCATATTTGTAGGAGAGGGCGGAGCTATATTACCATATTGTACTTGACTCAGTAGTCACAGCTGGTATGTTGCTGTCTTGCAGTTGAACGCTCTCGCGAGAGGATTATATAAATCATTTTGGGAGTGGATTTCATTATACTGTTTATAATCTACCTGGTTATCTGAGCTTTACTCTGGTCTATAAACTGTAGTTGGATTCGTTTTTCTCGGTACAATATGGAAAGATACAGAGAAACGAGACTTTACATGCTTGTGTTCGTCATTGGGGTTTTCTTCGCAAGGTCTTGTGTCTCAGGTGAGTCTCTTACCTGCGCCATTAAGATTTCATACTTGTTTTGTTGTTACAAATAACTTTCTATTAACGATCTATTTAAGGTAGTCTATTTTTCTGCATGATTTGTATTTTGAATATTTTTTTAAACAATTTTGGTGCATTTCTATTGCTGTTTTTGTAGACACCTTTCCAAAAGCGCAGAATGTCGTCTGGTCCTCCATCAATTTTAAGACTATGTTAACCTGGAGCCCAAAGCCAAAGAATTATTCATACACTGTTGAGTTTTATGAGTAAGTTGTCGATCTTTGTTACAGTTATTAAAATAATAATTAGGTTGTTTATTATGGGGTTTAACCTTCTGACACCTTTATCAAATGAACTGTATGAGCTACTGAACTTTCTAACACGAAACACGTGTTAGTATTCGCAAATACAGACATCCAGACAGCAGACAACACAGCCACTGTACATATACTGTATATATATATATGTGGATATTTGACAAATGTCTTCGTCCTATGGTGTGACATAAAAATGTAGAATCAAAACAGTTAAGATAAATCTTTCTCATTTTATTTGTAACTCCATCAATGAAGATACATCTCTCATGCTCTTTTTTTGTGCATTTTTGTTGTCACACCATAGTACACAGTCACATATCTTTTTGTCAGCTACCCATTTATATACCTTGACTGCAATGTTCTCTTGGTTTCTTCTGTATTTTTAAGAGTATATTTTAACACAATTGGTCTTTTAAATCTAAACTTTACTTTGTAAAATGGTATGATCTGATAGATTATTACTTGCATATACATTTAATGACCAATCAGTGTCAAAAGATATACATTTTTCTGTACACAGTTGATCAAAATGTGATTTCAGCATAAACCAATTTAAAGTGTGTAGTTTAGTTGCTTCTTATGATTGAGTAAACTGTTTAATTGCAAACTTTAAAGGCAATGTGTAGTTACAATCAATGCTAAAAGATCTACATTAAACTAACATGGTGTAGATTCGCCAGTTCTTGCACAAATCCACACCCATAACCCGTTAGAGCAGGTATTAACTTGCCTCGCATTTATGTAATTTACACATGGCATTCTGAATATCTAAATATCACAGAATTTGAATCTCTTTCTACAGAATCGGTCAGAGCAGAGAACGAACCCCTTACTGTATCAGGTCCATTGAAACTGAATGTGATCTATCCACTGAGTTAAAGGACCTGAAGGCGTCTTATAAAGCAGATATCCTCTCTGAACCCGTGCGTGGGGTCTCCTCTGATGTCATCGAGCCTCCTTATACCACTTCAGACAAATTCTCACCTTATTATGACAGTCAGTATTCTACAGATCAGCTTCACGTCTTTTGTAATTTACCCTCATTTAGAGCTGTTATAGAGTAATAAAGAGCTTTGCATCTCTCTCAGCTGTCATCGGAAGACCAGACTTTAAACTGGAGGTGAGCAGCGACTTAAGGAAAATAACGCTGCATGTGACGGACGTGCCCACAGCTCTCTATAATAAAAGTAATGAGAGACTCAGTATCCGTGATGTTTTCAAGGACGACCTGCAGTATAAGGTCATCTACAGGAAAGCCAAAAGCACAGGGAAGGTGAGTGTTGTCTCTCTCTTGCTTTATTCACTTGATTAAAATTATGTTCAATAATATTTTAATTATTTCAGCACATTTTACACTTATTTACAGCTTCAGAAATGTTCAATCAAAATGTATCTTTAGCAACATGTTATGCTTTTCCTTTAACAAATAATGTTTTTTATAAATTGGATTGTACTGATAATCTTATTTAAAAATGTGATCATTGTAAAATATTAGCATGATAGAAAAGACCCTTACAAACCTTTACTTTAGTAACGCTAATCTCTCCCAAAATACCATAGTGAGTACAGATTTACAGACTTATCATGTGACATGTATGATGATCGTAAAAGAAAATGTACTGTAGTTGCTGTCATCATAATTTTAAAGTGTTAAAATAGTAAAATGTTAAATGATACAGTTTGTTACTCACCTCTTTGCATTCAGTTGTTCAATTTAAATGCTCCTGCAGTGTGACAAATTAATTAAATTAATAAGAATAAAAGTAAATAATAGATGTAAATATTAGTAATATTAATATAGTCAAGAAAATATTCAATATAGTGACAATACAGAGTGTATTTCAGTTTACAATCAGTATAGTTAAATAAAATATAAAATACAAAACAGTATATTTATACAGTTTAATAACAGTTAATGTATAACATGATACATAATGCATAAATATAAATGTATTTTCTTTCTCAGAAAGAGAAGATAAGTAAAAGTAGCACCATTGAGCTGATGGATTTGGACAGAGGAGTGAGTTACTGTTTTAACGTTCAGGCCTACCTCGCCTTCAGAAATCCAGACAAACAGCTCGGAGAGATCAGTCACATCCAGTGCTCGCCTGATGAAAACACCTCCATCTTTGATGGTAATGCTTACAGGCCAAATTTTCTTTTACTAGACATGTCAGGGGTTTTTAGAGGACAACAATCACAAGAGAAGCAATGTGTTGGGAATCTGTCAGATAAGCAGTGATTCAGTTCCCAAAATAGACTTACTCTTCTGACTTGCTATGCATTGTAGATGGTGTACATCCTTTAATATAGCATTTATATTATCCACTGCGTGAAGGTCTGTTATAATTTACTGATTAATGAGCAACAAAAGCACTTGTGCCTGATAAGAAATACATTGGCAGTATTTGGGAATGAATCATATTTAGCATCTGAGAACCACAAAACAGCATCAAATGTTTAATCCTAATGATGTTGATCAAATGCTTTTGCAGAGTATGGACTCGGTGTCATCGTGGGAGCAATTCTGATTATCATTTTGCTGATAGTGACAATCATCATTGTCATCGTGATGTGCTACAGACGAAGAAAGAGTGTTAAAAACACTGGAAAAGAGGGACAACCATTAAATGACGTGTGAGGACGGAGGACTGCCCACTTTTGTACGTCTGGACTTTCCCTTATGAAGGGAGGATAGTGTCTCAATTCAACATTCCTTTGTAAAACACTGGAGTCCAAAATTGTGTTTCTGTGAAACCTCAAAATGTAGATATGTTAGACATATAATTTAGCAAGACGGCCTTCATATTGTCAGGTGGTGGGTTTATTAGTCTGTACTGTATAAATAACTTTTATAAGCACTACCTAGTTTTATCTTCTTAAATCATGCTAACAACTAGCAGAAATACTGTATGATTTTTAGTGAGGTTTTGTTTTTGTATATTTGGGAGATGTAAAATTAGAGCATATTTTATGGAGAATACTAATTTATTTTTTTAGCTATTAAATTGTGTTTTTGTGTTTTAACTTGTTTGTGTTGTAACATAAAAGAGATCTGCTGACTTTTTTGTCTATTTCAACCAGCGATCACACAGTAATGTTAACTTTGGTTTGCTTTGGTTATTGTTATACACAACATAATCGTCATGTCATGCAGAAATGGTACCGATCTGTGATTTTGCTATTGAAATAAATGCTAAGCGTACACATGCAGACTAAACATTTGCATGCAGGTCTTTATATTTTGTTCCTGTAAAGGACATATATTTGTATTATGTAACATGCAAGTGAATTTATTGAGACACTAAAATAATCTTATGGCGCCCCCAATTGTTAGGAAAGCTTTATTGAGTATCAAAATGACAAACAATAGTAATAATATTAAAACAGTTATTTCTTACAGCAAATCTCAATTTTCACATTTTTGGATTTGTTATTAAAATTTCATTTTTTACAAAAACAAGAAAAATCTAAAATAACACATAAATACAACATAGTACAGGCCAGGGAGACTTTCCAAATAGTTTGTTGTGTTTAAAAGCAAACCTTTATGAATGTTAGAATGATGTCAGGGTTGGCGTTTAGGGATTGATGTCTGATACACACATTTCCCATCTGGCTGGATGTAATTTATCAGCATTTCGCTTCTCTGGACCTCAAAGTACACAAACGCTCCTGTGGTCTTGTTAACAGCGTTGGAGAACAGTTGCCAGGATGATGGAAAGCTGTTCTTGTGGTCTGTAAAAATCTCCTCTGCTATTCCAGTTCCACTGACCACATAAGAACTTCCATCATCTTCTTTGATAAACTGATGGTGAACAAAAAACATTGTGTCTCACTTTATAAAACGAACAGTTCTGGTTCTATTGCTTGATGTGAGGATGCACTTAAATACCAACCTGTAGATTGTGATCATGACCACTGAGATATAAAGAGACATTGTACTTCTTCAGGAGAGGTCTGAGTTTTGATACCAGACACTTGGTCGGTCCATGATGCCCAATTGACCAAACTGGATAGTGACCGGCCACAATGACAAATTCAGACCTGAGGATTAATAACAGAAGACAGAGTTAGAACACAGAACTTTACTGAACGTTACCTTTGAACCTCTATGAGTGATAATATTTGTCTTTAAGTTATGAGATATGAGTTTCATTTAATCTCAGTGTTGTGTGTTTGTACATTCAACATTCTTTAAGGATTAAGAATAGAGAATGTTCATGTGTCCTTTTTCTGGAACATTGTTTAGCATCATTAAGCAAATCATGAGACTAGTCAGTTTAAAAACGGCAACAATTAAAAGAATAGTTCACTTAAAAATGAAATCGTTATCTACTCATCCCTCATTATTGGACCAAATCTACGTTCTTTCTTTTGCAGAATACCAAATGACAGTTTTTGTCAATTCTTTATGCAACTTTCTTTTATACAACAACCGTTTATACTGCGCATCTACAAAAGTCAAACACTATAGAGTTCATACAGCATGTGAACAATATTACAAGTATTTTATAGCAATAAAATGTAAAACAAATTTCATATTATTTACTCACTATTAATAATATTCAGATCATGATCAGCCACATGACATACTAGAACAAGTAGTGTTTGACAAAACAAACAACAAAATATATTTTAAGTGAACTATTCCTTTAAGTCTTTGTTGTATTTTTAGTACAGGATGCCAGGATTGTTTTTCTGTGATAGATCTGGGAGTGAGAAAGAAATTAAAGGAATGTGAGTGTAAAAGATCAGATTCCTGTTTAATCGCTGACTAATGTTTACCCAATATAAAACAAAACACATCTTATAATTAAACACGTGGGAATCGAGCTCTTGTATGTTTTTCTCAGATAAAGGATGGCCTGTGCTTGTGCTTGCATGGACAGAACTAACATTGTTTAACTGACACTGTATCTCTATGAGATGATTAAAACATTGTTCTGTTTAGTTAAACATCCCAACCAGCCTGACATCAACACCGGCTCAACCAAAGCCGTGAATTCAGTCATATTTTTTGCAGATCCCTTGGTGACCCTCAGAAGTTCAGTTTTAACAACTCACTTTGTCTTTTGAAGTTTTTGCTCAATCCATTTCAGCTGTTTTTCAGCAGCAACATAATCTTCCGGACCTACAGGCTGAAGTCCGTCATATGTATTCCCACACAAAACCACCGTGTCAATCATCAGAACGGTGACTGAAGTGTTACTGCGAGGAACATTAAAGTTCAGCTCATAGTAGAGGTCTGGATAGATCCTGCCGGACATTAACACAACAATACACAATGATCTTAAAAGATCTTCACAGCTCCGTTATTTGATGTAATCTTTGACCTTTTGCTCACCATCTTTCAGATCTGTTGGAGTAGGCAATCTGGGCCGAAACGTTTCCACGGTGATCATGATTTCCTGCCACCAGGTACCACGGTACAGAGATCAGAGCAGGATGAGAGAACACGTTCTCATAGGTAGACTATGAAAAAACAACAATCTCTATTGTAGAGAATGTGATAAATCTGCAAATGTATTTTTTTATCATTGAGAAAATATGCTGTTACATAAAAGTTTTCTACATAATGTAAAGAACATTTTTTGAACAAAATCTTGATATCTTTACATTGACTGAGTAAGGCCATATCAATGTTTAGGAAGCAAAATAATAAAACATGTCAATAAAATAAGTAATATCTGTATTTAAATTCATTACTTATCATCAGTTTTAAAAATGTATATTTTTTATCCATGTTATGGCAATTTCTTTATTTATACTTAATGGCTATGACTACTTTATTATTATAATAATTAGTAAATGGAATAAAAGCTGGATTGTGTTTGCTCCTCTCTGTCACTAGGGGGAGCTACTCTTCTTTTAAAGTAAACTAATGCATAACAACTGTACACTGATAACACTATATCACATGACCGAAGAGTGCACAAAAGTTCATTTTAATCAGAGAACCCTGAACACTGTCTGCTGATCATCCTGCCAGATCTGAGTTACCAGAACAATATTTAAACAAACAGTGTGCAAAGGGTTTGTACACACTGTACACGTAATATATTACTCTGGTGCAATGGTCATTCACTGACACTAACCTCAAAAACCTTTACAACCACACAAACTAAGACATTCAGACAGAGAAACTAAAGCTGATGATCAGACCTTAAAGCGGGTGTCATCTACATCCCTGACACCGTTGTAGTAGAAATGATCTCCCAGACTGAGAACAAAGTCCAGGCCGGAGATCTCAGCAGTCCTGCCCAGTTCATTCGCTGTGTCAATCTCATGTGGAGTGTAGTACGGGTAAAAGGGAAGACCGCCCCAGTCTCCAATTCCAGCAAACCTTAGAGAGAAGTCTGCAGAGAGAGACTTAATATACTGTAGTCCACAAAATCATATATATTCAAACATCAAGCAATATACATTCAACAGCATAATGACACAATGGGTCCACACTGAATCACATGAAGAATTCTTCAGAACAGGTTTTTCTGCACTGCTGTGTCTGAAATCATACAGATCTCAAAGTAAATACATGAAAGACTCTTTACCTTGTTCATTAGACTGACATGGCAAGTATAAAGCCTGGATGCAGATGATAAGGAGGATCAGCCGAGCCATAACATGCCCTCAGATGTCTGATCTTGTTCACAGTAAAGTGACGAGCACGAGAGCCACACAGACGCTGTCAGACCGCAAACGGTCGAAGACTATCTGAACTAAGAGGAAAACAATGTGGTTTATGACAAGCTTCCTGTATTGAGCTTAACATATAAAGCAGTGAGTTCATACTGTAAACACATGAGTGTCATTATCAGATATCACAATAAAAAGTGATTCAGATAAACAAACAAACACTTCATGTTATTGTAATAAAATACTTTTTTTAATAACAGTAAAATACTGTATAATAGTATGTGTTTTACATTAAAATATATCAGGATTGTTTATTGTTATTATATTAAATATTATACATTAAACGTTACTTTATTATTTGATTATTAAGTAAATATGAATAATAAATCATATTAAATCAAATGTTTCTTAGTGTTGTATAATTCTTTAGAAAAAAGTAGATCTTTAGTTAAATTATTTTTTTGTTTATAAATAGGATATCTCTATTTATCAAGCAAATATGAAGTTTATGAAGTCTCACGCGGAAGTTTATAGTGGAATGAATCCAGCAGGTTTTATGAATCATTAACAATCTCTGAATACAAGTCATGCACATGTCTGCACTACAGAATAAATGCAATCATACACAACTTACTCAAAATGTACATTGTTCATATACTATATTACTGAGTGACAATCACATGTGTAAGTATTAACAAGATTCTGTGTCTAAAAACACTGCAATATCACAGTACATATTGTTACAAACCTTTAAACCAATAAAACAGGAGGGTGAAGGTTTGGTAGACTTTGTAGTAAATGAGGCACAATTTATAATTTTTTAGAATTGACTACAAACTGATCTTTGGTTGGGAACAGGTGAGCATAGATTAAAAACATCATGTGGAAGATGAAAGGTCAATATAGTTTCTAATCTCTATGACCTCTCACTTACATTTGATAGGAGTGTCAAAGGTAGACAATCTCCTTAAAGTAACCGTGTTACCGATCTGCATATCTGTTTGACAGATACCGTATTCACATACTCCCAAGAGAACTTCATTCAAACAGACATAATCTTTTAAACTGTTTTTCACAATAATTTTTAGAGATCAACCACAAACAGAATTCCTAGTACTGATGTCTCCTTGTTTTAATGAAAACGTACAGTGAAGTGAATTTTCGTTTGCGTTACGTGTTACAACAGTGACATTTCTAAAGCTCTTATAAACAACAACAGCTCTTCACTAATCACCGCTTGCGTCCGGTCACTCCGGAGGCACCGAAAAGTGCATGAAAAAACATCTGTCACGTGTCCGAACAACGCAAAAACCGTGCTGCGGTGAGCACTAAGGTCACTTAGTAGCTTAAGTATGGAAAACAATGTTAGTTTCTAGTTTAACTTCAGTCCAGTGGCATTGATTTGTGTGAATCTATACAGGCAGAATCTTCATTGCTTCATTCATCAAACAATTAAGTGCAGTAACACAAGATGGATTTTCTTGGTAGGCCCCCACACATACTTAACGGACATCCTGCTTATATTACAAATTATTTACAATCATTGTGGACAAAAGTAGTGTTAGCTCACTTTAAACACATTTCATCCCAGAAACAAGTTACAGTTGATTAAAAACAAACTCCTAGATTAGGTCGGATGGTGACTTCATAAGAAGTGAATGGCTCTACGGTTGTGTGTCGCTCCTCTTTAAGAGCCAAACTCCACAGTTTCAGGGGTGATGGGTTTGAATTCATAGCTTCCCCTGCCGTCCATATGGAGGTAGTACTGCAGATAAGAGACAAGTTGTGCTTGAACAGACATTTTCATTTATCTAACAATATAAATATTTAAGTAAAACAGACACTGATATGAAAGTTGAGCAATGCTACACAAACCTCATGATGTTTCCACAGGGACTTCCTGTGAGAGACCGTGAACAGGGTGATGTTCACCTATCAGAAACACAGATGGCATTACAGCAAAAAATAAAGCTAAAACAATGATTTTATATTTCTAAAATACAAAACAAAGCACCTTTCTGCAGTGACTGTAAATGTAATCCTCCACGTCAACGCTCACGGCACTGGTACACTCATCCAGAATGGCAAACTGGGGCTTGTGGTAGAAAAGCCGTGCCATCTAAAAGAGAAAATCATAGGCTCAGATGTATTTACTACAACAAGTAGTTCGTATTATTGTTTCGGTAAGTTTGAAAGTGTAACAGAATGACCGCAATTAACATTTCCTAACTATTAAAAAAACATTTACGACTTTATAGTAATAAGGCGTTTCAAAAACAGGAAGTTGGTAACACAACTTCTCTTCTCACTTACTGTACAATACTGAAGGGCAATTCCATGCAAATGTCAACCTTACCATAAAATTTTTTTCATCATACTGATAGCTCAGAATATTTGCTGGTTTAAATCCTCATGTGAGGTCTCTCTTTAAAATCATGATTTTTAATAGTCAGGTAAAGTGCTGTTTTTAGAATTGTCACATTAATAACCGTCCATATTCCTCATAAATGAACATTTTTATGTTTGAATTATAATTATTTTATGTTTAATGTTTTTCTGTTGTCAGGACTTTATCAACAGGGTTTTGATAAAATATAAACAAATGGTTCCATATAATGTTTTTGACAGTAAATGTCACATTCATAATAGTGGAATTGCCCTGTTTTTTGTGTGTCTGTCTTTTGTTTACCGCCATTCTCTGTTTCTCTCCACCGCTGAGAACATCCATCCAGTCCTGAATGATATCCCAGGATCCCTCTCGCTCCAGTATGTGTCCTAACTGGACGTTATCCAGATATTCCTTCAGCACCTGTTCAAGGCAAATAAAACCGTGGCTGTTCATGAATTAATGTATTTGTGAATCTTAAAATCCCAGTTGTATAAAACAGTACCTGGTCAGAAATTCCCTTCTTCTTCTGGTCCTCATGGGTGTCTGGGTAAATCACCTGATCCCTCAGTGAGCCCAGAGTCATGTACGGTCTCTGAATAGAAACAGAACAAGATAAATGCTTCAGCTTTTGTGGGCTGTTCAGAGGTTTTTTCTGACGAGATTTGTTTATTGTTTCACCTGTGGGACGTAGAAGAGCTTTCCTCTTTCTGGTTTTGTCAAACTTCCACCAAACAGAGGCCACAACTAAAAATAGATAAAAGAACATTTAACACATTATTGCATGAATAACAGAAAATGAAAACCGAAAGTGCTTTCATGTTTTCTGAAGTACGTACCTCCCCAAGAACCCGGAAAAGTGAACTCTTTCCACATCCATTAGGACCACACACCAAAACATTGGTTCCTGATTTCACCTATGAAGTAGAAAACACACGTTCAACTCTGTACAAGCATTTTTCGGACACGTGTTTTACATTTTACATATACCTTTACATCTTGTTAAACCAGTTTCGAAGTTTTCTGTTCAATTACTGACATGCCCAAATTAATGTAAAATAACAAAATTGAAGTATAAAGTATAGTAGATAATAATGAAACACCTCAAAAGACAGGTCTCGGATTAAAATATCTCCATTAGGTGTAGCCAAAGGCGTGTGATCAAACCTGAAGAAATAAATATATAAGTACTTGTATAGATATACAGACATAGACACAATAAAATACTGCTCTTACTTGATGATGTTGTCTGTATTGATAATTCTTCCACTACCAGGGATCAACGTCAGCCTTTCTGAAACATCTGTTGATGAAAAACATGCATTATTAAAAAAACTTAACTTTGTTGGATCTGAAGAGTTTCAGAAGCTCACCTTTCTCTGTCTGAGACACCATGGTGCGTTCATACTTCCCAGAGTTCAGTTCTTTCAGGACCTTCATGAGCTCGGTGATGCGAGTGGTAAATCTGAGGGAGGAAACAAACAAACTGTTATCTTGTCCGATAAGATTACATTAAAACAACTCCATCAAGTTCATTTATGCACCATTTAAATAGAAAATAACAAACATTTGCCACAATGTAACAGCATCTCACCCTGAAAGACGCGTCATTTCTCTGCCTGCAAGTACGATTCTACCCAACGCCTGCGACATGCGCAGCAGCATGCGACCGCTCTGGTAGTAATCCTGCAGAGCCCAAATAAAACACATTATTAGATGTTTGTACCATTAGAAAGATTTCAAATGCATTGCAAATACAGATCTTGTGTAACTAAAAACCTTAATGTCTAGAGGGAAGTTTTACCTCCAGCAGTTCAGCGTGTGTGCTGTTCAGATGACGAGGATGAGACAAATTGAGAAATGGCCGACTCACGACCAAATATCCTACAACGGTAGCAAAATCTGAAACGTTGAGAAAAAATATATTAAGCTATTTCTGAGCAAAATTACATTTTTATTCACTGTATATTAGGTGTTTTTTATTTTGTCAGATGATTAAACTTACACTTGGCAATGATGCTGTCCACCATTCCCATAGAGAAACGGAAGAAGATGAAATTGTGCAGATGATCGACCTGCAAAAGAACTCATTCAGTTCACGTGTAATGGCGTTCACGCAAATAAATAATAATAATGAAAGAAGACAGCTTTATATGGCAACAAACCAATTTCTTGAAGGTGGTGTGAATTGTCTGTTTCTCCCTGATGTTTCCATTGTAAAACGCAATCTCCTCACTAAAAGAAAAACACAAAATCTAAGCAACTATCTATGAAATACCAAATCTAAGCAAATGTATAGACGTTAAGACACCTGTTTGTGATGAGACGAGAGTTGACGTAACGGTATTCTCCCTCGTACTTCTGTTCTGTGACCGTCATCTTGCCGATTGGTCTTCTCAGACGTGTCAGGAAAAGGCCGGAGATCAGCAGGTAGGCCATCATGCTTGCAGGACCCTGTGCAAACATGCCGACAGGTCCTTAAACGGTCCAATAGCGTTTATGGTGAAAAGCCGTTTGGAATATGTCTCTTCCACTCACCTGAGCTCCGATTGCTGTTGTCAGTTTGAAAATGTACAAGCCAATATCCAACAAGGGCTGAAAGGGCAAGAAACATATTGAAGCACGGTGCAAATGATTTTCAATTAAAGCAAACATGTGATTTGTAATTTACCTTGCTAAGATTGGAGTAAAGATCCACAACACTGTTACAGAACCTTTCCACATCCTGCGTCAGAAGTTGGTCAGCGTTGGCAATGCGGTTATCCAGGTTTCCCATTTTGTAGTACGTGTAACCCCTGAATCCAAACGAAATAATATTTGGCAGCCATTTCTTTCAGAAGAAAACGTGAGTGACAAAACCATCACTTAAAAAGCAGTTGTTGTCTTACTTGAGGTACTCGTCATAGAGATGTTTTGTTAGTCTCACACGAAAACACAGCTTCAGTTCATTTAGGCCCAACTTCAGGAAGTTGTTCACCAGAGCGATCTGAAAGATGAAGACGCCACATTTAAGCCTATACATTTAAACACCACAATTCATTAAATTATTAATATAATGTTTTTTCTAGTCATTAATGTTTTTATGGCACAGACAAACGTTATCATGTAAATCCTGATGTCAACAGGAAGTACATATTAGCTGATGGCTTAATGTAACTGAAAGCAGTTTGGGGTTAGATTAGACAGTTAGTATTCTCAGAACCCCTCTGACTATCAACATTTATCACAGATACAAACACTAAAACAGTGATATTCCAAATCATCTAAAAAGGCCTGGCTTTGATAAAAAGCAACAACACTTACAATTGGCATGGCCGTGATAAAGTTGAATAGGTACTTCTTGAAACCTTTAGTGGACCGACCAATAATTGCACTGCAAACCACAACATGCACACAGACAAACATGGTCAGAATTGATACAAAGGGAATAAACACATCCCGCTGCCTTTCATACGTGATCAACAGAGGAGAGGAGATCTGAGAGGTAAAGCGTATGGGTAAACACAACACACAAGTTTGGGTCTGGCTTTATTCTGTACATTAGTAAATGTGTGTTTTCACAACACATAAACCCACACATACCCCAGGAATGACAGTAAAGTAGGAATAAAAGTGCCTCTTGAATAGTTTGATATCTCTGCTAATGATTCCACTGTCAGAGATTTAAAATACACAATAAAAACACATTCTGTAATGAATAAACTAGCTAATGTTTTTAGGTATAATACAGATCACATTTGAGGTCTAGATCCAAACCTTTCGATCATAGTTCCGTTCTGAATCATCCAGACATCACAGTAGGTCCTGGTCACGAGCATCACCGCAATCAGGAGCAGGTACCACGTCTGTGACAAACAAGAAAATAGAAATCAATAAGCCAATATGATTTGAAATTGAAGTTTTGTGTGACCCAGAATGGACAGAAACTCTAATATGTCCAACCTCAACTTCCTGTTTCAATAGGAAATATGTCACTCAGAGAAGAAAGCCGTTTTACAAGGCCTTAAAATAGCGGTTTAGAGTTCTCACCTCCTTACAGAAGAATCTGGGCACCATGATCTTGACAATTCGGCATATCCGGATGAAGAAAAGCTTGTCCACGGCAGCTCTCTCTTTCTTACCATCTTTCTGCAAGTGTTGAAACCACACACAACTGTCATGCTATATGCAATACTGCTATAATCATATACGATATCATTATGCCTTACTGTCTAACTTACTGTCCATACTTATTTAAACTGCATAAGTGTTTGTACTGTGTAATTTTTGTAAAGAATAATAATTGTTTCTCTCATTTGCTATGAAAAGTAACAAAAGTAACAATACACCTGACACTGACCTTAAAGGTCAAAGAAAGCTTAAGAAACATACTGTATCAGCAATGCTATAGCCATGAATAAATCTCTCTAAAAAGATCAGGTTTTTCTTACCTCGCCATTTAGATTTTCTAAAGAACCCCCTTTCCTATTGCAAATGATAAAAGAAATCAATCAATCAATTATAATAGCTATAAACAATAGTATATAGGCAATCTCATGCAAATGTCAACCTTACCATGAAAAAACATTTTTTATAACAGTTTTTCATCATACTGATAGTTCAGATGTCAATATTTGGTGGTTTAAATACTCGTGTGAGGTCTCGCTCAAAGTTTTTAAAGCATTTTTCTGTTTAAATCATGATTTTTCATAGTCAGATAAAGTGCTGTTTTCAGAATTGTCACATTCATAACAGTCCATATTCCTTATAAATGAACACATGAAAATTAAAATAAAATAACTATTTGATGTTCTTTACAGAGTCATCTCTTCTTCATTTGTTGGGTATTATTGCTTCCGGTTTGTGTATTTTAATTCACAGAAATCCTACAGAATATGTTTCCTCTCAATAACATGTGTTCTTATTTGTCATATCCATACGGCATTTATATTTCAACTTTTTTAAATAGATAACTCATACATAGACTGATATTTTTTGATGTCTGCACTATTGACAGGGCTTAAATGTATATTATATTTATATTTCAACTTTAAACTATAAATGTCACATCCATTATGTCCAGTCATATAAAAACATGTTCAATAAATATTGCAGCATGTTTGATTGTATGAATCAGCAATCAAGAGAGTTCAAGGTTCAAGTTTGATGAATCATTTTAACTTAAACTTGAATTCAAATAAGTGTATTATTTGTTACATTGTTGCAAATTGTGGAAAAAGTTTCCCACCCAACACACTACACTGTCCTTTATGAAAGAGTCTTTTGTTACATTCTCAGACTGCAATAAGCTTTACAAACTGACAGACAGCCATAAATTTGTACAATATACATCTTCATATGCACTGTATTACTTTATAAATGACACGATAGAGTCTGTCTTAAACGCTTATGAGCCACCTACCTAGACAGCATTTTAGGGCACAATTTAAATCTAACTTTTCAGCATCACTGGTGCGTTAAAATGTAGATTAAAAGCTTTGAATTTGCCTACGATGCCCAAAAATGCTGTATAAGTAGACAGCTCAAAGGTTTTGAAACCTTGCCATTAGGAGACCAGATTTGAAGTTGAACTGGGGTCAATATAACACTAATCTGACATCATGTGTTAAATCGGTTATGAATGTGCGTTTACGTACCTGTTTAATCTGGCGGACCTTCGTCTCTGCTTTAGGAAGTATAAAACGAGTAGGACACCGCCAGCTACAGCGGAGTTCTTCGCTGTCAAGTACTTACTGACGGCCGCCATGTTTCCTACTGTAAGACCGCCCGGAGAAGAGCGAAGATGAGCGTGAGCAGCGCGTAGACGCCCGGAAGAGAAAGAACGAGGAAGCCCCTCTACCGGCTACCGAATCAAAGTCCCTGTACGAAAGGTCATCGCACTCGTCGGCCGGTTTCTGTTGTGCGAAACCATGTCGTACCTCCCAAAATCGCAATCTAAGGTCAAAATAGAACAACATTTTAGCGACATACAATTAAACTTGACACCAACAGTATCATTAATTTTGTTTCCTAAGCTTAAATTCAAAGTTTCTTTAGATATTGCGCGTGCGCAAGGCTTGGCAATTACTGTGCAACGCTTTACTGTAAGGTGGTACGTCCTTCGCGTTACGCTTTATTCCACTCACAGTAATACAATCGAAGTGTCTTGTTTATATCTATAGTCTTTGGCCGTACTTATGAGCTCACCATCGCGCCATCATCGTGAACCTGTTCTGCTTGTTTTAACCCTTTACGGAAACAGCCCTTACAGGTGCACACGCGTTAAGGCCTGTTTTATCCTTCAGTAATTTTAAATGAAAGTGATATAGATACTACAAACTTGTTAAATAGCATTCAACGTCATTACATTGTTTAAATACTTTTAAATAAAGGTTTTAACCACATGTTCTAAGTTCTACAATGTATGTACCCGCAGTAGTTTGTTATTGTTTGCTGTTTTATATAATGCAGTTAACAATAAAATATATATGTAACATACTGCATTATTGATGATACTGAAATTATGAAACATATCTAATAATCTAAAATGTAAAAGGGTTCATTAAATTTTATAAAGAATTATAAAACATGAATGTTATATTATAAAATAAGAAATATAAAAATATATAATCCATAAGTAAAATGGTCACAGTTTGTGAATTAAAATAGTGTTGGCTTGCTTTATTTTAGTGATCAGAAATTAACAAAATTTGTCAAGCTTCAGTAATTGGCAGTCCGATTGTCCGTTTTTTAAAGATTTCATTCTTTAACTTCTTATTTTCCATTGTCTGTAAAAATGACATTAATTGTCAAAACAAATGTGACGAGCGCCCACTGCCGCTCAACTCAAGTACGCACTTCCGCTCCGGGTCTGTGACGGAAGTGACGCACGGCGCTGCCGAGACTCTCCGTGCGTAGCGTCCGCAGTCGAGCCGACGCAAAAGCGCGAGACATCATCAGACAACAGAATTTTTCTGGATTATTTCAGCCGCTCAGGAGAGACGCAGTCCGCACAAAACCACCAGCAATCGTACGTACCCGCAGTCACAGCGCGAATTAGACGCGTCACTTCAGCTGCTCGCCTGGGCTGGATATTTTAGGGAAGGACATGAGATGGATGGAGGAGTGGGACATGCAGTGAATCGGGATAGAGTTATGCGAGATGCTGCTATTGGCCTGTAACATCGAGCCTCTGCGCTGCATCCTTCGTGCACGATGTCACGTTTATAATTATCGTGCGTTTGAGCATCAAAACACGATCGATTGCTGTCGCGATGCTACAAGTTCTCCTTTTGTCAATGCATGTAAAATATTAATCGGTGATCCCGTAGAGTCGGTTTACAATCGAGACTTTAAGCTAATTGAAAACCATGCTTATGTTTCAGAGAAGGTCGAAGCATGCGTTTTGATGCGCACAGAAATGCTTTCATTGTGTTGTTTTGATGCATTAGCTATATGTTTTACATCTTATAACTCAGATGCACTCAACCGACACGATCAGAAAGATTCTTATTTATAAACATAAATCTTGTTTTATAAATATGTTTTATTATATGTTAATGAACTAATGCGATGCATCAAAAATATATCGCATCAATTACTAAGCCTGTGTTCGTGACATCAGACATGATTGACAGGTGTAGTAAAGAGTAACTTGAGGTCTGATAGGTTTGCTGTTCCATTTATGCAAATTTTAAAGTACCACTAACACATGACTAATAGGGACTGTATTACATAGGGACTGTAGCATTGTAAGGATCATTGCAGTATGTACTACTTCCAGCCTTATAAGACGTCTTTACTACAAATAAAAGTCATTCATATCAGACTTGTAGATGCAGTATGTACATTTCTGTAGTATGACTTCTGTTTTCCCTCCCCAAAGGTGCTCCGAGATCAACATTATGAACCCTGTTTATAGCCCTGCGTCATCAGGGGTTCCTTATGCCAACCCTAAAGGAATAGGATACCCAGGTAACCAGAGAACAGCTCTGTCACGCAGTCGATAGGAAGTCTTGCCTCTTGAATGTCTTTACATTGAAAGCACTTCATTGTCAATGTTATTGTTTATTGCTGAGATTTGTTTTTTCTCATTGAACGTCCGGTCTTTCAGCAGGGTTTCCTGTCGGTTATGCGGCGGCAGCTCCAGCATACTCCCCCAGCATGTACCCTGGGGCTAACCCAGCATTTCCCACAGGTAAGAAAGGACCATCTCCCTTTATTTTACTTTATTTTTGAGTCAGTTACCTAGAAGTCAAAACAGAACTCTTTGTGGTTAGATGTACTGGGTCTCTTTCTTGTCTTCAAACCAAAAACAATGCAGCTTTCATCCCTACAGGTTATGCTCCTGGCACCCCTTTCAAAATGTCCTGCTCCCCAACAACTGGTGCTGTACCTCCCTATTCCTCATCACCCAACCCCTACCCTGCTGCTGTCTACCCTGTGAGAAGTCCCTACCCCCAACAGAACCCCTATGCACAGGTAAGATCATAAAATTGTCTTCTGGAGCTTGAGTAATGTTTGTGTGTCGCCAGTCTGAGACATGTCCTGTACTTTCCACAGCAGCAAGGCACTTATTACACGCAGCCCCTTTACGCTGCTCCGCCTCATGTCATTCATCATACGACGGTGGTCCAGCCCAATGGCATGCCGGCAGCCATGTATGCTCCTCCCATTCCTCCTCCCCGCCCTAATGGAGTTGCTATGGGGATGGTTGGAGGCACCACCATGGCGATGTCAGCTGGTGAGTCTTATGGTAATGAAAATTCATAATAACGATAGAAATATTCTCTTGGATACAATTCAAATGTCACACCTCAAGGACATTCAGTAAATTTGAAAAAAAAACGTACTATTCATTTTTAAAATGCATTATTGATATTGAAGCATGGACTGTTTTTGTGGGTTCTTTATAGGAACGTTATTAACTACTCACTCCCCGACCCCAGTCGCACCTCACCCCTCAATGCCCACGTACCGCCAACCTGCCACTCCCACCTACAGTTACGTGCCCCCGCAGTGGTGAACACGACATATGCTGTGAGTGCAAATCCAACATGGTTTTTACATCAGTCTCAAAAATATTTGGACAGTATGGAGTCAGAAATATCAAACCAAATAGCATCTGCAAATGCATACGTTTCTTAAAATAAACATTTCCAAATCCATCTTCTGGTCTCAAGATGATTTTAGTAATTATGGGTAAATTTAATAAACAGAAACTGTTCAAATAAAAAGCATAACTCCTGAGACATCATTTAAAACTTTTTGCTTGCTTTTTAAAATACAGTAAATGGTTTCATATTTTAAAGTTGCTCAGCTGTCCAATTATTTTGGAGGCCGTGGTGTATAGATAATGAGTGATTTTCTTCATCCTATCATGAAATAATTGTTGTCTCTGTTGTCTTCAGGTCAAAAGATGGTAGATATGCATTCTCACTGTCCAGTATTTTAACAATTGGAGCTGACACTGTTATCAGCCAGTTGCTCTTCCTTCCAAACATAATGTGAATCCAGCTGGCAGACGAAAGGAAACATTGGAACGGGAAAGAAAACCAGCCCCAGTACAGCTCAATTGCTATCCATTCGTCACTCATTCTACGACATATCTCACGGCCGAAGACCAGACAAGCTCTTCATACTGATATTGTGTTGTGTGGACCGTCTTGCAGTTTTTAGCTAAATCTTTAATTGGTGAAACTGGAAAGGAGTTGGAATTAGTTTTTATCTGCAAATCTATTGAATGCATGTATATACATAAAAGAAGAAAAAACAAACAAACGGTATACAGCAGCGCTAACTAATTCTACCAGCTATAATGACAGATGCAGAATCATCAGCAGTAATCTCCAGCAAATATCCAAAGGGATAGGGGAACATCTGTATATTAAATGCAATGTCTTAATTGTTATTTCATACAAAATATTAATAACGTTAGCATTTATAAGAATGTTTTTTCTTCTTGTTTGTTAAACTTTCCTGGTTTTAATTTGGGTATGTGCAGTTACAGACATGGTTTGACCTCTCGGGGTGACGCTGTTTGTTGGTTTTATCATTTCCACATGCTCTCACTGCAGTTATTTGTTGCACTAATTGCCTGTGTGTATACATAATTTGGTTGGTTGAGATGTATTGGTGCTGAGAGCATGCTTTACTCATTTGTGTACCTCTGGTTTGGTTTTCTTCACATTGTAAAAGCCTGACCGAACGATTGACATTGAAATCATTGATAAACGTTTTAAATAGTAAACTGTTTATGTGGTTCATTAAAAAAAGAAAACTCAATTAAATTTATTTGATACACTACTGGTAACCTTTGAGAAGGCGATTTTGAGTTCTTTAGTTATTATGAACCCAAAACTACATTGCTTGTTACCTCAAGATTACACATTGTCTTTTTACTTTATACATTGCCTATGTCACTTCGGTTAGAAGATGTTTTGTAATGTTTAATGTGTTTTTGTTTTGTATTTTCAAGAAAGACCAAAAAATAAATACAATAATAAATAAGGACCTCTTCTTTCTCTTGATTAATTTTTTTATTGTTATTGGAATCAACATTTAAACGCATTTTAAAATGAAAGTAACTCACGAAACATCACACAGATACAGATATATCCCTTTCTTAAAACTTCCTTTCTTTTACTTTTTTAAGTAAAGTTGTCTTTCGCGCTTTTCGGCGGGTTTTTAAAGTAAGTTTATTTGTTTTGTTGTTGAGGGACACTTCAATGATCACGGTCTCTATCATGTCCATCTACTTCAAGGAAAGTCTCATTGGATGCATTTCTGCACCTTTCTTTCAGCACTTCTTAAGGTTTTACAACTGCCCTGTTTTAAACATTATCTAAGAGCCTCCATTTAGATAACGTTAGCTGATTTACAATTTTGTGGTGTTTAAAGACCATGCCAATCCATATGTTCAACATGTGTAGGCCTTTATCATGTATTTTTTCACTATTAGCTACATATCTGAGTGTGATTGCTGTTGCTTTTCTTGTTTTGGTGTTTTGTTTGCTCTTGTAATGCATTTAAAAATGTATTAATAAATCTTTACAAACAAAAAGTGGCTTTGTTTTTTATCTAAATAGTGTAAAGATCTGTACATGCACCTGCTGGAGACAAGAGACCTGCAGACTTCAGTTTTTTCTCTTTGCTTGTTTTGTAATTTAAACAGCTAGTTGTTGTTTTGTACCATTAAAGTTTTTTTTGTTATGCATTGTAGTGTGGTGGTTGTTTCTGTCACTTGTGAATATATACCTCCCTTTTTGATTTGTTTTAGCTATAAAAAACACATCTGAACAAACCAACAGTCTTACAATTCACCTAAATTACATGCATATGTGCAGAACTCTAAACTTTTCCAACCTTGCTTGATGATCTTTAAGCAGGACATTTTTAAATAATTGTTACTTAAATTGTATTTGAGACTTTTCAGCTTCACAATAAAATTGTTTGTGACCTTTGGTGTTTAGACTCCTTTTCATCCAAACATCTAATTCTCCCATCGGTTTGTAATTGTGACATCTGATATGCTATTGTTTCTCTTTGACTAGACTGCAGGAGCTCCAGATTTAGATCCTGCTTCATGTGATGCTGCTGATACTGCCCAGACAATAAGCATTACTAGATGACACGGGCTCTTTGATGACATGCGTGAGTTCATGAACGTCTACCCATTAAATCCATGTACCCTTTAAGCCCACTTTCAACTTTTACATCAAATTAAAAAGAGAAAACCGTAATTTATGCTGCTCATTATTTCAATACCCCGTGATTCATGTTTGACAATGTTGAGTTTTTCCCATCTATGTGCATGCAGGATGCTGTGTCATGGGACCTCACGCGAAGACACCAAAGTGTCTTAGTGTTTTGGGACTTTTAGGATTTTTCATCATAAAACAATAGAACTTTATACGAGAATGTTATACATGTGTATATATTTATATCAGTGCTGGTGATAAAACAGGCATCATCACAAGCCACCATTTTTTCCCTAATGCCATCTCCAGCCTAAACATCTAACACAGAGATTATTACCTGTAACTCATTTCTACATTTCTAACTACTGCATCTCTCTCAAGTATTATGTAAATACATGCATGTTTTATTTATTATACAGCTGTATATACAGTAAATGCTAATAAATATTATTCATTTTTTTCAGTCTTGCATATTTAATGTTTATTCTGTTCTCATATATGTATGCATGTGTGTACTAAGAGCTTCTAAAAAAAGAAAATTCCTTTTGTGTTAGCACACACGAATAAAGCTGATTCTGATATTATTACAGTACTTTATTTGATCTACTTCAGGTCACTTCCTCTTTCAACACTTTCCCAGTAATAACGATTTAAAAAACGCGTTAGCTGTCGGAAGATTTAGCGCTTTAATTTGCTTTAATTGAACATCATCTTTGGTTTTGCTGGAGTGAATAATGGACTAGCCAGTTTAAAGCGGAATGCCTCCATCTAGCGGACCGTACTGAAGCAATTCATTTAACAACACTGATCAGCGCTGAAGCCCCAGGCAGACGTCACCCCCCTCCGCGCTCGCGCTCGCGCTCGAGTCACTTTAGTTTCAAATATTTAAATTGCTCAACGTAATAAATGACCGTTAGAAATCCTTCCGCTCGGCGAATTCACTAGACTTCTCAACTACTTTAATAAATAAACTAAAAAAAGTTAAAAACGAAGTAAAAGGTAAGAAATAACATTGTTAACAATAAATTGATAATAACAATGTTAGATTAGTCAAGTGTATGTGAAAGATGTGTTATCAGTTGTTTCTTCACCAAATCATCACTTTTAAGAAGTGTCTTCTTGTCAGGAACACTAATTTTCTGCAGTTTATTTATCTAACAATTTAACACTTTGCAATCTACACTTCAAAAACATATACTGTTTTTCAGTACAAATATATAAAAATATTAAGATATTTTAAGCACAATTTTAATCTGGAAAAAAAATTAAATGTAAGCGAGTTTGTGCTTGAAACAAGCCAAATTATCTGCCAATGGGGTAAAGAAAATAAACTTTTAAGTACTTGATGTAAAAAGTTTTCTTACCCCATTGGCAGCTATGTATCTTGATTTAAGAATTAGATATTTCTTCTGCAAAACGAGACAGAAATTCATTTTTTGCAGTGTATCTTTGTTCTTGGATTGTATACTATATTACACAATCTATCTTTACTTAAATTATAATGATCAATTGATGAACTAATTGTTTATGGACAAAGTAATGTTTTATTTTTTGTCAAGAATGTTTTCATTTTTTTCTTTAGTGTAAATCAATATGGATACAGCGGATGCATGGTCACAGGTAAGGTTTTTTAATTGCTAAAGAAAGACAATAATGTCCAGCCTTGTCTTTCATGCCAGTAATTCTAAAAGCATTTATACTATATACTGTGTATCTGCTATTGCTGAATGTGTCTTATTGATGCAAATGATCCAGACCAGACTATCGGGATGCAATAAATGAGCTTTTTTTAAGGGTGGATAAGTTAACGAAGGCAACCTCCTCTGAGATTTAGTGATTTGTATGATTATGTGCTGATGACTAATTGAGACTGTGGGTTCAGATCTGTGTGATATGGTCACACATGTAGGTTGCAGGCGGAAAAAAGCGTAGGAATGACCTTGTGTGCTTGTGTGGAAAATCATATGTGTGATCTAAACCTGACAAATTATTGTAGGAATTCATCTCCTTTGATTCAAAGCTCCTTTGAGTATATACTTGTGTCTAGTATCTCTGAGAAAGGAGAAATTTAAAAAGTGCTGTATTAAGACACTATTATAAGGGTCTGCTATTGTCTAAAGGATTGTTTGTTTCAGAACTATACAATATAAAAAGCAGATCAAGAGGTCTTCGTATTGTATTTTAATATTCACACTGACGTCATTTAAACATCAAAACCTGTCTTTTAATTTTCCTCAGACATCAACAGCATGTAAACATGAGAAATGTGATGATCAGATGAAAAGACAGCTGCCCAGCAGGTCAAATTTGAGTAGCTTTCCAAACGTTCATCATGCAGGAGAAATATGTGACTCAGGATCAGAAGACTTTCTCTATAGCACCAGTGCAGGCCCTTCCTGTGAGTTCTGGTTCATATATTGGTCAACTTTATAGATGTTATTGTCTCTGACAAATCAAACACTTAATGCACACCACCTTGTTCTCATGTGATTTGACATTTATTTTATTACTCTACAGTTTCTCTCAACCAAAGCAGAAGCGCCCAGTTGATCCCTTGCCAGCACGGATATCAAACGATTACAATAAGCAACAGAGGAAATCCCTCTTCTGTCCACACTAGAGATGTTACTCAACCTTACATTCTGTTTGACGATACAACAGCGGTCCAACAACAGCTAGGTAATTCGTTTGGACCGTACTTTTATCAGATATAACATCATACTGTATATACAAATATGAAATCACTCAGATTATAAGAGTATATTGTAGACAAAAAGGTTTGATTTGAAGGACTGGAGATATACTCTGCAGCTGTTGAATTAATTTAAGTAAATGAATCAAATGAATGCATGAAAGTATTTTACAAAGACATGCACAGGACATATTTGTTTAGAGAAAATTAGATTTTCTGCTATTTATGATAACATTTATGACAGTTAAGTGAAGAGTAACTGCTTTTTTAGACAGAAAAATACAAGGTTTGCAATTCACATCAGCACATCTTTGCTAAAATAATTAAAAATAATAATCATGAACTTCTGCATAATGCATCTTACTCTTGATGAAATCAAATACGGACATTTTATACAGTTTTAGCTTTAAACCATTCAAAGCAGCTGCTTTTTTAGTCTGCTTGATGTGTGATGACTGATTGGGAGGAGGACGGGGGAGGGCTGGCTCCAAGAGCCGCTGCGTTACTGACATCAGGAGGCTAATGATGTCATAGTGATGTCAATAGCCCTGACAGCGACTACACATTTAGCTTGTGGTTCGGGCAGCATTGCGTACAGGCGTATAGAGAGACACAGGCAAGCTTTTAGCTCACTATACATGGCTGTGACAGATGAAACAGAATCAGGTATGTCTGCTGCTGTTTGTCATATGATTTTTATTTATTTAATATTGGAAACTTGCTTTCAATATAAATTTAAGGGTTGCTTTTCAAATATCATATAGCACAGTATAGTTTTGTTTGTGGATTTGGTTCAATAATTTCAAGTTCGATTTGACAATGTTCAGATAACACTGTTAGAAAAAATGTCAAACAAACAAATAAAACTTTTGTTTGTTTTACATAAACAGAAATGCTACAGATAAAGTCATTTATCTGATTTTATCCTTTGCGTATGTGCTGTGATTTTTAATTGAAAGATCTGCTCAGTATGCAACAGGCTGAAAGTTTGAAACGTTCACATAAGTGAAATTTTTCTTTCTGTAGCTCTCACTCACTTTTTTCAGCACCTCTCTCTCTCGCTCCCTCTCTCTCTCTCTCTCTCTTGCTCCCTCTCTCTCTCTCTGAAATGCTTGAATGTGCTGCCCACTCACAGTGCAGCTGACGTCATTACGTTTCCTGGAATTGGACACCAGCAGGGAAATGTAAATGCTGAAGAGCGAATAAGATGTACATTGACGTCAGTTCAGAGTCATGCTGTGATTACAGGCAGCTCCTTTTGCGAGAGGAAGACTTTCAGATTTATCATCTCTTACATGATAGGCTGCAGTCTCCAGGGAGACAAAGAGAAAATCAAAGACATGCAGAGAAATGTGCTTGCATATCCTGCAGTGCTTTTTTATTGCTCATCAGGCTTGTGAAAATTATTTAATGGTTGATCGAATAACAAAAGTTTAAAGATGAACTTTTGTTGACTTGATGGTTTGTCTAATTTGTGACTATTACCAAACAGAGTTGTGTGAAGGATGAAGGAAATTGCATTACTGTTGTTTTGTCACATATGTTGTAATATGTCAGAGCTCTGTTAGAAGTTTATAACCTCATCACATAGATCTGTCCATAATATAGCCTTGTAATTTAGTCAGCTGTGTCAACAGATCTCCAGTGGATATAAATTCATAGCTTTCACTCCATGCAGACATTTGATTCAACTGATCTTTAGACCTGTTGAGGTGCAGGGTAATATTCATATGACTCATGACATCAGACGTCAGTACAGACTCCATGTAGATGTCAGTATGTCTTTTTGGATTAAGCTTTAATTTACAAAAAGCATAATGCCTACAAATGTAATGTAATATTGCTTAAATATTGTAGCTGTTGCTCACATACAATGTCTAGGAAAATAATGGCTTTAAATGATTGAAAACCCTTAACTGTTCTTGTGTTTGTGGGTTTTTGCAGCAACCACTGAAGATATGTCGGCATATCAAATTTGCTGTCCAACCTCTGGCCTTTCCCAGGGAATAAGCAGCTCCTCTGGCTCTCTTCCCAGCGCGCAGCAGCTATCTGATGAGGTATTAATCAAGAGAGAGCTCCGTCTGATGAAAAACAGGTAATTCCCAACAGTCCTGCCCATAGTCTTACTGCATTCTGTAGCCTAGGAGCAGCAAATCAATTGTCAACCATTACATCTTTGCCTCTCAAACACCTTACTGTTTTTGCATGATTATATGCAGCTTGTCAGTGGGTGCTTGCTCTGACTTTTCATGGCTTTGTTCGTTCTTTTGTTCTGTACATTTATGTGGTTTCCACCTGTGATTCAATTCACATTGGTGTGGAGCATTAGTTCAAAGCTTTCTTTATTCATCATGAGCCATGAAAATGAAAAACACTCGGCTTCATACATTATTTGCATGATTTTTGTGTGTGCAAATTTCAAGCGTTTTTTTTTCAAGCGTGTTATGTTTGAGGATTTTTCTCCACATATTCATGCAGTCGGACCTGTAAACAGAATGTAACGTGCATTCCTGCTTACAGAATCTCTCTGTTGTCGCTTCCAGGGAAGCTGCCAGGGAATGCCGACGGAAGAAGAAAGAATATGTCAAATGTCTCGAAAACCGAGTCGCTGTACTTGAAAAACAAAACAAGACATTGATTGAAGAACTCAAGGCCCTGAAAGACCTGTACAGTCACAAAACCGAATAGCAACAAACCGTCACTAAAGACTTTGCCATGTACAGAATCGGTTGAAAACAAGCTTTTCGCGCAAAGTCTAGTCACCGCTCGTAACACTCCAATGCGGTGACGGCTGCATGGTCATGTCACCCACATGTTAAAGATAAAAGACTTGTGTATGCTGGTGGCCCAGGAGTGATCTAAAGCCATTGAATGTGGCGTGTTGCTTGTGCTTTTGCAGGGTGTCAGCCAAAGAGAGCAGACGCAGAAAGAAGGAATATGTGCAGAACTTAGAGACACGTGTTAGGGTGTTGGAGAGCCAGAACATGAGGCTGACAAATGAGCTGGAGTATTTCAAGACATTGTACACTACATGTGTCCTAATTCCTGCTAGTGACACACCAGACTGCTGCTTTCACTGCCTTCAATGAATAAATCCTGTTCATGTTTCACTGTAAAATATTGCCATCACATGTGTTTTGTATCTGATGTGAAATTTCTAACAGTTGTCCAGAACAAGTTTGCCTGAATAATTTTGGTATTAAAATAACTGAAATGTCATATTCTCCCGCATTTGAGTCAGAGTTATGCAGTCATTGTTCACACACCAGCGCAAAATATGAATATACCTTTTATATATACAGTAATAAAAAAATAAATGTCGCTTACAATTTACACTGGATTAATGTAGAGCTGATAACAATGTGTGTTTATGATTGTTGAGTGTGATATGAATCTTAAGTGTTAAATTATTTAACAAAATGTTTGATAAAAGACTGTCTGTAACGAAAATATGACTCACATTTAGATTTCCATAGAAACTATTAGGACATTTTCATCTATTAGGCCTAACTGTCTGAAAGATATACTATTGGTTCAGTGTTTTTCTATTTTCCAGTACTAAAAGTTTTCTTCTTTTAAAATTATTAAAATATTATCTATATTTTATGTTATTGTAACAATACTAAAAAGCACAACATTTATTCCTGTAACTTACAATGTTTGTAATACAACACTTCTTCTACATTATTCTATATTATATACTCGCATTCGCATTTAACACATGTGGGAAAAATGAATAATGTTAGTTAGTTAACGTACAGACAGGTCTAGTTTTGGCCACATTGTTCTCAGTTTTTCCGCAGATTCTGGTTGTAGCTGTCGTGTGTAGTCACTTCCTCCACTGCACGAGTCCACTGCGCATGCGCGCGGGACATTACGCACACCGTCAGAGGGGCGACGCAGTACTCCCACTCCACGGATCAAAACAATCTTTACAGGAATAAGGATCTAACGCATTATTTTCGCTTTCTTACTTCATATATTACACGATTACACAGCCGTAAGACGATACACGCCCAGGAACAGAGAAAAAGAAACTATAAACCAAAAGTATTACGTCGTTTACGCAGTCAAGAAGCAAACTACTAAGGTAAGTTATTCTCTTTCACTTTATGTAATAAAACACAATCTCAGCGCTACAATGTAACAGTTCGGCCACAGTTGACACATTGTTTCCGTTGCTTGGTGTTGCATAACATCATAACGTAAAAAACGTGATGAAGCCATGACGCGCTGAACTTTAGACTGCGTTATCTGAGTGTGAATTGTAACAGTATTGTGTCGCGGTGGTGTTAAATTTTGCTTTTATTCAGATGGGTGTGTTGATAGCTGAGAGGTTCACTGTATGAACAGAGACGAGTCAGTATCTGTGTGTGTTTTTATGGGAGGAGCAAACGAGACAAATGAATGGAAACTTTGATTCATATCAGTGCTGTCATTACATGTCAGGTCGACTCATAGGTTTCAAAGACTTTTAACAGATAATTAAAAATAAAAAGAGCTCTATTATAGTTATATACCAGTTATATTTAATGTATGTGGTATTTTCATATACACTATTATTATTTACATGTTACCCAGTTTACAAAAAAACTGTTATTTTATTTTAATTTTCATTTATGAGGAATTGGATAGTTATGAATGTGACAATTTTGGAAACAGCACTTTACCTGACTATGAAAAATCATGATTTAAACAGAAACAAATGTCACATGGGGATTTAAACCTCCAAATATTGACATTGATCAGTATAATGAAAACCTTTAATAAAAACAATAAAAAAGTGCTGTGACGTAAAAAAAAATCCTCATGCTTTAACTACAGAACCGGTCTGATAGTTTGTTTTGACAAGTTTTGTGGATTAAACAAATAAGAAGTGTGGGAAATAGGGCTGTGAAGGTCGCCATGACGACCGCGAAACCGCGGTGGTGGATTGCCACCGGCAGTAATGCACGTGACGTCACACACACTATAACGAGCATAAAATACAGAGTTTAGTATACAAGTTTAATAACAGTAACATTTTCAATAGAATTTGTCGATATTTATAACATATACAATTTAGTTGTAAATTGTTTTATTTAGACCAAAGGACTATGTTAATTCACAAATTACCTCAAACGCCACACATGGTGTTTCCTTTAGATTGGCGGATTTGAGCGCGGCAAAATCCAGTTTATTCTGTATTCAGCAAATTAATTTTGTGCGAGTTGAGCGATGGACCTTGTTGGGAAACCAAATACTACATCGCCGATCTGGGAACATTTAGTATTCGAACCAAAAAAATTGAATGAAGCCATTTGTCGGCTTTGTAAAAAAAAGTGTTAAATGGGCGAACACATCAAATCTCAAGAGCCATCTCCAGTCATGTCACCCATCCGCGTTTGTGCAAGTGTCGTCAAGTTTCCGTGATCGCAAACGCCTAGCTGGTCAGGTTGGTGTTGGTTAACGCGCTATTTACAGGAGGAGGCAACTGATAGCAGCGATGACCCGCTTGCATGGTGGCGGAACAATGAGATACCTTCTTTTGCCCAAGGTGGCAAAAATGCATCTGTGCATTTGCGCAACGAGCACACCGTCTGAATGTGTGTTCAGTGCGGCTGGAAACATCGTAACACCAATGAGGTCCTCTCTTAAACCGGACAATGTCAACATGTTAGTTTTTCTGTCAAAAACATATCTGTATAGAAAAGCCAAGGTAGGCTCAAAGCGTTTGTTTCGATAGGATTTTTTTATTTGTTTATGTTCTAATTGATAACAGACCTGCACAGATTTTCCAGCATGTGATTTAAGTTGTTACGAATTTTTGCAACGAATATTTGTTGAATATTTAACTGTCTTATTTAGGTTACTGTCGTATTTAACTGTATTATTTCTTTTATGTTTATTTTAGTTAGTAGCCTATTTTAATGTTGTGCAGGCTGTGTGTTCACTGATGTAGAAGTGCTAAAATAAACACTCACATTTCTTAAGTTTGTGTCTCATTTATTTTTTGTTTAAAAACTATACACATAAATATGTCGCCCCGCCCCCAACACCGCGCCACCGATAGTAGTTGGTCCCTTACCACCGAGGTGGCAAAAATCTGCCACTGTCACAGCCCTAATGCCTGGCTCACACTACACACTACACTTTTTAAAATCCTAACCGATTATGAAATCCTGTTGCAGCACACACATAAGGAGAATCTTTGCAGATTATTTTACCCTCAAATCTTAAACATGCACACACTACAAGATGTTAAGATTATCGTGCCAGAGGGAGCGCCTCACGTGATCTAGAGGAGACGCGGAAAAGCGGATGTAAACGAAATGGATACTGTAGCGCGACAACTTGCTGTATCGATACTTAAGCTTTGATGACACATTAAATAGACAATCATGTTGTTGCCACATCTCAACAAGTTGCTCCTCCATCTCTGCAGTCCAACGGGTACGTACTACAGGTTTCGCGGTCGCCATTTCAAAATGTTCGTCACTTCCGTCTCGTTGTAGACTTTTCTTATGTTTACTGACAGGCTATTGTGAATGTACTGACGTAATCATAGCCGTCATCATCCCGATTTAAAATTCTTAATATCAAACATGTTTGATATGAATCGGGGCGGCCCAGATTTTGTGTGAGCAGATCGGGAGGTGCAAGATTCGATCTGTGAACGCCTCATATTACGAGATAATCTGCGCCGAACATCGGGACCGATCAAGGTGCTCGACAAGATTTCTGCTCCTATTCCCGGGAGAGGGAAATCGGGGCTAAATCGGGCTAAAAATCCTGTAGTGTGAGCCAGGCATAAGTGGGAAACTTTTTGTTTTTAGCTTTTTTAGCTTTAGGGTTTGTTGTTCTTATCAGTATATCTGAATTTTTAAGCACATTTTCCATGGTACTTGTGTACACACACCTATTTGACATTTTTATGGTAAACCTCTGTTACCACAAAAACACTTTTACTTTCCACAGCACAGTCATCATACACTTTACATGTAATGTTTCCATGTAAACAGTTTAGTTCAATGGCGACGCCATGTGTGACCAAGGTGGAGCTGACGGTCTCCTGTGAAAATCTGCTGGACATGGATGTGGGATCCAAGTCTGATCCTCTGTGTGTGCTTCACATGAACACATCTGGAAACCAGTGGTTTGAGGTCAGTTGACCTGCTGTGCAGAAAATAAATAATTCTAATGTCTATGTGAAAAATTGGAAAGTTTAATTTGTTTCTCATAGGTTGATCGCACAGAAAGGGTTAAGAATTGCCTGAGCCCAAAATTTGCCAAGAAGTTTGTCGTGGATTACTACTTTGAACTTGTTCAGAAGCTCAAATTCAGCCTTTATGATATTGACAATAAAACCATTGATTTAAGTGATGATGATTTTCTGGGGGAGCTGGAATGCTCGTTGGGTCAGGTAAGAGAATCAGATTGAGATTCAAGATGAAATATATTAGTTGATAATTCAGGCTGTTTTATAACTGTTGAAAATATCTTCACAGATTGTATCTAGCAGCAAGCTGATGAGACCTTTGCTTCTGAAGAACAAAAAACCTGCTGGAAAAGGAACTATTACGGTAAATGTCAATCACACACGGTCATAGTATTATTTCTAAAGACTAAGAAATGAGCTCATGAAATTATTTGTCAACAGATACTGTATTGACATAATTCCTGTTGAAACAGGAAGTTGTAGTTGGAGAATTTTATTACCTCAAAGACTAACTATGATTTCATGGGTTTTAAAAACACAAAGAGTATTAGCCAGTATTTTGTGTTATGTTTTCAGATCAGTGCTGAAGAAATCAAAGACAACAGAGTCGTGAATTTTGAGGTTGAGGCCAGAAAACTGGACAATAAGGTAAAGATTTTGTTTGTTTGATGCATTGTAGACAATGTCTAAATGTGGTCTTTTTTACAGGATTTCTTTGGAAAGTCAGACCCCTACCTGGAATTTTACAGACAAACGGAAACAGGCTGGCAGCTCGCTCACAGAACAGAGGTTTGGTTCTGTTTTTACCCATCATCCTCAGCGTGTTTAACATATCTACATGCTTGCTGTTGTTTATTTTGATCATGGTTATGTTGTTACACCAGGTGGTGAAGAACAACTTAAACCCTTCCTGGAGACCTTTTAAAATCTCTCTTCAGTCTCTGTGTGGAGGAAACTTGGAGAAACCAATCAAGGTAGGCTTTTATACTGTTTAGAAACCAATTTCTATGAAAGGTATTTAACAATGTAAATAAGATTTCTGTCACTAACGCTGGCTTCTTCCATTAACAATCACTAATTGTTCTGGCTCTGGCCTGGGGATGCTGTAAATCTTTGTCTTGCTTTGGGTTGTGAGAGAGGTTTTTGTTGATTTGAAACCAGCATTTATGACTTTGTGATTTTTCTGCTAAAGCATCTTTAAAGGAAACTCACTGTCGGGGAAAGTAACAGGTATTCTTCATCAGATTGTGTGTTTCATTTGTTAGTTGTGTGTCATTGAATAGCTGATGTGTCCTTCACGGTTCAGTAGAAGGGAGCTATTCTTCTAAACTCACTCTGTGAGGTCATTATTAACCCTTTCTTACATGATTATCTACTACAGTCATTCTCAGGAAAACAATGCCATTTTTGCTTGAATGATTAAGCATTAATAAAAAAATATAAAATAAAGGTTACTGTTGAAATTTTAGCAATCTGTATTTGCCATCTCAGGCCAATATAGATTATATGTAGAAGACCATCTCTAGGGTTCCCTAGGGTTATTAGTTTATATTTGCTAATTGATATTTTCTATGTCTAATTGTAATTCATAACCTCAGAATTTAAACAGGTAGTTTGAATAGACAGTATAACTAGTTTTGGTGCTTTTATGACACTTTCTTAATTTTATTACATGCACAAAACAAACATTTTAAAATAAACTTGTATTAAAGCTGCATATTGTAACTTTGTTTCTATATCACCATTTCTGTTTGAAACATAAATTTGCAGGTTACTTTACATGTTTATCTTTATGTGTCAAACTAACAACTCAATTAAAATATAAATCATTATTATAAGCTTGTGAATTGGGGGTTTGGTAAGGAGACAGTTTAGTATGTACCTGCACAATAACTGATTTTAGTTTTTACCGAAAGACTTACTTAGGACAGCTTTAAAAAATATACAATTACAATGTTGCCCAAATATTTTTTGGCATTACACACTAAATAGTGATTTGTTAATGTTTTGAGTAATAAAAAACTCAAAGAATAAAGTTTTAAAGTCATAGGGTACATGTGGCATTGAGAAGTACTGAGAAAGAACCGCTGTCACAGTAAACTCTGCTGAAATGTTCTTGAATGTTCCATTCCTGAGAAACTGTGTTTTTTAATAAATCTAACCTTATGAAGAGCAGTCACTGGAGGCGGGCAAACTTTCATCCATCTCTTCATTTCAACTTCTGATATCCTGTCTGATATTCATGTGGTGTCTTGCTGGTTTTTGTGATGAAGAGACCAATAGATCTTTAGTTATCTGTGGTTCTTCATTTGGTGGACTGCTTTGCATGACATTTCTCTCTCTCTCTGTCTTTCTCTCTCTTATAACCATATGTTCTTGCTGTCTCAGTAAATGTGTGTGTTTCTCTTTAGGTTGAATGTTACGATTATGACAGCGATGGATCACATGATTTGATCGGGATTTTTGAGACCAATATGAAACGCCTGCAGGAGGCTTCCCGCACCTCTCCGGTGAGATACCACCAAACGTCTTTGGTTTCAGCACTGTAAAGCGGATCGATGTGTGTCTGAGCTAAACAAGCTGATTTATGCCTGCAGGCCGAGTTCGACTGTATAAACAGTAAGAAAAAGCAGAAGAAGAAAAATTATAAGAACTCTGGAGTTGTGAGCGTGAAAGTTTGTCAGGTATTGTGTTAATTACTCTTCTGATTTTTAATGTACAACCGTTTAGTGAATTCGTCCCTGTAAGTTTCACATTCCTGGAAATGGTTGTGTTTGTTTTTTTAGATTGTGAGGGAATACACCTTCCTCGACTACATCATGGGTGGTTGCCAGATAAATTTTACTGTAAGTTGTGCGTTTGACTGTTTTATTGTGTTGTGCTGTACAGTTCTGACTCCTCATGTCTCTCCTGCAGGTTGGTGTGGACTTCACAGGGTCAAACGGTGACCCCAGGTCACCTGATTCTTTACACTACATCAGTCCTCAAGGTGTGAACGAGTATCTCTCAGCCATCTGGTCAGTTGGACTTGTGGTCCAAGACTACGATAGGTAAAAAACATCTGCCTATACACGAGTTATCTATTTTAAACATTGAAATATACACGTGTAATATGACAAATAAGAAGACATGTTTTATTTTAATGTGTTCATTTATGAGGAATATGGACCGTTATGAATGTGATAATTCTGAAAACAGTACTTTATCTGACAATGAAAAATCTTTAATCTAAAAAATGCTCACATGGGTATTTAAACCACAAAATATTGACATCTGAGAGCTATTATTAGCATTGAATTGCCCATATTTAAAATATATGACTCACATTTTCTTTAATGTCTTGTAGTGACAAAATGTTTCCTGCATTTGGTTTTGGTGCCCAGATTCCTCCCACCTGGCAGGTAAATAAAATGACATCTGCTTGTCTGGATATCTTTACAAAGACACAATTTGTAACGTCTTTATGTTTTCTAGGTGTCCCATGAGTTTCCTCTCAATTTCAATCCCTCAAATCCCTATTGTGCAGGTATGTAACAGTAACGATGTGAAGTCAGGCGCATGACAGGAAGTGATGCGTATAAACAGGAAGTTGTAATTCTCATTCCACAGGTGTAGAGGGTGTGGTGCAGGCCTACAGGATGTGTCTTCCTCAGGTCAAACTTTACGGCCCCACAAACTTCGCCCCCATTATCACACATATGGCACGTTTTGCACAACAGGCTTTACAGGACAACAAAGCATCTGTAAGGAACAGTTCCTCAAAAACAGTGTATTTGATCCACATTTGCTCAGATTAATTTCTGTCTCCATCTCCCGTTTCAGCAATACTACGTTCTGTTGATCATCACGGACGGCGTGATCACAGACATGGATCAGACCCGGGCGGCTATAGTCGCGGCTTCACGTTTACCCATGTCTATAATCATTGTTGGCGTGGGGAAGGCTGACTTCACAGATATGGAGATTCTGGATGGAGATGACGGACGGCTGAGGTCCATCACGGGAGAGCCGGCCATACGCGACATTGTGCAGTTTGTGCCTTTCAGAAAGTTCCAGAACGTGAGTGGAAGATTTAAGTTTTAGTCAGCTTGTGTTTTCTTTTGGCTCTGGCTTTCTTTCTTGGGTTCATATCTTAGCTGTTTTGGAGGTTGGAAAAATCTCTATTGGCGTTGGCTTTATATTGTCTGCATTTAAAGATGTTTTGTTTTAAAAGCTTGTCAAGTTGAGACCTCAAGAAGCTGGATGATAAAATGTCAAAAGTATGATTTTACAAATTCTACACAAAGAGTGACTACTATTAAAGATGATCAAATATAACATAGTGTTCATTTATTTTAGATGCTTTTAGTCACAACACAAAATCTGTTATTTTTTCATTCATTCATTTCATTCCTAGTGGTCAATATCGTTTATGCCAGTAGATACTGAGCATTGTGGAACACCATACATCATATGTATTTGCCTCAGACGGTCCACATGCTTTCAGCATGTAGCTTCTCATTTGTGCCTTTGTGTCCATTTCATTTCAGGGCCCCAGGGAAACACTTGCCCAGTGTGTACTGGCAGAATTACCACAACAAGTCGCATCCTACTTCAGATATAAAAACCTGTCGCCTCCTCACGAGCCAAAATATTCATAGACATGTAGGGTTCAAAAAACCGCTCCTCTTCTTTTTTCTGCACTTTTCTGCATCTGTCTGCATGTCTCATGTTATTATAATACATCATCTTCACACACAACATTCAGATTATTATTGAAGGTGTGAGGTGGACTGTATTTCTGTGAGCATGTTGTTAGGATCACAGAGATTGGAAGAATGTTTGTAATGTAACTCGGGAAGGAGGAATATGGCTTCATGTTTTTTCTGAATTACTGAATGTCAGAATTACTTGAGATGAGATGACAAGTTTGTCTGTGGACATGTGAACACATTGTCTATGGCAACACTTATAACTTATAAAGGTCTGTTCACACCAAGGATGACAACAATACCCAAAACGAAAATAATGTAAGAAATATGTTAAACCTAAATAGCAATATTTAAAAAAAAAAACTAATAAAGGGCAGAAATATGTAATATGTAAAAAAATTCATTCATTAATTTTAAGTTAAAAACTTAACATAAATAATTAACATGAAATATGATAATTAACCCTAAAATATGAAAGATAATTTAGAAAAATACAGCTATGATAAAGCTTCAATTAAACCTAAAATAAATCTATTGCACACCACAATTATAACAATTGAAGATGAAAAATATCTTTGGGGTCACTTTCAAAATGTTTTTTTTTTCTATCTGATGAACTATAAAACATTAACAAATGACTCCATTTGATTTTGATATTAATATTAAAGGGCCGTGCATTTAACATGTGACACTGCAGCACACACAGTACTAATCACAGTAATTCTGACATTACAGTAATTTCACGTATGTTGCTCTGCCTGTGATTTTAAACACGTGTTGTTGTGCTGTGGTCTTCTGGATTAAATGTATTATTTCTCTCTCTTTCTAGTCTCCTAAAGAGGCACTCGCTCAGTGTGTTCTGGCGGAGGTTCCTGGTCAGGTCGTCACTTTCTTCAACATGATGAAGTTTCCTCCTCCAAACTCTAATACTCCTGTAGCCGCTCCAGAAGGGCAGACGAATAACTGACGGTCCGTTTCCTTCCCTCATACTCCCTGTTAAATAACTGGACATGTCTCGCATCTCTCCTCCTAACCCAACATTACATAAGGGGTAATGTACAGTCAATCAGTCCTTATTGAAGATTAAACCCAGACGCTGAGAGGATTTCTTTTATTTCTGCATTAGGTTTCTTTTAAATCATTGTTCACTTACTTTTGATATTTTCACTTTTGCTAAATGATTGATCTTTTATAGAATTCAATACTTGGTCCAAGTGGGAATGAGCCAGAAAGACCAAGAAATAATATTTCTGGTTTGTTGTTAAATATATAAATGAACTATTAGGAAGGGAAAGAAAACATTGTTAGTGTTGCAGGTGAGAACACAGAAGCCATGTGAAGGTATTGTTAAAGATAAACGCAGTGTCAGTTTCATTCCCTTTTAACATGTTTACAGGTCAGCATTATTATGTAATAATATTTTTCATCTTACCATTATCTTTTTTATCTCTACACTTCTCTGTATATCATATGTTTTATATCCATGTATAATTGTAATCCTTTTGCATGTTTCTTTGACACATACTATAGGTCATGTGGATGTGCCTGTGTTTTATTTGCAGTTCTTATCAGTACGAAACGTCTCCTCAGATTATTTGGCAGCTGCGTACATGCTGAGTTTAATGCACATAAAAACAACACACTATCAGATAAAGTTATAATGCATCTCAGAGTTTTGTTTATATGGAAAAAAGCTAAGCTAAAAGATAACATTGTCTAAATAGTGTTTATATTTACCTGAAGTCAGTAGTACTTTTGTGCCTGAATACACTTTTTTTTAAATTCAGTTATGTACATTTATCCCTAACATCAGGACCAGCCTATAATCGTAGTGCTGACATTAGGTCATGTGTCAAATCAATAGAGTATATCATTGCTGTTATTTAGTGAATGTTACTGCATTTTTCCATGTAGCATGATTTGTGCCAAAAATAAAACATGAAACAGCTGCATTCATTTTGTGTAGTATTACTGTGCTTTAAAATAAAATGTATTCTTTTATTTATATATTAAAAGCATACATCTATTTACAGTATACAAAGCTCAGAGAAACCAGTAATCGTCCGTGTGACTAAACATAAACCGTCAGTGTTTCATGACACATCTGCAGTCCAATAATAATCATCCACTGAACAGCAGGGAAGAAAGTGAAAGTGACAGGGAACCAATGAATGATGTCACGGATAGATGGATGGATGAATTTCTTAATCTTTTTTCTCTGCTGCTGCCTGAGCCTGTAGAAAAGATGTATAGAATTACATATATAAAATCCTAATTAAAAACAATAATTTTTTGTCTTTAAGATATAAATAGTATCATCACATACCCGGAGTTTCTCTAATAAACCTCCTTTTCCAAAAGCACGCATTAATTTAGGAGTGGGAGGTTTGGGCCCAAACAGTTCCAGTCCCTTTTTCTTTTCTTTATCATCCGGGACAGGAGCTTTACCTTTAGCCTTCATCAGTTTCCTGTAGAGCAGAAAAATCTCTTATTTAATGATCTTTCAGATCATTAAAGACGTGTCAAGCATGACTGTGTATCAAAAGTAGTCAAATATATCCAGTTTTACTCACCGTCCCTTCTTGGCCAGAACTTTCTGAGATTCAGGGTAATGGACCAGGATGTCATTTAGATCTTTCTTATCCAGCACAAAGAGATTGGCGAATCCATGTGCGGCTACGTTCGCCGTCCTTCTGTTGCCTCCATCTTTAGCTGACTGTAGGAGACTGTAAGATATAAATGAAATTTTAATTTTAAAATCATAATATTTCAAATACTCAACATCAAACCAAAAATTACCCTATTTTCATTCTGTATATTTAAAAAATATACAGCCCTTTTATGTTTTAGCCCCAAGTCAAACATGATCTGTTATGTAGTCTCACCTGATCTCTCCAAACACACAACCAGCTTTCAGCGTCACAAACACAATCTTATTGTCCGGTCCACCGATGACCTGGACTGCTCCAGCTTTAATGATGTACATTTCTCTCCCAATGTCACCCTGCATGAAATGATAGGAAAGGTTTGTCCATGAAACTGAATGTGTAAACTACATTATAGAATTGTCAAATTAATATTCTTACCTTCTTACACACAAAGTCTCCCGGCAAGTACACAATGGATTTCAGGCGTAGTAACATGTCCACAAGCATCTGATTGTCACAACCCTAAAGAAAAAGCAGTAGATTTATACAGTGTTTACAGACCCTATCAATTGAACAGTCCTATTATAAACTTAGACAATTATCTTATATTAGTTTTATAAATGTACATCTGAAAAGACTGACAATATGCAATAATACCATGTATCCTATTTTCTGTATTTGTCATAATTACATGTCTTTACTTTTCTAGCTACTTTCTCTATATATGTTATGCTGCTTTGTAAAATAAAAAAGCACAGTATAAATAGATTTAAAGTGAACTGAATAATTTTGGTGTGTTAATTGTTTTGGAGTTTTCACTACTTTGTCTTGCCTTAAAAAGATCAATCTTCTGGAAGGTGGCGAGGTTTATGTCTACAGCAATGGCTGTTCTCATCACCAGAGGCATTTTGTCCAACAACTCGGATTCATCTGTGAAGAAAATGTCATTATATTATTTCTTATGTCTTATATTATTTTATTAAAATCCAGATTTGAGGTACTTGTATGAGAAGGTTTGCACTTCACATGCTACAAAGCTGTCATTTCTTACCCAGCATGCCCTGGGAGTCCCAGGTATAGTTGTACCAGGTGCGGACTCTGTTTTGCACATGTTTGGGGATGGTGTAAGTGTTCATATATGCCACGCAGGCATCCATAGACGCACGGAAGTAGGTCTGACCGGCTGTGGCCGCTCCGATGACATCTCTCATCTGTGTTTAAACAGAGATCTCGGTTAGACATTTCACATGTGCCACAGAAATTGTTATTCCTTAAAGTCATGTGTTAGTAGATGTTCACCTGTCCAATTAAACTTGAGAAGACGAAGACGCCAGTGAAGAAGTTGACCAGCTGGAAAACAATCTCAAAGAGCGTGTGGGGCTCAGGAAGACCTCCGATAGTGATCAGGGTACGAGTGGCGAAATAATAACACCGGAGATATCTTGAATACAAGAAAACAAAAAAATAATCACTACAAAAGTTATATTACTATGAGAATATAAAACTGTGACTGTAAAAAAGGGCTCATACGCATTTCCTTTTCCATCATATGTCCATTTACTGCTGCCCAACCCTTCATATTCTGATGCCACATAGTACAGACAAGAGTTAAGATGAAGACAGTAAAGGAGATATCCAATAGTGCGGCCAACTCTGAAAAAGATGATAGTTTTAATGGAGAGTTTGGCTTCTTGATGCTGATTGGTTAAAGCATTCCAGCATTGGAAACCATAAACTGGTGATCTCGAGTTGTTTTTAAGGTTTAACTCGTATAATGATTTCTCAGACATACCTCCAGATATAAGCCTTATCCATGATGCTTTCTAGACGATCACTGAACTCAAAAAATGATTCATACTGAAAACAAAAAGAAATTTCAGAGCTCAGAAACTACACAACGGACGTAAAGAATAATCCGGCTGTATTACGGCTGTAATACTGACCCGCATAAACCGGTTGAACCTGAACAGTGATGTAAATCCAAACTGGAAGCACAGCAAATCAAATGGTATAATACTGATCAGGTCTACCTGTTAAAAGAAAATGTTGAAGTTGAAATAATCACATTTATACTGAAATAATATAACATAATATATCTGTTATCCACCTGAAACCTTGCAGATTCTCTGTACCTCTGTTTGGTCATCACTCTGTCTTTCTAAAACATCAAATTCATTTTTATCAGCTTTTATAATCAGTTCATCGTACAAAGTTTTTCTAAATAAAATAATTGGCACATACTACGATGTCTCCTGCTTTCACAAACTGTAAACGTGGCTGAAAGATGATGATGTCTATAACGTTGACCACATCTGCCAGAATGTCAAAAAATATCCAGAAAGGGATTGCCACCGGTGTGTGGTACGGAAAACACAAGCGTGCCGTAGCGAGCCAAACATTGTAGTTAAAAGCAATTGTGACCACACTAAGCCATTTAATATACCGACGATCTGTTGAGAAAGACAGATGAACGTTTTTTAGGATTAACATTATTATATATATAATTATAATAACCTGAGGCCTAATATTAATATAAAACACACCTGTGAACGGATCAATGGTCATCCCTAAGTGTGTGTCCATCTTGTTTTCTAAAGGCTGGAGCAGCGTGTCTATACACGTAAATCTAATTTTAGGACAGATGGCCTCGGCTCGCTCCTTCTCTAGTTTCTCTTGCTCAGCTTTAAGCTTTTCCTCTTTCTCAATTCTTTCTTTTTCCTCTTTTTCCTTCTTGGCAGCTGCTTTCTTTGCATCTTCCTCTTTTTTCTTCTCCTCGGCCTCCTCTCGTTTTATTCTTTCGTCCTCTTGCTTTTTGATCCAGTCTGGCTTTCGATAAACGGGTGCTGGACATCAACAGTACACCAATCAGAATCTATAGAAGAATCAAACAGCAGCAGTTTTCTTTGGTTTTACTCACTGACGGGTGGGCTGCGCTCCGGGGACGAGGCGTACGGGTCGATGACTTTTTCCTTATAAGACTCGACCCTTTCTCTTAATATTCTCACGATCTCTCGCAGGTGATCGTCAGAGTATCTGTTGATGACGACAGGAGGAGGTGCACCGTCCTCACTACATCAAACAAAGACAAGTTTCATTGTTATTATTAGTGAAATAAAATGACTAGTAGTGGTTTTTAGTGGATTGATGACCATGTGTATGACCACAGTTTTACTACAAATAACATGGTTAAACTTGGTTATCATGGTGTATAGTAGCCAAAGTAACTATCTGGTAAATAGTAGTGGTTGTAGTACTGGCACTTGTTTAAATCACATAATAATAATGAAGAGAAGTTCAATTTGTGTTTTGTGATATTTTCACTGTAAAAGACAGCATAGTTTATTGAAATCTACACCATTTTAACAATGAAATTGGCACAGAAAGAAACAAAACTCCTGTTGGCACGTGAGGACTTTCCTGTGATCCTCTTAAAACACAAATAAGACAGATCCTATAATCTCCTTTCAGCTACTTCTGGAGTCACACGCTGCAAATCATTACACAAAAGAAAGAACGGGGACTGACAATAATATGACATGACTAGATCCCTAGATCATCATCAGGTGGTCTAAAGTCTCACCCTTCTGCTGTCTGATTGGCTGGATCCTCTGGTTTCGGGGGATCTGGGGCCGGGGCAGGAGCCGGTTCTAAAGACAAACACAAATATATGATCGAGGGAAAGAAACAGCAGTGTTTACTGGTTTCCAGTGTTTATGTTTGTTTTGGTCTAGCAGGTTATATTCTCACCAGCTGGTTTCTCTTCCTCCTTTTTCTCATCCTTCTTTTCTTCATCTTTCTTCTCGTGGGATTTATCCTCCTTTCAACACAAAGATTTCTTTTTTATCAAAAACGTTTAGATTTTAGAGTAATCATTTTTAAACCAGGAGCAACATAAGGAATTTGACTACACATATTCGCTACACAAATGTTATCCCTTTTCTAACCAATAATAAATATACATTTTATAGTATACTATTAATTTCTTTAAAATAAAAACAACATGTGCTAGTATCATTGTCATATTATCCCAGAGATTAGCTCCTCTTTTGTTTAACAGGTTTAAATGCTTCTATTAACTTAAGTGTTAACAATTTTATGCCTTATTCAAATGAAATAACTATTAACCTAAAGATTTGTTCTTATCTTTTTGCAATAAAAGAGACAAATATGGATTAAGCAAATCAAACTGACAACTGAGATTTTTTAGCAAACTTCTCTTAAATGAAATGTCCAGTCTCTAAATTAAATGAGTTGATTCTGTGTTGTGTTAAAGTTAGATGGTCTTACCTTTGTTGCAGGTGTTGTCTCAGGTGTTGGTGTTGTCGCAGGTGTTGGTGTTGTCGCAGATGTTGGTGTTGTCCCAGGTGTTGGGGCAGTAGCAGGGGCAGGCGTCCCAGGGTTTACAGCTGCTACAGTTCTGGGTCTAAAAAGCGCTTTTAACGTGCTGAGCATACTTGCTAACTGCACAGGTTACACCGGACACACAATCCCATCCAGATTTATTCTTCAACTGCCGCTGATGTCTGAACTCTGACCTGCTTCAATTAATTCTCAGAGCTCTATTAATCCCCTCTTAGGAACAACCCTCTTCCCATGACTCATCACAGATCACACTGACCAATCACAGCGCTCCATTTGCTATCAACTGAACCAGTCACAATCCATCTCTTTAAATGCTTCTATGATACTGATTGCTACGAAGAGACATTTCTTTTTGTAAAGCTATTAAATACATTGTGTATTTGTATTGGTTTAAAATGGATTACTCAAAGGTTATACTATATACCAGACAGACACGGGCTGTTTGGGAACCGTTGACTATTCTTGCTGCTTTGTTTGTACTGTATATTTACTCTCAGTCCACATTTAGAAAGATCATTAGCTAATTCTAACTCACAATGTCCCAGCCAGACTAAAGAGATTAACGGAGATCCCATGGCACATTTACTGACTCCTCTCTTCTCTACATGATTACTAAATTTAATATTCATTGAATTAGTTTAAAAAATGATGTCCATTGTACTTAACATATGTATTATCAGTACAAATCAAACATTTATTTAGACTTTAGTAAAAAATAGAGAGATACAAACAGATCGATGATCGAGATCGAGTAAAATCATTACAAATAAGTTCAGACACATCTTTTAAATACTTTCAGTATATAAATGTAAATCATAATAATGAATTAAAAGATTATTTTACAAGGGGATAAAATACTCGTGACCCAGCTGATTATTGTCGATCTGAGGTAGCAGCAATCTAAAAAAAGAATAAATGTTAAAATAAATGATCAAATAATATAATATAATATAATATAATATAATATAATATAATATAATATAATATAATATAATATAATATAATATAATATAATATAATATAATATAATATAATATAATATATATAATAATAATCTAAAGATCAGATTTTAAGTATTAACTGCATTTTTTACATTAAATTTTAGTGTAACTGTATGGATTAAAATACTGTTCGACTGTGTTTGATGTCATACCTTCAGTTTGTCCAGAAAGCCTTTCTTCATGAAAGCACCTCCTCCGAAGGCACGCAGGAGTTTAGGAGTGGGAGGTTTCTCTCCAAACAGAGCCAAGCCTTTCTTTTTCTCCTCATCGGCTTTGACCGCAGCCGGACCTTTGGCTTTTAACAGTTTCCTGTAAAGAAATGTTTCAAAGTTTCATTGTGACCCAGACCAATACCAGAACCCTTTTCAAAACAACCATCTGAACAAGATGATTTACTGAGATAAATTTCTCGCACCGTCCCTTCCTGGCCAGAACTTTCTGGGATTCAGGGTAATGAATCAGGATATCACTGAGATCTTTCTTATCCAGCACAAAGAGGTTGGCGAATCCATGAGCGGCTACGTTAGCCGTCCTTCTGTTTCCTCCATTGGCTGAAGACTGTAGAAGACTGAGAACAAACGTAATGACACCTGTCAATCAACCATACCTGTTCAACTGTGGGCGTGGCCAATTTTATTTCTACATCACCATTCACATTTATAGATTACTTCAAAGTCAACAGTACCTGATCTCTCCAAACACACATCCAGCCTTCAGAGTAACAAACACAATCTTATTGTCCGGTCCACCGATGACCTGCACCTCTCCGGCTTTAATGATGTACATTTCCTTCCCAATATCCCCCTATTGAATTCAAAGAGAATGATGATGGTTTTATGTGTTTGGACAACAACGATGGGAATATGATTCTTTTTTTTAATAAGTATATTTATTAATTTTTTAAACATTACAAAACAAAATTTAAAATCGAACAAGAGGAAGGAAAAAAAAAGGCTTACCACCTCAATAAATCAATTTAAGTAATAAATGAGATAGAGAATGACATCAACATATAAACAACATACCTTAGACATTTTGCTCCAATGTGCCGTACATATTTAAACCTCATTAAACAAACCCTCTAATAAGAATAGAGGATATATCTAAGCCCATATATACCAAAAATGGGTCCCACCTTCTATGAAAGAGGACATCTTTATTATAAGAAGCACAGGTTAAGTAGTCTAATGAGACATATTCCAAAGTAACCCTGTGCCATAGGGACCTAGAAGGGGCTTTATCAACTAACCAATTTAAAAGAATGCATTTTCTTGCACAGAATGTTTGTTATGTTTTATGTTTGTCTATGATAATGTCATCGTATATTCCAAGCAACAAGTGTTTTGGACCGTAGCCAATATTAATAGATAAAATAGCATTAAGTTCTTGTTCAACCATAATCCAAAACTTCTGAATCTCCCTACAGAACCAGAGACAGTGAATAAGATCTCCTTCCTCTGATTTACATTTCAGACACGTTGGCGAGCAGTCTTCTTTAACCGTATGCCTCCGTGAAGGAGAAATGTGAGCTCTGTGCAAAATTTTCAACTGCATTGCCTTTACTCTGTTACATATACTTCTTCCATGCTTCCTCCCATTGATCATCTGTCATTTGTATATCAAGTGTCCTTTCCCATGTCTTCTTCAAGGAATCCGTATTTGAAACACCACAGTCCTTGAGAACCTTGTAAAAAGAACCTGCAGAACTGTTCATTTGTGAAAAAAGATGTCTCTCCACGGCCGAATTTCCTGGTTTGTGAGCAAAGTAGTGTCCTTTTTCACAAAGTCTCTCAATTGTAAATAATGAAAAAAAATCCTGTCGTGGAATACTATACTTAATGACTAATTGGTCAAATGACATTAAAGTGTCCCCCTCAAATAGATCACGTAAAGTGGTAAGACCTTTATGTGCCCAGGCTCGAAAATTTGGGTGTACAGTCCCTGGCAAGAAGTCATAATTATCACAAATGGGAGTAAAAGTTGAGGTGAGTTGGAGCCTCTAAACGCCTGATAACTTGCCATGCCTTGATAGCACTAATTGTGATGGGGTTACTACAAACGACTTTCAAGGATTTAAACTTTTTAAGAAAAAGCTAATTTACTAAGGGAAGTTTACTAAGTGAACTTTCAATATCAAAGCACACTGCTCTGGACCCTTTATGTACCCAGTCAGAAATGTAATGCAAATGAACACTTAACTGATATTTCCGAATATCTGGAAGGTCAAGACCTCCCGCTGAAGATGAAAGCATTAAAGTTGAAATTTTTATACGTGCTCTTTTTTTGGCCCATATAAAGGAACTAAACCAACCATTTTTCCTAATGGTTTTGTAAATGTGTAAAATGTATTGGAATCATTTGAATGGGGTAAAGTAATCTTGGAAGAATATTGGGAATATGATTCTTAAAACTCACCTTCTTACACACAAAGTCTCCAGGCAGGTACACAATTGATTTCAGTCTCAGTAACATATCCACAAGCATCTGATTGTCACAGCCCTGTAAGAGAAACAGCAGAAAACATTAGAAAAGTGGCCGTATGACTCCATGTTTTATTCAGAATGAATCAGTCTTACCTTGAAGAGGTCGATCTTTTGAAACGTAGCAAGATTGATGTCCACAGCGATGGCTGTTCTCATTACCAGCGGCATCTGTTCCAAGAGCTCAGACTCATCTGAGGAGAAGCAAATATTACATAAAATATACATAAAATATTATTATTGTTATATTAATTTATACAAATATTTTTGCAGTCTCTAAACCAATATGGAATATTATTATCAAACAAGAAATACAAAAAAAATTATATGAAATTATATGAAACTATTTTTCCTCTAAACTACACAATTAAAACTATTTTTACAAACAAAAAGATTTTACCCAGCATGCCCTGAGAATACCACGTGTGGTTGTACCAGGTGCGAACTCTGGTTTGTACCAGCTTGGGGATGCGGTTTGTCACCATATACGACACACAAGCATCCATAGATGCACGAAAGTAAGTCTGACCTGCCGTAGCTGCTCCAATGACATCTCTCATCTGTAACATCAAAGATGAAGACTAAACCATTTCATGAACCATTTCGTGTGGTTCAGCAGTTTTAAACCTGATACATAAAGACTTTTGGCTATAAAAACTGGCTGGTGGTCTAAGATTAGGGGGAGGAGCTCATGATGTTTACATCATGACATTATATACCTGTCCAATCAAACTTGAGAAGACAAAGACACCAATGAAAAAATTTGTTAATTGAAATGTGATTTCAAACACTGTGTAAGGCTCAGGAAGACCACCGATGTTGATCAGGGTTCGCACAGCAAAATAGTAACAGCGTAAATACCTGTCAAAGACAAAATGGAAGAGAGAGAAAACAGTAAAACTTTTAAATCACAGTTTATAAAGAACAACATGATTGATATTAAAACAGCCGACACCCAACAAGCCATTTCATCAGCAAAGCCAAGAAAGTCAAACACTAAGGCAAAAACAAAAAGCTTCAAAATTTAGCGAAAAACCACGAAGCGCTTCAGGACCAAAAGCTTCACAGACAGAAGTCTACCTGGCCGAGAATGATGGACAAAAATATGGCACCAACAAAATAGTTGGTCATCTGAAAGATCTGACCAAATATGGTCTCAGGAAGAGGAAGTTCTGCGATCATCAGGAGAGATTTTTCAGCATAGAAGAAACACCTCAGGTAGCTATGAGAATATAAAATCCAAAAACCTGCTATTATAGCAATTACAAAAAATTACAGTAATCTACATTTATGTCTCCTATATATGGAGAAAAGAAAATAACACTTGATGGTAATTCTTTTGTTGAAGGTTACAGTAAATACTGTTAAATATATTTTAAACAAAGACAAAAAAATTCTATTTTTGTATTTTGAATGAATGTGAAGATTAGACGAAGTCACATACGCGCTGCCCTGGCCGCTGTACACCCATTTGGTCTGGCCGATGCCCTGATAGTCTGACGCAACGTAGTAAATACAGGCATTGAGGTGAAGCATGAACATCAGGTATCCAATCGTGCGAATTACTCTTTAAAAAAGCCAAGGAGAAATATTATATATGGTCATGGTGATTGTTGTGACAATAAAGAGACATGAACAGAAACTACAGTATTAGATCTGGTTACACACCTCCAGATATAAGCTCTGGTCAAAATACCCTCCAGACGATCACTGAACTCGAAAAATGCCTCGAACTTTGTAAGGAAACAAAATATTCAGAAATATAATAAATTAATCTGCCTCTTCATAACTGATAACCAGTCCCAAATATAATTTGCACCTGCAAAACTCCACATTTCTTAACCTATTACAAATTTCCCTTTTAAAATTCTTTAGATTTTGTCATTTCATTATCAATCACAGCTCCTATTATTCACAGATATTTACAGTAATTGTACAGTAGAGTAAAGGTAATGTTCAATGACCTTCATTAAACGATTGATCCTGAAGACAGACTTGAATCCAAATGGAAAATATACCAGGTCCAGAGGCAGGATGGACAGTACATCACTCTGAAACATAACAAATAATACCTGTGGACTTTCTATAGGGATAAATTATTGTTTTAAAGTAAATGTATCATCTGATACATCTGTTTGAGGTACCTGAAATCTTCCAGATTCCCTGTACTTCTTCTTAATTACAACTCTGTCATACTGAAAGAAATGATGTAATGTTAGATACAGAGATACAATCCAGGATAAAATCTCAATGGTAGTCGATGGGGAAAATATATGAAAATATAAGTGAAATAAATCTTTTAGCAAATAAACTTCTAGTTGTGCATTACTGTAAAGTAAAAATTGGATTGAATTAAAACAAAATGACTTTTTTATAAAATGGCACAGATATATTCAAGGAGATATTTTAAGGAAGGTGTTTTTCTCACAATGATGTCTCCACCCTTGCAGAACTGCAGTCGCGGCTGAAAAACAATCATGTCTATAATATAGACGCAATCAGCGAGAAGGTCCAGTGTTACCCACAGTGGAATGGTTGTTGGGTTATGATATGGGAAAGCCATACGGACCGGTATGTACCACAGGTTATAGTTGAAGGCAATAGTCACCACGGTTAACCAAGCGATATACCTGCGGTCTAGTGAAAATCATGCAGAAAAAGAAGAAAATAAATATGAGCTTTAAATAAATGCTAATTTATTGTTGTCTGTGTCTATTGATATACACAGTGTCATCTAAGACCACATTAAATATCTAGATTTTTTTCAGACAAAGTTTTAGAATTTTGATTATTTTAAAAAGTCATGTCTTTCAGATAATTTTACACAAACCAGGTTAAGTGCACACTATCATTAAAGGGGAACACAGTAAGACAAAGTGCATATTTATATCTTTGTCACCTGTGAAGGGATCGATGGAGGAGCCCAGCCTTTTGTCCATTCTGTCCTCAATGGGCTTCAGCAGGAAATCTAAACAGGTACAGGGCATCTTTAGACACATGGACTTCTTTTCTTTTTTCTCTTCTTTCTTTTCTTCAGGTTCCTTTTCTTCCTTAACCTCTTTCTCTTTTGTCTTCTCCTTTTCCTCTTTCTTCTTCCTGTCTTCCTCCTCTTTCCTTTTCTTCTCTTCCTCTTCTTTTTGTTTCCTCTTCTCCTCTCTCTTCGGGTAGTCTTGTTTCCTCAGGACAGGTGCTAGATGACGCACAAAAGAACACTTGAGGATCTGTTTACACCTGGATGCGTTTTGGTCGATCGAATCACAATTGGAAAGTGTACAAAAGAGACCCTAATAAGATATGTGTCAACAGTGCTCAACTATTTGATGTGCCCTGTCACATGATCAGAGATGCTGAGGGTTATATACTCACTGACTGCAGGGCTTCTTTCTGGGGAGGACGCATACGGATCAATGACCTTCTCTTTGAACAGTTCAGTCCGTTCCCGTAAACCTTTAATAATCTCAATGAGTTGATCATCTGCACGCTTATTTGCCACAATGGGGCGAGGGGGTGCTTCATCTCTATAAAATGAAAAATAAGTTTTCATTAAAAAATTTATAAGAATAAGAGAAAAGGAAACACTCTGGAAAAAGTTGACTGTAAAATTCTCCATTATAGCATGGGGAAACATCCAAATAATTTAAAATATTCAGGTAAGGTTCCACTGTGTTCAGCAAAAAACATGAGCAGGGTTTAAACCGATGACCTATAGAACATGAGTTTAAAGTGCGAACCATTAAACCCACTGAGTTTCTTAGTTCGATTGGACCGGGCATATAAACCTGTACAATTTACAGTCCCCACGTCAATTTATAACATAGGTAAAATCAATGTTTGAAAAGCGTTAGTTTTAACATTTCATGTGACAATTTTCTAGCAAATTTCCTAGCAATCGAATTCATAAGTAACTGTAATTTTTTTTCCTCCACTACTACTTTACTTCCGGTACAGGCACTAATTCGCGTGGCGGATTTATTGACTTCTTCTTCTTCTCTTTTTTTAATGGCAATTGGCAAACCCACTTAAGAGGTGCATTTCCGCCACCTACTGGACTGGAGTGTGGAACGTGACGGAATTAGTGATACTATATCCTACCAAAACCACTAAACAAACCAATAAAATAAATATAAAAACAAAACAAACAAACAAATGTATCTGGAACCAAATATTAAACAATGATTCAACAATAACAATAATTCTTTAAATACTTCATTCTGTAATCTTCAGATTCGATTTATTAAACCTGCTGCTTTCAAATACTTAATAATTGCATAATAGACCTTATACTGTGCTGGTGCATTCTTTAATATTGTTTTAATTGTAATATTTTCAATGTTCAACACCCTTACTTCTATTAATCTCATTCTTTCTCTTTCATATGCTTCACAATGTAACAGGATATGCTCCACAGTCTCTGGTCTACCGCAATTACCTGATTCATCGGATTTATTGACCATTCTGTAAAACATCTCTGATATTCCTGCGAGGCACTACACATTGGCAGCAGCAAACAAACTGATATAACTTTGCACAGACTAGGTTAGTAGGATTTCTTTACATTATTATCTTGTTTTAACACATATAAATGTTTAGGCTGTTTGGCTAAACTTTTGAAATTGACACTGACATTGCAATGCCCCATAGACTGTCTTTTTGTACTATAAAGACAGTAGTATAAATACTATAAATATTGGCGAACGTATTTACTGTGGTAGTTACTGTACTGAACCCGTAACCCCTTTACATTGTTGAAATGTATAAATTAAAATCAACTTCATTGTTTTAGTCATTGTATTTAAGGCTATTGCAAAGTTAGGCAAGTCACCTCATACTAAATGTGTTGCGTGCAGCTTTAATGTGAATATTCTATTTTTAATACGGTACAGAATAAGATGTGTTGTGAGTCCACAGAGAAAGAGAGTTTTGTTTGAAAGGAACAACTACTGTAGTAGTGTAAGTAAACTGTTTATGTACTTTTCTTTACTGACCTCTACGTGTGAGTTTATGTAATTACACCACGTGTCAAAATGTTACATTGTGCTCAGATGTCACATAGACAGAAAACACAAGCACACACGAGTACAAAAAATACACAACACCCACTTATAAAACACACCACACTGTCTCTTCAGTGAAACTCTGCTGTACTAAGTATGAATAATTTTGATAATAAGATGATATACATAATAAAAAGTGCCATAGCTCTTTCATCTTCTCAGATCTTATTTAATCAAACACACTGTAAATCTTGTAGTCTCCTTTTAGTTCCTCACCCTGTTATCTGCCAGGTCTCTGTTGGACCTTCATGGATCTAATGGACATTGTTTGTACTTCTGGCACTTAGAAAAAGTTCTTCTTAAAGCAATAAGAATATTGATTTTGAATAAGAATAAGATACTTGATTTTTTTCAAACTTGACCCTATTAACTTTAATACATATTTTTTGTGTTAATCTTTGTATTGCATCTGTCTTACCCATCAGCAGGTGTCTGGTTATCAGCTGGGTCTGCAGGCTTCTCCTCTGGTTTGGGGGCTGGTTCTGCGGCCGGAGCAGGTGCCGGGGCCGGAGCTGGAACTGGGGCTATTGAGGAATACAGGGGGCTTAGAGGACTCTTTTACACAAACACTAACCCTTCTCCAGGAGTCCGGTCACAGATGGAGCGAGTGACCCCTGAAGCTGCTTACTGCCTGATAATGAAATCATCACGAGCACTAATACAGACCAACCTGTTCAATGCTGTAGAAATCATTTAAAATGCCTCTCATCTGGAAAATATCCTTCTGCAGGTGTTTACAGAATGACTGATGAGGATAATTGCAAACATAACAGATGACTCACCAGGGGCTTTATCATCTTTCTTGTCTCCTTTTTCCTTGTCTGCAGCTTTTTCTTCCTGCCAGTTTCGGATGTTAATCATTATTAGTATTTCTGCAGGTACCGTAACATTAGCAAATACGACATATCATGATTATTGAGCTAAATTGTCATTAATTATCATCATCAAGTATGAATAGTTTTTATGGTTTTATGCAATGTTTGCAAAACATTGTTTTTCCCTTAAGGTGCTGAGATAAAAGCACCATAAATATATAGGTTGATAGGTGTAAGATGACTAGTAGTTTTTTATAAAAGAGGTAAAGTATGTACTATACATCAATATAAATATCAATATAATATAAAAAGTAAATTATATTGTAAAATGTAAATAATATAAACCTTATAATAAATAAATAAATCAATATATTGTCCCAAACATGCAGTTGTTCTGGCATTAAATATAAAAATATATATATTTATTTATTGGCTGTTGAGTTAAAATGTTGATTGTAAATTAACTTTTAGATTTTTTTTTAATTTTGTGCAAATAAAACATTGTTGGCAACAAATACGTATATAATGTTAAAACTAGCCACAAATATGCCAACAATGTTTCTTGTGTAATCTTGAGATGTGACTGTGATGTGTTATTATGTCTTACCTTGACAGGTGCTGGAGGAGGAGCAGGGGCCGAAGCGGAGGAAGAGGTCAGGCTGGGATCCATGGTGTGTCCCTTCATGAGTTTCATCAGTTTGCTGAACATGGTTGTGTGTCAGGCAGTGTTTGAGTAAATCTCTGGTTTGTTAGCGCTCTTGTCATCTCTAGTCCTCCTCATGTTACAGCCTGATGCAATTAGCGCTTTTAGACCACTAATACCCACCTCAAACAGACCTCAGACGTGAGCCGAAGCCACGCTTCATCACAGAGAGTAAATGCTGTCTTCAATACATGCTTATGGCCATATTAAACTTAATGAACTGTAATATTATTCTTTCACAAAAATGATGGTTTCTGGTCTAGGTGGAACGTATACATAAATACACTTTATATGATTTAATTTGCAGGCTTATGACATATTTTTATAAACCAAAAATATAAAAAATTTGAGTAAACTGTCCGAGAGCATTGAGCAGATTTCAGCGGTGAGCTGTTTTTCTGGATTAGTTTGGCTCATATGGAGCAGTGGTCCACTTACTTAATTAAACCTTATAAGCTTTTAGTTCAGCTGAGGGGATTTACTCTTGCGGGTTCAGACGTGACTAACAAGTAAAAAGACTTTGTTGATCTCACACCCTTCCATCTCTTTATTCTTCATATGAAGTGTTTCCCTCGTTTTTTAATTCAAAACAGCCATATTAATTTTGCATAGCCTGCTGCATATCTCCATTTCAGAGTTTAATTGGGTTAGAGTAGAAAAGAATAAAAGAGGTCTTTTATTTTACGTTTTGTTCATACAAGATAAATTGCATGTGCTGTTATTTCATTAAGCAAATAGGTTTATCATGTAATTCTTTGGTAGTACTGCATGCTACCATTACTGTATCATACAATAAGAGTAGTGTTTGATGGTAATAATATGTGCTAAAGGTGTTATTTGAGCAGCCTACAGTATGTCTGTTGCCATAGTGCACAGCAACAGGCCAAACACACCGACTGTTGTGCTCCAGTCACTTCACATCAATAGAAATAGAGTCATTTTCAATAACCTTGATATTTCATATGAATATATAATTATGACACTTTGAACTTTGCTGAAATGGCTCTTCAAGCGACCACGCGTGGATCTCTACAGTCAGGTAGGAGAAAATCACCAGCATGCATATAAACATGTAAAATGAAAAACATGTCACCTTCTTTTTACTGTAAATAAAAACAACAAAGTTACTGTAGCTTGTCTAGTACATGATTTGTTAAATGAAATTTGTGTCCACAGCTGAACAAAGACTGGTAGACATTGACTACAAAGAGCTCAGCAACTTGTGCAGAATCACACAACTAAATAATGGGTAGGCTACACAAACTGCTTATTCATGTCAAATTGTTTTAAAGAAACTGTTTTCCTTGCTTTCGTTACATGATTTATAAAATATATATATATATTTATAAATATGCTTAACAGTTTTGCTCATCTTTACAGTTGCAGCTCTACTGAAGAGGCCCATAAAAAATTCATGAACTCTTATAAAAGAGTATTCCTGCGACCTCGGACATCTTTACCCGAAATTAACCTAAAAAGCAGCATGTGAGTATCATATGAAAATATGTGTAAAGATGAAATGTATACTACATTAATACTGCACTGCACGGTTAGCTTTTGGCTGGAAATGTGGTAGAATAAAAAACATTAAGTAAGAAAGGTACAGTTTTCCTAGTAGAAATATATAGCAAACATACTCAATAAATTAAATTGAGTTATTTAATCAGACAACAGCTTTTGTAATGTCCCTTGAGCAATGCCACACATTAGGATTCAGTGCATGTCAAGTCTTATTTTTCAATCCACATTTATAGCTAATGATTTATACTTGCAGATTGAAATGGTTTCTTAGATCATACCGTATAACAGAAAGCAAACATTGCACTCTCCTTTGTTAAAAATGTAAATGAGATCATTAAAAAGATTTATTAGTGCAGGTGACATTTCACAGCAGCTCCATTTTACACTATTGTTACATTTTGTGTACTTAAAATAGCATTATAGTTTTGCAGCAAAGCTAAAGCAATTGTATTGTGCTGAAACATTGTTGATAACAGTGTGTTGGAGTGTTTCTCGCCCCGCGAGCTGAAATGGAAAGACGTATCTGCGTCATTATTCTAAAAATCCTCATTGTGCTTTATTTTCGGATAGTTGCAGTTTGTTGAGTGAAAGTCACAAACAGGAAATGTTTTCTAAAGGAGATGTGGGCCGAGGTGCGACGCAGAAACTGAAAACCTGTCAGTCTGTTGAGTCCCACAGCTCTCAGAGATGTACTGAGTAATGTTTACAGCCTGCTGGAGCAGAAGAATGATGTTCTTGTGGGTAGTGACATATGAGTCATGTTTCTGATTGGCTGAAATATAGATCTGTTTCCTGTTTCAATCCAGTGTGTTGTAAAGTGCTCACAAAGGAGGCTTATTTACGGGTCAGTTTAAGTGAATAATGGCGAGTGATTATTTTGTAAATCAAATTTAATGCTGCGGTTTTAGGATTGTAAGGTAATTGCGATGGAAGGCGCGGGTTAATGGGGCTGAACTTTTTATTTACACTAGCAACAAAAAGTTTGGACACACATTCTCATTCTTTTTTATTACTTTCTTCACATTTTAAAATAATATTACTTAAAAAAGTTTTTGAAACTATAAAACAAAACACGTGAAAGTGAGGGAATTATGAAGTGACCAAAAACTAATATTTTTGACCAATTTTATGATTTTTAACATGCATCCCAGTTTAGCACTGATAAGCTAGATTTCATTATGCTCATACTAATGCATTACATTCTGATTTAAAGGCTTGAGTGATTTTGACCTCTTGAATATAATCTTCTGTTCTGTGGTCCTCAGGCAAACTCCAGTGCAGCTGAGACTTTCTGAGTCTTTTCAGGAGGTCAGAAGACATCAGCCACATGAAAAACTGACTCAGGAGATGCTTGTGAATCATGTGATCGAAGCGCTTAAGAAACTGTGAGTATTACAATGGTTGCGTTCTGTGCCTCTGAAAGACTGTTTTGTTGGTATTTTAAAGTCCTCTGAAACTGATAAAATACAAATGTTTGGTGTTTTTATGGTGGTTTGGTGAATATCATGAAGTCATTCAAAATATATTAAATTGGGCTCATTATAATTTATAATTTTTGACATTATTGTGACAGTTAAAAAATGTTTCCCTAATACTAATGCTAAACAAAATACATTTTAAAAATAAACATTGCAGTATTTTATTTAGTTTTAAATAGTAAAAACAATTGAAAATGTATGTATACATCATGGCTGATTTTAATCAAATAAATCCTTACAATTGTTTACAGACTGAGATAGATTTTGTTATTATAGCAATGAGAGCTGTCAATGATAAATAATGACATTTGAATGACAGATCTGATTAGATTTTGAGCAGTTTGTTTTATTTGACTGACACTGTTTTTGACTGATAGTATTTTGGCAATCTTGTGTCAAATTGACAAATTGTCAAATTGACATCTCAAGGCCCAAAAAGCAAAGTTTAGTTTTTCTTTACCAACAGAGGGCAGTGTAGTCCCTTTCCATCATGTAATACTTGATTTCTGCTTAAAGTAACTCAGCCCAGTATTTCTTAGGGTAATGTTTGAATCCACATTAATGTGAAAACTGTTAAACAATGAGAACTCTGTGTTGAATGACAAAAGATTTGATAAGAGCTCTGTGTATAATACAGGAGGATGGGACTAAACTGTTGCCAAAAGCTCTCTGCCATTATCTTATAGCATTATCTTAATTCATATGGAGTCTTGTTTTACTTTCCTGTTGTCACTGTTCATTATCGTGAGAATATTGTTGAACGAGACTGAGAAGGAGAGAACTTGTTCTATATAGCAGTCTTTGGCTCGCATGTGCTGCACAGGATTGTGGGATTAAAGACTTGGATAAAGAATATCTTTTATTGTTTGTGCTTTACCTTTGTAAATAAGACTTTTATAAAGAGACATTTACAGCATATATGCACTAAATCTTTTACCCTTTCTAATCTTATAAATGTTTATAGATCTGGATTGGGTCAGATTCCAAACTTTAAGTCTGAGTGATAGTCATAGACTGAAATGGTCACACCATCACCATCATAGGCACAATAAACATACATACTGAGCAGTCGGCATGAGAAAGATGGACTGTGCTTTAGGCAGAGATAATAGAGGCGGATGGCAGAACATCTCTTCTGGATGCATTAAAAGTGCGATATGCTTTGTATGCTCCGCTATTCTGAGAACTTTTGTGCTTTATTGTGCCATATTACGAGTCATATGGATTACATACTGAGAGCTGAAGTTACTGCACAGATCCTGCACAGATCTAAATGTCGTCTCAAGTGTTTTTGCCAGCTCTGTGTCTAGATATCTGGGTCACGTATGCCAATTACCACCGGGGGAATATGTTAGAAAGATCTGCGCCGGATAACAGAAATAGGTCACGGTTTTATTCGATACGGGAGACGGGATTGTCTCGTCCCTGTGAGGTTCTGCCGTGTGACATTCAGCGAATCTCAGCGGTGTGGAAATGAGATTAGAAAGGGTAAAAGATTTTAAGCCCACAGCGATAGACGCTAGACAGGAGCCACTATGAAATCATGAATAACACCTAAGGGTGTTTATCCAAAAGGTAAACAATGTCAATATGAAATCAAAACTTGACCCTGCTTACTTGTTTTAATGCATGTTCTTATAGCTTCATTGTGCATGAATCATCAATGCACATTATTTATAAAACATCCTTTTATCAAAATCTAACAGCTTGCACTGTCTTCTTATTTTTTTCTGCTGATGTCACAACCACCTGGCTCCATTCTGGTTTATAACGCCCGCTTTTCTCAATCTAATGTAATAAATCCCCTGCTTGTGGATGCACACCATCTGGGCCCAAACAGCATCTCTGTCGTATAATATTTCCAGGTATAATTGACCTCTTTGGCTTTTACTTTGAAGTTAGTGACATAATGAGAAAGCTGTCGAGAGTGTTCCTCCATGCATATGTGAGCGAAGACATCAAGACTCTTTAGAAGGTCATCCGATGCTCTAAAGGTCATCTGGTGACCCGGCGAGTGATCACACACGCTGTCATATGCGGGTTATTTTTTTGTTGTAAGTCTTTACATCTGTTCTTGTCACTAAGCCAGATTTCCCCATCCAGGTCTCATGGGGAGCAGGACCAACTGTGCTGGCAAAGCACATCCACGCATACATCCACTCATACACACTTCCTGTCCGTGCACACTGTTCCCGTGAGAGCCTGTCTCTCTGCCAGCTCTGGAGGCAGGAAGGAGGCTTGGCTTCCCCCTGTGCTGGCTTCGCCCATGCAGCTTAACGTCCAGGAGGCCGATGTAAAAGGCAGAACAGGGCAGTGACGGGGGGAACCAGCGGAAGACGTTCAGCTTATTTTACGAAGGAAGCCGGCCAGCGCGGCCTGCTTTGTGTGCACTTTCTGACTGTATTTTTGTTACAGTTCATGTATTTATTTTGCTCTGACCCCTACTCAAGACTTTCCATTTTCCCACAATTCCCTTCTTGTGTTTCCTGCTGGATGGAGAAACATACTTTGACCCAGAAAAGTTACCTGCTCTTATCGGCTTTTATTTCTCTTGGTATAGCTTAAGACTTATATGTGTTTGTGTGTATGGTTATTTCATCAATAATGCAGCAGGATGTAGGACAGATGGGACTAAATTTATACACTTTTACAGTATGTATAGCTTTACTTGGCACTGTAATGAATGCATTTGATTGTAGTTAATGTGCATGTGATGTGTGTAGCTGATTTAGAGCAGTGTTTCTTAAATATCTTGTGTATTGTGTACCATCAGTGTTGTAGTACTCGAGGTCATTTTTTGAAGGTCTTTTTTCTTGGTCTCTTGGTCTGCATTTGGACTCTTAAGTCAGAGGTCTGCGGTGATATCACTAAATTGCCGATGCGTTGTCTGATTTACTTGTTAACATCCTTAATGTGATTGGATGTAAAACTTCCTGCTTTAAATGCAATCAGAAACAGATTACTTCTCTTCTTGCTGTGCCAGGTCAGAAATTAACAGAGGATTGTGTCAAAAATGTCAAATTAACACAAATGCCTGCAAAATTCAAGATGCAAAATATACTTTATATATATTTTATATTATAACATACGATGACATTGAGCAATATTACAAGAGCATGAAAAGAGAATATGAGCAGTTTCAAACATTGAAAATAAGTGGTGAATAAAGTTAATTACTGTTCATTTGTTTGTATTTGTTTGGTCATAGAAACAAAATTTCTACACATAATTTTTCCTCAATGAATCACTGCAATAATTATTAATATTATTTTAGGGTTAGGATTATGTGTGTCTTTCAGATGAATTTTATAAGTGCTGGTCTGGTCTTGGTCTTGGTCTTGCTTTAGGTGGTCTTGACACTAAGATACCATCATAGCTCCATCATTAAGTCTTCACACTTTTATTGTCAAAATGCACATTATAATTCACTTTTATTCTAGAATCAGTTGATACAATCTGTTATTTTATTTAATTCGATAAATTATTTAATGGAATGAAAGATTATTGTGAAAAAGTTTAAGATGAGTATTGAACACTTCTGCAGAAATCTGTCCTGTGTTTAAAGTTAGAAAGGTCTTACTTGTTGGAAACACCAGCATCCCATGTGTTTGAAAACACAACATATGCTGTCAGTCCTCTTTGGACAGAGTTTTGGCATACAGAACCATTGATCATTTTAGTGAATTAAACACAGGTGAGCAGTCCAAGGAGTTACTAAACCACACAAGCGTATAATCCACCTTCTTATCCGTTCAGCTCCATCAGGGAATCCGTGAACAGTTTTTCAATTGTAAAAACCACATTGTAACATCTGTCACCATCTATATATTCAGCCAGCTGGCTTAATTACTTCCAGGGCAATTCAAATCTGTATATCACGTAAAATGTTTAGTTTCATGGTTTTGTCTTAAAGTTTAGATCATTTGGAAAGCTCTGGGGACATACGATGTGTGCGGACACAATGATTGGCTTGGTTCCCTATTAGCCCACGTTATCTAAAACACCAATGTGCTATATTTGCTGTTTTAGATGTTGTCATGGTAACAGCTGATGGGTTTGTTGAATGTGTGATGAGAGGAAGCCAAATGAAGGAGGAAAAACTCCAAACTTTGTATTTTGCTTTACTTTCTTATTGTTTATGCTTATCTCATTAATAGGTTTATTAATAAAGTTAATTAGTAAAGTTTGCGAAAAAACATTCTGTCATCATTTATTTGCCTTCATGTTGTTCAAAACCTGTATGTGACTCTTCTGTACAGAACAAAAATGTCTTGATGGTTTTGTGTCCATATAGATATCAAAGGGGGGCAGTGTTGCTTGGTCACATACATTCTTTAAAATATCTTTTATAAAATTATTATTTTGGCTTTGAATAACATGAGGGAGAAAAAATAATGAAAGAATGATCATTTTTGGGTGAACTGTTTTTTTAATGGACATCCATTTAATAACTCAAGGTCATTGCAGACGTTGTTTTCAATCAACATGTCTGATTTCACAGAATTTGGTTTAGTAAAACAATGGGAATCTGATTAAAGACAGTCATGTGAAGATCTTTTTGTGTTTGTGAAAAGACAATCTGAATTGCATGACCAGATTTTAGACCACAGAGGAACTGGAAACACCCAGGATTAGATTACTTTTGGACTACTTTTTCTGAACCGTGGGAAAAGCAGGAGAGACATTTTAACAGAACGATTTATTTGATATTTTGGAAATACGAGCAGGATCAGGTGCTGGTTTTGCTGATGGTTCTGACTGATGGAATTATGGGAACGGTACACTGCTAAATCTCTTTGTGAATGTCCTTATGAGAGAAAGCTTGAATATCTCAACAGCTGCAGTGGAAAGTTCATCATCACTCGAGAGGTGGAACAGGATTCATGATGAAGGGGAAGTCCAGGGCTGGACGAGACCTGATGCCTTTGACCAGAATCTGTTGTTGTCAGACATGGGAACAGGTTTTATTTGACCCAAAGGTAAATAAATGAACTCACTGACTTAACCCAGAAACAGACTCTTAGAATAATGGGTTTAGATTAAAACTTGGTTTATTTAGTGTAGTGTTTGTTTAAAATAAAAAATAAGATCTTAATCTCTCAATGTGTTTTGTCCTTGACAGTAATAAGATTGAATAGGAAACAAGTTTTGCTCTTTGCTTTTTAGATCATTGCATGGAAACAGAAACTGACTCCTCACGTTGTGCAGATTTGTCAGATTTTGTAAGATGAAATTTACATTAAGGTTAAAGTGTGCGATTTAAAATTTCAAAGAAATGTTTGTTTTTGTTGTTCGTTCCTCTGTCTTTCTTTGGTCGGACAAGCGCTGGTTGTGCTTGTATATATGGCAAAAGATGTTTAGTCTTGTTTTCATGTCTTGTAGATGGTACATGGAGAAACATGTGATGTTGATGTTCATATAAAACAGCTCAGTTAATTCCTGAGCTATTAAAGAGCAGTAACAGCTCAGAGCAATGAAAGAAACACTGGTAGAAGTTATTTCAGTATCTTTTCTGTTATGATGACAGAGATTTTAGAAAATGACTGGTCTCTGTAGGGAAACACTGACAAACCTCACCGTCACCCAAATGTTTATGAGAAGCCTGAAAATGTGTTTTTTTATGGTTTTCCTTTTTGCATAATTTTAGGCTTTCAATTTAGCAGAGCGTCCTGCTGGGTGTGCACAGGGGTTTTGTTTTCACAGGGTTGTGTTTTGATCCAGAACACATTCCCAATTTTGATGACATGCACACGTGTTGGCAGAAGAGTCTTATTTAACACTTTTGACAGTTATAATTTGTTGGGGTTTGATACTCTTTGGCTGTTAGCAGGATAACCTCAGAACCAGATGGAGAAATCACATGTCTGAAAGAGATTATAGCTTTTCTGTTTTTTGTTCGTGCAAGTGCACGGTGGTCTGTGTCTGGTTGCTGGATTTTCGGACGTTTTTTCACCAATTATTATGAGGAGGTATTGTTGAAGTTTTTAGACTACAGCACATTAAATGTTACCTAATAGAGATCACTCAAAATATCTAAAAGCAAATGCAAAACTTAAACTATAGTTATATTTGATAATTGAGAGCCACCATTTTTTCTAAGCATTTAATATTGTATTGTTTCTGTGGTACCCTGGCTTTCCTTTGTTTTGTACTTTTTCATTTCAGTGTTGCTACTGAATAGACAATCTTTGTTATTCAACAACATGTGTTGCATTTTGGATACTGGTCAACCAGATTCAGGTGTTTCTAGTTAAACTGCTCCATCATTTACATTACATACAAATGTATGCATTTGGCATAAGTTCTTGGCATAAGTTTTCTTTGGGATTCAAGCCCATGACATTAGGGATATAAACCATAAGAAGCCACCGGTCTGTCGTGCATGATGAATGCAGTATTGGGCGTTTCTCATAACATCTCCAGCAGCGATAGGAACAATCTTGTCAATGTTTGTTTTTACCATACTTGTCTATTTTGATTTTCCTGTTGGGATGAAGGAAATAAAAAGAACAGTAAAATCAATTTGCTTCTAAATACTAACCTTATTTTACCCCTCTTTCAGGAAAAGACAATTTCAGAAAAGACAGTGGAGGTCATCAGCAATAAGATTTGCACTTCCAGATTGAATTGATTACCTGGAGAAGGTTTCCCTTTTATCTTTAAAGCCAAGTGGCACTTAGAATGTGAATTAAGTTTGCTGCCCATTCTGACCTAAAAAAAGCAGCTCAAACTTTAAGATAGGCCTTATCGATGTTCCTCTCTCAGGTGATTTATGTCAGTGGCTGGTCTTGGTTTAGTGGCAATTTTCCCGCTGCATCTCAAGAGATGGTTCACAGGAAAGTGTTTGGTGTCTGATAAGATAGTGTTGTAAAGGCGACCCGCTTGGCAGATAAGGACGATTACAGTTATTTGTTGAAAGACAAAGCTTCTTGTAGTCTAAAAGACCTGTGGACATGGCTGGCACCTTTCTGGTGGGGTTGTAATGGTTTCATTGGCTGAGCGGTTTAAAAACATGTGACGGCCCTTCACCTTAGCCATGGGAGGTGATATTGACATTTAGACATTTTATCTAGTGTGTTTTTATCTGTATGTGTATTCCCTTAGGAATTGAATCTATGATCTGCTAACACAAAAAATAACACTGTTATTGTATGCTTTTTGGTGACCTTGTTTTTCTCTGTTTCATGGAGGTTGTTGCTGTTTAGTTTGATTTCTGTTCGTCATTTTCTGCTTTAGTTCACTGCCACAGGCTTCTGTACACACCGCTATCTGAATCCATTCTCACGCAGAAAGCAATAATTCAGTTTTTTTCCATTTATTCAGTGATAAGTTTTTGCCAGTTAATCAGAATCTTATGAAAGGATTAAAGATTGCAATTATTATTATCTACATAGAATAGAAGATTATAATTAATGCAAGTATATGGAAATGTCAACGAGAATCCTGGAATTAAGCCAGAGATCATTTCCTAGTCTGCTTATGTTATTCGTTTATTACTTTGGTTGGCAATATTTCAAAAAAAATGTTTAAGATTTAATAAGCAAATGTGTTTTTCCATCAGAGATGATGATTGCATTTAAACCAATTAAATTAGAAGTGAATAAAATTTAAAATATTTTCTCATAATTCAGATGATATCATAATTTAAAGTAGTGATATAATAACAACAACAATAATAATAATAAATATTATTATAATTTTATTTATATATACTTTTCTTAGCTTGAACACATATTTTATTTTGGCAGAAAATTGAATACAAACTGTTGCAATTAATAATTTTTTTACAACATATTTTGGACAAAGTTTAACTTTGTTTTACTATTTTTATAAAACAAATTTATTTTGTTATTTCATCTGGACTTTTATAATATAAAAATGTCCATGATGATATCCAAAGGATGATATCCATATATCCCAGATACAGCACTGGGAAATTACAAACCTGGTGTTCAGCGGATGTTTTGTCAGCCTTGAAATGAAGGGATCCAAACTTTTGGCCAATGTGAGATCATCATGTAAATTGTAAACTCATGTTTGTCCATCTCTGCTAACGCTATTAGACTTTAACTGTGCCATCTGTGTAGTGTTCTGCAGCGAATGTGTCTGAGTTTATTGATTGTACTCAAAGATTTAAATACGTGTAGGTGTGTAATGATTGCAAGACTGTGCTGTTTGTTACTTGATTTTATTGCTGTGGTTAAAAGCGTTGGCACAGAAAGGGTGATTGGTTTTCAGCTGTTTTTCCGTTTTTAAAGAATATTCTTGCACAAAGCAGAATTGTTAGAGAACGTTTATGTGAAAGCCTTTTAAACAAGTTTATTCGAGGCTGGCACTGATTTACCGGACACACAAACGCTTACAAAGGATTGATTGATGGTTTTAACCTTCTTTTAGCATAAGCAAACTCTCTCTTACACACGCAGATTTGTAATTATCTAGCCATCCTCGCAGCTAAACTCTTCCACAGCCAATGGTGTCGACTTCTTATTGCCTGATGAACGTCATACTAATGCAATCACTCGTTAAGACAATTATTTTTCTTTATGAATTAATGTTACAAACTGTGAAAAGAAGGTCTTCTACATAGCAATAGCAGTCCAGTGTTTATTATCTGAGATGTTTATTATCCTGAAAACTGTTTTTGTGTGTTTTGCAGGCCTATTGAGAGATCACAATATGAGCATCATGTCATTTATAAACTCCTGAGGGGAATCCACGCTGTGATATCACAGCTGACCTCACAGGAGCTGAAGCAGATCAGTACCATCACCACCATCGAGACCTGCGACCGCGGACAGATCAGTGAGTCATGCAATCTCACAGACACGTCACACTTGTGTTCATACACTGGGAAAAATAAAGCTTTCAGGATAATGTCATAGAGGACTTCTTTTCTTCAAGAACTTTTTATTCTGTAGTTTTTTCCTAAAGGACGAGTGCTGCAGAGTGTGTTTTCTTAAACTTTTGTAGTACAAGGACCCCTTTCATGACTTTCATAAAAAGTTTTTGGGTGTTTTGGAACACTACATCTCTTCGTTATCTGTTATAGGACTCATTGTTCAAACTGCAATCAAACTACATCATAGGCATCTTTATGTTTGATTGATGTATATTAATGTAAATTGATGTTTCTTGCTGACATACTAAAGCAAATGATATAAATAAACACCCTAAGCATTAAAATATAATTAATATATTTTTATATATTTTTATATAATTATTATTGTTTTAATAGCATTAAAAGAATATTAAAACGGCATTAAAACATGTGTACAGACTGATATTTTTCTCATTTCTGGATTCTGTCAGCAGGGGTTTATGAAAATAGAGTATAAACAGATGATTCAATATATTGATAATAAATACATTCTCTGATCATTTATATTTATTAATAATATTATATTATTATATATATATATATATATATATATATATATATTTTTTTTTTTTTTTTTGACTGCAAATGATATATCCATAACGCTGGAATTGTATAGTCCTGTACATTATATATGTGTTATCTAGTCCATTAACAAACCGCCTTCATTAAAATGTTTAAATCCTCCCTTAACTTTTTGTTAAAAGTAAAATCAATATCCAAGGAAGAAGATTCAATGCATTTTCCAAAAGTGTCATATGTTTTTTGTTGATCTTGACAACGTGATAGAGATGAAGATAATCTATGAAGACAGATCAAACAAAACATTGAGGGTATGTTTCATATTATACTTTCATAACAGTCAATGATGTTCATCTGGAGTCTCCACCCCTCACTGTCTGGAATATTGTCAAGTGTTTGGATGTGTTTCTAAAAGCTTATGTCTCTCCTGAACAGGCGTGCATGATTTCCTATTGATGTGTGCCTGTTTTCATCGTCTGGGCCAGCATCTGCTAATCTGTGCTCAATAACGGCTCATATTTGTTCAGGGCCTCTAAGCAAAAACATAAAGGCAAGACAATTTGATGAAAGCACAAATCCGTGCCTCCACACCGATGGCTAGTGTTTTGCAAACGTCTGGTATTTCGGAGATGGAGATTTCTATATTGATTCGTCTGGAATGGGTCGCTTAATGGCCGTGGCGTGTTGTATGTCACAGATGCAGACGAAGGGGATGCTCGCGGTTTTAGCTGTAGATGATTACGTAGAATAAACACAGCGATTTGCTGGTGATAGCCGTCTGCGCCGTGCTGAAAAGTTTGCGTGTGAGAAATGTTGTTTGCATGAATGTGCGTGAGAGATTTTTGTTTTCTTTTCATGTAGACTGTTTGCTTTTCAAAACCTTCTCTATTTTATTTTGATTTTTGTGTCAATGTGATTTATTGACTTGGGGACAACTCAAATAGACAAAAACAAAATACAAAACACGAATAGAGATGTTGTTTATTGAAACAGACGTGATTGAAAAGGTCCTTTTTAGTTTTGTGAAATTCTGCTTACCCGTTCACTTACCCATTTTTCAAACATGTATGACTTTCTTTCTTATGTGAAACGCAAAAAGAATTGTAGTATTGATCATTCATGTGTTGAAAAGTACATGGTATAATAAAAATAGTTTGTATGACTTTATATTCCAAGTCTTCTGAAGCTATATGACAACCTGAAATTTAAGCAATTCAGTCCTGTTTTATTGTATAGAATTGGTCGTCCACCCCACTTTGAAAAAAGGGTTTGTATCCCACAAAAAATAATGCTATACAGGTTTTGAACAACTTGAGAATAAGTAATTGATTCATTCTCTCGTCTGTGGCGCATCTTTTTTCTTTAATATGAAATTGAAAGCACAAGTGTCTCAATAAAGAATAGTCCAGAACGCTGCAGTTGTTGTGGGGTTGTGTATTATAAACTCTCACAAACCATCAGCATACATCTAGTTATTATTTTGCTGTGATTTAGGCTCTGTAGGATTTTTCGGGTGGAGTTTTTCTTTCTGAAGCTTTATACAGATACATCCAGCAGCTTTAATAATCAGATATTTAGCATTCATTTGCATTATAGGGTCAGGTTGGGTTAACTGAAACCTGAATGTTGATTTTTGTTTTTCTCTGTTTACAGTTTTTGGACATAATGGATTTTATCTCGTTCTAATGGGATCTGTGAAGCCGTACAATCTGGAGACCCTTGAAGAAGAACAGAAAGTCTCTACAGTATAAATTTACACTATTATGTTATTAAAATACTTAATGAATGTGTCTTGAACCCCCATATTAAAAGATGTTACTAACTGAATACAAGCTTTTCATAGAAAACAGGTTTTTCAATTTCTTTAATAGATAAATACTTTGCATTGTATCACATCATGACTTATTCTAAAAACTGTTGAACAAAGTATTTTGTTAAAGGTTTACAAATGAGGTAATGAATATGCTTTTTACATGTTTATCTAGATTACTGCTGGCGGTTACTTTGGTTCTTTTGGACCTGTAAATGCTGCAGACGGACATGCCATCATCCAGTGTGTCCTCACACAAGAGACCTGCGAGATTCTGAAAATATCTGGCTTTAGCTATGAGAAGCTGAAAAAGGTGTGCCTCCTTCCCTAAACATTTATTTTGAACAAATACATTTGTGTTGACTGTGTGCCATAAATCATACTGTGTTCTCTACTTTCATTTCCAGGACATCTTGGCACAGGACCGTGGGGCTAAAATCACTTTGATCCAGTCCTGCCAGCTTTACCTCCACTGGCAAAAGCTTTCCATCAAGCACCTGGCCAACGCCACACAGCTAAAAACTTTCCCCGCTAATCAAGGTAAGTGGCGCCTTGATTGAATAGGTTCTGTCGCGACGAATCACAACGCCACATTACGCTCTTTAGTTTGGTTTTTGTGTTGTAGGTTCTGTTGAAGACAGATGCTTACCACCTGGACGGCGTAATCGTTTTTCTCACCCGTTCTGATTTGCCCCTGAATAAATGTGTTTATGGGTGGAGAGCACTTGAATATGATTAGAGAAAAATACAAGAGCTGCTCCATTACCCCTCACAGCTGACTTTAATTAGCATGACTGCTGTTTTTCCACCTCATTGGGGAAATATTGAAGCTGAGATATTCATTTAGCCGCATATGTTTATAATATTGTTCCGAAACAAATGTTACTGGTACTGGATTCAGTGCATTGGAAATTTGGTTGTGTACCATTTAATATTGAATTGAGAATGTCGGAATATGTGAAATTATTAAGGATGCAGAATTAAAGAAGTTAGGTAAAAAATAAGAATAATGATTAATTAATACAACAATTTTTCCTTTTGAGTTCCTCATGAACATGTTATCATACAACATATCCAGAAAGATCAGATTATTTGTGATGAAAGCCAAGTTAAAGTTTCATCATCTAATTATGAGATTAGGAGCATCAAAGTTGAATTTTAACAAGATGGGTATGTGGTCTGCATATCATCTTGAGACTCCAATAATCTTAAAATTTACAAAAACTGATCAGTCAAAACAATTATTTTAGTTTAATAATTAATTTAATATCAGTTTTTCCTCTGGGACTGATAGGTAGACATATGATGTGCTGTGGTTGTGAGAATATAGGGAGGAGCTCAGCCATCATGATGGAAATCTTTATTTAGTCACTGGAATATCTCTTTCAGTATGTCCCAGTGTTTTCATCTGTACCCAATTATCCATGTCCACCCTTCAATTATAGTATACATCTTCATTCATATCTTCCATTTTAATGAAAGGCTTCGGCTTTGAAGTATTACAACTATAATGCTGTAAAACTGTCTTTAGAGATCTTTCTGATGCTGTGAGATCATTTAATGTTGTGTTGGGTTGTTTGTCCCGCATTCCTCCTTTCTATATGGGCATGTTTTGTCCTATCATTTGACTGCTGTTCTTTATCAGTGAGAGAGAGAGAGAGAGAGAGAGAGAGAGAGAGGTGTGATTGATTGGGTCTTATCAGCTGACAGCTGATCATCTCCTGATCATGTTCTTGAACAAACTCCATCAGCACAGCTGTAGTTTCTCTTTCTGTTGGCAGCGTTTGTCATCAGTATGGTCTGTTGGCATGAAACAAGTTTATTTCAAATATTCTACTAGTATAAGCCTCTTAATTAAAATAATATAATGTGCTTTAAAACACTTTCCTGGCATGTTTAGTTTGTTTTACAGATGAAAGTATATTTAAGTCTATGAAATCAACATTGGAGTTTTGTGTGTATGTGTTGGCTTTAAAGCCATACAGTACAATCTTTCCCTTCCTGGAAAACATAACAATCCTACTGGATATTTTAACCTATAATCTATAGACAGTATTAATGAAGGCGTCAGGGTCCTAAATACAATTTAATGACACTTGAATCTTGAAGAAGTTTATTTTCTAACAGCCGTTTATGGCAGTGAAGGAGCTTGGGCCCTAAACATTGAATCACAGTTTCTATTTTCATTCAATTTTGCTTCATTTTCTTTGCTTACTTTCTTTCTTTCGACTTTCTTTTTATTTATGACATGTGTGGTTGTAGTACTATATGTTTGAGGTATATGCGCGGGCGATCTGATTTGAGGAGTGTTATTTCAGAGATTCGAGTGATTTTATGCTTTATATCTTTTACAATTAAAATACAATCCAGGTATGTAAAAATGTCTATTAAGGGACAGCTGAAGGTGTCGTTCAGGACCCTGGACAGCACCTCAATATATAAACACAGCTTACAAAAACTTTTCACACCTGAACTCGATAGAAACCCTCTCATGTGATGCCATCTCTGCTTGTAAAATATGCAGAGGAAATCTCTCCATTATTGACTTCTTTCTTACAGATACTGACTAGACGTCTAACCACCTAACAACCAGTGACCACTGCCAAAACCTCTGTCCTCATTTAAACTCCCTTCAGACAGTGATGTATGATCTTACAAGTCTGATCCAGACACCACTGTGTTTCCCCACCAAACCCCAAACTAATAACTCTCTTCTTTCCATTACTCTACTGACTGCTCAAAAACACTATACTACACCTGTTACTGTATACAGATTTATACATTAGTTTAACTTTTATATTTTCAAAGGTGGTTCATTCTTTGGAGCATTTGGCAGATGCTTTTTATAAAGTGACTTAAAGTGCATTCATATATATTTATAAATGCCTTTTATGAGTATGTGTGTTATTCCTACAATTATTCTTATTCTTATCATCTCACTATAGCATGTAGTTGTGATACAGGTGTATGTAAAGTAGCCTGAAAAAATATTTGGACACTTATAAAATAACATTTTAAGTGTGGTTTATGATGAGATTTACATTATAAAAGAAGCAGGCACGCTTTTAAAAAACATGTCACCAAATATATCTTTATGCTTATTTGAAATAAAAACCTTTTTAGCATCATTTATTGGTTTAATATTTTGTTGTCTAATGCACTAGCATTTATACATGTTATTTATTTATACAAGTGTTAAAAAATACATTGTAAGGTCAGTGTGTGTGTGTGTGTCGAGAGTTAAAGAAGAGTAGTTGTTGTGTGACAGTAAATGGGCATGATGGGTAATGTGTGAACAGACGTCCAGTAACACATCTTAATGCTTCATCCCGTACAGCATCATCTGTGGTCTCATTTCTCCCAGTTTTCATTCTTCCCTTGAACTAACATGTCATCTGAGATCAGAGCTGAAATCACTGGTCCATTAGGTCATCAGGTTCTCAGTTTGTCCCTCCAGGGACATGAGCTGTAAATTATAGTTTGCCATGTTCTAGCGTGAGATTACGTCATACAAAAGTCTCTTGTTTCCAGCACTGGACTACGTCACTCTCTGTCCACAGCTGTCCTGCTCTCTCTCTCTTTCAGGTCCTTCAGGCCATCGGTCAAGTCTGATCCAGGATTTTCTGGACATCTTCCTTTCCATCAAGATCTGTGGCCATATTTCAGTCCAAGTTTCCAGTCCACCATGACTGTGTTTGATTATCTGAGCCCATGTTTACTGATCTGTTATTGTTTGGCCCACCTGCTCAGAGAGGACATCTACTAATGCCATAAATGGTCATTTATTTAATTTATTTAAATTTGATCTTAAATTGCAGGTAGTAGATCACTTTGCAAATTTTACTGTTCAATGGAATACCTGTTACCTTTATCAAATGGTTAGTTCTCTAAAAAACAACAAGTGCAATCAAAATCCTTTCCATTTTGTTATTTTGGAAGTAATATGTTTTTTTCAGGCAAAACGGTTAACTAACAAGGATTTTGCATCTGATGTTTTATACTCTTCCACATGACTAATTGTGTTTTGAAGTAAAGAAATGCAGAATTATGGGTGTTAATGTCTTTCGGGAAGAGGCGTAACTGTGTCGTGCTCAAATAAGTAGACAAACCAGCGTGTACCAGAGCCTGCTGTGATTTCCCAAGTGATCGAGACATTTGCGTTTTAATGGCTTGCAAAGACACGCGGAGCAGAAGAATAATGTAGTAACGCCGGTTTCCTCTAAAAAGAGCGTGAGAGATGAGATTAAAACAAAGACCCGGGGTCTGTCACCAGCCAGACAAATAGACTCGCCTTGTCCCGCTCGCTGCTTCACAGAGATGGGATTTACCTGTCAAGGCTGATATACTGTGTTTCGCCCTGATGTTAAAGGCCTACTGTAAATCAATTTAATCCTCACCTCAACAAACCAACCTCAGCTTTGTCACAATAAGAAATAATCCTCCGCTTTTGGGGATGCTGCCAAAGCATAGATTACTTCTGTCGTAAACAGTCTACATCTTTTTCTCATTCTCTAAAGCCTGGGTCACTTCTGATGTACACCGAGATGCATTTATTACATCAGGAATATAGAATGCATTGGCCGGATAATTTAAAACACACACATACTACTAGTACTACTTGCTGCTATTCTATTTGTGCGACAGAAATGAATGATATCCCAAATTGTGAGGATAAAAGATGATAAATCTTATTGTTGCAGTCATCCTAGCAACACCCTAGCAACCACAAAGCAATGCAATAAAAACCCTTTAAAACTCCTTAGCAACCATTCAAAACAACCTAGCATTGTGTTGTAAGTTTTGCATGATGAAAATAAAATGTTTATGTATTGTGTGATCATTTAAAATAGGAATATCAGTATTTGCTAACAATTCTTTATTTGTCTGTATAGTGTTGGTGAAGGAAGGACAGGTCTGTCCATTTGTGATCTTCATTGGACGTGGACAGTGTAATGTCCTTCAGGATGTTGGATCGATTATGAAACCCACAGACGAAAAGGTACAGTACTAACGTCTAGTCATCCATTTTCTTATCTTACTGCTTTTTCAAGTACTTTGAGCCTGTAGTTTGTGTTTCATGCATTCTCAGACTCACTTTCCCTTAAATCTTCAAAGGTGTAAAACTGTTTGATTCGCAGGCCTTTAAGATCAGATGTGTTGTGGTTGGTAAACTAGAAGCAAGGCAGTCGTTTGGAGAGGTCAGCGTCTTATTGAATCAGCCCTCCTCTTGTACTGTCATCACTGCCACAGAAGTTCATGGAGGAATTATCCAAGCAGAATCTCTGAAAGGTCAGTTACTACACTTCATCGCTCAGGACACGAACACAACCACCGTGACGTTACACCTTCAGGTAATGATGTAAACGATGTAACAGCGAGGACTCGCCTTAAACAAACAAGACAGAATGTTGTGTCTTTATAGTTTTAAGTACCTGAATAATGTTTTTGTAACTCTTTTACAGGTCTGGACACAGTGACCATCTCTCTTATACTGCAGACGGCACAGCCAGTGTGTGGAAAGCTCAGTAAGGTAGGAAGACAGTCTTCTGTAAGATTATCATAATGTTTAAACACATTTGACAGAAATCTTTCTCAAAAATCTTTTAATCTGAAGGTGTATATTTTAATGTTTGAAATTTCTTTTGTAGATCAAAATATAATTGTGCCAACATATTCATTTCTTTTATTAGAAAACCAAAATTTTGTTTAAAAAAATATATTTTTGAGATGGATTACTTGGATTATGTAACTGTTCTGTATGTGGAATAATGTGTCTACTTTAAAACGCTTGAACGCTGTTCTGCACCAATGAAAAGTGTCAGACATTGATGTTCTTCCACTTTAGAGCCTGTGTGATGCTTTAGGTTCATTTGTATATTTTTCTTTGAGCAGGAGGAAGTCTTGAAGGAGTTCCTGACACAGGAGAGGATGAAAAAATGGAAACTTGAGAAGGTTGTTCTATAGTTTTTTTCTTTTTGACCCTTGAACCCAGTGAAAGGAATTAGAGCCAGATCTTGGTAAAACACTCTTTCCCAGTATAGAGAAACACAAGTCAAGTTATGATATGTGTATAGGAAGTACTCATTCAGATCTTACTTTAGTCTTATATTCTGGACTCACAAACATTATATTGCCCACATGACACAAAATTGATTAAAGCAATGGCTCTTTTATTTGACAAAAATGTTCTTGAAATTGAATCCATATTTTATTAGATAGTGTTTATTAATTTTAGTCAATTATACTTTGACATAAATTAGCAAATAATTCTAAATTTGTACTTGATAATGATGTGCAAAATTACTAATTTTACATGTTTTAACACATTAAGATGTATCCATATAAAATACAGATGTCACTTAAGTTGTAGATCATTGCTTTAGCAACACAAAGGTTACGGGTTTGATCCAGGGAATATCACACACATACTGATAAAAATGTAAAGATTGCGTACTGTGGAAGTTGTTTTGGATAAACGTGTCTAAATTCTCATTTGAATAGATTAATTGTCTGTCCAGTTGTAATATTCGGTATATGTTGTTGTTGTTGTTAAAGCTGTTTCAGTAGTTGTGGATTGTGTGGTCTGTAAAGTAACGTTGTAAATGTGAGCTGAATGAAGCTCTCGGCTCTTATAAACAGAAGACACTGACGCTTTGTGTGTGTGTGTAAACATTTCTTGATCCGCTGCTTGACGTTTTTTCCTATAAATCTTTTTCAGATGTGCTTGTAACAGTCACAGTATGTATCAGACTAGCTTTCTAGTCATAATAATACTCCTTTTCTCTTTTTTCCCTGTTGCTTTTCATATAATGTTTTTATATTCCATATTAATTCTGTCTGTCCTCTTTGTGGTGATTTTGTGGTTAAGATACTTAATGAAACACGATTCATCATATTCTAGATATAAAAAACAGAAACAAATCTAATCATCTATTTTTATTTATTATTAATAATATGGCCTATTAATTGTAATTCTTTTGTTTATTATAGTCATATCCTTACAAGTCAGAATCTAGACATTGGCATACATAAGTTTAGATTTGTTGTGCTAATCGCGCACATTAAACAGAAACATCCAAATTTGTCTGTGTATCAATCATATGTTTTAACTCACATGGTCCAGACATGTCTCGAGAGTCATGTGACCTCACTTTTCTTCTCATCCTGTGTGCATTCGCACCCGTTTCTCGTTTTCACATCATTATACACAACCAATAGCATATATCTGCCAACAGAAACACACCCTGTATTAAAACACACATTTTAAACTGTTTGTATTTGAGATGTGATTTAAAGCATGTGTCATCTGTCGTCTGTGCAGTTTGATTTTACCGGACAGGAAAATAGGTTCATGTTTATAGTTGCTGGTGAAACTGAGGTCAGTAATTATTCAGCTCAATGGTTAATCTGACAGTGAAGTTGTCCATTACTTATTCTTCATATTTAAGCTCTTCAGAATAAGCTGTGCAAAAAGGAAAAGCATCATTAAGCAGCTCATGGATTTAAAAATCGATCATATTATCTTGTATAGTGTGTTGTAGTGGATGAAATTGACCCTGCGTCTGTAACACTTCACAACAGAAAGACTGGCGTGTTTAATTTTTTAGTCCTCAATGGCGAGTTTTGTCACAGAAGTTTTTCCGTATAAAGTTTTAAAACATGGGAAAATGAAAGAGAGACAACAGTATTGGTGCTGCTGGGTAAAATTATGCAGTTATTGGCCATTCATATTTATTTATTATGAAATATTAGCCACTGTTTGTTTGCGTTATTTTCTGGAAATCAGTCACTAGTTCCACCATCCTAACATGCGTCTGAAAGCAACACGTAATGTGTTTCATGTCCACAGAGTCAAAATCTTATAATCTGACACAGTGACAGACAGTTTTGAGTAATTTTGAGTAGTTTGAACCCGGCACTTAGAGGAAATGAATGTTAAACAAAACTCCTTCAGGCGATGTTGGTGCATATTTTCTATATTCTCATGGCAACTTTTTTTTTATTTGAGCTTGTTTGGCAATGTAGGATAAAACAAACAATACTACTGCAATCCGATCATATAACAGTATGTATATATAAACACAGAGGCTTGTAAAGAATCTGTGTGGACAGCTCATTTGTCTTCAGACATGCACAGTAAATCTCTGTAATCTGCATCATGTATTTAGTGGTGTCAGGCCAGAGCTTTTTAAAATGACTTATGGGCTTGATGCTAAACACATGGCAGTGTGCAAATTATACTGATGGAAAAAGAAACACTCGCTTTGGACTGAAATTTCATCCTTTATTGCTAGAATAGCACGACATCATCTGATGCATACTGAAGATAAAGCATGTTGGATCTTTGTCTTTTGTGTTTTGGTGACCTTTGTGGCATTCAGAAGAAATGTTGAGAAACTATAAGCTTTTTTAACTGGTCTAATCATTTAATAAAAAGGTGGTTGTATCTGCCTAAATCCCATTTTAAGTGCTTTTAAATAGTGTTGATATGAGTCTCTTATTGCACAAAATGTTTCTAAAAACAATTTTCTGGTTTGTTTGTAGCAATTGCAACAAAATGTTAGTTGAGAAAAATTTTGTTTTTCTCCAATTAAGTCCATATTTGTTATATAGTGTTTATTAATTTAGTCAATTATACTCTAATATAATTGTTTGCCATAAATTAGCATATAATTCTATATTTTTAGTTGATAAACTGTAAAGGATGAAATATATATTGAACATAAATATTCATTCATTTTAAATTATTTAAATTATTTCTTAATTTTAACATGTATTAACAAATTAAGATTCATCAAATGTATTGTGTGTTAAATGAAGTAATCTGTGTTTTTATCTCTCTTCCACAGAGAAAGACACTCTCAGATGTTCTGTTTTATAACGGTGTTTATCCAGGAAGTAGCAAATGGAAGTAACCGAGGAACACGAGGAGTAACAGGAAAGATCAAGACGTCAACATAATAAACACGTCCTAATACAAACATAATGACATTCACATTTCCACCCACACATTTAAACACAGACTCATCCAAACACATCTACTGCCTTAATCAAGACGAAAAACAGGACTGGAAATGTATGCAAATGTGTCCAAATCTGTGTGCGTTTTTATTTGAATTGGGAGTTTGGATCCTGTAGCTGTCTCCCACTCCAGAGACACACCTATAAATCAAGCATCTCTCCATAAAAATATCTGTCCAGAGCATTATAAAAAATCATTTTTACAATTTTGCGGTTCTTAATGCTTGTTGTGTGAGCCGCAGGGATTTTGTACGGCTTCCCAGGGGATTGAAAGCATGGATAAAACGTCCCACGTGGACTGACAAAATGAGCCGAGGATGAATCAAACCTGTGGGTGGCCACCGACCGCAAAGATCCGATCACTTCATCCTATAAATCCATTAAGCTTTAGGCACGTCAACTACTAGCAGTGAATGACAGTAAATGTAAAGTAGTGAAGCAGATGAAGTGTTTCTTCACACTCTCGTGTCAAAGACATGACAAAAGAGACAACAAGCACTTTTTAGTTGCCATTTGGACATTTGTGTTTATGTGGGTTTGTGATTTTATTCTGGCTGTGATTTTTCTCTCAGTTCTGCTCTTGATTCATCTGGTCGAATATTTCGAGGTGGGCTTTTAAACTGCAAAGACCTTTAAACATCAAAATATCTAAGACAACTTGAATTATTGCATGGTATCTACCAGACTGCAAGATCTCACATACAGTAAACCCTGATGATTTACTTCTTAACTTAAATACTGTTGCATCTGCCTTCTGTCAACTCGCGTCTGACAGACCTTAAATTATTAAAGTGGTACAGAAACTCCAAGCCTAGAATACTTCAAGTTTGTTTTGGTTAGAGAAACTTTAAGTGTAGAAAAACAGTTTAATGTCCTTTTATAACTTGAAACTTTTATTTAGTCTGTCTGTCTTTAGTCTTTAGATAATTGTGTGTGATTGTCCTTAGATGACTGACCTTACACAGCCCATGATCTAATGACTTCATGTAGGCAAATGTTTTGATTGTGTGTGTGGTTGATAGATTGATTTTGAGTTTTCAAGCACATCCAGACAAAACAAACACGAAAACAGGTCACATTTCAAATTAAAACATCCGATCCGGGCGCTTAGATGTTGAAGGCTTTTGTTTATTGAAGTTTGATTTCAGAGTCAGGTGAGTTTTCTCCTCGAGTGTTTTGGCAGGTGCGGTATGCACGTGTTTCTGTTTTGTGTGTTTGTTTGGTATGTCACGTGGGTACCACAAAACCCAAAGGATTTGAATAGAAACATACCATTAATGACCTCTGACCTCTCTCCTCGTGGCACCTTCCGGTCGGCCTATAATCCATAATATCCATGGTGTTACTGTGGTATTTCATCAGTGTAGAAAAGATCTGACTTCTTTTTGAATATGTACATATAAAGAAGCGTATATTTAAGTAACACAAAAAACTGAAGTTTTCTCTCACCGTAGAAACTGGTAAATACTCTGTAGGTGTTTAATGTTCAGGCTCATTTACCACAGATCCCATGACCTTATAATTCGTGTTCAACAAACAACAGGAAGCTGATATTTTGCAGATATACAAACACACACGAGCACTCTCTGTGACATCGAGCATTGTTTTCCCTTCGCCTGACATGGTCAGAAATAGTATTGGATCAACAATGCAATTATCCTGGCGCAAAGCTCGTGTCTCGACAGGCCAAAACCTCTGTATCCTACAGAACATCCATCATACCTCCTCCACCATCACCACAAAACTCTCTCGTTCACATACAATGAATCCATCTCCCCTGTGAGTCTGGTCCTTTCCTTTCCAAACCATTTGCTGCTTATCATCTTTGCTTTGTCTTAAACTTGCTCAATTAATCATATGAATGTATTTTTCCTTTGTTTAATGCGTTTAGCAGGTAAATTTTGCACTTGCCATTTTGTAGTATATTGTAAATTGTGTGAGTATTGTGTTTATCATTATATGTACTCTATCTTCTTATCTCAAAGAAAAGCAGTCATTTTTAAATTGTTCTGTAATGGTTCTAGATAATTCTACAATAATTCTATAGATTCCATAATAAGATAAGATAATCTAGAAGACAATACATGCTTTCCATCTAAAGCAATGTAAAAGATTAAACCAAGAAACTAAAAGAAAATTATTTGAGGTCACTTGTTGTGATAACTGTTCTTGATTCAATATGACGTAAAGTTCAATATCTCATAATGGCAAATGTAAATTTATGTTCCTCTGTTATGCTGTGATTTACATCTGTCCCACACGTCTGTTTGTGTATTTATAATAAGTTTACCCAGATGTTATGTCTGAGATTGTGTTATAGCTATTGTGTTTATATTGTTTGTTTCTGGCCAGATTCATGATCTATAACAGAGTCTCAGCATTTTTTAATGTGCTGTATATAATGTTGGATTTTATTAAACTACATTTTGGCTGTTTTTGTTACTGTATGCTGCTGTGCTTTGGGAAACATTAGCAGAACACACTCGTATGTAAAGCGTGTATGTGCCAGACTTCTTATCTTGTTCTTAAGGACCCTCACTGGTATATAAAGGAAGTGCAAATACATACTATATAATTTAGTTCATCTAATAGAAATGATATTAACAGATTAAATACATTGTGAGTTGCACATGAAGTGTCGTGTCAGTCTATCAGGATGTACACAGATGGTGGATGTGTCTGGCTTTTAGGTCACTGGTTTTAGAGGAAAGTTAAACCATGTGCAGAGTCCCAAACAAATATAAGACCATTTCCCTTTCAAAGTCTTTCCAGAGAAAGCTTAAACGCATCAGTGATCTGCTACAGAACACATCAGTGAGAAATGAATAATATGTTTTTTGGAGCGATTGTTCATTTGTGTTTGAACAATGTCACTTTTTATGAGCAGGCAGATGACATTATGGAGAGAGAGAGAGACAGGCAGATGACATTAGAGAGAGAGAGAGAGAGAGAGAGAGAGAGAGAGAGAGAGAGAGAGAGAGAGAGAGAGAGAGAGAGAGACAGACAGACAGAGAGAGAGAGAGAGAGAGAGAGAGACAGAGAGAGACAGACAGAGAGAGAGAGAGAGAGAGAGAGAGAGACAGGGGTTCATTGATTTACCAGCAGTCCCACAAATCCAATCCATTGAAGGATTCAAGAATAATTAAAACATTAGAGTTGAAAGTAATGACAAATCATAATAACCATCATCTTAATTAATTTCCTCTATACACATTTATTATTGTCTTTCTAAAGTCAATACATAAGAAGAGGACAGAAGTAAATAATGTTAAATTAGCTGTAGACAAAGAAGTGATTGTGTCCTCTTTAAATCTTGTCTGGTTTTCTACATAGATACATTATAGAGAACAGCGATTATCAAGTGTATTTGAATGTTTTGGGTATCATCCCTCAGGTCCTGTCAGATTAAAACTAAAAGCCACCCAACTGAAAGCTGACCGTTTTTTAACATTTGTACAGTACAGCCCATTTTAATCAGTCATCTATGCGTTTCATGTTTATAGAAAATTAGCATTTTTTATGTAGTCAGAGTCAAAAATGTTAAATGTGTAGACATTTTTAAAGCTCCCATCCTATGATGATGATCTTCTCATATGTGCAATCATGAAGCTAGTATTACTGAAGGAGAATCACAAAAGTGGATTCATGGCACAAGACACGAGGCTCAATAGGCACCAGGTGCGCTCATCACATGTTCCATTTACGCGCGCCTACTCTTAGCCACTGTTGCGAGCCTGGATGCCAGCCAGCGTCAGAAAGCCCGGGGGATGATCATGAGAGACGTGAAGATTGGTCCGTCACAGGTGTTACGAACAGGAGGAGTGGTGTGCGAGGGATTGTTATCCAAGAAAGGTACGCTCCCCGCATAGATTCCCCTGTTTTTCCACTGAGGACGTTTCAAGCTGGGCCAGGCTGGTGTACGGATGGGAGGGACTCCATTAAATACATATAGAGAGAGAAAGATTGATCAACTCCAATTCAGGTTATAAGGCACTGTCGTTTCTTTTGTGCTCACAGCGACGTGTCCTTATTCCCTTTATGGTCCTTCTCTTAAACTGAGCTCAATATTAATAATTAGCCTGAGGGATGTAATACCGAAACCCTTGGTAAAGTCTCAAGTCAATTTTAAGCAATCTGTCAGTCGACCAGAGCATGTGCTAATAATTCTGACCTAATTCTGTTGTTGTGTGCATTGCATGAGGTCCATCACGAGATGCAGGGATCTGCTGTCCCTATGGCAACCAAGGACAGATTGATGTGTAATGCAAACATACACTATTTGTTTGCAGTTGGCTCTGAAGTGAGAGAGAGTTGGACCTTGGAGTGCATTGAATGTTTTTGCGCTTAGGCCTTGTTCACAGTGCATTTATTAAATCATACGTTCATTTTATAAGTGTTGAGATCGGTCTGTTCAGATCTTGTCAATACGCAGACATATAAGATTGTAACTGAGAAAAGGAAAACAACACCTTAACCAAAACCCTCAATAATTATCAATGACGTTAGGTACACAACTGTACAGTACATTGTGCAAAATTATTGGACCACTGAGCATGTTTTATCCCCTACAGTAAAATGAAAAGTTTAAACCAGATAAAGAAAGTCTGATTTGGCTCGCAGGAAAAATAAACAGGCCATAATTTCGCTCTCAGTATTTTACAGTTCGGGTTGCGATGGGTGACACCTTTGGGATGTTTATTTGCTCTCTTGAAGCAGAGTTGAAGATTAGCCACCTGTTAAAGATCCAAGTCTCTCTCTCTGTGGAGTGAAGCGGTCCAGATCTCTGCCCTGCCTCTCCCTCATCCAGACCTGTCAGTGAGCTCATCTTTGGCCTTCATTTACCTTCTCAGCAACACTGTTCTCAAACAACCACGCACATCTGGCAAGATATAAAGTCCCATCCATAAATCTCAGAGAAAAAAATCAAGCTTTATAAGATACTGGACGTGTTCAAATGAGACGCTGTAAACCTTTTTGCTTGTTACTTATTTGCCAAAAAATTAAAGCCTCCTGTTATGCAGCCATCTGTACTAAAACACTGACCACTAGCTTCACACACTATATGTAATCATTTCCTTATCACTGTGCACAATTACAGCGTTATGAATGTGACAAATAATCAGTCAAAACTTAAAATATGAATTCTCACTGAATGTATTACCAATATATCGAACCATCTGTTTATATTTTACTGGACTGTTGCTTGAGTCCAGACATCAAAACATATCAGTTTATACATGAGTTATCTTTAAAAAAAAGGAAATATACATGTGTTATGAATGTGACAAAAAAGAGCACACGTTTTTGAGAGGAAACATACTTTGAAGGGTTTGTGTGAATTAAAATACACTATTTAAACTGTAGCACAATAACTGTTTTCTTTTACATTTATGTTTTTTGTGTCAATGAGGACATTTGAGACACATTTGTATTCTCATTGCAGAATCCACAGGAGGTGATCATGTGGAAGCGTTCGGAGGTGGCAGCGAGGCTATTTATCACAGATGACGGTTGATTCTGAGTTTCTAACTGGAGAGCAGAAATCTGACAGAGGGTCTTAACTTGATTTAAAGCATCTGGTGTCTGCAAGCAGCTGGTCAGTTGTATTCAGATGATCAGATTGAAGAAACTGGCACTTGTGTGCTGCAAGGCAAGACTTGAAAATGAAAAGCACAATGTTGTGTACATTGAGCTTCATACACATCTTTCTGTCTTTTCACTTCCACAGCATTTTCATAACATTAAAACAGTAATAATAAAATTAAGAGCTTCTCACAAATGGCAATAATTTTAAGGTTAGCAAAAACTCGGTTAAAATGACTGATATCTGTGTTTTGCATGAAAAAGAGAGAGAGGAGAGAGAGAGAGAGAGAGAGAGAGAGAGAGAGAGAGAGAGAGAGAGAGAGAGAGAGAGAGAGAGAGAGAGAGAGAGAGAGAGAGAGACCTTAGGGTTTACTGTCTGGGAATTTAAATATGTATTAGCTGGCATTTGTGGTGTTGTATCACATGGTGATATGGATGAAACGTCTACTGTAGCTGCAGTATTCTAAAGTTTATCAGAGTTTCATTTTAAATAGATTCCTGCATAATAACTGTCATATCAAGCACTGCAAAGCTTCAGAAGAAATGTGTTTGAGCAGGTAGAAAAACATTACATTTTTACTTCTTAGACAATTTTTTAAACTTGGAACATCCATAACATCTGCTTTTTTTGGGACCACCAGAGTCATAACAGAGTCGGACGGTTGATCGTAATATTTATTTTTACCAAAGATTTGCTGGTTTAAATCCTACGACGGCATTTTAGTGCCACGTAAAAAAAATCTAAGATTACGAGATTAAAGTCGTAATATTTCGAAAATAAAGTAGAAAATACGAGAATAAAGTTGAAATATTATGAGAATAAAGTCGAAATATTATGAGAATAAAGTCGAAATTTTGAGACTCACATTCACACTCAAATTTTTACACTTACAATATTATTTAGAGAATAAAGTCATAGCATTAGGAGGCAAGTAGATAAGTCCATGCAGCCCTTACAAAAATGAACGATGGTTTTATTATAGTAAAATACGTTTTTTGCGGATTGAACACCACAAGTTACCAGAGTTTCACTAAATATCATGGGGTTAAACTATGATTATTGTAGCGAAACCAAGAGATTTGGCTATATGGCTCGTTTCCTTCATAGTGCACGCTTGAAGCGTGGTGCTTTGCATTCAGAATAAGCTCCACTGCCTGCCTGTACATTGTATATTTTTAACACAGTGTGTAGTGAATTGTAGTCTTTTAATATCACAGTCTTAATGTATTAAATATCGCTGTGGGTGTTCTTTATTATGGTTTACTGTGCTAAAACGTTTACCGTAAAACGTGCTCATTATTTCTTATCAGCTTGCATGTAAAAAGTTGATTCATTGATAAAGTGTGTAGGCTACTAAATTTTTGGTAAATGCTTCACAAATCTGATTGTTCACTATACATAACTCCAAACAGGTTTACAAATTACAACTTTATTCTCGAAATATTTCGACTTTAATCTCGTAACGCTACGAGTTTATTCTCGAAATTTTGACTTTATTTTTGAAATATTTCGACTTTATTCTCGTAATGATACGAGTTTATTCTCGAAATTTTGTCTTTATTCTCGAAATATTTCGACTTTAATCTCGTAATGTTGCTTTTTATTATTTTTTAGGTGGCACTAATCCTCTGTAGTAAAATCCTCATGTGAGGTCTCTCTCAAAGTTTTTAAAGCATTTGTTTTGTTTAAATCATGATTTTTTTATAGTCAGGTAAAGTGCTGTTTTCTGAATTGTCACATTCATAACAGTTCATATTCTTCATAAATGAACACATGAAAATTAAAATAAAATTTGAGTCATCTCTTCTTTATTTGTTGGGTATTATTGGTTTGTGTATTTTAATTCACAGAAATCCTGCAAAGTTGCCTTTGTCACATTCATAAAACGTTTCCATTTTTTAAAAATATAACTCGTGTATAGAGTGATATTTTTCTGATGTCTGGACTCTATCAACAGGACTTTAGTCAAAATAAACAGATTAAATATATTGGTAATAAGTACATTCTGTCACATCCATAACGCTGGAACTGCCTAATGCATAATGCGGTTCTAATTCTCTAAAATAACCCAAGAAACTCTGTGTGAGATTATTTGATGAAGCACTGAGTGCAGTGTTTACGTCTCCTGTCTCTAGTTTCTCTGGTTGTTGTTTGTGTTCTGATTCATTTCTCTGGGTGGCTGTGTGGGTTGCTTTGTAAATCAGGTTTATTATGTCAGCATTTTTGTCAACACACTGGTTTAACCCTGCTGTTCTTACCATACTGAAACAACAAGCGTATAGTATGTGGTGTTTTAGATGCTGGTCATGTGAAGAGCATGGTTGCTCCACCAGCGAGACCAGTACCAAACCAGCAACACCAGCTTGGACCATCATGATTTCCATACTGGTCCAAGCTTGTCTTTTATGAGGGCACAGATCAGAGACACCTGTGGGAAATCACTATTCAAGAACTGTTCATGTGTTTCCTGTGCATTGTGTGAGGTTGTCTGTGAACATCTGCCCGTAGTTTCCTTGTTTCGTTTACAGGAACATCTGACCTGTTTCCCAGCTTGACTCATTCTTTCCAGCCTGTCACACTTAATCTTTGTTTCTCTTTCTTCATCTTTCTTTTCCTCCCAGTCTCCATAACACACCTTACAAACCCCGAGTCTGTTTCAAAGTCAACGGCAGCCGTGACCGTTCTCCCGTTCGGCTAGCTCAGCAAAACGCTTCAGAGTCCATGAAAAGAAAACAGAAGCATTTTCCTTTGGAAAATATTATTAGGACTCTTTTGATGTGTTTTCAGTGTCTGATTCTGTAATTTACACAAACACAGATGAATCTTTACTGCCGGCAGCACATCTCCATCCGTTCCTGTGACCGTGAGCCGGAAAGGAGCGGCAGAGGGATTTTGAGGAAATTTGGGAAAACAAAGCGTCTGTAAGTGGGAGAGAAGTGAAAGATCAGAGGTGTGGAGAGCCGTTCTGCAGGAAAACAGGCCATGAGGGAGTTAAGCTGTAAAGCTGATGAAGATTTAGTTGAATTATCATTATAGTTCTCCAGAGAACAGTTAATGCTGATGTGACAGTCTGCTACCACAATAACAGCTTCTCATCTTCTTTTGTCAGGACGGTGTGTTTAACGCTGATTTCTCTTTGTCATTGACTTGAAATAGTAGTTCATTTTGAAGTAAATCATTTTTTGTACTTTTTTAACTTTTTTGCAGTAAAACTATTGAAATGGTCTTAAAACGAAACAAACTCTTATTTCAAAATAGATAAATTACATTTATATAATAAAACAAAATTTTGATACTTAGAGATATAACTATTTATGGTATGCCCTAATGCATTAAAATGGGAAAAAAAAAAAATCTAACTGGGGAGAAAGTTTACATTTTGAGATTTACAGTTTTTAGAGGACATTGAAGTCTAATTTGACTCTTTTATTAATCATGTGTCTGTGTTTACCATGTGATTAGGTGATTAGCGGGTGTGTTTACAATCTAATACTACCATACTGCTTGTGTGTCTGCCCTGATAGCCATTAAATCAATGTTAACAAATGTTAATTTCATTCAATTAATATCACTTTTACACCCACAATTAATGTTGAAAAAAAATGGACGTTTCATCAAACACCATTATGGTGATCAGTGTTTGCTTTAGTTGGGCTCTTGATTTTGATTAAGTCTTATTAAGTTTACTTTGCAAATGTTTGCAGTGGAGTTTCAATCAGAACACATATGCATTGATAAAGCATTTAGAAAGAAATGCTTTACAAGAATTCCATTAATAAATAGCTGTTTTAAATTATTTTCAGACTGACTTTATGATCTTTGCATAAAACAAATGCAAAAGTACTGCCACAAGATAAACGTAGACTCTTACTGACACATTTAGATATCAACATTCATCATACAAACCTCAACAATGGTGACGACAAACAAACAAAAGATTCATGTTGCAATGCATGCTGGGAGTCATGAATGAGTTTAGTACTGTGTTGATACCCAGCACGCATTGCAGCATGAAACTTTTGTTTGATTATCGTCACCATTGTTGAGTTTCATACACTGATTCTAAATGTCTATTTGATTCAATAGTTTGACACCCTTTAGTGCCTATGTTTTATTAATTCCAGAGAAGACTATGACAGCGATAATGCTGCTTTAATCTCATACACAGAACAATGACATTATTATTTAAATTCACCATCATCAGATCTGATTGATACTCAGTGTACTTCATCATAAGAAGAGTCAAGAGCCCAACTAAAGCAAACACTGATCAACATAATTGTATTTTAATGAAATTTCAACATTTTTTAACATTAACTGTGAGTACAAAGGTGATTCAATAAAATTAACATTGACAAATCAACAACTTTTAACATTGGTTCAATGGTTGCTTGCTGTCAGGGTTTGTCTCAGTTCAATACCAAGGAACACAAATAAAAACCTATATTGCACCGTAAATCGCTTTTGATTATATTTTCTGTCAAATGCATATACGTAAATGTCTAAAGTTAAAAGAAATACACATCAATCCCAGGATTCATTTCCTTGTTTATTGAGTTTAGCTTTCATGAACACGTATATCAATAATAATTGAACTCCAGAAAACAAGAAAGCAGAAACCGTCTGCATGATAAACAATCCTGTTAACTCTATTAATATATTGAATAAATGACTACTGAGATGATGAATCAATTCAGATATATCAGACAAGCTGCATGTTCACACAAAATGACAAACGTATCAGGACACTCCCATACAATTGACCAACACTTATCACAACCTACAAAACCCACAAAGTCAAGTCTGCTGACATATCACATCCGGTGTGAAGCGAACGGTTATTTCATCAGAAAAGGAAGCGTTTGTGCCTCTTGTTTTTCTCTTGTCAAGTATCTGATGTGTAACTTGCAATTAATGTATTTCCGATGAAGGACAACCTGAAGTCATCTAAACTGATGAAGGAGTCTGCAGAGACCTCAGCCAATCAGAACACAGCTCCTCAGAGCTTCAGTATCCTCCCGATTTGCATGAGGAATACTGACCTGGGTTTGTCATGTATATTGAAACAAATCACTGTTTATTTAGACGAATTAGAAAAACAATTTAAGAATAAAGTATTAAAATAGTCATACTGTAATATATTGATTTAATATATCAGGACATAATTATCATCTGTGGTAATGTGCAGCATATGTCGTAGCCTATTTTTTGTAACATAACTTCATTGATATTTAGAGGTTTCCTTTGAACACACATTAAACTGCAAAATCATCTTTTCAACAGTTTAGTTCAGCAGTTTCATCTTGTTAGAAGTTTGGCCAAAACTGAGAAATTTAATTTGACAGTCATAATACTTTTTCCATATTCACAAATACATCTTATTAGCCTTCAGAATGATGACAATAAAAAGTACTAACCGAAACAATATGCATGGCATAAAAATCAAACAGTGATGTAATTATCTCCTCATTTTACCCTTTGACCATATCTCATTTATTCTCCATCAAGAACTCCAATCAACATCATCTGTGTCGACCCGTGTCTTCAGCCAAAGCAGAAATCTTCACTGACGTTTAGCCTGTTTTTCTCCTGTTGTGAAACAAATGAGAAATAAATTAACCCGCTCGTCTGAACGTCAGGCGACCTGGGTAGATTTATTATCGTAATTCACATGAGCACTACAGGGATTCCTGACGACCGCTGGCCAGGATTCATTAAATTAATGTGATAATGTCCTATTCTTGTTTCAAACCCCCTCTGCTATCCAAATCCCGCGCTGTTGAACCCTGTCTCCGCCCTGCTGTCACTAAATAGCAATGGTGTAACGTTTGCTTGGATACAATTTATATTATTTTAATGAAATCTTGATTTTTATGCCTAGTCCATTTTCATAGTGTGATTTTGCTTTTTCATGTGGACGGAGATTTGTTTTATGTGGAGAAAACTAACCGTGTAGACTAGGCCTTATGTATGTGATTTTAACATACCATTTGCTCTGTGGATGTGAATGATATTTTAAGTCATTCTGAGAAAATATGTGCAAATTAGTACTTTTTTTAAATGTATTTGTGAACTCAGTTTGCTGATTGTATATTTTGTCTGTGTTATCAGGAAAGTGAATTGCTTTTCTTTTTCTGAAGTAAAACTATTCAGTAATTGTTTTCTGCCCTACTACAAATAAAAGAAAAAGCAAACTCTGTTGAAAGCTGTTCATTTGCTTTGCTGATCTTTCTAGATTAGATTGTAACGCTTTGTCAGGCACACTGTTAAATTTTCTTACTAATTATCGTTCCAGTTTAATTTCGTTAAAGGAAATGATATTGCGGGGAGAATAGTCTGTAATACAGTAAGTGCTGCAGGCATATCCTGCTGTAGACTCTTAATGCCAGTGGATTTTTGTGAACATTCACAGAAACGTGTTTTTTTGTCAGAATAATGTGATGATAATCACAATGATAAATGTGATCTCACTGTGTTCTTTTCGCAGTGTGGTCGTCTCAGCATGGAAACTCTTGCATGTTCCGTCTTCAGGTTGGAAACCACAGGAGATCAGTCAGCCCACTTATATACAAAACACCCCTGACATGTTTAGAGATCATCAACCTACAACTACATCAACCTTCTAATGTGTTTTACTTCATCTTGGATAAAAACCTCCAGGGAAACAGGGAGGTACAGACATGATGTAAACAGAAGCTGAAGGGAACTGGATCAGACACGTAAGATTTTGAAATGATTGAAAATATTCAGTCAAAAGTAAAAAGTGCACAAAATAGTTTTGCCCTATTTATTAAATTAAGATAAAGTTAATATAATGTTTTTTTAAGAACTTAATTTCACCAACTAACCTGATTTGTTTAAGTTTGTGATTTGTGTGTTTATTTTTGTATTTATTTTGATTTCCCAGCATGCTTTGCATGTGACTTGATTATGAGAGAAGTGTTGTTTCAGACACTTTTTATAACAATTGATTTTTGTTTAAAAATATTGGTTAATGGCAATTTGTGTCAATAATATTTGTTTCAGTAAAAAAAGTGTTTTATGCACTTTTAATCAAGAATCAAGTTTAGAAAAGAGAGTGATTGTGCCGTATTCTCACATTCTGTTGATGCTTTTAAGAGATTACCATTAGGCAGAAGAGTTGAGCAGTTATTTATGCTGAGAACAGACGCATGAAAAGCTACAGTTAAAGTAAAGTTTGTTCTGTTTTGTTGGAGAGTGTTGTTTTAGGAACACTCATTTTTTATTTTCCTGAGCAGTTAAGAAATTACGATTTGCATGTTAGTTTGTGTTTCTGTTGAACCTATGTTTAATTCAGTTAAGGTCCTTTAGAAGTGTTGTTGGTTTGTGGTATATTAAGGCAAAACTGGGCAGATGATTTTGAGTTCCCAGCATGCATTGGCTAATGAGAGAAAATGTCATAATAGTGTTATTTTATGCATTTTTAATCAGGATTAGTATAGAAAGAGAGAAATGTAACGTTCATTCTGTTGTGTTGATATTTAAAAGTTTGTTATGTTGGTGGTTTTTAGAGGTTACCATTGTGCAGAAGAGTCAAGCATTTTCTTAGGCTGAAATCATTATAAGAATAGTGTTGTTTTAATGAGATGGTCTTATATTGGCAAAGTGCTCATGCTCTGAGTGTTATTTAGCAAATTATAAATAGTTTACTAGCATGTTTTTATTTTAAGGCTTTAATCTTAGTGTGCAAAATAAATTTGAGTCTTAGTCTATTTTAGGAATAAGTTTTACAGAAGAAAGGGATTGTCAGTGTAAATCTAGTTAATGATGTCAAAAGTTTTATTTGCCTGTGAACTATTTCTTTAAGGATATGGTTTTTAGAGCTTGATAAGAAGGTTTTTGATCCCAAATCCAGTTCATTCATTAATTCAGGCCTTTCTCTGTTTCTCGCTCTGTTTCAAGTGTGTTAAATGTTTCAGCAGCTACCATCTTTGTGTCCGGTTAAATTAGGTAGAAATGATCTCCTCACGGGAGGGGACAGGATGCTGTGTAAAACAGAAGGAAGGGTTTGAGTATACCTGGAAATACCAGCTCTGTTTGACAGAAAGACAGCTGATCTCAACAGCTGTTAAAAATACATCTGAAACTCCCTCCATTATATAGTGTTTGAGACTAAATCTGTACTGCTGATTAATGTGTCACAGTCAAGTGAACTGTGCCATGTATTGATTAGTTCCCAAAGCGTATGTTTCCAGCCCGCAGGCTACAGCTAAATGCTGATCTTTAACACAACAATAAAGGTTATAACCATTAGCAGAACTACATGCTGTATTACACAAGATCCTTAAACTCTCATCAGTTACGGCTTTCATTTGGGTTGCTTTTCTAATGCATCAAATAAGACCCTTAGATGTTTAAAGTAATTTATGTGTCCAAGTGGGTGAACTTAGGTGACATCAGGGGGTGGAGTTAGTAGGAGGAGTCTGATTATGCATGTGGGTGGAGTCAGTGGATGACATCAGTAGGTCGGTTAGGAAGGTCTGTAGGTTGTATACATTTTTACTTCTGGGTTAAAGGGATGCAAAATCACAAAAAGACAATATTCTGAGAAATGGAGTTCATTTTTTTTCACAGTTTAAATCACTTCATGCTAATGATCTCTCACCATAGTTGTGGATTCTAGCTGGGCTGGATTGATGCACATCTGGATCCTCAGACACTCAAAAAAGCTTTCAGGTTGATGTGCTTTGTGAAATTTGGAAGAAACTTTTGATTATTGAACTTTGTTGTAGAACTTTTAAGTAAACTGTGCTTTACAATTGCCATCATGTGTTTGTGGTTCAGACGTGTACTAAAAAAACAGAAGTGAACTAAACAGAACTGGTTTCATGAAAATGCTCAGTGTTTTTAGCTTTACATTTTATATGATTTTTCTGCACTGAAAAATAAATTTTGCTTCTTGTTAGGGTTGCAAAATGTCATCAAACTTAATCCATTCAAATTGGGAGTACATGAATGATTTATGTTGTGTTAAAATAAAATGATTAAAACTGGTTGGAGGATTTCCAGTCCCAGCATGCTTTGCACAAGACTGCAGTAATTTTTTTTGTGTTGTTTTTTATGTTTTTCAGGAAAGAGAAAGTAATGTTCATGCCTAATATTCATTTAGCTTAGAGATTTTTAGAGTTTTTGATATTTTTGAGTTTTGTGGTTATCATTGTTCAGAAAAGCGGTGCTTGTGCTTAGGCTGTGAGAAAACACTTCCCAACCTAAGTTTTTGATCATTGTAATGTCTTAATGTCTTGTAAAATATTAATGTACATGTTGTACTTTTATCACAAATTTTAAGGTTGTGTATATGAAACACATTGTTGATTAACAGAAAAATTGGGTAACATGAACATATAAATTACACAAAGTAAACCAATTTGCGGAACTTTATAATCTGAACAACCAGTTTTACTAATTCCCACATGCAATGGGTAAAATCACTGTTTTTTTTGCTTTATTCATGATGTTGTTGTCCCTGTTAGGTGCTGTATGTTATGCTATAGAGTTGTTTTTAATGAATGATGATGGTCACCATAATTGAGGTTTGTGTTTTCAGTGATGAGGTGCATGAGGTGGTGAACATACTAATAAAAAGACAAAAATATACATTTATCACAAAGTGTTTAAGTGGATCATGGTATGGTTTCTATTAAGTTCAATTTTTAGCACATATAATAAAGCACATATATAATACATAAAAAATAAACTAAAACTTTTGTGGGTTTGAGTTCCTGGTTGAGAAAACCTAACGTAAGAGAAAGATAAACTACTTGGCTCAAAAGTTATTTTGAATCATGAAACTCAAGCTGTGCAGCAAACTGGCTTCACATTTTAGGTTGTCAACTTTTTATTTGGAATCAAACTAATTTAACAAATCTTTCAAAGAAATTTGACTCAATCAAAGACCTGTCAACTTTTCGTCTAGGCTAGGTCAATTTTTATTATTTAAATGTTGAACAATTAATTAAAATATCGCTTAATTTTAAGTATTTTATACTTTGGTATTATATTGTCACTTTAGGTCAGTGTTAAAAGCCTTAATTTTGCCTTGAGCTGTTTAACTAAAGATTACCCATCATGCATCAGTTTAAGCCAAAGTAACCATAGTGTTGAAATATTACAGCAGGATTAGTTGCTCATCCATTATAGATTATCTGGTGAAGCTGATTGACAAATCTTGAAACTTAACCTTGCATGGTCTTGTTAGATGAACGAGCCAATATAATGGAGATGACATAAGGAAACATGCTGATGATATGTGGAGATGGACACTAAATGCCACAGTGAAATATGTTCAAATGAGTTTATTGATCAATGAAATGGATCGTCAACAGATACATCACAAATACACAGATACAGACAGAATGAATAAGAGTACAAATTCTTCATTTGCTTTCTCCATATGGAATCAGACATGTCATTTAAAATACAGATGAAAAAATTATAAACAAAAAGGAAGTATGACAGAAAATGTGAATGATTCAGATTAACACATATGATAACGCTACGAGTTTGTAAATTTGAGACGGTAGGTTTGGAAAATAAAAAGGCAAAACACGTCCTCAGTGCTTCCACTTGCTAAATGTGAAACTGTAAACATGATTCATGATTCTAGCACCAACACAAGGTCGACAAACGGCACAAACTTAGACGCCCGCAAATGAGAAATATTTTAAAAAAGCCTTCTGCACTTCTCCACTAAAATATGAAACCATGCACTATAATGCACATTATTCCTGTACGGACCTTTATCAATCAAGTTTAAATCCATAAGGGCTAAATAATAATAAAAGCACCAAAGATTACAGAATGACGCTCGCCAGTGTAGGTCCTGTTAGCACCACAAGATCTGTTACTAAATGTCAAGTATACGCATGTACGTATACCTTCAAACGTTAATATGTTTTAATGCCAGTGCTTTAAGAAAAGCTGAATTCAGAGAGACAACTTAAAAAAACGCTCACACTGCGCAAACATCTCTAAAACTCTGTCATCTCCTTTAAAGCGTCAACGCAACAACCATCAAAGCATTATTTCTGCAAAAACTTCATCATCTTTAGTTACATGTCTGTAGTTTAACACAATTCATACAGGCCTTACTTAGGACTTAACTTTAAAAACATATAATAAGTATGTCTCTATTATCAGCATTGTTAGCCGGTTTAAAGCCATAAAGTAACGGTTGAAATCATCCACAGATACGGTCATTTATAACATGGGCTGTTCTCATGAGATTTTATGCTCACAGTAAAATCGGCTGCAGTAATTCTGATGAGCGAGAATACAATTGAACGCTTAAGATGACATCATCCACCTTTCTGTGATTTTCACAGCCAATCAGAATCAACATGACAAGCTCTTTTCTGTTTACCTTCTAACTTGGCAAGTCTGTCTCAGATTTTATTCTCTGATTTAGGTCTGTCCAGATTTGATATTTCACTGTATTTTCTATTTTTAAAATTTAATTTGAGTGCAGTTTAGCTCATTTTTGATCAATACGTGAACACAAACGCTAGATGTGAGAAACAGAGAAGAAGAAAGCTGAAAGAGCCTTACAAAAAAACCCAGACGCCATACCTCAAGGAATACCATGATATTACCAAGTTCTTGGTGATACCACGGTTTTTTGTTTAAAATATGTATATGAACAAAGCGCTTACAGTCATTTTAATCATATACTGATTAATTTATTAAGTCTGTCAGGACTGTTTGTCCCAAACCGAGTCATGAAGTACATGGATCTGAAGATGTCCCATTTTATCATTTTTTTAACAGTGGAAAATAAAACAGACACACATTTAAAACACTGCTTGGCAGAAACACTCATCTCTCGTTATCCTCGACACACATTTTTCTCTCGATCTGCATTCGTCAGATATGAAGGAAACCTGCCGGGTGACAGCTCAGCACTTGAAAGTACCACTTTTAATCTTGAGGTTGAGACAAATCAATTTTGTTCAATTGTACCAAAAAAGAAAACAAACATAAAAAACGTTAATGCAAGCAAATAACTGTATGTTCACAAATCTTTTGATGCAGACGATTGATTTGTAAAGTCAGACTGCATGAGCCAAGACTCCATCTGCAAAAATATACCGTCTAATCCGACTGCGGTAATAATCGCAAGCATTGGTGAGATATGACACTGATTGATTTCTTCTCGATTGATAAAGACACAGAATTGGATGAGGAAGGCTTGCATACATTTTGAATCAAGCTCTGTCCTGAGTTACTCTGGTGGTTCTGGTTCCTGTTGAGCATACGTCAAGGTAATAGGATTCGATCCAGACCATGAACAAGGCGGTCCGAAGGAGGTGACATGCTCTGACGTCCCGAGCAACCTTTCGGAGGAGGAAGAAACGAATCGTCGTATCTGGAAAAAGTCTGTAAACACGATCAAACAAGTGAGAGTCGAGCATGATTCAAGCGCTTTCTCTGCGGTCACAACTTAAGCGGCGTTTAGAAACGTTTGTCATTGCAGTGGCTCGGTCTTTCGTCTGTTTTGACTGATATGCTTCGTGTTACGCAGAGGCTGAAGAGTCAGTCCCTGCGACCCTGCAGCGCGAAACGAGGTTAACACGACGTTTGATCTCGAAACAGACAACAGAAGCAAAGCTATATTGCACCGCCTTTCCTAAAGACGAACAAAGCACTATTTAAAAAAATTACAATAGATAACGAAGAAAATAAAAGCAAACAACACAATCCATAATTAAGGCTGTTAAAAATATTGCAGAATATTTTGGCCCCTGTTTTTCACACAGACTGCCAGAAACAGTCAAGAAATCCCCACTACATATCACGGCAGAGGAAGAAAAAACATATGTATAGTTAAAAAGAAAGAATTAAAAAACAGAAAAAAGATCCTCTTTGGAGAGAAAGTCATTATTTGGTTTGGGAGTGTTTTAAAGGGAATCGTAAATATTTCTGTTTTGAAAATAAATTATAGACTGGAGCCAAACGAAAATACTTCAAAATAAAAAATGTTTTTTTTCCTGTTTTGAGCGTGCAGTCGTAAAACCTAAAAGGTACAGCAATCGTTTCCACGTCAAACAGTGAAGACCTGAAGTGGCACTGGATATGGCGACGCACCGTTAGAGAACCGTTATCCGCCGGTTCTCCTGGAGTCCTACAGCGGGTGCAGCGGCCAATGGGAGAAGAGTGGGGAGTTTTTGGGGAAAGGCGCCCATCATCTCCTGGAGGGGAAATCAAAGCAAAGGCTCTCTCTGCTCTCCTCGAGCGAGACGCAGATAAAGAGCCAAAGTCCGCGAGTTAAGTGTGCCGACACCGCTGTGTCTTGTGGCTATAGAGAAATACTCACACCCACTCCTGCATGGAGCGTTTGCAGTAAAGTATGTGTCGAGGCGTACCCTTCCTCTTAAACTGAAACACGGTGTAGATCAACACCACTAAGCAAACGGCCAGGACGCAGGGAATGACGATAGCGATGGCTTTGACAGTGCTGGCTTCGTTGTCCAGTTTGATGACGATGTCCACGTCCTCTTCGGTTGCCGATCGGGATCGATGGGCGTGAGGTCGCATCCCATGAAGTCCTTCAGGATGGAGCGAGGGTAGCCGGGTTCCACCCGCAGCCTGTGATTGTTGAACTTCCAGTATTCTTTACCTTTGTAGAAGTATGTAAAACCTGCAAGCAAAGAGAGCGTAACAGAGTTAGGATAGCAAAGGTATTTAAACCCTGTATGTGACTCACAAAAGAAGATAATCTGAGAAATGTCTCAGTGGTTTTGTGTTCATATAATGAAAGTCAATGAGGGTCAATGTTATTTAAAATATTTTCTTTTGTGTTCTTTTGTGGGTTTGGAATGACATGAGGGTGAAAAAATGATTTTTCAGATTTTTGGTTGAGCTATCCCTTTAATAAGCTAATTTTATAAAGAAAAATTGTTGTTGTTTTGCATTGTTTTTGCATTTTGTTTGTGGTTATACATTATACAAAGTATTAAACATTTATATGTTTTGTCATGGTTTTCAACTCAATCAATCAATCCTCTGTTGTGGTTTATACACATATGCTAAAATATAGCCATAAAATGATGAAAATAGCTTTAAATGATTGATTCTATTATACAGATCTGAAATATAGTTTATATAAACTTTTAATTTATAATATCACAAATATATAAAATACTGAAATACATAATATACTAAATTGAATGATTGTATGGCCAATATGTTTTATTGTTTCGAACAAAAATACCAAAGGTTACTGTACTTTGTCATAAAGATATCAATGTTATATTTTGACAGAATGTTCTTTACATTATGTAGGATGAATTCATGTACAAAAAAAAGACTTTTGTTGGGTTTTCACTGACAGGGTCAAATGTCTTATTTATGTAACTTAGTTTTTCTATCATTGGGTTTATTCATAAATCAATGTCAGTGTCAGTGTCACCACTTAATATCCAATGTTAACTCTGATATTTAAAGCAAAACCAGCGTGATAACAGATCACTGATGTGAAATACATCTCCGCTGAGCGACATCCTCCTCAACAAATCTGAACACAGATCAGAACTGTTCTCTGGAGAAAACACACAAACTGCCGGTGTCCTCAGAGTGACAACCTGCCTCACGCCTCTATCTGAATTATTCATGTATGAGAATGAGATGCTGTTTGTGTAGCAGGGATTCAGATTTTTTGAAGAAAATAAGAGCTGTGCTCGTACAACAGCATCATGTTAGAGATCTGCCGGAGCATTTCGCCTTTAGCTTAACGTCTCCTGAATTCATTCCCCGTATATCTTTCCAAATCATTTACTCTAAACTATAGTATATGTGTCAAACAAAGAAGCAAAAGTTTAATGTGAAAAGACAAACCGAAAAGACCATCACAACATCGAGTGCTGAGAGAAAGCATCTCTTGTGTTCGGCTGGCCATGATGACACATAATTAAGGTCAATTTTCTGTACTTTGTCTCACCCACAGAGGCCTAACGTGGATAGACGGGGCTGTAAGAAAGCCCACAATCGCTTTCAAAGCGTGGTCAGCCAAACAATTTCTCTGGAATATCAATCCACCCTTCACGCTCAGATGAACACACGCGTGTTGAGTAAACCTGGCACGGGAGACGGGTACAGATGGCATGTGTGTGGCTGTCGACCTGTAAGCCCGCAGCTATACGGACTGAACTCATGCAAGACGTTCCCACCCTAAGAGCCCTTGCCAAAGAGATTTACTCTGAAATTTGCCACTGAAGACATTTTTATGTACAGAATGCAAATAGGGCAAAGTAAGAAGGACCCGCAAGTAAACTAATTGTGTGTAAAAAGCAACGTGGAAAGTTCATGACAAAAGGCAAAATACCATTGGCTTTATCCACAAACGCTCCCTGCGGAGAATCCGGTACACCCTTCCAGACTGTGATGGATTTGGGATAACCAGGATCCATTGTTCTCATGTCTTCATTGTATCTCCAATACCTCCACAGAGACAAAAGAAGAACGTTAGTAACACAAACGCACGTACACAAACACACATGCAGTGTACATACCTGTCTCCTTTAAAGAAGTAGGTCTTTGCCACATCTTCCCACCAGACGGCCGTCTCTATGCTCTGCGCTGGCATGCCGTTCCCAAACATCGAGATGTCCTGAGGGTATCCAGGCTGTAGCATTGTGTCCTTGAACACCCAGAACTGCTTTCCTAAAACACAGACACAAGAGGAAATCATAAGATTACAGCATTCAGTGAACAAGTGTTCAGATTTAGTTTGGTGAAAGAGAGATAATGTGAATGAGAAGTTGCTATAAATGATCGTTCTCTCAGCGCTGGTTAATATATCACATCTTCACCATCTATTCACAATGGTTTTGGAGACGACAGTGAGGATATTTTTCGGGGACTTTAATGTTCTTCTTTTTTGGTCATTAAGTCTGTGTCATTAGACTAATGTTGTGTGAACTGTGAGTATGAAAGCTTTAAGAAATATATGATTTAAGTTAACGTGTATTTTAAAAGTCTTTCTAAAATACCTTCTTATATCACCAGCTTAATATGCAACTACAAGTAAACTTTTTGTAGATTGATTTTTTCCCCAAAATATAAACAGTGTCGTTCTGTCAAAACTAATTATGGACTGAAGTAATTTCAGAGCCAATACATATTTATCATGATAAATACTAAAAATGTATCGTACTAGTTCCCGACACATATAGTCCTGACCAAAAGTCATGGCCAAAAAATCTTCATTTTTTATTCAAATATATCATTAAAGATAAAATATTATATTTTGTTCCATAGTGTGAAATAAATCTCATAATTGGGATTCATTTTGGGAGTTTTTGCAAAACGTTACACACACCAGATGAGTGAAAATCCAGGAGAATGACTACAAATTATTACCAACAAAATATTAATAACTGATAAAGTGTTAGTCAATATACTGTATGGTTTATTGCAAATTTTTGTGTATTTTAATAAAATCCTTTTTTTTTGATCTCATGTAATTAGTTTTTTGTCCTAAAAAATTATTCATGAAAAATAAGAAAATTATATATATATATAAAAATAATAATATTTTCTGATTTTCTAAGTGAATATTTACATAATTTCATGATAAATGTCCATTTTAGCTCAAACAAACATTTAATTTCACGCCTTGACCGTTCCCTGTTTGCCTTTAATTACGGTGACTAGCCTTTGGCAGCCCGTCTGCCACAGTTACTCAGACCTGAAATGTTAATACCACTTTAAAACGTCAGTATGTTTTAATATCTGTTCTGGAGGGAGGGGGCGCTGACCCGACCGGCTCAGGAAATGGTCTGTGATGTCGACAGCGGAAGGGGTTAAAAGGGTTGTCACGGTTTGTTTGGAGTCCGAGGGGTCGGCGGAGGACAGGTCCGTCATATTTCCTCTGGAAAAGGAAATGCCTGTCATGTCACGTGAGCGGTTCTCATGGCCCTCTCAACAGGGTCAATACAGCTCTGGCCAATAAAAACCCCTGAAGCTACACATGTCTTTCTCTTTCCTCTGTTTTATCAGTGAATAATGGCAATATTAGGAAGATGGTATTGTAAATAGTGATTCAGGATTTCATCAAATAACATGACATACAATCTGTGGGTTGAGAGTTAGTTCACATATAACAGCAGAATGGTGATTACATATAGTCAACAATCTTACAAATGTAAGGAAAAATTTGTTTGCTTTTATTTAAAAGACACTCCACATACTTGAGGTGTAACAAATATAGATATAAATAAAGGTTTAGTTTGTTTTTATTTTTTAACCTACATTCTTTTTCGTCAATGAAATGGTCATGTAACAGTCATAGAAAAAAGGGTTTTCATTAACAAAATTAACACTTGCACAGAGAGATGATAATCTGCTGAATTCTTACCTTTAAAGAAGACAAATTTGCCCTCTCTGTTCTCATATACAGCATCAATCCTGGCTGGTAAACCTCTCCAGAAGACATTGATAAGCATCGGGTAACCTGGCATTACGGTGTTATCCCTGACCCTCCAAAACCAATGATCCTGCACAAACAGAGAAATAAAAACTCATTTAACAGTAGTAAACTTTGAGTACACAACAAAGCTTTTTTTCTGAAATGTACATCAGGTATATCTCTAAGAAGTGCATAAAAAGTATATTTTATTATTACAGTTTAAAAGAAGTATACTAATAGCACACTTGAATAAAATAATAATAAACCAAATAAGAAAGTAATATTTTCATAGCAACCTAACAAGTATTTTCATCAACAATACACTAAATTGATCCGTACATGTTAATTTGTGTATTTAACTCAAGAAAGCTGTTTTTATACAAACAATCACACATTTACAACATTTTGGGAGAGACTGTCTGAAAAAAGCATTTGTCTTCTAATGATGTTTCATAAAATTCAGAAAAGAAGCTTATGTAGGTTAAGATCTCTTTCTTAAGAATAAGATAAGCACCTATACCATCCTTTTGCCCAGAAATTAGTTTGAAAAAGTTTTCACATACTTAAGACTGTTTCATCTGCAGCATAAACCTCACCATCAGCTTCAGAACGGCATATGGTTCAGAGATGAAACTCTTTCATTATTCTTCTGCCACAGAATTGCTTCTCCTGACTAATCTTTAATAGCAAATTGAAGAAAAATGTAATTTGACCATCAATCTGTCTTTTATTTCGTCTTTCAGTAAGGAAGTCAGCTGGCATTTTTTCAGCCGTATGTAAATTCTGTCCATTTTCCCCCTGACAGCACTTTGTACTCGATTATAGAAACATAATTCTTAAGATTCAGCATCATTTCTTTGATACTTCAGCTTAAATAAAATGAATAATGCTGACAAACATTCCTCACTTTACCCTATAATATTCTTAGAATAGTGTTTTGAGGTTATAATCTCATGAAATCTCCAACAAAAAGAACTTTCTATTGTTGTTTTGCATTGAACTGACTAAAGCAAATGGACCGATCCGAGTCTAAACTGTAATTGGATGAGTCAGGTTTAAAGATATACTCACATCTGTGATCTCACATTCTAGTATATTAACGTGCCAAGTTGCTACATCCCTTGGCAACCACGAAAAAAGCTTATAGACAGATTAATTAACTATATTTTTTACATAACTGTTTATTATTAACAATAAATGGAGCCCTTTCTTAAACACAAGTATCTTTTATACTCACATTCACAGGTCTTTTCTCTCCCGAGTCAAAAGAAAAGGCAAACACGTTTACCAGGCGCTGTTTAATTACAGGGAAACCCAGACGGTCAACGGTGACCTTTACACAAACAGCAAACCGTCTGTTCACTAGATGCTCCACAGTCATCTGCATTTCATTATGGCTGGCTTCAGAGAGAAGAGAAATGACAGTGACGGGACACGTCTCTGGGGTCTGAAAAACTGTCACACTGAATGCTGAATTGGACCAGTTTTCATGACTCACAGTCACATCTCGGGAACAGACCGAGACGAAAATATAGAGAAAGCGTTATCTGGTGTTAACTGTGTCAAAAATCTCTCATTTAGTTGAGCAACGTGAAGGTGTGAAGTGTTAAATATAGTGTTAGAGTACAAAGAGAAAAGGAGTTATGAGGGTCAGAGGTTTAGTACATGTGCTGCTATCAGAATGGTTTCTTCTAGTATTCTAAAAACAGCTTCATGTGGGTGATGCTTTACTGACAGAGAGACTCAATCAGACTTCAATGAGATCTGAGAGAAAGGTTTTCTGTCAATGACTTACAATTGGGTCTGCTTTTTACAAAGGATTGCTTCAGAAGACTTGCAATATAGTACATGAGACTATATATACTATAGGGATGCCACAATTCTCAATATAATATTGAACCGTTCGGTATGACATCCACGGTTCAATACGCGCTTGTGAATTGCGTTTTTTTCGGTTTTACGTTTAAATAATTCATGTGCGTTTTATTTCTCTCCGAGTTGACTGTTTGTGTGTGCCTGTAAGTCTACGAGCTGAGATGAGGAGTAAATATTCAATCACTATGATCTAAAGTTAGGGGGCGCTGAACCATCATTCCACACTTTAACATGGCGATACTGTACTGGAGTACTGTTAAGTTTAATTAAGATGGTTTATTTATGTTTACTGAAGTACAAGTATGTTTATTTGAAATGGTCAATTTATGGTCAATTTATTAACTTCACATGTATGTTTATTTTCAAAATTCAGGAATTTATGTGTTCCCCAGTTTGTACATGGGCTACCAGCAGCTGTGAGATGTCAGTGTTCATTTTAAAATAAAAAATTATTTTATATTATACAATACACTAGGAACTAGTGGACTTTTCTTTGCTTTTAAGTAAAATAAAGGATTATTGCAATAAATCGTTTTTATTTTTTCTTCTTAACCTCTTACTGTTCCTATTGCCTAAGCATAGAATAACAAAAAACACTCTTATGTGTCAAGCCATCAGAACCAAACCGCACCGAAAAGCGTGGTTAAAAAACCGAGGTATGTATTGAACCGTGGGCAAACTGTATTGTTGCATCCCTAATATACTATAACTATACATGTATTTGTATATATACAGTATATACAGAATAGACAGAAAGAAAGAAAGACTGTCAGAGACGACAGACAGATAGATATATACAAAGACAGAAAGACAGACAGAAAGGCAGATTATTATTGCAAAACTATTTTTGATGATTAAAACAAAATTAACACCCATTTACTCATATATATAAAAAACATATAAAAAATGTAAATATATTTGTGAAAATGTATCAATGATTTAACATTAACTCGAACAGAGGATGTGTTACTGTGTAAAAACAGATTTCATGCTGAACATACGAGTTCAGTTCACTGTAACATTCAGTCAATAGTAAACAGAAGGATGCTCGTGTGAAGATGGAGGAGATGAAAGAAGCGCAAACAGTGTGATGCTGGACAGGTGCTGTTAGTTGCAGATCTCTCCTCACATGATAGAAGAGATCAGATCTGTCATTGGGTTCTGAACTACACCACATCAATCAGTGTTGCTATAAAGACTGACATACTGTTCACAATGACATTTACATTACACTGAACAAATATGACTGATTGAAGAACTGATGATAAAGATGAGGCCAGTCCCTCTAATATAAATACAGACAAACATTTTAGCATGTACATAGCATGGGGATCCATGATTTTGGAAAGGCTTTTTTAGAAAAAAACTGAAAAGTAGTAGTATTGTAATTTAGGTTAACGGCAGAACAATGACTCAAATCCTACAGCAAAACCACAACTGAAATGCTTTAAAAAAAATTCTGTTTTCTTACAAAAAGTATATACAGTACTTACTTGAAAAGTATTGCAGTAATTGCAAAAACTTGCTTAGTAATCCTTTACACCCAAAATGCATTTATTGTGTATTAAATAATGACAGAATTTTCTGAACTATTCATCAAAGTGAAGCATGAAAGCCCTATAAAATCCCCATTCCTGTCATAAATCTGTGAGCTTCCTCCTGTCTGCTGACGTGTCTCTGAGCTCCGGCTTACATGAACGTTCAGCACACAGCATGATGAACAGCATCACAGAAGGAGACGTTCCCATAAAGGTACTACAGCTGTGCGTTAATAGAGACACTTACAGATAATTCATCAGAAAAACATCTGCCCTTTACATTCTTTAAAAGAAAGCCTTTAAGAAAAGTTTAGACACTGACTGAGCACTACAGAGCAAATCTAGAAGATAAATCTGGTTGTTAAATAAAATGAAACGCCATCTTCAAGTTTACAGAGAGGAAGATAAAATAATGTGGGAAAACTAAATAAAAATTGAATAAATAGGGTCTCATAGCAATCACCTGGATCATTAAAATGTTCATATTTATAAATCAGATTATTTATAAATCATTATAATGTCAGATGATCTATAGACTGACAAAGACAGCAAGTGACGTTACAACGTGTGAAAAAACAATATATTACTTCTAGTTTATTCAATGTATTGTAGGTCTGTGAATTATCATTTTTAATAGTTAACAACAATTAGTTAAGACTTAATAATTCCAAAAAATATCAATAGTTCAGAGGCGCTGCTTAATCTAATCGATCAGTCGAATCAATTAGGTTCACATTACAAACCCGGAGCCGAAAAAGATTCGATTAGAATACCCAGAGGAGACAATCATTTAAACAGCACATATTTCGACAAGAACAATTTATAAGCAAAAACACACAACAGAAACTATATTAGCTACTCCAGTTTAGATCGGGGGAGAGAGAGATGGAGAGAGAGAGAAGAGGAAAATATAAAACCATTCAAGATAGATTTTGTTTTCCTCAAGACATCTGCTGGAAAACCGGGACAGGAAATCAAGTGACAGGATTAGAGCTCAAGCAAAAGCCCACTTCTGCTGGAATAAATCTAACCGTCAGCATGAATTTAGCTATTTCAAGGGATAAAAACAGTGTTTGACAAATAAACTGTATCTACTTTCATACCTAGAAACACATAGAAAAGCCCCTGTCAGAGTAAATCTCTGTTGTGGCCCTACGGTTGATGTTGTGCATTAATTCACAGACAAACACTGAGACTTCAGTGCAAACACAGGTCTCACTCTCTGTACAATCTCCTGTTCTCAGCGTGTGATTTAAACAATATCTCTTAGGGGGTTTTAACTATTATCACACAGCTTATTCTCTGTCAAGGTTAATCTTTCACAACACAGTCTTTTATTGTCATATCATTAGTCAAACATCATCTTAATCTTAAAACAATCTTAAAAGCTCTTGAAAGGTGACAATAAGGCACGAGAGGTTGTTCTTTATCATAAATAATTTTGACTGAAAGATGTTGTTACAGTAGGCATGACACAAGTACACTATTGCTTTTATAAAACCACACAATACAAATTTTAACCTGTTAACTGTCACCAGAGGAACACACATGTTATTTCCCTATTTATTTGTAATATTTCATATTAATATTTAGTCTAATCACGACAAACTATATATTGATGGAAAGGTCTAAGACTCAAGAATAAATATTTGACACATAACAATAAACACTAACAAAACAAACTGTATCATTTAAAATGATTATTTGTCAAAAACAACAATTGTGAAAAAAATGTTAATGATTAATTTTTTTTTTTTAAAGTTCGCATTTTCATGTGTATTCTCAATATGTGCAGTAACAGTTATCAGGTTAAAGCCTAAAAATATTGTATTTTCATGAAGTAATATCACCACAACATCACCAAATCATCCACTGGAATAACAGTTCCCGAGTGACTGTGATATATGTTTACATTGCTCAGGGTGCTGCACAACTATTGACCAATCAGAATCAAGGACAGGAACTATCCATTCCATAAATACTTTTTAAAACCCATCACTAATCTTTGTGTGGTCTCAATGGGGTCTTCGAGTCCTAAACAGACACAAAAAATTCTCCATAATTCACAGCCTGTCATCCAAACACTGATTTCTAAACTCATTTCTACAACACAGTCAGAAACTGAGATGAGTGTCACGCTGAGGACTCGCTGATGGAGGCTCACGGGTTCAATAGCGCTTCGTTTCCTTCAGCACAGCCCACTTAGAGAACAAAAGACAAACAGGCACGCATAGGGTGGTGAAACACACAGGCTGTAATAAGCTGTTTCCTGTGGACGCCACGTGTGTTTTTTGTCTCTCAGTTCAAGCCGAATTTATAAGACAAAAGCTTGAAAGTGCTTTGTTCACATGTAGTGATTAAAAAACCAAATCAGAGAGCTGTTCGCAATGAATACCTTTTAAATCTTTTATTGTTTCACAATCCAGTTAAACCAGGTGCTAAATATGACACAAAAGTCTTACCTTAAAAACAAACATCTCTCTTCTCAGGATAGCTAGCGTGTTGAAGCCACCGTCGCAGATGTCCGGCTTGGCATTCGGGTGCATGGGTTTGTCGCCGGTGGGTATTCGCGGGGGTCGAGTCTGCCTGTCGTGTTTGCGTGGGTCTACGGGAGGATGTGAGCGGGCGGGTGGGACTGTGGGTAGAGCTCTCGTGGGCTGAGGGAGTTTATCTGGAGGTCCTGGAGAGAAAATCACAAGTTCTTCACGCTCGCAGATCAACCACAGCGAAGCGGCACGAAATGCTTTATAAATAAATGTCTATACATAAATAAATCATTTATTTTAGTAAACAAACTGTTTGCCTAACTGCAGGTTGTTTATACTGTTGCGTTAAAAGTTGTTTATCCAATCAAAATCTGTTTTATCTATAAGTCCAATGTATTAATAAAAACATCACACGAAAGTGTCAATTATTGTACACCTGCTGCACATTATCTGTTGACCAAAGCTGAACACTTCAATCTGTTGAATCAACATAGTGACGAACACTACAATTCCACCTTTATGGATATGAAAGGACAGGTGATTAAATGAAACCAAGGAATTACACTAGGAATGAATCAGGAGTGCAGCGTGAAAGGATTAGAGAGTTATCTATCTAGTGATGTGAGTCGCCTACATGAGCAGACAGAAGCCACTGTCTATAATGAAATCTCCTAAAATAGAGCAGGGATTACAGCCGTTCACATTACATAACACAGGGTGAAAGAGCGGAAGAATGAAATATCTATACATTTAATATTGATGTTATGAGAACATTTGAGATCCTCAGACAAAAATATTAATCCCGAGTATTTATTTATTACTAATACGTTTTTAATTTTGCATGAAAATGACTCTATCATAATAACCTTAAAGATCTTAAAAACTTCTTAACACCAGCAGAAATTTGATTTAAACTACTAGTTTTCTATCAAACCAGTAGTGTTATTTTACTATTCACGTTAACATTTCATAGTTGAATTCTTACTTAATCATGACAAACTATAAACTGATGAAAAGATCAGTTAAAAATAAATAACTGACAAATTTGCATATACTAAAAAACATACACAAAAAATGTGCAAATACTAAAAACATAACTGTAAAATTATTAAAATAAGTAATGTTAGTTCCATTTTTTTGAAGGAATGTAAAAAAATTAAAATATCTAAAACTAAAATTAAAAATTGTAGTTTGGATAATGCATTTGCTATGTACATGCTAAATATGTGCACTGAAAGTTATCAGATTAAAATTATAGAAACAATAATTATAATTTTCCACAAATTTCATCTTTTAAAGAAAATGTACAATATTGTTTATTTAATACATTTATTATTGACTCATTATGTGCATTAAAATCGTCAATCATATTACTTCATAGTGATCAGATGAGAACGAACAGAAGAAAACGTGCTTGGGAATGTGTGCATCCTACATGAGTCAGACTTATGGGTCATCTCCACCCTGTATGGTCTCTAGGGCACATCCTGTGTTTGTGTGTGTAGAAAGGTAACGACCCTCACTATGATTAAAAAAGGGTGGGGGGGAAGTGGAAGACCAAAGTGTGTGGGTCAGAAAAAGAGGACCCCATCAAGATGTCCTTTCGTAACTTCAAGGGGTGGTGTAGCAGAAAAACAACATACGGGACTACACCTTTACATTTTCTAAAGACATTTAAACACAACAACAAAACTCACTGGCATGATGCTACGATGCTGTGACTGGTTGCCAAGGTGTTGCTAAGGTGATCTCCAGGGTCTTTTTATAGGCCTTGATGTTCTTGATGTCTATTGGCTCAACTCATAAAAGCCCACCCTTAAGTATTTTTGATATTCTAGGCACAAGTCTCTCCTTCAATGTAGGTCAATGCAAATTTTCTGATGTTGTAACGTCCGCTAGGCCCAAAAAATCTCAGCAAGCACCACTAATGAGCAGAGTGATGTGAGGAAACGAGGTTTGAACGTTCTGTTTGAATGTCGAGCGCCAGAAGGCCTGAAACACATGAAAGGTCTTACCATAAATCTTCTGGATGCCCTGCAGATCATCATGTGGCAGTCTGAAGTTTTCCGTGTCCATGTACTGGTAGAAGGGTGCCATGATGGCAGTGGGGTCATTGGAGTGCTCCAGGCCTAACGCGTGACCCAGCTCGTGTACCGCCACCAGGAATAGATCGTTTCCTGCAGAAACACAAAACACTTCATAACTGCTGTTACTTTTTACAGGATCACAAAAATATCTTTTATACATTTTGCAATCATTCACACAAGCACCAACATGCTTTAATATTATTACAATATTTGGAAACCTTACATTTTTTTCTAACAAAACATTGTTTCACTCAAAAATATATACAATTCCAAAAAGTAAATGGGGCTGCGAATGCAAAAATTAGTATTATAAATGAAGATTTTAGTACTGTATCTCACAATCATTCATAATATCCATCACACAGATTATTTTCATTGTTCTTATAGCTGTGACTACTTTGATGCTCAATATTTTAAGACTTTAGCCTGGATTTCACAGACGGTCACATATTTCAGAGTCAAGCAATAACAATAATGATTCAGTTACAAAACTGTGATGCATTGCGACATATAGCTGGCCCTTTTGTGTGCTGGAGAATGTGAAGATCAGATGTAGACGGTGTGTGTGTGGTTGTTTGTGTACATAAACGCTATCTTTCTCTGTTTCCACTCCAAAATAACTCATCCAGAGCAACCGCAGCTACTGCTGAGAATCATTACAGTATGCAGCCGTCCACACACGCCTCCCCGCTCCACCTGTCTCTCTCTCTCTGTAATGAAACTTTGCACCACGGGCCAGAGAATGATGTCGCTGACCGAGGCCCAGTTAGTGAATCACAGCGTGTGACCAATGACCACAGAGGACAGTCCACATCAGCAGCTACAAACCTGCGACTCGTACGGACCGGGCAGTGTTTGTTCACAGCGCAGACAAATTTATTCATTCAGCTCGTGTTTTATTTAAAGCGCCGGTGCGGGAGAAGGAGATCAAGATGGTATGTTTTGCATTCCTGGATATTTTAGTCTATTTCAGCTCACCCCTGAGGAATCGAGCGTCTCTGCCTGCTTTAAAGCCAGCGATTGTGAAACACTCCAAAACACACAACTGACCAAATGCTACCGAATGAACGAACCACGTGAGAGCGACTGTTACAGTTCTGATATCAGAGGAAATGATCAGCTTGGACAAATATTAGAAGGAAAGCTTACTATACAGAGAAGCAATATTAAGAATTTATGAGTAAAATGAGAGAGAGAACGAAAGAGAAAGAACACTTTGTAGTATGCTAGAAAGAAAGTGGGCCACGTTGCAACCATCTAAAATTATAGGCGTTTACTCATCCTGCACTCTACGGATGTGAATGACATCTCAAATTATAAGGTCTTTTGAGGTGAGGTGCACTATAACTTTTCTAACCGATCAGACGTACAATTTTGATATAAAAAGGCATAAAAAATCCTTGCACTGAAGGAGGGATCTAAGAAGGGAATATCACAGAGACTTGGAAATGGGCTCTTTTGACATGTGCCAATAAGCATCTAACAACCACAGAGCGATGCTCTAGACTAAAAAGAGGATACAAACAGTACAGAAAAGAGTGATAGTTGAATTGAGTTATATTAGATAATCTGAGCTGATACCCTGCACTGCAGGTCTCCTGACACGCTCCTGTAGAAGTTCACATGAGAACAGCTGTATAAACGTCACGGCTCTTACGTAAGACACAAAACAAGTAATTAGCAGGTACCCGGGAGGCTAGTTCACACACCAAAAATATGAAAAGAGCAACGTGATATGAAACAAATAAGAGGAAACTTAGCATAAAAGCTAAAATGACGTTCGCTCAATTTGCCAAAAATACAAATCCCAACCTGGATATCACTTTACTGTACCTCCACTTACGCAAAAAAACATTATAAAAATGCACTGTGCTAGTATTTACTTAGTGTTCATAAGTATAAAGACAACAATATCATTTCAAACATATCAAACATCAAATAAAAGTGTTTTTTTCTTGCTGATAAACAATGAAGCATTGGCAGCCAATAATGTATTTTATATTACAAAGACTCACATATTGTTAAATATCTTTTAATATATATATTTTTTTATTTACTGCTTTTGAAGATTTTTAATTTTTTTTGCTAAAATTCAGTGACCAACCTGTTTAACTTTTATTCATTTACAAAAAGTCAATTATAACTTGAATATTCCCATGTTTACTGTAAAAGTTTTATGTACCAAAAACATGTGCTGATGAAATATACAAAAATGTCAGTCAATCGTTCAGTCAACAATTGACTTTTAAGAGTTCCAGACTTTGTTTTCTGCAATATTGATTTCAGTCGAAATACATTTATTCCGCCTCTGTTTATTATATGACTCAGACGAATTAAATCCAAAAAACTGGTTCAGGCGAGATGATAAAGACAATGAATGTGATTGGGTAATAACCTGCTTTTGCTTCTCCTGTTTTGGAAAAAGTTATAAAATACTCCACAACAGACTGTTGTGCTGAAAAGGTTATAAATTAAAAAAAAAATTCAAATTATCTTTTGGCCTCAAAATGAAATCAGAAAGAAAAAATCATTTGCATTTCTTTATTGACCAGAACCCAGAAACAAGTTGTTTAATTCTATTACCCAAAAGGTTGGGACTGAATGATTACCATATTTATGTACTGTACCATGTGTACTGTGTACTTGCCTAAGGTATGTACTATAGTACCATGTTAAAAAACATGCTAGTACCATGCCCAATATAAAACAATCGTACCAAGAAATACTTTTCCAAGCAAAACAGGAAATAATGTGTCTTATGATCTATAATAAATTGTCCACGTAAAGCCTACACAGCCAGACACACAAACACACACACACGCTGGGCTCTAGAGACCCGTCCTCTGATTACAAATGACAGAGTTGATGGAGTATCCACTTAATTTCAAACACGAGATGGGAAATGTCTAAGTGGATCATCCTACACCGCTGGTTACTGACAAGCATTTCAGAAGTTCACTGCGTGAATATTAAGTTTCATAACACATGAACTCAGATCTCTGATGAACTTTCACAGATTCATTAACCTGTAAAGGATATGACATGACAGGTTATTCCTCAAGGAAAGACATTTCAGTTAGAAAGATGTGTGTGTCAGGTGTTTTTCAAGTAAAAGTCAGGCACGTTACACCCGTCTTATATTCCATACAGATTTCCTCTTTGCATTAGACAAAACTGCTGTTAAGCTGCAGGCAAGAAAATCCAGGTTTTAAAGAGCAGGAAACCTCCATTAATTTCCTCTTCATTATTATGTCGTCCTTTTTATAATCTGACCAGTGACATAGACAGTGTGTCACTGACAGACAGAGTCTTGAAGGGTCCATTGCTCTATGAACTACTGGCGGCCCGATAACATTAAAACAGCATTGAGCAAACGCCTGTGACCAAAAGCCAAATGCATTTTCCCTCATAAAAAAACTTGCAAACACTGAATATGCAAAGATATTCTGGAATACGAAGTAAAAACAAGACATGTAAATGTGACATTTACACTACATGGTTCAAATGACCCACTTTTGATTTCCTGTGATGACCCACAACCATGCAAGCATAAAAAACACATGCATTCTGATATTCTCAGACTGATATTCTGATATTAATATCCCATTAACAAGCCCTGTTAACTGCTACACCTTGCTAACACAAGCCAGTGCACTCCACTAGTTAACCCTATAAACACACCTGCCCTGCTCATCTCATTAGCAAACCCTTGCTAATTAAAACCCTCTTTAATTAACACAACAGATTCTACTGAGAGCACCATACTAAGAGCAGTAAAACGGTTACAGAAGATCCTAAAACAGCAAGCCTGGTTGTTAAAGTTAATTTTTTTTTTAAAGTTAACTTTACCATGAAGTCAAAGTGAATGGGGACTGGAGCTGTCGAGCTGAGAAATTAAAATAAAAGCACCAAAAAAATATAACAACAGTTATCTAAAAGTAAGTTTTTCTCAAGAATTAGAATATAACATTTGCAAATCATTTGGACAACTTTTATGACAAGTCCTCATTCACTTTTATTATACAAAAGAAAGTTACATGGATATAAATCAACATGAGGTTTGGTTTAGCAAATACAGACTTTTTTCAGCTCATCGGTAGAATCGGACGTCAACTAGGGATGAGAAACATTATTAGCTTTCATTTCAGAAAGAGTAATGACTAAAAACATTAACGCTAGGAAAGATGTGAACAAGAGAGCTTTTGTTATCCTGTCGAAAAGGTCGGAGTAATTGGATCAGAAAATGAGAATGAGGGCACGAGTGAAAGACAGCGAGATGGACACACAGCGCTGAGTCCTCAGATTCCTGGCGTTCTTCTGTTACTCAAGGCTGATTCCAGGAGCGATCAGATTCAGGTTCATTCATCGGTGTGAAAAAATAATCCAGTGTCTGTGAACAGATGAGGCATTGTGAAGAGACCAGCTGTCCTGCCATCTCCAGCTCTCCTTCCTAAACCTCCTCTCTTTTTTTCATTTGGTTCTGTTCTCTCCTTTATTCCTTTCAAATGCAAATCTATAAGCCTACTGTATATATCTAACTCAACAAAAATGTTTTATTAAATCTTTTATCAAATTATTATAACAAGCTCTGCCCACTCCGTCTTATTTTTTAACCACTTTGTTTTATTGACCCCACTGTCACAATTAAATCCAAAAAGTCCCATCCTACATTGAGAGATGAGAGAGAGAGAGAGAGAGAGAGAGAGAGAGAGAGAGAGAGAGAGAGAGAGAGAGAGAGAGAGAGAGAGAGAGAGAGAGAGAGAGAGAGAGAGAGAGAGAGAGAGAGAGAGAGAGAGAGAGAGAGCGAGAGAGAGAGAGCGAGAGAGGCAGGCTGTGCTGGCGGAAGGTGCTGCTGCTACCCACATGGAATGCTAATGCTTCAGTCGGTGGGTGAGAGCCTATTTTGAGAGCAGACCTGGTGTGTACCAGCATGAATCGCTCTCCTTACACATAGAGGATATGGATCACATACAGCACACAAAACTGAGTCTGCAAGCCATTAAAACCACTACAGCTGCAAACTAAATAACACATATTGATTATTTATAAAAGATTTTGTTTAGACTGAGCGTGCAGGGCAGATCATCATCATGATTTGTGAGGATCACTGTAATCACGTCATAGTCTGGTCACATGACACAGTGGACATATGCTGTATTCACATGATAAATTAATGCAGTGACTAAACATTCTGACATCACAAGCATCGCTACAAAAGAGTCCTAGGATGTACAGAGTACTAACAAATTCAACTTTTTAACTTTTTAAACAGAATATTTGATGAAAAATAATGTAGGATGGGGTCTAATTTTATCCATCTGGTTTTGACTGGATTGTGGATGTTAGTCTATACAGTTATTGATTGATTTTATTGTCAAATTATACTTGGTTATATCAACTAAAAGTCAGTTTAAAAGTCATTTTGTTTAAAGATTTTGAAAAGATAAATCATGCATAATTAAATTCTTTTTATCTCTTTTTACATTTTGATTGAAAAAAAGAGAAATTGTAAATTCTTTTGGCCACATTAATCGTGCAGTAAAAATACAAAACCGTGACACACAAGCACACACACATTTCTTTCTATCTTGATAGCTAACTGGCTGATGTAGACATACAATAAATAACATCTTTCATTTTATTGACATGTTCTTGCTAGTCATTTTCTTCCAAGACAGTTTCAGATGTTCACTTCCTCCCAACATCCTTCTTCCTCCACCCAGCATGCCACTCCATCACAAACTACAATCTAACTCGCTCTGGTGGAAAACCGGACAAGCGTGATTCAACTTTTTCATCAATACGTAGTTGAAATTATTCAAGTGATTCTGATTCATGAGACATTCTGGACATTCCTCTCTCGCCTGATTGTTTTTCTGACCCCGTGAACCCCGTCTTACCCTGATTTGGGTGAGGGAGAGAAAATATTGCGCTGGAATTTTAATTTCCTGCATGAATGCAGCCACATGAACGTTCTATATTTTCCACTGTAACTGATGTTATCGCATCAACTTTAAGAGCGTGAAATACTTCAGGATCCGTCGGAATCCATGTTCCTCCCCTGAGGACGTTTTGGTTAAAAATAAAACAATGGCTCCTCTTGGAGGAGTTTAATCTGTATGTAGGGTGCTGTTGCAGCCGAAAATAATCGGTTTTCTTATTTGCTTAAGAAGAAAGGCATGAATCGGATGGTGGGCATTTTAGATAAAACTATCGATTTGTACATTCTTTGAAGAAAAAGTGGTGCGTGCACATACTAATGCATAGAAAGCTGTTCATTCACAAGTGTTCTTCTAAACATGACAAACTATATATTGATGGAAAGGACTAAATATCAAGAATAAATATTATATAAACTAAAAAAATATAAAAATATTAATGTCAATGATATTTATAAAAATAAATGTTTAAAAATTATTTAATGTCTAAAATTGTTGTTTGGATAGTGTATTTTTATGTGTACGCTCATGTGCAGTGACAGTTATCAGGAACAAAAAGCGTGTCAGTTTAGTCCCAAGCTTACTACATAAAGTATACTTAAAATATACTTAAAGATTGCTTAAGAATACTTAGTATGTGCAGGGCTGTTCTGAATTTTTTTTTTTTCCTTTTTTGCTGAACCAGTAAAACCTAAACCAATACACAAATAATTTTGCTGTACAGTGATAAGCAAAAATAGTAAATACAAACCCGATTCCAAAAAAGTTGGGACACTGTACAAATTGTGAATAAAAAAGGAATGCAATAATTTACAAATCTCATAAACTTATATTTTATTCACAATAGAATATAGATAACATATCAAATGTTGAAAGTGAGACATTTTGAAATGTCATGCCAAATATTGGCTCATTTTGGATTTCATGAGAGCTACACATTCCAAAAAAGTTGGGACAGGACAGGTAGCAATAAGAGGCCGGAAAAGTTAAATGTACATATAAGGAACAGCTGGAGGACCAATTTGCAACTTATTAGGTCAATTGGCAACATGATTGGGTATAAAAAGAGCCTCTCAGTGTCTCTCAGAAGTCAAGATGGGCAGAGGATCACCAATTCCCCCAATGCTGCGGCAAAAATAGTGGAGCAATATCAGAAAGGAGTTTCTCAGAGAAAAATTGCAAAGAGTTTGAAGTTATCATCATCTACAGTGCATAATAACATCCAAAGATTCAGAGAATCTGGAACAATCTCTGTGCGTAAGGGTCAAGGCCGGAAAACCATACTGGATGCCTGTGATCTCCGGGCCCTTAGACGGCACTGCATCACATACAGGAATGCTACTGTAATGGAAATCACAACATGGGCTCAGGAATACTTCCAGAAAACATTGTCAGTGAACACAATCCACCGCCATTTGCCGTTGCCGGCTCTATAGGTCAAAAAAGAAGCCATATCTAAACATGATCCAGAAGCGCAGGCGTTTTCTCTGGGCCAAGGCTCATTTAAAATGGACTGTGGCAAAGTGGAAAACCGTTCTGTGGTCAGACGAATCAAAATTTGAAGTTCTTTTTGTAAAACTGGGACGCCATGTCATCCGGACTAAAGAGGACAAGGACAACCCAAGTTGTTATCAGCGCTCGGTTCAGAAGCCTGCATCTCTGATGTTATGGGGTTGCATGAGTGCATGTGGCATGGGCAGCTTACACATCTGGAAAGGCACCATCAATGCTGAAAGGTATATCCAAGTTCTAGAACAACATATGCTCCCATCCAGACGTCGGCTCTTTCAGGGAAGACCTTGCATTTTCCAACATGACAATGCCAGACCACATACTGCATCAATTACAACATTATGACTGTGTAGAAGAAGGATCCGGGTACTGAAATGGCCAGCCTGCAGTCCAGATCTTTCACCCATAGAAAACATTTGGCGCATCATAAAGAGGAAGATGCAACAAAGAAGACCTAAGACAGTTGAGCAACTAGAAGCCTGTATTAGACAAGAATGGGACAACATTCCTATTCCTAAACTTGAGCAACTTGTCTCCTCAGTCCCCAGACGTTTGCAGACTGTTATAAAAAGAAGAGGGGATGCTACACAGTGGTAAACATGGCCTTGTCCCAACTTTTTTGAGATGTGTGAGATGTCTGGAGTCATTAATGGTTTATTCTGGGCTTAGTTTGACCCTATAATCTTTTGGTAAGCATCCCAGATCTGCAACACATCACCTGTATAAAAGGTCTACACAATTTAATTTCTTCACAGGATTGGCACTACAACATAGTCGTGCAGTTGTACAACAAAACAAATGTTTTTTTATTGCTCTATCCTGTGTGTTTCGCCTTTATCATCACAGACAATCTGTTTTTCTCTCAGCCTAGAATGAGAACAGGTCCACCCGCTCTCTTTTACACGCACAGACACTTTTCTACCGCCTAGGAGAAAACAAGGTGAGAATTATAAAATAGAGAATTGTTTGTGTCGTTTGTCCTGCTAACCCAGACTAAACATCTTGTGAGCTGTGTCCCCCTTATTATGCTCCCAGAATCGCTGTCACTTCCTCTTTTACACACAACGCTCCTGACCTACTTACAGCTGAACTCTCTTTCATGTCACACAGACAGGCAGGAAGTAAGAGACAGTGGAAGTGTCGGCTCACGTGAGGGAAAACGGGACGGTCTTTAAGAGTTGGAATCTCTCGCTGCACGTCAACAAAAGAAACGAAAGAACCACGACCTGCAACGGACCGGCACCTCCCCGACAACACGCTGGGATGCATTTGACAGAATAAATGCTGAAGCTTATGGTGCAATACTCTAAAGCAGAAAATATAAAGAATATACAGATATAATCATTTAAAAAATATTTTAATAATAAAACATTCACTGCTATTTAAAAGTTTAGGGTCACTTACTAATTATTTATTACTTTCTTCACATTTTAGAATAATTAAAAGTCCATCAGAAGTATGAAAAACACAAACTGTAACTATGGAAATCATTGTGAATACTAAAGTTCAAAATAAAATTAAAGCATCTTTAATGTAGACAGCCCTCAGTCTTCACAATTATTTTGGTGAACCTAAATTCACCCTACACTTAATTTAGCCTCACTTGCCCTATTGTTGTTTTAGCAGCGCAATGCATTCTGGGATATCTTTCTTCATGCCAGACTTAGAATTTGGATAAAATAATCTTAAATAATCTTAAGAGCCAGAGAGAGAGAAGAGAGAGAGAGAGAGAGAGAGAGAGAGAGAGAGAGAGAGAGAGAGAGAGAGAGAGAGAGAGAGAGAGAGAGAGAGAGAGAGAGAGAGAGAGAGAGAGAGAGAGAGAGAGAGAGAGAGAGAGAGAGAGAGAGAGAGAGAGAGAGAGAGAGAGAGAGAGAGAGAGAGAGAGAGAGAGAGAGAGAGAGAGAGAGAGAGAGAGAGAGAGAGAGAGAGAGAGAGAGAGAGAGAGAGAGAGAGAGAGAGGAGAGAGAGAGAGAGAGAGAGAGAGAGAGAGAGAGAGAGAGAGAGAGAGAGAGAGAGAGAGAGAGAGAGAGAGAGAGAGAGAGAGGCTAAACTGAATAAATGGAGCGAGAGCTGGTGGAGGAGTGTAGGAGGGACAGATGGAGGGCAGTGAGATGAGATGAAGAGGAAAGATATAGTGACATGATAGAGGTGATGAGAAGCGGGCTGACACAGATGAACTGATGACTTTAGCAGGATTGATAGCAGCTTGCTCCGCCCACATCATATATTCAGAGCAAATCATACTTTCTCACAGAGAGGAGGACACGCCCCCTGATTGAAAACATGCAACATCAGAGACAATCTTGACTCAAAGAACCAAAATCTACAAACACCCACATTAACATTATATTTAGTGTGTTTGATCCTTTTATCTAAAGGAACAACATGGAGACATTAACGGTACATAGATTATTAACAAGTTTACATACCGTCATGGTTAGGGTTCCCCAAAGTCCACGGCTCATCCGAATCAAAATGTGTGTCTCCATCCGATCCCCGGCCCGGGAAAGTATGCATGTGCCAGAAAACCTCCTTCTCCATCAAACGGGGAGCTGTCGCCATGAAAACCTGAGGCGAAAATAATAGTAATATCCACGTCTTTCTTGTTGCGCTCCAGCTCACTGTAGGGCACGGCCTCGAACCGCAGCGGCGTGACGTTCTGCCACACATCGAACGCCCGGCGGATGGCGTTGTGAGTCTCCTCTGCTCCCACTTTAGGCGTAACGTTTTTTATGCTGGAAGGAGTAAATGACAGCAGTCAGAATAAGCGATTAAAACTCAGCATATATTCTGCATCTTCTTCCTCTGCTTGAGGTGCTACAAACAGGATTGTGTTTTATTTTTCTATTAGGATTAGCAACAACTCACTGCACCACAAGAGCCACCTGACGTGGAAACCTTGTAACTTTTAATAAATGTATAAGACACTTTTTAAATGTGATTTTTAAAGCACACTGTCACCTTTTAGTTTAGTCTCTGGTGAATGTATTTGCTGAGAAAAGAAAGTGTTTGATGGATGCAGCCAACAAAACAATAAGTCAATGCTGCTGTGGGGGTCTACTGTACTTACAGTATTTTTTTAGAAATGTACAGTCGGCCTGTCACAGTCCACTTTTCACAATACAATGTTTTTTTCAAAGCAGCTTTACTGACAATCATGTCACAATAAGCAAATAAATACATACATAAAATATTTATTTTTAAAAAGCTCGGCAGAATGATTAAATAGTCTTGAAACTAGATTTATTATTCAAAAATGTCTTTAGGCAGACAATTGGGTAATGTCTAATCTCTCTCTCTCTCTCTCTCTCTCTCTCTCTCTCTCTCTCTCTCTCTCTCTCTCTCTCTCTCTCAGTTGTAGTACACTAAAATCATAATCCTGTCTGTGAACTTTCTAACCCTTCAGATGATTCTTTTCCTGGGCTGAGATTTTCCTTGCAGCTGTCTTGCAGAATGCTTGTTAGAGCTGTGTGAGGTGATGTGTCCTACAAGCCTTCCAACACCTTCCTGTGCTGCTTTCTCTGCTAGACAATTAATTGATTTTCTGAATGTTAAAAATCATTAAAAAATGCATGAATTTTTAGACGACCAGACACTGAGATCTTTGTAAACCAAACATGACAGTGAAAATGACAACGACAAGAAGGAAGACGTAAAAGATCATACCAGGCAGATGTACAAATGTCCTCGGTCTTGTATGACCGTGAAATCCATTCTAATCATTAATAACATTATGTATCCATGAATTAAAGACCCCTGCTTCTGCGTTGGTTGCTATATAAAAACATTGAAATTTCTTCTTTCAAAGCATTTTGTAAATCCCAGACTGGCTTTTACAAAAGCAGGATCCATTAACATTGAAGCATTATCTATGCCCTCTAAACCCATTTAAACACAAAGGTTCAATCTCAGCATCTGCTAGACTCTGAGTACACTGCTTGTGTTGTATGCTCTTAGCTGGAATTACTGAAACATTGGGTATATGAATGAGCACGTGTGTGTGTGTGAATGGTTACGAGAACACAGACTGCTTTGAGACCAGGTTAATTCTCTCAACAGAGACATATAACACACACATACAGTGATACTATTCGTGGTTGATACAGCATGAGAGGAGGAGAGGGTTCACATGGTATAATCCCGGGTTGGGGGAAGGTGAAAGGTGGAACAGTCTGGATCAAGATAGAGAGCAGGCAGTGCTGAGAGGAACATCTGCACACCCATCTGCTCTGCCTGCCTACACACACACACACACACACACACACACACACACACACACACACACACACACACACACACACACACACACACAGCTGCATTTCATTACATAATCATAATCTCTCTCTCTCCTGTAATGTGTTTCTCTTATCAGGGCCACTGATAAAAATGATGCTATTTTATGAATAAAAAACATGTTATCATTAACAATAATTAGTAAGTTGTGGAAAATATTTAAGATATAACATTTAAGATGTAACAGTAAACGTATATTAAATGTTGTCCCTGGAAAGTGGAAACCGATGTCTCACTTCACTCCTGTGTGTTTTTCCCCACAAAATCAATATTTCATGTGTATTAATTTATTAATTTGGTATGTTACTGTTTAAGAGCCTAAATCGACAACATTTTCTTTGACACTTACCAAAGAAAATGATTTATCTCTTGCCCATCACTTCATAAAATCAAATAAAAAAGTGCTTGTACATCAACACACTTACATTCCAAACTTTATAAACAGGGTTTCAAAGCAGAAATGTGAAGCTTGTATTTCTAGACGCTTGCATGAATTATTTAGTATCAATATCTGTTACTTGATCAGTTTTCTGAATCGTTCTTTCATTGGGACAGCTTTTTAATGAGGAAGAATTTCTGTGTAGCTATAAAGTTGTAAGTTATATGAGCATTTTTGGGTAATATAGGATCATGTCTTTCAGTATCTCATGCAGATTAAAGATGAGATAGATGAATCAGATCTCTCGTTGCTGCTTTATTTAATCAGTATTTGTCTTAATTTACAATACAAATATCTCATGGGAAAAGTCCAATTTATTTGAGAAGCAAAATGTCTCACACTTACTCAGTTATGATTCATAACACACACGCACTATAGGAAATATTATGCCCACCTGTATGTGATATGTTTATGTTGCCACTTCTGTCCTGTGAGGGCGTAACGTCTTTTTCGGACGCTAAATTTTGAAGCACCACCAAACTGGTCAGGCACCCCACACCTCGGCTTCTTCATCCAGCTGGGAGAGAAACGAACAGACTCGTTATGATTTTACTTACATCACATAATTTAATACACTAAGCACTACATTTTTTCTGGATACCAAATTAAATGAGACTTTCAAAATCAATAAGTTTTTATGTTTGTGGTATAATTAGCTTTAAGCTTTCTAAGTAATAACTTATAACGTTTTACGAGAAACAGATCATGTAAATTACACTACAGTACACTAATGCAGCTCAGCTCATATTCAACATGATCTCCATTATTATTGACTTTCCCTGCAAAAATCCTTTTTATCACAATTTTGTTTTTCATTTTACATAAGTAGGACAATGTGTTCAGAATATTTAATACTCTTAATAATAATATTTAATATTAAATAACTCTTAAGTTATTTTTCTTACCCTATTTGTTTTCAAACCTCAAAACATAGGTTAAGTAAACTAAACTAAACTGAGGATATATTCTCTAAAAACAAGTTTTCATAACTTTTTAATACTCATATTGAATACTCATCAATAAAAAAAACTACTAAAAAGGTAGTTTTATGTATGTGATATCCTGTGTTGTGTATATGCATGTTTGTTTATAAGATACTGGTAAACACTGTCACAAAAATACTGAGAGAGAGAGAGAGAGAGAGAGAGAGAGAGAGAGAGAGAGAGAGAGAGAGAGAGAGAGAGAGAGAGAGAGAGAGTAAACACTGTCAGAGAGAAAATAGAGAGAGAGAGAGAGAGAGAGAGAGAGAGAGAGAGAGAGAGAGAGAGAGAGAGAGAGAGAGAGAGAGAGAGAGATCAGCCTCACCTTATGGTGTTTTCACTATGCAGAAGCAAAAAGGAAACAAACAGAGCAAATAAGAGTTATGATGTAAATGAATCTGGTGGCCAGATGTGCTGAATATTCTACTCAGTATGCCAGAGATATAACAGACTTTAAGCATGTATTAGAATATGGTGTATGTGTTATGTAATCAGGTAATCCTTCCTGGCTGATTTTATAACTACATGTCATTCAAAACAACAAGTAAAATGCTTCCTTAATATTCTGGTGTCTATAATTTGCTGTCCTCAAGCACTCGTGACATCATCATCACATTTGCTGACCCAATACCAGTAAAATGCAAAATGGGTAAGTGACCGTATTTATACTTATGGGGAGTGAATATGTGTAAGTGATACTCACTCAACAGTGTTCTTATCTAGTGCACCAGTGACATTAAGGCCGTAGAGACGCTGCATGGCAGCGATAGCAGACTGCATGGTCTGATCTGACCGCAGGACGGACATTCTGGGGTCTGTGGGGGGGAGGTAGCCATACCTCTGCAGCCAAGCCTGAAACAAAGAGAGAATAAAACAAAAGTATTATTTAGGTCATTTATGCTTATGAGTCAACATACTTTGTATTTCAGTGAATTAAACAAATGAAGAAGAGACGACTCTTCAAAGACTATAAAATCATGTCTTCATTTATAAGGAATATGGACTGTTATGAATTTGACAATTCTGAAAACAGCACTTTACTTGACTATGAAAAATCATGATTTAAACAGAAACAAATGCTTTAAAAACTCTGAGAGAGACTTCACATGAGTTTTGTTCAAATGACAGCAAATATTGACATCTGAACTATCAGTATGATGAAAACCTTATTTGCATGGAATTGCCTTTAACACTTATGTTTGGCCCAGCTACATTGTATGCAACAAATCTCCTAACATTTGGCAAAAAGAGCAGTTATTTCTCATGCCAATAAACCACACAAAAGCAAAATTGAGAGAAACACAACAAATACGCCCGGTTAAAGGTCTACACATAGAAAGATTTTCTCTCATCAGAGCTAAAATAACTGACAGATAGAAGTACTGTTTCTCCCATTAGCCCATTAAAAAAGAATGTCGAGTTTGTTTTGAAGTGGTTTACTCGTTATTGCCTGAGAGAAGCAACTGCTTATACAGATCCTGTTCTGATCCAAATGCATCACAACTCCACAACATTCATCTTACCACTGTGTACACACGTGTGTGTGTGTGAATCATCTTCTCTCTCTCTCTCTCTCTCTCTCTCTCTCTCTCTCTCTCTCTCTCTCTCTCTCTCTCTCTCTCTCTCTCTCTCTCTCTCTCTCTCTCTCTCTCTCTCTCTCTCTCTCTCTCTCTCTCGTTCAGATGGAGCTGTGATTTCTCCTCCAGCTATGAGATTGGCTCTGGCCTTAAGAGGCCTTTTTAAAGTCACAGTGGGTTTGTAAAAAGACCCGCCACCAGTTAATGGCCCTCATCTGGATCTTAAAAAGGTTTTGTGGGTTTATCTCACGAAAACTCTCAAGGAATAGCTGGATCATATATCACCACAAAATCAGAAGAAGAAAAAGAAAATATATTGCGCATGAAAATTGCAATTGCATGCAAATGTCAACCATACCATACTGATAGATGTGAATATTTGCTGGTTTAAATCCTCATGTGAGGTCTCTAAAAGGTTTTAAAGCATTTGTTTATGTTTCATTTAATGATTTTTCATAGTCAGATAAAAAGTGCTGTTTTCAGAACAGTCACATGTATTAAAGTCCATATTCCATAAATGAAAACATGAAAATTGCCTTTCCAGATTGTGTTGTTTTTTTGTTATATCCATAACACATGTATATTTCATTTTTTTAAGTAAATATAAACAGACAGAAATGTATACTGGTAATAAATATTCATTTGATTATGTGATTAACTTTGTCTGAAAATTTTGTCTACACTGAAATTAAAATTGCAACAACAACATTTGCTGTTTAAAACACAATATACACGTCATTCAACATGGAAATAAAAATCTTACTTTTATTGTTTGCCGTTTTATCACATCAGACCTGGTCAAATGTAACCCTATCCCTAAAACCTAACCTTAAAATCTGATTTGGTTGATGGGAAAGTTTTTCCAGGACCAACAAGGACATCGATCTAGGAATATGTTCTTCTTAGATAATTATGTTAAACAGTGTAGGAATATCAAAGAGTGTCTGGTTCTGGTTTAAAGCACAGAGCTCCTTCAACACAATGCACACAGCTGTTTTGTGTTTTTTGCCTGGAATACAGAATTTTCAGTGAGCAGGAAAGAATACTAAAGATTTTTAGGTTCATGTCAGGTGAATGACAGATATAAGGGGTTCTTCGGTACTTCAGGTTTACAGACTAAGTTCATTAAAATGTTTTGTAATGGCCGGTCCTGATGAGCTAGAGGAAATGAAACAAAAGCCATACAAAAGCGTGTCATGTTTTTGTAGGTGGCACTGTGCATAGGTGGTAATATTTCATTACGCAACTCTGAACATAGCTATTGCTGCCCAGCGCCTACACCCAGGGTTCTGTATTCCTCTGTTTGTTTAAGGCGCTAAGGGACAGTTTTTAAGAAAAAAGATAATAAACAATTTTAAAGCTTTGTTTCAAAACCTCAACCAAACCCCAAAGGTTGAGAAGACCTCAAACCTTGGCAAAGCCCGTCAGCAAAAACAAACACGATCATCTTGGACTTTAACTGTGGGCGGAGGGCTGTAGTGGCTAAAGCTGAACTGAAAGGTTGCTGGTTTGATTCCCAAAAGGGCTAAATGTGATTTTTCCACCCTCGTAGGTTAAATCAGCATAGAGATTACAATAACAATCTTATTTTCTTAAAAATTACATGCACTTATGACTATAAATGTGTGGTAAATAAGTTAACGGGGTCAACTTTCATACTGAGTTTAAAGGTTATTTAAGCATCACACAGTGGGTCTCTGTTAGGCTTACATCAAGAGTGGATTTAAAGAGAGAAAGGTGGTACAAAATAAAATGATTCCCTTGACAGTTAAATAACCCTGAGCCACGGGAAATCACTTGTTCCTGAATGAAGACAATCCTCTCATACTTCAATCTGAGGTTTATAGCAAGCAAGCCACCGTTAAACACTCTTAAAATCAAATTATGAGATAACAAGCAAGTTTGATTTCTATCTTATATCAAGGTTATATTTTCTCAGAATGTTCATTAAATTATGTAGGATTTTATATAGAAAATAGTAAATGTGTCATATCACATATAATTAGACAAAGAAAAGAACCCGAAGCGCATGGATTTGGTTTAATTAGGTGTTTAAAAGACAATTTAATGAAAATAGACAGAAAGACTTTCTTTTGCGCTATGGATAATTTATGGATGAGGAAAAGGAACATGACTTATTCATTTATACATCTGTTGAATGTGGTTTTCAGGTTACTGTGTCTTTAAGAAGGTTTTTGGGGACTGAAGTTCCCCCAGGGAGAGAGTCGTCTGTGGTGGTTTGGGATTTAAGAGCCTAAAAAAAGACTGAAACCATTATAAACAACAACTATTATATACATCTAGATACAAAATGCATTTTGTAAGAAGATGCTCTTATCTAAAACAAGCAACTTGGGTCATTTTGAAGCTTAATGTCTTGAAAACACATTGAGGTTAAAACATAAGATAATAGCCCTTTTAACCATTAAAAAGCATGTGAGTATTTCATTCTGAACATACATGTCCTGATAACTGAACTCCACCAGTGATCTTCAGTACTTCATGGATCGCCGGCTAATAAGCCGAACGAGGGCTAATTAGCCTTATAGAAACATCAAAGCTTAACCCTAAAGGCCATCCGAACGCTTCATTAGCTACGAAACACCCTCAGAGGGAGAGGATGTGACCATGGCAACACATACTGACCGCGAATGTCAAAGACAACAGGCAAACACACGCCTGTTGGATGGGTTCAATCGCTTATTTGGGTTGTACAAAACACATCTGATCGCCTCCTGTGAAATTCAAACATTAAAACAACTGCAACTGCAAATGACATGCACATGATTGCAGTGAAGAGTGTGTTTTTCTGATGGTGTAGTTCACAGACCTGTTCACCCAGCGGTACATAACCGCTGTCTGTTTAGCTGTGACACCAGACACATGTGAACTCTTATATCATTCGCTTAAGTGAGTTGTGTGTGAGTAAGGGCTATCTCTCCCTGATATCCATTTCCACACGCGCTAAATTATTCATCCGGACACATACCAGACCATCATGTGGCACATGGGGTCTCCATGGAGACCCTCCACCATCAACTGCTGTTGACAGGTTTGGTCAAATGTCAGAGAATGTCAAAGTTCTCACACACTTTTAACCTCTCAGCCCGACTGCAAACAAAACTATTTTCACTAATTTGCAGTTTGTAACCCTAAACCCTCCAGAGAAAGTTTTTTTGTCTGTTTCTACATGTTCAGAATGAAATTAGTATTAAAATTAAAAAAACAAAAATGTTAAATAAGTGGAGACAGAATTTTGTAGAAAATCTGTAAAGTTAATCCTAAAAATGGCTTTATTTGGTTCGTGCTAAATAAAATGTGTATTATCAAATGTAAGTGTTTGCAGATTACTTTACTTACAGCAAGCAGCATCACATTAATGGTATGATAGTATGTTATTCTTAACATATCTCAAGTCTGTGCCATGTAAAAATGAGCTTGGCATCAAGACGTCACAAGATTGTAATTTTTCTCTAGTATCAGAAGGAAACCCCAAACATCTCAAGAGAGCTGATGTCTCACGTGTGTCTGTTCAGCACCAACAATCACCCGAACTTTCAACACGCTAACGTTACGCCAAGGAAAACAACATGAAAAGAGGGTGAGTGAGACTGAGAATAAGAGAAAGAGAGACAGAAACAAACAGAGAGAAATAAAGAAGACGGCTAGAAATAGATGTTGCATAAAGACGTTGGGTCGCGCTGGTGTGCTCTGTTCTCCTGCAGGACTCATGACAGATAAACAGACGGGTCTGTCGTTCCCTCCCAGTGAAAAATCTGCTCGTCCTACAGAGCCAAACTGACATCAGAGAGACCATGTGTGAACTCAACATGCTACATCGAGCACAGAGCACTCTGATCTCGCCTGGAAATGCACACGATGACACAATGTGGGAACACAACGCATGTCATGGTGCAAACGTAAACATACAGACATGTAGGAAGACAACATGCAGAAATGTGACAAGCGTTATTGCATTACAGTTTAAGAATGATGCGCACAAATTTCATGTTTTTCCAAATGCTTCTGTCAAATTTTTGTGGTGGACTGTTCCTTTAAGCCAACATAAAGCCGTCTTGACAAGCAATTCCCATTCATGGGAAATAAAACAGGAGAGCTGATAAACGTCCAACAATCCCAACAGCAAATTAACTTTCATCTTGACCTCAGCGAGGCCGCAGTCCAACTCCAGACACAGAGTAAAGCTCATCTCATAAACACTGAAACTATATAAACACACAGCTGGAAGACGGAGGAAATCATCGAATAAACATTCTGGCTTCTGTACATTCGGGGGATTTTAACATTGTACGCTGTAACAAAACGGACCGAGCAATCTGCATCATTTAAAGGGTTGTGCTGTGATCAGATCTGTCGACACGCAGCTCAGCAGGACCTCACAGTAAAACATACAGTTATAGAGATGGGATTATGGGATGGGTTGGGCATTTTGTATTCTCTTTAAAGCTGTACATTACTCTGAGAGTGTGTGTGTGATTGCATGTGTGAAAAAACCCAAAGCATGGCTATTAATAATGTGGTTTTACATCGGATACTCAACACATATTCAATATATCTGACACAACTAGCACTGATATACAATTAGGGCTGAGGGATTCATTAAATATATACTGTATGTATAAAAGTTTACATTTACATGACAACGTGTACTTTACAAAGCTCTGTGTACACACAACATTATTATCAAAACGATCTGCAAAAATGACTAAAAATGCTGTTTATGCATGACAGGCCGGTAGTTGTCACTTTGTAAAGATGTAATGTGCATGTGCACTGTTTACACACACATATCAATGGAAATGATATTAGTATGAAAATGTTTTCAAGCCCCTAAAATGTCATTTTCGTGTAAATGTATGGCCAAAACACATAAAAAGTTATTAGTTAAAAACAGTGCCAAATAATTTGCTTGTATCAGTTCAAACTGCAAGTTTAAGTGAATCATTTCATGAAGCTGATTCATCGATTTAATAAATGATAGCACAACTTTAAGCCATATTAGAGCAAATCCAGAAATATATGTGACGCTGCCTGTGAAAACCCAGCTAAAGTAATTTTTTGCGATTTTCTACATAAAATCATCCGAAATAATGTAAAGAACATAGTAACATGTCAAAGATTGAAATTACAGTAATATGTGATATTTAGCCTGATTTTCACAGACAGGGTCATATATTATAAATATATAATATCATCTAAAGTATAAAGTGTTTTTTATATATACAGTACATATTACCCTGCCCTATATTCAATGTCAGCATGTGTTCTGGAGGTAAAAAGCTGTGACCATTAAGACAGATAAAAATATTTCCCACATTTCATCCTGGTTCCTGTTTTAACATGACTATTAACCACATGAAAGACAGATAAAAATAAAATAACAAAGAATGAACTCTATTTGACTCCACACACATCATTTTAAAGTGACAAACACAATAAAACATGTCATTCTTGAGAGAATGTGTCTTTGTCTGAGAACTGTGACTCTTCACATTGACAGCTCTTACGCAACAGCACTATTTTAAAGCACTCGCATGTTAATTCACAAGACATAATCACTTGAATATATACAATGAATAAAATAACACGCACCTAATCCAAACAATTTATATTCATTCTTTTTCCATTTAATAATTCTTACTGTTTAATTAGAAAATAAATCAGTTGTGTCCTCGTTTAATAACTCCTCTCGCTGGATCTGGAAGATTATTCTTTAGCTGAAAGACCTCCAGAGAGAAATACACACAGCGAGAGCGGGAACTGCCAAGAAAAGATTACATGTCCATTGTCAGCTCTTAATAATTTGGCACACTGAAAGACCAAATAGTTTGTCAGTGGTTTCTTTTATAACACACCTCACTGCCTTCGCTGCACACCAGTTAAATTCTTCTTTTGTCCGTCTGTCACACGCTAATAATGTCTCTCTCCAAAACACACACGGGAAAAGAAAGAGAGCGGGCGAGAGAGACAGACCTTTTTTACTGTAAGGAGAATGTGCACATTAAACATCTGAATTGAAATAGAAGCACCGCACAATAAAACTAACTAAATGTGCCTTTATATTGTGGCTAATGATGTGAGACAGAAGCGCAGAATAGAAGCTGTGAGATGACAGGAAGTAAAAGATGATGCTCTGACCCACTGACCAATCAGCTTGTGACCGCGGTCCCTCCAGAGCGGGTCAAAACGTCAGACGGCCATCAAAAACAGAACAGATTTAGGTTAAACTCTCAACACACTCCCAGAACTCATCCTGTCTCTCCAAAACTCAATGTACGTGAATGTTACCAATACAAACAAACCAACAGACGCCAAACTGCACCAATAAACGTCTCTTTTTACATCACTGTCCATTTATAACATCAGGGATTGGAAAACACATGCAGTTCATCTACAGTACGGTCTTTAAGCCTGACAGATTGAATAATGATTCATATGCGGGTTTGTTAAACGCTGTATTCATCATCATGCTTGCATTGAATAAATGAAAAATGACAAAACAAAAAATGTGCTGAAATTCTTTTCCGGTCTTCTCTTTGTACATAGAGTGAAAAGATTTGCTTTATAATCTGTATTCTGCCTTACTTCTCATCAAACTCTCAAAACAGACTTTTTTTTACAAAGGAAAGCTTTACTGTAGTTTGTTAGAGAATTGTTAATGTCCTGAGAACACCTCTTTAATCTCACAACATCTGTAATAGCAATTCTCCAAAAGACTGAAATAATAACTGTTGTCAAAATGAAAGTTTAAGGTATTTCAAGCGACTGCTTTACTTAACACAGATTTTAGACCCGTTAAAGGCATATGGGCATCTGACACAGCTGTCAAACTCATAAACAAGCGGTCCGCCATCCAGTCTTTAATTCATTATAAGCCAAGAAGCAAAACTTTGCCCCGTTTATAGTATTCACTTTTCCAAATAACACAAACAGCTGTTTCACTTGAGCGTAACTTTTGACCAACTGTAAATTCACAGCAGATTTTATAGCACTGGCACGTTTTAAAGACGGAGCCGCTTTGAAAGGCTTTCTTTGCAACTTTGCATGAAACGTTACTGTGTTTAATAAAAAAAAGTCTAACTGGTGCAAAGTTAAACTGTAAAAGCATACTCTACTGCTACAATATTTAGTCAGTAATGACAGGCTGACTTCTTCGGTTACTGGCCGGATATCAAGTCATGTCGAGTTGATTTATTCCGCCCTCTCATGAATCAGATGGTGCCAATACAACAAACCCAACATCACAGTGTGTGTGTGTATCTGGAGAAGCAGAGAAAAGAGAGCATACAAGCTTTTGGACTAGAATTATGGAAGCGTATCAGACCCTTTAGCCTGGAAATCACAACCTGTTCTTCTCTACCGAACAAGAAAAGACCCTGACACACTTATTGTGCTGTACATAAAGTCAACAGTGCACCTAAACAACAATGTGTACTAAATTAGCTCTTGTAGTGGTCATCCATACATGCAAAACCACACTTCACAATGCTGCAGTATAATTTACATATAAATATAATTTACTACAACAGCAATGACAATATCTAAGTGTTTTTACAAGTTTCTTAGCCAAATAAATAAATGTATGAGTCTCATGTTTCATATGTTTATATAAAATGTATGTATACATTTCATATGTGTGATACAATAACATAAACTTCATTGCATGCTTTAACACAACAACAAGAAACATGCGAATATTAAAAATACTAACAATAGGGAATTAGGTTAATGAGACAATGTTTTACAAGTTTTCTAGCCAAATAAATAAAATAAGAATGTTTAAGATGTTTGTTATGAATATTCTTAATAACCATAGATTCTGTGCAATACAATAACAAACACAAAGTTGATTGCATGCTTTAACACAACAACAACAAGGAACATGGAATATCAATTAACAATTAAGAAATAGGTTACTACCAGACATTACTGTAGTAATTTGTATACATGCCATAAATTTTACTGTAAGAAATTCCTGCTGCATGCCGTATTATTAATAAACTTTGCTTTGGATTATTAGATGTGCATAGGCTGAATTGTTACATAGCATTCGTCATTCATGCAAAAGACTCAATCCAGCTCCGGGTTTATTATTAGAGATGTAAAGGACATGTCTGAGCATCTTTTCGGATCTCTTACCTCCACACTGAACTGCTGTTCTTCAGCGTCCACAGCGCATAAAATCCACAGCAAGACCTGCGCGCACAAGCAATTCAAGCCTTTCCTATGATGCAATGTTAACAAAACCATAATGACCCGTATTTATTCGCTTTTGGCCGCTCTTAATAATAATCAACAAAAAGCATAAAAGAAAAAGAAGGAATAAATCCCTCTGGTCTCAGTGGGTTGGAAACATTAGAGGCTGGCAAACAGTCGACACGTCGAGATGGATGTTGTTGAGATATAATGATCTCGTGTAACTCCGGGAGGCTCTGCTCGCGTTGTTTTTCCCTTCAGAGCTCGTCTCGTCTTTGTCTCCCGGAGACGAGGATGAGATGATGCTCAGATAAGTCACATTTAGTTGTGCTGCTCCTCTTGTGCTCGGCGCGATGGACTGCGAGTTTTCAACCATACCTCTCCCTTCTGCGCATGCGCGCAGCGCTCAACGGCGAACACACGGAGACCGACGTCACGCGATCTTACATTAGAAATCCAACACCACACTGTAGTACATGACAACAACAGCTACTGTACTATTATATTAATAACAACAATAATAATAATGGCTACTACTAATAAAAAAACAACAATAATTTCAATAACATTACTAATAAACACAAAGACTTTATAAACGTTATATATGTTTCTATTGCTATATGTCTTCTGTTTTTCGCCCTTTCCCATTTTTTAATAAGTGATATTATCATTTCTTCACTGCAATATTTACTTTCATTCACTGTTTGTAATGTTTACATCTTACATCGTTTAATTTTGCATGCAGTGCAACGCGCATGTCCACTAGAGGGCAGTAATGTCGACCATCGCTCACGCGCTCATAAGGCAGACAAAACCTACAGTAAGAAAGCCTTCTTATTCCTTTTTCATTTTTGACTGTATAATATCTGAACCACAAAACTCTATATGCATATGTGTTTAATAAAAAAGTGACTATTTTACCATAAAACAATGTATGCAGTTTTACAAAAGTGGCCAGGACTCCCCGGAGAAAGAGATTATTAAATCTCCATGGGACCTTCCTGATAAAATAAAGGATAAATGTTTTACCTGTCTATGCCTATTGTACATGCAACTATGAAGACATTGGCGCAAAATAAGCCCCTTGCTTTATCTCAGTGTGAATGCCCACATTAAGACAAGAAACCCAGATTAAATATCGCAGATCAATGATTTCCTACTTAGAGGCAAATGTGATGGAAAAACAGCAGAGCAGCAGGGTACGACCCGGCCATCTGATGAGGTTTCAATTTGCATGAGGCTGCGGGGAATCAGTCATGCACTCTAAACAGTCGGACGAGATGAAAATGCATCTGTGAAACGCCAGCCGTTAATCTTAAACGTCACTGACCGCAAGAAAGATGGCATCTTGCCACTGACCAGTGACAGCTCTTCACCAGAACACAGCGCTGGCCAAGTCAAGCATCACACTTACTTTTGCCCACACTTATGGTAAATCTCTAAACTTAATGTCTTGTGCACACTGATAGCTCAAATGATGTGGCTTGTTGAATGAGAGGTGGTCTTTGATTTTTGATTTGTGGACAATATAATGGAAGAAACATCTGTATTAAAGAAGAGACCTAAGCTATATTTAAGGATAAGATTATCATGGAGAATTATGTGTTTTTTCCTTTACATCCACCCAACCACAAGTTGAGCAACCACCCAAAACGCCACTGCAACCTCCAAAGACATTCATGTATAAAATATATAAATATAAAATATACATATACAAAACAAGTACAACGTATGCAAATATATGTGCTCACCACTACAGAAAAATTATTAAAAGATATAAATGAATAAAGTACGTCAGATGAAAAGGATAAATGAGAATATAAATTAGAGATTTGTCTGAACTTCTGCTTTTAATTAAGTGTTTGCTGTGCAGTGGATGAATACACTGATTATTCAGTTTATCAAACTACTCCCTGCCATTGACGCACACTGTTTGGATCTCTGTAAGCATCTCATTTTTGTTAAACAATCAAGATGGCATCGGTCAGTAAGATTGATGTACATGACAGGTGCTCATCAAAATCATCCCACTCAGAAGATCATTAGAGATCAAATAAAAAACAGTTATTACATTGTGTTGGAGAAGAACAGCAGAACAGGTGCTATGATTTCAATCCTGGCATTTACCGTTGACACGTAATAATGATGACATCCTAAACTGAAGAATCATTCCGGCAACCATCTGCCTTTCTTTTACTCTTTTTCTTTATCTGTCCATCTCTTATTTCTCTCTCTCTCTCTTAGTATACCTTTCTGTTTTACAAAAGGTTCTTTGTAGGTTCTTTAGACTACAAAAAGATAAAAAAGAAATGGTTCAGTTCAACTGTTGAATGAAAGGTTTACTGTAAAATATATGAAACCTCTTCAAATTGCCTCACAATTTTCTAGTAACTTGTTCCATCTAAACTTTTCCATTGGCACAACTCTCAATTATTAATTGTGACAACAGTCTGTTCCTTAAATGTGCAGAACGTTTATTGTTTTGTTGTCTGCAAGGCAAAAAAAATAAAAAAATCATAACTCAAATCACTTAATAAAATATCTCTCATTGACAAACCATGTTTGTAGCATTAACTGCAAAATGCAGAATAAATTACAGTACTTAGAAAGATTAAGCTTATGAGTTCAAATCCCTTCAAAAGACTTTGAGCAAAAGTTTATTTTATGTGGTTGAAATCATGTTAATGAAGCAAACAGACAGTTCTAAAGTACAGTCAGAACACAGGGGTCAAACTGAGGTCACACCCTACAGACGTCTCAGAGAGCCAGGACTCGATCACGGCTCCAGCTCGGGTGCCATAAACACCAATGTACCCATAACATCCCGGCCCATCTTAAAACACAGCACAGTCTCCAGTTTAAATTGGCTGCTGTTATGAAAGTGCTGTTTAATATTATAAAACTCAGATTCAGTGTCCAGCTGTGGTGATACTGTAGAAAGGCCCCAGAAGACAGCTGGGGTTTAGAAATAATCTAATGCCAGCTAACATGTGCACAATAGCACGGCAAACATGATATTTACATAATGTGATTGAAACGTGCAAGAGAGGTCATGCATTACATCTTTCCAAGAAATCAGCTACAGTTTACAGAACGTCTGTCTGTCATCCATGGAGGAAACGGGTGTGCGTACGATGTTGTGAGTGAGTGTGTTCGGGTCACCATGCGTATGTCAGTGAGAGCAGACGTCAAAAGATGGATGGTCAGAGTCTGTTACCGCCGGTCATTCTGATGTTATGAACGTCTTCCACACCATCTGTGATGGGGGATGAACTCAGAAAGAATCCCTCCTGCTGGGTAATGAGACTCATTTTCTCTGGGTCCTGATGGAAGTGCCAGGGTAGATTTGGCCAAAGTATCAACATCATTTTAAATGTTAAATGTGTAATCAGATCTATTTAAAACGAGTGACACAATTACAAATATTCTCCCTGCTTTAGCCCGGGGGATTGGCTCTCTCCGTTATAACAAAGATAAGGTCCAGTTCTTGACTCCCAGTGTCCTTGTTTGTCATTTGTTGATGAACAAAAACATTGTACCTTTAATGGGTTAAGAAGTGCATTTAACACCCAAATTGCTTAGAGATGTATTCAAATGACTTTAAGGTTTAATAGCCAAACTACATCTGCAAACTCAGGCTTTTAATAAATATTAAAATTATATGTTTGATTACATCTACAGTACACACACATTAAACTGCGATATCCAGTGATGTAAATCACACTATTTGATTTCAAGCGATGTAATTTCACATTAGTGCTGTGTGTTTATAAAATAAAATGAAGGCAGGGAAGGTGTGATGGACAGTCTGACCCCCGTGTGTGTGTGTAATGAATTCTTGCCGATCAATAATGTCAGAGTTTAATGTTCACATTTCATAATCCAGCAGTTCTCAGCTCAATCACACTCGGCAGGATTATGACAAGAACTCTGTTAGCAGTGCTTAGGGAAACGAACACTTCTCAGAAGTCAAAATAAACTGTGAAGTATATATGTGTCAGCCTGACCTAGTTCTGGTTTCGTGAGTTTGTCCGTTCTCATCCAGCACAGAGATCAGAACATGAAGCCGAAGCCATTAAATTCATCATAGTCCTGTACAATACATGAAATCACCGATGTCGGGTGATAAGAAATGTCAAACTCAAAATGAAAACATTTGTTTTTACAACTCAAATGTTGTAGAGACAAGTAAGACTTTTGTCTCTTTAAAAACTCCAAAAGAAACAAATGAGACAATTGTTAACATACAGTAACAGTGACATTAATAAGAAAGATGTCTGAAACACCGGAGGACACAGGGTTTTTATTTTAGAAGACAATACAGAGAGGCAAATTTCTTTCCATCTTCCCACTACTGTCTGTGAAAGAAAACTGAGATTACAATTGATTTATACAGTTCATACACGTATATTTTCACTATACGTCCTCATGTTACCAAACCTCTTAATATTCTATCAAAACCTTTTGCAGAAAGATCTTTCATTACATCAAGGATGAAATCATTATCACATGTGACAGTATGGTTGTGCCACATGACCTGTGAGATGTGTGTTTCTGTGTGCGCATGAGGAAGATACAGCTCTCTTACATAAACACAGACAGGTTGAAGGATTATATAGGATTCAAGAGGCAAACCTGTGTCTGGTGGAGATTTCCAGACAGCAGAATTGTTTAATACCATATCTGTTTGGTAATAATTACAGCATCAGTGATATAACTACAAATCCCGACACACAATGTCAGATTTTAATAAAAAAAAGATTTAGCACAATGGCAGGTAGACAGTCAATCTCTTATGTGCTCATGCATAATTATCTCTATCTAATTTTTGCATGTAGTGCTAATTAAGTGTTGACAAGTTATTCAAATATTTATACTTTTTGCAGTTCTGTTAGTAAAAATATAGCTTATAATAGTGATTTTTAATTTGAGCAACAGAGAGAATTGCAGCTTTAAATATTTATCAGAAGTCTTTAATTTGATATGTAATGGCAGACAAAAAGTTACACCATATATTGTGACAACATGCCCCTCTTTTGAAACACTATTTTGTCTGTCACCACTATTGGATAACATACAAAAATCTACAGCAATATGTTGATGAGAAATAATCTATTTAATGAACAAAATTATTAACATGCACAGACAAACCAACAGTGACCCTGAGGATTCTGGGCCAATGCCAGACTAAACCCAACATTAAATCATTGTTACTCTAAAATAAGAGAATGAAGAACAAACATTATCAGCCGTTGTGTGACAGGGAACATGAGAGAGTAGATCATTAGTATGCATCGCTGTGACAGCTCTCTGTGATCTGGTTATGATTGGATTGTTCAGAGCGAGGGGAAATATGACATACAGCGAACACGGATTTCATCACGAGTGAGTCACAAAAATCTGCCATGTGGATGAATGAAAACAATATTTCTATACACTACATATGTCATGTATTTTATATTAATCTTTCTGTGGTCATGTGACAGTTTGGTAAGAAACTGACCAAAAATTAAACATTAATCATTAACATTTTTTGCGTCTGAAGATTTTGGCATTCAAGATATACATTAGTTTGTGTTCCCTACATGTTGCTAGCGCCATTGTGTTGACCTTTTACTTTTAAAGATGTTTTCTGTGAGATGTCAGGCTGATTTTGGATGTGTTGACATGTCACCTGTTCTGTTATTATTGTTGTTGTTAATGTGTGTGTGCTGTCAGATGTCTTAGAATTACTCAGATATTAATCAGAAATGGCACACATCTCCACCCACTGCAGTCTGTACTGCTCTCATAACACATCTAAAAACTCCACCCACACTGAATCTCTGCCGTCCAGATGGACTTTTACTCAAATATAAACACCTCGCACAGGGAAACTCAATGCTTCTGTGCATGAGAGAAATATCTTTGAAAATTGTTTCCCGTTTCTCATTATGTACTGTACACACTTTAAATACATTTTGGTCATTCTGACTTCCTGGCAATTTCTGACTACCTGGCAAGTTTAAAATCTGATTCTTCTTTGGGTTGGTCAAAGCACATGTGGAATCAATCCTAAATCACCAAAGATCTGCTGAAAATCATTAAGATCATCATGAATCATTTTAGAATTGGATTGTGACTCCCTGAATCAATACTGAATGAAATCTTAAATGCATAAATATTCCCATCCCTACTCTTTGTAGCCATGTTTGTCAGATAAAACTAAATGTATTCTGCATCTGAAGGTGATAGTAGAGATAAGAAAAGAGAAACATTCACTAAACAAAGAATAAGCTGAAGAAAATCAGAACCTGATGGACCACCTGATGGACCTGATTACTGTCTCAGCAGACGTTTATGTTACAAAAGATCACAAATATCTTGTCAAAACAGTAGATCATAAACATCTGAAGCACAAACCAAAATCACACAGTACTGTACTTCCTTAGAAAATTTAAATATGTCTCGTAACTTATCTAAAGAGCTGATGAAATATTTCTTTTTTCTGACTTGGCATTCTGTTGGCAAAGAAGAAAAACAAAACTGTTTCAGAAACAATAAACACACTTTAAAACTCAATGGCTAGATGTAGAGATACAGAGAAATAATCACATACAGTAGATATCTGGGGTACTGTTACCTTGCTTGTAAAAACACAAATTAATCCACCATATTGCAAACAAGAATGTTACAAAGGTACAGCCTCATTATTTATGATTACTGTAGATTTCTTAGGTCTTTAAATGAAGCAAACTTATACGTCTAGGTGTATTTGTTTAAAGAAAAAGCTGAATTACGTCTGAACTGCAGTATCAGGTATTACACAAATCAGGAAGTGACATCATATACTCTGCAGGAAGTAATGACAGTACAGGTTAATACAGTCGTCACTTCTTTTCTATGTGTTTAATCCTGTTCTATACACATTCTATCATCATCTGTCTGTAAATGCATAGCACATGAAAAAGTTTACATTCTCCTAGCCAATACTGTATTTTTATTCATTTTGTCTTGCACTTGATTTATTCAAGACATTAGTTCTGCATCTCAAAACCAAAAGCTCCCCTTTAATCCATTAAAAACTCAAAATGGTAATACGGCGATTGCGAAATCGTCTGTAGAATTACAACCAGAGACAGTAGGAAGCACTCCGCAGTCTTTCATCATTAATAAAAAAATATACAGATGCAGAAACTGCTGATGTTTTGGTCTGGGATGAAGTGAAGGTTTTATGGACGCAGACTCAATTTGTAATAAAAATGAAACTCAGACCGTTGCCACGAGCTGCTCAGATAGAGGCTGGAAAATAAATGCATATTGTAATTTCTGAAAATTTACTGCAAGGTGAGATAGTACATAGATGAACACCTGAAAAGGTTTTAAAACTCGTGAATAAAGGTCTGTGTCCTACTGCAGCTTAGAACCTTCCGCATAGATGACATTGTTTATTTAACATAAAGCTACAATTAATTTTCAATGTAAACAAAAAAAACACAAAAATATTAGAAATATTCTCCAAATTGAAGAAAATGTCTTAAATATTTACAATGACAACGGTGCAGTTAAAGGATGTTAAAAGTGCATGCTGGTGTGGTAAAATGGTGTAAGGGTTTCAGATGTTGCTGTGCACAGTAAAGCGCTTCCAACATTCTGGTGAGTATTCTGTGGAATTCCCAGAGCAGGTGGAGAGGATGAGAGGAACATTAGTGGTTTCCTCTCAAAGCAACTCATTGGACTGGGTAGCTGGTACTTTTTCCAGCTGTATTTGGCATAAGATTTGCGTGCGTGCGTGTGTGTGTGTGTGTGTGTGTGTGGTCTCTTCTCTACTCTGGCTAAACACGGACTTGTGTTTGTTTGGTAATCTGGACCCCAGACATGTGCAATGGAGATCTTGTTCTCACGTCATACCCATTTAGCTATACTGGGACATAGCATAGACTAATCTTAAATCTATTTGTAAAAAGATACGTTTTGTATATATACACACCTTTTGTACATACAGAATATTCATTATTGTAATATTTTCAAATGATAGATTATATCATAAATATATAACAAGTACAATTTTAGTTTTGCAAAGACATGAAGGGACAACACTAACTTCAAACATTTATCCTTGATCAATAGATTTCTAAGATTATGAGGAAAACTCATAAGTGTATATAAACCTCTGATTAGTGTTATTTACTGGAATTATCGTTTGAATCGATTATTTTTTACCTTTGAGGTCTTTAATCCTTTCTTAGACTCCCTGTAGCTCCGCAACACCATCATCATAATCTTGAACAAGAAATCTTCCACACTGTCGAACTGTTTGCAAGAATAAAAAGACAGATTTTGGATATGGACAAAACAAAGAAAACAGCACAATCCTGCTCGTGATTCTTCAAAATTCAATTGGAGCAAAAATAAAGTCATATCAAAATCCTCTCTTTGGTAGAAGACACATTTGTTAGGCTCCCACCAAAAGGTTCCTATGAAAGACACATGTTTTCCACAGCTCCATGTAGCACGACAGCTGTTTATCTGTTTAAATTAAATGCTCGTCCGGTGATTTATGACTGTTTCTTCCACTTGCCCTACATGTGCCGCTCTCTCATTTGCATTAATGACACCTGCTAATGAAGCATGACCTCACAAGATGCTCCTTCCTGTCTAAACTCCGCCCATACACACTTGTTCATTTCTTACAGTCAACAGGCAAGAGTTTATTAAACTAACTGCATAATTAATGTTGTGTTTACACAACTGCATACTTCGGTGTTTCAATACTGTAGATGTTAATTTGCTAATTACTTGTGATATAGATGAGCATCTTACAGGACATTATTAAAGTGAGAGATCCTTTTGTTTATTATAGTGATGGTCCAGTTCTTTAACCACCAGCCTACAAGATAATGTAGTGGAGAATGTTTAAATATTACTAAGAGTCATTAGTCTCACGCTTCAAAAAAGGTCAACAGTCGGACACTTGTGTACTACAGACGCTTAAAAGGAAGTCTTGGCTGCTCCCCAATAGACAAATTTATTAAACTGACCAATATCTCAGCAATAAAGTCTTCCAGAAAAGAGCAGACACAGTATTAGCATTTCCGTTCTTTGCTGAAGGAAGCCAGGAACATCCTGCGCTCGACTGGTGACTCGATTACTGGATACCTTTACCACAGATTAAAAGAGCCCATTCAGATCCATCCACAAGATTATTGACTGCTGGTGATCAGTCATCAGGTCTCAATGAAACCCGTGGGGTCTGCTAGACAGCTGGACACGGAGACGAAAGCAGTTTGGATAGAGTCCATCAGGAGTGCTGAAGCTCTAATATCCATTTCTGAAATGGAACAGATTAGCTTCCTTGTTCTTCCTTTCAGAGCAGAAGGGAAATAAAGAGGGCAAACGAAAAAAATGTATACAATGTTTCCATTTAGCATGTTGATTGTGGTGGTTCTGAAATATAAAATCATGTTGGCCTGTTAACTTCAGCAAACTATAGGTAATGCAAATAATCTGGTTTAACCATAAATAATGACATTGACTGACAATAAAACTACATTAAGCCACTGAAAAACAAAACTGAAATTAAATGCAAAGTGGAAGAATCATCTTTCATGGTGGACATTTTCTGAGTCCTGGCATGTGCTCAGTCTTGGTACTTTAGTTCGGATCGATTCGTCTCGTTCTGTGGATCTTTCATCAACGAATGAGCTCTGTCTCTTCTCTGCCAACAACTCTTCTCTCTCTCTCTCTCTCTCTCTCTCTCTCTCTCTCTCTCATCCTATGCATCTCTTTCTATCATTCTCTGACCATCTGTAGCTGCTGGCACACCCAACATGATAATAAATAGAATAAAGAGCATTTCTACATTACTGAGATTGTTGTTACACTTGCTTCAATTGCTTGGAAGTTTTATTAAAATAATAAAGTTAAATAAAGTAAAATAAAGTTACTAGCAATAAAATCGCCTGTACTTACATCATGACTCAATGCAACATATACATTACATATATATCAAACTTAGAAAAACGTTTTATTATTTTGTGTTTTTACAAAGATGTGTTTTTATATATTTATAAAAATCAGGCAAAATTCTAAGTCACCTTTCATTCTGAAGGTCCTCCTTCTACATTTCTCCTATTGTTAGGTCACATGGGACCCAATAAAGTCGGTCCTGTTAAGAGCTGGAAACACAGGGAAACAAAAAACTTAGAAACTAATGTGGCTATATACTGTAGACAGAACCTTAGGAACAATTTAAACTTTGGAGCTGAAAATCAATTTAAGTCTTAATGCATTAACTCATTCATTACAACTAAATATCAGATTCGCAAATATTTAAATAAATATAGTCAACACATTATTATATTAAGTATCTGGTAATGTTGACACATATTGAGTTTTTGGCAAGAAAATAGAAAATCAAGAGCTTGCAAACAGAACAAGTTTTGTCGTTTTTGTTTCACTACTCAGTAATCAGTGCTATAGTAAATGAAGCAGTACAAATACAAATGATCTTTCATCAATATGTAGGATTGATTATATCACACCACCAGTGAGCCGCATCAGAGTTCATCCTAACCAGACACCTTTACAAACAGTCTTATGTGTGGTTTGCTAATGCTCATCTGATTTTAAGAAAACCTCTTTTATATAAACCAGACAAACCAAACTCTCACAATAAATGGATTTAGGTGTGAACTTACCCTTACATTTACCTTATATTTTCACTTCAGAAGAAAGTCCCTGTGGAGAGGTGATGTACGCTGACTCTAGACTTTAGTTTTACAGCTGGATATGTTGTTTTTCTTTTGGAGAAAATGCTGAGTTGATGTTTGAGTATTTTGTGTTTTATTACAGCCTATGTCTGACTTACAGGTACACATTTGATCATTTCTTGCGTTCCCTGGGATCGAACCCATTGCTAGTGCCATGCTCAGAAATATTTACTATACAGTATGTACTTGTTTTTGTTTTATAAAACAGACTGAGTAATATATACAGTACCAGTCAAAAGTGTGGAAACACTTACTCACTGTTGTTTTTCCACGTTTTAGAATAGCAGTAAACTCATTAAAATCATGAAATAACACAATTACAGTTTTTCTCGATTGCTAAGACACATTTCTTGAAAGGTGCTCTCATTTTCTCTAAACTGTGAACACAAAACCCAATTTTCAAGCTACATTCACAAAACCTCAGACTCTTCTTGCAAAACCAAACTTTCACCTCAAAACAGTTCAATCTTTGCTCAAAACTGAACCATGTTGTCAAATCGTGCCCTGAGTCAATCAAAATTAAAAACACTACGGAACAGTCACTAAACACTACGTAGAAAAATAGAAAACACAATGCTCAGGACATGAAGCTGGAGAAATAAATGTTTATTGTTCACTGTAGGCTAAATGCATGTTGCAAAACATGTGCATTTGCACTTGTACAAAAGACAAAACAGAAATCTTGTGCATTTACACGTAGCACTTGTAAAACAAACAGAAATCTTATGCGTTTGCCACTTGTGTACAATAAGCCCATGTAAAAATAAAGTACAAAAATATACAAATAAGTGCATTACTCCACATCATGTCTCCGTACTGGGTCAGGCCACAGGACTTCATCCACGTCACAGGCCACATTTTGTCTGGCCAGGCAACGGGGGAAAAAAACCCTGGCATGCCGTATCCAGGCTTGGCATGCCTCCACACCTATGTCACCACAGGCAAGTCCCATGGCTTGCAGGAGATTTACCCTGGTGTAAGGTTGGCGTTCATATACCTTCCACCGCCATGAGGAGAAGAATTCCTCAATGGGGTTTTAGGAAGGGGAGTACGGTGGAAGGCAAAGATTGATAAAACCTTGGTTCATATTGAACCACTCTCTAACCTGGAGGGCTCTGTGAAAACTCACATTGTCCCAAACAACAACATAGATGGGATGCTTATCCTGCTGCCCTAACAGAGCATCTCGCATGTGATTGAGGAAATTGAGGAGCTGGTGAGTGTTGTAGGGCCCCAGGTTGGCATGATGGTGGACAACCCCATGATTGCTGATGGCAGCACATAATGTGACATTGCCACCTCAGCTGCCCAGGAACACCAACAATGGCCCGATGGCCAATCACATTACAGCCTCTCCTTCTCCTTTTGGTGAGATTAAACCCAGCTTCAATCATGTACATGTATTCATGGGGTCTTTCCATTGCATCCAGTTCAAAACCCTCTGTAGAAATAGATATAGTTTTGTAAGTGATAATGGAAAAAGTGATTTAGGCCACTACAGTAAATCGCTACTTAGAGTAATCAACATTGAATGTGTCTGGATATATGCCAACCTGTACATACTGGAACCTTTGCTCTTTGACTCTGTCTGAGTTTGCGATCAAAGGGCACTCTGTATAGCTGTGTCATGCAGTCTGTTGCGCTTGAGGACTCGATCAACAGTAGAGAGGCTGACACTGTTGATACCCTCAAAATTTACATGGTCCTCAATGATCTTCTGCTGAATTTCACTCAGTTTAATGGCATTGTTCTCACGGACCATATCAACAATTAGGGTCTCTTATGTGTGGGAGAACATACCTGTCCTCCCACCCCATGTGGCAGTCTTTCAATTCTACAAAAGAGAACATGGAGTTACAAAAATATACATGGAATACTAGGCCTACAAACAGTTAGACTAACCCTCCATTACAATACTACAGTACATTGGTACAGTGATGTACTGAAACATATTTACTTCACAGTATACTGTGGTACAGTATATAGTATGTCATACAGTAATTGCTGTCAACATTTACATACTGTACTATAATGTCAAAAAAGGTAATTACCTGTTCTCTTCTCTAAATCTTAGGATTATGGTGGACACAGTGAATCTACTGATGTTTGGTTGTACCCTTTGTCCAGCCTCCCTCATGCTCATACCATGGACAAGAACATGGTCAATCACAGTAGCTCTGATTTCATCAGATATTACTGTTCTTTTGTCTTTGCTGACCACCTCGACCTCCTCTCACACAAACTCTTCCTCCTCAGATTTCTATCCATTGTAGGGCCTCACAAACCAGTGCTCTCTGAACTGGCTTACTGTATATGTTCCCTCACATCATTAGCCACAAGTGTGATCAATTTTGAGTTGTTGTGTTCAAGTGGTGATACCTGTGCTTTAATTGTGTTTGACTTTTGTCACCTGTGCTCCACCATTATGCAGCACTTGGTGCATCACAATGAATGTGTTGGCAAGTTGTGTCTAAACAGGTGAAAAGTGCTTATGGTTTTGCCAAAAGAGTGATTGATTCAATCAGTGGGTTCAGGCAACTGAGCATTTGGTTCAGACAATAGGTTTTAGTGTTTTAGCAATTGAGAAAAACTGTAAAACTGTGGGAATTATGTTGTGATAAAAGCTTTAAAATAAATGAACACTATATTATATTTGATCATCTTCAAAAGTAGTCACACTTTGTCTAGATATTATAAAATCAAAATCTTGACATTTTATCATCCAGTTCAAAGCAGCCTGAGAAGCTTTTTAAACAACTCTGAAAGAATTTATATCTATGATGGACTTCTATTGACTGATTTTTATTCATTATTTGGTACATTTAAAAAAAATCAAATTATTCAATTTCTCAAGTTAAAGAAATGTATGTAAGTACAATTATATTTTTGTCTTCAAAAGCAGTTGTAAACATTGAAATATACAGTACACCTTCAGATTCAAAGATTTTTAAGATGAAACATGAAAAACAGTTTTTTGTCATTTGTGTCTTTGACTGGTATTATTCCACGGTTTCCGGAAGGCGACGTGTCTGCGTGAGCACTTTTTTGATTTACACTGGCATGCAATGTTCCACACGAACAGGATGGAAATCAACCCCACTAAAGGTTATGAAGGATTCAACTAGCTTTAGGTCATAACAATAGTGACTGAACAGCAGGTTCTTTTAATGTTTGAAGGGAAATCAGACCTGAGCCAGGATACACCATTCAGCACAGAATATATTTTGGCATTTCCCTCTATAAAGCTATTACCCTTTGTTAGAAAAACAAGACTTTCTCCTGAACAGTTCTCTTTAAGTTATTTTTCAAATCAGGCCAACCAACGTATTCTAATTCCTCTTAGTAAAAGCAGACACTCAAAACTAGAAATGTTTCTGCTGTGGCAGATGTTATAGTTTAAAACTTCAGACAGAAGAAAGGTATAAGATGTTTTATCCAGACAAAAGATCCAATGGCATTTCCTATACTTCACAAAGCTGGAATCAATTTGCAGCCCTCCCCAGCACAGCTCCCCCTGTTGGCTTTGAGGAAATCCCAGACAACGTGTTTGCTCCACCTTCCTGTCCTGTATTCTAGGAGTCACTTAAGCCCAGCTGGTTTCTCTCTCTCTCTCGGGACGAGACTCCTGAGGGCAGATATTTGCTGTCATAGAGAATCAGGGAGGATGGAGCGCTGGGGTTTACAAGGTCAGCTGTCGTCTGACCAGAACTGGGACTGTTCCAGCGAGACGCCGCATCTCCTTGATTAAAGAAATACTTCCCCTTATGTTGTTTCAAAGCCATGTGAGTTTTGTTTCTCCTGGCTGCTCTTTTACATACAATGAAAGTCAATATGGACGAGTGCTGGCCAACTGCAGAAATGACAAACTGCATCAGGAAAATATCACAAAATTGGTCCATACGTGCCATATACCAAACATTCTGATCACACTGTGTCAAAAACACAATGAATTTGTTAAATAGCACATCAATTCAGTGTGTAATATATGAATGTAAGTACACTTGAATGCAGTGATTCAAGTCATTGGTCTGTTTTAAAAATTGTTAGTAAATCAATACAGAATTTTTACCTGTTAACTGTCACTGTTCCTCAGGAGGAACACTTATGTTATTTCCAAATTCACTTTAATATTTCATAGTTGAATTCTAATCTAATGATGACTAACTGTATATTGATGGAGAGGCCTAAGACTCAAGAATAAATATTTGATACTTTCATAACAATAAACATAAACAAAAAATAAAAAGTTTATATTTTTAAAATACCTACAATTAAAAAATTCAAAAAGATTGTAATAAATTAATGTACAAAAAATCTAAAATGTAAAAATTGTAGTTTAAATCATGCATTTTCATGTGTATGATCAATATGGATAAAAGTGTCTGCTAAATAAATAAATGTAAATGCAATATGTGTAGTGACAGTTATCAGGTTATGTTTTGTTAAATGGAGAAAAAAGCTTTTTCTCTCCAGATGGTGTAGTTTTGGCCTTCACATCACTAACTGCCCTACTAACCAGCTGAACCTTGACCCCCGGTAACCCCAAACAGGAAACAGACCAGATAGAGTCAGGAGAGGACAAGCTATTACAACAATCATGATGGCATCAAGAGTTTAATAAGCAACAGAAGGACTGTTTTGTTTTCTTAAGGGGAACGTGATATCTGAAAGCTGGACCTGGCCATTCATCAGAACGCAACTGTTGTATGATTATCAAGCTCGAGCTGCACATGTTTCTAACTACAGCTAAAACACAGACCTTTGGGCGACCCCTTCTTTCTTAAAAAGGTGATCTACGTCAATATTCTCTGAACACACCCGAGTTTTTGTTATTGTGCATTTGTGTCCATGTTTGTCCGTGTGTGTGATGGAGATCTTTGTGGTTGTTGTTTAGCTGTAATGAAAATTTCTCTTGGTTTAGGTGGCAGTCAGTGGATTGTTTTTCTTCATCAGCTGTCTGTCGGGGTGAAGTGCATCGAACGGACCATGTAAATGCATATTTTATAGGCACATTTATTTAATAATTTTCAGGACACGCTGGCCAAACGCCAAACGCAGCATATTTACCACAAGAGCCTCTCTGGACCTGTATGTGTCCTTCATTCTTGTTACAGAATGTAAAAGTGTGTATAAAAGTTCTAAGTGCCAAATATAAAACGCTCAAAAACTGCATCATAACAGTTTTTGTGATAGACAGTAGACATCATGAGATATTAAGTAAAATATCCATGTGTACATACTGGCCACAAATGTTATCTAAACTAAATCTCCCACAATTATAAATATGTACATCAACATACATATATATTATAGAAATATACAAGGTTTTCACTGTTCAGGTCAAAGTGAGTCAGTCTATAATAATTACAATGTTTCTATTAGGAAAGTAAGTCAAGATAAGGATCCATGTGTGTTTGTGTGTTAATGATGTGTGTTCAGATCTGGAAAGCATTTTCTTGTCATCAACTCCCTCATATCTCATTTTTCTCTCTCACTTTGTTTTCACAATCTTTTCCCCTCCTTAATTTCTCATTCCTTTACTCCCTTTTTCTGAGATCTTCTATTCTGTTTCATTTTCTCATGATATCTACTCGTCACTGAGCATGTAGCTGTCTCGATTTCCATCGATCAATAATCTCTCTCAATATTGCTAATCTTTCTCTTTCAGGAGACCGCTGACCTCTCTGCTTCTCTATGTAATCAGTGACTGTGTCTTTCAAAATCGTGCTTTGATGCATCTATTCAGGTCATTTTTTCTGCTTGAAAGGTTCATATCTGTTCTGTACATTCTCTTTTTCTATTTCCAACTTTTTAGCACTTTTTTTATGACGTGATTGTTTTATGAACAATATTGCCAAACTGTAAAAATAGTAAACAAAAGCACGCACATGCAATGGCGAACACTCTCATTTCAAGCCATTATACAGTAGATCAACATTGGCACACTATGAATAAAAACACATCACCAGTAACAAAACAAAGCATTCAGGAAAAGGACCCCAATGGAAACGTTAGCATCACACACTTGCTCTCTGTTCCCGCAGTCAAAGCCGTCACTATCTGAGCACCAGCTCCACGCAAACGTTGCAACATCACGTTCAGCCACACATCTCATTCAGACCCTTCTCAATCCATCACACTGTTAAAGTTTGCATGAGGGTTTTGTGTTCCAGCACACAGGAGCCATTTAGAGCCGCTGAAACGCATGTCAGCAGACTTCTCCAGCGTGGAGAGGGCAGTTCTGTGTGGTTCTGAGGGGATCGGGACCCCCGACGGGGGAATCCGAGTTCATTTTGCATGCGGTGCTGCCAGATATTGGGTTTATTTACACAATAGGGAAAAGAAGGGACGGAGTTAGAGAAATGTGAGAATAGAGAGGTGAAAAAAAAGGATATCACATGGTTATGGTTTGGGACATATTTGATATGAAATGTGGCTTAAAAGCGGTTCATCATTTGCTCATGCTCATGTCTTTCAAAACTTATATTTCTTCTTCAGAAAACAAAATAAGATCCTTTCATTTATATCTGGATGGGTAAATTCAATGCAATGGATCTCCTAGTCATTGACTCCCTCATATCTTACTGTATCTTTGTACATTGTACAAGTTTTTCGTTGAAAATAAAATCACAGCCAATTAAAAACATATTTTTTCACAATTAGAATTATTAGAAATATTAAATAAATTAAATACTAGTTTCTTTTGTAGATCACAACAGATTTTATAAGCTCATCAAACAATCGGCCAAAATGTCCTACACTGTAAAAAGGATCCTTGAGGAACCATTTGGGGTTCCTCACACTGCCACACCGGTGGAACCGTCAAATTTAGTTTTTACAGTGTTAGGTATCAACATACTGTATTAGCAAAAGATAACTAACCAACGAAATACAAAGCTACTTAGTTTTGTATTCATGAGGACTTTATTGCCCAGATACGATGTACTTACTCTCAAAATTACATTTGGCTTTGTTTCGAAGCCTTTCAGCTAAAACGTATCGGACATTGGCACAGATTTTCTCCGACTCAGACTCTCTCGCTGAACATCCTCCAAAGATGCAGCATTAAAGGTTTGTTCCTGTAAGACGCCGGGGTCTTTAAATCAGACCTCTCACTCACCGTCTCTGTGGACGCCCGAGCCAAGACTCCCTTTGGCAGCATCCTCCAGTTTTTTCTTCATTACTTTAATTGCCTTTAACCTATAATCAATGTTCATACAGAGAAAGAAAGCAGTGAGCACTTCTGTGTCAGTCACTCTGATTCAATTTGGTACAGCTGCTGTCTGTCGTTGAACTTATTTGGGTTGGACAAAAGAGCTGTGTCATTATTTTGGTGAAATCTTCATTTCGATTGGATGCAAAGAAGCTTATAACTTTTTGATAGGCCTTGTTGTAAGAAACAGAAAGCAATAAGGCACCAGTGAAAAGTTCAGCATCACCTCCTGCAGAATTGAGGCCTTTTGGAGATGGTGGTCCTCCAATACAGATTGGGTTCCAGAACAACAAGAACATTGTGGTATGACGTACTTAAACATGAATAATCCTATCCTGCAGTAAGAAACCCACAGACAGAAACAACACAGAGAGGTGAGCAAGAGAAAGAGAGAGGTTATGAGCTCAGAGTTAAAGATAAAACCCTCACGCAGTGCCGCCCATCTGGTCTTCTTGATCTGTACCAGTTTGATGCCCAATAGAATATAGTCTGTTCTTTTCCAAAGAGAAAACAAACATGCACACACACTTACATGCATCTCCTGGTAAATCTGTAAACATGATGTCTAAAATCAAATCTGATAGTGAGTCATGTGATTGTTGAAAGTGAGCCTTCATAGAACATCAAACTGGGGAAATGATCACTAAAACCTTCAGCTGAAATTCTATGAACAAATGAAACATCTTGTGATATGGACAGTTCCAGCGGTATGGATGTGACATTTTTAGTCAAAACTGAATATAATATAAAAGAATTATAAAAGAAATTCTCACAGAATACATTTATATTTTTACTAAAGCCCTGTTGATAGAGTGCCATTTCATGTGTTCATTTATGAGGAATATGGACTGTTATGGATGTAACAATTCTGAAAACAGCACTTTAAATGACTATGAAAAATCATGCTTTAAACTTTAATAAAATAATTTTAATAATCACAATAAATTATTTATATGTGGGCCATGACTCAATGACCCAATTACCCTTAATATCTAAAAATAACTGGAGTAAAACCAGCACATAAGCAAACTGCGGGCATGAATGAGTCACTGACGGGGATTTGAATCAGTTAGGTATGTGAGGCTTGTATTTTCCAGTGACTTTCCTTAAGACCACAGTGACCCATTTGATAGAAAATTTAGCATCCAACTATTTATGGAGTCTTACATAAGCATTTAATCTTAGAGGTAAAAAGGGAATAACGGTGCTGCGAGACTTGGAAATCAGCTTTAGAGCAATCCTGTGTTGTATTTATATAGTGTGATAACACACAGGCCTCCAGACAAAAGGAATTGCTTTCACGGACAGAAAATGAACATTAAGTATATGCAAATGAAACTAATTCATTCTCTGCTGCTAAAAGGCCAATGCCGGGGATATAAATCAAAGCTGAAACCAACAGAGAGGCTATAAACACATGCATATATACAAAAGCAGTAAATTACCCAGAATGCTTAGCTGGAATGATGTGACACTCGATTGCTCAACTAGAAGGATGCCACTGCGGCCTTCTCACCTCCAACTCAAATTCTCTTTATCTGTGTTATTGTCATGAAGAGTTTACTGGCACAGAGCAAAAATCTCTGTTAAATAAGTGAGAGATGGAGAGACAGAGAGAGAGAGAGAGAGAGAGAGAGAGAGAGAGAGAGAGAGAGAGAGAGAGAGAGAGAGAGAGAGAGAGAGAGAGAGAGAGAGAGAGAGAGAGAGAGAGAGAGAGAGAGAGAGAGAGAGAGAGAGAGAGAGAGAGAGAGAGAGAGAGAGAGAGAGAGAGAGTTTGTTAAGATAATGCCACACGCCACACTACAACTACCTGGGTTTAAAAATCACATCCACAGGAAACTTTAACCCTGCTGTGAATGAACTGAGAGATAAAGCACTGAGGGCCTTCTATGCCATTAAACGCCAATGTCCTAGAGATCCCAACTAGAATTTTGAAAATATTAGAATCAGTAATTGAGATTGCTCTCTATGGAAGTGAGTGTGGGGTCCGCTGACAAACCCAAATCAAGATTTAACCAAATGGGAAAACACCCGATTGAGCAGAACTCTGTAAAATATATTACATGCACAGACACACAAGTAAATAATGCAGGGCAGAATTAGGCAAATATCCACTAATCATAAAAATACAAAAAGAGCAATCAAATTCTGGAAACATCTAAAACTCAGTGACCCTGCTCATATCATTATAAAGCCCTGAAATACCAAGAGATGAGCAAATCTTTCTCCCATCTGATCCAGAACTTCAGTCCTGATGTTTCACTAACATCTACTGACAATCATTTGAAGATCTGAATCACAACAATACTGACAAAGTTAAATTAAATCTAATTACAGCACAAATGAAAGAAAATTACATTAGTCATTGGAAACATCAAACACAACAACAAAGTAAAATGAAATGTTATTTGGCCCTCAATAGAGAATACTGTATGGCAGGCTTGATCAGATCAGACTCAGTGGACACAAGCTGACTATAGAGACGGGCAGACATTGAACCAGATCGAGACAGAACTGCACTTCCTAACAGAATGCACAAAATATACAGACATCTCGACAGTGTTTTATGAGAAAATAAAGCTCTGCAGCAGAACTTGCATTAGGAATATCAGACTCACCATTCACTGACAGTCATCACACTGTCCACTGGGCAAATGCCTCCAACAGCAGTGTGTCTGGGATACTAAAACATTTTCTGAGTTAAAAGTGTGTGTGTGTGTGTCTGCCCTGTATTGCAGAGAGAGAGAGAGAGAGAGAGAGAGAGAGAGAGAGAAAGAGCAAGAGAGAGAGAGAGAGAGAGAGAGAGAGAGAGAGAGAGAGAGAGAGAGAGAGAGAGAGAGAGAGAGAGAGAGAGAGAGAGAGAGAGAGAGAGAGAGAGAGAGAGAGAGAGAGAGAGAGAGAGAGAGAGAGAGAGAGAGAGAGAGAGAGAAAAAATAGTAAGCTGGGCAGAGAAGAAAAGTCACCTGCACTTAATTTGTGTATATATATATATATCTATATATATATATATATATATATATATATAGATATATAGATATATAGATATATAGAGATATAGATATAGATATAGATATAGATATAGATATAGATATAGATATATAGATATATAGATATATAGATATATATATATAGATATGATGTTACTAGATGACCTCACCACACTGCATGCCATTAACTTTAAGATGTGTCCATCTATGATACAGGCGTCTTATTAATAGAGATTTCTGTAATTATTTTAAACACAGCAGGCATTTATTATTCTTATCATGGGCCTGATTATGTGGTGTGGAATAATCTCTCACCTACAGCTGTCAAAATAATGAGAAAAAGAAGTTCACCATCTGTGAAACGTGGAGAAAAAAAACAAAAATTTTCACTTCAGAATCTGAGAATAAGCATCTGCAGCCGGATGTCTTGTAATAGCCATCTTTCATATCTACCTATAGAGTCTATTTAGAGTCCTTTTGATTTTACCATGAAGAGCTGATAGGTAGCAGAGGAGATCAATTCTCTAAACATATAGAAAAAAAATGTCAAAGATGACAGATACTGTAAAAGATTAATTGATGGATCTCAACCAAAACAATTTTTTTCCTTTTTAAAAACATTTAATCTGTGGTGATCCCTACAAAAACAGACATACAGATAAGGAGGCAGTTTTACCAGTAAATATTCACGTGACCTTATTTCCCAGATATAAATCTCCCAGCATGCACTCGATTTACATCTCTGTGTCCGTTCCATCATATCACATCCTGACGAAGATGGAAACAGTTCAATTTGTTTCTCAATGTCACTCGCTGGATTAATCTCAATTGTCAATCAAAGTGCAGAAAGCTTCCCATAAGCGCATGACAAATGTTTACGTTTTCTGACGGTAACTGAAATAGAGAAGAGGTGGAATTGTTCATGCGATGACTGACAGCTACCTCTCTCACCTCATCTCTGTCTTCCATGTGTTCCAGAGCCGGTAACTGATTCATCGTGACATTCCAGCTCAGAGCTGATGTGATCAGCATTGCAGGAAACAGAGAGATTGACTCACTGGGCTGAAGGTCTGTTACCAAGAATCCCCTGCTGATTTCCTGAAACCCAAGTCATCGCTAAATGACGCAAGTAATCAAACATAAAAACAGAGAAGAGACTGTCAGCGTGCTTCATACATTTTGCTCAGAAATAATACCACTTGCATAACATCCAACCGAGAGCCATTAAGCAGTTAATCCTCATGCGGAGAAAAACAAGAGGTAAACTGCTTTTAAAAACCAATGTAATTAATTTTGATAGCATTAGTGATCATTAATCTACCTGTGAAGCTGAAATTACATCTGTGATATAAAACAGTAAAGTAGCAGAGGACTAAATATTGATACAAGTAGTTTGGCAATTTTCGTAGTCTTGATAATTCAAACCCCATCTTTCTAAAAGAGGAACCTGTTGAATTTTTCGATCACCTCTGTTAAGATGAGCAACTGTCATGTGATGTGAAAGCACAAGACACGAAGAGTGACTGAAATAATACGGCACTGTTCAGAAAAGCTTTCACACTGACCTCTGATTTTTACACGACTATGACTGAATGTGGGTGAGACCGTTGATCTAGAGATGGATTTCTAAATGTGACTGTGTTTTCAGGATGTCTCCCACACAATCTTAAGGGAATACAGAAGGTCCCGTCTCCACGCGTGAGGAGGTGGCTGTAGTCTGTAGGACGGAGGGACACAGACAACAGGATGCCAACAGTGAAGGAACACCGACAAACTGTAAAATACACACAGAGGAGACACCAACAGCTACATGTTAGAAACACACGCACCACAGACTTCTCAAATTAGCACGGCACAAACAAACTAACAGAACAGAATAACAATAGAGAAAAAATATCATCTGCCCGTTTCTTGTCTTTATGCCAAAGTCGTTTTGTTCTAGAGGAATTTCAGGCCTCTCCACTATACGGGCTAAAAACTGATTCATTGCTAAATAAAATATCTAGAGACACATAGGATTTTTTCCAAAATCTTGGCAACATCACCTGTAAGAAAGAAAAATGACATTTAAGATCTCTTAAATATCTCAATGATATCTCCTAGGGCAAATGGAAATTTAAGTCTCATGTGTGTCTCAGATATTTCTCCTGAGAAAAAGTCTCTGTCATTAGAGTTTCAGAAGAGATCTCGACAAACTCAACTCAGATTTGTCAAGTCAGACATCAAAAGTCAATATTATTGATGTCTATATATATGTGTATATATAAGATTTTAACATGAACATTTCTCATCAAATTTACCCAAATCCAGATTATTAAAATACAATTATTTTACACCTCCATACTCTTCATGTACTTTAACACACTGTTTCTATTTTTATTTTCCTGAAGTTTTAGTAGATTCACATTTTAGTAGAAACATATAAGCTTAAGTTGATATTTAAATGAAACAAATCTCTTAAGGTATAAAACAACAACATCTGAAATCTGCAGTGAATATTAAGTTTTGAAATAATAAGGCAGCATTGTACACATCTTTCATGCAGAAGACAACCCTGTACTGCAACACGGTCAGCAAAAAACAAATCCAAGATGGTGGACTGAAATCGATTATGATTGACTGATATGGTGCTGAAATGTCTTTAAAAGACATAAGATGCAACAAGACTAGGAGAGACATTCAGGTGACACTGCTGTCTCAATTTAGACTTTACTCTCACATAATTATCAATCAAACAGCAAAAACACGGTATGATCCTCATCATTTTATATTCTGCTATAAAGATACCAAAGATGCCATGTGACTGGTAATAGAGAGTGTACAGTATGTTGCCTGAGGCTGTACAGTACAACAATGAACCCTTGAGATGAGAAAACCTGCTTACACAGACCTACAATCCTCCACATGGAATGAAAAAGTTAGTAATCCTCTGTAATGACATCAGAAAACGCAACAACATGCTTCAGCCCACACTGACCCATACTAAAGTTACTATATGAGTCCATTTTTGCTTACACTGTGGGGATCAGATATGCCCACAATGTCCCCATAATAAATAAATATTGCTTTTATGATAACGTAAAAGTTAGATTAAAGTGAGCAGTGAGATTGTTTCACAGAATTTCTTTAGGTATAAATGTGTGTGTGTGTGTGTGTGTGTGTGTGTGTTTGTGCTCACATACTAGAAGATCCACCTGTAAAATAAAGATCTAATGAGTTTACACACAATTACCTAAAATAAATACTTTGTTGACTACTCCTTGTTGGCCAATAAGGTTCATTAATGATTACATTAGGGTTCAATTAATTCGCTATCATAAACAAACAATAAACAACGTCTTAAATATTAATCTATACAAATTGTTGTTCATTTTTGTTAATAATACATTCTGTATTATGAATACAGTGTAATTTCTGCAGGAAGAAACATGACAAATGTAGAAAATAAGATGAACATAGATTAATAAATGCTGATATTGTAATTTGATGTTACTTCATGGCATTAACTAATATTAACATCCTGAATATTGTATTAAAAATATTAAAATTAACTATTAAAAATATGCAAAACTATTTTTTATTCGATTAAAAAAAAACATAATTTTCTCTTCATTTTTAAGCTTTCTGTTTTTTAAGAGAAAGTGGAATAAAGTGAGCATTACCAAAAAGTCTTTACTGAAATAAAAAAAATAAAACACACCTATAATTACAATTTAAATCAGAACTCATTAATACTTTTCAGATGAAGACAGCATTATAAAAATATGTTTTTATATTTTTACAAGAATTTCTACTTATTCACAGTAACCTTTGACCCCTACACTGCAAACATCCCTGCTGCAGAGATTTATAAGCATCCTTCATTTCTGACTGTGTTGAGCTGTTCAAAAGTGTGTCATACAGAACTGTGAATGATTCACATTGAAAACACAGATGGTGCATGCAGGCTTTTGCTTTTTTCTGCTTCCTAACAACACACAGTCCAAGTCTCCTTATACGGCAGTGATATTTTTCGCCAGTGCCAGCAAAAGAACCAAACAACACGTTTCTGGTGCCAGTTTTGACCGGTTTTGGGACGGTTTGCCGGGCGTGCGGGCCAGAAAGGAACTGCTATTTCAGTGCAGCATCAGAGCGCAACCGACGATGAAACCAAACATTTTTTTCTAACTTCATCTGTAGCTATTTATTAGTCACTACTCCAAACTTCTTACCGACGTGAGGTGGCATGACTGAATGCGAATTTACTTATGCAAATTAGCAGCAAGAACATGATGCTGAGAACAGCGGATGTCACGTATCAAAACACAGCTGCCAATCTAATCTGGGGTTTTTCAGTAGAATATGTTTAGGAAGAGGACCAAAGAACACAGTCCACATGATGCCCATCACCAGCCTGTCTGCGGTACATCAGCCAGGACGGCGTTCATCAAAACATGACAAGTTCAGTCTGTTAACACTGGCCTTTCTGTACAACTCGACACACACTGACCCTTAACTGACAGTACTGTATGATGGGACATGAAAGACATCTTCAGCTTACTAGTTGGTAAGGTCTGACAGAACTGAAACTGAATGTAAAGTGTAACTTTGCTGATTTTCAACCCACGTTGTATTGCTACAATATTTACTTTTACAATATTTCTCAGTGTAACCTAGAGACGCATGTTTAATTATCTGCATTTCTGTGTATCCGGCAGATCTTAGACTGCGTGTCAGATAATGCTGCGGACAAATAAACATGCCTGGTTAAGGTAACACAGAGAAATTTGGTTTTCCTCACAGGAAAACCAAATTTTTTGAAACACTTTCGTGAGAGTTCCCATGTGAAACCCATAGGATCACATTTAAAAACAAACATGTAAAAGTGCACGCGTGGAAAATGTGTCATCACATGTGATCCCATGAGTTTTTACCTGGGAATTTACATGAGATTCACATAAAAGTGTTTCAAAACCACACGTTACACATGTGAATTCCATGTGGCTTTTCTGTAAAGTAAGTGGTTGAAAATACTGAGTACAGAATATTCAGCAGAACAACTTATGAAACAGGAATGATTAGGATTTAATTGGGAATGTTAGTCTAGATTGCCTGTCAATGCAGCCATCAGCAGAAAAGAAACCTTTTTAAAACAATCTCGTTACAAATGTGCACGAAAAAACAAACAAAGTCGATTTGAGGACTTCATGTCCTCAAAACCATATAATCTTCACACTAGTTAAATCTACTGTAACACACACAGATCCTGCAGGGCAAAAAGACAAATGTTATTTTTCAGGACACCTATACCTCTTTCAGTGATATCTGTCAGGTAATGGTGACATTTTAAACCTGATAAAACCACTGAGAGTTTGTCAACCATCTGTTGAACGCAGAATGGAAATTCTCTCTCTTGTTAAATGCACACACCATATTCACCATAATCTGAGACTGAACTTTATCTGCAAGGGCCGGAGGAAATACAAATCTAACTGCTCTTTTAGAAAACTTGCACAACCTGTCAGATAGAAGCTCTATTAAATGGAGACCCATCATGCTTTGCATTCTCAGCCCTGATTCAAGAGTCGATTGCAGATTTAAAGAGAGTTGAACAAAAGCAGCAGGAAACATGAATCAGCTGAACCTGACTGCTGGCCAGTCTTACATCTCCAGCTGTCTCTTCTGTTCAATACTGCAAACACTGAGACACCCGACTGCTAAACATCAATGAAGAATCTGACAATTACTCAAAATAGACATTACTGCTCATCCAAGAGTTTATGTTCACTGGACTATGAGGATCAGATCCGACAGGTCATTTGATCAGACACGCAGTTTTAACAGTGAGCAAAACTATATCTATAAAGGAGACTGCTGTAAATAATTACTGTATTAGTGTTGATAGTTTTACATTTCCATTTTCAACTTTTAAAGGAACTACAAAATAAGAACTAGCATGCTCTTTATACCATATGCATTGTATGTTTCATCATATCTTTATGCATTTAAAATAAAAACAACATGCAAAATGGCAAACAATATACAGTACATTTACATTTATGCATTTGGCAGGCAACGAAGGCTCTGATATATTTAGATTTAGCTTTTTTGTGTTCTGTTTTTATTTTGTCTACGCTTTGTTCCTGTAGCTCAACTGATAGAGAATTATGCTAGCAACACACAGGTTGTGGGTTGAAACCAGGGAAATAAGAATTTTATCTTGAATGCTCTTAAAGTGCCTTTGGATAAAAGCATCTGCCAAATGTGTAAATGTGAATTTATGCAAAAACAGTGAAAATATGCACGATTGCACAAATATACATACTATCGCACTGTATTGCATGGACTATTATGCCATTCTTAATATGTGAAGTGTGACAACAATGTAGAAAACAACTGTTTTTATTATAATATGAATAAAGTGAACTTTGTATAAGAACTTTCTCTATTGACCAAAACTGAAACTAAAAAACCGTAACAGAAACAGACAAAGGTTATGGTTTGGCTATATGTGTGGGCCGAAGGAGAGGATTTTAAACAGCATTACTGTAAAATGACCTAAAAGACAAGAAAATCAACTATCAACATCTACAAAAAAAGAAAGCCGGACAGAACACATCTTGCGGCGTGGGAAACAGGTTCACACCGTCCTCCAAGAGATGATGAGTTAAACTGTTTGAAGTTCGGCAGAGATATAGTCTATTGGCTCTTTAAAAGGATCCTGTCCATCTGGATCAGTGACGAAGCCAAAAGCAGCTCAGACAGATGAAGATATGAAAGCTTATTATTTTTGATAGATGTTTTCAGCCAGGCTGAAAAATCCACCAAAGGTTGTGTAAAGTAGCGGCTATTGTAATTCATCTATGAGGAGCCAGAGCTCATAAGTGCACTTTGTCTAGTGTAAAAGACAGTAACCAAAAAGCTTCTTTTCCTCGTCTGGTCATATATCTGCTGTGGTTTCCTCCCTTCAGACAAATGAGCTGAGAGAGGATTTGATGGAGCATTTTACCCCGAGCTACCATACACACAACATTTCTGAAGACACAGTCTCTTTCTCTTACAAGTTTTTCTACATGACAACATATCCAAATGCAGTCTTGCATACAGTACCCCCTTGACATACCCCCCCATACAGTATGTCAAATGGAAGTCAAGACAGTCTTTAACCAACGAGAAACACAACGTTCTGTTTTAATCTCTCTGGCAACTATTTCTTTCAGCTCACATGTACAGTATGCCATTCCTAAGCTCAAAATCTGGATTGTGAAACACCTCATTTTGCTGCAAACTAAATTGGCTGGAGGATATTTCCTCTGGCTCACAACAGCTAATGCAAAAAATAGAGCAAGAGAGAGAAAAATATATATTTCATTTGTTTCGGGACAATTTAGTGATAACTGAACTGACCTGAATCTTCCACTTGGTCCAACACAATAGTCGTCCTGGTCGCCAGGCAGACCACCTGTCAATCATAAAGGGCTGGCTTCTGATTGGACGATGGGGTGGTGGGGTGTATCCACCTTTGAAGGTGAGTGATTGGATAGTGTGTCTTGATGAAACAGATACTGCAGCTGTGAGATTTATTCAGGGATTATCACGATCTGCCACAGCCTTATGTGGAAAACTAATCACACATGTGAGTATTGATCCCATCACCTCTTCACCGACACAATGCTGAAGAATGTGGCCTGCTGCCCTTGTGTTGCTTTAAATTCATAAATCAGTTTATGTTTATACACTCATGCACAATAAATTATATATGCATAGGGTTAAAAAGTCACACTAAAAATATGGCATTCAAAACCTAATTCAAACATCAAGTATTGCAAAAAATTGTGAAGCAAAACCCTCTGATTCATTAATCCCGAAATCAAATAACCACATGTGACATGCTGACCGTGTTAACTCACTTGTACAACGAGTCAGATTTCCTTCCTTATTTCTTTGCTAAAGCAACACAAGATGCTCTTTGGAGCAGTTTCAGATCATGGGACAACATGAATAATCAGGTTTTCCACAAACTTGTAAAGTCCAAGACAGCCATTAATGCATTTTTTACAATTTTAACTTTTCACTTAAACTGATGATATTATAATTGAAAAGATTTGGATTTCTTTAATCAATTTAGCACATTAAAGAAGTTATTTTAGTGGACACTGGAGTAAATGTGGAATGGTACAATACCTTTCTAATATATTTACATTTCATATAACACATTTCATCTTAAGTTAATGTAAATGTTATTTACCCAACTTTTACAGACAATACCAAATTTCAGCATGTTTTCTTAAAGCATGTCTTCACAGAGTGAAAACAAAAGTGAAAAGCCTGCACAGGAAGGCCAAGAGGAAGAACGTGAAGTGAAGAAGATTCTGTTTGCTTTCTGTGAAAGGGCACAATAATCTTAATCAAATCTTAATGAGGGAAGCTGACAGTCCAGTCCTCGGCAGGCTGCTCATCACAGCTGTCCCCTCCCACGCTGCTGTGTCACTGGACCAGACCCAGTTAACAAAGCCAATAAACTCCCTGTCCAAACGTTTACATGCTGCTCCACATAACTAATCAATGCATTTGCTATTGCTTATCCATTCTGCTCTTTTCTGCCATGTGCTCTGTTCTGCTTTGCCATTTTTTGTTATATTCTAATTAGTTGAATTTTATCGCTTGTGAAACATATCATGGCATTTTCTAAGTGCCTACTCACAATGTTCTTCTGATGGATCGTCTCTCTCTCTCCATCATTCTTTCCTCCTCTGCTGTTTGCAGCCTCAGGGTCCGGCTACGCTCTGATTGGTTTTATTGGCAGTGGTTCAAGACTAAGATGTCTGTTTCCTGGTGGCTTTCATAATGAAGACGGTTCTGCACATAAAATGATAGCGGAGCAATTATCTTTTCATTTAATCTAGAGGAAAGCAAAGTGCCTCCATAAGTGTTTCATTCCGTGTCAGAATGACCAGAACTTGTATATTCATCAAGTCATTGTTATTGGAAATTAAAACAGAACAAGGACTGAGAGAGAGAGAGAGAGAGAGAGAGAGAGAGAGAGAGAGAGAGAGAGAGAGAGAGAGAGAGAGAGAGAGAGAGAGAGAGAGAGAGAGAGAGAGAGAGAGAGAGAGAGAGAGAGAGAGAGAGAGAGAGAGAGAGAGAGAGAGAGAGAGAGAGAGAGAGAGAGAGAGAGAGGAGAGAGAGAGAGAGAGAGAGAGAGAGAGAGAGAGAGAGAGAGAGAGAGAGAGAGGAGATTACATCTTGCCTTATTTTTCCTTGTCTGTTCTGCAGAATAAGAAAATAATGTCAAATTAAGACAACATCTGAGTCATGTTGGACGGAGGTTTGGATGCACAGATAACAAAGACTGTGGCCAACTGTTAAAGAAACACTTCTGTTATTTAAACTACATAAACACAGATCAGTTTTGTGTTTTAGTGTTCTGTGTGCATGATGACTCTAAACCTTTACAACTACTCAACAACTTCAGGTTGAAATCCCCTGACATTGTTTTATTAATCTGTTAGCTGTGGATTGCTTTATTCAGTCTGCTATGCAATCAGGGTGTAATTTTCCTCACGAGAACCACAGAGGAACTCCACATAAAAAGTATTGAGAAGCAAACGAGGCAGGAGGGTTTATTTATGATCTCACGCTGGTCACACGCGCTCCTAAACCGAGTTTTTACTCTCCCCTGCAATTAACAAGGCGCTTTTGACAAATGACCTCAGTGTAAAATAGACGTGAGTTTGCGGGCCATTACTGGTCGGGGTGATATCCTGTGGCAGAGCATAACAGCCAGATAATTTCTCCTTGTTTTCTGATCATTAGTGGTAATTAAGACTAATCTCTCTCTCAGTCTTTTAAACTTAGCAGGAAGCTCTTTCGTTACCATGGAGACTTAAAATCTCATGGTGTGAAGGATTCACATTTGTGGGAAGTTTCAGTGATGAGACACTTACGGAGTGCCTGAGGTCCAGTCCAAACAAAACTCTGATGATATTTTATCTACACATGGAGAGGATGCTCCTCACAGGCAACAGTTCACCTCTCGTCAGTGATAATGGCTTCATAAAAGATTTAACAGACTAGGTGGACTTCCACATCAATGTCCTGTGGCCATATACAGACTTCTCTGTTCATCTCATCACTGTAACGGATATTATTATGTCTTTGTGCTTCAGGAGAACCTTAAGGGCCCGCTGAACATCATCACCAATTACATTTTATATAAATGAGAAACTGATTTAATTGTGATGTTGCGCCGATGATGCGTTTTCTTTATTTAACTGGGAAAGGTGCGCCATCTGCTGGTAAATATGCTTTATGGCACTTGTCTGTAAAAACAGCTTTTCAAACTGAAAACAAATACTTGATATATAAAAATATACTATATATTTTATTTTATGTACAGAAAACGTAATTGTAAAATAGTTGTGGATTGAAGGTTTACTACTGTTATACTTTAAGGATACTTAAAAGTAACATTTTATAAACTAAAAAGTTTGTTAATTTAGTCCAAAGTAGTAATAAATTAGTATACTATCACAAATGCCTTTGTAGATCAATTGGTAAAGCATTGTGTTATCAGCCCAAAAGGCTGTCGGTTCGATTCCTAGGGAATACACAATGCAGTGTAAGTTGCTTTGGACAAAGTACTTACTAAATGAAGTATACTTAAAAATATACTTGAACTTATGTATACTTTATAAAATGAACTTAAAGTATCCCACTTTTTTTGTAAGGGAAACAAGTGCCTAGAAAACAGCTCAATAAAACAGTGAAGAACATCTTAGGAGAGATGGGTGTGTGTTTATTGGTATTCAGGTTGAACATGATGTGAGACACAGAAGTTTTAGTATTTACACCGCTGTCAAAAATGGCACGCTGGCGGTGGAAAGCAACACAAGTGACACCAAACACTTTCCAGTGTAGCTGACAAGAAACACAAAAGAAAAACCGGACGTTACAGCATCAGATGTTTAGTAGAGCTTGAGCAGGTCATTGGCAAAGATTGCAATGTAAAATATGCTGATGAATCATGCACAATTAAACCATGAACTGGTTGTTAGAAAGAAAAACGGGTCACATTTAGGAAAAAAGGTCAGAGGTGAGAGTACCGTGTGAATAACACTTCTTCCGAAAAAGCCTGGGGCTCTTGAAAAGAATATCCAGTCACATGACTTTCTTCTGAAAGACTCAGCGCTTGAGGTCACGTCTAGCACGAATTATTCAATACATCAAATAACATTTTTGCAAATAAACAAATAAAGCTTCAAGTCCAATGAGGGCCTGTTCTGAAAGTAATGGAATTGTTAGTAATGAAAGGTTAGCGGATGGTTATATATGAGCAGTGTGAATAGATTACCATGAGTGACATTAGGATCATTAGCGCAGTCACATGATCGTGACCCTCTCAGGTGATACGTGTGCAGCAGATGGTCTCTGGTGGTTCGTGTGGGTCTGACTGGAGTCTAATCCACGTCTGATCCGCTTCAGTTTTCGGCTCACACAGGGAAGCAACAACACTATTTTTCCGACGATCACAGTCACGGGCAGCACCAGCGCCAACACAAAGTTGGGCGGCATGTAGAATCTGTAGGACTCCTCCTGAAATGCCCGTTGCCATCCGAAGAGCAGGGCGTGGAAAGTGATGATGAGCAGGGCTATATAACCTAATGTGGACTGAGAAACATAAGCACTTAATACAAGTCTGATACTATTCAATGATTCTTTACACAAAACCGGTAGAATTTAGTGTTTGGATACTTTTTATTTAAAGCATAAGAGACTGTTTGATTCCATGATTGTTTTTAGGTATGTTAGATAAACGGTTGTCTAATGTAAAATTGTGAATATTTTCAATACATTTTAAGAACATGAAACGTCTGTATCCAGAAACAAAACACATACTGTGTGTAATATGTTAGCAAAACAATAAAAATTACTGACCCAATACTAATATTTAGTCTCACATTTTCATGCAACACATTTCCACCACACATTATTCTTTACAAACTTAAAACTACAGTCAATGTTATGAGCAGTTTTTTATATTTAGTTATTTAATATTTAATATATATTTAATTTTAAATAAGCCAAACCTTTTTTCTATTTTGAAAAAGTAAGAAAACGTTTCAGGATCTATTTCGTAATAAATATCATATCACTCTCAATAAATATAAATTAACTGTAAATGTGAGAAGGGGAATATCAGGTCTCATGTTTAAAATGTTAATGATTAGATTTCATCCTTAAAGTGTGCACAAATTGGCACAGTCTGTATAGTGTGCACATATTTACATTTATTTTGTGTGTGTGTGTGGAAATGATCAATTATTCATCAGGTCCAGCATATTTTACTGTAGTCATACCTGGATAAAGCTGAACTCTCTCCAGTTGAGAGCACTGTGGATTGATGGAATTGAAGTGATAGCGAGCAGAGAGAGAAGCCCCAGTCCCATGATGCCAAATGACACATACATCTCCACTCTCCAAACCTCCTCTTCATTCCATGAGTTCTCAATGTTTGCATGTACCTGCAGAAGAACACAGATATATGCATGCATGAGGACAATTTCACTATATACATGACTTATCTATTTTAAAAATGGAAATATACATGCGTTACGAATGTGACAAAAACACAAGGCAACATACTTTGTAGGATTTCTGTGAATTAAAATATACAAACCAGAAGCAATAAACCCAACAAATGAAAAAAAAGAGATGACTCAGTGAAAACAGCACTTTACCTGACTATGAAAATCGTGATTTAAACATAAACAAATACTAGCCCTTACATGGGTATATAAACCACCATACATTGAATTGAAAGAGTGGTAAAAACCTTTGATAAAAACATCATTTTCATCATGGTTGACATTTGCAAATATGCAGAATAGTGTAGCACACACCTGTTGATAGGCCATGTTGAGTACCAAGTATCTCTCGGAGCGTCTCATTGGAAGACAGAGGCTGTACAGCACGTGCACGCAGCCGAAGAAAAAACTCAGCAAACCGAGCTGTTTGCGGCTCTCCAGCCAGCCCTCCAACCACGCCGGGAAACGACGGTACTTCGTCCCATAGACGAGCTGATACGCGGCAGCCAGCTGTCCCGCCAAATACACCAGAGCTAGCAGAACTATGGCCACTACAGGAAGAGTTCTGTTCACGATCTCCATAGGAACCTTGTAGAAAAAACTCTGTCTGCTCTTCATGTAAGGATGGATAATGTCCCGGACAAAAGAATAAGCGAAGAAGAAGATAGACAGGGCGACTGCCGTCAAAACGGGCCCTTTCCAGGCTGTGAAGAGATGCAGTGGCATGTTCTCGATCTCTTTGGCTGAGGAGAGGGCACCCATATCCACAGGGATAAAACTGAGCTGACGGGCCATCTCCGTTATTTGCTGCCGGGCGTCCACTGAATTACTGCAAATATAAACCTATACAGACAGATTACAGACAATCGATATTTCATTTTCTCAACTTTGATACTATAGCAACAATTATACCGGTGTTTCACTGTGGTCCCAGGACTGCGTTTACATCAGTGATCATGCATGTTTATCAGCCAAAGTTTTCATTTAATGACAGATACTAAACTTAAATAAAACTAAAACTAACTCATATAGGACATGAACAACATAAAGGTGACTATATGATGAAATGTATTTTATTTTTGAGAGAACTATCCCTTTAAGTCTTGATCGGCAAAAGGATTTTAACATAAAAAAAAGACATCACTTTTACAGTTGACATTTATTACCAATGCTGTACGTGGGACTAGGGTTGAGTCCAGGTTGAGAAACCGTCTCATATACACCCTGGACAGACTGTACTGATGTTCTGCCAAGAGTCCTATCCAAGCACCATAAGCCTTTCTGTTTTCAATTCACCAAACGGGTTTTTACTTAAAAGCAGAATACAGAGCTTGCTAAGTGAAAGCGCAGCCTGTTTAAATTTTCCTGCTCTCCCGTAGTGTTTTAATCTGCTTTCAAAGCAAGTTCTCTTTAACGTTTTACCTGTCGACTGGAGTCTCTGGGGCCCGACTGCATGGCCCAGGATGAAATCACATTGAACCCTTTCACCACAATGGATTCTGGGAAGAGGGAAGCCAGGTATTCTGCATTCGACTCTGGGTACTGGTTTAACCGTCTGTTGTTGCTGACATCCACCAGTATTTTTCCCGCCAGCAGGTGCTTGATGTCCCAGAGGGAGGAATAGTGTTCTCGACGTATGGCCAGGAACATGATGTTGGCCTTCCCCGCAGCATCCTCGTGATGGGTGACGTCTACCACATGAGGGAAGGATTCAGCCGCTCGTTTGGGCTGACGGCTCCCCACCACCACGTGAAACCCGCTTCGAAGCAGTCGAATGGTCAGGCTTTTGGAAAAATCTCCAGAGCCGATGATGGCGACGACAGGCTTGCTGGGTCCTTCCTTGGACCCGTTCTTCAGCCCGTTGGGTAGGAAACAGACTTTTGTGTTGGCCGGGCTGCTGCCCAGCAGGGAAATGGAGTCCATTTTCAGGCCCAAAGCACCTCACACTGGATCTAAACACACTAATGAAATTGATTAATCATTACAGTAATTAATAAATGTGAATAAATAATAAATATCAACTTTTTGATGACCAAACAAGACAATGTTTATTCCAGTTGTTTGGATTTTTTCAGTTTGTCAATCTTAAATTTAATTTAGACACTATGACTATTAAGGGAATCTCACAGCGCCTGTCAAGAACATGTCCAAACCATATTTTATTCAAAAACTAAAGGAAAACAGTAAGTTCTGAGCTTATTTCTATAATTGTGAAGAATAAAAATAACTTTTTAGCTTGTTTTATCTTTGTCTTGTCCACCAGCATCTATCTAAAGATTAAAAGAAATATGCAATATGGAAATAAGCAAATAAGGCATCAGTTTATTACTTATACAAATATACAAATAAAACACACCTATTTAAAGCAATTCTCAATAGGCTGTTTATTTACCAGTTTGGCACAATGACTATGATGACAATGACAATGTTTATTTCATTTGTTTGGATTTTTCAGCCTGTCAATCTTAAACATTAAGATAATTTAGACACTATGACTATTAAGGGAATCTCACAGCGCCTGTCAAGAACATGTCCAAACCATATTTTCTTCCAAAACTAAAGGAAAACTTTAGCTTATTTCTAGCTTCTAGTTTTGAGCTTATTTCTATAATTGTGAAGAATAAAAATAAGAGATTTAAATATTTAAATTATAAAATGCATACATATACAATGGTAGTATTTGTTGTTGTACTGTTTTTATGCTGGTTTTAAACATGTATCTGGACAGAATGAATACTGTATTGTGTTAATAAAAATAAATCTTTATTTTCTGCTTGCAAAATGTAAATTTCTATATTTCCCGTTTGATTTTGGTGTAAAGTATAACACAGGCATGTTTTTAAAAACTAATTCGCTTGCATTCAGAATGCTTTAATTCATATTCAGTTGATAATATTTAGATCCACAGGTTGGACCCACGGTCATTTCTCATTGCTCATAATATAAACAGATTGTAATTCTGTATTCTTGAATACTACGGCAACTGAGAAATATCATCAAATATCATTAGTGCCACCGGTGATTTTATGCTTAAATAAAAATGACAACAAATAAATCATTATCAATATAGCAACACATTTGCCGATAGCAATAACAAATTGTTCTCTACATCACGCATCATCCGCTTTGAGTCAGTACAGCGCATTCAGCGCATCCGCTTTATGAATGTGTCATTGAGAAAATAACTCAAGGTTATAGATGTAACGTTACCTCGTATAGGATCACCATCGAGCAAACAGATGACATATACAGATGTCTGTCTGATGTGCAATGACCCACGCTTATAATCGGACAAGGAGAAGCAGGGTCGCTTTCATCTCTGCCTGCTAATGTAACGGTACATTATTCTCCTCTAGGGGGCGCGTGTGAGCTTAGAAGAACCCCGGTTATATCTCAGGACGGTATATATCTCTCTCTTAAAAACAACGAGTATAATCGTTTAAATACGATTATTATACGCGTTGATAGCTAATATAAATAATACAAATACACGCCTCGAAATGCATGTAATATTTAAAATCATATGCAGTCATCGCGAACAGCTATGATTCGTTCTGATTTAATCGATTCACACCAGCGCAGAGGAAAAACAACACCTTTCACGTGACAACGCCGTCTTGCAGTAGCCTGGCCAAAAATAAATTATAACCTTAAACAGAGAAGCAAATTCAACTGAATTTGAAAATAAACAACCGTAAGAGAGTATTTGTCAGACCCATCGTACCAAACGAAATAGAGAAAACGTCCATGCAAGTTTTCATATCTTACCCTTGAACAATACACTTTTTAGCTTGTTTTATCTTTGTCTTGTCCACCAGCATCTATCTAAAGATTAAAAGAAATATGCAATATGGAAATACGCATAAGGCATCATCTTATTACTTATCCAAATATACAAATAAAACACACCAATTTAAAGCAATTCTCAATAGGCTGTTTATTTACCAGTTTGGCACAATGACTATGACCTGTCTCTGCATCACCTGGACAAAGTTCCATCAAGGTTGTTTTCTGATTTTAACACAAAGAAAATTGTAATCTGGCAGCAATGAATTACAATACTGAATGTGAACACAAAAACAGTAATTCACTGTGGCTAAACCCTTTTAGTTAAACACAAAAAGAAGGATTTCATCAATTCATTTTAATTAAACACTAAACTGTGGGCTCAACAGATTAACATAAGAATGAGAAATAATGACATAATACCTGCTCAAATAATCTAAAAGCCAAAGCCAAGAAAGTATACAGGTTATGATTTAATTAAAACAGTTAAATACACTTTAGACAATAGCATTTGCACAACACAGCCAGTATTTCAGAGAATTTTAAATTGCATGCGTGCATGGTGACTTTCATTTTGTGCTTGACATTCACACACGGTGTGGACCAGTTTCTTTTTTGAGAGCTTAGATGGTAATCTAATTAAATTTGTCAATTTCCTCTGCAGCTTCACTCATGACTGTCCTATGATTCTGTTCTGCACAAACAGGTCACAAAAACTGCTCTCAAAACTCTTAAGCACCGTTTTTGAAGAAGAAACTTGCTAAGATCATGATACGCTTCTCAAACTTGTTCTTGATTGGTATAATGACATTTGGAATATCTGATTTCTGCTCAGCGGGTCCACTTCATGCACAATGCAAAGTGGAATGGTAAAGTATCAGTCTAATTTGTTTTTAATGTCTAACTGGGTTAAAAGAAATGAAACTTTATCATTACATTTGTACATCAAAGGGGAAAACTCATGTAATTGCCATTTCATGAACGGATGTGAATATAATGTAATGAAAATAGATTTTTAAGCTTAGGTACTAAAAGTTAAAGAAAGGCTTGCAGCATACACTCCTAAAGGTTCCTAAAAGTTTCTTTGTCAGGCTGTATGTTTGGTTCCACAAAAAACTTTTGGTATCCACTGAACCTTTCTGTTGCATAAAATGTTCTTTCTTTAGGATATAGAAATGAGATAAAGAAATGGTTCTTTTAAAAAAACTTTGCCTTAAAATTTTTTTGGGGGAACCAAAAATGGTTCTTCTATGGCATCACTGTGAAGCACCCGTTGTGCCATTTTTGTTTTTAAGAGTGTAAACCAGACAAATGTAAATGTTTACATTGCATCACATTTTTAATTATTTTATAAAGTGATAAAATTAAGAGTACTTAATATTGTGACTGACTGTTGTTTATACACTAGGAATCACATAATTTATACAGGCAAATCATTTTAAAAGAATTACAAGCAGGAAAAAAATCCTCAAAACCTGACAGATGTCACTGAAACAGGTGCTTTGAAATATCACATTGTAAAGAAACGCTTGTCAATCATTTTTGCTTAACTTGGCCACCCCATATATGGGCAACAGGAAAACAAAAGCGTTATACTCTTATAAAAAGTCAAAATATAGGGTCATGTAATGCTTACTACACTTTTAAGAAGCTTTTTAATGTTTTCTTACGTGTCACATTGAGATGAATAGCTCTTACTCCTCGTCTCCATCCCTAATTACCACTGCATCTCCTGGCGTCTCTGCCGCGTGCATGTTTCAAAGGGCGGAGTTTGAAACGAGGGGCGTGCCGAACTCTTCCGGAAGTCCAAAAAACAACATTAAATTGTTTATTAAGCTTCAACAGAAACATTTACAATAACAAAAATCTATTGTGCAATTTAAAATCTTACATTTTCCATAGTAAATAAAACCCATATTAGATGTTCAATAAAACATCCACTAGGTGTCAGTATTTGACCGTGTTGAATGTCTGTTTGCAGGTATTTCAGTCTCCCTTGCAGAAGTGTTTATGAACCTCTGGTTACACAAATTAAAAAGTGGAAAACGGTTTCAACCTGTTCCACAGGAGGAGAGAAATGCCTTTACAAGGTGCGTGATTTATCTGTCTGTCTGTCTCATTTATTAAGCACTAAATAATACTACAGTTTTGCAGTTATTAAACGTATATATGTGCATTTACAGTATGTGTTTATATATTAATATACTTTCTGACCTTCTCTCATATTCTGGTAGTTGCAGTCTGCATCTGTGCACTTTATTTCAGCCAAACACACTACACCAGTAAAGAAATATGTTGAAGACATCAACTTCAGACTGGTCTCTTATGGTTTCTTTACACACTGTCATGTATCGGTACGTGATAGAATTATACTATTAAACTTTTGCCTTTTCATGTTGTGTATTGTATTGAATCCTTAATACTAGTTTGATATTAATTTACCAGGCTATGTCAGTATCAGAGACCTGGTATGCTGTCACAGATCATGGCACCAATTATTGTAATCTCTACAACTTAATAGAAGGTAAAGACAACATAACAATGACCACAAATAATATTAAAATAGTGTGACTTTAGACAAACCAGATGTTTTATTTTCTCCTCTGCACAGGCAGTGGACTTACTGAAGCTCCGGGATATAAAGAGATCACAAGTGACTTCTTGTGCACCCAGCGATCATCCGCAGATTGTTCTGTGTATTGATATTTTGTCAATGATTTAAAGCAAATATCTTGAAAAGTTAACTCAAAAATGTTATGAATTTAACCTTTGTATATGAATATACTCAAAATATTGTTATTGTTGTGATATATTTTGTATTTTGCCCTGTTTTTATTACAAGTACCATTATAAACCATTAGCTATTTACCATTAAAACCACATTTTGGTTTTTTGTCAGCAGGATTGGATGGTTTTCCAGATAGCTTCCCACCAATAGAACCCAACACGTTACCAGTATGGATCCACAGAGACCATTATGGCATCCATTAAAACCAATACAATTCCCATTATAACCATTTAATTCATTAGAATTTTTCTGATGGTTTCTATTGTTTTTTCAGCAGCAAAATGTTAGACATTTTAAATGTGACATTTTATGTTCTGCCCTTAGCTAAAAGTTTGGGGGACAAATAGTAGTTTTAAATGTGTGTGAGGTGATACACTATCCTCTGCAGGGACATTGTTCTCTCTAGGGCACCAATATGCTCTGCTGGGTGTATCCATCCATCATGGATTTCTTAGTTTCATCAGAACATTCCGTCTAGCTGGTGTCATCAGTCTTGCAGTAGCGTTCTGTCACCAGTAGAGGGAAGTGTCTGCACATCTGCATCTCAGATGTTTTAAATTAGGAACGTTTTTTTTTATTACGAAACTAAAATATATTTTTAGCTAGTGAAGGTTTTGTTTGATACCCTTCTTAATGTTTATCCCAAATAAATTTGCCTTGAAGTTTCAGCATTATTATTTTATATATATATATATATATATATATATATATATTTTTTTTTATTTTATTTTATTATTATTATTATTTTATGGAAGAATATTTTCATCCATGCTGTTTCTTCTCTGTATTATTTCCTTTTTGTATTACCTTGTAAATATAGCAAATTATTGATATTTTCTTAGTTAAATATCTGCTTTAATGCTGCTGTTTAATACAAATTTATTGCAAGTTCCACAGTAACAGACCGAGAGTAGTGATAGTTTAGATAAGAGATGAAAGTCTCTTGAGTGTACGAGTTAAACGCTTCCTCTCAGGTGTGAGAAGTTAAACAGCAGACAGAAGAAAGGTATTCCATTACGTCCAAGAATATTGCAGAGATTGTTCACATTTACCGAACCATTACTGTAAACTGAGAGACACAATATTACACCGAAACCCTCACAAGTCTTTTATAAAACTACACAATCTGTTGATCTGAGTCAGAGGAAGACAACACTGTCTTTATGAACAAGAGTGAGCGATTATCTGAATTACACTGACATGGACAATATGGGATTTACAGTATTTCACAAAAAAAGAACTGTTAAACATTAAGAGACTTTCCAATCCCTCTCTCTCTGTGAGAGCACACAGTGTGTGTTTAAGTTAGCAGCTGAATTAAACCTGCCCGGCCCTCAATGTTATGAAGTGTGTCATTGATAAAAGGGTTCACAATCCTTTCAAAACCAATTAAAGAGGTCTTGGCCCTCAGGGGTAGTGAGCGAAAGTCTGACAGGAGACCACAGAGGAACTGAGAGAGGTAATCACTGCCCTGCTTTTCAACAATATTGAAAAGCACAACAAAAATCACACAATAAATCGCATTGAGCAGTACGGCTTATTCTCAAGGACAAACATGATGTCACCTCATCATACTGTCTATCTTTTCTTATTTGTAAAAAAGCCAAAAGGGTTTTTTTTTTGTATTAACTTCTGTGTAAGTGCATGCATTAAAATATCAGTCTGCAAAATTCTTTAGTGTTAAGTTACATCAGTAACTGGTTGATGTAAATTTCCATATACTTAATAGTTTTTCTTAAAGAATGAACCGAAGTTGCACCTGATGCAAACCCACGAATGTTGTTACTGGTGCTGGTCAGGGTTATATTTCACACGACCCATATTAACATCACGCCTCCTCTGCCCTGTGTGAGCGACACACGCTTTATAAACAATCATCTAAACATCTCTCCCGCATAAACAGAACTGAAGATGTCGTAACACTATCAGCACGGATTAAAGTCTACCAGCATCACAGAGCAGCTTGCACATCCCGAGGGCACATGCAGGAGAACGCGTTACCTGACAGCATCAGGACCGTCACCAGCATCCCTCTGACATCTCTTCTCCTTCACCAGGCCTGTCATCACCCATCTTGTCCTGTTCTTACAGGGGGAGGAAATCCAACACATCATCTGATTAAGTTGTGTGTAATCGGAACCAATGTTAAACAAGTCTTTACACTGTGCTGGAAAAACAACAAAACCATCACAGCAAATCTAATGGATTTAATGGTTTAAAAGGAATTGTGTGGGTTTTAATGGAAACTAAAGGCCTCTGTGGGTCTCTACAGGTATCCAAAATTTGTAATATTTTTAGCAGTAAGCTTATGTTAGGTGTTGATTTTTTTTCTTTTGAATTGTTTATTAGCTAGAACGTTTAACCGTTTATATCACTCGTGTATACACAGACAGGCAGTCGATATGTAGGCTGTGCTCCTCAAGTGCATACGATCAATACTGATGTGTACATTAACAACATAACAAGTAGATCAATTATCACTTTATTGCATCACAAATATATCCTAAAAAATTATCTAAGCATTTTATTAAAGCAAGATCATTTTGGTTGTGCAAAGCGAACTTTGACCCTACATTTATTTTCCTTTTCATTTTTCTTTTCATTTATTATTCTTAAACAATTTTACGACTGTCTACAAGACCATAAAGACTTTCTCCTAATTTCATAGTATTAAGCCACATTAAAAATGTGTTAAAACATCTACTTCAAGAAATGCAAGTAAAGCAACAGAAAACCAGTCTTTGCCCTTAAATCGCCTTTTGATAAGATTAGCCTTCATTAGAATGCTCAACAGATTTTCTATTTAAAGCATCCATTGCCTGTGATATTATTTTCCTTTAACATTCTCGGTGCATTAATAAAATCCTCACTCACATGATTTCATTTGGCCCGTGCGTTAATAGCAAAGGGAATAATAATTACATTCAAATATTAATTTGGGGCTGGAGACAGAACCATGAATCATTAGTGCTCACCACATTGAACACATGCTCGTGTCCCCTGTGTCTGACCAGATGAATTAAAATGACAAATAAATGTAATTGCCCTGCGGAGGGCATTTAAAAAAACAGTTTTGGTTAACTGAAGAGGCAGAGTAATGAGTCTCATCTGTTATTCTGTGTTCTGAACATGCTTGTGCTTAATGATGAAGGGGAAAGACACAGAGATCAAGGGCGATTGTCAGAAGATGAGCATAATTGTCCATGATAATCGCCATGGAGATGGAATGATGGGACTGTAATGCCACACTGCTATTACTGCTCATCAGAACCATTGTTAGGGAAGATAAATGAAAATATTTGGTCGGGCCACGTGATGTGGGGATCCACTAAGTTTCGAGTAAACAGTAATTTGAAATATTCTTTTTAAAATGTGGTTAAAGAAAATTCCAAATCTGTTTTAAGCTGCAATTCATGTATTTTTTGGTTCAAAATAAACAAAAATAAATTATTAAGCAAATACATAAATATAAGTGTTTGAAACATCACAATGAAAGCTTTATTTATAAATTACACTGCCGTTTACGATTATGCAAAAAATAGCTTCAACCCATGTAAAGAAAAGTAGGTAAAGTAACCTGCAATGTGATGTTTCAAACATAAATAGTGATAGAGAGCTTAAATCTATGGATTAGAGTTTGATTTAGTTTATTTTGTCAAACACAATGTTTGTTTCTTACACAATGAAAGTAAATAAGACTAAAGACCATCAGGCTGTCATGTCATGTAAAACTTTTAAAGCATGACAATGTTCTTTTTTTTTTACTTTAGTCACATCATATACAATCGCAGAGTTTGTTCAACACACAAGCTGGTGCTTTAAACAGCTCTCGCCATAATTACTTTACGCTTTTCTGTGCCATGGCATAAATCTATATCTGGCCACCCTAACAAAGAACTGCAGTCAATTACTGATAAATGTGTTTTCAGTATTACACAGTAAACAAGTCTAAAGTGTTTGTCTAATTGCTGGAGAGAATAAACACTGATGCTGTAATGTCCACCACATTCTTATCATTTTGGTGTAGGAAAACATTTCAAAAAGCTAACTTAGTGCTTGTGTTTGAATTGAAATCTCAGGTAATGTTCAGAAGATCTTGGAGAAGATCTGGGATTTTCAAAAGCTTCATCTTCTTTCATGTTCCTGTGGAAAATGTGTTTTACATATTTTCTCATGTTTGTTTACCTGAAGAAAAACCACACAGAGAGACATGCAATTTGAATTAAACAAGAAAAGAAGAGGCTTTATCGAACACAGTCGTAATCCTCAAGGTTTGTTTAGGGTCTTCAAGACCCAAATGCCTTTTAAATCATTCAAAAAACGCTATGTAAGTATCAGGTAAAAACTTCATGATTTTATTACATTACTCAAAACTCAGCTGTGTCTAAATCTATTTCTATCTTTTTACAAGACCAGATGAACATATTAATATAATTTAAATAAAGGGGAGAATCCTATTAAATTGCTTTTATTTTATTATATTATTTTATTATATTATTTTTAAATATTACATATATTATATTTTTCACACTCATATTTGAGGTATTTGAGAGCCCAAATATAAAGAATGTAAAGTCAATATCAAGAGAACATGAGAATGAACAGCTTTTAAGACGGTTTTGCTGTTATGTTATGAAAATAACAATATAATTTAAAAAGAAAGTGACATATTTGTTTGTATATGGTATAAATTGGCCTATAAAAACAGTACACTCCCTTAACATTACTCACACCAAACCCTAGTTTTGATGGGTCTGTATTTGAAAGAAACATATTCGTCCATAATCCTTGAAAAACATTCTCCACCACAAACATACAAACCCCCCTTGATTGTAGTGATGGATTTATGTAATAAGAAATAGATGCCAAAGATCACATTGAATACGCGGTCACATGACGAAGCCATTGGCGTGCCCTTCATTTAACCCCATAACCCATCCAATTTCTTCACCTCAGTCTCCGTTCTTCCTCTCTTTAAATTTAAGGTGAGTTATGAAGTCACTCTTCACACCATAAGCCCTATAGGCAAACAGACATTGTATCAGTGCTTTAAATACAAGGCGGAAAGATAGACGGGGCGAGATGAGAGAGATGAAAAGAAATAAAGAATAAAAATGAGCTCCATAGAAGTGTCATTTCTCAGGACTGACTCGGACCTGGGAAAAGAGGGCCAGTTAGATTTATGGGACTCGTGTTAAGACAGAGCAGGCGATGGGGTGAGGGAGAGATGGAGAGAGATGAACGCTTGACATTTATTGGTGTAAGGGGAGACGGGCCGAGCTGTCAGGGGTTGGGCGGTTCCACGGCCCAGTTTGAAGGTTATGTGAAGTCCCACTCATTAAGAGACAGACCCACTGACAGAAAGTTAATCCTCTGTGGGTCTCTGTTTCTCAGAAGGAGAACAAGACGAGACGAGACAGTGTCGCTCACTGGTGGCAGGAGAGAGAGAGATGGGGTTTTAATAAGAAATAAAGAAGAGAAGGCCAGATGTGTTGCTGTAAATGTTGATTATAACAGACACATCATTCAGAAAATCTTTTAACAGCACATTTTTTAAACTGAATGGGCCTTTCAGGATCTAAGGGGAAAAAAATTCAGTGCTCAAAAGCTGTTCGTTAATAGCTTAATTTATGTCAAGTTATGAATCAATCAAGTCTCAACATTGTCTGTCTCAGATGTTTCTTTTAAAATCTCTTAGGAAAATGAAAAGCCACAAAAAAGATAATAGTTGACACAAAGTAAGAAGAAGATCATTTAAGTATTAACTTTGTCTCAAATGTTTTTCTGAAGGAGAAATGTTTCTCTTAGGAGAACAAAAAAATTGAACACAGCACACAATAAAATAGGAATAAAAGGAAGATCAACTGTATCAACTCTATGTATTTCTCATAAAATCTCCTAAAGGAATAAAAAAGACACAAATAAGACAATAGTTGACACACAGTAAGAAGAAAATCATTTAGTATCAATCAACAAGTATCAACTTTATCTTAGATGTATCTTATAAATCTCTTAGAGAAACCAAAACCAATAGTTAAATCACTAGTTGAGACAGTAAAAAGAAAAGCCATGAAATGCAGGTGGATAACAAAGATCAAATAATTTGGAAGAATTTAATGAGAAATTGCCCTGACAACCACCTACAATGCACTCACAACTCCCAAAGATCAACATTTTAGTAAACACAAATACAGAAAAAATCCTGCCCAAGATTTAGTGTTTTATGCACAGAAGCACACAAACAATAAACATCAATTATTCAATATCAATAAGTCAACAGCCCACTACTGTAGATTTGACCTTTAGTAAGTGAATTGCCACAGTCCTCATTTCTCTCTCTCACAAACACACCTGTAACTACGGCATCAGAAGAATAAGCATCTACAAATAACCAAATCAAAGAAACGAGCTGCACTTTTCAAATCTAAATCATAGCTATGAACTTAAGCAAACAAAGGATCGATTCAGTGGTTAGAGAGAAATATCGCATGTGACGTGAACGTACGATAATAAAATGACATAGAATAGCTCTCAGTGCATCCAGTCGGACAGAGATTGAGAAACCGTGACCTTTAGGAAAAGGAAAACAAAGTTATCTTGGAGAGTTTATTGGAAGGTCAGTCATCATGACACATTTTTCATTTCTGAGTTGTATCCAAGACAGACAGACAGACTTTCATGAGTCATTTTAATGTTAGTGTGATGTTCAAGAGTCTGGGGAACGCACTGCATCATTCTTACCTGCTGACGTCACTTCCTGTTATTGCAGTTTTAAACAGACTAATCAACATTAAGTGGTATATTTGATTCTGCCTGGTCAGAATAATTTCAATTTCTTATTTTCTTTGTATTTACTTATTTGGCACATAGCTGTGTAAATAAGCAAGATTTTGCTATAATAATGACCATCCTATCCTTCACTTAAGGTCTGAAGATGTTGAGCCTTTCTGTCTACACTATCACACATAGCGCTCACCTGTAAAGTTCACCATTTTGGGGTCTAAAACACTGTTATTCTGGGTGGCTTTGTCCCCGTTTGGCAGACAGAGAGTCCGGGGAGAGGAACAATGGGCCATTGATTTAAGGTAGGCCGAGTCTACGCACAGCTATTCCGATGCGGTGTAACCGAGGCGATTTGTCACCGAAAAGGTCATAAATCACAAAGTGTCAGGAGAGACTGGGCAGTTCAGCTCATCCACATAGAGGAACAGGAAAAGCTTGGATCTAGTTTGGAGATGAAAGTTTGCATTTAAAGCAATATAAATGTTTTGATGCGTCATGTAAATAACTTGCATCAAATATAATAAATGTTATTATTTTCATAAAAATCCAATATAAATTCATGTGCTGTTTTTTCAATGTTAATGAAGAAATAAAATATATAAAAATATAATATAAATATAAAAATAAAATATATAAAACACAAACCTGGTTTAAAAATGTTTCATCCTAACATTTGCATTAAACTAATGGGTAGGTAAAGTGTAAGTAAATAAAAACAACATTTTAAATTTAAAGTGAAATATATTATATAATAAATTAAATTGAAAATGTATAAAATATTCGGGGTCAATATGACCCATTGCAAAGATTTGCACATACAGTAAAAGGAGTTAGGAATGTATTGTATCCCTAAAATAATAATAATAAATAATTAAAGAAATGCTATTTTAAATGCGATTCTAAAATGTATTTTCTTTCATGCTATTGTAATGAGAACTGGATATACACTAAGACTAAAAATGTAGTTTTGGTGCTTGTTGAAAGACAAAATCTGCTAAAATCCTGTCCTATAGTCAGTGATGCATGATTTGATGATCTATATCCTCACAATAACAGAACTGATGTATTCTGTCATCTTTATCTCTGTGGCCTGAGAGAGACAGAGTGAAAGGCATCATCGTCCATGTCCACCCAGAACCGCTATTATACATGACTTTCTAATGCCAGACGTCTAAAAGAGCTCAGACCCAAACCTCTCGGCTCTTTGTACGAAAGCCAAAGTCACAAGAATAGAGAAGTGGAGAGAATCGTCTTCTATCGTTTCATCTCTCTCGACTGTGGAAAAGCTAAAGGCCACAGACATTCAGAAGACCTCACTATCGAGGGGATGTATCAGCGACTCTTTAGAAACCTGCTTGGAGTGAGATATCTGCGCTCAGTCACTGTGTGTGGCAGCCGTTTACAGAGTGGGACTAACCTTACAGCACAAAGAGGCTGGAGGTTATCACACGGGCTCATCTCTGACGGCGTAAGGGTTTGTGTGTACGGGATGAAAAGAGCAGAACAGGGACCTGCTCGCTGATGAATGAAGCTGGAAGCCTGAGGAGCGAATGCGTTTGTGTTGGTGGCTTTATGAAAGCAAGACAACAGGTACCTGGGAGGTTAGCAGACGACAGCATCGTAAATCAAAGCGAGACACACGCTCCCATCCCCGACCGCTGCGTGTCTACACATTTACTGTTCTCTATCTGTGCTCTTTCTGTATCTCACTATAGCTTTTGTGCGAATGAAGGAATAGTTGTTCACTCACGCACCCGTTTGACTTGGTCTTCAATGCCACTCTTTTGCATTTAATGAAAGTGAAATTATGCAAAGTTAAAGTATCATAAAAGTTCAGACATTGCAACACTGTCATGAATGAACTACAGCTATGGATGGTTAAACTTTCTAAACATAACTTCAATATTAGGTATTGGAGTCTAAAATATATTATTTAGGGATTGTTACCCAAAAATATAAATTCAGTCATTGTTTATTCACCCTCATGGCATTTAAAACCTTTATATGACTTTTTATCTTCTGCACAACACAAAAGAAATTTGAAGAATGGTGGTAACAACATTGACCCCCACAAAACCACTGAGACATTTCTTAAAATATTTTCTTAAAAGATACTTAAAATTGAACTATCCCTTAAAATGTTCTACAGAAAAAGAGAGGTTTGGAACAACATTAGAGAAATAAACATACAGTAAATTTGATATTCTTTAACATCAATACCCATCATCAAAAATTCATATCGTTACATCTCTAAAATATACTTCTCTAAATACGCTTGCAAAGAATTATGGGTAATTTGTCTTTCCCTCCTGCTGCCATCTGTCCATTCAGACCTTGTAAATGTCTCATCTTTCACCTAAGTCTTGATTTCATGTGCCTGTTAACCTGAAGGGACAGCCCTACCCCATCAGCATGCGTGGACAAGGGCTAGAAACACTTCATCTATCTCCTTCTTAAGATTTAGTACTTCATAAACCATTTCCACCAGAAGATTCACTCTCCGCACCGTTGTGGCAGGTGCCTTTTTCGCGCAGACAACTCGGACCAAAGAAATGTTGAATGGTTTCTCACTTCCCTTGTCGCCAAGGTTTATAGAGGTCGTAAAACAGACTCGTGTGACACAAATGAAATGCGCTGTGTCCGTCAAAACACGCGTTCCAGGTTTTGATGGCGCACGGAATGTCAGGAAAAAACTCTTTACGTCACACCTGATGTCTTTAGTTGAGATTTTTGCCACAATATTTGTGGATTTTAAATATTTTGGTTTATGGGCAAGCTTACATATTTGCAAAGAGAATTTGTTAAAAGTCCCACAGGAGAGATGCAATTAAAACTGAGCATGACTCACGGTGATCATTAACCTCATGTTAACAAATGCATCTCTGGGTGTGGTGGCTGAAGAAAGAAGAAGAAAATAGGTGCAGGAGAGAAAACAGAGAGACCAGACGAGAGCAAAGAAGAAAACAGGAGATCGAAAGAGAGAAGACGAGACAAGATGAGAGCAGACCGGTTTGGGTTAAAGAGATCAAATGTGCAGAACAGATGAGATTAAACAAATACAGCAAACGGGACAAGATGAGAACAAGAAATTAAATGAACAGCTGCAACGACAGATGTATTGAGCCGTACAGATGAGACAAGAAGAGATGAGGCAAAATTAAATGAGCAGAAGAGATGTGAATGAGATAAGAAAGAGACTTCATCAGCAGGACAAATGAGACAAGAGGAGATGAGACAAAAGCAGACAGACAAAATGAAAAGATGAGACGAGATGAGACGAGAATGACAGATTTAGTCAGCAAACCAAAGAGACAAGATGAGAGGACACGGAAATGATGAGGCAAAAGCAGAGCATGAGACAAGATGAGAATAAGAGATTTAATCAGCAGGTCAAACGAGAGGATAAAAGGCAAACAGAGGGTAAGAGAGATGAGAATAAATGAGACGAGAGGAGAGGAAAGGAGACAGTAATCAGCAGAGGAAGAATCGACTCAGGAGTGCGGTGTTGTTGTTGGAGAAGATTCTGTGTGTTCACATCCATCTTCACTGTCTGTGACTCAGGCTTTTAATTAACAACTTTGGAATCTGCTTTGTCTTCTAAAAGGAGATGAAGTCTAATTGTGCTTCAAATTAAACAGTCTAATGAAAACACACCTTCAGCCCATTCATCACAAGCACAGCGTTCAGCCCCCCAGTGGGCAAAACATGCCAAAACACCACAACACTCACGGGAAGGATGAGAACGATTTCTAATGAGAATTTGAACTTTGTTTTCCTTAATGAAGGCCTGTTGGTTTCTCTGTTAAGGGAAGAGTCATTACTAACAGATGATTTCAGCGTACATCACTTTAATTCTGATGAATTCGACCTGTGAGGAAAGAAAGTTTTTTGTGAGGATTACTAAAATCAGATATAAGAGTTAAAGAGTTTGACTAAAAATGAAAATTGTGTCAAATTGTGTCATCGTTTGAAACCTGTATTTTCTCCAGGGATCACCAAAAGAGAATGTTAGTCACTGACAGTTCCAGTCTCCATTCACTTTCATTGTAAGGAAAAAAGAGCATTGTCAACATTTGTCACAATTATGGCTCTCGTGCTTCACGAAAGAGAGTGAGTCATGAGGTTTCGAGTGTCACGAGGGTGAATAAACCACATAAAAAAATTTCATTTTGGGGTGAACTGTCCCTTTAAGGAGAGATTCAGAAGAATGCAACTACATAATGGGAAATTCCAGCACAGCGTTCTAAAGCTCAGACCGACTCTGGCTCCTCCGGGTCATGAACAGGGGAGTGTAGATTGAGGGAGGATGGGGCAGGAAGAGATTTGATAGCTGTCAGAGTGGTGGTGGCGGATGACAGTCAGAACGAATGACTCCTGGTGGATCGTCCAGGAGAAAGTGGTTTAAGAACGCCCCTGGAGATGACGGGTCCCTCTCTAATGGGGCCTGCCAATCCGATTACTCTTTATTGTGTGTATGAAGCCTGGTGTGTAATTCAGTTTGAGGAGAACAGAGGAGCAACGTCAGCCTGGGAAAGTTCACATTCGGCAAAGTGCAGACACATTTCAGCCAAGGAAGAAATATTGCAGGGGATGTGTCGACTTTACCTGGCGGAACGTCAACACCTCAGAGAGGAAAATGTGTATTTTTGTTAACAAAGAAATGTTATGTGTTATGATATAAAATAAAGAAGTTTACTAATCAAGTGCAAGTAAAAATATGACATGACATTTTTTTTTTTGAAAAGTCAGATTTTGTGGCTTTCATTAAAACACACAAGAAGCTGAAAACTCCATACAATGATGTAATTTCCCATGTAAAAACTGACAAACATCAAAGAAGAGATCAAATAAATGTATATTATTTAATTTAAAATTATTTGCAAAGAGCAAACATACAGTGGCTAACAATACATACTGTCTTTCTTCCCTGCGAGAAGACGATTTTTAAATAGAAAATATAATCACTTAACATATAGATTCTTCAGAAGATACAGCTTACTAAAAAGATCTGTGTTAGCAGCGCATGAGGTCATGAGTTTGATTCCCAGTAAACACACATACTGATGAAATGAATAGCTTAAATACACTGTTTAAATAGAAGAGTATCTGTCATGTGCATAAATGTAAATCTCTTTTTGAACATTTCGCACATGTCTATACAAAGCCAACAAAATGATGTTGGTCATAAATATCACACTTCATGTGAATGTGCCTTCCACCTTCATATTCTGGTCAATCAGGGTCATGTTGAGACTGCTAATCCACAATTATAAGTCACTCGTCTTCTCTCACTTGATCCCTTTTAGCTTTAGAATTTTCGTCACCGTTTTCAAATAGTTAGGATCTGGATAGCCCAAGCTGAAACAATCAGAGATACAACAATCAACTTTGTAACTGGATGATTATTCAAGCACAATATTGAAGGTGCAATCATTTGTTCATGTTTTGTTTTGTTTATCATTTAACAGTGGTCTTGGGCTTTATACTGACACCTGGCAGTGTTTGTGTGATATTACATAAAAACAGAACAACTCGCATGAAAAAATGTGCTATTTACTATAGTAGACTGTAGTACATGTAAATTCATAAATACCGTAGTGATTTTACATTTTACTATAGTAAATATTGTAGTATACTACAGTATTCCCTACAGTTTATCAATTCACTATAGTTGTTAAAAATACAGAATAATATGCACAAAGACATGACATTTACAGTACATATCAGTACATATAGTAATTTCTAGTAATAGTCCATGTTTACCACAGTTTACTATAGTAAATATTAAAGTATACTAAAGTACTTTTTTACATGAAATTTTATTGCACCTTTAACAAACAGTAATAAACAGAACTGAAAAAACGTCCTTATATAATATCTCTATTTATTTCTCTACCTTTCAGGTCCTCCGCTGTCCAGAGGTTTAAGGGGTATATCTGCAGGTGTCACACAGTATTCACCGCTGCTATCCGCTGCCACAGTAAACAGCAACTTGTGTTCAAAAGCCATCTCCAGCAGCCGGAGGATCTTGACACCTGTATTGTTGTTAGGCAGGTATGCCACAGAGTCCAGACCCTTGTATCTGTGAGCGGGGTGTGGATGTCTGTCCTGCAGGAGAGATGTTATTCATGTTAAAACCAATAAAAATACAAAAAAAATATTATTCGCATATATTGTATTATTTGTATGTGTATTATTTGTATATACATAAAAATGCATATATAATGTATTATTATGAAATTTTCAAAATGACAACAGACAAATGTTTATTAAACCAAAAATTTTAAATAAAAAAACTAAAATAAGTCACACAAATGTATATGAAAAGATATCAATAAAACAAAATAAAAGTATTTCTCTCTTTTTATTGTGTTATGTGGATGGATGAGATCATTACAGTAAAGCTGTTGTTTTTCAATGTGTAATGTTGATAACAGGTGCATACCGACCAAAAGCACCTTTCTTACATTATCAACCCTGCATAGCCCAAAATCCTTAGATCTGATAAATGTGATTAAGATAGATGTGATTTAGAAAAAAACAAACGGGTCTAACTATGCCGGACAGCACATGAAGATCGGCCACAACGCATTACAAACACTTCAGGCATTAGTGTCTATCATAATGGGTGATTTCAGTTGTTATCAGCACACATCCATCAATGTCTGTACGTGCCCTGTGGAAGTGTGTGAGAAACAGGCTGAACAAGATTTCACCTCGAAGAGGGAAATGCTTCTGAATGCTTCGAGTAAAACTGCTGCTCACACACGGGGTGTGTCATTTCACTTTAATACAGTAAAATACATGATACATTATTAGCTTACCGATTGGATTCCATCTTCAAAATGAAAGGTGATTTGAATAGTGTCACAGTCATGATGTCCTGGCAAACTTCTTCTTTCGATGGTCCAACTCATCTGGCCACTTGGCTGGTTTCCTTGTTTTATTAGAGCATCTTTTCCGTGATTGTTTGTTCCATTAGCTTCTGCGGTCATGACAAAAACAAACAAGTAAAAGATTAATGGACAGATTAAAAAAGTGTTTGAACTTGCATTTACGTGACAACAGTGTATTAAAAACTAAAAAGTTTTTCCTTTACGTTTACATGCAAACAACAATGCTGTCAAATTAATGCCATTCACACAGATCTGTGAAAATTACTAAAAACATTATGCTGTATTATGAAAGCAAGGTAGGTGGTTGGTGATGTCAATTTGTAAAGAAACAAGAAATATGAGGATGACAGCTTTTTCTAACAAATTCACATTACTGTAGTTTATACAATAGCGATAACAGCATAGTTTTTACATTCTTGCACTTTGAGGTCCCCAAAACACTGTTGCCATGTACATGAAAGGCAAAAACACATCCAACTTTTTACCTCGTAACCTAGTTCATAACGTTACCAATGAACATGTCACACTAATATTTGGCATCCATAAAGTGTCCAAATACATGTTGTATGTTTGTGAAATCCATATCTAGAATCTTTCTATAAAATAAAAGCTGCTTGGTTTTGATTATTTGTACATGCATATGACATTAATACACTATTTAAGAATGGTCCTTCTGTGTAAAGTGAAACATGTCTTTTATTGTCATTAGTAATGCTTACTTTTTTAGACTAAGCAATGTTGTGACCAACCGAAGAAGTTGAGAAACTCACGTGTCAGCGTCAGCGCGGGTGGGCCTTGTCCGTTCAGATACCTGTTGCAGTGAACTTTATCTCTGCTCTGTGAAGTGCCCATGATCCAGACTAAATCAAAGCAGCAATGACACGAATCAGCGGCTGTTTATCTCTGAAACCAACACAAACAAATGTGGTTCTGTAGGCAAGCGTGTACTTACCAGACCTGCTGAATTTTCTCTCTTTAGGGTGGATTGCTCATCTACACCCTGTCAGCAGGTATAAAACATTCTTTTAGGTCATAGATTACAAACACTAAAATTAGGTCACAAATAAGGAAGTGAAGACAAGTGCAGTTAAACCTGTTTGGGTTTAGAGATCTGGATGACAAGGGTGGAGTATAAGGATTTGACTGGATAAACACATTTGTTTTCACAAGGATTACAATTACTTCAGCAAGATTTTAGATCATAGTTTATCATTATGATCAGCAATCGAATTTTGTTTCTCTTCAGTTTTATTTATTATTTTATTATTTTAAAATGTAACCCAAAATACTTCATTTGTACATTTAGAAATATTTCTTTACTTTGAGTCGTCTTTCTAAAATGCTTTTTGAAGTACATGCAATAACAGTTTTTTTATGCTGCATTTTGTTATGTAAATATTAAAAGTGTTGAAGCTTTTAAAAAATGATTTTCCTAACAGTGACCCCTGACCTAACGCCTGCACTCATATCTCAAACTTTCTAATAAATCTGATTAATTTTATGATGCCCTAGAGTATCTACCCGGACTTCACGGATATTATTTATCTCTCATGAGATTTCAGTGGCCATCACACTCTTACATTTATAGAGATCTGTTCCTTATCACACACCGAGCTGGTTTTCCAACTCTATAAAGTATTATTTAATAAAGGAGGGATACAACATGTAATGTTCTCTTCCAGGAGCGTGAAGAGAAATATCATTCAGACAGCGAGTGAAGCCATGGGATCACCACGGAGGCTCAGCATGAGATGAGGAGAGATGAGACGGGAGTCTCCGGGATGAGAAGAGATTGAGAATTCCTCCTTTCAGCAGAGAGTAAATCCAGAGACATGAGAAGACAGCTGATCTTCAGACCGGACATGAATTTACTCTTTTATTGTTTACTCGTCTCAGTGAAAAACAAACAGGATTTTTATTTGAGGTTGCTTGGGTATATTTCTTCTGTTCTGCTTTTCTTTCACAGACGCACACACACTTTTTCTTTTTTTTCTCATATACATATTGATTACAAATGCTGAATTCAATAATGAATATTTTAAGGAGCGTTACAGTGTCCTGATGACTTGATTAAAAGCGCATAGAGCTCATCAGCCACATAATTCCCACACACGCATGATCGAGAGAATAGTCTGATTAATGATATTGATAATCACATTCACTTTCACGAGTATAACTGAGAGATACTCACATGTGATGTGCTCTTGATAGTCTGTTCTTCACCGGCATGACTGTCTATTTAAAAACTTCAAATAATATCAATGTTAGTCACTTCTTTCTGAAAAAATGTATCATTTTCTGTAAAATGAGCATGTGCTGACTCAAAAACTGCATGCACACTATTGTAAAGTTATGACATCACATTAACATATGAAGAATGACAGTGTAAACTATGCTGGTATGTGGCATGAAGTCACTTACAACAAGTGTTAAAGGTACAGTAGCGAAAAAGCCTAGTTTAATTTCAAAAGCACTTCACAATAACCATGACATGTGACAAGAGTGACAAACGTGACAAGAGTTTTGACAACTGAGATTGCCGTAATGCTTGTCATTTCAAGCATAGTTTCACTTTATGCACTAGTACTAGTTATTCACTTGAACCACTCCATACAGTAAAATACAGGCGTAGAAAAGACCTCCAGGGATTAAGTTTGGAAACACTTACTGACTGTTGTTTTTTTACATTTTAGAATAGTAGTAAAGTCATTAAAACCATGAAATAACACAAGTGTAATTGTGGGAATTATGTTGTGACTAAAAGCATCTAACATAAATGAACACTATGTTATATTTCATCATTTTCAAAAGTAGTCACTCTTTGTGTAGACTTTGTAAAATCATACTCTTGACATTTTATCAGCCGGCTTCTTGAGGTCTCAACCTGAGAAGGTTTTTGAGAAAAAAAGCGAACAATATTAACCCTTAGGGAAAACCAGACCGGCATCTCCAGCCTTCCAAGTTCCACCTCACCAGTTCTAAAGCCATAAGAGCGAAATCACAGCCACATCTTTCCAAAAACCACCGACCTTCTCCCATCTCACGAGCGCTACAAAGTGTGCTTTTGGTGTGTGTCGACTGTGTCGCGTATAGAGAAGAAACAACAGTCATGGTGGAAGAGAGGCATGGCTGTACCGTGCTCCTCTGAAGCGTGCCGGAACATTCCTCACAGATTCTGGCGTTGGCTCCTTACTCCTAAATCCCTGGGAGTGCCGTGTTTCCATGGTGACGGAAAGTTATACGAGCCATCTTTATTCATCGCTGTAGCCCATAGGGGTAGAGGACAACTTAAGATAGAGAGAGATAAAGAGAAGCAAAAGAGAAAATGTTAGGCAATGTGGGAAAAAGACCAATCTGCCATAGGTTTGTGTGTGTCTGACCTTTATGCTCTTTTTTATAAAGAAAACACAATAGCAAAAGCAAACATCAGCCTATAAAGGACTTTTCCCTTAAAAATGAAAACATTTGTAAGCTTGTGTGCGAGCTTGTGTGTCTGCTCCCCTTGATCCCTGCAGCATATGACACATGAAAAATACACAAAGCTCTCAACAGAGAGAATCATTCACACAAACAAACAATCAAGCCCCCTGTACTGGTTTCATATCCCATCATGGCCACCGGCTCTAAGCCTCTAATCTGTCTGCGTGCGGTTCTGTCTGAAGTTTGCCGCTCTATTAATAGTTATCTGGATCTGAGCCACAGAAACACTAGATCTGACTGTATCGTCAGCCTTCTCAAGAACTGCTTGTTAAACATCTCTCTCTCTCCGGCCGTTTCGTCTGAAAGCAGACGTCCCACAGGAAGCTGCACAGGGCAACACTGCTGACATCATACTGGAATATTATTGGGAGTGTCTGAGCACACATACACATACGCCTTTGATTTTATACATTGTGGACACTTTCTATAGACATAATGACTTTTTTACTGTACAAACTGTATCCTGAAACCCTAAACTTAATCCTCACACAAACCTTTCTGCATTTTTACATTTTCAAAAAAGCATTATTTAGTATGACTTATAAGCGGACCAAAAAATGTCCCCACACAAATTGCAGCTATGGGGTTTTATCTTAGGAGTTTACCAGGACAAAACACAAACATTTATGTTTTTGTGGAATTTACATCCATTGTTATTTATTTGGACATATGTTTGCATATACTAACTTTATTTAAATTTTGTTTATAAGTTTATGCCACAAACAAGAGAAAAATTATTCACCAATAAGGTTAAAATTGAAAACCCATAAGATAAAGTCTGATAAGTTTGATAATAACATGACTCAAGATTTACTTCTAAAACAAATATTTGATCATATTAGGAATGTTTAGAAATGTAAAACGACATAAACAAAATATTAATAATGAGATTTACATGGTAAACAGCTGATGGTTTCTAATGATATTTGTAATGGAAAACATTATAAAGTCATTTCTATTGTTTTTTTCCAGCAGGTGTACCATGTAAATATAAATGGTAGTTGAACAATCTTCATCAATCTTCAATGATTAGAGGCATGTTATAAACATGATCAATTTGCCTCATTTGATTCATTATTAATTAACATTAAGTTAATGCACGATGCACGAGCATGAACTACATACGACATATTAGAAGATTACTGCTTTACCCTTTTTTCTTCGAGCAGTATAAAAAAACAAGTAGAAAATGTTAAAATATAACGGGCAATTTAACAAATAAACAATAATTTACCATAAACAGGAAATAAAGTAAGTCTTCCCTTGCTGGTGATTGTAAACATTACGCATCCAAACAACTCGGATTTAGGTTATTTCCCACCCTGAGATAACATCTGGATTTTAATTAAAATCACTGAAATTAAAATATTAATGTTACTAATGATTTGGTTTTATTAGTATGTATGTAGTAACATTAAAATAGCAAATACATTTCCGGTAGAAATTATCCGAATTCCGAGTTGACTCGAACGCAGCTGTCTATTATTTCCCACTGTTGCCCTGACGTGCACAATACAATATAGCATATGCAAGCAAACCAAGAGACCCACAACACAAGTTGGTATTGCGAACTTAGTGACTTTGACTTAGTAACTAAAATGAGGGACTTTTTATTACTAGCAAATGTTTTTTAACAAATCTAAGTATGTTGGGACAAACCTTTGCTTCTTTCAGTAAATGGGTCGCTTTCAATCATTAATTCATACTCGTTCCGCTATCTGACGACAGGAACAAATAAAAGACAGCAGCTTTGTACGACATCCGGATGTAGTAAAACACAACACAGAAAGGGTAACAAACGCAAAACTAATGTAAAGCGCCTTTACGTAGCTGATGGCTGTCGCCGATATGACGCGATGCTGGCGTCATGAATATGCTAATTAGCTAATTCCCTTTGAGGAAGCAGATAAACGAGGAGATACGATTAATAATTTGTAGAAACTGTCCGACTATTTTATTTATCAGTCAGATTTAATGATTTAATGGTTATAATGATAATTGTTTTGGTTTTGATGGAGACTATAATGGTCTCTTTGGGTCTATGGTAATGGTTTGGGTTCTGTTGGTGGGCTTTTAATGGTAAACACATTTGTAATGGAAACCATTTGATAAAGTGTTATTTTTCCACTTTGCAATGTAAATATTTTTGTAGTCACTAGACAGCATTCTGAACATGTAACACAAGGCAATACTTTCAGATACAGTAGTGTCTATGTTATATAATGAATGTGGCAGAATGAATTTGTGCACAGTATGTGAATTGTGCTTGTGTTCATGCAGGGTTATGTGAACTAATCCAGATGTGATATATTAGTGCGAGGCAGGACAGTCAAGCGTGCACTGCTAACAAATTGGCTGTAGGGCAATTGACCCCCTCAAAACAGTTCTGCTCATGAGAGAGAGAGAGAGAGAAAGAGAGAGAGGGAGAGACAGAGAGAGAGAGAGAGAGAGAGAGAGAGAGAGGGAGAGAGGAGAGACAGAGAGAGAGAGAGAGAGAGAGAGAGAGAAAGAGAGAGAGAGAGAGAGAAGAGAGAGAGAGACAGAGAGAGAGAGAGAGACAGAGAGAGAGGAGAGACAGAGAGAGAGAGAGAGAGAGATATTAAGCATACATTTCATAACAGTGTCACTTTAAAACAAGACCTTTTTTCTTATTGGCCTACTTCAGACAACACTTAAAGTGTGATGGTGTCTTTCCGTTTACAATCAAGGTTGAAATCTAAACATCTTTAACCACTGATGGTCATTGAATACTTGCTGTGTAATCTGACTAAAACATTTTCCATAAGCCACATATAATTTTATTGTGGGAGATTTTACAAGTGTCTGAAAGACCTTTTTTCATTGCATGGCTGGTCTCAAACCTGTTGTCCTACCCTATCTGTCTTTATGAGCAGGAAAAAAATAATCTGTGTGAATCTGTTGGGAAATACACTGATGTCCTGTGTACACACGACACCACTGTGATGTACTGACCGTATGAGATGTGTTATATAAACCATTAGTGCCACAGTCCATGTATTTTTTATCAACCTTTAAATATAGAGAGCTGGGAGCGTTTAATACCAACCGGACAAATAAGGGTCTGACCACACTGTCACGATCAATAAAATCTCCTTTACAGGAAGCGTCAGATCCCCTATTATCCAACTCTTGGGTTCTTATACACCAACACAGAGCAGGAAAAGATACAAGACCGTCGGGACTAGCAAAGTCAATACACCTGCCTGTTCACAGGCCTGAGGGGTCATGTAATGATCCATTCTCCACGCCAGATATCATTCCAGCACTACCTGCAGTAGCAAACACTGCGTGATTCACTTTATGTCGTGTCCATCAGCTTCATGAGCCTATGCTAATCAGAAACCCTAAACTAACTAGTTACGCTATTAGAAAGGTGGGATGGAAAGTGGATTTTGTTAAGAGAATCTGTAATCTGGCAGCTGCCAAATAATTAGCTATCAGATGTGCGGCCCTACAGGAGAACGCTGAGTGAAATTAAGTGTAAGCCACAAATAAATGGACAGTGCTTCCTGATGACTTAATACAGAACGTCTTAACAGACAACCTGATTTCTGCTTTACACAGGCCTGTGTCTTCAGATAATTCAACATTCTCCTGTGTGTCTCACGCTAATTAAATGCAAAACGTTCTATCCAGAAATGTCACAATTGATTTATCATCTTCTGCGGCCAGTGGCTTCAATCTTTCCACATGTAAGAATGAAGGTAAAGTGGGTAGAAAAACTCTATCTCTCATTTCTTCTCTTGATCTCTTTCTCTGTAGTGTACCTCTTTTTCTCCATCTTTCTGATGTTTTCTATACTAAATGAACCCAGATTCTAAAGTTCTGCCTGAAAACTTAAAATAAAGGTGTTTCACAGTGCACAGAAGAAGAATTCTTGATTACAAAAAGTTCTTTAGAAAAAGTAAGGAAGAAATTATATATTTAAGAACCTTTGACTGAAAGGTTCTCTGGGGAACCAAAAATGGTTCTATGGCAAGTACCTTTATTTTTAAGAGTGTAAATAAACTCAGATCTCACCTTTGTGTTCTCTGACTGAAAAGCAAAAGAGATTGAACAATGAGACGTTCTTCCTCTCTGTCACTTCCTTTCTGTCAGAGGGAACCGAACTAAAGCATCGTGTCATTGTAAATGTATCTGGCTCTGTGTTGTCATGGTAACCATAGGGACACGGGCTTATTAGGGTTGTGTGGACCATGTTTGGCTTGTCTAGCCTGTCTAAAGTTCTCCTTATTCCCAAGACAACCTTCCACACTGTTGTTTAGTCCACGGTACAGGCTTGATTCCTATTTGACCACAGTGATGGACATACGCTATGAGCGCTTGTGATGGTGAGGGTGTGGTTTGACATGTGTTGCCTCAAAGCAATGAGTCATGGAATGAGAAATCCACCAGGACATCAATGTCCCAGAGATGAAGATCAGTGTTTCAGTGCGGGCACACTCACACACCTGTCTGTCTAAAACACACGCTTTCACATTCAGACAGCTGACCTCTTTATCATGTTCAAAAAGGTAAAAACAGGTTGAGTTGTTCCCTATTAGTTTTTTTTTAGGTTTTCATGTTGAGTCTATATGTAGCTGACAGTGAGAATGACCGCTCTTGCACTTTTTGACTCAATGTGAAAAGCTTTTGCTTCTTTTGAGGTTCAGGAAGAGTTAAGACACACATAATAATATTTTTGTAGAGGACTTTAAAAAACATGACCTGCTTCATCAATTTCAGTTATTTTGAGTTATTTTGATCCAAATATAGCTATATATTCCCAATTACTTATTGCCAATAAAATCCTACACACACACACACATATATATTTTCTTTATATACTGTATATATATTTTATATATTTAGTATATATATATTATTATATTATATATTTGATATATGAAATATATTTTTTAATTGATATTTATATAGAATGTGTATCACCATTAGATGGTAAACTAACAATCAATAAACCATTAAAAATATTTCTACTTATACTAGTAAAAATGTACACTTCTCGTCACATACCTCATTTGAGCACTATTTATTGACAAAGTCCCAACACCTAATAAGCATGCGCATTGTAAAGATACACAAGAATAATGTGATAAGATGAAAGAGAGAGAGTATTAGGTGAGAAGCCATGACAAATGTGCTTTTGCCATCACCCCAAACAGAGCACAGCTGACTACTTTACACTCTGACAACAAACAGAGATATTAGGCATATTGGAACAGACAAGCCCCTTTAGGCTACATGGCACAATTTGCTCCGAGTTAATAGTCTCCTCTCTGGGAGATTTGATAAGCATGGAGAGTAGTGTATCACATCCCTATCCAAATAGTTCCACAGCACTGTCACAACTGATAACATCACAGCAAAGAAGTGAGGGCCAGGGTGCTGCGTGTGTGTGTGTGTGCGTGTGTAGTCCTGATCTCTACCACCTCAGACAATCGGCTGTTTACAAAGGATCAGATGGCTTCATGTTCCCAAAATGTTTGCATTGCTTGTGACAGTGTTGTCAGTGATACTATAGGGAATTCTGGGTACGTTTGCGGCGTGCATGCCCACTGCGTGTCATGATGATGCATGTTGGTGCAATTCATACAGTAGATTTATAAACATATGGATTTCTATATATATGCACTGGCATACTGCAAACTGCATGCAAAATCCATGATTTTAGTATCTTTCAAAAAGCACCATATTCATCTGAAACATGGAGGTTTGACCTTTTGTGGAAAGGAGCTAACATGGCCAATGTCACTAATTTGCTTTGATTGGTGACTCAGAAATAGTGCAGAATCTTGAATATTCCTACATTTACATTTCTGCATTTTTTATCAGAATCAGTACTTCTTTTCTCATTATTCCATCCTGCTTTAAAATAAAACAAAACAGATTTTCAATGTGATCTCAGACTTTTACATTGAAATTTTATATTTTGCTAGAATCATTTTCTAAGCTATACACAAACTAATTAGTTGCTATAAAGACAATCTGAAGCAAGTCAATGATTCTCTCTTTCTCTCTGTTTTGACTGAGAGGGATGTGGAGGTGGGGCAAGGAAAGGTAATTGGACATATTGGTTTTTTCACTGTGGATCCGTCAAAGTCCAGAAGGATTTTAGGCTGTCAGAGATGGTTCCGTGTTGGGTTTTAATTATCCTCCTTGGAGCTTTGTCAGGGACAACAGTGTCAGCAGACCAAAGTGTTTTCCAAATAGAGCTTTAAGATTTAAGAGAGTCCATCTAGTCCAGACAGGGTCATCTGCCATCACAGCCACTGCATGGTTTTGTATTCATACACACCAGCAAAAACACTTTAGTCTGAAATATTTTTTTTTAAATCTTTTGTATTTTTTAATTTGAGGTATTGTTATAAATAACATTAACATGATCAATTTTACTAATGTTTATTGTTAGGAAGAATTAGATTAGAATTCAACTAAAAATATAAAAGTGAATAGTGAAATAATCAAAGCTGTGAAACGATGAAAGTTAAAAGGTTAAAAACAGCGAAGGCTTGGACCCAGAAATGGTATTCTTTACGTCACAACTTAACAAGCTTGCACAAGGTAGTTTTCTTTCTTTCTATCTGACCTTGAACACGTATAAACATTCTCAAAGGTGTGTGCGCGATGTGGATGAGACACTTAAAGATGTTCCCCACTCACGAATGTGACACACACCCATTGATCGAACAAGAACAATGATTTTCTTCCATTTTCTTCCTTCCCACCTCCCACACCACCCTCCCACTTACTAGCCCACAAAAAACACATTTATCTCATTAGAATGCACATGAACCTGATTATTAATGAGGCGTCTCCTCCAGATGATCCTTAAAAGCTCTTGTTATTCAAAAGAATATCTCCGTCTCTTATTGTGGAGGGATCACACCAATAAAGAAGCGTCTGAAGATAGATTTGAAGCTCTATGTGAGCTGATTCACTCCAGTATGGGTTGAATCTTGTTTGTGATCCCCAATAAGTAGCACAACATGCCAGTATTATGAATGTCCCGTAGATATAACGGCTCTCAGAAATGAACAATACAGATTGATTTTGTAGCTCTTCTTCTGGTCTGCAGGCCTACGATTGTCCAATTCTTTTACTAGCGCTGCTAGATAAATGATACACAATGTATTCCCTCAGCATTTTTATCCATTTGTATTGAATTTTGTTCTGGAGACCCTCTTTCCTGCTCTTTTCTCTCTCTCTCTCTCAGTGTATGTGTGTAGACAGTAAGTCATATTTCAATTGATGATTCTTATTCATTACAGAACACAGATAGACGGTATTGTGCTTTAAAACTGTATTACTGTATCTTAGCTCTCCTCTCCTGACAATAATCACCTCTCATCACAAGAGACAGAGTTTCTTTATGATATTATTCATAACATAAATTAATCTTTCCCTGTCTCACCTCTAACACCTCAGACAGGACTATTTTTAACCCAATATAAGATTTTGAACCTGTTAAGGTCTGTTAACACAGTTCTGTTTTGTGGATGAGTGTGATGAATGTGGTGGTGTTTGTGAAAATAACAATTATACATTCATGCATTCTCATAGAAAATCCACATGCAATTCACAAAAAACACATGTGAACACATGTGGTTTTGGAACACTTTGTGTAAATGATCATGTGTGAAGCATGGTGAATTCCACATGTATTTTTGTGAAAACAATAAGCATAAACAAAAAAAATTCTTAAAAAATGTTAATGTTATTTTTTTAATACCAATTTAAAAAAAAAAAAATAAAAATATATATATTTAAAATATCTAAAATAGGAAAAAAATAGCATTTTCATGCTACCATAAATATACATTTTATCAAAAGGTGTGTTTTATGGAAATTGTTGTGTGTCATGCTTTACCATTTGATTTACAGGAGGATTTATAGCCTATTTAAATGTTTAAAATGATGCCTTTATACCCATAAATTCACATAAGCCACATGAAAACAGTAACAATGATGAGAACTAGGTTGAGGTTTTTCTGGGCCAACACACCACAGCGTCTAAGATAAAGAACATCAGTGAACTAAAACTCACAGAGGCATTACAGAGAACCTAAAAACACACACAGCTTTAAAGATTCCTTAAGATCCAGTTAAACAGTTTTAGTTTCTGCCCCACAAGTGTGTTTAACAACAATCCTCTAGTCTAACCTGTGGTGTGTTGAGGAACATTCAGGAGTTTCAGAGTAACCAGTGAGTCATACGTCTCTCTCCTGTGATCGTGACCTTTCAGACTGTGGCTGAATTTTATTTACTGTTTGCATAATTAGATCATAAAGTGAGCCTGGTGATTTTGTAAAGACGTGGGCCATAAATTCATATCTAGACCTCATTACACACGTTTACCTGTCAGAAGATATTTGTGCTATGAAAGAACGCTTACCCCGGTTGATTTCTCTGAAGTTTACATATCTTTTAATTGTGTTTAATATATACATGACAACAATTATACATGATTAATGTCTGGAGTTTTCAAACAGTTGTTATTTGTTCATTTTTAGAAAATTGGGACACTTTTTGATCACAATATCAATGTCTAACCAGTGGCCCAAAATAGAGTAATAGACGTTATATTAAAAAACCATCTATTACATTTATTAAATAGATATCTTCTAAAATAAAACTAAGTTTCAGAAAAACACAATGTGATTTTGTGATTCATCTGAACCAATCCATCCAGACAAATTATTAAAGCAGCTGTCAGATATGCAAATCTTATTTACTGACAGACAAAAAAACATGACATATTACATATGTAGATGACCAAGATTTTGTGTTTTAAAATCTTCTCACGTTCTCCAGTCCTGAGGATGACATCACAGGTGAAAGGTGACTGATGTTGAGTGATGTCGCCCCAGAGAAAGGATGGTAAGTGTTGTCTGAGCAGGTGGCTTCTTGGTTAGGGTCCTTGATGATGAATGACATCCATTCAGAGGGACCAAAGAGGTTTTGTTTAGTCACAAAAAGAGGAAAAATGGCCTGTGTCAGGACCGGCCTTGGCTTACAGAAGTCAGGTCTCATGGATGAGTAAAATCCTTTGAGTCCTGAAATGGTATTTGGAACCTTGTGATCTTTAAAATGGAGAGGAATATGAATGCTGATGACAATATCATCCATATTTCTCTCAAATGCTTTCAGTTATCCAATCTGTAAATATATTCATGGATAAATTTGTGACATTAACTCAGCTTTAAATAATAAATGCCTTAATGCATGATGTACCATGCAAGTGAATTTCAGGAAATCTGTCAAGAACACATTTGGGTCACATTTCACCATTGAATAAAATATGAAATTATCTTTATCATAATAAGAAATCTATTTCTACATTGCTTTTTCCAATTACAATAAAGTTATGTAAAATGCTATGTAAGTAACTTAAAGATGCCATCATTTGCTGTAGGGCACAAAATGGCCCATACATGGATTTGACAGGTTACAAATATGCATGAGCTTCATCAAACTCTATAAAAACAACAGAACCAGTTTAGAAACTAAACTTTAGAAAATTTACATAAAAGTACAGAAAGAGAGAGAAATAGACCAGTAGACAGACAGAAAGAGTTCATGTGCGCGCAGAGCTCATTATAAAAGGTTGTCATTATGTCAGGAGGTCTTTTGGGTTTCTAAATGTTTTACACAGAGATTTGACTTCTGTCTGACCCTTCACTGATTGGCCCGGTCACACAGAGATCTCCTATAAAATGAAACGCAGTGCACACAAATGTGCCTTTTCCTCATTCTATATTTTCTTCTATATTGCTGGGAATTCAGCATCTGCTTGATGTTATTAAAGGACTGAAGTGATTCATTTGCGTTCGTTCACAGCTGTACAGGCCAGACCTCCATCTGGGGTGTTAAGTTCTTCATGTGACCTTCATCGTCCACCCTGATTGAATTTTAATCTAAAATTGAGAACTTATTTTATGAATTTGTCTCCAGCGTGAATTCAAGGAAAACACGTAGGTTTTAGTCTGACACAGAGTCTTGTTGATTCAGATATCAACTTATAACTCAAATGTTATTGAAATTAAGATCCAGATTAGCCTTGTTGCAATAAAGTTGAAATCAACATGACCTTTTTATTTTATTTTTTTCCCTTTTGTGCACAATTCATCAGTGCACGTTATCACATTATTCTGTAAAGTTTGTCTTAACAGTTTATAATCTTTCTTTAAAGTATTACTAGCTCCATCAAAAATCATTTTTCTTTTCAGATGATGTCATCTTGGCATGAGCAGTTCTCTAATGTTAAACAAAAGTCACACAGCTATTTTGGGATTGTTTTGTTCTACTTTTACACAGTACGTAGCTTTTCTAATATCTTTGCCCTTCTTTTATCTTTAAAATGCTCTTGTGGGTCAGTTTGATATTTAGCGTTCATGTAATAGTCTATAAGCCTCTTTAAAAGTAGATATTAACCATAATTCCCCACAATTCATTGCAAACTCTCATTTAGATCTGACTTCATGAAACAAACACGGTCACTCGTGAATCATGACGACCAATCAGTTTCAAGATGCATAAAATCAAGTCCCGCCCTTCATCATTTTTCCTCTGAACATCCTGTTTTGCTCTAAAATACATCACATTACATATATGAAATGGATTGCGATTGCCATTTCGCATTAAATTTAAAGATCTGATGTTACAGCTTATACATCAAGACAACAAGAAAAGGTGAATGCACCAGTAAAAAGAACCAGTTTAAAGTAAACCATAACTCACAATAGTTAACTAATAATGATTACAGAGATGATTACATTCCCTAATAATTTTCACATAAATTAAGCCACTGATACATTCGCTCAGTTTATCTGTACAAATAAGAAAAAAGCACATATCTGATTAGATTTCCATTTAATGGAAAATGTGTTTGAAGGGTCGGAGATGTGAATGAGAATTACAGCAGCAACACAGGAATAATAATCCTCAGATATTAATTCATCACACACAGTCCTCAGCACCCTAACCTGGAGACGCCAAGTGACACGTCATGCTCTCCCAACAGTTTCACACCATATTTACAAGGAAAATAAGATGCAATATTAATAGTCACATTCTGGAAATCTCTGTAGATAGATACATGTTTACATATTAACACCCATACTCTGCATAGTGCTCTATATATCACAAGAAACAGATTCTTTTTCTGTCTAGAACGTCTGTGTGCAATTAAAGATGCCGACTAACTTTACACTAAAAATAAAATGCCATGTTTTTGACACTGTAATACTGTAGACTAAACGCAGAAAGCATTGACATTTTTGAAATATTTCACTGCAAGCCATTTGCCACCAAGGTATATTGTTTTACGTTTCTAATTCACAAACAGTCAGGGAAGAGTATCTGCAGAAATTCTGCAGGCATATATATTATGCAAAAGGGTCATTTTGGTACGGTTATATTTGACATCATTCGGGCCAATACACCTTGATATGCAAATCAGAATATTTAAGCGATATGAAACGGTGGTCTGATAATGACAAACGTTGACAGTATCTGAATAACGAGTATCGTAGTTTACTTTATTGCACATATATCTGATTATGTCAGGTTACATTTATAAAATATCTCACAGGCTTCTTTGATAGACACAGAGATAGACAGACACACAGTAACTCCTTTAGATTCTTCTTGGTAGATTCTTCGTATATTTTTAGGTTTAAATCTTTCCAGAAGTGCTTGACCACGGGCCGTATTTGGTTCGTTCTTGATTCTGCAACAAGTTCTGCTTTCACACCCACATCTACACGCTAATGATGTGAGTGTCTGAGCAGGTCCGCCACAGGCCCAAAAGAAATATATGCAAAAAAAGCGAAGGGGAAATAGAGACCATCTCGAGAAGGGAAGAGCCAGTGTGTATGTCCTAATCGGCATAAATGATAAAGCCAGAGAAGGTGCTGTACTTGTTGTTGTTCCCCCCGTGGGCTTTTCCTCCGTCTAGTTTGATGTAGACTTCATCGCCGGGTTCCAGATGAAGAATGGCACTGTTGCTGGCGTAGTCATAGTTCTGATCTGCGTCCTGGGCAATGGCGCTGGCACGGACCTGAGGGAGGAAAAGAGAAATTTCATTTAAAGGTTCAGCTGTCAAATGTCTAGATTGTTGCATGAAAATCTTGAACTAGAAGTTCAGAACAAAATATATGTTTTTTTTAGTGTTTAGTAAAATCATGCCACGCACAGTAAGTCAGATATTAAAAAATAACAAAATCTGACAAAAATTAATGATTAGGTATCTCAAATGTAAGCAGTCAATACAAACGGTAAATTAGCTAATATCTCTCAGGTATAAAACGAATTGATTTCTGGACCACAGACAGTGCAGCGTGTGCAGAAAATCCTATAAGGAGCTTCTCAGTGTGGCATATGTACTGTTCATAATCTATATGTTGTGCTGTATCTTTGCAGAAAAGAAGAAACTGGAACCTTTTTAGACCATCATGCTGTTGCATTAATTATCAGTTTGTTTTAGTGTTTATATTTAGGTGTAAATATATTTAAGCCATTAATTTACACCCTACCCAAAATTAGTTTGAAGTTTTAGGTGATCTACCTGGAAAGCCAATTTAAATCTGTGCAATAATACAAATTTGATACCACTTCATTTCAATACATAGTTTTAATAAATCCCAAGTACTAGATTTATCATTTTCAACAGCAGACAGAAATGTATTAAACATTTCAGTGTTTCCTTAAAATTTATTTAATTAAACACTAAACGTTTCAACTAGTATTAAAATGAAAATAGAATACAAAATTATAGAATTAAATACTATTAAAAATAATTATTATTATTAAAATACTGTAGATCACATAAAAACTTATTTAAGTGTTGTTAATAATTTGCACCTCATATTTTAATAACAAATAATTTTACAATAAATATAATAATTATTAATAACATTAAAATACATAGAAATGTGTCCTCAGATATGATTTATTTTAGGCATCATCAATAACCTTACATTAAAATCAACATGACACACTGGTCATTTTAATGGTGTTATTCTTTAATCTGTCAACACTCCCCTAGAAAAAAGTTTATCTATAGGTCAAACATCACCTAAATATTACCTGAGAAGACACACACCATAGTCTTTTATAAACACACAAGGCACATAAAGACATGATAAAGTTTTAAAAATATATTTATATACAGCATATCCCACAAATTATGTGCTGCTTTCTAGTTCTGGAGAATTTGATGTTACCATAAGCAGAAGAAAGAAAGATTCTTTAAAGTGTTACCATAAAGAGGGGAAAGAAAGAAAGAAAGAAAGAAAGAAAGAAAGAAAGAAAGAGAAAGAAAGAAAGAAACTTTTTGTTTACAAGTTTTTGTATGTTGCGTGATAACCTAAACAATTTTTCTAATGTGTACAGAAGTGTGTATGGAAGAGTGTGTGTGCTCACCTGGTTGTTCTTACACAGGTCAGCCCACATGCTGGTTCCGTCTCCTCCTCGCATGAGCACATGGTAAGTAAAGAAATATATTCCTGGTATGGAGCAGGTGAATTTGCCCGTGGTGGGGTCGTAATGATTTCCGAGATTCGTGACCACATCGTCAAACTTCAGCAGCTCGTACCCCTCGTGTTGCTTTTTGAGCCCCGCGTAAAAGGCGATTTTGGGTACGGTGCTGTAGGTGGCCGCGCTGATGGCACCGGTGGCCACATTCGGTCCCGGTTGCCCCGGTAATCCAGGTCGTCCCGGATCTCCTCTTTCTCCAGGGGGTCCGGGCGGTCCAGGTGGTCCCGGTTCCCCAGGTGGGCCCCTCGGTCCCGCTTTCCCGGGGCGCCCCGGTTCACCTTTCGGACCTTGTATAAAAGTTGGTAACGACTGCATGAGATTGCTGTCCCGGACCGTGTCTGCTGAGACCGTGCTGGTAGGAGATTTAGTACCGTACGGATCGCACACCATCCTGCAGGTACCGAGCATCTCGTAATGCGCGGCGGAGGTCCCGGCAGAGCTCACCAAAACCGGGATGAGGATCACCAGCACCAAAACCATGACCACACCGAGCACCCCAGCCGCGATCAGCCGCTTCCTGCCGACGAGCCGCGTCAGGACCGGCCGATCCTCCTGTCTGCTTTTGGGCGAAATTTTGAAGGCTGGCGAGGGACACCTATAGACAAGAAAAAAAGTCCGATTGGTTTTCCTGTTGAACTTTTGGCCTGAGCCCCAAACCGCTTCTCTTTTTTCCTCTTAACTTCTTTTCTGCTGATGTTAGCTTACTCAAGTCGCACTAAAACGCGCAGCTCTGCCTCAGCATCAGCACCACTCCAGACGCGCAACACCATCAGCATCTCTCCATGTGGACTGGCAAAGGACAAACTCCACTGACAGACAGGAAAAACAGCCTGTTACCCTCGAACGCAACCTGTTATCCGTCCTCTGCTTTGAAAGTCTTTGCTTTGTGCGTAAAAGACGCGATGGACTGGGAATAGCCGGATAAAGGTGGATGTCATGAAGATCTGGAGAAGCTCTGTGAGTGTGTGTGAACAGCACAGGACAGAGAGAGAGAGAGAGAGAGAGAGAGAGGGAGGGAGCTCGAGCTCTGTCTTATAACGCACAAAAACGCAAAACCACTGGCACTTAAGAGATCTAATAACTATTCAAGAAAGACAAAAGGATAAAATCAACTTAACCCAATAGAGACTTAGTCTTTACATTTAACTTTAAAACAGGTGTCGTAAGGTAAAGTCACAAAAATAAGCTGTGCTTTAGAGACAATGATTTTAGACCCTCTTTTAAATATAAAAATGACATAATATTACAATATATTAAAAATGTTTACTTTGCCCCAGTTTGCCTCAACCTTATATTTATAAAAAAACGTGTTCTGTTTTTCAATTCATTAGATGAGAATTGCCTTCATGTTCCCAGTGTGATTTTATTGCATTTAACTAACAGCTAATGCCAAAAAACAAGTTAATGCAATACTCGTTTTCAGGCCAGAATTCACATAAATAATATCCCAATTACAAACTAGGCATTAAAAACATACAGACATCAATATTTAATGCATTTTCCCTTTGTAAGGGTTTTTTTTTTAAGGGTTTCTCAACCAGGGGCTTCAAGATGACTTCAAATTAAGTAACATAAAAACATTAAAATAAACAAATATAACTTAAAAATAAAATAAAATCAAAACAACTAAAACAATCTTCAAATAAGAGAAATATATATATTTTGTTATACCAAACATTTGGTAGAAACCAGGTAATATTGTTGTGGACATTGGGAGGCATTAAAGTCAAAAAGGTTCAGATATACTGTCTTATATGTAATATATATAACAAAATTATAATATGAAGTGTCATGGTCAGAGATTTTGAAGCCTAGAACTTCTAGACCTGCAACTCAAACTTTTGCACATGCAGCTTCTTTTTAGTCAAGTAGACGTTCTAGGTCACTGCACAGTGAAAAATTAAGCTATCGGAAATGTTTCTGCACCACATCATGAGAAGTCCCTGAGAATGAACTTTGAAGGTAACAGCAGAACCGCCAAACGACATGCTTGCCAATAGTATAGACTCGCTGGTGATGTGCTGCCACTACAGGATGCAAGAACAAATCATTCATTTAACTATTCTGGGATCGACCTCTCTGGCGGTTTAGATGCATTTATTCTGAATTCAACAGGTTACTTAGTTAGCAACTCTAGCATTGCTTGGCTGAAAGTGCTTTGTTGTCATTGGATCTGTTTTGGAGGTACAAAAGAGCATTTAAAACAGCAAAAACATCTGCATTTCCAGTCGGCATGTACCCGACTAGACATAATCCTCTGTTGTATTGTTCTGTTTTGATTCAGCGAGGTCTTGAACACAGCCAATTATTCTCGGACAACACAATGGCCCCCTATCTATACTGCTTACCTTGGGTGCTTGATGAAAGTCTAGGTTCAACAGCGTTCAACGGACTATGTCTTTTCATTGGTCGGCATGGGACCTGCTCTCCAGTGGAGTTTCCCCCATCCCATAAATCAAGCTGCAAAAATCAATGACCTCGGTTAGCGAGGGCCGTAATGCCCTTCAGCGTATGAGCAGCATAGAGAGTACGCTACCAGAAATCGTTTTAAACAGGATGATCAAACGAACTAAACAAACAAAAAAAAGTAATCAAGCCGAGCAAAGTCGCTACAAGTCTGTAGCTCAAAGAAGAGAAAAAGACATTCAAGGATTTTCCGAAAGGTCAGTGAGTAATTGTTGTCGGTGACACGTGTTGGCATGCACGGTGATCCATCGCCATTCAGAGTCATTTTTAAACTTCAACGTCTTACTTCCTATCGATGCCGGCAGAAGGATGGGACAAACTTGGGTTGGGATCTAAAGAACCGTTTCTCAGCAGAGCACGAGATTGATTGCCTGAAGACTTTGGCCCGTAATGAATGTCCAACAGTTTGCAGCAAACTTTGCAACCACACCTCTGAAACTCTTGGACTGAAATGAAAAGAAATCGAGCAAGTTTCAAAAGTGGATAAGGAATACAGGGGGTCGAAAGACAGAGAGAAACAGTCAGAGAGACGGGGTGCGGACTTTGCCACGGACAGCTGTTCCTGCCGAGTGCGAGTGTGTGTTGGTGAAGGAAAGTGTGTTGAGAAACTGGACAGATGTGCCTGCTGAGTGTGAACAAGGAGGACGGGGAGACGTGCGCACACAGCGTCTGGACAGGGTAATAATAATGTGAGTGGAACATTAGGAAAGAATGACAGGAAATCCCAAATGGCTGGCACGGACCCTCTTTAAACACACAAACACACGGCACATCATCTGACTCCCAGCGCTGAAAGGTCAGCTCCATTACCCCTGATCTCCTGTCATGACCGGGCCTCCGAAGGGAAGATGGTTTTAGATGTGATGATCCTCTGTAACGCTTTCAGATCACACATTTCAAAGCAAGCATTGTGTTCACATTACACGCTTTTTATTTTTAGGACTTTTCAAACTTTCACTTTAAGCTGCAATACATAACTTTACTTGGTTAGAAAATCAGCTATTTAGAAACTACACAGAAAGTCTGCGTTTAAAACCATTTTCTTATTCTGATTTAACATATTAATCTTAAAATAAAAATGTATAATTTGAGCTAAATTTTGTGGGTAAAATCAATACAGCAAAAATAGATATGTAAAGTAACCTATAATTTTGATATAATTTTAAAAATACAAATTATTTTTAAATATATAAATTATAATTTTGATATAAATTATAATCTTAAATAAGTCTTTTTTTCCAGAAGAGTTTTTTAGAAATTTCAGTCAAAATTAATTATGAGTGTGTTTGCATGCATGAGCTTACAGCAAATATGCTTATAAAACCTAAAAAAGTGAAAGCTCATGTAAACACATTCATCTGCAAACTTTTATCTAAAAAAATGACATAAACAGTTTAAGCAAAACACATCTCACACACCTATATTTTGCCTATAATCTCCATTTCGCCTGGCATTACACATCATAATCGCCACTGTCTGCTTAATGTGTGAATGTCTTCAAAATAAAACAAGACAATTATTTAGAAATCTTTGTAAATGTACTTTTCGTCAGCTGATTTTTGAACCCAATATTTGGGCAAAGCTTATTTCTGTGTTATGAAACTGTGATTTTACAAACTCGTGTTAGAAATACTAAATTGTCCAACATATTGGTGATTTTATTTCAAGGTCCAAAATTCAGTACATAGATTCATTTAAGCATGATAAAAGATATTCAGATATTACAGGTTTAATGTGATTGCATTGCAACATTTTGTGACCTTTTAAAATATACAATAAAACATTTGTAAAAAAGTAAAACTTCAAATTCAGTCAAGCATTGCAGAATTAGAAGCTGTTAGTGTACATAATCAGCATCATGATACCAAAACAAAAAATGATTGCTAAATGTTTTAACTACAGTCCTAAACACTACTGTACTGTTGAGTAAAAAGTTGCACCGTCACGTTAATCAGAATACAATGACACAGAAACAATTGCCGGTATGTTTTTGCTCGTCGTTACAGAGATCACCCTCTGTGGTTTGTTTCAATATCTCGCTGACCCTCTCAAATGGCCAGTGGGACGTTTCTGTCTGGTCTCTGCTGTGTGTACCATCTGAAAATTACACTCGCAGCCATTCATATCTGTCATTAAGAGCTAGAGGAAGCAGTCAGCAGTGTCCCCCCGAGACCTGACACAATCCTGCTCAGACTCCACTAAAACCCCAAAACTCTTGCTAAATCCCTCTACGGTTACACAAGGATTGTCACCGCCTCCCAGAATTCACAAAGAAACGCTGCTTTGCTCGTTTGGATGGCTGGACAGGACAATACTTCCTTTATTAGAGAAACACAACAGAGACCCGCCTGGAAACTTGATTAACGTCAGAACAACTTAATAAACGGTTAGAAACTTACATTAGACATTGTATGGCTTCCCTGACCTTGCAAAATCAGCCGGTCACCCAGGACAGAGACAATAAGTAAAGGTGTAATAAAACAACCAGGAGTTACGTGTTTAACATAATACTGAAGCAATAAAAAACATATTTTCTGAATAAATATAAAATGAGGAAAGGCACATGCAGTGAGGTTCAGGCCGGATCGGCTCTTCGCGGTTGTCTTCACTTGTTTTTGGCCGCCAGCGGCTTGCGGCTAATCTTCTTGGATTTGTCGGCGTTCTTTTTGGGCGCCTCAGGGTTGGCCTGCATGTGTCGACCGTAAAGACTGCAAAACAAAAACAAACATTGTGTGATCACACCTGGCCGCTCGTAGTTTCGGCTAAAAAGCCTTGAATACAGAGCAGCGAGAAAGAGGAGTTATATTTTTAGTGTTAACCAGCTGAAAGAGGATTAATTGAGTCTAACACACTGACGGGTCCCCCAGTGGGACACAGAACTCTCTGTGCTGTCCGACACCCCTCGGCTACAGCTGTGTACCGCACAGAGAGACAATTATCCACAACCACCCTTCGCACACAGTGGAGAGAGACAGAACATGTAGGACGAGCAATTTCCAGTCCAGTGGTCTCTCTATTTCAGCGGCGCTTACCAGCCGAAAGAAAGTGAACGGGAGTGACAATGTATATTATGCAGGCAGGATCCACGTATTTGCTCGGCTCCGACACCACCTATGGGACTAAGGCATAGGTGGTTCCTACATAGGGCGCTCATTAGGATTCAGGACAGAGTACCATGATGCTTTTGTTACCTCATTAATACTCATCTCTGATCGGACGTTCAGGCGTGTCAGGCCCATGACCGTGACATTCCCGAGTATAATTAAAGAAAACTATTTGAGGTTGAATTATAATTGCGGGACTGTGAAATGTCAAGAGGCGGCATAGATTCATGACTAAAGTTCATATCAAATATTTACAAAGGACCACGCGGGGCCTGAGAAGAGGAAGCAGTCGTTCTCCGCTCGACGACCGAGACGTTTAATTACTAAGCAAGCAGTTATTTAGTCTTTCCTTTAAAGAGATCTACAGTAAATTTATAAGAGAGAAAAAGGTGAAAAGCTTCACTGGAGACTCCTTGGTGGGTTTGAATCTACAACCTTTGTATAAAACCTCTTTAATCACTACACCACACTAACAGAAGTGAAAAAATAAATTTAAATGACTGGTCTTGGTTATGAAACGATGAGTTTTTAAAACTAAATATGTACAGAGACGGGCAAAGCATCGCTTATAAATCTCTGCATTTGTTTCACAGCAAATACGTTTCTCTTGTATCTCCCAATCTCTCTTAAGCCCGTCTCTGTCTGTGTGGTCCTGTCTGAGGTTCTTCCCTTGGGGGGCTTGAAGGTTTCTGTTCCTTCCTTCCTCCTCCAGAGCTGCCCAGCCAGGCGCAGAGGCAGAACCCAGCAGGGAGACACTATTCCAGCCCCTGCGGACCCTGAGAGTACAGAAATATCAGGGACCTTCACGACAGCTTTCCATCTCACACATGCAAAAAAAAACCGTATGTTATATCTGAAAACTGCATGGCCTTCAGAAAATAACACTGACTGTAAAGTGCGTGCATGTGATGGTTTGTAAAGCGTTTCTTCATGTTTAATTCAGTGTTTTTTGATCAAGACACAGTGAATGTGCTGCTAAAATGATTCGCTTGCAAGTAAAAAAGAAAGAGGCTATAGCAATTATTAAACACTGTTTTTATAATAATATCACTGTATATCTCATGATATGAAATGTATTTAACAGTACAGACAAAACAAACGAACAACACACAGAAACAAACTGTTCAAATCTAGTAAATTATATAAATAAAATGACATTTTAATTTGCAATACTTAAATTTACAGAAAAAAAAATTATAAACATTTAAAGTTTCTCCTTAAGATTCAATAGCGCGAACAATTTACACAGCTTATTTATTTTTATTTATTTATTTAAACAATATTATTAAAATAAATGTATTTATTTAATTGTATTCATGTAATTAAAAAGTATTTAATATGTATTTTTTTATTTTCCTTTTTTCCCATTAAATTAATAAATAACAGAAAAGATACGCAAAAAGAGGGAAATGAAATCAGAAAAGCCGCAAGCTAAAAGCCAATAAGCATGCTTATTGTAAAGTCTATTATATTATAAAGTCTTTAAAACTGCAAACATTTTAAAATGTTAAAAATAAACAAAAACGTTATTAAGCAAGTGCATTAAAAATCTGGGTTCAAAACTGTCTTCTTTCAAACAAAGATTGCATCAATTTTGTGTTCTGTATTTCAAAACAAAAAACAACATATTATTTACTGCAATCTGCAATCCAGTTTAATAAGTATTTAGACCAAAAACATCTTCTCAACACAAACACGATAGGGTCATTTAAAGACCCTTTGACATTAGATGCTAAACTGAATCTTTTAATCTTGTGATCTGATCACACGGGCAGAAGAGCTTAGAGTATGTTATCCAGCTGATCTTACATTCATGTAAGAAAAAAGTGTGTGTGTGTGGACGGCGAGCCGATCCGAGCGAGGCTGACTGAAGGAATCAGTGTTGACAGATGCACGTAGATGTTTGTGCTGGTGTCAGGGCTAAATAAGGCTGTTTTACAGGAGGTTGATATGCAGTTGGCTGTGAGCTGAATCCAAAAACGCTTCTCTTTGTGTCAGTGTCCTGCAGGCTTGACGGCCCCACCGGCAGAAAGAGAAACTCCCTCATCTAACACCATGTCTAAACATCTACCCATCTGTCATCAAGTAGGAAAGTACGTCAGAATTCTGCCTAACAACCAGACTGATCTCTTATATGACCTCTTAAATGAAGTTTTTAAAAGATTCACTTCTTTATGCAGACACATTTACAAACAAAATGTCACTTCATGTTAAACTGAAATAGGTAAAAGTTTTTCAACACCTTAAGATTAAACACTTTATTTAAACAACGCGCAATTGAGGACTTTAAAGCAAAGCTGAACTGATGGCAAAATCTCAGTCCAGTAAAACATTGCAAAACAAACACACTGAATTATCCCACATTTATCTGCGTTCCTCATCATTTAAAGCCAATTAAAAGTGGACTGGGACAGTAAAATCTACAGAAGGTTTTCCCAGACACTTGTCTTTTTCCAGCGAGCGCTCCAGTTTCACATGGGATAATTAATCTCAGTTACAGTCTGGAGTGTCTAACACAGTCAGAGCGAGCAGTTATATGTGTGTGCGTCTCTCCAGACTGACTTTTCAAAGCATGTTCAGGTGTGTCAGAGGTTAAAGAGAATGATTTAATAATAAATGTGCGGGAGACTTGTGGATCATTGATCTGTCATTGAGAAGAGAGTTTAAGATGCTGTTACTACATTATAAGAGTCCTGAAATTCTAGACAAAATTAACAAGGTAATTCAACACTTAATCTCCTTAAAGTCACAAAAAAATCTAAACTGAAAATTCATATTTTCATGGAATATTGTAGAGTTTATTAGGTAATGATTTACCCATTCACATCTTTTTAAAAATGCATGAGCCTTCATAATCTTTCATCAAAAACATTACCATTACCATTACCACATTACCATTACCATTACTTCCATCCTACATTTTTTACTAATTCCAGAAGCTATTACTGTTTTATGTCTAACTTCCTTTAAAAATCCTTTACACATTTATTAATTTGGCAGTTTCAAGCACAACCACATAGCTTGTGTTGCCATCCACCAACAACCACAAACTAACTATCTATTAATACTTAAGACATCACAATAATTCTACTTAAAACAGAATTCAGTTGTAGAGAGAGAGAGGAAAACAGAGAGAGAGAGAAACAGAGAGAGAGAGAGAGAGAGCAGAGAGAGAGAGAGAGAGAGAGAGAGAGAGAGAGAGAGAGAGAGAGAGAGAGAGAGAGAGAGAGAGAGAGAGAGAGAGAGAGAGAGAGAGAGAGAGAGAGAGAGAGAGAGAGAGAGAGAGACAGAGAGAAACAGAGAGAAACAGAGAGAGAGAGAGACACAGAGAGAAACAGAGAGAAACAGAGAGAGGGAGAGAGATACATTTACTTCACTGTTTAACACAAAGTTAAAGCTCATAGACAAACTCCTTTCAGCATAAATACACAATCACTACACTCAGTATAAAACACTATCTGCGCTGACAGGCAGAACGGAAATCCATGCACCGGCTAAATGAGAGTAAATGACAATAATGAAGACGGATTGCAAACGGGCAGCGAGAGGCTCATAACTGATCTCTCCCTTGACGCCCCTGTTATCAGTAACCGAACCCCGGCACACGGCCGAGACAGCCAGTCACAACAGGCTTTCCTGACACATCCTATACAGTATGAATGATACAAAGACTCACATGGGCAGTTTGTCCACGGACAGTCATGCTATGTTAGATACTCTGTAGAAACTCGAGATTACAAGCAAAGTTTGTGCTGTTAACGTGGCCTTTTATTGATAAACTTTAGCCGAAGCTCCTGTCCGTGAGCTCAAACTAACGAGAAGTGATGGAAGTCCTCTCAACCTTTAAAACACACACTCACAGACGCAGCAAAACTCTTAAAGGGATAGTTCACCCCAAAACGACAAACTGTGTCAACATTTACTTGTACCAATGCAATACAACCTCATTTGCAGAAGTGAACTGTACAACACCACACAAAAAAGGAGCAGGTCTACATGGAGGTTCAGATCTTTTACACAAATATCTGATTTGTCTGAAAAGCAAAGGAGACTCATTCAATCAATAAACCAAATTTACTTTAAAAATAATGTAAAAGTCAATATACCAACCGAGTTACAGATCACTATCATTTATCATTTAGGGCAAAGATGACGCCCGCTCGGTGTGAGACATAAGATCTATTTAATCTAGAGACAGAAAAGTGTGCACCTGCTGTCTACTCCCTCCCTTTAAGCTGCACGACTACAGTATAAGGGGCATTATGGGAAATCTGGTGTCAGTTCCTTTGCAGAAGAGCTCGGTCTCAGCACTCGGCCATCTGAGGAGGCAGCAATGCGTGAATATAATTAGAGACAACATGGAGAGGATAGAGTTGAAACATGGACGCTGGGTTTAACTTTCACAGAAACTTACTGCATTAGAGGAAAGGGTTGTGAAAAAGTATTTGGCACATAACTTACAACTAACAGCACACCGTTTATAGAAACGGATCCTGTAGAGTAACCTGGACGTTTGTGTCTTGCTCAAGAGCGCAGCGGTTATGGATCACAGATTGCCATTTGTGGGTTTCAAACCTGCAATCTTTAAGATACCAGGCCACATCTTTAAAGTATAGATGCAAAAGTGTAACTTCACTGATTTTCAACCTGATTTTTCAATCTTTTTGTCATGTTATCTGGTTTGAAAAATGCAAGTTTATTCATCAGCAAAATTGACTTTTGAAAAAAATACATCTGATAGCTGAAGGCACATTTTGTGGATGTTTGCTGACGAATAAGCTTGAAATTTTCAGTCCAGTTAACATAGGAGTAAAGATTTTTCCAGGGTAATTCCATGCAAAAATAGTTTTTACCAAAGGTTTATCATACTAAAAGCTCAGATCTCAATATTTGCCTGTTTAAATACTTATGTGAGGTCTTTCGTAAAATTTGTAACATTTCTGTTTAAACCCTGGTTTTTAATAGTCAGGTAAAGTGCTGTTTTCAGAACTGTCACAGGGACTCTATCAACAGGGCTTTAGTAAAATATAAACAGATTGTTAAATTTATCGGAAATAAATACATTCTGTGAGAATTTATATTGCAAAACGCTGGAATTGGCCATATACTACAACATTGTAACACCACAAAACGTGTTGAAAATTGGCAAAGTTGCACTTTAATGTTTAACGCAAAACTTTGTGTTAACATAAAATACAGTTTTGCACAAACTACTTCACAAAAGCAAACTGTGAAATGCTGCATGTTGGTGAGACTAAACAGAAAATCAAGCGTTTGTACAAATAGTTACCCTCATAATCAGACCATCTCAGGAGTATTTCAGAGCTGATATTATCTAATAAGCTTTAATCCTGTTATGCTAACAGATCCTTCACACTGGCAGCTCTCTTCTGTCCTCACTTACTCTATGAGTAAATCATCAGAGCCACAGGAAAAACACCTACGACCCCGGCAGACGCTCTCACCAAACACTCAACATTAAATATCTGTCATCGTTCCTTCTCGCTGATGCATGATGTCTATGCGTGGATAAGTCCAAGACTTCCAGCACGTGTGTGTGCACGCATGTCAGCGTGTGAGCCAGCGGCTAAGTTAATTGCAGTTGGTTTTTCCGTCAGCGGTGGACAGCTGTGAAGAGAAAAGCTGCGGTTGTACCGCGGTCAACAAGCATTTAGAGTCGGAGATGAATAAAAGATGGAGGGGAGGCGGCTTTACGATATGTTAATGCATTATGAGCACGAAGGCTCTTCCCAACGCTGTCAGTCAGATATAAGATCCTTCTGTCAGGTTAACAAGCCGCTCCATGAAATATGCATGACAGGCGCACCCCCCTGACCGTCCTCCTCCTCCTGTGGCCGTGCCTCAATATTACAACTAAACCTACTGCCAGAAGAGTGGCAAACGAAAGGATGGGTTTGAAACTACTGCTTTCATTATAACCTAAAGACAGCGTATTTGATTATAATGTGTTAAGATAAGATTAGAACATATTCACCCATCTGAAAACTGAAGTGTGTCATTTATAACGTCTATGAAGCTATAAAGAAAAAAACTTGGACAGTATACTACAAGTGCATAAATAATGCAAACTAACCTCACACTTGCTGAATACAACACCAGTGCAAACATAGACTGCATTTTCATCTGATGGGTAAATGGTGCTGCCATACTGGGAATGGCACAACTGCCCTAAAACACATTCAAGTTGTGTCATTTCTAGATAAAAAAAACAATAATATTTACATTTCTCAACCCATGTGAATGATTTGTGATTTACGTGGAGTTTGAGTACATAAATGTTTTGTCTCCAACTATTTATAACATGGAAAGTTGTCATAGGGAATAGCCAGTAAGGAAAAATTAAAACTTATTTTTCTTTTGTTATAATTGTAAAGTCATCTCTAATGTACTAGACTTATATATTTATATAACTTATATGAACTAAATATATAATGTGCGCTCAATGTGCCCTTCCCAATATGGCGGCGCTGTTGACCCATGATTTAGCAGCCAATGTGGCACTTCAAATTTTAAGCAAAAACAACAAACCTGAGCCTAAAATGATCTATTAAAAGTTTAAATAGAGTCTGTACATTAAATAATTGCTAAACTCATGGTTTGTGCTTTAGACCAGAATGTTTAAGGAATATCAATACAGCACTATAATAAAAGCAGCCAGGACGTGAATGTCTTCCACTAACGTAAATGTGATGGTATTCCAAGACATTGGATCAGTGGTCTTAAATGAGAAAATGTCCATCGGGGTGAGAACTGGATAGGGTGAGAAAGAAAGAAAGACGGAGAGAGAGAAAGTGTGAGCCTTGTGATTTGGAAGCTGAAGGACATTTAGGCAGGTGAGAATGAAACTGTTGAACCGTGGACACACACCTACTGAGAATTACACACCGTTAACACTTGTCTAATGTGAGACAGTCTGCTTCACTTCCACACACACAAACACACACGTTTGCAAAGACACATAAACAAGGAACACAAGTATTATAGAGTGACTCACTGAGCCTAAATCAAACACTACTTCAAACATTTAAAAGACAAAAGCAAATACGTCTGGTCAGAATGTCTATAAACAGCCATGAGACCAGCTTTAAGGTCAACATGACATCCGAATTGGCACTAAATATTGCCGTAATACATGTTGTTGGTCTTAAAGTGCGTGCTTCATTTAAAACAAAAAGAAAATAATTTATTTATCCATTCATCATATTCTGTCACTGCTCACATTGCTATCTGTATGCTGGAAATAAAATGTCCAAGTTTTTAGTGACCACATGCTGTCAAGCTCCAAAACACAGCAAAGAAAATATAAAAGCTTTTCTAAATTAGCGTTTCTCCAAATTACACAAGTTCACAATAACACAAAAAATCAGGGCATAATCGTGATGTTTCATGCAGAATTCTCTGTTATTTCATTGCTGTACCTTTACTAACCAGTGTAAACGGGATCTAAATCTGGATCTTCTCCCTAAAACATTAGAAGCAAATCAACAGAAGACCGCATCCAAACATCACAAGTACCAAAGACAACTAGAGAAAGATAAATGATGGTCAGAACTGCTTAGACTCAGATATCTGACCGAAAAATGTACAGCGTGCGACGACCACTTGACGTGAAATTGATGACGGATCCAGACGGCATCGATTAACTAAAAAATGGCCATTTATCAAACAGAATCTGCGATGTCAGCTATAGGTGACGTTACCTTCAAATCTGACGGACTATAATTCGATACAGAGTGGCAGGAAGTTTCTCAGTTTCGTAAGCAATATAATTTAGTTCCACCATCGGAACGATCAGTTGCTGGATTTCATGAAACCATTCAAACAGCGGTATCTGATTCTTACGCAGCGCACACACAGTCACGGTGTCAGCACACACAGAGATGTGCGGTGGTTCTGGCTGTGCCTTTAGGGGAAGATCAGTTCCGGTAAGTGGGTTATGACGGTCCTCTCCAGACAGCGGCACAGCAAGCAGCTAAATGATCAAACGGAGGGGGATTTGCCTCTCTCCTGTTCGGGGGGGATTGCTAAGTGGAACAGGGCCGTGAAACGTATGCTACAATTAGTCCGGAAACGTCTTTCCCGGGTCAAAGGGGTTTCGATACGGTTGCTGTTGGGTTTTAAACAAAACAATTTCTAAATAGTTGATGAATCTATGGCTTATTCCATGGAAATGTTATTGACTTTAACTGCATATATAAAAGTCAAAATCAAGTCAATAACATACAAATTTGAATATTTGGATAAACTAACCCTCTAAGCTATATGCCTAAACACAAATAAAATACTATTCACATTCTCTTCTCTCCAACATCCAAACTGCATTCTTTCATAGTTTTGCTGGTTCCACAAAGTTAGTGGACAGCAAATAGCTGTGCTGTGTGGACAGCCTTTACACCTGAAGTAAAAACTAATACAAACAAATGCATTTTTAACGCATCATTTTATAGTATAAAAGTGGAAAGAGAGAGACAAAAAACTCTGAAAACTGAAAGTGCGTTTGTGTGACGGAAACATCAGAGACTTTCAGGGTATCGCTTGCAGCTTTCATTTTAATTAGTTTGATTGTGCATTAAATCATTAGATCCTGAAATAATAAAAGAACTGTACCTTTCCTCTCTTTCATCATCGTCCTAAGGGTTGTTCCAGAAAAATATGTGCCATAATAAAACTGCCCTGTATAGAAAGACTAAATTTAAACTTTGTATTTAGCTGGAAAGATTCTCTAGTTAAAGACGCAGAGATGAGGTCAGTTTGTCCTGTTGATGTGATTTTAATCTGACCCAGTGGCCTCTGAGCACCACGAGCGGTTGTGTTTTACAGTCTAAAGTTGTAGTATCTGATCCATCACGAGGTGAGCTGGGCCGCCCGCTGGCCCCGGGCTGCTACGAGCAGACCGCATCTGACTGCAGGTTGGGCAGTGCATCAAGCAAAACAGCCCTGAGCACACAGTGATTCTTCAGTGACTAATGCTGCCGTTAAAGAGTTTCGACACACGGAGGCTGACATACTGTAGTTTGTGTGACGGGCTCTTTGAGCACAGTATTTGTGCACAACAATGCAAGAGGACCAACAATCTAACAAAAACTGGGCTCTTCTAAATGACATCATTTTAATCCACCTATAACGTTCTGGGATTATGTGCTTATCTTAATAGTGTAGGACTCAGAAAAGAGCCTTTATCCCTCCTATTAGGGATCGAAACTGCAACCTTTTTATAAGCAGACAATATCGTTAACCATTTAGGTGCAGTTTTGTCTGTGTTAGCCATGTACACTGCAGACTTTGCACTGAACGTTTAACAGCACAGAGGGATGGAGAGATCACTTACTATTTGTAGGTCTCAGAGCGGATGTATTCAAACACGTGAGAGATGCCAAGCTGAAACTGGTCTGCTATAGGAGTCACCCAGGGGTTATTCTCAGCCTTAAACACCTGCTTTGGGCCTGTCAGGTCCAGGTTGCCTACAGAGAGAGAGAATTTTTGAGTTTTTATTTTTATTTTTAAGACATAACACACGTCATATTGTGCAATAGTAACCAATAACAACTGAACATCATACATCACCACTGGGTTAAAAAAAAAATAGGAAGTCATTCACCTTATAAAATTCAAAATAAACACACATCCAATCATTTATTCCTCCTGCTTATATATATTTCCATTTTTGCTTCACTTACACAAAAGTTTAATAATGAACATTTTATTTTATACAGAGAGAGAGAGGGACACAAGAGGGATGAGAGCGAAATTAGAGATTTACAATAAAAGGATAAATGAGAAAAACAAGAAAAGGGAAGTGAAGATGAGAGAAGAAGAGACAAGTTGGGGAAGAGAAACAAGGAAACTAGAAAAGAACCTGTTAAAAGAAGTGAAGTGATGAGAAGAGAAAAATAACCAGATTAAAAAAGAGAGGATGAGAGGAGAAAGTGAGAGACGCTTTAAGAGAAGATATAGAGAAAATAGGACAAAATGAGACAAACGGAGACCAGACGAGTCTAGAGAGCAGATGAGACATGAGGAGAGTTTACACTGTAGAGATGAAGCAGTACAGGTCAAAGTGTTAATGTGGTGCATCTAAACTCACAAGGGGGCTAATTAAACCATTTCTGATTAGCAAGTGTTGAGTGAGATGTCAGAGAGACATTAAACCTGAACCCTGGCACATGATAACACCTCACAACCAGAGAAGACAGATCTGTATCTAAAACTATTTCTAATATCAATAATAGAGAAGATCCGGGTTAAATTTCTCCCTTCTTAAAATATTTCTTAACATCAGCTTTACACATGAGATACTCAAAACGGCAAAGACTGTCTATCTGGCGTCCCTCTGCTCTCCCTCGTTTATTTCCTCTCTTGCTCTTTCTTCCCTGCTCTTGGCATGTGCGCTTGGTTGCTTCTTGTTAGCTGGGCTCTCTTCTCTCACACACACACACCCAGCGGTGGTTTTAACAAGGCTGGTCTGTGGAGTGGGATTACAGGGACATGACAGAGGGGTCCTAACAAGCTACACCCTCCCCTACAGAGAGCACAGGACAAAGAGCTGCTGACCGGAGCATTCACGCACACACACACCTACAACACCAATAAACAATCACAATTCTTTATACACTGTACAATACAACAATTGTTTATAAAGGTATGTAAGTGGTGCCACCCTGGTTACCAACATAATGCTAGGGTGGGTGGTTGCTAGGGTGTTGCCATGTTGTGCGAGGCAACAGGGCTCAAGAAAAATGCATATCAGTATATTTCGTGCATATTAATATTAGTGGGTTTGTGTTCCTTAGCAGGCAACAAATCAGGTGCAAGAAGAGCTGGTGGGTGGTGTCAGGGGGCGGAGCTTCAGATAGTGTTGACATGATGCTTGTATACAGATACACCAGCATGCATCATAGATGAAAATGTTAGAACGGAACCAGACAGGAAGAAAAACTGCTGTCAGGTGAGCAGTCAGTTCCTGTGTGTGTGTGTGTGTTTTCCTGAATAAATGCACTCAGGCAGAGAACAGTTTGACCCAGGTTGACCCCAAGCAGCACTCTGTGGGTCAGTGAGGTATGCTCTCCCCTGTGAGCCTTCAGCCAATCAGACGCAAGATGACATATTCTCAGCCAATCAGAGTGCATGAGTGTCTTTTGGTTGCAGTGGGAACTTTACTTTGCATTCTTATCAGCCAATCATTGCCCTCTGGCTTTGGGCTTTAGGGCTTTGATTGGTCGACACAGGATATATACGTACATGATTTAATGACTTACCAAGTTCAGGAGGCAGTACAGTGAGTCTGTTCCCTTGAATATGAAGTTCCTTTAGCTGGGCGAGATCTCCGATCTCTTTGGGTAGAGAGATGAGGTCATTGTCTCTAAGACTCAACTAAGAGGAGAGAGAGAGAGAGAGAGGAGAGAGAGAGAGAGAGAGAGAGAGAGAGAGAGAGAGAGAGAGAGAGAGAGAGCAACAACAAACAATCACTTCTGATAGAAGAGAAAATGTAGGCAGAGAAAAAAGTAATTGTATTATGTTATAAAAATATCTGGTCAAAGTTAAAAAATATCTGTGATAGCCTATGTTTCTTTAAATCAATAATGGTCAAAATGGCCAAACTGGTGTAGCCCTACTGTAATTGAATCCAAGTCAAAACAGCTCATTTTAAATTTTTAGGTCAGCTGATGTATGTAACCGAGTGTCTGCGTTGAGTCTGATCTGAGCGCTTACAAAAGTGAAGATCAGCCTGTAAATCACCTCTCACCGCGTCTGATAAAGAACACGCAGTGGAGAATAAATCCAGCACACACGGCACTGAGCGCAGCCACAAAAGCAATTGATTTCAGAGGGAATTTAGATAAATTACTCACTATCTGGAGCTTGGCCAGCTTGCTGATGTCTGGGGGCAAAATCTCAAAATCGTTGTCGCTGAGATAGAGCGCACGCAGGGTGGCTGAAATGAGAGAGAGAGAGTGTTTGTGTTAGGTGCTGGAGTATTGCGACCACTGATCAATAGCGACGCTCATCTCTGATTGATACAGCACGACTACAATCTTGTCCACACACATAAAACATCGAGGAGTCAACAAATAACACAGATACGGCACACGACGTCAATGGCACAATGGGCACACAATAAATAATTGTCAATAAATAATTGTACACTACTTGTAAATTTACTGTAACTTAATTTAATAAATCAATTACTAAATTTATCTAAATTATTTTTAATAATTATTTGAAAGCTACTTTAGCGTGCAAAATTAATCAGATGGGGCGTAATCGTCCGTAGGTGTTTTGCAGAAAATAACATTTATTATCAGCTACTTTAATCAATAAGCAGATACACAATCACTGAAACACGCTCACAAATGTGAAACAACTAAACATCTTTGTCATGACCCTTTAAACAAGACTCAAGACATCTGTGTCTATATGACCAAAAACAGGCCACACCCATTTCACATCCACCCAATGGTCTGATTGGCTCATGGCAATTGGTTCATTTATGAATCATATCAATTTCACCTTGCTTCAGACGTGAAAGTCAATATCAAAGCCAATATGACAGTCACTCCAAACAGCAGTGATAAATGGAGGTATGGCGATGTGTGTGTGTGTGGATGGAGATCAGAGACCTTGATTAATGTTAAGATGGTGCTTTCATTATGTGACTGCCATTAAAATAACAGGTCATTAGTGCTTCGTCATTGCTCATCAGCATTCTCAGACGGGATCAGCTGATTGGACTGAGGAAGTTAAATGTTATGTTGTTTGCATATTGTTGGATGTTTCGTGTGGGTCTGGTTAACACTGCAACTTACTCTATACCTAGACACATATACATAAAATATACTGTACAATGCTCACAAACGTATTTTAAGCACATATTTGCCAGCCAGTCACAATTGAGCTGGTGAATAATAAATACTCACTGAGATAAAAGAAGTTTCCGGGCAGCGAGGACTCATTCAGATTGTTGTACGTGAGGTCCAGAACCTCCAGCGCCGGAAGAGACCCGAACCCCCTCGGAAGTGTGCTCAACCTGTTCATCCTACACACACATATAACAAGACAATATTTTAACTAAGTCATCGACTTTAAGCAAACACACACACACACACATAGAGGCAGAGACACTTATAAAACAGACGTCAATTCTTGACAAAGGGGAACCCATTGAAAATCCATAGAGGACAGACTCATCAGAGCAAACTGAGACACACACGCACATCCATCTCACTGATTATGATGGATACTTCATACACATCACACTATTTATATCTATAACCTCAAAGATACATACAAGGTACAAACATTTCACTCATTTATTACAATTTATTTCTCTACAAATTAGATTATTAGCAAAACAATATGAGTGAAATAAAAAAAAAAAGAAATATTTACAAGTTTTATGCACTTCGGATGCAAAACCTGATGATCCACGTTTGTCAGTACCAAACTCTTGTGGTGCTTATAATTGTTTATAAAATAATTGCTTATAACTGCTTATAAAATGAATGGTAAAAGATTTGTTTTTGGCTGGAAAACTTGAAAACTTAAAAGTGGCCAAGGTGCCCGATAATGTGGGGAAAACACAGAAAAACAGAGTGAGGGAGGGCGAGAGAAGGTGAGAGAGAAAGACACCCAAATGAGATGCTTATTAACTCTTGTAATTTCAGTGCCTGTCCTTCCTGCGTTTCCTCTCAAATGACACCGGGTTGTCGTAAAAACAGCCAAACTTTGGCAACAAATTTAAAAGCAACAAACAAATTGATTCCACCGCATGTTTGTGAAGCAATTACAGAAGAAAGGGAATTGTTTTGACAAATAAGTTCAGGAAGGCAGGTGCTCACACACTCGTGTGCGCATACACACACGCGCAAATTTGAGTCGGGAGCAGCCGTGAATACAACTGCCCGGCTTATGTTTGCCAGATTATGTGTAGAAATGGTGCGTCTGACAGCAAATCAATAAAAATGTGTGGTGTCAGACGCGGGGCAGATAATTGTGCGTAACTTTAATCCTGCGTGACATTGCGGAGGCTCCGCCCTCGGATGAGGAGAACCCACAGGATTTAAGTGGTGTTCTGATCATCAGGTGATAGCACGGTGACCAGAGATGGAAACACAGAGACCAACAAATGAAGAGAGAAGTGTTCTCAACAGGCAAGATGAGATGGGAATGAGAATAGACCAAGAGAAAAGAGAGAACAAACTAACCCAAGGTTCAGATGTTTCAGTTTTTGAAGGCTGCTAATTTGAGTTGGAAGTTCCTCAATTTGGTTATTGAACATGTTCAACACCTCCAAGTTCTTCATGTCTGCAATGTTGGGAGGTACACCTAGAGAGAGAGAGAGACAGAGACAGAGACAGAGAGAGAGAGAGAGAGAGAGAGAGAGAGAGAGAGAGAGAGAGAGAGAGAATAAAAACATCCTTAGTACTTCAGAAACTTCACTTCTGCTCATGTCATCAATCTCACATCAGTCATTTCAATTGACTGTAATCACCAAAACAATCTTCCAGGTAAAGTATTCCCAAACGCAGGTCGAACGGCCGATAAGGTCTAGCGAACAGTCACCCAAGGCTTTCTGGTGACCTGACGAGGTTTACCGGCTAATTATCTGAGTCAGCGAACAGATGCTCCGTCTTTGATGGCTCAATTATGGGTCACTCCCCCAGCGATACATTTGACATTTTAATGATGGAGGCCTTAACATAACAGATCAGTACCACCCCTCCCTTCCCACAAGGCCATTCTGCCCCTTTCTGCAGTCGACAGAGATCGATGGGCCGAACAGGAGCTCTATCCGATTACTGGCTGATCAATGGCCCCTCATTACTGAGGAAGGGAGGTGGGAGAGGTTTACACAAACAGCATGACATGAATACCTCCAGAGAGATCAGCCTCAGCCAGCCTGCGCACAACACGTGGAACAAACGATTCAGCCGTCACGCCAACGATTCGGAGGATAAGCTGACAAATGCATGCGCAATTTAAGCATAACAAAAACTGTTTAATATGGAAAGGATTAGTATATCACGTATGTTGAATTACAGCACTTTTCCACTCCATCATAAAACCGCTTATCATGTCTGATAATGCAATTAATGAAACATAACACAGTGACATCTGAAAATAAATTTTAGACAGAAAAGTTAACTTTATGCATACTAGCCAGTGGACTATGTATTAGTCTTCCAGTTCATTTTCCAGGTTTCTCATCCATCCTATGACCTTTTGCTCCATTAAAGATGCTCGAAACATACAATTTGTTTCCCACGTCTCGATGGAACTGTAAATGTACCAAGAGACCGCAGGACACTGAACCTTACACCCCGTGTCAGGGCCACGCATCTAAGCCCTGAACATCCTTCCAAATGAAACCCAAGATTGATTTCTGTGCCGTCTTTCCAACCTTAAAACACATCCCTCTACACTTTATCATCTTACACCAAAACTCTGTGAAAAATCTGAGGTGTATTTTGTATGCACAGATACAAGCTGATTGTACAAACATTGTTCAGCTGTGCTCGTTTTGGCTGTATGTGTGTACTTGATTTGGCACTACTGCAAGCAGAAAAGGTTTACAGTAATAGGACAGAAGGTATATAGGGCTATATAGAGCAGAAAGGTTTGTGCCTTTGCCAAGATCTCCTCTTCCACTCTCATTACCTGATCTACAGCCCGACCGGGCCGAACAGCAGCCCTGCTTTACTCATGAGCTGAGCTAATGAAAGGGATCCAAATGTCACTGTAATTCCTGACTACCCTGAAAAGTTCAATAGATGGCAGATTCCCTGTCTCTGCTCTTTAAGCCAGCAGGATGAGAGAGAGGAGAGAGGAAGGGAAAGGAGGAATATGCAGATGAAGAACTAACTCTTAATGTCCTGACACATGCAGTGTATATAGTGAGAACTAAAGTCTGAGTCCACATTAATCAAACTGGATTAGCTTTTTATTTTAACCTGGAAATACCAATAAAACTTAGATTTGCATTGGCATATAGCAGATGCTTTTACAGACAAATGAGGAAAACAAAGCAATTTATCTTCAGCTTCAATACAAACAATATGTAATGTTGATAATAGAATTTCATAAAAATGGCAAAATATTTCAAATAGAAAATAGACATTTTCAAGTGTGGTCTCAGGCTTTTAGGCACAACTGTATATCCCTAAAGTTTCATTTTCTCCATCATCTCATAGAAACTAACATCTGGAAACAAGCATTGTCACCCATAAGTTAGTGGAGTTAATCATTTGCTCATCTTAAAATCTGCTTATAAATCGTATTAGAAGACTTTGATCATTACTTCAGACAGTACCTGACACAAACGTGCATTATCCCAATGGGATCTTCATGCAGATTAAAAACAGAATCCCTGCAAACAAATCCCCAACCAAAGACTTTCTGTACAAATCAGATGAGACTGAACATGGCTCAGAGCGATTACTGTGGACCCAGAGATGATGCAGGTTTGGGAAAATCTCCACTGACAGTTGCATTTTGCCTTAAAATCTCACGTAATGCTTGCAAGGTGTATAGTACTAGCAACCTTTTCTCTTCATTTTTCAGTGCAAAGACAACACAGCCCTCTAGTGGAGTTAATCAGGTTCTACTTTCCCATTCTAACAAATGCACCAATGTGATAAATACAGTAACCTTTAGATATTTTGCACTGTGAGCAACAATTCATGATTTAAATTGGGAAAATATTTAATATTATTTAAAATGGTTTTAGTTGACAAATAAGCCGATTCATTTATAGACACTGTTGTCACATCAAATGTAAGTGTTCAGCAGGATCCAGAACTCTCTGACACACACTGGCACATAACACAATGGCTCACTAAGATCTCATTAAAATCACTTTACTTGACATGAGAACTTACCAGTCAGCTTGTTGTGGCTCAGGACCAGTTGGGTTATGTTGGACAGGGTGACTACAAAACAAAAACATAGTTTACATGAGGATGACATCATTAAAGGGATAGTTCTTTCAAATACAAAAAAAACTATCATCATTTAGTTACCCTCAAACCGGTATATGACTTACTTCTGTGGAACACAAAGAAGATATTTCGAAAAACGTCTCGTCTATACAAAAGATGTCAATGGGGGAAATGTTGTTCGGTTACCAACATTCTTCAAAATATCTTCTTTAGTGTTTCACAGTAGTTATAGAGTTAAAGAGATGTGGAATGACATTAGGGTGAGTTACAGCCATCATGTAAACATGACACTGCTGGCCCCAACCATATATTTACAGTGTAAACAAAACAGATACATCACATACACATCCCTGCTAAAAACGTCACAAATTCTAATGGTTTCTGTTACAAATAGCCTACTAATATAAACCATCAGCATTAAACCCATAACCAAATCCCTTTTTTAAAAGTAAGATTTAATTATGTTAGTGGAGACCCACAGAGACTATTATAGTTTCCATTAAAACCAGTATATATATATATATACACAGGGATGCATTAACATAAACACAGGAAGTAACTTTAAACTTTATATGTGACAGATCCAGAAGACTTACAAAGTCCAGGAATATCGAGCAGGTTTGATATTCCTCTGTCACACATATCCACCTCCGGCAGACTCTTATCCCGACTCTCCTCCACAATCTTCTTCAGGGACTTGGACATTTTCTACAGGAAAACATAAACAATTAACACAGTCGAAAAAGTTGAGAGTCTTTTAAGTACGAACAAAATTTATATATGACTTTTTCGCCAAAACACTGACTCAAATCTGTTCGTTACAATCAGAAAAAACACGCACTTAGTATTTACCTAACTAAACAGAATGGACGCAGTTGTGAAAAAACAAATATGAAAAATTCGGACCCTCAGGGCAGTAAAACCAGATATTTTTGAAGCCAGACAGTCGCTCACACCCAACCGGAAGTTGATAGTATGTCTGTAAAAGTCCGAATTCCTTCCATAAAAGGGTATTTCCGGGGCACGAAGCGAGGTAAAGAATGTCTGTCAGAACTCAGTTTCGCTGTCCAATAGGCTACTATGTCATTGAAAAAAGATACAAGAGTATCCAATTACGATGCGCGTCGCTGCGTCATCGCGCTTCCATCGTCCAATGGAAGAAAAGAAAATGTAACATCGTAACACGATAGACGTGAAAGGTATTCTATTTCTATGGTTCCGTTCACCTTAGTGAGGTGCATAACACAGAGATCATAATTCTGTAACATTAAATAATGATTAGTATCAATGATATTAATAATACTATAGGAAAAATATTACGGGTCTTATATTAACTTTTCCGTTCATGATCATAAATGTTATCTTTAACAAGTTTTTAACCAATAAATTATAAATAATTACAGATTTCAAGATACTTGCAACTAGGATAAAGGCTATACTTTTTATTTTTAAAAGGTTTTCTCAGAGTTAATCCTTTCTTTATTTGCTTATTTTTACATTTTTTGAATTGTAAACTATTCTTGAACACTCCAAACAGTAAGTTTTAATTTCTTAAGTAAATATTTAAGGAAATATTCTTGATCCTGCCATGTTTGTTATTTTTCAAGTTCCCTTTCTGTTCATCGAGTTAAAAATAAATACATTCTAATGCAAAAATATGAACTCAAACCAAGTTTGGTGTACCACAGTAGAGTTACAAAGATTTAATCAATTTTATACTCCATATCTCAGTAGTCCATCGCAACAGGAGATGCCTTAGCAGGTGTCTTGACAAAAGCAGCTGTTGTCTACTACCCAGCGGGTCCTGACTATTACAACCTACCTTCCAGGAAAGACACATCGTTTAGTCGGCAGCACAAGATGGTCAACACAATTGATTCCTGCATTCAGAACCTTGGAATTGGCCAGTGGTAAATCCACACGTCTCCCTTCCTTTGGATGGGTTGCATGTGTATGGACTTGGTTGTACCTTGTTCTCCTTCTGTCTTTTTCTGTGTCTAGTTCTTGCAGGGTTGATCATTTCTATGGGGGGGCTAAAAAACAGTGGCTCTATTTATAGGCTTGATTATATTTGGTGGGTGGCAACAGATGCTTCAGCATGCTTGAACTTTGCTTTGCAGAGCGGGAGTTCTGGATTCCAGGGTCAGCGCTTGTTTATGTTGTAAAATCTTTAACCAACACCCTCACCACGAAACCAAAAGTAAGCGTGGACACAATCAGAAATTGTGGGGATGGGGAGCTCTGTTTAATAACGCATGTACTATAAGAACATACAATGAACAGACATGATTTATGAGGTGTTCTCAAATTATGTGCATGAGGAACTTCAGAGTACAAAGAGTAAACCACCAACATGTTACTAAATGTGATTACAAGTGCAAACAAATGCATGATGTAATTACCATTTAAATATATCATTACAATGTGTTTTAAAATGGTAAATAATCTCAATAGTTTTTCGGCTAAAAGCAACCTCATTTTTTATTTAGATTCTTTTGTGTAAAATTTGATCTGGACATGTTCTTGATAGATTTAATGAAACTTACCCAAAACGTTAATGTGCATTAAAAACACAGAACATATCAACCCCTCGATGCATCAGTACTCAAATGTCCAGTGGGACATTTCTTGCTCAAAGTCCAAACTGATTCTCATAAACTTTGACCCTGTTATTTTAAGAAACAAATTTTATGAAATGTTTGTGAAAATCCCAAGAAATGCTTTAATACCAGATGTTAATACCGTGAAGATCAGATTTTGTTCTGTGCTTATGTTATTCTCACATGTATTTCCTCTTTATACGTTTATTTTTCTAAGGCTGTTATGACATCTGCAGGATATATAGCAAGACTGAAAGTACATGAAAACATCTTTATTTTCCAAAAATACATCAAATATACACATATAAACTCATTCTTTAAACAATTATCTACAAACAGTGGTTAAATTTAAATTATGTTTGATTTGCCAGTAAAATGAGACACTAAATGAGCGTATGCATCTCCTCTCAGCTGCTCCAGGAGAGTCTGAACCCAGATGGAAGAACAGCAGACTGGGCGGAAAACTGCACAAACACTAAATTTGACGAAGCTCTGAAAGGTGCAATATTCGTTTCCTGCAAGGGAACAAAAAACAGATAGCATCAATTAATAATCACCAGCATTGAAATGGTTTTAAAACTATAGTAGAGGTTCACACGTACCAATCCACAGTAAGGCCCAACAACAGGTGAATCAGCATCTGGTCCATCATACAGCTTCAAAAAGTTATTCTGACAGTCTCCGGGGTCGTCGATGCTAATCTGGTTGAATGTGACTGTCACAACTCGACCACTAGGGGCTCTGATTCCCCATTCACAAGAAGTGCCATTGGCGTAGGTGCCAGGGTAGTTTGGACTGGCGAAAGAGCCGTGGTCACCATATAACACACCACCACAACCTGCAAGAGATACATAGCAGGGACTCGCCAAATGCTTTCTTCAGTTCTAGATTGATAGTAATAATTGAAATATTATGAGAAATGTGCTCTTACCCTGTGGCGAGGAAGTCCAGGTGATCTCAAAGCCATTGCGGGAAGTGCCAAAATCAGTCTTGAAATGCAGGAAGAGCTGGTTGATTTGTGGGAAGATGGGATTGGGAAGCGTGTTTCCACAGTACTTCCCTAACAGAGGTGATGTGGCGGTGCTGCCGTTTCTTACCTATAGCAAAAGTGAGGTATCAGACAGGGTTTTCATTTAAAAAGCTGACATTGCCTTAGTAAGTCCTTATCCATCTTGATTCACAATGGTAAACTTATAACATGTACAGTATAGAAAACAGTTACCTCCAGGTAGTCGTAGTTGCAGGACGGGTGACTTTCCACATCAAAACTAGTGAAAAATAGAGAGATGGAGCTGTTCTGAGGCGCCTGCAGTACAATGTTGCATTCAATATTATGAGGATATACTGCAGGCCACCCGGGACTCTTCAGGTAGCCATACGCCTGCTCGTACACTCGACTGCAACCTGTATAAACATATGCATTAACGATACAATAACAACAATAAGAAACCATTTTTGGAATTGTGAGAAGGAACTCACCTGCCACCTGATAGGTGAGACTGAATCCATTGCCGGTCATAAATGCATCTGATTTGAAAGTGACGTGCGTGGTGCGGCCATAACTGTAGAAATCTGGTATGTGCAAGTCTGTACCACAGAATTTATGAGCCTGCCCGTAATCCCCCTAAAAAAGCAAAACAATAATTTTAGCATATAAAGACTTCACAACATAAGAATACTGCCAAGGACAAACTTCAATCAAGCACGAAGCCACTTAAGTGTGATTATACAGGTATAACAGTTAAGGGGTGTTGATAAGCACAACACAAAGCACAGAGGAAAAATCCCTAAAAAATCTTTAAAAACGTGGAAAAAAATATGAACCTTTTCAGTTGCTTGTCATTTATATAAAACAGCGGCAACAGTAGTATTAGCTTTTCATAAAGAAATAATACTTTAGAAATAATAAATTATAGATCTAAAATATTAGTAGTGTAACAATATATTGTGCAACAAAAATTAAAATATGTATTAGGATTTTTTAGCGATACACTCGCTTTAATTTTATGTTAAAATTCAGTTTTCAGTGACATACCTAATAAATTTTTTATTAATTTACATACAAAAGGTTTAAATAAAAGGTTTAATGTTGTCAAGGCTTTACCAAGTTGTATGTACAAATAATGTTACTAAAAATGTTAATGTTTTAAATCAATTGAATTTCAATATTTGATTTTTAAAAATTATTTTTCAAAATATTTGTAATATCATTGTATATATATATATATATATTTAAAAAAAGTTAATCAGCCTAAATGTATTTTTTAAGAAAGATATTGAGATTTACTTGTTATCATCATCTAACAGCATCTAATTTAACTTGTGAGATTGTGTTTTAGGTGACTGGCTCTCACCACTGGAAAGTCTTTAAATTCCAGGTAGTTGCTGGTGCAGCTCTGGCTGGACTGAAGGTGGAACTGCTGTACGGTCAACTTCACGGCCTCCTGAGGAGGCGCATCCAAAACCCAGCGGCATGAGGTGAAGGGAGGGTAAGGATTGGGATGGAATGGAGATGTGATGGTCTGAGCTGACTCTGTAGCATTGAATGTTCCTCCACAAAGTCCTAAACAGATCCAAAAGTTCTCTTAGGTTGATTGATTTAGACTGTATCTAAATTCTAAACAGGGTTTATATCAACATTTCAAATACTCAGTATAAGGTTTGACTTACTGTCTACTGTCACATAGGTGATGTTAAAGCCACGGCGCTGCACGGTGCCATCCGAGATGAAGTGCACAGACAGGAAGTTACTGGCCGAGACGAATGGGGCGGGTACTGTAGATCCGCAATATGTTCCAACCAATGGAAAGTTAGCACTGTCACCATCATAGATCTGCAGATGGAAAGACATTTATGTGCAAAAGCTTGTATTTTACATTGTTATACAATGCAAGACCGTCATTACCTTAATAAAGTCATATCTGCAGGTGGTTCCAGATGGACCTTCAAGCTCAAAAGAGGAGAATGTGAGATTGATGGCTTTATTAGCATCCACAGCGATGACCCACATACAGTTCATACGTGGCTCATACTGTCCATCCATGTTAATATCAGGTGAACCAAACATTCCGGTGGAGGACGTCAGGTAACCACCACAGCCCTGTTGAGGACCTGGAGAAGATTATAGAGGAGGGAGAGAGAATTTTGAAAATATGCAAACTCCATAAACCACCTGTAGATGGTAGTACAGTCCACAAATGCATCCTGGATCCTTCAGATCTTGATAAATCAAGTCAGAAAATAAAACAGATTCTACATGAAAAAATGATTGTAACCATAATTTATTCTTAAAGACCTCATGACCTTGAGGTCTGCTGCATGTTTTTTCTAATGACATATTCTCCCATTTTTATATTTGGTAAAAACAATCATGCCAATAAAATACTTTTTATTTTAGTATTTTCTAATAACGCTAATTTATCAGAACAATCAAAACAGGAATAAAGAATTAGAATTCTCCTTTCTTTGTTTCTAGCAGATTAAGATTTCTGTCTCATCTCTGGCCATGATGAGAGAACAGGCTCCTACGGTCTGAACAAGTGCTATTGTTGTGAAAGAACAACTGGGCTGGTTGTAAGACTGAGCGGTTCTCTCGCAGCACCCCCATACATTGGCTTTACAATAAAGTTTTATTATTCAGTCCCTGGGGAGGCTGGTCATCTTGAAGTCACTGGTGCATCAGACACTTTAAAGCACAAAGAACACTGTTTATAACCCCTGAACACTAAAGAGATCTTTGTATTTCTGACTAACTGTCCAAACAGTAAGAACCACAAAGAAACAAAGTGAAATTATAATAAATTATAAATCAAAGATGTGACAGCAATCATTGGAAAATTTTAAACATGCCGAGATACTTCCTGTGAAGAAACTTTACCTAAAGTCTCACTGTAGCTCGCTCTCCATCCCTCAGCCGCGACTGATCCGTCTGTGACGAACTCGATAAACATCTGATTGGATGAGGACCTGAGGTTTGGCGGAAGCACCTGTCCGCAGAATTTCCCCATCAGCGGGGCAAGATGGTTCTCTCCATCATACACAGCCACGTAGTCATAGCGACAGTTTGAGGACGCCTCCAGACTGAAAGAGTTAAATCTACAGGACGGATAAAAGACAATTTAGTCATGCAGAACAATGTAGTTCCTCAGAAAGTTAAAAGCACTAATGGGAGAGGGGGTGCTCTTTAAAAGAAATCCTCTTGGGATGGATGATGGATGAAAGCGTCTGGCAGTGACACAGCATCTAAGTGGGCTTAACCACACAAAGGAAAGATGGATGATCAATACTAGCATGCTTTTCTCAGCATCTGTCTCTCTGTGTAGAACACAGCTGGCATTATAGAAGTTTAATAGTAAAATCTGTAAAGAATTTCTTGTGTCTTGATGAAATGGTCCCAATTTGTACACAAATAAAAAATGTTTTTTATTGCCAGCTTCTGTGGTGAGAGCAATGTCTACTTGTTAAAAAATATAAATAGAAAACATTTAAAATAAATTTTTCTAGATTCAATTTTTTGTTGTATGATTTTATAAATCTTACATATTTACTCAAGTTTATCTTGGAACTGAACGGGCATGAGTAAATCATGTTTATAAAGTGAAGAACACTCACTTGAGGTCAATGACACGGTTATTGCTGACATGTATGTGATATGTGCAGTTGATATTGTGAAGGTAGTCGATGATGGAATGCGCTGGACTGCTGATCATCCCTGCAGTTGTATTAAACACGCCACCGCATGCTGTTAAAAACACAAACGTGAAAATCAATTAAACTTCACAACTCATTTAAATGAATTTAAATAGAATATTTTAATAGAATTTAAATGAAAAACCCTAGTCTTTCTTATATATTTGTATCCTAAAACAAATTATGCAAATTATCAGAACTATTATGAAACCGCTTATTCATAAATGTTCACTGATGTTGGTTGAGAAGTTTGGGACATCTTCCCATTTAGCACCAACTTACACAATATATAGAGTTCTTGACTCTGCATTTCAATTGTACACCATAAATAGTTTACAGTTCTTGTGAATGAGTTTGTTTGTGAATGGGACAATGGAATCTGCAATGGAATTCTCATGCACATGTGCATATTCTCTCAAATCCCCTCATATTGTTTGAAAAGCGCAGCGTCCTCTAATTCCAGTCATTCTGCTCATTCCACATTTCCGGGCTCGGTCGATCAAACCTGCATTACTGCTGTGATAAACAACCCAAACCAAGTCCAGAACACACCTTCAATAGCAAACACTTACATCATAAACCACACCCACAACAGCACATGCTTACATCATAAACCACACGTTTGTTTTGTGATTGGTGCTTACGCATGGTTCTGTATTCAGCCAGGAAGCCATTGTCATTAATTAAGTTGTCAGAGTAGAAGTTGAGAAGCATCGGTCCAAATGTGGAGAAGACGCCTGGGATGGTATTTCCACAAAGAGTGGCCAGTGGAGAACTATTGATGGCCGTACCACTGTAGATCTTCACACCATCATAAACACATGTGGAATGTGCTAGAGAAGATAAAAAGGCAAGATAATCCATCTTACAGAACTGCTGCCTTTCTTCTAAAAAATATATAGTTTTAAGGAGGAACATACCCTCCAACTGGAAAGTTTTAAAAGTGAGGACCACTACATTCTGGTCTCCAGCATCGATGATGTAATTACAATTGGACCTATGTGGGTAGTGCTCTGGGTAGTTTGGAGATACTACACGGCCAGTTGTGCTTGTAAAATTCGCTCCACATCCTACAAGCAGAAGTGAAATATAAACCTTAAGACACAAGCAGAGGAAACAAACGTAAATTAAAACATATCATGTGATACGCACTAGCGTAAAATGAAGCAGAAAATCCTTTGCCAGCCGTTTCTGTGGACTGGAAACGAGTCTTTATAACATTTCGGGGTGCAATGACGACAGGAGGGGCTGTAGAGCCACAACCAGTGGTTAAGAGGTTGTCATCATTCTCTACGCTGTCAGACCACACCTGTCAGACGCAAACACAGACAAAATACAATGACAATCATACAAAACCAACCACAAAATGGCTGCCATTTTCATCAAATGGTCATCCGCTTACTTTGACATAACTGTTTTGACACTGTCCACTTGAGTCTGGGATCTGAAAGTCACTGGCAAAGCCCATCTCCAGATGATTTCCATCATGAGCTATGATGGTCCAGGAACATTGAGTATTAGTTGGGAAATTTTGTGGATAATTGGGAGATTTGAAGGTGCCTGTATCAGCGTGGATGATTCCTCCACAACCTGAAGAAAAGGAGGTAATTAAAAAAAAATCAATATTAAAATATATCCCTTTTTTCTGTATATATCTATTATACCTATATATATCTATATATCTATATATTGTGTCTTGATTATACTTTCATTCTTTGCTGGTCTTGAAACCTTAACCCTTAATTAAAGACACTTAATTAAAAAGTCCCTAACCCCAAAACGTTTAAATCAGATATTTGTCCAAAAACATATCCGGCTTAGCAATATTGCATTGCGCATACCTGATGAGTCTGTCGACCACGTAGCAATAAATCCTCCTTTGGACACCAAATGATCGGCAAGAAACACCACAGCTAACTTGTTGGAGCCTGACTGGACAGTTCCAGGAGAGTTACTTCCACAATATTGACCAATTATGGGAGCTCCTGGTGAGCCTCCATTGAAGATAGTCACAGAGTCCCATCTGCACTGGCTGTGATGTTCCACTTCAAAGTATGTAAAAGTGAGCTAGACGAGAAAATATGTTAGAAGAGTTTTAAACTGTAAAGAAAACAGGAAAACACGGCTTAAAATGTAAAGAGCACTTACGGTGATAGTGTGCCCCTCTGGTGCCTCAAGAAGCCAAGCACAACGGCTTAGACTGGGGTATTGGTCGGGATATCCAGGGCTAGAAATGACACCTCCATCTCCACTCTGTAAACCTCCACACTCTATGAAAAGCCAATTTGGTCAATCGAGTCATGTAGACTTTCAGTGAGTTAAACGGATCTTTTATTAGTTCACGTAAAAATAAAAATGATGTCATCATTTATTCACCCTTATGTCAGTCAAACCCTGTATATGATTCTTTTGTGGAACACAAAAGATGATATTTTGCGAAACGCTGATTACCGGCACCCATTGACTTCCATTGTAGCTTGTGTCCATACTATAAAAGTGAATGGGTGCCGATAACTTGCGTTTTGCTAAATATCTTCTTCTGTGTTCTGCTGAAGCAAGAAAGTCATACAGGTTTGACATGACATGAGGGTGAGTAATAATTTAAATTTTTGGGTGAACTAACCCTTTAAGGAGTCTCCACATAATCTATATTACCTGAAAAGTAATATGTGATCTTAAAGCCCAAGTCAACTTCAGCCATATCCGACAAAAAGTGAACCCAGAGACCAGGAGTAAACACCACTATGGGGATTGTAGGGGCGGTCTGACCACAGAAACGGGCCAAGAGCTCTCCGTTCATATCACCTGCATGAGAAGAACAAATGTGGCAGCTATAAATGTTATACTTTAATTGGCTTCTGTTGGTAAATGTAATCAAACTATGGTTACATTTGGATAGTAAACTGGATAGTGCAACATTTAGATCCAATCAAGCTACAGGAACATAGTAACATGAAAAGTACAAAGAGAAACCGTACCCAGTCTAAACTCCAAGTAGTCCCACTCGCAGGTTTGATGATGCTCTAGATGAAGCTCATCTATAATCACCACAATGGAGGAATTCACATGCTGCGGGTTCTCGATTATCCATTCACAGTTCAGGTTGTTGCTGTAATTTCCATTGCCAAAGTCCGGCGAGGTGAAGTTGCCAGGTTCACTCAGTATCCCACCACACACTACCAATGGATTCACAAGGTCAAATCAGGCTTCACATTAGCGTGGTATAAACATGCTCATCAAGTCAATTACTTAAGTTCTCACCTGCTTCTTCATCCGAGGAGTAATCTGCCATAAATCCACCGTTAGACACTGATGCATCTGTGGCGAAGATTACGGTCATTGTATTCCCAGAAGATTTGATTTGGGTACCAGCAGGCACTGTGCCACATAAACGATCTAATCGAGGGGCGCTGTTTCCCAGACCATTTAGGACCTAACAGCCAAGAAGTCAAAACAACAAAGCTTTGATTTACTCATAACTCTAAGAGAAAAAGAAATACCTGGTGACAAAAGTATCAAAGATCTCACCTCCACAAAGTCAAAATGGCAAGTGTTGTGATTCTCCAGCCTTAAATCTTTGATGGTTAGAGTGACCCTACGATTTTGAGGAACAGTAATTCTCCAACGACATACTCGGCTGTGTGGGTACAGATTTGGATAGTTGGGAGATGAAATGGTCCCGAATGGTGTGTTCAGATCCCCTCCGCACTCTACAAGAGGAACAATGCCATCTTATCACCAGGAACTCATGAAACTACTCAAAAACCAACAGCATATATGTGACCCTGACTGTCAAAACCCAATTCTCCAATACACTTATTGCAAGGGCAATTATCTTGGAGTGGCTCTTAACTTCTGGTTACTTTGCAGGAAGGTAAATCTTTAGGAGCAGGATTGATTATATATCATTTTATACCTTGTAGGGATCATTCAACCAACTGGATTCTTTCAAGATGAAATGACACTTGCCTTCAACACTCGCTTCAAATGATAAACTGAACCCTGCTGCATTTCCACTGCCATCGCTGACAAACTTCACATACGCAAAACTGTCTCCAGTGTCCATGGGTGTTGGAAGGCTATTTCCACAATGTCTCCCCAAGAGACGACCTAGAGAATAGGAAATACTTTGATAACTGACCTGCACAATCAAACACCTTTACCTGTAAGTATTTTGGCAAGCGAGAACTCAAACCTGAAGCGTTGTATTCACGGATTTCAACATAGTCATTATTGCAGTCGGGTGAGCTCTGCAGGTCAAGAGCCGTGTAAGTTAGAGTCAGGTAGTGTCCGGTGGGACCCTCCAAGTACCATTCGCAGTTAGAGCCGTCTGGATAGTTTGAATCGGGGTAACCTGGACTCTGGATCATTCCACTCTGACCAACGTAAGTGCCTCCACATGTAGCTAAGTATTAAAAGAAACCACTTTGAGCCATTGAGACTACGAGGATAGAAACAAGATTGGAATGATGGAGATTGAATATGGATTACCAATTGAGTACTTGGCTTTGAAACCAGGATGTGTAGCGCTGTTATCAGTTCGGAATCGTATATACATGGTGGTTCCCGTTGAATGCTGGGTAGACGGGCGGGTATTGCCACAAAGCCTGCCAATCAAATCGGCATCCGACGTGGGACCATTACGAACCTCGACGTAGTCATAAAGGCATCTAAGAGAAAGAATTAAGGTTAGATGTACATAAAGTAAGCTTTTGACTGTTTTATATTAACAGTATATGAAACATACCCAGAATGAAGCTCAATGTAGAAATCTCCCTCAAAGTCAAGCTGTACAGCCTCTCCATTGGGAACATGGACTATCCATACGCAGTCAGCATTATGGGGGTAGTTTGATGGATAATTAGGAGATGTAATATATCCTGGTGGGTCTCCATCATTCAGCTCAATGAGACCACCACAAGCTGTAGTAAAGCACACAGATTTAAACATCGAAACAAATTGTAAATCCAGGGTCAGTTGAGTAACAGGCATCATTAATTACTGAAACGATTATTGTTTTGTCTTTTTTATGGATGTTAGAGTACTTTGTATGTAATAACTTTTATGAATGAGGTATTCACCTGAGCTATGCGCCTCAAACAACAGTTTGAATCCGCTGGCCTCATTGGAGGCATCAGAGACGAAATGGAGAAACATGCTGTTGTCTGTGGTCTGAAGTGTAGACGGAGGACTGGTTCCACAGAGACGCCCTGATAGAGTTGGTGAGTTGCCATCAGGTCCATTTCGCAACTAATACAAAATAATCTAATATTAGTAACTATTTATTATATTCCCTTAAACACCAAAAAGACAATTTCCGGTTACGTTTATACTAATCCCAATGAATATGAAAACAGTTTTCTGTTAAAAAAGCTCTTCATCTTCTCACACTGAAACTTATGCTCTTGTTCTACCCATGAGTAAAATGCTTGACATGCATCATTTCTATCAAGCGTTTTATTCCTTTTACGCTTCTTTAAATGGATGCACAGAATGGGGTGGAGCTGTTGCTTTTCACTGAAAAAAGGGAAGGTTAAACTGTAGAAAAAATATGTGTTTTCACACAAAAATTTATTAGTGTGATATAATGCATGATATGACAGCTCTTTCCTTTAGTTTTTAAGGGGTTTTTATTTTACACCTTCCCCTGTAGATTCTCACCTCCAAGTAGTCACCAGTGCTGCATTGTGTGCCAAAGCCTTGTATCTGGAAAGGGTTTTGGAAGTTTACTGACACTCTAAACCCTGGAGTGACTTGGATCTGCCAAACACAGTTTAGATTGGGCTTGTAATTCTGTGGATACTGAGGAGAACTTAGCACACCTCTGTGCGTATGGAGGAAACCTCCACAACCTGATTGAGAAGTGGAGAAAAATGGGTCATCATCAACGTGATTAATGTATCATTTGTGATAATGGTTCACAGACTTGCACTTCACCTTTGGAATAGGAAGCATTGAAGCCTCTTCCATTAACGGTGCCATCGGAGGTAAATCGCAGGAACATGGTGTCGCCAGTTGTGTGGAGAGAACCAGGCAGCTGTCGCCCGCAAATGGTTGCAATCAATGGAGATAAACTCGTTTCACCTTATAAAAAAACATATTCGAGATTAAGTCTTGAAGAAGAGGAAAGTTGAGTTGACCTTCTATGACAAAAAGCTTACCGTCTCTGATGACCAGGCTGTCGTGAAGACAAGAAACTTCATCCTCAATGTCCAGAGACAAAAGATTCAACTCCACAATAGAGTTAGGGGAGCGAATTACCCATGAGCACTCAAGGTTAGGCTGATACGGCTCGGGCCAACCAGGAGAAAAGAGGAACCTGGGTGTGTCTCCTGTTATCAAACCTCCACCACATGCTCCTGAAAAGAAAGAATGTAAAACAGTGACCATTTGGACAACCTGGAGACTCCTTTAGAATCTGTGTTGAACTCACCTGGCTGTATCGTAGGCAAGGGACCAGAATTTTGAACAGCCGTCCACTCAATGAGGAAGCCTTTTCCTCCAATCACATTGTCAGATTGAAACTCAAGAGTCACTGTGCTACCCGAACTTCTCAACGAGTTGGGCAGAGTCAAGCCGCAAAACTCACCCATCTGGTAGGCATGGGTGTTTGGACCATCAAATATCTACAGAAGAGGAGGAACGTTGTGATTCATGAACATCATAATAAATACCTGAAAAAATGTTGTTTGAAGCAGACCTTTAGTTTGTCATAAAAGCAGTCGAACAGATCCTCAATGTCAATATCCAAGAAGCGAATCTCCACATAGGAGTCTGCATTCACTGTGATGGTCCAGCGGTAGTCTGCGTTGCTCGGATAGGTGCGTGGGTAAAGAGGGGAAGCCACCTGGCCCGAACTGCCCGTGATGTCATTTCCATACACTAAGAAAGAAAAAACATTGCACAGATGCCTTAGGAACACTAGTATTTTCAGCCCTAAAAATTGTCTTAATTCAGTTATTTATATGTTTTTCTGTAGTGTTTCAGTGGGAAATATCAGTTTATATTTCCAAACATTCCTTTTGTCATTATTTGTAAAAATCCAAGATTTTTGTATGCACAATGAGTCTGACAACAGACGGTGCTCCACATGGTGATCTGGTCTCACAATCATCTATTCGGTTTATTATTATATGCAGAAAGAAAGAAAAAAAACAGAGAAAGATTAAATCCAGAAGAACTGTGGCAAAGTCTCTGTAAAGTGTAATTGTCTGTAAATCGATTTTATTAATCAATTAACTTCTATTACCTAAATCAAATCAGTATTTGGTGTGACCACCCTTTGAGTTTAAAGCAGTTTTTGTTGTAGATACACATGCACAGATTCAGGTTTCTTCAGGTGTTTTGGAGACAATGTCACAGTTCTTTTAGATTTAGTCTCGAGTTTGTTCTCTTTCTTCATGTAATTTTGGACAGATTGGATGATGGTGAGAACAGATCTCTGTGTGGTGCATATCGTAATACACATCTCACTGGATTATTACACATAATGGAAATGCAAATTGATTTCTACTGACACACTACAACAAAAGCTATCAATAACCATCTTAACACTATTTTGGGGGTGAAATACTAACATTTCTAAGAGTTCTCCATATTACTGTCTATTGAGGCACATGCATACAGGTCAAAAGCATGCGATGCTGAAGTTCTGGTGTCTTGATATCTTTACTAGAAAGAAACAAACTTAGACTCACAATGTGAGAATACCGCTCTGAATCCAGCTCCGCTCACAGACGCGTCCGAGACAAACTTAATCCACAGAATGTGTCCAGTTATGGAGGTGTAGTTGGAAGGAAGAGAGTCACCACAGAAACGCCCAACCAGATGGCCGGTAGAGTGACCTTCACGAATCTCTAAGTAGTCATTACTGCAATCTGAACTCTGTTGTAGCTGGAACATACTACATAAGATAACATAATTATTATTTTTTGTACATCTATTAAGGTTTAAGTTTGTGAGACACATGTAACATCCTGATTGGCTCACATGAAGGACAGCTGTAGGCGGTTTCCAGGGGAACTAGTGATGGTCCATACACACTCCACATTAGGTGGGTACACGTCCGGATAGTTTGGACTGTTAAAAGCACCTGACTCCATTAATAGATGTCCACCACAGCCTGTAAAACATTATAAAAATTATAATCTAATACAAATTTCTCTATTTGTAATTATTTTGAAACAAATAATGTAACCGAACCTGACGTTGAGGCCATGTAGGTTGCCCTAAAACCTTTCTTAGCTACAGAAAAGTCCGAGATGAAGTTTACCACCATGGCATTGCTGAACGATGTGACTGGATGTGGTAATACATATCCACAATATCGACCTTGAAAAATACAATTTTTTAGTAAAAATATATGCCTCAATTAATATTTACATGGATGAAAAGATGTTTTTACCAACAGACGGGGCATTGTAATTGTCTCCGTCCAGGATCTCCACACTGTCATGTGAGCAGTTACCAAATATCATCTCAACCTCAAAGTCAGTGAAGGACAGAGTCACATGGTTGACTGAAAAATATTTTCAATAACGCATCTCTTAAAATCGGCATTATAAGAAATAGATGGGATTGATTTTGGATATCTCACAAAGACAACATTTTGAACATTGATTGACTTACATGGCTCCTGTGCTCGTATGATCCAGCTACAGTTCTGATTGGGTGGATAAGCGCTTGGATAGCGGGGAGATGTGATAGCTCCGCCCACATCATCGGTTATTATAGTTGACCCACATGCTGGAAATCAGAACATCGAGCAATGTTGTATAAAACAGGGTCAAAACAAGACAAAATTGTGTCAACAGTGATGGTACCCACCCTCAGAGAACCTGGCACTGAATCCTTTACGATTTTGAGCCTGATTTGATCTGAAGTGAACGTGGATGACGTTCTGTGTTGATGTAATGGGAGAAGGCATGGAAACGCCACACACTTTAGCCAGAAGAGGAGACGACTCGTGTGGACCATCATGGATCTAAAGAGAAGACATGATGGTTTGTCCATAAATTGGCATCACAGGAAGATCATCCCTGCTCTTCAAGTACTTACAGTCACATAGTCAAGATCACAAGAATCGTGGTTTTCAATGTCCAGTTCTGTAAAGTTGAAGAAAACTCTGTGGCTCGCATCCACCGTGATGGTCCAGGAGCAGTCCGCATTGTCAGGGTAGTTGTTGGGGTATTTAGGAGAGTGGATTTCTCCATAGGGAGCTGTGACAGCTCCTCCACATCCTGAATTTCAGAAGCTTTTATTAGCAGAGAACTCAAAATGATCAAACCCACAACAAATTACAAATGCAATATTAGACAGAAACGTCACCTCCTTGGACCTCCTGCCAGGTCGCATTAAAGCCCCTGCCGCTCACAAAGTTATCAGATATGAACCGAACGGTTACACTGTTACCGGTGCTGGCCACCTGAAGTGGGTTATTGGGAGGGCGAGTGGTGCAGAGCTGGGCCAATCGTGGAGCAGACAGGTCAGGGCCTCCATAAACCTGCACAAAGGTTAAAGGTCAAATGTTCACACACTGGAGATTTTATTAACCATACGAATGTTTAGTCTGTGCTGTTGGCTGAAAGATCTTTATACTGTAATAATCTTTTATTGAATACTTCGTTGATTGAGAGAATATTCTTTATGTAGGAGGACTTTATGTAGAAAACAGCAAATCACAAAAACGACTTTAGCTGTGTTTTCACTGACAGAATCACAGATGTTGGCGGGACATATCCATGAGTTTGTCTTAGAACAATGTCTGCGTAAATGTTTGTGTGTGTGGTTTTCAGTTCACTTCTGCCCTGTTGGCTTCATTCACCGCACCAGTGGAGATCAACATTCCACAGCTCACCGTTCCGTTATAAAACACACTTCTACCAGCAGGTGCCAATGAAAAATAAACGGCCCATACACCCACATAACCTTGTGTACAATTCACATACACACAATCTGAATGCAATGCAAGGGCAAGACTACGTAATGGTCTGTAGAAGTAAAATCCAGAAACCAATTTGTACCTCCAGTTTGTCATAGTTACAGTCAGGGTGATACTCCACATCAAACTCAAGAATGGTGATGGAGATGCTGCTGCCAGGGCTGGTGTGGATGAACCAGATGCACTCACGGTTTGATGGGTATCTGTCTGGATAGCCCGGGCTGTTGAAGGAGCCGGAGGGCCCGAAAAGTTCCCCGCCACAACCTGCAGGGGGCGACAGCGAGACATTCCGACTACTGTTGTTAAAATGAGGACAGACTTGATGTAATGATCATCTGAAATTCATCTTTAATTTCGTCTTACAACAGTGGATGGTTTGTTTACCATTTATTACCTGTTAATACTTAACATAAGTGAGAAATCTGTAAATACAGAGAGCGATCAGCATCACAATAAAAGGAAAATGGTTAGTGTAACGTGATATTCACTAAAGTCAGAAGAGGATTATTCTTTCACCCCCGCCCTGATCAATACAACTCAATGTCTTTAGCGTCCGCAAGTCTGTGTGAGGACAATCCAAGGGTGGAGCTACTTTTATTGGATGACTAAGCTTGAAGTAGACATAAAATACATTCATCATTTTCCCAATGCTAAAGAGATTTTCAATTATATGAAAGCTTAAATAAAAAACATAAATCTGAAAAATAGGGTTTGTAGACATTTTTAAATCATTTATCCCTGTCTTTCAGGAAAGTGTTTTAAGAGAAATTTTCTTTCCATTTTACCATTTTGTTTTGTCCTGTTTTCCCTGATGAAGAGAAGTGTTATTCACAGAGCACTACGCATTACATAATATCATTTTCCACAAAATGTGTCCATGGAAACCAAGATCACTTCCTTCCAAAAAATGACATCATCTCTGAGAGAGCGCATAAATGATTAACTTTTCCAATGTTCTTTCAGAATAGCAATACTCGCTCTCTCTCATCTCCAGGTCCAAAAATAAATCCACACCCTTCGGCATCGTGACTGTCTCACAATCACAGACACACAACACAGTTTAAAAGAGTCTCTTTTTCCACATTGTTATACTGAAAACTACAATATAGACAACACAAGCTATTATACACAAAATATACTGTAAATAAAACATTAAAACTCAGCTGTAGCTAGATCAATTCTGCCCTCCTCTTTGGATTAATTTATCATTGATAGTCGGCTCTCGCTTTCTGTCTTGCCAATCAGAGCAGGAATCTTACAAACAACCAGCCAATCACAAGGAAGCCTTACTGGAATGATGTCACTGCTTTGCCCATTAGGGCTGCTATTATTCTCAGAGATCCGATGACATCATCCCTCAAGAGACCGTAGGTCACTGACCTCTAGCTTCCCAGCAGTGACTCTGCATGTACTATTGTCCTCTTACATTTCTACAGACACGTTTATTACGAGTGTTTCATATTTACGCTGTCATACATGCCCACAATGCCGGGCATGTGGATCTTACCATTCTGGTACCAGTCCATTTGGAAGCCTTTGAAGGATATCATGTTGTCGGACCGGAACACTATGTGGAGGCTGTTGCTGGTGGTAGTGTTGGCCGGAGGAGGCGTGTTCCCACAGAATGAACCAATCAGAGGAGCCTGTTCGTTTGGTCCATCATACAGCTAGATAGAAATAAAGAGCGTTAATTTAGACACCACAACAGTCTTGATTGACAAGATAGTGGGTAAAGGCCCATTCACACCAACAACAACAACTATAGCCAGAACTATATCAGCACTCTCTCGAACGGACAATAACGTTGCGTTTATTCCAACATTTTAAATGCGTAAGCACTTTAAATTACAATGGATTTTGATTGGCTGTCAATGTTGACTCAGCTGGAATAAAGCTATAAAATGGATCCCAACACTATGGTTCCTCTATATCATTATCATTATAGTTGTGGGATGGGCTTCACTATTCTGATGCTTTTTTTCACAAAAAGAATTTAAAATGTATGTTGTTGTTTTTCATATTTCATTGTATTAATTTTAATATAATTCAATTGAATATCACAGTATTTTGCAAGTTATCACACTTCACATTTTTCTTCAATATTGCACAGTCCTACTTTATATGCAATGTTTAGTCAGGGACACACTTTTAGAAATGTAGAAATTTGTTTGTCCCCATTTTTGTTTTGTTTGCTTGTAAAACATTTAAAAGCGATAACACAACTATACATTATGATCTGTATGAGTGACCCGTTTTAGTGCCTAAAGACCAATAATTCAGTTCACTTCAGTAAAAAGAATGGTCTCTTTGTATGATAAGGTCTCTAAACAAAGGTAAATCAGCACCCATTCAATCAACAATTTGTCAGTTTAATCAGCATTTTTCACACCGCAGAAGCATCAGGATGTTAATTTAAGAATGTCCCAAAACAGGACCGAACAAGTCTTCAAGGTATATATACAGTTTCATTGCAACATTGCTTTTCATCAAGACAAAATACCACCTATCAAAAAAGCATTTGATATAGACCTTTCCTAGCAAATGTATTTTTCTACAGCCTTGGTTAAGCCAACCAACAACACAAGTATATGTCTGTTGTGCATTGGCAAATGTACCATCAAATATTACATTCCACAACACAGACATCATCACAAACCAAAACAACTTCAGCCTATCTAAGGAATGAATGAGGTTAGAAAAACATCTGCAAGTTTAGCATTTCCCAAGAAGGCCCGAGGGAAACACATGGCACAGAGTTCACAAACACCTCCATCTCTCCTCCGAAAGGCCCCATGATGTCATCACTGTTTGGATCACCATGGTGATGAGTGAACAGAGAGGAACTCAAAGGCCCTTTGTAAGTTTCTAAAGACTCTGCCAGTAAATCAATGTAGTTTAATTGCATGACACAGCTTTCAGCATGAATTAGACTACTTGACCCTTCCGCAGAGAAATACAAACTTACAGAAGGTCTCCGAGCAATAAAAGACTGTTTCCAGAACTCCAGCAGTTAAACCAGGAACAAAATCAACATGTGCTCACCTTTACAAAGTCAAAGTTGCAGAACGTGTGCCGTTCAAGCTCAAACGCCATGAAGGTGTAGTTGATGGTGTTGCCCATGGTGACCTGGACGGTCCAGCTACAGTTGGCATGATGAGGGTAGTTATTGGGAAAGTTCAAAGTTTCGATTCTTCCCCGGGTCTGATTGGCGATCAGCAAACCATGGCAAACTAAAAAGATCACACTGATTAACACGTGATGACAGACACCATTTTTGGACTATAAAATGTAGGTAGGAATGCATTTCCACTAGAGGCATCTTGCTGGATTTGACCCTGCGGTCTGGGAAACATGCAAGCATGTGACTATTGTGAGTCGAATAAAAGGCGAATGACTGTGAGAGCGCACAAAGGAAGATAAATAGAGCCCTAAAGTGACATTTCACCTCCACAAACATAATTAAACAGGACGAAGTGGCAGATATACAGCCCAGTCTGGAAGTCAATGTCCTCTGATTGAACTTAACCAAAACCACTTACTAGACTTTTACTACGTTTTTTGGCCTATGACATTGCTACGAATATGACTATTCCTAAATATGAAGAGTAGTCAAACTCCCTCACACTTGGTTTGAAGATTGACCCGTATATGTTTGTGTGTTTTGTGCCACTTACTGGTTTGATAGTTGGCCAGAAATCCACCCGTGTGGACGAGGTTGTCCGTACGCAGTTTAACATACATATTATCTTTAGATGAGATGATGGGTGGAGGAATCCGATTTCCACACAGTTTAGCCAACTGTGGAGCATTGGTGCTGTTTCCATCATGCACCTGGTCAAAAACACACACATTATGTACTGTCAAACATGACAGTAATAATCAAGCTCAATATCATATACAGCATTCCGTAACAGAAAGTTGTGTTAGACGATGTTGACTGACCGCTATGTAGTCAAAGATGCACTGATAGGTGTTCTCGAGGTTAAAGTCAGTAAAGCTAAGCTCCACTAAACTTCCAGCGCTGGTCTTGATGTGCCAGTTGCACTCGGCATTGGGATGGTAAGGCAGTGGGTAGTTGGGGGAAGTGAAACTTCCGACACTGGTGGTTATGGTTCCACCACAACCTATGACACAGAGTAAAGACGGTCTCAAACGTGACAGTATTTCTGAAAGACTGATACACAGTCCACCATCAGTCCATATTATACTTATTGGCCTGCCACATACAGTAAGTACATTATTGGACACAAAACATTAGGCTAATAAAAAAATTATCAGCTTATTTGTACCAGATACAAACCTTTCACAAAGAAAAACTCATCGGCTTTAAGCCAAGACATAACATTCAGACAAGACGAACACATAACAGGCACATTTATATTTCATTTTTTGTCAATTATTTTTAAGGTGAAGATGACTTGCAGTATCCGGCTGACTCTGTTTTTAATTTTAGGTGGTTGTGTCACAACTTGCCAATCAGTATTTTAGAATGATGTGTAATAAGTTAAAATATTATGAGCTCTTCTCAGGAGGACTTCTGAATATGTCGAAAGATTGTGGATTCCTTGAATTAAACATCTAAAGCATTTAAAGATCTAATAGTTGTTTAATCTGCTTGGTAGTAAGGAAATTATTCATTTATAAAAATAGCTGATAATTTAGCTTTTTTCTGCCTGTGAAATTCTGGATGGACAGTTCACAAAGTTTACACAACATTATATATTATTTTGATGACCCATATGCAAATGCATACCTGTCTGTGTGCCATCCCAGTGGGCAGTGAACCCTCTGTAGGTGAGAATGTGATCAGATCGCAGTTTCAACCAGAGCCTGTTGCTATGGGATACTATAATGGGCGGAGCATTTGTTCCACAGTATTTACCAATCAGAGGGGACGTTTCATAGCCTCCATCTCTGTTAAAGAAAAGAAAAAACATAAGTAAAATCCTAAATAATGAGCCAAGTTAGTGGTAAAGTATCTGACCTGATCTCCAAATAGTCAAAAAAGCAGGTGGTTGAGCCCTCCAGTGCAAAGTCGGTGACGTTAAGCATGATCTGCATATTGACTTCCACTATGATTTTATAGACACATTCTCGATTATTGGGGTAATTGTCGGGGTAGTTGGGCGAGTTAAATTGTCCGGTAGAAGTCCTAAACACCTGACTGCAATCTATATGTGCAGAAAGAAAGAAAAAAAGTTTAATGCTTGTAAATGTTGAATAAATGATGTAGAGTCAATCCTTACTGTTAATGGCTTTAAGAAATGGGATGTCTGTATCGAGCGACTGCAATAAAATTATACCTGTGGTCGCGTTGATCGAGACATAATTGGCGGAAAAGCCCTCAGCAGAAAGATACGAGTCAGACACCAACAGGACGGTCATCAGACTATCGGTGCTGGTTAGAGAAGGAGGAACGGATCGTCCACAAAACCTGACAGGGGAATAACACCCAAATGTTTTTTATTTGAGATGTCTGAATGTCATCCTTTTAGGCATTTTAAAACAATGATCTTGGTCTGCATCATTCGGTTCCTACCTTCCCAGGAGGCTTCCGGTCAATGCGGTACCATTATCATAGACCTCCACATAGTCATATAAACAGTTGGTGTGGTACTCCAGGTTGAAGCTTGTAAAGGACAGACGGATGAGATTGCCGGGCTCAACAGAGATGTACCAGGTGCAGTTGGCTCCATGGGGGTAGTTAGTAGGATGACCCGGGCTGGTGAATGAACCCGTCGGTTCTGTGAGCGTCTCTCCACAACCTGTAGAAATGAACACAAACATCTGCTGATGTACACAAATATTTGCAAAGGTTATATTTGATGTATTTGTCAACAGTTCAACCATCTTTCTGAAACAAACTTAAACAATTATCTTTAGTTAGTTTTGTTAATGTACATCTTTTTGAAAAAAATTGTATGACATGTTATTGTCTTTACTTTTACATTATAAAAATACACATATTTTTACACATAAAAATATAAAACACACAAAAATACAATGAAAATAATAATTTTAAATTAAATTGACTTGAACAAACCTAGTAAGCCACAATGCATTATGGGACTGCTTTTAAATCTAGATTATATAAATGAACATTGTATTTCTTATATTTAAATATACAGTCGATATCTACCTTGCTCCGCAGATGCAAACTCAGCAGTAAAACCATGGTTGGAGACGGAAGCATCTGTTTTAAATTGGATGAACATGGACCTTTGGGAAGACTGCAACATGGGAGGCATCTCAGTTCCACAGTATCGGCCAATCAGAGGCGAGCTTGCACTGGGACCATCTCTAACCTGAGAGCAGAGAATGAAGTTAATGTGACAATCAACTTAATGTCAAGCGATTAGCCTAATGATAATGAATTTACCTCTACATGATCAAAGGAGCACAAGCTGCCTCCCTCAATGTCAAATGTGAGGAAATTAAGAGTGACCACGTAGCCCTCGGGTTGGTTGATGACCCACTGGCACACTTTGTTGTGAGGGTACGGATCGGGGTGGAGGGGAGTGCGGATCTGACCGGTTCCAGAGAGAGTTCCACCACACACTGCGAAGAAAAGAAAAATTAAACAGGTCTTGCTCAGGTCTTGGTTTTATTGCTCAGAAGTTGTTCTTTTAAAGTTCTCAGTTGAGTTTCATTTAAGTATCAACTTGGTCTCAAGTTAATCGCTTTAAAGGGAATAAAAATAGAAAATGATTTAGACAATTATTTAACTACATGAAGAGTATGGAGCTGTAAAATGAATGTAGGCAAAATAATCTAGATTTGGGTAAATTAGATTAAAACTGTATTAAAATCTTCAATAATGTTGACTTTTGATGTCAGACTTCAGACAAATCTGAGTTCAGTTTTTGACATCTCATCTGAAATTTGTGATATTTGTAATTCTTTTTCTCAGGAGGAACATCCGAGGTGCAGATGAGAATTAAGTAAAAGTTTCCATTTGCACTCAAATTAATTTTACTAATATTACAAAAAATAATTGAGAGATCTCATCTGTGATTTTTCTTTCTTATGGACTCTCACCAAGTTCATATGTGGCCCTGAAACCAGCCTTGGACAAAGAGGCATCGGATTTGAAACGGATCCAGAGTCCATTAGAGGAGGACAAAATGGGTGCCGGCAGGATGACACCACAGTACTTCCCAATGAGAGGGTCGGTCTCGCTGGTTCCGTCTCGAACCTGAGAAAGAAGTATGTATGGTAACACTCACAGCATCTGTTCTCTCTTCAGACGGTAACACACACAAATCATACCTCCACATAGTCAAACAGGCAGCCAGTATGAATTTCCAGATCCATGTGGGTGAAGTTAAGAGCCACCACTTCATTGTGTGGCATTCTGATGATGTAAATGCACTGCCTGTTGTGGGCATAGTTATTAGGCCAGTTGGGCGAGATGATGATCCCCTCTGTCTCCGTGTAGACGCCTCCGCAGCCCGGGTCAGCTGATGAGATATGGTGGATTACATTACACAAAAACAACCCGTCCCGATGCAATATTCCAAGACAATAGCTTTGCCGCTATGTGAACCTAGTGCATCGGGTTTATAACATTTGCAAAATTTGCAATGTGACTCTTGATGTTTAAATAGTTATATAACCACTATAAACCATTTTATGAGTGCACATAAAAAGATAACATTTAACTGATGGATACTTTTAACTGATTTGTTTACACATCATTCGGTTACTGAATTACAGCTAATGCATTATGATTACAAAACATTCAGAAACATAATCATAAAACATAAGTACTCTTTGCAAACGAGAAATTAGTGCATGAAATCACAACTGCGTTCAAAAACTGTTCGTTTACAGTATGAGTCAAAAGTTTGGAAACACTTACTCACTGTTGTTTTTCCACATTTTAGAATAGTAGTAAAGTCATCAAAATCATGACAATTGTAATTGTGGGAATTATGTTGTGACTAAAAGCATCCAAAATAAATGAACTCTATGTTATCTGATCATCTATAAAAGTAGTCACACTTTGTGTAAAATTTGTAAAATCATACTCATCAGACATCAGACATTTTATCATTCAGCTTCTTGAGATCTCGACCTGAGAAGCTTTTAAAACAGAACTGAAGGAATTTCTATCTATAGACTGCTTTTTATTAATTATTTGCCAAGTAATCCATTTCAAAAATATTTTTTTAAGAAATTTTTGTTTTGTGTTGGCACAATTATATTATTGTCTACAAAAGTGATTTCAAACATTGAAACATACACCTTTAGATTAAAAGATTTTTAAGATCACTGTGTCTAAACTTTTGACTGGTACTGTACAATTTCTATTTGACTGTGTGGCCTTCACTTACATGGTGATGTAGTGTATGTAATGTGAAATCCTCGATCACTGATACCAAAATCCGAGTGAAAGTGGATCCAGGCGGTCGGTCCTGTTGTCTGTAGCGGTGGTGGCGACAATGTACTGCAGTATTTTCCCAGAACCTGATCCTCCGGGAGTAGCCCATCTCTGATCTATGACACAAAACAAACAATTTAAAATGTACCTGTATGCGGTTTGTATAATAATGTGGATCCAGGTTTTTAGTACCTCCAGGTAGTCAAAGTTACAGTCATCATGGTGTTCCAAACTTAAAGTTCCAAAGGCAAATGTTATAAGCAGGCCAGGGTTCACATTCACCGTCCAATAGCAGTCACGATTAGGCGGATAGTTACCCGGGTAACCGGGAGATTTGATGTCACCGTATGTATTGGTCAACTCCCCACCACACACTGCAAAACAAATGTGTATTGATGTAAGACTTGCACACATTCATGCCAACCATTACCAGTTTGTGTTTTACCTGGTGCCTGAGATTGCCAAGCCACAGTGAAGCCACCGCGACTGACCGTATGGTCAGAGCGAAACCAGAAGTACAGGGAATTATGGGAGCTGAAGAGTTCGGCTGGGGCGGCCGCGCCGCAGTATTTCCCGATCATGAAGGAGGAGGCGCTGTCACCGTCATGGATCTGCAGAAAGTCAAAACTGCAGGTGCCGCTGTTCTCAATGTCAAAGAAAGGGAATGTGATCCGCAAAATCTGAGAAGAAGAACAGGAAAAATTATACTGTATGTAAAAAGCATAAAACCCAAGAGCTAATTCTTATGTGATGGATGACTTTACAAACCTGACTGGGATCAGTTCTGACAACCCAAGCACAGCTGACCTGATGATCATAATCCCCACTTCCAGGATTGTTCGGGTAACTGAACGTACCGGACGGACTTTCCAGAACTCCTCCACACGCGCTAAACACACACACACAGATGTTGGGTTTCCATGTTTTATGGGGACTTTCCATAGACATAATGACTGTTTTACATTTTCAAATAAACACCATTTAGTATGATTTATAAGATGATTGTTTCATGGACACACACCTTGCTGTGGAGTTTGACACTGAGGGCCCGTCCACTGGGAAGTGCAGGTACAGGTGTATCCATTAATCCCATCGGTACAAGTACCTCCATTCTGACAGGGATTACTGGAGCATTCATTCACATTCTGATCACAGTTCTGACCCGCCCAGCCTGGGTCACAACGACAGATGTATCCAGTAACTGTGTTCTGAAGAGAGACACAGATTTTTCTTATGCATTTACAATGAGAGAGACCATCATAGCTATTAAAGAGAAAATCAAAATTCATTTATTCACCCTAATGTTGTTCGAAACCTGTATGAGTATCTTTCTTCTGTGGAACATAAAAGAAGATATATTGAGAAATGTCTACAATGGAAGTTAATGGTGGTCAATGTTGTTTGATTACCAGCGTTCTTTAAAATATCTTTTGTGTTCAACAGAAGAAAGAAAGCCGTACAGGTTTGGAATGACATGAGGGTAAAAAACGAACACTAACCTCACACTGGCCATTGACACAGGGGTTATTAGTGTCACAAATGTCGCTGATCTGTGTACAACCCGCAGGTCCATAGCCATTACCCACATAACCAGGAGGACAGGTGCATGATGGGATAATACTTCCTGCAAGGAGACAAAAAATGTATTAATTTAAAACATAAATCAAAAATAGGTTTTCTTTTTCAAAACTGATCAAAGCAGACACAGAGATAGACACGAGAGCGTTTAACATGTATCCCAGAATGCACCTCGTGAATCTGGTTAGCTGCAACCTAAGCCCTTATTCAACTCCATTTTACAGCAGTTATAAAATCTTCTAATGACATAATCACATAACAGATCCTGTTATAGCATCAGTGCTACCGGTCATGCGTTGCTGTAAAGAATAACTCCAGTAAAAGCATGCTTGCGCGTGTGTGCGTGTGTTATGCACCTGGGGTAGACGTGCATGTAGCCAGCGGGTGACATCCTCCATTGTTTGTGGAGCAGATGTTTGCTGCGGTACATGTCTTCCCATCTCCTTCATAGCCTGAGGACACACATATGGGGTCAGCCGTCTCATCTTACCTATAATGGCCGTTTCCTCAATCTTGTCTGGTCTTATTCTGCAATCTGGAAGTCAACTGAGACTTGTAAAGCGTAATACTGTATATTAGACGGGCAGTTTCATCAATAAACCCATCTAATGCATCTCTCCATCTTAAAGTGTCCTTCTCTATCTCTCCCAGAGGGAATATAATGAAACCTCATCTTAGCATACATCTGGTTCTCATTTCAAACATATTACAGTGAACAAACATGACTCGACAGTGTGTTACAGCCTGGATCGCTTTGGAAACAGGACAGATGACCCAGAAAAGCTTCAGGCTAACTAAAAATAGACATGTTTTATTTCCCAGCCCGCTCTGGAGGCAAAATATTGAGGATAACACAATCCTCTAAAACAGGATGCAAGACTCTGTAAATCAACAGGATCTTAAAGGGACAGTTCACCCAAAAATGAAAATGCTACCTCATGTTTTCAAAAATGCACGATTTTCTTTTTTTCTGTGAAACGCAAAAGGAAGAATGGTATAGAGACCGTGAAAATGAACCGTGACACAGACGACTAAACTTTTCATAAATTTTTAAATGGATGTTATCTTACATATTTTGGTGTATATTCGAGTGAAATTGCTTAAGGAATTAAAAAATTGATTAAAAATGATTTCAGTCTTCAGGAATTGATTGGATTGTTGAAAGCCTGGTCATTGGCAGAGCCCCACCCTCTGGTCGAGACAGACATCATTAACAGAAGTGATGTCATTTTAAGGGGGAGTGGAAAGTTATATTTTTAAATGAAAGATTATGAGGGTGTGTTAATGAAGAAAATATACATAAAACCCAACATCTCATTTGTAGCTTCCCACAGAAAATATAAAGTCATACAGATTTGAAACAAGATACGGAGAGAATTTTTCATTTTTGAGTAGCACTGTCCCTTTAAGATAAAAGGCTTATGAGGATGAGATGAAAATAAGACCTGGTGGACACTGTCCACAGTGGAAAGAGCCCATAGTGTTGAGACAAGGCACCATGGGGGATGTAGAACAGCCTCCATTGTTTGTAGCACATTCATCTATATCCTGACAGCTGTAACCGTTACCCTGCCAACCTGGAAGAACCAAAATCCCACAGGTTATCTCATCTGATAACCATCTGATGTGTATTGTGATGTGCACACAAAACTCTTTCGATGAGCCGTCTAACCTGCAGGACAGGAGCCGCAGTAGAAAGAGCCCAGAGTGTTGTAACATTGTACAGGAGGATTTGTGGAGCACGGCTTGTTGGGGAGACTGCATTCATCAACATCAGCTGTGCATGCTGCTTCTCCAGGCGGAGACATCCAACCAGCATCACAGATGCATTTATACTTCGGCTGTAATGTGGGACATTAAGGGAAAACATAAGAGAATGGAATTGGTTTCATAAAATATCTTTGATGTTTAAGAGAACCTAAACTGCACAGTTGTTAAAATTTGCTCTTATGGAAACGTTTGCAACACTTATACACAGCGGGTGAGGCGGTCATAGCTGTGCTTTGAATAAAACTATTGACCAATCACAATTAAAAAACTGGAACTAACCGTTTTATTAGAGAAAAAATTAATATTATTGTGAATCACCTGGTTGGGTGTGACTCTGTCTGAATCGATGCACACCCCATGAACACAAAGATCTTGACTCCCACCTGCGCAGTCATCATAGCGGGATGTGCAGTGTGGACCGTACCATTCCGGACTACAGGTACAACTGAAAAAACATAAAAACACAGACATTTAAGTAGAATTTACTAAAAAGCACAGTGGGGGGAAGGAAACAAATTTAGAAAAGAGAATTACGTGAAAGAGCCGGCTGTATTCACACATGTGGCTCCATTCTGGCAACCCAACGGGCTTCCTGTTAATATCTGACATTCGTTCACATCTACGGCACACGTGGGACCCTGTGGAGAATGACTCGCTTGTCAGTACCACATCGAGTTCAAAATAAAGGCAACAAACGTTGTGAGAGATTATGATCTGACCTGCCAGTTGTCAGGGCAAATACAGTAAAATGCATCGAGTAAGTTCAAACACGTTCCTGCGTTCTGACATGGATTACTGCTGCACGTCTTCTTCTGCACTGTCTGTAAAACACAGGATATCATAAAAGCGATATTAAATCGTAAAGACTGAAACACTGTGGCTTTTAATCACATGAGCAATAAGATAAAGTTGATGATGTCAGCAGTACCTGTTCTATGGTCTGAACTTTTGACTCCAGTGAAGTGACTCTGGTGTTCAGCTGATTCAGCTGGTTTGTGATGTCTGGAGACGGACCGCTGTTTTTAATGCTATCGATGTCAGCTTTGTTAATTTTGATCTGGAATAGAGAAACACTTTCATAAGATTTGTTAAAAAAAAAAACAGACACAAACACAGACACACACAATGCTTGGTCTGAATGCTAGGTGATGAAGAAGAGATTGTAAAAATGTTTATATAATCAAAGTGACTGTACAAGCCATTACAACATACTATTTTATTTTTTTAATAGTTATGAGTTGCTGCAATCTACAATAAGGTACTAAAAACGTATTTCGATGAAAGTAATGCTAAAACTTATATTGCCATGGCCTACTTATCACATAATGTTTACTGTGTGATTAAATGTAATATTGTAATGTAAATAATGCATGAAATAATTAAATAAAGCAAAAAGAAAACAAAATGTTAGAGTAAAATAACCATAGATATTTTGAGACATAACTTTAGATCATTGGTTTAGCAGCGCAAAGCCTGAACTAGGGTTGCCAGATCTGTATAACAAAACCAGCCCAATTGCCAGTCCCCACTAGTCCAAATAACCCAATGACACCAGCACAAATACAAAAAAACTCAACATATGCCACATGCCAAATACATATTTTACAGTCATTGTTACTGTGTGCATTTTCTTATTGAAAATCACTATATAGTAGTAATCATAAATGCAGTTTGTTTTTAATACCTTCATCTTATCTTAAGACCTCTAAAGAACAAAATAATTTCACATGAATCGCACAAAATGACAGTTAAAAAACCCTATATATAAAAAGCACCATATATAATTCTGGCTTTCCTGCAGACTTGGCAACCCTGCCCAGGACCTTAAATGCAATGTAAGCTGCTTTGGATAGAAGAATCTGCCAAATGTCCATATGTAGATAGAAGTTTGTATTAAGTTTAGTTTTGTGATCTGGACATCACTACAGCATAAAATACATTCCAACAGAAGTCTTTAACTACTGCTACACCTATTGTGACCCATATTTTGACTCTTTTACACAAAACCATATGTATGACTTGACTGTCTCACCTGATTAATCTGCTGGACGAGGTCCTCGGTCCCCACCTTTAGACCCCCTGTACCTGATGTGGTGAAGCGGATGTCTTTGTTGTTGCCAGCGGAGAACGTTAGGTGACCGTTCTCTGATATCATACGAGGCCTGCAAATCAATCAATTACTAAAAACTTCAAATCGTTCAAAATTTAACAGTGGTTCTCCGTTTAATTTCTAACTCATATTAAAAATTAAACCCTTTATACAATGCATACCGTGCAGAAATATTCAGCGTTATATAATGCAACATTTTGAAGTAAAACAACATTTTGACAAGTAAAATCTTGAACATCGCAGACCTTTCCATAAAATCCAACACCTCAATCATCCAATAACTTAAAAAACAAAGTAAATACATACTGGTCATTGCTGATGTCTCTTTTTTGCCGGTTGTGCGGTTGACCACCATCATCACACTGCAGCCCAGAGAGGAAGAGGAGAAAAAGAAAACTCCAGGAGAACCGGAGTGTCTGAGCCATGCTGAGAGAACTCATCCCAGGATGCTCATCAGACACTTTACTGGACCTTCACACTCAGTTCTACCTAAAGCCCAACCGATCAGAATTGTACTTTGCTCCTCAACAGTCCTGCCCTTTCCCAAATTCACTCATAAAGAAAAGAAAAATAGCTATAGGGCCTTTAACTAGTTTTTTCCCTTTATTGGCCGATTGTCAGAGGCCGTCACATGTTTTTGGAGATCAGTAACCAAAGTTAACACTGCAAACCTGCTGATTTTATAAAAAAAGCCTGGAGCTCATTTCCACAGCTTTACACCTGCTGCATTAACATTACTTAACATCTGAACACCTTATTATGATCCCATAAAAGCACGATTTGCTTTTATGCAGTATCAGTCAAATGCATCTACTAATTCCCATACTTCAAACAATCTTATGCACGTGTGTACAAATGTTTTACTCGCACTCTACTGCGTAACAGTAATAACAAAAAACATACATTGTCATAAAAAAAATCATTTATTGATTTATATAATAAATATGTACAAATATGATCAACATTGGTCATTTATCTAAAATACATTTACATATATATAGAATGTCCACATCCACGTGGTATTGTACCTCACTTTCAGTTCAATCTTAAAATGTTTATTATGACATCATGAGTTGGATAAGATGTGAAACCACGTGGACGTTCAGGCTGTTGCCCAGCACACGGTACTGCTGTTTAATGGAGATGTGCTCTGGAAACGCTGAAACACACAAATTAAGAATTTCTTAAAAATGTAACACTTCTAAAAGTTGGCTATAACATGAATTGTCACACTGCTAAAACAAACAAATGACCCTCAAACGTGTTAATAATTTCTTGTGAGCAGAAACACACAGAAAGTCCTCTAACTGCTCCACAAATGGACCACATGACCTCATCTTAACTTTAAACCCTTATTTTACTGTGATTCTTACAATAGAAAGGGACAAAACACTCCTAAAAATGAAGTTTGACTTTGATATACCAAACAGTGATAAAAGTTTAATCATATCCAGCAGAAGCAAATAATATGAGGTTATACATTCATCTTTTCACACTCAAGTGAAAAGACCGACTGGACTTTGAAGCTTCTTAAAATCACACACACAAAAAGTGTCTATACATATAAATGGAGTTAATCCTATTTTAGGAAATTAGATTTATATTGTTTGTCACTGTTTTTACTCTGTACATGTGTACTGTAAATGTACTAGCAGTATCTGATGTCTTACTGAAATCTGCAGGAAAGCCCATGAGGTGAGCGATCTCTCTGGGTGTGAAGTATCTCAGCTTTAATCTGAGAAGTTGCTTTATTTGATCTTCTTCAGACAGCAGCTCCAGACTCTTGAAGACGCTCTCTAACTCCACATGGACACAGGACTGCAGGACAGAGCCCGTCCCCTCCACATAGTGACCATAACTACACAGAGAAAATCAACAACAGTTATGATAAATAATCCAGGAGTTTGTATTGTTCATTACTTACAGAAACACACTGTGTGTTTATCATGATTAATAGATAAATTAAAGGGGTCAATGAGTGCATTGGTAATAATTTGACAAACATGGAACACACAACACTTTAATACATTACCTACTTATAATACTACTTATTTATATTTCAATTTGCACATATCATAAATGTGCATTCAACTGTCTTATTATATACTGTTATGCCTACTATTTTTGCACTATTGTCTATATTGTACATTTGTATTGTCTGTATTGTACATTTGTATTGTCTGTATTGTACATTTGTATTGTCTGTATTGTACATTTGTATTGTCTGTATTGTACATTTGTATTGTCTGTATTGTACATTTGTATTGTCTGTATTGTACATTTGTATTGTCTATACTGTACATTTGTATTGTCTGTATTGTACATTTGTATTGTCTATATTGTACATTTGTATGGTCTATACTGTACATTTGTATGGTCTATATTGTACATTTGTATTGTCTATATTGTACATTTGTATTGTCTATATTAATACATTTGTATTGTCTATATTGTACATTTGTATTGTCTATACTGTACATTTGTATTGTCTATACTGTACATTTGTATGGTCTATATTGTACATTTGTATTGTCTATATTGTACATTTGTATGGTCTATATTGTACATTTGTATGGTCTATAATGTACATTTGTATTGTCTATACTGTACATTTGTATGGTCTATACTGTACATTTGTATGGTCTATACTGTACATTTGTATGGTCTATATTGTATATTTGTATTGTCTATATTGTATATTTGTATTGTCTATATTGTACATTTGTATTGTCTATACTGTACATTTGTATTGTCTATACTGTACATTTGTATTGTCTATATTGTACATTTGTATGGTCTATAATGTACATTTGTATTGTCTATACTGTACATTTGTATTGTCTATATTGTACATTTGTATTGTCTATATTGTACATTTGTATGGTCTATACTGTACATTTGTATGGTCTATACTGTACATTTGTATGGTCTATACTGTACATTTGTATAGTCTATATTGTATATTTGTATTGTCTATATTGTACATTTGTATTGTCTATACTGTACATTTGTATTGTCTATACTGTACATTTGTATTGTCTATATTAATACATTTGTATTGTCTATATTGTACATTTGTATTGTCTATATTGTACATTTGTATTGTCTATACTGTACATTTGTATTGTCTATATTGTACATTTGTATTGTCTATATTGTACATTTGTATTGTCTATATTGTACATTTGTATTGTCTATATTGTATATTGTATAGCATTCCTTTATTCTTTTTTATCATCTGTAACACTGTGGAGCCTCTGTCACTATAACAAATTCCTCGTATGTGTAAACATTCCTGGCAATAAAGCTCATTCTGATTCTGATTCTGATTTGTTATGCTGGTGTTGGGTTGTTGGGTTGCTGTCACCCACAAGGTGAAAGCCATATGCCCGATCAAATCAGGTAAAGACACTGTAAATTATTTACCCTTTGGTAAAGCACACCGATCTCCTGCTAATGGGCTGAACTATATCCATCAGCAGAGCGTATCTCAGCAGGGTTTTGGGCGGCAGAAGATATTGATCCATGTCCTCTTCCTCATGAAGAAAGTCCTGCAGCCTCCGGACCGTCTCCTGGCTGTCCTGGTTCCTCTTCCGCTCCAACTCTTGTGCTGTCTCCAGCTTAAATATGATTGGCTTGGAGCTTTTGCTCTCAGACTCGGATGATGCGAGATGATTGTTTGGAACAGCCGGAGAGTCTGATGATTCACTGGAGATTGGTCTGGGGAAACCTTCCATAATCTGCCAGGAAATAAAAACTTTATTGATCAATAATAAATGAATCACAAAATGCTTTATGAAATGTTGAGAAAGCATTTTTTAACAAAAATTTGATAGAAAGGAATATATCCTTTCATTTTAAACCAATTGTCCAGAGATAATGTACATGTATAGTAAAGTATAGTAGAATCTGAGAACAAACTTTAAAAAACATATGCACCTCTGCTGAAGTTTGGAATGAGAAGCATCCTGGTCGTTTCCTCGCAATAAGAAAATATCTCAGTCTGGAGTTTGGTATCCCGAGCTGTGAGATAAAATCATCACAAAAACATGAGTTAAGGAGTTTTCATGGTGACACAGGGTTCAGGATTCTGGGTAAAAGATATGCTCACATGTGTTGGTGTGATCAGAAACTCCTGAAAGCTGTAATCACACTGTCTCAATGTGTTAAGTAGAGCATCTCTGTGATTTAAAGACAACAGATCAATCATACTTTTAACAGCTGAACATTCTAAATGAATCACAATTGATTTATTTCACACAATCAATATGAAATATGAAAATTTTGCAATGTTCTTTTTGTGTAATGTGACATATTTCAGGGTGAAACATTGGTCTTGATTGGATTATAAATACTGGGCATTTCAAATACAAACAAATACTTTTTGGAATAATATTTATTGTTGAATCGTGCACACAATGAGACTAGAAACACGCATTAAGTACATTAGGGTCAGTGTTGTTGAGTGTTAGTACAAACTGCAGGCATACGCCTCTTTTCTCATCATTCCTGCTAAAGATTCTTATTAGCAAAACCCATGGTGACGACACTACAGAGACCAAGCCCATGACCCCATTGGCTCACAGCCATGTAACCATAGCGATCTCCCTGCGTAAAAGCTCCCCAGTTACCTTGCAGCAGAGGTTTCAAAGCCCTTCACATTCTCCAAAAGAATAAACTGTGGATGCCTGCTGAGCCTGCGAGAGGACGAGAGGTACATTCTTTTCCAAATGATTCTCAAAAATGATTTGAAAGTAAAAAAATAACACAACAGATACAGAAGGAAAACAAAAGAAGGAGAGAATAAGGAAGCCATATTTCAGTCATGAAGTAATAATGATGTGCAAATGTAATTCACATATTTAAGAAAAATACGGCTTGTTCAGATTTTAGAAAGATTTTTAAGTATCAGAAAAAAGAAAATTATGTTTTAGAGACTTCAGAGAGAAAAACAGATCAGACCTTGGCAGAAGATCCAAGATATACAGAAAACTCTTTGTTCTGGGGTCTGAAACATCTCCTTGTAAACCAATCCTATACACAAATGTACATTAGCTTATTACAGCAATTTAAGAACATGTATTTATATCACAGATAGCGCAAGGGATTATAATAGTGTCAGTTTTTATGAAAAAGAAACATTTTGATCACCTGGTGAATGGTTGACACGGGGGGCTCATCAGAATCATGTCAAAGTTCAATTTGTCAAAATCCTGTAAAGTCATTCCCTGATACACAAAATTAAAAAGAGCCAACATAAGCAAAGTTACAGTATTTAACAGAGAATAAATGTCAAAACTATAATGCAAACTTATGAAATCAAATAAATTATGCTTGTTTTCCATATATAAAAAACTAAACATCCCAGTCAGGATATTTATATGCATATTTTTTATTTTCTTTGCCAAAACATTTTTTTGTCTGAGTCTTAGGAGTCTAAACAATTATTTGATGATGTTTGTAAAGAAGGCCAGTGGCGGGTACATAATTACCATGCTGACAAAGCACATAACCTTTAAACGCTACAAAAACTACCGAGTTACTCTTTTACCTCCAATATGATTTTAAAGGCTCAGTCATGAGATAACGTGCTGTTGGACAACTTACTTTTTTAAAGGAAATATGTGTTGAATGTAATAAATCAGCTGAATACAAAAGAACGATCGATTTTGTTTTTGCTGGGAAGCAATGATTACTGTTAAATTCCAAGCAAAGTGAAAGATGTGGCAGCAATAATCTTACCCTGTTTCTTTAATTACTGATTACTTTCTGCTACACTTAAATAAAGTCTGTAATTATTAACAAAGAATTGGACTAATTTATGACAAAATATACATAACCTGTTATGGAACATGAAAGGGCCTAAATAAAATGTTTTGAATTAAATTAGGTGGTCAGATCTGTTCAAAACAATAAAACTTGGATAAGATGACCTGATAAGTTGGTTTTCAGACAGAGACTCACCTCAATAGTTTTAGGTAAGAGTGGAGTATTGGGAAAGTTGTGCTTGTATATTTCATTTGCTGTTGTGTTGACATCCACAGCAGCCACAACTTCAGCTGCAACTGAGCTCTCTACAAACACACACAAATCTCTGTCAGTCTCTTATCCTAAAATGCATGAGATTATATATCTCCCAGTCTGATCCTGAAATACTTCATGTGATTGCTTGGAAATGTTCAGTAAGGAAACAGTGACACCTGTGGGGACTTCACACAATACTGTAATAAAGAGACAGTTTGCCACGCCGTGTATCATACTTTTAAACCTTTGGGTTTTAGGGATAAAAAAGATACTAAACACTTGCTAAAGATTCAGTGTCTCTGCACCTACCGATGTCATGCATAGCTGCTAAACAACACAAACTGTCGACAACAAACTAAAGCCAACAGACGAACCTTTCAGAGCATAATGCATCCCTCCTATCCCACTGTATAACTCCAGAACACGCAGTCGATCCATCTTTTCGCTTTTATTTTATTTTTTTTTTTTTTACAAATGAACAATGTTTACGGTGTTTGAATGCGCTTTCCTGGCAAGCCACATGTGAGTTCCTAAATATACGACCGTCTGGAAACAACTATCTATCTAATCTAATGTTCCGTTTTAATGTAATCGTATACTGTACTTTCTTAAACTTAATAATAATAACGATAATAATGTAATAAAGTAAACATTATAAGTTTTTTAAGTATGTATTTATTTGTTGGGTTTCCATGTTTTATGGAATGTTTTCCATGTTTTCCATAGACATTACGATTTTGTACACACTGTAATATCCTGTAAACCTCACCCTACCCCTAAACCTAAATCTCACAAACCTTTTTGCATTTTCAAAAAAGCATAATTTGGTATGATTTATAAGAAGTTCCCTTAGTCCATTTACTTTTATTCAGATACATACAAAAATATTTTCTTATCTTTATTTCTTAGGTGCACATTTTTATTACTTATTCTGTATTTAGGTAAAATACTATATGTGCAAAAAAATAAGCCAGACTATTTGACTTAAAAACAGCAAATAAATAAGCAGTCAGTAAATGAATACCAAATAAATAAATAATAGTGTCTTTTCCCGGACTGGCAGCAATAAAACTCGTTTCATTGATTGTAATGAAGAGAGACGTCCCGCTCCCCTGCCCAGACTGCCTCCCTACGTCACTAAAACCCTCTGCACCGTTATGTCATTTGCATAGGGAGTGGACTATAAATCCTCTCCGAACCTCTGCAGTTGTCTCGGTTGGGCAGGACAGGCTGAGGGTCGTCGCCTCGGATAAAGTAAAAGTAAACGCTGAGTTGAACAAACACCCTAAACTTAAGGATTATAACATGGCAAGCCGAACAACCACATCCTCTTATAAACGGATCTTCGGTGGGGAGCGGCCAGCGATGACCCGGTCCAGTTACACGAGCCGTCAGTACAGCAGCCCGGTGCGGCCATCATCGCGCGTCTCCTACAGCGTCTCCTCCGCGCCTCCATCCATGTACGCGTCCAGGAGCGCACGGATGCGCAGCAGCGCGCCCCTGCCCAGGCTCGCCACCGACACTCTGGATTTCGGGGTCGCTGAAGCCATCAACACCGAGTTTAAAACCAACCGAACCAATGAGAAGGCTGAGATGCAGCATCTCAACGACAGGTTCGCTAGTTACATAGAGAAAGTCAGATTTCTGGAGCAGCAGAATAAGATCTTGATCGCGGAGCTGGAGCAGATGAAGGGTCAGGGCAAGTCCCGGATCGGAGATCTGTACGAGGACGAGATGAGAGAGCTGCGGAAGCAGGTGGACCAGCTCACCAACGAAAAGGCCAGAGTGGAAGTGGACCGGGACAATCTGGGGGAGGACATCGAGCGCCTTAAAGAAAAGTATGTCGTGCAAACAGACAAAATCTTTTCTTAACTTGATTAAGATATTTCATATCTTACAAGTGGGTGCCAATGCATAATACAATTATCCAACATGTTTTAAAGAAAGTATTTTTCTCGAGTTAAATTGAAAAATTTCAATTTTTTAGTAAAATGTAATTAATCAACTACAGTTATGTAAAGTAACTAAAATTATATAATGATGCAATGATCTAACATAACTATAACATTTTACACTATAATTAACATATTACACTATATTTTGCATGCCCTTAAGCATGCAAATGTCCTTAGATACCTTTAAAAGATTTAGATTTTGTATGTCTACATTTTTTATTATTTTAAAATAAATGTTTTAAATATTGTTTTTATTGATTCTGGGTGAGGGTTAAAGCCCTTTTTTATACGGTGGAGTTTTCTTCCACTTTCACCAGGTTCAGTATTACCAAATCTTGTTTAAAGTCAGTTTGATACAATAAATTGTAAAAACTCCTATTTAGTCTTATATAATGTCCCATTTAGTCCTATTTAGTCTTATATAATGTAAAAAAGGGAATGAAGAGTATTTTCCTGGTGAGATGTATTGAGAATCTGCGTAGGCTTGGATGTGTTAAAGGGTGTGGCTCCGCTGTAATACTCCTATCATTTTCAGACTTCAGGAAGAGATGCTTCAAAAGGAGGATGCTGAGAACAGTCTACGGGGTTTCAGACAGGTTTGTGTGTGTCCAGTATCTTCTTTGTGCATCTGCAGAGATAAAACAGCCATAGTAAGATATTCAGCCAATCAATCTGCGAATCTGCTGTTTATTGAAGCTTATCCTTAAGACACCGAAGCTTTTCAACGTTGTGATCAGTAAGTTTACAAGTCAGTGTTTGCAAGTCACCACCATATGCCGCCATCTAAATCTCCTCACAATTGAAGGGTCAGTGGGGGCCTGGTCAAGCTGCCCTCTCGGTGTGGTATTAGGGTTAGACGCACACAACAGAGAGCTTTGTCTGCCTGTGTGTTCATGACAAAGCAAACTGTTGTACGGTTGGGAGGGGCCAGTGTGTTAGGAGACATGGTGGACATTGACTAAAGAGAGGTGGATGTGTGTGTGTGTGTGTGCATTATAATGCGCCTGCCATCACCAGCTGCAGCTCTACAAACAATTAGCAGCAGGCAAGCTATTGTTGTTCAGAGAATTTACACAAAATTTTTTTAGCACAAGGAAATAAAAAGTAAGAGAAAAGAAACTGCTGGTTTTAGAGGTTGGGAAAGAAACACAATATTAGTTAGATTAGTAAGAACTGCACTGAGTTTCCTTTATAACATTGTGTGTTACATTTACACATACAGAAATGAAATGTGAAGTGTTTTTCTTTTTTTGCCCTCAGGATGTTGACAATGCCTCTCTTGCTCGTCTGGATCTGGAGAGAAAAGTGGAGTCTTTGCAAGAGGAGATCGCTTTCTTAACCAAACTCCATGAAGAGGTACACCACCATTCAATCAGGAACGTTTTTTGTCTCTTGACTCTTTTGTTTAGATAAAGATGTACTTTTACAATAAAATGAACTAATACAATAAGGAGGAAATATTGTTTCAGAAAAGTAAGAGAAGCATAAAACTATCGCAACTACATTTTAAAATCAGATGTTGTCTTAGTATTTGATAAGACGGTTAGGGGTTTAAAAAGTCTTTCCCATCATTTTTCTGTAGGAAATGGCCGAGCTGCAGATGCAGATCCAGGAGCAACATGTGCAGATTGATATGGAAGTGGCCAAACCTGACCTCACGGCTGCACTTAAAGATGTTCGCCAGCAGTATGAAACTCTGGCTTCCAGAAACCTCCAAGAGTCTGAGGATTGGTATAAATCCAAGGTGTGATTCTGAAAAGATCAGCTTCTTAAGATACAGCAGATGGTTGACACAAAGCCATTTACAGACCATCTGCTTCTCTGTAACAGTACTGATCATCCTAATGGAAACAAGAAATAAGCAAAGTCACACAGTTTTCAAATCATGTGGTTTTAACCTCTTGATCCCTATATGTGTAGTTTGCAGACCTGTCCGAAGCTGCTGCTCGTAACAATGACGCAATCCGTCTGGCCAAGCAAGAGGCCAATGACTACCGTCGTCAACTACAAACTCTCACCTGTGACATAGAAGCTCTGAAAGGAACCGTGAGTAAAGGAGAACATCATATTAGTCATTTTTAAAATGCTTTGTGTTATATGGATTCCTAAGTTGAAAATTAATTATCGATCTCAGAACGATTCCATGGATCGTCAGATGAGAGAGATGGAGGAGGGCTTTGTCATCGAGGCATCCGGATACCAGGACACCATTGCACGTCTAGAGGACGACATCCGAAACATGAAGGATGAGATGGCCCGTCATCTTCGTGAATACCAGGATCTGCTGAATGTCAAAATGGCCTTGGACATCGAGATCGCCACCTATAGGAAGCTGCTGGAGGGAGAGGAGAGCAGGTGAGTTTTGGCAAGTTAAATGGGATTGTTGTATTTTCTTTAAGATTACCAAAAAGTAAATTACAATTTCTCTTTATGTTTGTCTCAAGGATCACCATGCCTTTGCCCAACCTTTCATCATTAACCCTGCGAGGTACAGAATGTTCTAGTTCAACTACATCCATCTTAGTGTTGTGTTTAGAAAAATAAGCATTTAATTTATTAATTAATATTCTTCCCTGCAGAGTCCATGAAAGAAACCAAACCTTTCACTGACAACTTGTCTAAGAAAGTGGTGATCAAGACCATTGAGACAAGAGATGGACATGTAAGTAACATGAACAGTCAGAGAGAATTTTGAGCTTTGCTGTATATACTGTATGAGGGACGACCTCTGACCTCTCTATCCATTGCAGATAATTAATGAGTCCACCCAAAATGACCTGGAATGAGCTGCAGAAGATCCTCCAGAACCACTAGATTCAGCAGAGAGCTGAACACTGGCATACAATAAAGAGGTTGAAGAAGTTTCTTTTCCTTGTTTCTGTTGAAAGTAAAAGAAGAGCTTTAAAGTGCCTTTATTTGCATTGCCGCGCTAGAAAGGTGTGTTGATAGAGCTGAAGATACACTGTAGGCCACCGAGTAAACCAGCGTTATTTGAGTTTATGTTTACCACAATGTCTGTAGTTTACACTGTCGGAGACCACAGCAATACTGCTGCAAACTTTCTGTTTTGTATAATTATTGCAGTTGACCAAAAACTTGAGGAGCTTGTGTTTCTTAAGAAGACCAAACTGTCACTGAATTTACACAAATCAAATAAACCTTTTAAGTAACTTAAGTAACTGTACTTTGTTGTCTATGATTCATATCATTTTCTATAAATGGAGAACAAAATACTCCTTATTAATACTTCCTTATAGATCACACATGTCCAGAGTCTAATTATATTTCATCCACAATATTATTACCAATGATGATGAATGTCTTTACAGCATATACATACACACTATTTTATTTACTTTTGTAAAATTTTTAGTCATTTACTCATGTTTTACAGTCTTTTTTAAAATGCTTGTTCAGATTTGTCTTAAGACAAAAAAATCTTCTACGTCACAGATATAAACTGATTAGCAGGATCTGTCCAGCAAGCAACACAGTTTCTATTATTTTATTAAATGTAAATTGTAAGACACAATCATTCATACTGATGGGTTAACCATTATGAGACTATCAGCATTATTAATTCCTCTGCATGATTAAATTACCAGTTACATGACATGAAATATCATTCAAGGCTTTGTCACAGGAATGTGAAATTATATTATAATAAGTAAATTATGCAAAAGTATATGTAATGATTGATGAGCTCAATGACTGAATGATCTAAAATCTCTTTGGGGTATTTATGCTACCACAGGGGTGAAGGCAAAGTTCACCAGGATTTGGCATATTGGCATTGAAACCGTAGTCGGATTAGGGTATTAAACCAACTCATTTTCAAATGTTCAGTTGCGTGACAATGTTTATAATGAATGAAAGAATTCAGCTGTTAGACACAACAAAATAATTGCAAATCAAGAATCAAGTTAAAGGAACCAAGTTGTACAATCTCCATCAAGATATTTGTATGACCCTATCTAAATTAAATCATATTTAGAACATGTATAGTCAAATGAATCCAATTTTAGTGGGAGGAAATGCTGTCAAGTGTAACGTCTTCATGGAGTAATGTCTTCATGGAGTAATGTCATTAAAATGGAAATGCTTCCTAATTTAATTCAATTATGCCAATACTTATATGACATTTAACATGTTAAGATAACTGCACGCATTAAATATTGTTTACAGATAAAATTCCTCTCAAAAACAATTGTCAGACTTGTGCATAAGTTTAAAAAGCTAAAAATGTTTTCCTCGTCTGCCCTCTAGTGGACATTAACCCGCATTGAACCGTGGACCTCATTTTAAAAATGTCCTCTCTTTATTCTGCCGTGTTCTTTATTATTTGTTTGTTAAAAATTAACAATACTAGTATCATCTGTGGTTGTCATTGTTATAAAAACAACTGTATGCACACACACATGAGAACATGAACACATTTTACGTTCAGGTGTGGTCCGGTGAAACACAAGAGCATGGCGAGGAAGATTTATGAGATCCATAAGAAAATGTTTGAACGCTTTTTTATTTTTTAAACCCCGTACTCACACCCCTTCCTCCCAAAAATCTCCCTCCAGCCAGAAGCCCAAAGTTCGCAGCCCTGAAGATTAAGTAACACATTTCATGTCCCATTTGCTATTCCAGTTTAAAACAACATTTTATATGACATGGTTACGTAACCAGTGTTTTGCCAAAGTCAAAGTTGAGTACCACTTACCAGACCTAAACCCTTCAGGTGTGTTCGACTTCTTTCAGCGCTGCGCAGTTCAAGCCTCCTATCAGAGTACCGCGAGAGCGCATCAATAGTATAAGAAGCAGCCTGGTCCTGAATCACTATCGCGGTATTTTGATGTCATTGACCGACCAGTCTGCGCAGCGCTGCGTAAGGTCATACTCAGCTTTCTTGAGGAGCCCCTAACAAGGCGTGTTTCCGGTCCGAGTTGGAGCTTGGAGGGAGTTACAAATAGTTGATGGCTGACCATCTCAACGATAGATATGCAACAGGTGAGTTAAAGTTTTTTATTTTAAAGGTCGCGGATTACAATAATAATTATTAGTGAAACTTTGTACTGAAATGTAATCGATCACAAAAAACGTTTCGACACAAAAGCCTTTTGAAAATGTTTGAGTGTTGTTGCATTACAGGACAGAATATCAAACCATATGACATTTATTTGATTGAAAGTTGGAAGATGGTTTATTTTGTTTGCATAATTGTCTAGTTTGGAAGTTTGTTTATTAGCTGCATCACTGTCTGGCTGATGTTATTTGATTCAATAATTGCAGAGTCCAACAGCTGCAGGCATCTAAAATAGTGTTCTGTTAGAGATTTCATTACCTCCCCCAGAAACACTGTGAAGGGCAATCTGTGTCATCATTAAGGATATGAGGAAACCTATTGAGATAAAGAGAGAATGAGAGAGGGTGAATTATAGGACAGCCTTTGTCTTTACAGACTTAAATCAAATATTGAACATTATGTTTTTCAGTGTTGTGTACTGTGCTGTCACTTGATGTTAATCCACAGTTTGGAGTGTTCATGCCACCATGTGGCAGAACATAAGAATTAGATTTTTTATTGCCTCTGTTGGGTAGTTGTTTCTGACTTGTCAATCATTCTGTACTTCAGAATTGTTATGTAGTGTAGTGAACGCTCAACAGTATAATTGTCCCAAGTAGGGCTGGATGATGTACCTAAAATGTCTTCATGTCTATCCAAATTTTTTATCATAATTTATATGATTTGTGTATATGTATTTGCTTTTGCTTGAGAATAATTAAAAAAGGATTTTATTCAGAAAACTTTCCTGTTGCCCTATTGATGATTGACTATATACATTATCATCGGCCAGCGCTAGTCCCGAGCAGCACTTTCCTACATAGTCTCATGTCTCTCTGTTTTTTCCTCTCAAATAAGTTTACTAAAACTCATAACACTTCTGTGCCCGTGTTTTTATTTATTTGTGTAGGTAGTCATGTAATAAGCTGGATAATGAGTAGTCATTGGTCTTGCAGGCAAGAAGAACTCCTTCAAGGGTTATACAAGCCCTGATGACCCTGTTGGGGTTTGTTTTGTAATAAAGACTGTCTGACTGTACTGGACTTTTTCCTATTCCAAACTAAACATTATTTTATGTTTGGAAGCAATGTCATTTACCTCTAATACATCTTTTATATTGTTCATAAGTATTAAAGCAGAACAACACAGTAGAGGACGTTTACAGTTTTAAAACTAGAGAACTTTTTGATCTGTTATGCATGTTATATTCACAGTTCTGTGTTTTATGTATTATAGTAAACATTGAGAGTTTTTTTATTACTGCAGGCACTAAATTGTTATGGTCCCATTTGGGACTGTGTCCTGTATTCTCCATTTTTCATGTACTGTATTTTGCCAAATAAGTAGAAATAAGCGGCGACCTTGTAGGAAGTTGAGAGGTCAGAGCTTAAAGGCACAGAGATGGAGATTTTAATCTGCTTTTAAGGCACATGGTCAATATGAATGTGTAAAAAAGCTGTGCTTGAAACCAGCTCGCCTGCTATTCGCCAGATACCAGAAAAGACCATTTTATAGGTTTAAAAGATTCAGCTTTGCTTCTGGCCAATGTCATAGGTCACATTAGTGGGAAGGAGGTCAGAAGGAGCTCCAAACAGTCAAGAATTTACAATTTGGAAAAAATGCTCTTGTTCTTGTTATATTTTATTAAAGGTTGTGGATTTTTTCATGCATTTATTTGCAACATGCTACGGACGCATTGCTTGATGCAGAATTACTGTTATGATGGCATGCTACTGTATTCTCCCTTTTCAGCTGTTTTTATAAAGCATGAGCAGAAAAAGATGTTATATATTACGAAAGAAAAACTAAATAAACATATTTAACGAAGGAAACACTTTCATTTGCACATGTCTGATGAGGAATATGACAGAAAAGCTCAATTAAGCTTTATTCATGTTTGACATGTGGTGGCCCTAATGAAGATGAGTGTTTCTGCACAACTTCTTTCTCTCTCAGATACAAGGGCTAATTGCTGAGGACAAGCTTTTAATTACTGTAGTCCTTGACGAAACACTGGTTTTCTTGTTTAACTCTCAGCTATGAGAACAGAATTAATAACAGTGCTCAGGAGGGCCAGAATAATCAGGGAAGCATTATAATTGAGTTCTGCTGCCAGATTCTGATAGATAAGATAGCTGTCTGTTTCACAGGCTACTTCTCTGTGAAGAAATGCATGCTGGGATTTCACTAAATAAGACAACATGATCTGTTATTTGGTCTGTCATCTAACTGATTCCAGGACTATATAGGGCTGCACAATGTATTGAAATTAGCATAATGTCACAAATGACGTTAGGGTATGTTTATTATAAACTGAAAATTATAAAACATTGTTAATAATTTTGCATATGTTAAAGCATGATAAACTTGCTCATTTGCTGTTTTAAAGCTCAGGAGTTTGTCACTTATTTACATATCGCCTTTGTTACTGGTGCAAATAATATGGTCTTAAAAGAATCTGATGCAAAATGTTTAAAATCATTGACTTAAGATCACAGACTTTAGTATTTTGGTATTTTGTCGGGTTGTCATAGTGAGAGCAGGTCTGTATTACACATGTGAGACTGACAAGGCCGTCTGTATTTGTGTGAGTGAATTCCTCAGAAAGGGCTGAAGTCTTTTATTTTGGTAATGATTGGACTTCTGGAAGAAAGCAGCATTTGAATTATTGAAATGTTTGGATTTGTGCTGAATGTTTTTTAAATCTTGCAGGTTAGTGATTGGATGTAATGCAAGATTTATGGTTTGACTCAAAGATAGATATGATAAATTAAGAGATAGTTAAATGATACATGAAATATATAATTCTTCCCCAACTAGTATTCCTTAATTGTAACTTTGTTTTACTGGTTTTATTCAATCCAAAAGTACTTTTAAATATGTGCCTGACTTCATTAGGTTACACCAAAAATGTAACTCTTAAGGGTTTCGATTATAGTAGAAACTCAGTAAGGGAACAGCCCTACTTGTCCACTTTCCAGAAAGATATTCAAATGCAGCCTTAAATGAGATGCAGATGTGTGTAAGAGTAGCAAGGTGGGCAGGATAGATCCACAGATCCTGTGCAAAAGACCCACAATGCACTTTGTGTCCATTACCACCATTTAACCAGCTAGATTGTCCACTTGAACCTGACACGCGGCTTTCAGCAGTTCAGTTACACAAACCATTGAAATCGACATTCGATGCCACGGGCTCAACTAAGCATGTCAGAAGTAATAATGTATTGGTTTATAGTGGCTTTTGTGGAGTGATAGAGTTTGAGCAGGTAACCAGAGCCAACGTGTAAATGATGCGCAAAGCGATTCACAGGAGCTTCTTAAACATTCATGAGTGAAAGAAAAACTTTTTGTGATCTTAAATGAAAACGAGCGCGTTACTGTATGTGTGACCTTTGCTTTTACTTACAGTTGATTTAAGACAGATAGATGACTGTAATACATCAGGAGTGATGAGCTGATGATAAAACACAATCTCAAGGTCCTCCAGATTTTGGATAATTCTAAATTTTAGCTTATTGCTCAGAGGTTGCTCATTAATTGATCTTGCATTTTTCACATGTCAAATAAATGTTACCCATCACTCAGGCTCCGGGTTTCTAACCGCAATAAACACATCAGATGTCAAGTATTCAGACATGTAACATGTTGTGAAACCTCAAAAGCAGCTTTTTTAACCTGTGAGCTTTGGATTTGGTTGCCATGGAAACCTGTAAGCCTGGAGTCCTGGATGGAGTTTGTGGACTATGGTCTTTTCAGAATCAGATAAACTGAGCTTTTATTCCACTACACCTACTCAGGGACGGTGAAGTTCGCCAGATTCCTTCTGCTCGCAACGTCCTTGAGCTTTCTGTCTTTCTCTCAAGCATTCTTTTAAACTGTTACTGTAGGCCAACCTTGCTTTTTCTTTCACTTGTTGCATTGCTCGAATGAATCGGCGTAAGTTTTATCTGCCGTGAATGTGGACTTGTTTTGCATCTTGCAGAAACAATTTTACTGCTTTCCCAATAGATATTTGAGAAATTTGCTGTTTTGTAGTATTTAATGAAAACAAACATTACATATCTAAATGATGCAATAAATTTGAAAAAATAAATAAATATTTTATTTATAAATAATTTTTTTTTCTTTATCCAGTTCCAAACATGTAATAAAACAACATAAAAGTATTTTATATATTTGCCGTGCGTGAGGAACAGTTGATTTTTATTTGTATTGCGTTTTGTCACAATATGTACTGTATTGCTTTAACTTTATCATTATAACACATGAAATTACACGATTCCAAGTACAATTGTTTACATTTTAAATATTTGATTAGTTATTTTTTTTAAATAAAATATAATAAAATAATTTTTTAAAAACATTGTTGTAATACATTTTAAGTTTGTTTATGTATTTTTATGTGGAAGTCAAATGACGTCAGACTGACATTACCTACACAATCGTACCCATCAGCCCAAATAAGAAATCATTATTAAAGCAATCGAGGTAAGTTAAAGAAGCTGCTTTAAACACTGACACTGATTTTATCTACATACTCAATAACTGGTTTTTGTTTTACGTTTATCCAAAAAAATGGACTGCAGATTTAAACAGACTTCAGTGAAATCTTGTACTTTTATATGCTTTTTCGTTTTAAACAAGGTCTGTCCCTATTTACATCTTTAATGTACAGAAATAAACATTTCTGCTAAACATCTTCTTTTGTTTTCTACAGAAGCATACAAATTAGATCAGTTTAAAATAAGATGAAGGTAAGTAAATGATGAACAAACCCATTAATTACAGCAATAACATGCGATTCAGCAGGGGACATCATCCGTCCCTCATTTCTCTCTCTTTGTGACTTCAGAGATTAAAAGTGTGGGTAAATTTTCACAGGTGTTAAGAAACGGATATGTGTAAATCTATAAATAGTGCAAGGGTGCAAACAAACAGGTGCAGATGTGTGTGGTGGAGCAAGAGAGAGAGAGAGAGAGAGAGAGATACATGCAGAATCATCACTCTTAGATTTTAATCTTGGCAGGGCTTTAAAGCAGGTGTTTCTGGGTAATCACACTGTACTTTGGTCTTTGCTGTCTCTGCAGGTGGGTGAGAAACAGGTGCTCAGAAACACAGCTGATGTGGAAGAGGTCCACAGACTCGGATCATGTTGCGGCCATGTGCATCACGTATACATCCCTACGTCAGGCTTTGTTTTAAAACAGTGTGAACAGGTAAACATCCCTAAAGAGCCCTATAGGATTGCACTGATATGACTAATTATCACAATGAGCCAGATGTTATTTCTGAACGGCACACATCGGATGGCCCTTCACCTCTTCTTTTAGAAAACATACACACAGGCGACATCATTTTTCTTTAATGCTCTCATCTGATTTAGATCTGATGCCTGCTGACACCAAACGGGAACGTAGTGAAAACAGATCACAGCAATAAGAGTTGGGTATTAAGAAATATATTTTTGTGGTTGTCAAGGGACAAGCGCTCGCATTACTTTCTCAAGATTGGCTTGTAGCCTTCTGTTGAATGAGCCACTCTTACATATACAGCGAAATGTATTTTTTACTTTTTTGTTTACTTGTTTACAACTTTTTATTGTGCGTTAGGACAATAACCTAGGACCTTGTGTTATTGGATTTACCATGGTAACCACAATTTCCACCAAAATAACATATTGAAGATTGATTGATTTGTTGTTTTATTCCATGTCAATATTATTGTAGTATATAATTTCAAGTTAATTCCAATGTCAGTGGTGGATAATACAAAGTTAACAATGTTTACTACATTACGTATGCCCGCTTCTTTCGTTTGTGATGACATCAGTAATATTCAAACAGGAATTTAAAATGCCTCTACAGCTGTAAAGAATCATCCCATATGGCCAAAAACAACTCTATAATGCTGGATCCTCAGACGTCAGACTGTATGTTATTGTTTTTTAAGATTATACTGTAGTTCAAAAACACTATAAAATACTCGACTAGAAGTGTAATTCTGTAAGAGATGCAGAACGGCTGATGCCTCGGTTTGTGTACGTGCAGTTTTCAAGGTGCTAATCAGTGAGTGAATTGAAGTGCCACAGGGTTGTAACATAATACCAGTGAATGGTCCGTCACAAAAATGAGCTCAGAGTCGTCCGCTGGAGAAAGAAGTCTATAGAATGCATATAGTACATGATAAATGCATTAAAATGTGTTTTTAAATTAGCAATGGCAAACATGTGCACATTTGGCACAATGCTGATAGCTGGTGTTGTTTTTTAAGTTAGTGATATAATAACTTACTCTAAACAAATGCAGTTGCGAGTACTTGGCCGAAACCTCTGTACCTGACTTTAAATGTTAACTTTAAATGTCTTAGTTTTTACAGCACAATATAGCACAATATTTATAATATTTTAAAGTGTTAATTTTTTTTAACAATTTACAATTTAATTTGGGATCTTTTCATATTTTATCTTTTTTATTTTAGGTCATTTTAAAATGAACATTAACATTATTTTATTATTTTTTATTTAAAAAAAATAATTTTAACTAACTAATTACAATTGTTTACCTGAAATAACCAACACAATCTCATTGCAATAGGCGGCTAACTCTGAATTCATTTAAACTTACTTTTGGCACAATTTTCTTGAAGTTGTGTAAAGGGGTGGGGCTTATTGCTTAAAACTGTAAAAAAAATTATGATTCATATTGTATGATCAGATCCTCACAAAATAGTTAAAATAAAATATGTTTTCATGTCAGATTACATGTAAAAGTACACAACCAGGGTGAAACCAGAAGTATTTATGTATTTACATTCTGTCATAGTGTATGTTTTGGCCTTGAAAAGTGTACAGATGGAAACTATAAACAGAATAAAAACCAGTTTTCATTGTTTATACCACGACCCTTACAAGCTTCTGTTAAGCTCATGTGTGCTCTATTTCTTCGTATTTTGTTTAAACATTGTAAATAGGATTTCGTGCCGGGGTAGCACATACACATCACATTCGCCGGTGCTTGTAAACACACGCCCACGTTTACAGTAATCATGCAGATATGAGCCACAAAATAATAAACATTAGTGTTTCACTGACTCGGATGAGTGGATACATATACTCACGGCTCAAGTAAATGAGTGAATGAGTGTGACAGAGAGAGAGAGAGACTGTAATCAAGCACAGTGTATCAGTGGGAAGGGTCACAGTGTGAATGGGAGGGGTAGAGCGAGGCAGAGAGAGAGAGAGAGAGAGAGACATCTCCCATCTGTGTGTTTATTCTCTCTACAGTGTATGACTGGCAGCCAACACAGAAAGACCTGAAGAAAAGGGACTTTGGAAAAAGCTCAAGAGATCTTTACAGATGGGATGCGGTCCCTCCAGGAGATCTCAAGACTGTGACTCCCTTGGCTAATGATCCTCTCTGATCTTTGACGTCTAGGCACACTTTCCCACCTGAGGAGTTTGGTTTTAAGAGTCCATCCCCTCACAAACTAAAGAGTTGTCTGTCAAGAAAGCTCCAAGATGTCAGAGCTCAGCTCGAAAAAACAAGGATTTAAAAAATGCCGGAGTGCCACTTTCAGCATCGACGGTTTCAGCTTCACTATCGGTAAGAACAGCTGGTCAGGTGTGCGTGGGCACTGCTGGTGTGTTTCTGTGGCCAACACTGATTTTGTGTGCGTGTGTCATAAAGAGTGTGCTGTGATTTTGATATGTATTTTAATGTTAGATTTTGAAGTTTGTGAAGGTTTTAGTAAGATGTTTGGATGTGTCTTCAAGATCTTGTGAACTTCAAAAGCCATTAAGGTTTTAGAAAATTGGTTCGAGTTGACTTAAACAACTTTCTCGCGTATAAACGCTCTCTCTTCTGGTGTGTCATAGTAACATGAAAGCAACAAAGTGATTAGAGTCACTTTTAGTCTAGTCTCTCAGGGTTTCCCTCAGCAAGTCGCCCGAGTACAATTAGATTACATAAGAACGACTGTTTTGCACAAAATGAGTCACTGGGCTCTGTTTTCTTCAAAAGCCTGAATTCTTTTATTGCCCTGTCAGATAATGAGGGAGTTGACATTAGGACATGAAAATTTCTGGCTTTGGGGTTAGCTGGTTGATAGACTCAAAACAATTTGCCAAAGTCGTGACAATTGTCAAGGCAGAACGTTGGATGGCGGTAATTATTTCTAAAAGGTCAAGGGCTTGAATAACAGACACAATCAGCGATGGTGTACAAGATGCATGTCGTTTCTGTGGTTCAAAACAAGCGATTTATTTAGAGTCTGTCCCTTTAACTTCTCTCGATGAGACCAATTCTCACCGGAACCCGTGTTTATCATAAAACCATGTGCGTACTTTAATGCAAGTCCACACAAACAGTCACGCTTGTAAACCTCACCGGGCCAAAGGGTTTTCTCCTGTGCTGCCTGCCCGATTACCGTCTCCATGGTCACCGGCAGAGGCAGGATGTGATGTCATGACCTAGTGATTCTTACTTCTGCCTAACAAACAACCCCAACCCATCTCTTCACCACAGCACTATCTCTGTGTGGATGCCCAGTGAGACCTCATTAAAGCACCTGTTGAGTACTCACCAAAGCTCCTGGGTCAGGAGATGGAAAAAAGGGTCTTTACCTGGCAGAGGAGGCGTGGGTGACGGCGTGTGCCCCTCAATGGGGCCGATTCTGTCATCAGCACATTAGTGGAGTAGTGTGAGCTGCCCAGCGGGAGTCATTATCGCTAATGAAGAGTCCTTTCTCTTCTCCAGAGCACTGAGTCAGTGGACACTCTTCTGCCTGATGAACTCGCTGTGTTAAAGGTTCTCTGATTTCCCTCTCATTACCTCACAGCCCCCCTGTAGACAACCCTACTTAACCCATCCAGCAGCCTCCACTTAACAACTTCACATCTCACTCGCTCCCTCTTTTCTCTTAATCCTTTTCTTTCATTTGTGTTTTATATTTTCTGTATTTCATTCCCACAGGTGGTTTGTTCTCTTTGAGATATGCCTTGCAGAGTTAAAATCAGTTAATGTTCAGCAATCATTTGAGTGAATTATTTTCAAGTAAAACAGTCAATGTTTTTTGGTTTTACATAAAATCTCCACTTTACGTTTAACATTTTTTTACACTCTAAAAAATGCTGAGTTATGTTTATCCCATGGTCGGGTCTAAAGGGATAGACCCAACTGATGGGTTTTGTTAACTTAAAAAATGTTTTTGACCCAGCTATGGATAGAAAACAACCTAATTACAATCTACAATTTTTTTAGATCAAAATCCTAAAACAGGGAAATGTCATATAGGCCTAAATGTTTTATGACGTTTTTAAAGTTGTGATTAAACTAAACAAGGAGCAAAATAAAGGAAGTTAATGACAATAATTTATATAGTTTTTTTTACTAATTGTGACTCGGTTGTGGTGTCTCTTCCATCACATCAAACAAATTTGTCTAAATGGTGTACTCTGTTACCAAGGAGACAAGTGCAATTCATTAAGCACAGTTTATTACTGTATTTTTGATGAGGTTATATTTTTGTTGGAGATAATGTACCATTAGAATTGTGGAAAACAATATTAATTGGTTTAACAAAATATTTGAGTTTTTTAATTATATACATCGGTAGGCTACAATCTCCATATGTGTCGTGGCTGTACGAAAATGTACAATAAAATATAAAAAAAATTGCATATGCAGACAAATTGGCCTTTCCTTGTGTTTTTTGTAGCTTGTTGGCTTTAAGCAACAGGTGTAATTCATCACAATTACTGCTGAAGTTCATCTTATGCAGTGGTATTGAATAGGGGTGGGAATCTTCAGGTACTACGCGATCCGATTCCGATTCTGGGACTCACGATCCGATTCCAAAACGATTCTTCATATAATTTTTTTTGCAAATATGATAAATTTGCATTTTAAATAAATAAATAGTTTTTATGCTTTTTGTTTATAGTTAGAATCTCTTTGACAGTATTCCCATCTTGAAGTTTAATTTTATTAGCTTTTATTTTAACAAAGTTATATTCAGGATGAACAAGTTCTGACATAGAATCGATTCTGAATCTTTGAGAATCGATTCAGAATCGTTAGAGAAAGAATCCCGATGCATCGATTTTTTCTCCCACCCCTAGTATTGAACCCTGCTCTTTTAAAGAGCCACTTTACTGCACAGTTTAATCTAATTCTGCTTCAACACACCTGCATGTCATTTTCATATAATTCTGATGACCTTGATTAGCTTGTTCAGGTGTTTTTTATTAGAGTTAGAGCCAAACTCTGCATTAAAGTCACCCTGAAAATTACCTTTTCAGTCAACCAAACCATAACCAAATTTTGGGAGCCAATTAAATATTAATATTCTTTTTTATGCTTATATGTAGGTATTTGTTTTATAACATCTGTACAGCACAAAGAAAGCTTTACAAACTGAATCTATGTGTTGCTTTATAATTCATTTAAAATTAAATTTCTATTTATGTCTTTGTTTTCAAAACACTTTTTAGTTACATTATTTATTCTCAATCTGCAGGTTCAGCCTTTGTAGCTACTAACATGACATGTTTCTGAACATCTACAATGTTCTGTTATTTTTTTTAGTTGTGTGATTAATATTTGTAAATGTTTTATGGAAACACTATGAATGCCTACACTTCCCTTCAGCTGTTTGTTGTTGTTCATCTGTGCACTTTCCTCAGTTGTGCTGCAGGGGGAGCTGTATATTTAATTTTAACTTTCTTTAACCTCTCACTGTTTTTGCTATAGCTGTTCATCCACAGGCTGTTGACAGTCTTGTTACAAAGAGCATAAAAGCTAAGACGGGTATTTAATAAGATATAGAAAACCATAAGTTTCTTCAGCATCTAAAAGGGTCAAATGCGTTTATCTGCAGGATTGTGGTTTTATTTTATTGTCATTCACAAGGTCTCAAGGTATTTTTTTCTGTCTACAACTCAAAAAGCGCTGAGCTTTCAAAGTTGTTCCCATTTTTCTCTCTCCCTCATTGTCCTTCATCTTTTTCTTCCATCTGTGTTCTTGAGAGCTATGTTGTAAGTGTAGGGGAGACCGGGGCTAGTTGTCACAAGAAAATTGGCACAAGGACATTTTATTTATCAGTGGTGATTGACAGGACAATCAAAATGGTCTCAAATTAAAATGTAAATCTTTGTTTTGTCAAGGTATTTTATCTAGTGTCAGTTTTTCTTATGTTTTTATATGATGTATCTTAAAATATTTAGTTTACCTAGATTAGATTTTCACAAGCAACTGTTTTACTCTTTATTTTGCTATATTTGTCAATTATAGGCTTTTTAATTCTATTTTCCATAAAGTGTGTCACAAAAGTGCAGTAACAGTGGAAGTGTTACCTTTTTGTAGCCAACAAATTTCCATGCACTTCCAAATCCTATAAGGTATACTGTCTGAAGTAAAACGTTCCAATAAGTAACTCTAATTTTCCTTTCCAAGTTATATGCAAATAACATCACAAAAAGTGCCTATTTATTATATTTATTGTTGGTTATATTATGCATCGGGTACAAATGAAAACATTTTAAATGATGTAGAAATTATATATGCAGGATGTTTGTGTTTGTGCTTAAACTTGACATTTGTGGTGGTGCAAAAAACGATGTGTGGTGAGTCATCACGTTGTTTAAGACGGATCCACATCCTTTCATTCACGTACACGTCTGTGCATTTTTTGTTCATTCTTTCTGCAGTGGCGAATGAGACGGGAGAGAGCAGCGCGAGACCCCTGGCGCGCTTTGCACGTGAGTACTTACAGACAGACACGTGATTGAAACTACAAAACTGAGCTGTTGACTTTAAAGAAATGTGTTTCATGGACCGTGATGAAACAAGTGTGCGGCTGACACTGTACAATTCACAGTATCCATTGATCAGAACTGTAATATTGAATCTCATGGAAGGTGTTCAAAATCAATTGCTGCCTGTCTGAATGAGTTTTGTGCCACCATAACTTTTTAATAAAGTTCAAGAGTAAATATCCGTTTGTCTCCTCTCTCTGATCTGGCATTGTGTTGTTTAAACCCCTCTGAGCTTTTGATCTCCAATTGTTGCATCAGGTTCCAAGTCCCAGAATGCTTTGTGGAATGCCATCACAGCGGGCATTGGGATCAAGGATAAGGATAAGCGCGGTATCCTGATTGACCCGCGAAGTCCCGAGGAGATTCTGGCGGATGACCTGCCCACTGTCGACAGTCCCGATGCCATGGAGAAGACCGCCATCAGGTTTGTTCGGCATTACACACCTCACCATCAATTCAGCTTCCCGGGAGCTCCGGTTAAATCAATGCATCAGCGTCGGCCAAAATGTCCTCCGGCTTCACCAGCTTTGAATCTGAAAATATTTGTTTTTTCCAAAAGCACTGTAAAAATGCTACAGTACATGAAGCCAGTGCATTAACTTCTTATTAACAGCTGGTGGGCCAAGATTGAATTATTGATTTGTTCAGATTTGTGGTGTGGTGGCTAATCACTTCTCTGTCAGATCAAATGTGTCTGAGTGTTGAAAGACCACAATCTTAAAAGTAAAGCTTTTAATTAAAACTATAAAGGATTTTGGACAATGTTGCAATGGGTGAACGCTAGTTCTTTAGAAAACTTTCTATGCATTGGTGCTTTCAAACTAACACCGAAGGAACCAATCTTAAGAACATGGGTTGCTAGTATGTGACACATACAGTATAAAGCAAAAAATAGTTTGTGATTAAGGGTTTTTCAAGAGTCCAATGTTTTGCAAAAACCTGTTTGGAAGTCTTTATTTTTGGATGATGCCATCAATCCTGTCATCCAGCCATCTGAAAGCGAACGGCAGGTAAACAGAACTGATATTTTAGACTCTGTCTGCTGATGTGAGCGGCTCTGTTAAGAAGGGAGACTCCGGCTGTCGTGTGTTTTATGTAGCGAGCAGCTCTTCATTAATCACCCTGTGTGAGGAAGGGACGGTGGGGGACCGTGTGACGTCAGCATCAGGCACCGTCTGCTATAAATATCCACTGTAAACTGTGCTCCAGTGAATCCTTAATGTTCTATTAGCGTGCTATTGTGCACTTGGGGGTGACTCGCTAAGGCACATTCGGTGGGTGTGGTGATGGGTTTCAGGTTAAAAAGTCTCCCCAGATAATTCTGGATGTAGTATTATTGGATGGCACATGAGAAAGCCCCGCCCACTTTTTTGTCGTTGGCCAACAACATAATAAATTGTCACAATATTAAAAGAGCCTCTGTGACCTCACATGAAGCCGATGTTATGCGGTTGTTTTGGGTGGTTGCTAGGGCGTTACTGTGTGGTTGCTAGGGTGTGTTGTGCTGTACCTTTTCTAACTGTTCAATTTGCAAGATTTGAAGAAGTGTTTACGATGCACGACAAGTTACGCTGCAAAGTTTTGTCTGAAAGAAAAGTAATAAGTAATGAGAGAAATGCAATTGTGTTGATCATTCTGTGTGTTTGTTTGTGTACGTGAGTGAAAAGCTAAAAAGAGTGATGCGAATGTGTGTGTGATGACTTAATTAAAAAATGAAAAGGTGTGTGTGTGTACCGCTGAGGCCTGTTTGAGCGAGTGATTGAAGAGGACCAGTCTTATCGTCTATCTAGCCTGGGTCTATGTTGTGTTTTCTGGTGGGTAGGACATTAAGATTGACATGCCTGCTCTTCCATTAGTCTTATCTGAAAATTGCGTGACTAAAGAGTTGAACTGATCCAGCTTGACCCTCACAGATTGGAGTGTCAGCTGCATTATTATACCCGTTTACCAAGAGGTGACTTACTCTGAGATTCTCCTTTACTGCATTTTTGTTGGGATGTTTTTCTAGTTGGTTTCTTACTGGTCCAAGTCAAAAGACCTCATTCTAGTCCCGGCTTTAATATTACATAGCCTCAATTGCTTAGAGGTCTGATTAGTTCCCATAAGTATGAAAAATAATAACGAATGTTTTCCTTTAAAAAAAATGATCTTAGCTTTTAAAAATCAAATTGAAAGATGAATCTGTTATCAAAATAGTTGGTCTACCTCGATTATTTGCAAATGTTCTCATAGTTACCTAGTAAAACCATCCGCAGTCATGCTCATATGCATCTTCATTTTCTTCTCACAAAAGATGATTGTTTGAATGAGACTCATTTCTCGCTTCATTTTTCCTCCTCCTTCGAAGTAAATTCATGTGTAACGCAGCGGGCTCAGGTTCATCTCCTCCTGAATGAACTCATTACGTCTGAGGTGAGAGACACAGCGGGATTGTTTCAGATGAGCCACTGTCTCTCTTCACATCAGCCGTTCCCCGATGCTTCTCCTAACTTATGGATGATTTGACCTTCGCGCACCTCCGATCTTTAGCCGGGGTGCGTGAGAGCACGCTCAGGCGGGCGTCCCATTCTCATCTCGTCCGAACGGCCCGGCACCTCGGGTTTCCTTTCCATTATTGCTTCTCTTTTAGCCGAGCTCTCTTCCGGCTTTCTGATAGGTCTAAAGCAAGCAGAGCTCATTTTAGTGGAAAAACCTCATTTTCCAGGTGAGCGCAGCCCTGCCTACTAGAATGAAGTGAGTGAATGAAAGCGAGATTGAGGGGATCGTGGTAAGAAACAGCTTTGCTGATAAGCGCCATTCAAGCTCAGACGGTACAGGTGCTAGTCGAGCAACTGCGTTTTGAAAAGAGTGTTGACGCTAGACATACATCATTTAGCAATTCCATACAAATGTAAAGCTTACTATGAAAATATCAAGGTTTTTTTCATCATACTGATAGTTCAGATGTCAATATTTGCTAAATCCTCATATGAGGAAGTGTTTTAAAGGATTTTTTTTATGTTTAAATCATGATTTTTCATAGTCAGGTAAAGTGCTGTTTTCAGAACAGTCCATATTCCTCATAAATGAACACATGAACATTAATATAAAATAACTATTTTATGTTCTTTGATGAGTCATCTCTTCTTTATTCAGTTTTTGTCACATTCTTAACACATGTGTAGTTCCATTTTTTTAAATGGATAACTTGTGTATAGAAATTGCCCATATTATGTATCATAAATCATAAAATTTAAAACCATAATATAGATTTTATTCATGGAACATGAATGCTTTTGAAAGCAATACTTATTGTCTGTTTATAATTGTCAATTGCAAATCCTAGTCGAGTTTATATGGTCAAATATCATGAAATATTGAAATATTTGAAGGGCTACAGTATGAGGCACAAGAGTGCATGTCGTGTGATTAATCACCTGTAACAGATATCGGCATCCTTCCTTTCACAAGCTTTGTTTTTCCTTTCATTCTTGCACAAAGGAGGACCGGCAGAGAAGGCTATTTGTTTTCTCTGACCTATAAGCCTAAAGGACCGGTGGCTGTCATGTTTGGGGGGCGTGTTACTCAATACGAGTCTCTCCCCCACCGCTAGTCACCTGACCTGCTCGGTGCGGGACCCGACTGTGAGCGGGCGGGATTAAAAACTCAATAATTTATGTGCTGGTTGGATGATAATTAGCTTGTCCAGTCTGGCTTTGTATTTGTGCCCTCCAGTTGTGACTAGTCATTACTGTTGTGTGTATTAACCCACCCAAATTTGATTTCTTTTAGATGGCCTAATCGATAGCCTTTTGTTTTAAACATTGCCTACATAAAACTACTCTGTTAATGCATGACTTGTTGTAAACTAATATTGATGTTGTTCATAGCCAGAGGAGAACTAACTTCCCACAGCTGAACTTCTGACTGGTTTAGATTCAATACAATATGTGGCTTTTGTGACAACTAGGTGGCTTTTGTGACAACCGCGGGGTCCATGGGTTATAGCATCACTATTTGACATAAGTTATGCTATACGGCCTTATTGTAACCTTATCAAAGAATCTAATAAAATCCTAATAAAATATGAAAATAGATATTCCCAAATATTTATTATAGGCTACAGAAAATTGCACTAACATACATGGATTTTTAAAATAGTTTTAATGACCAGTTTCAACCGCCCCAACTACCCCGCATATAAAGTCCCCAATAAAACTACATTATTGATCTGGATGCTTTATAAAGTTACAATACTTGAACTGAACAATTTGAATATTTTTGGTTAATGAATGTGGAATATTCCAGCAGGTCGTCAATCTGGCTGACCAACGAGTGCATGATTATAGATGCCAGGGATGTTAATTAATAATGCAGATGAACATTTCTTTAGCACTCTCATTCTTTCTCTTATCCTTATTTGTGCCTTATATATTCCTAAATTAAAAGAACTATATGTAATGACATTGATACAATTTTATTTACAGAATTTGATATAAATGATATTAATCTCTCTCACTCTCGCTTACTCACTCACTCACTCTGGTTATGGATGGGCTGATCTCTGCACACTGTTTATCTCCCCTCCGAGGTTTTCATTTTTGTTGCTTTGTTATCTGTTAAATATTCATGTGCTGTTGCTGTTTGCTTTCTACCTGCATATTTGTTTTGGGAAGGTCAGATCTGAATAATTCCATGCAGTCATGCTTTTTGTGCGTTTTGCCCGACAACTTTTTACAGAACTCCAGCTGATGATACCCAATTTTAAAACAACAGTAAACTCACGTGGGAAGTGCAGTTTCTCTTCTTACCATTATATCATTCAGAGAGTTATTATTTACCCACCCTTGTGTCATTGCTGACCTGTATGCCAAGATACAATTCATTTTATTATTATTTTTAAATTGTTAAACAGCTCTTGCCATTAACAACAGTTGCAGTGAAAAAAGCAAACCACCAAATCCTTGTTCCGTACCGGACGCAATGCTTATTTCAGTACAGGTGTGGAACAACACAAGGGTGAGTAAAAATGATTTTAATGACTTTTATTTTTATTTGAGTCCTTGCTGAGCGTAATATTCGTAAAGAAAGAAAGTGTGCAAGAGTTTTTATGATGAAGTGTTTTAATATAGTTTAACTTGGTTCATTGCTCTAGAACACTGAATTTTATTTTTAATGGGTACATCTGCTGTTATTTGGTTCTTGTCCTCATTTTATGGTCTTAGAAAGGACGATATGTGGAACATAGTGTTTTTATGATGTTTGTTTGCAGTGGAATTATCTTGCTGTAATTGCCTGTTGGGTTATAACTATAACTAAACATAGATTATGAGGATTTTATAATCCGTTTAGATCATGACATAATTTGTGAGTTTGAGATCAATTAATTTATCTCAATGGTTGCATTTCTATCAGTCATTAAATGTAACTTTGTTAGTTTGTCAAATTTATAGTGTTTGGTTGTTCTGTAGTTCCTGCTAGGTTTGTAGATGCAACATTCAACCATTTCAGACATGTCAACATGCAGCACATCTGGTTGTAAAAAACACCAACATTAAAATTCCTGAATGAATTGTTTGTCTGTGTTAATTACAGAATGGTACTGAATCTTTTTGCCAGTGGATTTTGAATGTCGCATTAAGACTTGATTCTGTCTCTCTTTCCCGCACACACACTAAATCCAATTGTTATCATCTTTGTCACACTTTTCTACAGCTCGACCAGCAGCACATTTCCTCTCTCATCACCAGTTATTCCTCACTCGATGGATTTATTTCACTGACACCATTCTTGTTCAGTCTCATCCTCATTGATTCATTCTGGTCAGTCTCAAACAAAAAAAATCCAGAAATTATTCTGTTAACTCAATTATTCATTATGCACATCAAGCTCAAAGAGGTTTCCTAACAGCGCAGATGTTAACAGAGTCCAGTCAGTTATCTATCACCAACTCAATCTAATTTTACTTTAGTTTAAAGTGCGGTCGGAAATCGATGTTGTCCTGATTTGACCGTGTGGGTGGCTGGTCCGTTGTTTTTGTGATTGTACTGTTGTTGTGATATCCATCTTCAGTTCAGGCTTCACTTGTATGTAGCTTTTCTCCAGTCTGAGATACAATCTCTGTGCTAGCCACCTGCTGTTTTGCTAAACACGGTTACAGTCCAGTCCTGCTTGGGTTTGTATAATACAGTTGATTTTTTTTATTTTATAAATGTCAAATAATGAAATAAGATTGAGTGATACTGTCGAACAGAACGTGATGTGCTTTCGTTGTGTTTTCTGTATGACAGGTGTTTGGAGGTTTGAATAATAAGAGGGCTTAGTGATGTCAGCTGGAAAGCAAAGTCGTTTTAGAGGTGTTTTCAATCGAATGACCATGTTTTACTTTTAAATCGTTTGCACTCATTTATTCACAGTTCTGAGTAGAAATGTGTATTAAGAAAGTAAATAGAAGATTAAATTAAAGTGTAGGGCTTGTTCCCTACTTAATTATTATAGTCAGATTATTTAATGATACACTCTAAAAAAGGATGTGTTATTTTTTAACACATTTTTTGTGTTATGCTGTTTAACACATAATGTGTCATTTTGTGTTAAATACATAAAAGGGACAACACATGTTGAGTTAAAAGTAACACAAAATGTGTTGTTTTTAAATTAACACAAAGACATCTGTGTGTTGTCCCTAACTAGACACATCTTGTGTTATTTTAACACATCTGTTTTTAGAGTGTAATGATATATTATCGTGATATCTATTGAAATATTTTCTTAAAATAGATGCATTATACAATACTATTTAAATTAATCTTTAATTGTATTTATTTTGTGTTTTCTCTTTTTTGGCCAATGAATTACACTTGACAAACAGGTTTAAGGAGAGAGAGATAGAGTTTGTAATCATTGTGGCTCTTAAAACAAAATTATTTTCAATTTTATCATACATGTAGAATTAACGATATATACGATATTGATTATCATGGTTTTTGATACAGTATCACCGTTATTGTCAATACATGTATATTGTGACACTCCTAATTGACTGTCCTAATTGAATATTATTATTAAAATTGTAAAACTTCACATTTATGCATAAAGGCAGATGATTTCTATGGGAGTTGACCCATGACCTTGCCATTAATAGTGGCATCTTCTGCCAGTCAAGTTACAGGAAACCATTGTGAATATTTTATAATTAAGAATACCTTTAAAGAAGTCAGTCAAAGACTCTCTCACTTTCTCTCTCACACACTCGCTCCCCTCCAAATCCTTCTCTTTCAAGTTTCTCTTTATCTTCCTCTGTTGTTAATCTCTCTCCTCTCATCTCTAGCAGCACACCGCTCCCTGCTTCAGTTGCATTGGTTTTGTTCTTCATTTCTGTGCGTGACTGCGTATAGCTGAGACTCAGACACAGAGATCAGCAGCAGTGGTTTAATCCCCTCCCCTCCTCAGCCCACCCCCCTCCACATTATATTCATGAGGGGAGAGAGAGCGGCCCTCCTGCCGTTCTGCCATACGCTTCTCTCTACACCTGACCAGAGCTCATAACCACAGACCGAGAGGGAGAGAGAGAGAGAGAGAGAGAGAGAGAGAGGGTTCAGAATGAGGGACGAGCTACAGCTGTCTCTGTGACAGATTGAAGGTCCGCGGGAACGATCGCCCCATACTGCCCTTGTTGTCCGCTCTGGCCGGAGAAAAACCCGTTCATGTCGTTTTGCCTGGTCGACTTTTTTGACATGGAGTCGCCTACCAGAGAGATCGAGGATTTCGAGAACAACTCTTTGAAGTATCTACAACCGGAGCAAATAGAGAAGATCTGGCTCAGGCTGAGAGGACTGTGAGTAGAGTTTTACACTTTCTGTCCTTGTGCATGATAGAGCAATTTTTGTAACTCAAAACAGGTTTGAAAAAGTTGGCAATAAAATATAAAAATATATTTAATTACTTATTTATTAAGAAATAACATTTTTTAAATAATAAATAACATTTATTGTTATTGTCACGATTGATGGATATTATTAATGAATATTATTTTATTATTAATAATATTGAAATGAGTGATAAAGGTTAAAAAAGGAAAGTAAAACGATTTTAAATAATTAAATATTATAATAATTTATTTAAAAATGAAAAGCTGATGATTGTGAAATGGTGGTGGAGTTGATGCTGATATTGAGTAGTTGGTGTTGTAATGTGACGCAGGCATGTTTCTGACAGAGATTCAGGTCAGGGTCAACAGGTCACCTTCAGTACAAACATCCTCTTCATGTGTGGCTCCGTTCCCAGACATCAACGAAGCCTTATCTTTCATTAAAAGTCATTTCTGTTTAGCACTATTTCAAGTAAATTTGTTTGGAAACTGACTTGAAAAAGGAAACTGGGAAATTAAAGTTAATATTAGCAAAGTGAACATTTTTGTGAAGGAATTAAGCAGATAATTGAATGTTTATCATGTAAATAAATGGACGGCAAAAGTACAGAACAGAGAAGCTAATAACTGCATGTTGCTTTTCTTTAATGATAAGAGAGGCTGAACTTTGTTCACTTGGCAGTTAATTGTAACTTCAGTTCAGATGCTAATGAGTATAACAGAGCAGAAAATACATACTGTATATACTGTACAAACATACTGTATAAACACCGTCTTCAGAGGCTATAATGTTGATATTTTTATGACCACGATATGTAATCTAAACTTTACATATTAAGAACAACTTCAAATATTTTTGCTTGTTGTTTTTATCGAAATGGACATTTTCAAAATCCTGTCAATCAAGTTTGTCACAAACACAATGTCTCACGACTTTACGTGCCATTGAAGCTCAGACTGCAAAATGTGTCACACTTTTCTTGTTCCCAAGAAGTAGTTTATTCTAAAATGATTAAGAAAATAATAAGCGTGTATGTTATCACAGCAGGATTTTATAGTTTGTTACAGAAGGGATTGATCTAATCCCTCACTATGCCTCTGTATACTAATCCCAGTTATAAACGGGAAGATCCTCCCGGTCTCATCTTAGATTTATGACGGCGTTTGCCCTGACGATACAGTAGCTGTCAGTGCCTGGACTCAGGTGTGCAAACCAAACAGCCGCTACTCGTCCTGAAACAATTTTAAGGCTCATCAACGTTGTCATAACGCCAGCGGTCGAGTGCAGAGCGGCATGCAGGGCGCAATTGACCTGAAGGAAAGCAAAGTCGTCTCGTTTCTAGCTTTATTTCCCTTTTAAGCCAGTTTTATTGAGCATATTAGAATTAAATGTGCCGTTGGCAGCTCTGGGGGAAATGAGAGCGGTGTCGTTGGCCATTGGGTGTAGAGAAAAACACATCTATAAAAGTTTACGTCTGTAATAAAGCGAGACGCTGAACATAGTCAGAGCTAACATTGAAATAAAATGTGCTGGAAGATTTAAGCATTTATATACATTATAGACAACTGATTACTTATAAACATTCATTTTGTGCAAATTATCAGTTATTGAAATCTCAAATATATTTTAAAATGCATCTGTTAATCGTACACTTTTAAACAATTACTAGCACTACTATTTTGATGTTTGTACCGTACTATACATGATTTTATTGATATATGATATTGCTTAATCCAAATAAAAAGAAAAGTAAGAAAGAGCAGTACAGAATGTAAAGCATTAAGCAAACGTATTAACCGTCCCATCTCTTCTTAATCAAGACTTAGATGTTCTAATCCAAATAGTGTCCATTATAAATCAAATTGCTTCTTTCCTCCCGTCATACAGAATAAATAGCAGTGATTCAGTCTTCACATGATTCAAGAGCAGCTGCAGTTAAAATATTTCACTAAAAGCTGCTTTAAAGGAAGTGTTGCTTCATCTTTATATGCTAGACAGAGCGAGCATTCATGTAGTAACTGGATTAAGATGAGCAAATGTCCAGATGTCAATAATTTCTGGTCATAGTTTTCCTTTTGTGTAGAAACTTTTACTATAAGCACCCAAAAGCATGAAATGGAAATTGTGATTCATGATTTTCAAGGATATCCCAGTAAAATGGCTGCTGAAAGTACAGTAGATGATTGATGAAAATGAATAGAAGATTTTGAATTTATTTTGTTTTGAAGTCAGCATATTAAAAAAAAGTATATTTAATAAAAAAAATAATTGTCAGTTTATTTTAAGTCATGTTTAAGTTTCATGGTGACTTCAGTGGAAACACTTACCAAAACACTATTTAATGACAATTTTCAGCAATAAATAAAATACACAAAATACACAATGAGCTTGCTGCAGTGCATTCTGGAATTGCTCGGTATTAATGACGTTTATTTCTTAACTTTCAACTATGATTACTTTAAAGCTGCCTTTATAGAGAGATCATTAAGTCACTACAAGCATATATTAAAAGAGCAAATGAAGTTTATCATTTACCTGTAAACTAATACAAACATCTGTGCTTTGCTTTTTTAGGCGAAAATATAAGAAGACTTCACAGAGGTAAGATAATCACTCTGATGTGATCATAACAGATCTCGTTATATCAGCATGAAGTGTGAACGTCAACTTCCAGCGAATAAAATTGTTTGCAAACAATTTGTGTGCACAGAGTTGTTTTCCCCTGATGAATTTTGAAATGAGAAAGCAGATGCGTTACGCAGTTTCACATCTGTTGTGTGCAGGTCTGGTTGCATGGATCAGATGTTATTCATGCTGAAACAGAAAACAAAAAGCAGAAGAGGGTTTTGGCATCAGTGTTTAATTACTGGTTGTCAGTAAAAACAAACAGCAGTTTACATTCATAAACACTAGTGATCAGAACGCAGCGTATGAGAACTATTAGATAACATACTAGTGGTGTTACAGTGATGGAACCACGTTTGAAATATTTAATATATGTTAAAGCGTGGTCCATGTGTGCTTAACAGTTACACACAACACACAAAACAAACAGCAAAATAATTCCTGTGCTGACATCAACCAGAGACAAAGGCAAAAAGGAGCAATAACTGGTCAATAATGACGGTGGTCCAGACGGCATGTGCCCACCGTGGCCTTTACTTGTTTCCCCTTTGTGTGTGTGAGAATGTCTGGATTTGTCAGGCTTTGATGGATTGACAGAATAACGCTGGAGATGTGAATGACTGTGTGCCGGGTCAGACGGATCTGTTTGTCTGTGTGTGTATGAATAGAGCTTGGGGAGTTTTTTATGGGTTTATCAAGGTCGAAGGTCATGAGTCGTTCAGACATCACCTCATCACCGTTAATCTCAGCGTGTGATGTTTGGATGATATTTTTTTCTCGATAAAGCTAGATCATGATGTTTTTATGGTGTTCTAGAAGATTGAAAATCGTTTTGCAAGAAACAACATGAAGCAGTTATTGCCTTGTGTTTGTTTTGTGTGGTATGTGTGTTTTTTGTTTTGTGTAAACACACAGTAGTGCGTATGAAGCTGTAGAACCAGACAACGGTCTCCTGTCACCCAACTGAGATTGTCAGGAGACACAGATTGTGTTATAGTGATAATTATGGCGAAGTAAACAGCTGCAACCAGCAGATCCCTGTTTTGCCTGAGAAAACGTCACTCGTACGCCAGTATTTTCATACAGCACCAGTCAAAAGTTTAGACACATTTGACAAAAATGTTTCTTATGATCTTTGTTATATTGTATATTTCAATGTTTGAAATTACTTTTATAGACAAAAATATAATTGTGCCAACGTAATAATTACTTTCATGTTACTTGAAGCAAATAATGAATAAAAATCTGTCAATAAGAGTTCAGCATAGAAAGAAATTTCTTCAGTTCTGTTTAAAAAGCTTTTCAGGTTGAGACCTCACGAAGCTGAATGATAAAATGTCCAGACAAATTCTAGACAAAGAGTGACTACTTTTAAATATGATCAAATATAATATAGTGTTAATTTATTTGAGAGGATTTTAGTCACAACATAATCACCACAATTACAATCGTTTTATTTTATAGTTTTGATGAGATACATCTATATGAAAGTGATTCTTTTTTAAATTGCAATTTGAGTGTTTATAATCTTTTGTTCTTTGCCAGCAAATAGTCTAGTGGACCTGAGCCTTTCTGACATTGCTTTACTTATACTTTATACTGATTTGTATTTTAAGATAAATTACTGTTTAATTTCTTAAAATCATCCAACAATGAGTCATGTCTCTTGAACAGTCATGCTGAAGTAAACAACATTTTTTTGTAATATTTTATTCTCAAGAAGATGGACTTGTATGTTATTTTTAACGTGATTTGTAATTGTTTTGATTTTTGGAAGATTGTTCTCTTTTAAGCTTAACTTTTCAGATATACTCATAGAGATATAAAGTGTTTTGTCAGTACATAGATAGGTAGAAAAGACAGGAAATAAGAGCGAGAAAGAATATATTTATAATAATTATTCACTCATTTTGATTAATTACAGCCCTCCATAATGTTTTTTTGACAATCATGTGTTTCATCCATACGGTATATTTCAAACTATGCTTTACTTTATGGTTTCTGTTTCCTCTGAGCTCGTTTACAATCTCACTTGCTTCTCTGCCCATTACAATTTCATCCGGCGTGTCCATCTCGTCTCAAACGAACACCCCAGTCATTGAGAAACAGCCATCACGGTGGTCTATTCTGATGATCTTATTAGCGCTGGCGTCCCCGTCTCAAGCAGCACACGGCTATTACAGACTCCTGCGGCCCGATGGCACTTCAATCTGTTTCTCACACATGGTGTAATGAACACTGAGGCGTTCCGAGTACCGTGCAGATGGGGTTTGTTTACAGGCTTTTGTGAGGTTTGATTTCTTTTTTCCACTTTTGGTGGCGTAGAAACTGGTTTTAAAGTGGTCTGTGTTTCGTTTTTCTTTGGTGTTTTGGAGCCGGAGAGGCGACACCAAATGAAAGCTCTCGGCAGTCAGCGATCCAGCACTGTTTTGGTACTCATTTCGTGGGTTTCCTGGCTGGATGCGCTCATCTAACAGAGGTCTTGTCTTTGCACGCCTGCCTTCGCTGATTTGGGCTTGTTAATTGATCGCTTCACAGCCGTTGAATCGCAGCCCCCGCACCTGATAATGAACAAGATAATTACTCCAGTCAAAAACTGACGTATTTAACAAGCGATTTCACCTCACAGGGCCATCACCCCTCCCTCTGGAGCTACCGTCACCCGTGTATTTGTCAATTGAATACCAAACAGGGACGCCATTGTTATTTGCCGTCGTTTCTTTCTCATGCCTGCGTAAACCTCGCATGGGCCTTCTTCATCCATCTATTCCGTATTCCTGAAGAGTCTCATGCCCGCAGGGGGTTTCGGGGATTAAATGTGCCTTTCTGTTGAAGGGAGCGCCGCTGATTGTGGCTTTTCTGATCTCTGATCTGTCCTTCAGTTCGCCGGCAGTTAGTCGGAGAGCTGAAATGAGTCTGGGTTTATCTTCCCGAACAGCAAGCAGCTCCGGGCCCTGGACGACCCCTCATTTTCCAATTCTCCCACACAAAACGGGTGCTGACTGGAATTACTTACGACGATTTTCCTGCACATCACAACATGCCACCCGGATAGATAATACAATGGGTGTTTGGGTGTTTTAGACTGAATGTTTCAGTAGGAACTCTTGGCATGACAGTGAAAGGGAGATTGTGTTACTTTTAAGGAAGGAATCAACTGTCCAATTTTCCACCCTTACGAATATTAACTGTGCTTTTATTATGGTAAAAATGTAATAACTTGTTTTTTTGGTGAATTGATTACACTCCTATAAATCCATGATGCCATAGAAGAACCATTTTTGCCTGAATGGTTACATTTAGGAGAAAACCTTCAACATCTTTCTATTTCACAAATGGGTTTTTGTAGTGAAAAAAGGTTCTTTAGACTATAAAAAGGTAAAAAAAATGGTGCTTTTAAGAACCCCTGACAGAAAGGTTCTTTGGAGAACCAAAAATAGTTATTTTATGGCATTGCTGTGAAGAACATTTTAAAGCACCTTTATTTTTAAAAGTGTACTATTTGTATGACCACAGTTTTACTACAAATACCATGGTTAAACTACGGCTGCTGTAGTGAAACCATTGTTAATTTGTGGTTAATTATAGTAAACATGTTTTATATGTAGTAAAATCATGGTTGTTTTTAAATAGGGCAGATGGATAAAATTAAGTGGATCAAATGATGGACATCACGTTACAGAGATAGGTTTCATCTCGACATCAAACAATTAATATCTATATCATAAACTATATAGTTGTACTAAAATGAATGCTTATTAACATAATACTTTATCAGACCTACCACGACTAAATCATTTCTGTCTATCGTTTTTACTTCAGCAGGTTTAGATGACTTGCAGAAAATTTGCTCGCATAGACGGAGGCTGTGATGGAAAGTTGTGAGGACAGCTGTGTTTATCAAATAGATATATAGAAGTTTAGAAATTATGACACAGAAAATCAGCACTTTGGATTTTTCTGGCAAACGAAAACACAGCACACTTGCTGCTGGTCATTACTTTTGCAACGTGATGTACCCATGACCCCGACCTCACTGTTTATTGCGATGCAGATAGCGATAGGGCATGCTGATTAAACCCTCCAACTGCAAATATAATGTTAAACGCTCTTTTCTCCTGGAAGGGGATGATTTGACCCTGGCCTGAGCTCATGCAGCTCTTCAGCTCCATTAAATGAGCACAGCTGTGATGGTTTTGGCCGCAGATGACCTGTTGTCTATGATGGGGCTCCTGGAGGGTCTGGGTCGTGGGAGCAGAACGCGGCTGAGGCTGAAAAACGTTATTTACAAGAACGCTCTGACAACTGAGTTATCCTCACAGGAAAGAAAAATAACAAATGAGATTTCTTGAACATCTTGGTTATTTCTCCTAGACAGCGGGGTGATAAAATGGACATGAGAAGGACAATAAATTCTTCTTGTGCAGAATTTTTGGAGACACAAAGTTCACACTGTAGTATAATGAAAGTTTAACCTGATAATTGTCATTGCACATATTGAGCATATGTACATGAAAATGAACTATCCATGCTATATTTTTAACATTTTTTAACTTTTTTATTTTATTTTAATTTTAAGTATTTTTGTAAATACATGGTTATTGTTATGAAAATGTGTCAAATATTTATTTTTGAGTCTTAGACCTTTCCATCAATATATATATTTTCAATATATCAATATATAATATATATATTAGATTAGAATTCAACTATGAAATATTGAAGTGAATAGTGAAATAACGTAAGGTTTCCTCCATATTCCGTACATATTTATTTAGTTTATTTAGTATGCAAAATAGCCTGACAACCAACGCAAAACACTGGTTTTTGCCAGCAAGTTCTTAAAGGGCATCACTTGCATTTTCTCCAGATACAGTAATGTAAAAATCAGAGTTTTGTTTTTATTTTGCAGACCACAGCATGTTTTTATATGGTGTATATAAATTACCCAGGCTGTCCACAGGTCAGAAACCCTAAACTGAATTATTTCAGAAGCATTGTGCTTGTTTCTTATCAAGGCCGTGAGAGTATCTGTCTATCTGTCACAGAGGGGAATGGCGTCTTTATTATCGCGTGTTGGCAGAGACCTTTAGTTAGAAATGCCACTGAGCCATGAGGAGATCTGAAGCGTTTAGCTGTAATGTTGGAGGAGCTTTGCTCTAAAGCTGATCTTCTCTGCTGTGGATGATGAGGCACAAAACCATGAGGATTTGATGGGCTTTGCAGCCATGGATTGTAAATACTCAGGTATAAAGTATATTCTCAATCCTTTCTATCCTATATGTAATCCCTCACAAATATTGTGGCAAGCATCACTGTTATTATTGCCAATACACAAAGTCATACAAATCTTTAACCATAACACGTGCAAGCATCATTTACTTTTTCTTTACAAAAAAACTTGATCAGATATTTCAGTCTGATTTTGCTTTAGTTCATCACATCATCAGCACCAGAAGGAAGTGATGTCAGTGATGTCATTTGGTAATACTGAAGGATTTTATCCAGCTACAGATGCTTCTTAAAGCTCTGTTGAAATGCTATATTGTGTGGTATTAGTAAATAATCTCCACTTTCTATTAAGAGACAAGTTCATCTCATGTTTTTGTGTTTCCTCTGGGTAATAAGCACGTTTAGTGCCTTACTGACAAAGTTTTTCTTCATAAGATGATTCATGAATATTTTTGACCTTTTTATTAAAAAACCACTTGTATGCAAAATTTAAGTTTTAAGTCATTTTCCGGTCCGTTTACCTGGCTCTCCGTTTTATCATGAGAATTTAATTGTGTGTTTGTGTTTTTTAAGGGATGCAACATATTTTACTAAAACTTGTTTCTGAATCATTTCAACCATTCAGTCTGTTCTGTTTCCAATATTTAGTGCCAGATTTGACTTATCTTTGCTTGGCTTCTGGAAATCCAACAATCAAACTGTTTGAATGAAATCTGTGTTGGGAATGACAGAGAAACGGACAGCTATCTATTCTGTTACGCTGATCAGTTGATTTGCATTCGGGTTGAGATCCATTTAATATTCATGGTTCTGCATCGACGCTCTGATGCCCTCAGTGTGAAATAAAGTAAGAAGTCTGACTACATGAGAAAATCTGTCCATGCGACATACTGTGAAACCGAGTTTACAGCGTAGAAAATGGTCAGTCAGTGGCGTAATTAACTATTTAAATCGTAATCGCATTGATGCAAAGCTCTTGACCTTAAGCGTTTATCGTTTTTATGGCGTGGGAGGTGTCAGGTCTGCCTTTGGTTTGTACTTCTGGAATTACATTATGTATTATGTCATATCCTGCAGTGGGAGAAAGAGTCAGGTCAAACTAGGAATTGCTTCTGTCCCCGTGAGCATTTCTGGAGGTCTGGACCTTTGTGAAAGATTCCAGATGGGCCTGGCAAGCGCTGTGTCAACAGCTTCAACCTCTCGCTGACATCACACCAGACCTGTGACCTGGAAAGAGCTGTCGTGACCACAACGAAGTGGCCTGTATGTGCCTCTCCAGCTGCTCGGCAGACAGCGGAGGGTGTGTTTAGAGTTTCTTCACCCCGGCCAATTCTACACCATCCTCTCCGGTCCTAATTAGATATGACGGGCGGTAAATGGTGTGTTGTTATGCCCATTAAACTTTTCACCCACTGTTAGAGTCATTGGCTCTGCTCTCCATGTGCTGCCCTGCTTCTGTATCCAGCGTTACAGGAGCGACGGGTCACTTCCTGCCTGACGCAACACATTCTGTCTGATGGTCCTGCAGTACCACTATACCTTTATGTTAGATATGAGCGCGTGACTGTAGATCTATATATCCATCTACAGTATCTACCTTCCGTCTGTCTGCAGTATCAATCCTTTTATACTGTATATTCATCTACAGAAAGTTATCTATCTATCTATAATAGATGGACTATAATCTATTTGCAGTATCCATTTATCTGTCTGAATACATTAATGTAAGTAAGTAAGAGAATAACTTAAGTAAGTACATCGTGACATTGTTTTTAGTTTTAAAGAGTTAGTTGATGATAGAAGTGCAATAGATGTTTTTGAAACTTGAAACTTGAAACATCATACGGTTGTAATTTAGTTATATATGGTACGCTGTCAGTCTTTTGTCACATCATTAAAGCAGTTTTTAATTCAGTGCAGGTAAAAGAAAAAAAAGATTTGATACATTACTTGAGCACCTTCAGTATTACTTTGCTGTGGTCATCACCCTTGTGGCTAAAGGTTATAGGTTCCTATTCATATGGAATCCTGTTTGTTCTGCTTCACACGGCTATATATAAACACACAGTACAGTCAATCCACAGATGCTCAGGTCATGTTACAAAGGTCTTGTGTTAGAGTCAAATAGTTGTCATGAAAGTTGCATGTGGAATGTTTGATTGATTGCATCATTGTGTATTAAATATGGCTTTAGAAACGTGTGCTATGACGTCATTGTGTGTGTGTGCACCTGCGATTCCTACATACCAGTTGACCTTCATGTCATCACTAGAGAGTGAAGAGCGTGATGGGGGTTGAGGATAAATGGGATTGTTGGGGTTGAGTGACAGTTCAATGTCTGAGGAGTCTTTATCAATTATCAATCCAACGGCTCCACTCAAGTGTTACTGAACAAAATAGAATGTTGAATATTTAATGAATCTCTCTCTCTCTCTCTCTCTCTCTCTCTCTCTCTCTCTCTCTCTCTCTCTCTCTCTCTCTCTCTCTCTCTCTCTCTCTCTCTCTCTCTCTCTCTCTCTCTCTCTCTCTCTCTCTCTCTCTCTCTCTCTCTCAATTAAATCCTGAAGCTTTATGTGACCTTCACACTGCTGTAACATTTGTGAGATATTGTGGTAAACAAACTGCGCTTATTCCAGAGCTGCCAGCATTGCATTGTGCACGCCCCGCCGGCGTAGATAAGTGCTTTTCCTGAGGAGACTTGTCGAAAACGTGATTTTCATTATGCCACAGATGGTCACTTGAAGTCAGCTTGAGTTAAAATCCCTTTGCGTTGTGCCATTTTCAACACAACTGTCACTGTTTTACGCCTTTACACAAATACACAAAACTGACTTTTAGTTTGTATTTAGTAGTATTGTATTTGATCGGTTTGATCGTAGTACGACACTGGACATGATGTTCTCAGATGTATAAACTACGCAATCATTTAGTGGCATTCCCATAATTCTTTGCACCTCAATATTTGGTTTGGTGTTTATGGAATCATAGCTTTTAGCTGTTCATCTCGTCTCTGTAAAAACATAGTCGATAAACAATATTGATATGTGAAGCTGTCATTCCTCCCCACCGTTCTCAAACCGATGAACAGATTGCAGACAAAGCATTTGAGAATCTTTATGACCTTCTTTGTCATTTCAGGCATTCAGAACATCTATTCATTACGTGAATCTGTTTTACTGCTTTAGAGGAATAGACAGCATGTGAATATATTACAATTTTGGAGAATTATTTCTAACAGATGGTTTGAATCACTCCATGTTAAATACATTCTGTAATATTTCATAACCTATTGTAGCAACACTGTCCATTAGTTAGCGTGTGATACTGCATCATTTTGAACCACATTCATGCACTTTTTAGTGTTATGCTTACAGTGTAATAGAAGAAAGTCTTAATTTGTCAGCCATAACTTTATTTGGTTAAATTCGGTAAGATTTGATTTTCTTTGTTTTGAATGAGTACATGGTGTTTTGGATTATAAAAAATATGAAATTCAGGTTAAGACTTCTCGACTCTGTTTCTCTCTGATATCGTTCTCTGTTTGTGTTTTCATTGATTAGTTTGTTATCTCTCTGACTGAGTGTTTTAGTAATGAGGAGGATAATCTAACCCTTCTGCTGTTTGTTAATGAAGTGCAAAGATCTCCAGTCTTCTGATCAGAGATTTTTCACCCGTTTGTACCTTTAGCCTTTTTTTTTTAAATATATATAATAGACGTGAATTGTAGCTATGGACGGCTAAATAAAATATTTATCCTCTGACATTCTCACTGGCTATTTATTATGTAAATGCATAGCCCCTTCATGTTTTGGTCAGTGGTGTCCACATCTGTCCATGTGGAGTTAGTAGTGGACGTAGGAGCCACAGACATCATTTCAATTCTGTGCACGAGTAATTCTGCCAGAATCCAATTAGAGAGCCGTTACAGGAGATTATGGTCCACTTAGTCCTGTTCCTGCCCAACCTGATTAAAGGGTTTATAGAGCTTTTACTGTGTTGTGCTTCTCAGTCAGGTTTAAACCCCGTGAGCTTGAGAGGATCGGCACAACATGGTTTTTTTTACACTTCATCTGTCACTATGCTATCTGTCAACACACTGAACCTGTTGTTGACGGGTTTAGAATCATCTGTGGTCTGGAGGATAAAGATTTCTCTATTAAACTGATGAACCTGTTAATGCTGATGTCATATTTTACCTGAAGTTACCTGAAGAAAATTCATTTATTTCATATTTATTTATTTATTGCAACATTTTGTGAAAATTGAAAACCATATTTTCATTTCTTTGCTTTTCAAGTTAATTCTCACTGTGCTGAAAAAAATGAAAAAGCTAAAATATACTTAAAATTTCCTATGCAAAATAAATTTTCTTATGTTTTTATTTTTATTTTGTGAGTAAAATATGAAGTAAACATGTTTTTTCAACATTCCCAGGTCACACATTTGCCTTTACAATATTGTATTGTAAATAAAAGTGACATAAAAAGCATAAACAAAGAATATTCAGAAATAGAATGTTTAAAGTTTTTGTGTTGTTTGTTATGTTAAGTTTGAACTTTGGATGTTTACAAAGAGTCACTGGAGAGTGTTATGTCACTGTTTTCAATCCAAATGGTTCCTAGTTCAATTTGGCTCGGTTAGTTTGCTTCCCCGTGGCCCTCCGGTAGTGAGTCAGAAATGAAGAACAAATGAGAAATCAGGTTCCTGACCCGTCTTTCTTTCTAAAACCACATCCGTCAGGAAATTTGAGCCCTGATTCCCAGCATGCCCTTGTGGTCCAGTCCCCCACTATGCGACAGGAAGGCATTTGAGCCCCCTGGGGAAGTCACATATGTTTCAGGCCAGTCGACTGACGCATCACACGTCACCACGGCAACCTCAGCGGTGCCAGAGCTCAGGGGGGCACGTGTTGAACGGAATCACACAAAGTATGAGCTCATCAGCTCCGTCAAGGTCACTTAAATAGTCCACTCAGCACAAACATGTTCATTCAGCATACTACAAGAAAACTGACAACAACACATGACGCAATCCTGTAAGCAGGACAGACATGATTTGTAATGTTTAATTAGTGTAAAAATGTTATCATTTTTGTTCATGGTCCAAGATGAGACAGCAAACTATCATTATATGATATAGTTGCTGCCAGGTTTTATTGCTGATATTCAATTGTGGGATGTAAAGATATATCAGTGTTTTGTTTTGTGTATCGCGATAGAAAAATGAATTATAGGATTTGTAGAGCTTTCACGTTTGTAAATGTATCTTTATGTTAAAATTCATTTTTATTTTTCAGTGACAGATTTATTCAGTTTTTAATTTACATACAGAATGTTCACTTAAACCTCAAATTTTGTTTATGTTTTTGAAATAAGCCATTTAGATTTTATTTTTTACATTTTGTTTAAAATATTGAGATAAATATAATACCTGTACATAGAGATTGTGTAAACTTAATTGGATGTCAGCGTCCTACCCAGAGTCTCGGTACATCATCTGCCCGTAGACATCAAGCATCTTTTGTGCATTTCCAGAGGTCTGAAAGTGTGATAAAGCCCCAGATATTCAATGACTGACCTTCAACCCAACAGTCTTGTGATGCAGATCTCTCAGCTTCAGGGAGGATGAAAAGTAGGACATAGGATAAGTGTGTGTTGTTGTGCATGTTTGCGTGTGTAATACGTTAAAAAGAAAGAAAAGGTAGGAGAGGAGATTAAAGGATGGATTAAATATGACCTTGCAGTGTCACAAAGCTGAAAGACAACAGAAAGGATCCCAGATATCCCAGTGTCTCTCCAGGGACCTTGGGTTTTAATAGCGTTTCTCTGTTCACGCTGATTCACATACACTCAGTTGGGCGGACACGTCCTGGATGCGCTTTCAGGGACCTGAACATGTCTTTGTGGACCTTAGTGTTAACACAATGTGTGTATTCGCAGTATTTCTGACCAGGTCTGTAAATGTATGGTTCTGATGTTATCTGAAAACCTTCGGCTGGGGTTGATCTGCTTTCAAAGACAGAACAGGCATGATGACTCATCGGCACCGATGCTTTTTAGAAGCTCAGTGTGATGGCTGAATGATATTTCGGACAAAATATGACAACTTATAAAGTCAGCAGTGTTGGCTGATGATTCAGTTTGTTTTTCATTTATTTATGTGCTTACAGCTTTAGTTACTATTTAGCATTAGTGGCATTTAAAATTTAATTTTTTATGTGGCCAGAGACGCATGCACAAAACATGACAACCTTTTTGAATGATTTCAGTCCCGTTGAATTGAAAATGAATTTCCCAGTAAGATTCGGCTCGAGGAAACGTCATCATCTGCATCATCCAGTTACCTGTTTGCGTCACCTCAGCCATTACGATTAAAGCACATTTGTGTTTAACCTACCATTCTGTTTACAGCCCTTCATGTCAAACATGCTTTTTAAATCTGACGTCCATGATCCAGTCTCTGGGATGAAAGACGTGGTCTGACGGTTTAATCATAAGCATCTAATCGTTCTCTTTCTCTGTATTAGAAAGGTCAAACATTGTGCAGCGGTGGCCGAGTAGACGCGCATGTCTAAAGACTTTTTGCTCTTATCATTTCTGCTCCGGACAGATTCTAGGAAGTACTAATCCTCTAATGGGATGGCATTGACTTGCAGCATCGATTGTGTGTTTGTCTGAAGGAAGGGATTCCTCGGGGACGCCGGTGGAATGTGTTTCTGTTCTGCCTCGCTGCTTTTGATAACATTGTTCAAACAGCGGATCCTGACCCGGTTTCCCACGTCACGCTTTTCAGTCGAAGGAGAGCACTTCATTGAAATAACACAGATGCCGACTACTTCAAGAGAGATTAATCCAGACTTAGTCACGTTGGGTTGCCATTTTTGATTTGGAAATTGATTTAAAATGAATAACCCAGACAGCTACATTCATTCATATTCCTTCATATTTAGTCCTATTACAATTTATTTGGTACGTTTTGTTTTAGACTTATTTTTAATTGTTAAAAATATATAAAGCATTATTAATATCCTTAAACTACTAATTTTTTATTTAATAAAGCATAAGCTAAGATGTTTATATTTGAAAGTCTGTCAGGTATATTGAGGATTAATTGTGTCCTATTGGTCAGTTTAAATGTTCGTTGAGTCACATGGCCAAAAAGAAAGTTACATATAGAAAAATATACCCATATAAGAAAGACATGTTTTTGTGAATCTAACTAAAAAGTTTTTAACATCAGCATCCTCAATCAAAATGTGTCAATTTTATGATGTACTTTGTAAACTTGGTATGTTTCTATAACTGCAAAACAATTAGTCAAAATCTACAGAGTTATTTTTAGTTGTTGGCAGTATAAAGAATCTGGTGACATGAAGCATTTTATCATCTTTAGTATTAAAGATGATGGATGAGTCTTTTCACTTTGCCTAAAAAGCATTTGGCAGCCACAGAGCGCAAGTGTCACTTTGGCTTTAAACTATATTTCCAAAAATAAGTGAACTAAACTTAAAACATGTTGATTTTTAGTACAGTGCCATGTAAAGCCAAACCTTCTTTCTTAGTTTTCTTTTAAATAATTTTGAGATAATATTTAATGTTTGAAATAATCTTCAAAAATTGTTATTTTGACTAATTATAATGTTTGCCATTCTGGATCTATTTGCCAGTGATGATGTTTTAATATTTGTATACTTCTATTCATTTCTTTTATTTTATTTGCACGTTAAATGTTAACACTTTTCCAATCCACCAATAGTCCCAGTAACACGCTGTGAAATTTTATTCAGCCTATGTAACATTTTGTGTATGTGTGTCACAGCAGGAGTTTTTTATTTGCAGGCTGAGATGTTTGGTGAAACAGTTGGAAAGAGGCGAGGCTTCTGTCGTCGACCTGAAGAAGAATCTAGAATACGCTGCATCTGTTTTAGAATCCGTCTACATAGAAGAGACGAGGTAATGACGGAACCAGCACACACAAAAACTAAAGCAACACATTTGGGGTCAGGGGTCAATGCTTAGGGTGCTTTTGGCGGTACATTGTACGTCCTTGAACTTTCAATTGAAAAGGTATATTTTTATCCCTGTTTTCTCCAACACTTGTGATGTTTTGCTCAGAGGTGTTCCAGCTGAGATTTTATCTGACGTGATCGAGATCGACATGAATTTGAGTTTCTTCAGACGGTGATTGTGTCGTGTGTGCTGCTTTCTGCAGGCGATTGGTGGACACAGAAGACGAGCTGAGTGACATTCAGTCTGACTCCGTTCCCTCAGAAGTGCGCGATTGGCTGGCGTCGACATTCACACGTCAGATGGGGCTCATGCTGAGACGGTCGGAGGAGAAGCCGCGCTTCCGCAGCATTGTGCACGCGGTGCAGGCTGGGATATTTGTTGAAAGGTGTGTGGAAGGTTCCTTCAAGGTCATTGAATTAAAGAAAAAGGATCATTCAGTATCATTTTGTTTGTGATTCAAGCTTTGCAAATTGTCTGAAAAAATATTTTTGACATAACAGCAGACATGTTTGTCATTTAATAAGCAAAAGAAGGCATTTCTAAAAGTAGCAAAAGTATTTTAATTCTGTGTGGCCTGAGAGATGGCCATTAAAGACCACAAAAAACATTATTTATCAACCTCAAAAGATAAATATAACACTAAAACATGACCCTTTAAACCCTCAGTATCCTTCATGACAGCATATAATAACCTTGAAAGTATTGATGTAGAGCTGATACTGTACATCTCAAGCAGGGACATTGATGGATTGCTCACTGCAATGATAAATTGACCTCTCTTCTCAATACTCCACGCCCTTTAAATAATAATGCCTGGAGAAATCAGGACCAATAACAAAGGGGTTTTCCTCATATTTTTCCTCCAGCATGTGTTACACACACTAACAGAAGTGTGTTATCTGTCTCTGACAGGATGTACCGACGGACTTCCAACATGGTGGGTTTGAGTTATCCGCCCAGCGTGATCACAGCCTTGAAGGTAATATTACTGCTTTGGTTCATGACCTGTAACGCACACACAACCTGGTCACAGCGTGATGGTTATAACATGCACAGTGATGTAATTTGAATGCACGATGGTGTATGTGAAGCACAACAAAGAGGTGTTGGCAAATCAAACCTTGAGCCGGACAAACAGCCATGTTTAATCAACCAAAGTGCAAAATTGATCTTTCCTTCGACCAGCTGGATTACCTGGCACACACACATACGGCTGATCAGAGCCGAGAGAGTTTAGCATGTGGTTAGGTAAGTCTCACACTTGTGAGGTTTTTTCTTAAAATTATAGTCCAAATGATCCATCCAACAGTTTTCTGTGATTTGACGGAGAGTGGCGGCAGTGGCCATTTCACAGCTGATATCAGCCGTGTCGCAAGCCATTCATTTTTGATTTCAGCAGTTTGTGGCGGCACGACTTGGAGTTTCATATCTTTCACTTTCCTCACTGCTCTGTTTTCTCATAAGTCAAACGTCTACAGTTTTAAAATACTCTTGCTCTGTCCCGCTGTGATTGTAAAACTGCAGACTGCGCAAAAGATGACTGCATAATCTGTAGTGCATAGTATTTTTTGAGCAGTAAGGTAATATTTCATTTCAAACATGTCATAGACAATTAAACATTATTTTTAAAATAGCTTTTCCCACTTTAGTATTTACAGCAGCAACCTGTTTAATGTAAATGTCAAGGTTTGAGAAAAGGAGGAAAATGATGATAGAATAAAACAATAGGGTTGTATTTGTTAGCATTACTTAATGCTTTAGCTACCATGAACTAACAATAAACAATATCTCAACAGCATTTATTAATCATAGTTAATTTCAACATTTTTAAAATCTAAAGTTGTATCTTTTAACATCAGCAAAGATTAATAAATGCTGAAGAACTATATTGCTTATTGTTATTTCATGCATTCAGCTAATGCATTTACTAATGTTAACAAATACAAGATATAGAAGAATCAGGCTGAAGATATAAAAGCGTGTTTTCTTTAGCACTATGATAGTATCTTTAGACTACTGTACTGTATGTATTCAGGGAAAGCATCAGTATATGTGTGCAGTTAAACCCATTTAAATTCTTGACATGTGGCAGGAACCTTCTCTGTTGTGTGAATGAAAGTCAAATGAACAGAATAATTTGTTGTTGTGGTTCAAGCATCTGGGCTGCTATCATAAAGAGCAGAGGTTTAAATGAAGTAGAGATTTCCTGCAGGCCTCAATAACTTTCATATTCCAAAGCGAAACAATTTGCCTCTCGTTGCTTTATCTGCTGTGGTTGAATACATAAACTTTCTGTACAATATATAAATATATAATGTATTAAGAATATATGAATATTAGAGATGCAACAATACAGTTAGCCCACGGTTCAATACATACCTCGGTTTTTTAACCACGGTTTTCGGTTCGGTTCGGTTCTGATGGCTTGACACATAAGAGTGTTTTTTGTTGTTCTATGCTTAGGCAATAGGAACAGTAAGAGGTTAAGAAGAAAAAATAAAACCGATTTATTGCAATACTCCTTTATTTTACTTAAAAGCAAAGAAAAGTCCACTAGTTCCTAGTGTATTGTATAATATAAAATAATTTTATTTTAAAATGAACACTGACATCTCACAGCTGCTGGTAGCCCATGTACAAACTGGGGAACACATAAATTCTTAAATTTTGAAAATAAACATACATGTGAAGTTAATAAATTGACCATTTCAAATAAATATACTTGTACTTCAGTACAAAATATAATAAACATAAACATAAATAAACCATCTTAATTAAACTTAACAGTAGTCCAGTACAGTATCCTTCATTCAGAATGTAAAGTGCAATTTCACTTAGGTCAAATTCCTGTATTTTGAGGTAAGGCAGGGATTTAAAGTAGGGCTGTGGCCAGTACACGATTAGGGTATCACTTCATTCCAGGAGCACGGATTTAAAGTGCAAGCATCACTTCACCGCCCTTCGCCATGTTACAGTGTGGAATGAGGTCTTTAGATCATAGTGATTGAATATGGCAGGGAGGAGTTTATTCCAGCTCATAGACTTACAGGCACACACAAACAGTCAATTCGAGAGAAATAAAACACACATAAGTTATTTAAACATAAAACCTAAAAAGCGCCAATTCAGAACGATTTGAACCCTGAATGGGTCAAGGGTTCAATGTGAGAATTGTGGCATCCCTAATGAATATATAAAGTGAGAAAAAAGTAACAGAATCATGATACAAATAGTTTAGAGACCAAAGTTTTCATTTTGAGGTAATTCATACTTGTTTTCTTTATATGTTAGCTGGCATGTTTTATTAGTTTACAAATGTTTTATATTCTCACATTATCTTTAGTTTTGAATAGGCCAAAGGCTTCAATAACAGTTTAGAGACTAAAGAAGAGCATTTATATTTAAGTTTTTTGTACATGAGCACAAATGTTTTCAGTCTATGAAAACAGTATTCATCACATCAATGCCTCACTTTTAACATAGATTTCATCTCATATTCCTTTGAATTTATTGTGATTGTGTGTGTGTTGTATAAATATAGCTGCAGGTTTGTGCCGGATGCCCGCTAACTATCTCACTGGTCTTGCGGCAGGATTTTTGCCTTTCTCTCATTCAGTGATCTGCATATATTTCTCAGAGCCTGAAGCTACTGAAAACATTCAGCACTGACTGTGATGGAGCACAAGACAAACCTTCCAATCTGAAGATGTGAATATTTAATGTAGCGTTTTCCAAATGTTCATTGCAACCAACTAATCAAACTGAAACAATGAGAAAATAAAGAATGAGCCTCTGATAAAAGAAAATGCACTTCAATGAATTATGTGATGTGGATCAAAGCTAATGAGTCAGAGTTGAAATATAGATTTACAAATAATACATCATAGCCTTTATTTATAGCAGAGCTAAATGTTTATTATGGAGAAAAGACTAGTGATTTTTAATGCTTCGTGAACCTCAATGGCATTAATCTGCACCATTGTGAGTTTTCTTCCTGCTGTTGTTTTATAGACCAGAAGACTAATGTTGTTAATTGTGAGTTATATTGCTTTTAAGTAATAACTTTGCATAAAAATTGTTTTCTAAAATCATTGATATGCAGTTGACGCATGGAAATATAAAATAATTGCATAGCGTAGCATAACTCTAAGTTTCTTGAGATCTTTCTAAAAGTGAGAAAATTACTGGGGGTTTTCCTCAGGTGAAAAAAAACATGCTTGAAGTCTCAATTTGCCCTCCATTGAATCATATTATAAGCAATTAGGATATCTTAGCTATAAAGAGAATTCAGCAAATGTTTAAACTCCCAAAATAATAATTCTATCTCTAATAACTGTTGTGTTTTGTTGTTTCAGCATGTGGACACGTGGTCGTTTGATGTCTTCACACTAAATGATGCCAGCAGTGATCATGCACTGAAATTTATTTTTTATGAACTTCTCACCAGATATGACTTAATCAATCGCTTTAAGGTACGATTCTTAAAAGTCCAAATATAATTTTAACCCCTAAATCTCAGAATAGTTTTACTTTAGCTCTGATGGAGAACAGAGAACTTGTAAATGAAACGAATGATCTATAAAGATGATGAATGATTATTTGACTTTTCTTTTCTGTTTCTTCAGATACCCGTTTCTGCTCTGGTGTCTTTCGTGGAGGCTTTGGAGGTGGGCTACAGCAAATACAGGAACCCTTACCACAACTTAATCCATGCCGCAGACGTCACCCAGACCGTTCATTATCTTCTGCTTAAGACCGGCATGGTGGTACGTCCAGACCTGACAGATTTATAGGGTTGACTTTGATTAACGAGAGTAATTCTTTAGTAGTTTTTGCTGTCTGATCAGAAAAAGTTTTGAGGGTGTCATGAAGGATCATGAATTTAAGCAACAGCTCTTCTCCTAGAGATTTATACAGTATGTGCTTAGATAAAACAATCTTGCACGTCTAGTCCGTCAGGGTGTTTATTATCATTATTACCACCACTGAACCAGGTGTTGAAGAGTGTTTTATTAAGCCTTACGATGTTTACTGAAGTTCGAGGTCATCAGAATGTGAGTATGTGCATCGGCCCGCAGCCGCCTCATGCCAATCAGAAGGAAGTTAATCTCCCCAGACGTCGTGTCACTCGTGCCGTGGGCTCATTAACCTCTCTGTGATGTGTAGACATCACACCGCACTTCTGACAAATGATTTGGCCCCCAGCATTTACACCGCTGATTATTTCTTTTTGTCATACTGGCTCTTGGGTGATTTAGTGCTATTATAAAACAACGTCACGTGCATTAATTCAGAAGAATGATGAACTCGTATCATTTCATTTCCTTCACGCTTATCTTCAGTTCAGCAGAACGGCGTTATTATTTATTGAAGCGTATGGAATGAATCTGTAATATTGTCTGATGAAGACGAGGTTAATTTTGTTAGAGTTTTACATGTTGACGACAAGTTCTCATTAACATTTTTATGCTTTTAAGTGACTTGATTCTGTTTTGATTTTTTATTTTAGCATTGGATGACCGAGTTGGAGATCTTTGCCATGCTGTTTGCCGCAGCCGTGCACGATTACGAACATACCGGCACCACCAACAACTTCCACATTCAGACTAAGTGCGTCCATTACAGTCCAACACTGTTATTATGCTAATCAGATTTATTTAAACGATACTAACAAACAGAACGCTTCACAGGTCAGACTCTGCCATACTGTACAATGACCGCGCCGTTCAGGAGAATCACCACGTGAGCGCTGCGTATCGCCTCATGCAGGACGACGACGAAATGAACATCCTCTATAATTTGTCTAAGGACGACTGGAGGTTGGAAACACGCAGGATCAAAATCATTTTACTATTATAAAATTGACCAGGAACTGGACATTTGTTACTGAACACAAACTTTGTCTTGCAGGGAACTGCGCACCCTGGTGGTGGAGATGGTCCTGGCCACGGACATGTCCTGTCACTTTCAACAGATCAAAGCCATGAAGAACTTCCTCCAGCAGCCAGAAGCGTAAGTTTGGTGGTGCACACGAGAAGAAGGAGCTTTAGCCTTTAAACAAACATCTTCATGCAAGTACATTTCTGCATCTACAGAACTTCATTTCCACATAATGAGAGGTTGGACAGAGTGTTTGTAACGGCTTTGAGGGGCTGAACATCTCTGTCCTCTATAGGATCGATAAACCCAAGGCCTTATCTCTGTTACTGCACACGGCCGACATCAGCCATCCTGCCAAAAACTGGAACATGCATTACAGATGGACCACCTCGCTGCTGGAGGAGTTCTTCAGACAGGTCCGTTTGCCGTTTCACAATATCAGACCTATTTATTAGGATTTGTTTTTATTTGTAAACAATGCAGAAGATTTTCCTCAGAAAAATGGTTTTTGAGTAAACAAAAAACAAGCAAATATCTTGTGCGTCTAACTTGTCCTATAATGTGGACTCTTAAAAACCAGTTTATTTTGACTTCTGTTCACAAGAAGATAAGAAGAATATGTACAGTATGGATCAGATGTTGTGTTAGTGGTTTGAGTCTGGACCCGTTGACATTTTTATGGTTCTTAAATCACACACTGAGCTTTTTCTCTCTCTCTGTATTCCCATTTTATGGTCATCTCCTCTCTGATCTAATCTCAAATTGAGTCCTAATCTTATTTAGCATTCCAAGCCCGTAACATCCACTGTAAAAATCCCATTAATCTCCTCTAAACATCCATTTCTGGGATCCTAACATCAGCATTTGAATCTCGTCCGGTTTACTCTGTCCTAACGTAACTGTGTTCGCATCCTTATGAATTGTGCATCGTCATTCAGAATAGCTCTCAACTATGTATGATTGATCAAATCATCCAGTAAAATTCAATTTCCTTTTCTAATGAAAATGGGTTTAAATCTTTTCCTGACACAGCGAGCTTTTAAGAGACTCACCGAACCAATTAATATCTCGTTGTTAAATTTGGTATCACAATGAGCCCATCTTTGTGCTCCTGAAAGAGTGAAATTGAAAATTTTGATTCATTGATGTATTTAAGTTAATATCTAATCAGATCATTACAGGTAAAGCTCTCTACAGATATAATAGTTGTAATTTCAGGGGCGTGAATGACGCATCACCGAGCGTTCCTCAGAAAATTGATGGTGACATTGAAAAAATTGCCATCAGCAAAAGTCATTTGTTTCTATAGAGGTCATAGCTTTATTACTCGTCCACAATGATGATTACAGCTATTGTTTCTCAGGATTAACTGTGATATTTGCAAATGAAGTGATGTGGACTTTCATTTAGGAAAATAATGATATGCATGGAAGAATTGCAAATAAATACAAATGTACGAGGAAATAAAACCTTTTGACGTCAGACAGGCGAATAAATCATCATAACACAAAACCCCTGAAATGACCGCTGCATTTCTTGAAAATGATTGATTGTATAAGATACACTAATGTGATTGGCTGTGGTGTTTTACAGGGCGATAAGGAGGCAGACCTCGGACTTCCTTTCTCTCCTCTGTGTGACCGCAAGTCCACCATGGTGGCACAGTCTCAGATCGGTAAGCGATCGGTCGTGAGTTTGTATGTGTGAGAGAAATCTGTGTCATGAACTTCCATTCATGTTGTCAACACAGGCTTCATCGATTTCATCGTGGAGCCGACGTTCACCGTTCTCACAGACATGATCGAGAAAATCGTGACACCGCTGGTTGAAGAGTCTTCACACACCGGCCTCGCTGGATTCAGACGCTCCAGGTGAGAACGGTCCCAGGCATTGGTCCAATTAAAAAGTTGAAAGCTCATGATTAATCTGTTCAATTGTTTATACAAAAATGAAGAAAGCAAGAGCTTTTAGGACAATTGTTTTGTTTAGTATTACTTTTAAAGTTTGTGAAAGTAATATTTATAACTCAGATTTCAATAATAGCTTATGGCCCTCTTACAGTCAATAGATCCTCCATTGAAAATAACTGACATTACTCTTTCTGTGTATGTGTGCAGTCTGAATAACATCCCATCAGACAGTAAACGTTCTGGCGTGAGGAGCACGGGTTCAGAGGGCGGATCTTCCATCAACTGCTCTGCAAATACTCTCGACTTCAAGTCCTTCAGGAGCGTTTGGAACGACGAGGTGCACAAAAACCGAGAAACATGGAAAGCACAAGCCGCTAAAGGTAAGCACAAACATTCATAATGAGATCCTGCATGTCAGTAGATTCAGTCTGAACCTTTATTTGGTTTGTTGTAGATCTAGAAGAAAAGGCCAAACAGGATGAGATAGAGGAGAAACAGAAGAACAATCCCACAGAATCACAGAGCGGTGACACTTCAGAGAAATCCATCAACAACAAAGACAAAACCAACACAGACTCATCGGAGAAATTACAGGACAAGACGAAGAAAGACACAAGGCAGGACAAAGGCATCAATGAGAAAGATTTAAAGCCTCAAGACGACTCGAGTAAAGCTACGGTAGATGACACTGAACCCACAGAGCTTCAGCCCAGAGAGCAAGAGGGCAATAAAGACCCCGGAGGATCTGATGGAAAAGAGCCCGAGACCAGCAGTGACACGGACAACAGTCAGCGAGCACACAACGGTGAGTCTTTCAGTTTTTTTAAACAAACATTTACATGTTCACAATTCCAGTTAATGCCTACGTCATTCAGAATTCAATTTTGTTTACTTTATATAACCTTCCATAACTTGTACTATATATATGTAAAGCATGTATTTAACCATAAAGAGATACATATTATTTATTATTTATTTTTATTATATTTACATTTTTATTTATAAATAATAATATAATATGTATTGATTTATAAATAATATATTATTTTTCTTTTTTACACTATTTTTGCTCAAAGTTTTATTTTTGATCTGTGACAAATTGATGACTTTTATTAATTGGCACAGTTATGGATTTAAAGTATATGCCTACTTATAATCTCAATATGTTCAATGTCTATCACTACTGTAATCTGTACTATACCATGCTGTCTTTAACACTATTTATTTTCTTTGCCTACTGATGTGTTTTTGTAACCAAACAATATTGTCTGCAAGTTAATGTAAATATTTAAAATGGCTTTGTTTTTGATAGTTTATAGCACTCATCTGCATTCTTACAGTGTGTTCTGTAGTTTATACTGTACTGTGGTCTATGTAACATAGTGTGTAGTGTGCTACATAGTGTATACTATGCTGTGCTTTATAGTAGATAGAGTGCACGTTAACAAACTAGTGTACTACCTCCTGTACTCTGTACACGGTAATCCTTTTGTGGTTTTATGCTAATCTGCATACATTTCCATACTGTATTGTGTTTGGGTGGCGTACAGTTTGAGTACTAAAACAAATCCACATAGGATGGGAACGTAGCAAGTGAAATGCTCAGAAGAGGGTTCGTTTGTTTTTTGTTTTTTTATGTACTGTTGCTTTTGAGCTTAAGTTAGTGACCCGTGTCTCATCTGAATATCAGGGAATGAAGACCTGAACTCGCCCGACAGTGACGACAGTGAAAGCAAGAAATCAGACGGTAACAACATCATCTGCTTGAATTGCTTTTAGCATCACTCTCTGACCGATTCCCAATCCGTTGACTTCGGCTACGTACTGTATAAAGTGTGATGTCATGCACTGTCCAAACGCATGCCAAAGACTAATGGTGTGCTTTAAAGAAAAAATCGAATTTATCTTTATAATGATATTCTAGATTGTCAGATTTTTTTAATGAAATTAATTCTGTGAGTCTCATAAAGGGGTGTGATAGCGGCTGTTAACAGTAGCTTTGCTTTATAAGAGTAGGGGTTGGACCCGGTAACTGTGTTTCTTACGTCACAACTTGTGGATAAGTAAATTGACTGAGGAACCGTAAACCTCATGTGCCGGATGCTTGAATACAAAACTGTAAGTGTACTTTTCCAGACAGTTTACACAGAGGTCATGTGAATCCCAAATCATTTTAGCACAGAATCCTTAAATGCTGTGTGTGATGGATAGTATACAAATTGGGACTCGGCCACTCTGAGTGGGAAAACTTTACTTCAGAATCATTTCCTCTCATCTGATCACATGCAGAAATCTGCGTTACGTGTTGTCACCTTTACGCATTCATTCTCACCTCGATATTCCGTTTTTATTTTCCTTTTCTTCATTTATGCTTAAAGGAATAGCACACTGAAAATGCTTAAATACAGTTCATCATTCCTCGACACGTCACATGTCATTCCCCAGTGAGAGCTGTAGATCACGAGCTCTAAATATCTGCTCTCCTCTGCAGACTCAGAAGAGGAGCGCAGTAACAGCGGGATCTCCCCGTCTACACCTGCAAACATTGCAGCCGATGCGTCTGCGCCTGATGCAAACTAGCAATCCTGCTCTGTGCTGTCACCTGCTGGATACTTTCTTTCATTAGTCATCTGTTTTCTTTCTGAAGTTTAATATTTCTTTCTCTGGTTTTCTCTGATGGACCTTGTTTTTCATTTGGATTTATGACCTCACAGATGAACCCGGTGTTGGGTCAGAGATGCACAAAAACATTCAAGAACAGAAACTTTGGCTTTCTCGCAAATGGACATACACTGTATGCCCTTGTATGTGGTATGAAAACTGTCATTGAAGCCACGTGTGTCGATGGAACCCACCTCGGTCGATCCTCTCTCCAAGAACAGCACAACATCTGCCGAACGGGCCAAACTACAAAGAACTTCAGTTTCCTTCAACCAGATCACAGTCATTACAGCATCCAAAGAATGTCTGCAGCTGTTTGTTTACCTCTTATTTTGAACATTTGTATGTTATTTACTGTTTAGTAGTAGTAGTCGTAATGTTGTCGTCATCTTGTTTTTTGTATCGTGTATGATACTGTACATACGTCGGTCAGGAGCTTCTTGATGTGATTGAGCATTTGAATGTTAGAATAGGGGCCCATAATCCTTTGCCAATGTCACTTCGATCAGAGACGATATTCACTAAGCTAAGCCACACAAATAAGTTTATCATTTTAGAAAATAGTGTCATAACTTTGACAGTAACAAGTAAAATGATGTTAACGTGAGTTGCGCAACATAGATCTGTATTAGCTGAAAATATATGAGTATAATATTAATATAAAACAAAAATATGAGTATATTATTAAGAAAAAATATATATTACTGTCAAATTATAAAAATCATATTATATCTGTTGTTTTGAGCCAAATCCACGGACTTTCTCTCAAACCTCTGCAAACATTATTGGCTTATTGAAGTGTAGTAAATATAATTATTTTGAAGGTAGGTTGTATTTTGAATTTTCTTCTATTTTTGTATTTAATGTATATAAAAGATGACATTATTTATGAAGTGTTGTTTATAAGGATTGTCATTTTTTTAAATTTGGTATGAACAACGAACAATATAGGTTACTTTTTAGGAGGACAATTATGACATTTATTTTTGCTTTTTAATTAAAAGAATTTTCAATTCTTTAATTTTCACCTAAGCATCTGGATCTGTGTAAGTGTTTGCACACCGCTCGTTCTTTTACTCCTGAGGTTTTTATGTTCCAAAATTAAATCTAGATAGTCTCTGCCTTAATGAGCTTTAGAGGAAACTGTGACGTTTATCTTTTGAGAGTGTGCACATGTAGTTTCTATAGGACACTGTTCTTGTAAAATCTTCTGTAAGATTGTAAGTTTCATATACAGATGATGTAAATAGTAGAAAATGGGAAAGGAAATCCACAAGGCCTCCTTGTAAATAGGCTACAAATAGCCAAATCAGTCCTTGTGTAAATGTCTCTGTTGCCTCAACCAAAGATGATTTTAATGTTTGTTCATCGTTTATGTGGAGGTCACAGAAAGCCATCATACATGCATACTTTTAATGGGATGAAGGAAAGATGCATTGTTGCCTTAAATCTATTATTATGAACTCATTTCATCCCCCTCAAACGTATAGCTGCGTTATCATTCATAGATCATTTGTGTAGTCTGTAATGGGTCATGGCCCACATCATTAACAAACTTGTGTCAAAGTTTCCATCATACTGTATCTCATACATTTTTATATCTTACATATTTTGTTTTGCTAGAAAAGCTAAAGTTAATTCAAATGTGTATGTCTGCAGTGATTTTTACCATCTCATGTGATTTTCCATTTTCCACCAGCAGAATGAATGAAATCAGTATATTTAAAGTTTACTCTAAGTTATTTGTGTAACTATGTTTTTAGATTATGTCCCTTCTTTGCCTCTGATATCTTGACGGTTTAGCAAAGTCCTCTTTCAGTCGCATGTTTGGACCCAGAATGTGAGATCCTGTAGATGAAATGCTGTACAATTATAGAGAACTCAAGACGAAAAGCGTAAATATGGCACAGTGAGATATTGCCTTAATGTGTCTGTTTAAAGTTCTGCTTTGTAAAACTTGTTGTGTGTTTAACTCAGTCCAGTACATGTGTGTGTCTGTCAGACAACCTCCATGTTTTGTCAAACTTTTTGTGTGTTTGTTTGGTTAGAATCAATGTAATTTTTCTGCCACAAAAACTATTTTGGTAGTTAAATATTTTACTCACGAAATGAGCATATTTGGATCGTGTGGTAAAAGAACATTTCTGATGCTGTGCTGCCATCTATTGGATATCTAATGTATTGCGCCAAATTGCCAGATTTAGTTAAAAACTTCTCCATTCAATGTTTTTTTATTATTATTAAAGGATCTATTGCCATTTTATTGCTTTTTTATCTGTCAATGATGAATTTATTACGTTTTTAATTTTTAGAAGAAAAAAAATCAAATCATGAAGCGGGTGTGGTCATGTGATCATGCTTGTCCGTAATTGCACTTTTGTGACAATAAATCTTTACTCAAAGGGCTCAGATGACGAGTTTGAGTCTTTATTTGGGACCTTTGACCTTTTTATTCTGCATGTGCTTAAGAATGAGTTTCTCAGCCAGCCAGTAATGCATTTCTTCATAGAGATTCTGCTGTTTTTTTGCAGGCCCCGTTCGGCGCAAGTATCATTTGGTCCGATACAGTAAGAAACCCAGTTACTGTGCCAACTCCTATTTACCGCCCCGCCCGCAGAAGGAGGACAGCAGGCCCACGGACCCTCGCAGCAAAGCCAGACATCTACAGAGCATCTCTCTGAGACGAGGCAGGTGACCCCACCTGAGATCAGCACCTGTGATCGGTCTGTTCTGCACTGATAATGTAGTCACTGAAAATATATATTTAAAATAGACATGGTTTAATAGTGATTAAGTTTAGTTAGATATTTTCAGATATATATTTAATTATTTATTTTTCATAAATGTAATACAACAAATGCTATCATTATGCAGCAATATACTATATATTTGTTTTCATGTTACAGTATTGGGAATGAGCTTTTTTGTGTTACAAGGCTTTGGAGAATTAAATGCCATTATTGTCATGATATTGCCATTTACCAAAAATGTAATAGTTGTAAATCAGGTTTTGTAATACAAAATATGACATCATTTTCATTTCTATTTTGGGGTGAAACATGATCCAGACATGTTTGACCCGGACACACTAATACACCTGCATAACAACTACAACATAAAAATTAAGGTGCTCCACGATGTCATGAAGGAACCATTTTTGCCTGAATGGTTTCATAATGAACCTTTAACATCCACAAAATCTTTCTGTTTTTTTGTAGTGAAAAATGTTTTTTAGACTTTTAGACTGAATGTTTTTCAATAAAAAATTGTTTTGTGGTATCACTGTGAAGAGCCTTTTAAAGCACCTTTATTGTTTAAGATCATACATGAAACACTGCTTTCATAATTCTACTGTATAGCTGTAAAGTTCACTAAGAGTGACTGAATTGTCTCTGCTGTGTACGACATGAATTTGCACATTCATTTGCATTGTACAAGCGTCAGCATGGCAATGTTTATATTGTAATTAGAATAAAGCTTTTATCTTCAGTGCAAGTTATGTGTCTACACCATAGCACTCAAATGACGACACAAATATACCTGCAATAGCATTTAATGAAGACTCGGTCAACAATTACACATTACAACAACAACAAAAATCCACCCAAAGCTTTAAAGATCTCAAACACATCTACTTCTTCATCTCCTTCTCCTCCTCCTCCTGATGAATCATTCGAGCTTCTGTTTTCATCAGTCTCACGCCTGTGAAAGACAAGCGTGAAGAAGTGAGACATTTGGAGACAAAGAGAGTGAGGGAGATAGACTGATGGTTTGAGAAATGAAAGTCTCGCCTGGTATGAGTGGAGGACTGTTGAGGACGGGAGTGTCTTTCCTGCGAGGTTTTTTCTGTGTCACTTTGTCCTGCTGATGCTCGTCGGAGCTGAGCTTTTGGTTGTCCATGTCCGTGTTCCCATCTGAAGAAGAATGGCAGATTTTGACCCTTTCACTGTCAATCTTACAGTATTTATTTCTCATATATATACACACACAACACTGCAGTACTTACAGAGGTGCTCGTGCATGATGAGCGTGTGTTCGGCTTTGTCTGAGAGTGACCTCACACAGCCTGTGGACAAGCTCTGCACGGTCTGTTCACATATCAGATAACAGCTCGGGTTTAGTGGACATACAAAGACTCTGTCACAATTACTGGAAAGCCTATTCTGTAGACCTCACTACAGTAGGACACTAACAATTTAAACAAAACAATAAAACAGAGATTAATTCATCTTTTTATTAAAGTGTTACATTAAAAAAAGTGGATTCTCAAACCAACCATAGCTTTTAATATTCAACATTCAATAAACATTTGTCAGACGTATAAAGAATATATACATTTAAAACAACACATCTACAACTACTTACAGACAATGATCCTTGTTTATGAAATGTACATAAGAAATACTCATTTAATCATAACATATTTTAATCTTATAACGATTTTACAAACACAAACAATAATGTTTCACAAATGTGTTTGGTTTGTGCTTCATAAATAAGACCCTGAATATATAAATATATACAGTACAGTACGGTAAATGTGACTTAATAATCAAATAAGACACTTTACAAATTAAACATCTGTCATCAAGCAAATATCAACTGAAGTATTTTTAAAAGAAATGGATGTTAAAAGCTAAAGAGAAAGGGCCTTACCTCAGAGCATCAGAAAGCGAGCGAGCGAGAGAGAGAGAGAGAGCGAGTGCAGGCCAGATAAGAGAGAGGGGTTATGTACTGAAGGAGGAGGGGTCTCCATTAGAGCCTGTTGTCACGGTGACAGAAGCCCTTGCCATGTGTCAATCATTCCTGCTTCCATCAACACACGTCATAGAGGTCATCGAATGAACACCAACAACAGTTTTAACAAATAAAAATAACGTAAGTGGTGTTAACTTATACAATGTTCTCAAATCCATAATTTGATTTTGATTGTCTCGCACTGTCTGAACCACTGATTCATGTGTTTGTATTAACAAAACTGATATCTGTGATTTACAACCATCCACAAAACTCATTAGGCTCACGATTAAGAGCAATAAGAAATGAATTATAATATTAAAGGAAAACAATGTGAATGTATTGTTGGCCGAGATGCTTTGATGTCTTTCTATTCATCTCTGATGTGAATTTTGTTTCCTCCTCCCGTGTGGAGTGTGAATGAAGTGTGTGTGTGAAGTGGTTTTCATATTTTTTACTATCTATTGAACTGTGATATTATATGCATAATATCCATTGACTGATAAAGAAACGTGTAGAAAGAACAAGTAAACATAAAAAAACTTGTTTGATAGTCTGGCACTATCAATGGATCAAACATATGGCTGATTCTCAGGAAATGGTCCAATTTGTGTCCCCATGACGTACATGATATTGATATAATTACAAGATAAATTACAGATTGGTAACATCTTTCTTTTTGGCATCATATTTAAAAAAGTGTCTTTCTTGGCACAAAGTACAGTATATTAACCACAATTCAACAATATTTCATATTTAAAGTCCATTATTAGCAATTCTTTCAGCTGAAATGTCATTGCTCAAAACATGATTCATTCAACCAGAATTTACGAATGAAAATACCCAAAATATTGTCTGGATGTAGTAGTATGTGAAGTATTTAGTAACACCATTCCAGATATTATTTCTGGTTTGAGGTGGGAAATATACTAAATCCAAGGAGTTTGGATTGTTGCAAAAGTTACTTACTGGGATGAAACAATTCAGGGTTAAATTTAGTAACAACAGGCTGTAACCGTACATTTATTTAATGTAACAATTTAACAATCAACAACTGAGAAACTCGTATTGTTAATCACTCATTTATTTTTCACGAGCAGTGGGTTTTCCACAGCGTCAGTCCTTTTCATATCTTAAAACATTGTATATCCTGGATTGTCCATAAACAAAACCATTGTGAAACATCTCAGAAACACTGAAAGAGTTATCAGATCATGGTCCGATCCAACAGGAAGCAGCAGGACTGAGATCATGTATGAGGGAAGGAAAACACTCTGGTGTGTCATGAGAGCAGATGCTGCCTTATACGGTCAACACAGCGGGCCTGTGAAGTGCTTACAGTCGTGTGAGAGAGATACAGAGAGAGAGATACAGAGAGGGAGTGAGATACAGAGAGGGAGAGAGAGGGAGATACAGAGAGGGAGAGAGAGGGAGATACAGAGAGAGAGAGAGTGAGATACAAAGAGAGAGATACAGAGAGGGAGAGAGAGAGCGATACAGAGAGAGAGAGAGTGAGAGAGAGAGAGGAGATACAGAGAGAGAGATACAGAGAGGGAGAGAGAGAGCGATACAGAGAGAGAGATACAGAGAGAGAGAGAGGGTGAGATACAGAGAGAGAGAGAGTGAGATACAGAGAGAGAGATACAGAGAGAGAGAGAGATACAGAGAGAGAGATACAGAGAGGAGAGAGATACAGAGAGAGAGAGAGAGTGAGATACAGAGAGTGAGATACAGAGAGAGAGAGATACATGTGCACATATAAATTCATCAGTTCATTCATCAGTTCATTCATCAGTTCATTCATCAGTTCATTCATCAGTTCATTCATCAGTTCATTCATCAGTTCATTCATCAGTTCATTCATCAGTCTTTATTAGTCCTGAAGTTGCGAGTCTGCACTTTATAACACTTGAAAGATTGGCAGAAATCTGCAGGTCTTCATCGCTCTGTGTCACTGTATTACTGAAATAAAACAGCAGAGACAAAAATAATCAGTGAGATCGTATGAAACAAACAAATAACTTTAATACACGGCGCTCTGAAATACTTGGTTATGATTGGCCAGTTGCAACATTTCAAGATATGTTATTCTCCAATAACAACCACCTATATATAATAACACAGAATCATCCAGGAACTGAGTCAACTTGACATTGAAAATAATTAATTTATAAATAAATAATAGGGCTAATAAAGTGTTCCTCCTGAGGAACGGTTAACAGGTTAAAATAATAAAAAATATTAAAAAAACACAAACCTCATTCCAACGAGGTATTTTTAAGAGAAAGTCGTAATGAGTTTTTTAACTGAAACACACAAAAAATACAGTTAACACTTAAAACATTATCAGAGGCAGATATGTCAATAAGAGTTTACGAATACAAAGAGTTTCTTACACTTTTAATAAAAGCTACAAAGTCCAGTGCGTCTGGTTTGTTGTTAGAATCCCATTGGGTTTGATAAGGAGTCCTGTGAGGATCTTGCCATGATCTCTGATGTGTATGACAGGTGCAGTGATGATGATGACAACATCTCTGTATGCTGGATGTGAGAGGCAGCAGACAGCACTGGATGGCAACGGTCCTGGTGGAGGATGATTCTGGAGCGGGGATGATGTGCAGCTGAGAGCACAGCTTAGACTGTTCATCCAAGAGTCGAGTCATCTTCTGAAACACAACAACATGAATGAAACAAACACAATACTGCTGCTTATTGAATCTGTGAGAGCAACTTTAATCAAGACAATCAGTGATTTAAAAGAATTGATCACCCAAAAATGAAATATAGAGAAATTTACTACAGGACATTAATTCACCCCAATCTCTAATTAATTCCTGACCCTGGGGAGGATCTATTAACTATTTGTAATATATGATGTGCATAAGTAGTTTATTACCATTTTGATGCTGTCATCATAGTGATGAACCAAATCAGACAACTGCTGTTCAAGCACGCCAGCTTCCTGTTTGACAGCCTCTCGTAGCCTCAAAACATCTTCCACTTCCTCTCTAAAACACAAACCCAACATCAAACACTGACACTCCAGTAGATAGATACTATAAAAACAAATCGATTCAGATATTTCGACATGTTTTTATACAGTGGCATGAGAATTCACCTGTGTGATCCTGACAGAGAGCCGATCACAGTCACCTGCTCTTCTTCCAGTCTCATTTCAATTTCAGTCAAAACAGTTCTGAACTTTCTCATGCACTTCATCATGTTTTCCAGCTCACCCAGAGAGTACTGAAAAGAGAGATGGACATATATATTACCTCATGTGCTAATATAAAGATTGTCCTGCTGTGATCGAAACCAAACCAGTCCATTAGCCCTAACCAGCATGAACAATCCCACTCTTGACCTGTACATTAAACCAGCCTGAACCAACTCGAAACCATCTGAAGCTGGATCAAGGGTTTAGTTGCATGTAAGTAAATTAAAATCATGTGAAGATTCTGAAGTGGTCGACGCTTTCTAGTATTTTCCATTACACATGCAAATGAAGGATTCAAATTCAAATGAAACTCATTAAACATACTGTAAGCGTCGCATGGAGCTTTTAATCTGAGAGACTGAAGAGGACGAGATACATGAGTTTCTCCCAAAATAGATCTTCATTTGTTCTTAAAATTAGTGGAAAGATCTGACAGTTGTAGAGAAGATGTTTTCTGATTTGTCATAACGCTTATAATAAAATTATGCTTATAATAGTTAAAAAATAACTAAACCATATAACCAGACATAAATAGGCTTTTACTATATGTTGTTATTGATGTAAAAGGTCATGTGACACATCTGTCACTTCGTAGATGCTGGACATATTAAACCCAATGACAACATGGACGGGTTGCATGACACATTTTAAAATGAAAATGACAATTCATTTCAGAAATGTATTCTACTCATGTTTCATGAATGGTGACCACTGTTACTGTAGGACAACTGTATTATACAGATCAATATGTTGTCTGTTCGGTTTCCCTGTTTTAAACACATTTCCATAGAAAATAATGCAAATATACCCAAAACATTCTGTGCACTATAGACTTAAAAAAATTAAATGTTATATATAATAGCTAGCTAGGGTATGTATACTTCATGTTTCTCATACATATTTCTCATCTCAAGTACATTAAAAGAGGTAGACATATTTTCTTTTTTTGAAAATAAGAAGTATACTTATAGCACACTTTTTATAATGGATTTTTAATCATTGAAATTATGTTAAAATAATCAATAGTACTAGATAGGAGCTACACAAGAACTTCTATTTAATTAATGTGGAAATAAAAATTGTATGACAGTATGTAAAAAAATGATATGTTAAGTATCTCAGTTTTGTAAGTGGCTTTGTATAAAAGTGTCTGAAAAAAACAAAATGTAAATGTATGAAAGATATAAATAAAGCAGTCCCAAGTAAAAGGTAATGATTGTTTGTTGTTTGTAACAACATCCTGAATTACTCACAGGCAGATCAGACACCAGCTCCGGATGAATTTTTGCCCAGCTGTTATTGTAGTAAATCGGAGCTCCGCAATGAAAGCATCGTTGAGTTCCCGCCCACAGCGCACACTCCCACCTGTGGTCTTCTTCCTCATAAGACAAACCCGTGTCCAGAGACATCGATCGCATGCGCATACAGCCAAGATCTCTACAGCGTTCCATAGAGTTCCACAACTGAGGAGTCGAGGTCTCCAAAGATGTAAAAGGTGAATGTGTGCTGGGCGTTTGACCCATTCCAGAGTCACTGTCAATGACCACGTCAGACCACGACCTCCTAGAGAAAGATTCCCGTCTGCGTTTGAGCGCCGTGGGGGAATTGCGTCCCGTAGCACCATCAGGAGTCACATTTTGGTCCTGAGATTCCCATATCTGCTCAGAGAACCTGCTCGGTTATTTCATGTACTACCACATTGCTGTTCAAAGCACCTGTTCCTGGATCTGTAGGAGACGAGCGTGAGATTGTCTCTGCAGATCGTAGTTCCTCATAAATGGACATATTAGATGCACCTCGATCGGGACTTTGAAATCTGTCACGAATTTCAGTCGGAAGACTAACAGGATCCATCTGAACGAAGTACGCTAGCGTGTAAACGCCATTACTGTTCATTTGACTAATATCTGCTGACGAAGAGTCTGAATTTTCATTTTCAGTCAATGTTTGGGTCAAGTCTGAGTCTGCTGTTCTCAGAACAGTACAAGAGTCTACAGGGTTTCGAATACTTTTATTGTCTGTTGTTCTCAGAACACTGTTTCTAGAGCGTGATGTAGAGGAGTCCGTGTGGATGTGGTTCTGTGTGGTTCCGTGTGGTTCTGCAGCAGGAGATTCTGTGTGTTCTGTACTCCTCTGCCGGCTTTTTGGATTTTCTTGAGAAATTCCATTAAGCATCTGTGCAACAAGTACAAGAAATTAATTAGTGTAGATATTCATTAACACACCTAAGTCAGGGAAAAATTATTTTATTATTTATTCACCCTTGGATTCAGTCAATCCAAACCTGTGACATTCTTTCTTCTGCAGAACACAACAGAAGAACATTTGACTTCCATTGTTGAACACAAAACCACTAAGACATCTCTCAAAATGTCTTCTTTTCATATATAGGTGTTGAATGACACGGGTGAACCAACCCTTTAAATGTTATATTTTAATATTTTAGTATAGCATTTTGTATAGATAGGGCTGTGTTTGCATACTGTACAACACAGAATGAACAGTATGAACTAACACACATCTTACTTTCTTGAGATCAGATCCAGGGTTGTTGTGGTGAGACAGGGCAGGTATGGAGGGATCTTCTAAAACGCCGCTGCTGATAACATTAAAATGCAAACGTCCACCTACACAGAACCAAGAGTCATTAACATGCGGCCAGTCATCGCCAGAACACTAAAGCCTCTTACTCAAGACTAAATAAACATGTTATTGTTCCGTAGCTCAGTGATAATGTACTGTGTTTCAACTATTCATGGCAGTAAAACAAACTCTTGAATGCATGAAAATGTTTGAACAATCTCATGAGGCGTTTGCATAATATCAATGATGGAAATTGCGGGATGTGACTTATTTGAATCCACATGGTGGCTTGAACGTGAAAACATTTGCTTATGAGCTTATAAGCAAAAGTGATATCTCAAAAAAAATATTGTTTTTATAAAACATTATATTAAAAATATATTTAAACAATTATTTAAAAAATAAAAAATGCATCTGCAAAACTAAAGCACCTCACTGGTCAGACACACAGATAGTCCCGCCCTCAACTCACACTATTGGTTAAGGCACTGACTGTCTTTAAGTCAACTCTGGAATACTTGATTCTGATTGGCCAGTCGTGGCATGTCAAGGTATGTTATTCCCCGATTACAACCTCTCATCAGTCAACTTGACTTTGAAAACAATTAAACTTACGAATAAATCAGATAGTAATATGCCTAATTAATAACTTATATTAGATTATATCACAAATGATTAAACCAAATTGTGTGTTCGTCTTGTTTGTTTGTTGTGTCTTGGATGACAGTCGTGTCTAAAGCCGATATGAAATTTTTTTTCTTCGTTACAAATAACGTAATAAAACATTTCAAATGAATACTTTGAGTTAATATAACATCACAGACCTCCAGGATCCGCAGGACCGGTACAGCTCCCCGGCACACGTCTCTCATCTACACTCTGGATCTGAGAGAAGACACATCAAGAAAGATTAGAAACGGAGCAATGTGGACCTACACACGGACGATGTCACAGCAGATCCACTAGACTTCACCTCCTCCAGCTCGAGCGACGCCGAGGGCTCTCGCGTCCCCTTTCCCATAGATGATGGGACAGAGTCGTGTTTTAAAGGGTCTGTTGTTACTCTTAGTGTGGAGCTGCTTACGACAGGCTCTGACGTAACGCTCCGCTCATCCATTAGTGGAGAGAGACCGCTGCTGTCCGACACCTTGGTGCGTTTTGGAGGGATTCTTTTATCTAAGGTTTCTGGGTCAGACTGGGCCGATGGTGCGGGTTGATTTGCGCCCTGTGATGTCCGGGCCTGTCTGAGGGACTTCTTAGCGGCTCTGCGCAGAATCGAGGCCACACGCTTTCTCCTCTCCCGCGCCTCCGTGTACATCTGAGAGGAATATGTGTCTGAGCCTCCAACCAAATTGGAGAACGTTGTGGTGACCTGCTGGAGAACCTCGAGCTGTCTAAACCGATCTAGAGGAGACAAACATAGATAGAGAAAAAGAGATAAAACAAGCCCATTTTAACAAACTGTAAATAGAAAAATTTGTTACAATTAAATTCTTACTTATATTTGTCTTGTTTTCCAGTAAAAACTCTTTAATCAAGATGCAAAATGACTTTAGATATTCGAGTTTCAACTTGATTTAAGTTCAATTAAGTTTTTCTCAATGCACTGGTAGAAACTCAGTTTTCATGTTTTTTTTTCTCAGAAAACAAGACTTCATTATGCTCTTAAGTAAAAGTATCTTGAGAATTTTTAGACATTTGTACTTTTAAACAATGTCAAAAATACTTTTTACAGTGTAGCACATTGACTCGTTAAATTAAAACCACTTTAAAAACTCTGTCCTGTAACCCAATGAAGAAACAAGTTCCTCACTTCTGACATCCGGGTTTTCAATATCTATTCGGCTTTGCTGAGCATCCAGAAACAGCTGGAAACTGATGCCACGGGCATGGGATTGATAACTGAGGAATCTGGCTGGAATCCTCCCCGTGATGTCAGGCTCATCGATGCCAAATCCCAAATCCAGCAGCAATTCTTCAGGGTCATCCTGCAACATGTTTAACACGTCCATAATGCTGCGGAAAAAAACATTAGCATTAAAATCAACAAAACAATCTGGAAGTGAATTTTAAGACCCGCCCCTTTTGGAGAACAGGCTTAAACAAGAGAGACCAAGATGGTTGCAGTTCCTGAACTCTTTGGTATGAAGAAATAATAGACACTTTGTGATACAGTGTATACTGTGTTTATCTGTATTAAGTTTTTTATTTTATGATTAAGATTTTAAATAAGAAGGTCTAAATGGGAAGAAACTATGAAAACATTAATGCTGCAGCTTTGGCTATTTATTTGACAAAAAATTGGCATTTATTTTACAGTTAAAACATGCACCAAATGTAAATATACACAAATAAATATTCAACATTATTTATTGACCGGTGTGGAAGGGCAGGGGGATGAAGGAGTTCTGACCTGACTTCAGACTGTGTCGAGAGAGCTGATGCAAAGCTGTTCCACCTGCACAGAGCAGGAGGATCTTGAGACAACCTGTACGCGGATGACATCACAAACATTCAGTCATTGATTAAACATGTTGACCTGTTCCCTAGTTTACATTTAACCCTTCACATCCCTACAGGCTCTCCTCTCTCGCTCAGTTACAGCTGAAGGTTGGAATCACTCGACACGACATTCCACCTCATGCAAACCATCCCGTCAGCCCATGAGAGCAGGTGAGCGCCAACCAGATGAACATTTGCATGGGAAATGTGACTCAGGTTTCTGACAGGTGTCTAAACAAGTGAGACACCTCACATACATGTATCTATACACATACAACATAACAAAGTATGTAATCATATGATAAATGTGACACACGAGGTCATTTACCAAACACTTAAACCTTCAAGTTCAATTTAAGTTTATTTGTATAGCACTTTTAGAATGTAGCACTGTTTCAAAACAGCTTTACAGACAAAGCAAAAACAAAAGGATATACTGTAAATGAAATACTGAAACTATAAAAAGTTTAAACCAAATGGTAACAGAATTTACAGAACCCTAAGCTAATTTAATATCTAATATCGTCACTGTAATGTTGACATTAAACAGTGACTATTGCTGACTACAAATACAACAAAGTCCTTTTGCAAATTACTAATCTTTGAATTAAAACGGTGTATATTATCATGTTAAATAATGTCATACAACATTCTCCTAGAATTAAACATCCAGCTGGAAGACTCGAATACACAAGTGTATTTGTTTACAGCACAACAACTAATTAATCTTCTGCAAATACCTTATCACACACACAGCACAGCATTCTTCCCAAACTCGAAACTTCTTCAAGTCACAAATAAAACACAGCATAAACCAAAGCAAGAAAAGCAGTCGAGTTCTTACCTCAGAAAGTCACGTACAGTCCTGAGGGAGCGTTTACCATATAAAGATGCTGCGTCAGACACAGGAAAAGAAAAGAGGAGGTCATTTAAAGATGGAAAACAGCTCCGCTTTTAGTGAAACACCTCCAGACGGCTGTACGGTAGCTATATTAGGTCAATATTCCTCTTTGTTGCGTTGATGTTCTCATAAACAACTCTACAGAAGACTTTGGCATGTTGTCAGGGACACGTTGGGTCTTGATGTCTTCTTATAAGCACAAGCTGGTCTAATAAGCTTCGCCAATACTGTCTCTTTTTTCATTCATATCACATTCCAAAGAGAAGCAATCTATTCCGTTCTGTATTTTCCATTGCCACTGTGTAACGAAACCAAAGCACCACATTCATTACAAGAGGCGTGTCTGACTGACCACATCTGACTGACAGAATGGGAAGCACAGGTATGCAACATTTTCTAAAAAAAGAGCCAAGATTTATACCTTAGAAATAAAAACAGAAAGAGGGATGTAAAACCAGATCCCTGAACAGAAAACTGAGCAGATAGCAAGCATGAAAATATATAAGTTTGCAAAGTAAACTTGATGATTTAGACATAATAAGAAACATGTGTAGAAAGTAGCTGAATGCTTCATGTATAAAGGCGAACAGGACTGGGGGTAAGCAGAAGGTCAGCAGAGCTCATAGGTAAACCTCAAATTTCCCTACAGCCTCAGCGTGTGTGCTTAAAGGAATAGTTCAGCAAAAAATGAAAATTCGGTCATTGCTTACTCATCGTTATGTAGCTCCAAATCTAAATGCTGATGCGTTGAAAGAAAATCATTGAGGTTTGACGTGACATGATGATAAGTAAATCATGACATAATCTTCACTAAACCTAATCCAAACTATAACAACCTTTATAGTTTCTTTTTTTAATAATCATTTATTTTGTATGATTCACATCATACCTTGTGACATTGTGTTGACTATAACCTACATTTAAAAACTCACTGGAGTAGAAGGTTCTTGAAACACAAATGTTAAGTTAATAGGAAAGTTGTCGCAGGTCCAACAAGAATCCAGGAACACGTCCTACTCGGGTAAATCACTTTACGATAAACAGCACATATTTCCCTTCTTTATCTATATCTTATCTGTTTCGCATGATTGGAAACCACACAGAAGCAGATGTTTCTACAAATGATTTGTGGCAGAATTTGGACTGTTGTCCCCCGAAGCAAAAGACAGCAGGAGCTGGACTGTCTCACACTCCGCTGGTGTTTGTGTTAGAAGGTATGGAGAGGTTTGCCATGTTTAAAATCCAGAATCACTCAAACTATTCCGAGACTTGGTCTAGTAACGAATGATGAACAAATACTATCCACGACACTCTGAGTTACAGTATCTTACAGTAGGTGTTAAAAAGCATTGAATAAACATTATGTATCTTTACGTTGCATCTTATGTTATCTTTACCTTCTACGCCCAATGCCAGGTCATCATATTTGCTGTCATTTTCCTTTGCAGTCTTCACTGAAAGCAAAGCAATATGGGTTACATAGTATTTGAAAATCTAACAAACAGACAATTCAACAAAAAATAAACCAGACTGTTTTTCAAACAAACCATAGCAATATGTTAATAATATAATCTAGCACAACATTTACATGTTCTAGGATTAAACACGGATAAACAGAATTGCTTTGCATATACATTAAAATGATCTATTAATCTTAAATTTGCTCATTTATGTACAGATTAAACTATAGAGCAAAGAAATATAGAGATATCTTTATAGCTGCAGCTCATATATAAAAACAACAGTATTATACTATGGCCTCTGAAGTAAATCCTTTTAACTGAACAACAAATGAGTTTTGTTTGCAAATTTGCAGTAATGTGTAACCTTACCTGTCGTCTCCAGGACAACCTCTGGTTTTGTTTCCGTCCTAAACAAGAAATTTACATTGTATAAGTGATCACATCACCGGGAGAAAAAGCCTTAAACATCAGATTTGCTGGTGTACAATCTTCAGCAAGCTAAAAGATTTAATGGCCATCCTAAAAAACAGACCAGTACATGTATGAGATTTGGCTCTTACTTAGAGATTGACGTAAGCCAGTCCTGTACAACGTCTTCGTTACACTTTTCTGATCAAAACAAAACAGAACGATTGTTAAAACTCTCCTCTGATATATAAGAAGTCTGTTTCATAAATGATATATTGGATCAGAAAGATCTAGATGTATGACACAACCCAGCTTAGTTCAAATGGGCGTTCTCTGAATTGCTTTGCATGTTCCCTGAAATAAGCCAGAGCTGAGGTCTGGACGACCCATAAAATTACAATCTGACCAACATTTACTGACACTCACAACATCTGACTAATCCACACACTCACAAGAAAATACACTTACTAAACTAAAGCTTTCTTAAACATTTCAGCTTTTTAAAAATCTACATAACAACTTACTGCATCAACTTATGAACATGTTCAACATCTTATATATATATATATATATATATATATATTTGTGGTGTTAGAAATTAAATAAAACCTCACCGATCTCAGATCTATCCGTCCTGCTCCATCTGTTCCTTGAAGTCCGTAAGGTCGCTCTTCTGTTGGCCAATAAATCTGCAGCCATGGCTGTGGTCATGAGGTCCACCCCATTAAAACGTCAACCACAGTACTAACAAACACTTCAATATGAGGTTACCTTCTCTGACTGAACGCTTCTAGAGACAAAGATGCAAATACTTCTCACCCAAGCTGACGGCTGTCAAATCAGGAAAAAGACACTTTCTTTTGTTATCTCAAGAAATGGTGTGATTGGTTTCTGGGCCGTGCGTTTATTTAAAAATAAACAAATTAAAAGATTTTAAGGGAAACATCTGTACTATGTAATATTGTAGGATTGTGAAGAATGGTACTTCTTTACTATCCTCTAGTGTTGAAAAAGGAATACACTTGATTAAAGTACATTCATTTTATGTAAAACCTTGTGATATGTTTTACTTTCTGAGCTAGCAAACCAAATTACATTCCCGTGAATTTCACTTTCCTTTTATTTAAAACAGCCCATGAAAATCATTTCAAAGTAAAATGTCATTGGCCACAGTTATGGTCATTTGACCATTAAATAAAGTCATTCATTGGCTGACATTGACTAAAACATTTACATTCATATCTATTAGCAACTACATTCTAATCTAGATGCTGAAAGGTTTAACAGGTTCTTGGAAATGAGTTTTAGGTGTTTTATAAAATCTTACTGTATTAACTTAGATATATAAAATGTAAAATAAAACAAAACAAAGCATTTGTTGTACATTACAATGATGAAACAAATGAAACAATTCTTAATAAAGTGTCTACATGGAGACATGCATACAGTTGTAAGTGGCGATTTTTAAGTCATAACACCAACAAAGACTGATGTTTGGTTTAGGTTTGTAAAAATAAACCACTCACCTGAGCAGCGCGCACCTGTCACACGACGCGTGTGTTTTAATGTTGCTTATCTCTTCATCGAGGACAAAAAACTGCCTTTCTTTCTAGATTTGTCCACATTTAAAGTGATCAAAAAACAAAAAGCTTATGCAAATCGAGAGGTGAACAACATTCACAAGCCTAGCGTCCAAATGCGCAGTTTTCCGCTCTCTTCTCTATTACAGCTCAACATTCTGCAGGTGAGACAGAGGATTTTCTGCGTGCAGAAACATGATCTCTGTTGCCTAACCTGTTATAGGAAGTGTGTGAATTTCACAATACTGTCTTTCCACGGTCCACTACCTCCTACATGTAAACACGGGGTGCGATTAGAAGTGTAAGCGCGATAGAAAGTGTCTTGCCCACAAAATATTACAAGAGTAATATAGTTTATTAAACGTACTGTATCTAATAAAAACCTCAATAGAGAGAATTTAGCTATTATAGTGACCGATTTATAGACTAAAGCACAAATTGCAGGTTAAAGGTTAAAGGTTATAGCACCAAACCAACGGTGCAAAATACGATAGAGCAGAAATACGATTGTAAAATGTTTTATTTTTATTTTTAACATTATATTATATTAATGCATTACTTTATATTTAAATAGATTTTGACATAGATTTTGGTATGACATTATATTTTGTTTATGCAATACTTTGCAAATAAGCAAACTGGTCTGTACTCGCGTTGCATTATCCACATTTATGTAATACAGATTTGCAAACCTATTTACTATCTCACTAGGAAATTATGCTTGCTTAAATTATGGTGCCTCAGTGGTTGTTTAATACTCAGTGCGTGGTTGTTCAGTGGGTTTTTGTATACATTTGCCAACATTTGTATACTGGCATTAGGCCACAGTTAAGTAGTATTTTTTCCAGAGACAGGATACTTAAATAAAAAATAACTTTACACTATTTTATCTTAGTAATGTGTGAAACAACCGAGATCTTTTGTGATTTTCTTTTTAAAATGCAGTTTTAGTTTTTAACCACTAGATGTCACCAGAACCCTAATGTCGACAGCCAACACTAATTGCAACTATAAATAAATACACTTATACTTATATTGTATATATTATATTTATATATAACTCATTGCTTTGCCTATTAAAGAAAACATGATATAAAAATGTATTTCAACTATCATTTGCATAACATTTTTAATTCATACAATGTACTGTATATTAACTGAGCATTATTAAATGTAAAGTACTGTTGACCATATAATGAGAATAATTATAAAGTGGCTAAATTGTTTAATTGTAGTGGGTTTTTTGTTTCGTTTTAGTTCTTATTTGCAAAAAAACCTCAAGAGTGAAATTCCGTGCCTCCTTTGCACATCCTGCATGGGATTTCACACATGCCGACAGGGGCATCTGGAGCAGATGGGTGTGATGTACCTTTCTCCAGGGCACATGCCTTTCCCCTGCATCCCATGACATCACTAAGAGTCTTATTTCTTAAACTTGCATGAAACTTGGAGCTGAATTAAATGCTGTTATCACACCAGGTTGACAGCAATGTGAAAATGTTGTAAATGGGTATATTAACCCTTTAAAACGTCTCATTCGCCCAAGGCCATCACAAGTGTTCTTCTGAGCAGAAGGAATAATCTTTTGATTTGTGCTTAGGTGATGCAAACAAAAGCATATTATCAAGCAGTCTTAGATGGGGTTTGTTCGTAAGGGTACACGTTCTCAACGCGACATGAATATTTGAGCAGCCTGCAACTGCTAATTTAATCATTCAACATCTGTTACAATTACTCCGGCTTCCACACAAAAATCTGCCTACAAAAAATGAATGCAGAATGTTGTTGTTAGCATTAAGCTTTGGAACAAAGGATATCGAAGAGACATATTAAAAGATTTTACATTGTTGTGCTCGTATGAATTAAACGGTTCAATTAATGACACAAATATTTAATCAACCTGTGCAATTCTTTATATCTTAGATTGGTACTCTTCAGATGGAAATGTTTAGCATTGACATTAAAACATCACTTTATGTAATAATATATTAATGTCTTTATTTGCGTAGACATTTTTATGTGTGGGTTTAAATCCCACTCTTTCAGATCTGAGCAGAATGGTGATGCTGGTTTGGAATGTGACTGTGTTCTTGTGTTCGTGTTGGATGGAGCTCGTTACAGGCTGTCTGTGGGTGGGTTGAGCAGACCCTCACGAGCCTGCCGGTTGGTCACAGGGTCCAGACCATGACTAATCCAAACCCCACCAGACTGACCAGATGGGACCTTCAGACTGACTGAGAACAAGAGCAGGCCAACATTTCAGAGTAGGCGACAATAAATGCAGAACAACAATGATGAAGTTACGTAACTCAAATTGTAAAGTTTAATGTGTTTATGGAATATGTAGATATTCTCTCACAATAAAAGAAAATAAATGTTTATAGACCAAAAGGATCTTATATATAAGCTAAATATTGCAAGCAAAAATAGCCTACCAGCTATTTTCATAATAACATCAGCCCTTGAGTATTCCTTCAGAGAGAAAACACAGTTTAGCTGAGACCGAGAACAAGAACAAGTGTGTGTGTCTAAACGTCTGTGTTGCCAAATTCTTGTATTCCAGAAAATTTACAGAAGCCTCAGAGGGTTCGAGAGTGAAGATTAAATTAAGGCCTTAAGTGGGGACAGCTGCCTGCTTAAACCAAGGACATTTCCACTTCCTTAGGGTGAATCGTCCGACAGGCTGTCCAAAACCGGTACAAGGATCCTTGCGCTGGTACCAACTGAGGTTAAATTGGGTACATCAAAATAAAAATGACTACAGCCAGATGGGTTCAGCACTGAAGAAACAATATATGAGCCCTTCTAAACAGAACAAATCTGTAAAAAAAAATGTGTGCCTGTATATTTGCATGTGATCACACCTCTTAAGTGTTTGTGTGTTCACAGATACACGTGCATGCTTTAATAAGACTCACAGAGTGAAAAACATTCATTTTCAAGATCTGTCCGAATTTTTTGTCTAAAGATGTTTATAAGCACATACATGTGTCTTTGTCCCTACTAGTAGCTTGCTGGCTAGTAAGTCTCCATTACATTAGGTCTCCTATTAAAAACTGTAAAAAACTTTCATTCACTCAGTATAAGAGTAAAGGATAAGTCACAATAAAAGAGAAAATAGGCGTATTTCCAAAACAATATTGGTTGTGGTGGCACTCATTGCGATGGGGTAGATGATTAGACAAGCTTGGAGAATCCACTGATGACAAATGATGAAATGACATGCAAAAAAGCAGATGTGGCCACACTAATGCATAACATTTCCATAACACTCCAGCAATGTTCAAGTAATATCTTAGCTTTCATCTTAGCTGCATATTGTCTGTTTTTACAAGTTTGATAAGTATCTCTTTAGTAGTACAGTAACACGCTACTTTTATCACATGATTACATCATGTTGCGTGTGATGAAGTGGTGTCTACTTATAGCATATTAAAAATAAAAGATATAATTTCATAATAATTTCAAGTAATACATTTCTAATATAATGTCTTGGATTTGTTTGAACAAATGATGCATAAGGAAACGACTGTAGCTGGCATTTTATTTTTATTGTAATAAATGAGCATCAAGTCTAACACATTGTGCGATGAAGCATCCAGCACAGTGTTCTTTGTAGTATACTACACATTTTTGCAAATGTAGCACGTCATTAGGATATTCCATTGTGTACTGTGCACAGTATACAGCAAAAATGGTCTTGATTTACACGTTTTTAGAGATCTTTTACTTTTTTATTGCATTCAGCTGTGGACAGAAAACACATTCTGTTCTTGTGAGGAGCCAGATATGAACCTATTATCACTGCATTCAGGGTTTCTCAACAAACAAATGCCAGACAGTTTAGGAAGAAGCCCAGTATGAATTGTGCCAGAAGAACCTAATCTGGACTGGGCAACAATTGCAAAAGACTGCAGGAGACTGTAAATGACAGTACCGGTCCAATGTGTGCCTCCACAGGGGCCAAAAGAGAGGCTATGACCCATTTAACCCTTGCCAAAGATTTCACCTGCGCCAAATTTATGCCACCTTCCCACCAATGGCAATGTGCAGGTCGGATTTGAGAAGATTTATGCAATCATGTTGTGAGAGAGATAGACGGATAGTAAAAAGCACGAGGTTCGTGGAACGTTCACCCTGATGGACATACTTGGCACGACTCTGACATAAATCACAGTCACATCAACATTTCTGGCACGGTGCATCTACACAACAGACACGCACGTGCTTCCCCCACCCTCTCCCACTGGTCCCTGGACTATAGCATTGGCTAGGTACACGAGTAAAATTAAAATCACTTAACAGTGTGGATCGGCGGCACTGAGCAGATCATTTCTTCATGTGAATCACAGGGGGAAAGCAAGTCTTTGTTTTCAAGCATGGCACAAGTTCATATTTTACATCAAAGGCATATTTTGTTCTAGCTTGTATGTGGTTGAACGTAACAGGGAAACTAATAGGAATGAAATGGGAACTTTAAATGCCTTGACTAAGTTCTTTTTTAAAGAAATATATATTTAAAGCAATACACAAACACAAAGAGCAGCAATAAAGACTTAAAAAACACAATTTATTATTATATATTGGATATATTTTATATTGAAAAATAGAAATATAATATAATAGGAAATATAATATAATAGGAAATATTATATAATAGGAAATATTATATAATAGGAAATATTATATTATATTATATTATATTATATTATATTATATTATATTATATTATATTATATTATATTATATTATATTATATTATATTATATTATATTATATTAATCACAAACTTTACTCATATGACTATCTACTCCCTGCTATGCAATGAAAAAAACGTTATATTAAGGAAATTTATTAAATGCTATAGTTTTAAAAGCGCTATCCTTCCGCTAGACGATATAGTTCCACTGCGTGAACAGTAACTAATAACGGGTGCTGCGCATTGATACACACACTGTAGTAGGTAGATGAACAGGTGCTTGTGGAATCCTGATTTATTTCATGTGTTTTGTCCGTGGTCTAGCAGCATTGTCTAATCCATTCGATAGTGAGCATTACTGTTTACTACTACTACAAGTACAACTACAACTACTACTAAGTCCTCTACTCACTTGGGACAGAACATTAAAAGTGAGTACTCAGACGAGAGCGTGGAGTGATTGTTAGGGCAACACGAATACTGCTTTCCTGTCAAAAACGGCGTTTGGTGTCTTACATTTCGACGATATTTCAAGCTCAGTACTGATACTTCACTTGGTAGAAATAAACAATCATAAAAATATGTAACCGTGTAAGAAATAAATGACCTCAGCTTTCAAAAAGATTGGTAAGGACGCGCGACCCGTGGTCACGTGATCTCCATCCTACACTTCGCTAACTGCATTGGGAAAAGGGATTAAACTGTTAATTTATAACTTTAGGTAATGTAAGTAGTTGTATGTTATTTTGTTTACAACTGTTTAGATTTAGAGTAGTTAGTTTTCTGTTTTTTTGTGGCTTAGTATCTGTATATATCAGATAACTCACAAAAACTTTCTCATATGCTTTTTTGTCTGTTCTCCTCGTTTGAAACGTATGTTATTTATTATGAAACAAATGAATTATGTATATATGCCATACTGTTTTAACTCTTTACTCTTTGGCTGTCATATGCACCTTTTTTAAACTTAAAATAATCATATCATTTAAAAGTTTTGACACAACTGACAAAAATGTTTCATATGATCTTAAAAATGTTTTAATTTAAAGCTGTATATTTAAATGTTTGTAGTTACTATTGTAGACAAATATAATTATAATTGTGCCAACATATTAATATCTTTCATTACAAAACTAAAGTTGGATTAAATGGATTACTTTTTTATTGGATGACCAAATTAAATTAAATTAAAGAGCAGTCAGTAAGAGTTCAGAATAGATAAAAATTCCTTCACTGCTGTTTAAAAATAAAATGTCATAATAATTATAAAATGAGTATGATTTTACAAATTTTAGACAAAGGGTGACTACTTTGAACATGCTAAAACTAACCTAATGTTCATTTATTTTTATGCTTTTAGTCACAACATAATTGCCACAATTAAAATTGTGTTATTTCATAGTTTTGATGAGTTTACTGCTATTCCAAAATGTTGAAAAAATCTAAACAACAGTAAGTGTTTCCAAACTTTTGACTGGTACTGTATAATCAAACCCTTTAATATAGTCACACTCAACAGTTTAAAATATCTATTGAAAAGAGCTTTTGTATGTATCTGTCAAAAGAAATATTTTGGCTTGTCATCACTCATGAATTTGCTATTAGCTGCAAGCAGCCGTCTATAACTCTCAAAAGACCATCTTGAGCAGAGCTAGTGATCTTAGTATGTGTGTGTGCGCATGTGTACGCATGCCACTTAACATGTGAACATCCATGCCTACATTTGCTGTCTGCGCCTGGCATCGTGCAGACCTTAAATGTGTTAATGTGTTGAAATCACTGGCAGACAGCTCTTGTCAGGCGAGTGTTCCACATGAGAAGGGGCCAGTCCTCCACTGCGAGTCTGCAGGGTATAAAGAAGGTCTGTCTGGGGAGCGAGTACGTCTGGCTCAGCCGTTGCTTTTGTGTTTTTGTTTTTCTTTGCTCTTTTTTTTTACATTTCAGGTCTTTTTGCCCCGTCCCTCATTGAGAGCATGTTGTAAATTTTTTATGCAAGATGGGCCTGCCCTCTTTCCTTTCTGCAGCACAATGATTTATTGCCCAAAAAGACCAGAGAACTAATTAACAGAGTAATTAATTAATATGAATTTGCATATTTGCATTTGCAATTAGTGCAGTCAAGTGATTAGTCTGAAATGAGGAAGTTTGACTCATCAGATGTTGGTGGGTGTGTGTGTTGAACCGGAAAGCCCGTCACCAGCTGAGGTAGTTTTGGAGGGGGCACAGAAGTGTGTGTGTGTGTGTTCCCAAACACAAACATCTAAGGGTACACGCCAATCATGCGTGAATGAGCCTTCTCTGTCAGCAAACTGCATCTAAATGCTGTGTTCATTATATTTCCGTCAACCTGGCTATCCCAACAAAACTACAGCAGGCTCCATTTCACCAACCCGCCACTTCACTGAATCGCTAATGCACAGTACCGAAATTGTGTCTGATATCTGGCTTGCCGCTGACGGGACCAGTAAAATCTGTCAACATCAGGTTAAAGTGTTTAAAGCGCCAATTAATCTTGTTCAAGAACAGAAAGGTGTTGCATGTAATTTATACAGCTTTAGCTTTGTGTGGCCGTCCTTCAGAGAGGGATAAATGCACTTGTGGGACATTTAAAGAGCTTTTGATTTGAGTTATAAATGTGTGTGTGTTTCTATGTGCGAGACAGGCAGAGAGAGAAAAAAATCGGCTAGGCACAGGTTCAGTAGCAGCAGGAGCTTTCAATGATAATGGAATACATGTGTGTCAGGTCTCAGTGTGGGAGGATCCAAAGCTATGGACAATTGCTGCTACAAGAAAAAGAAAGATGCCAGTGATGGTCAGGTCAGTGGACTATAATCTGTGTTCATGCATAGCTATAGAGATATAGAGATATTCTCTTTAAAAATTATTTAAATCTAACAAAACATTCCTTAAAAGTGTTCTGTGCGTGCGTGTGAGCATGTTGCTCATTTTTTTAAACATGCAAAATGCCTTCTCTTATGTGTAATTTTAGGATTAGTCTACAGTCTAATTAGCTTTATAGAAGTTGATGGTTTTATTCCTGTCTAGGTATTCAAGTAAATGTGTGAGAATGTGGATATGAGTGTGTTGTGTAGGGAGGTTGAGGAGGGATGGTGCGGAAGGGGAATTTTGTGCATTTTGATCTAAAAACAAGCATTATATACACAGATAAAAGAAATAAAATTGTTCATAATCTTAGAATCCATGTTGACAACTGGCTATTTTTTTGTATGTCAGACAGTAAATTTACCTTAATATTTTCTGATGGTTATTCAATATGATATGATTCATTTGGTCAAAGCATCATTATTTCATTATAATCAGGTGAAAGGCAAAATTAAAATTGGCCTTTATGATATCAGACAGTTCAGTCTCAGTCATTTGGCAAACGCCCTTGAAGATTGACCGGCCAAACATGAGCCATCAATCATTCTGTACTTGCTGTCATTCACCAGCACTGACCAATTTCATTCATCTTAACAGAAAACCAAGTTTAAAACTGTTTTGATGTTTTTAAGTTGCTCTGTCACTTGATTTTAATGCAAACAACAATAATGGTCAGTTTCTTTAAATCTTGTGCTGCCCTTTAAATGAATAGCAGAGACTAGCAAATAGTCTTGTATAAATAGCCAAATCATACTGTTCTTTTACTGGTTTACATGCAAACCAATGGCAAGAGATTTTAATGTTGGATGCTGATACTTCCTGTCTTTATTGAGGCTGCTTTGTGGTTTTGCAGTGGTACGCAGCTCCAGGCACACGCCAGATGATATGGGGAGGAAAAGGGTCCCTCGGGAACGAATCATGTGACCAGACCGTGCCACGTGACGTCAGCGGCAGATGGCATGGGTACCAGCTCTGGCAGTTGGCATCAGTGTCATTTCTCTTAGCGCGAGACAAGGAGAGCAGTGGGGAGGTGAGAAAAACGCACGAGCTGTTCACCTGCTAAAAACCAAGCGGAAAAAAGTTTAACATAGGAAATATGAAAACTGTCATCTGATGCCATCGTGTAATCCAGGTAAGGATAAGGGTAAGAATAGACATGCTATTCGACTAATACTATGCATGTGCATGTTTTTATTATTTGAAGACTTATATTTTGTAAATATATAACTCTGGTGCATTAACACACAGAAAAACAGAGTTACTGTTTTCAAATTTGTATTTCTGTGTAAAATGGTTGCATTGCAGTGTTTCATTTCATTTGTTATGTAAGATTTAGATTGTGTGAACTGCTTTGATTAAAAATAAACGTCACTGTCACTCATGGAATTCTGTCAGAGTTGTCACATTTGATGCATGATTTTCATGTTAAGACGTAACTGTATTTAATGTAACATTGAAGATGCTATAGATGTTTTATATTAAATATTTAGATTGTTTAATCTTTGCCGAATGATTCAGAAGATCTGTTATCTTCCCACCATCCCCAGTAAGAGCACAATGCTGACTCTGCCGTTTGAAGATCCTGTCGTAATGGACATTCAGTTCGGGGCTAACTTTTCACGGGACTGTGCAGGTGAAGTGAAGGTCAATAAACAAGAGCCATTTAAAAAGGAGGAGACGCTCTCCCACATCATGGACGACGACGATTCTGAAAAAGAGGACGACGAAAGGGAGGACGGACAAGACGAGAATGGTCTGCCACGACGCAGAGGGCCTCGGAAAAAGAAAATGACCAAAGCTCGCATCGACAGGGTCAAGCTGAGGCGTATGGAAGCCAACGCAAGAGAGAGGAACCGAATGCACGGTCTGAACAATGCCCTGGACAGTCTGCGCAAGGTGGTTCCCTGCTACTCCAAAACCCAGAAACTGTCAAAAATCGAAACTTTGCGACTGGCCAAAAACTACATTTGGGCACTTTCTGAGATTCTCAGTGCGGGGAAGAGGCCTGACCTCCTGACCTTTGTTCAGACCCTTTGCAAAGGGCTCTCCCAGCCCACCACCAATTTAGTGGCTGGATGTCTCCAGCTGAACGCAAGGAACTTCATCTCGGATCAGATCAATGGCGAGGCGTCCTTCTCTGGTAGATCCCCATATGACTCCATGTACACTACCTACCACAGTCCCGGTGTGGTGACGCCCTCTGGACACAGTAATAGCGCTATAGATGCTGTCAAACCCTTCAGGCCGTTCAACTACTGCAGCTCCTATGAGGCTTTCTACGAAAGCGTCTCTCCGGAATGCGCAAGCCCTCAGTTCGACGGTCCCTTAAGCCCTCCTATTAACTTTAACGGGATATTTTCCCTTAAGCACGAAGACCAGATCGATTATGGCAAGAGCTGCCACTATGGCACGCGTTATTGCGCGGTCCCGCCGCGCGCCTCCATCAGCCAGAGCGCGAGAGGCTCTTCGGATCTCCATTTCCCATATGACGTACACCTCCGCGGCCAGTTTTACCCGGTGCAAGATGAATTAAACACGACTTTTCATAATTAATGAGAGAAAGTCAAATGTGACTATGGCCCTTTGGTGGGTAATGACTGAAATGCAGGACTTTCAATAGCACATGTATTATTTATACAGCCCTTCTCTGCGCTGGGAAGGGTCTTGGGTTTGGGCCATATCATGTTTTATTATTTATCCGTTCTAATTAAATGGAAAATGTGCTTACAAAAAACACAGTGTTCCTAACTGATTTTTTATTATTTTAAAATGTCAGATAAAATGTGTGGTGTTCAGAGAAAAAGGGTGTTTTTAATAGGCCTATACGTTTTTCTTTTTAGTAATATTTAATGTTAGCCTGAATGAGTATTTACAGGACTGCAAATTTAACAGTAAGGAAGATTAAAAGGGGAAAATTGATTTATATTAATTTATTTATTAATAATTTTAATATTTGCGGTAAGAATTCAGTAAAGCGGGGAGCAATAACTGATTTAGGTGCTATGCAATCCACACAAAGCTCGCACAAATTTGTGTTAAAAAAAAACTAAAAGCAAAAGTTAATCAATTTAGTACATATTTGTTTATTCGTTTATGAAAAGTAAACGTAAAAGCGCAAATTTTATTTATTTTATTTCCATTCATAATTATTGTTTTTATTAATGTTTTACACAGGGCTCTGTTAAGGCTATATATTGTTAAATAAAAAATAATCAAATAAATTAATTCAACTACTAATACATTTGAGACCACTATGAAAAGGCATTAAGTAAAACCATTTATTTCCCAGTAAAATATATTAAATAAATATATCAGCGATGAATGTAATCCTCAAAAACGAAATAATTTTGACATGTATTAACTTTTGTAATTAACTTTATTAATGTCGACAATCGATTTTTGAGCGTCCTCTCAATTTCTGTCATTTACCACATTTATCTGTGCGCATCAGTTTACTAATGTTTGATATGGGATGATCACAACACGATAATGTAGTTAAGTGCAACAGATTTTTTTGACAACTTTTTTTGAATGTAAATTCGTCGTTTTTATATTGGTGGCATTGTGTACAATCCCGGAAGAATTACGTTTGTTAAGCAGATGCATTTAAAGCATGTCTAATGAAAAGGTTTATGTCGTGTACAGTGAACTCATGTCACGGAGTACCTGCCTTAATATATTTGTTACGGATCATTTATGCAATGTGATGGACGTCTTAAGTGGTGGATTCGTGCATTCTTATTTTGATCACGGAATGCACTAAAACTGGTCTTGTGCCGATTTGTACACTGTCAAGCTGTTTTGTACAGTAAAATAAAGTTTAATTGAATACAGTTCTCTCTCGAAATTATTAAGAAACTCAAAGCAAAATAATACATACCAATTTCTAAAATCAATAAAATATACTAAAGGTATACAAATGTCGAATGCAGAATATTTGTGTTTCGTTCCTAATGCAGGCATAAACTTATAAATGAACAAAATTAATTAACGCTTTAAAGTGTAATGTTAAACTGTTTAGGCTATTTAAGTATACAGTTTCAATCTGATAAATTCTTTAAAAGCATAACACTTTTGTTGTAAAACCACATTGCGCAGTTAGTTTTTACAAATAAATAATTTCAAAAGCACTTTAAAAGAAATCACAAAATGGCTTGTCGTGATTTCTTTTATAGGCTAATGTGATATTAAGGACGAGATGATCTTTAGATGTTATTCAGGGTTGGTTTGCAGGTTGTCTGGCTCAGTGTCTGTAAGTTCACAACCGAGCTGGACGCGGGCCAGACAGCGACAGACTGCGGATCAGGAGAGTCTGCGTCTCAGATCAGCTATTCCCCCGGCGAATGTGCATTGTCATACCCACAAAAATCCATTCAAAGACCAGACAATACAGGTTACATAGTGTGTCAAAGAACTAAATTATTTTATATCCTTTGCTGACGTCTTATACGATAGATGGAGATGACAGATGAGTTTTGGTAAACAAATTAAGTCGTGTACATCCCCCTGTAAAGATGAATCTCGCAAGACGTCTTCAGAAATTTAAAGGCAAAAGACTTCTTTCTAGCCATAACTGATTTTGTTTCTCGCATTTAAAACACTCACGCCGATAATCTATCCACACAGATGTCCTATATCAACACCTATTGCTTTGACAGATGCAAACATTGTACCTGCACATTTACCGATTCTCCGCAGTGAGATTCTTGATTTGCTGTGCGGGGATGTTGAGGTGTCAGAAAACCCCCACAGTGGCGATATTTCACACGACTGAGAGAGGCAGAACATATGCTACCCTAGAGACAAAGCTCTCATGAACGAACAGTTGAGAAATGAGCAGCAACACTCCGTTTTGCGCGTGTATCTGTGACCGGTGAAAACGCGAAGCTTTTACTTTTTTTTTTTTACTTTTTTTTTACTTTTATTTAAAAATCTAATGTGTGATGAAGATGCTTTAATGCTTTACACCAGTCAGCCTTTATTGTCTCCTGTAAGTTAAATCAGTTTCACTTACGAACACATAAATACGAACTGTAGGCCTACACTTAAAAAAAGTTTAGATGCTAAAGGGGAGACCATGGCTAGATGTCACATTTTTTATAATGAATCTAGTGGGGCATGTTTTCACAAGGAACTTGCTGTTTACTGGGACTGACTATAGAGGATTGTCTTTATCTGTATCAAATATTATATATTGTTTTTAATTCAATGTTTGAAATATCGTAGTTTCATGTATTTAAAAGGTTTTGTAAGCTACTGACACAGTAAAGTGATTATAAAATTAATAAAACAACATGAAGGTAACACAAACTAAATCAATATTTTGGCTAATTAATTAATTATATTAAATTATAACATACAAAACAGATATGACTGCTTATATTTTGTTAGATATTAAGATATAAACCTTTCGGGTAAAAACGGTTAATATATGCCATGTGATTTTATTATGTGTACTATTTATCCAAGATGTAAAGATATGATGATCATGGGTTTTTGTTTGGTAAATACAAATAACAAAATATTGCTATTATGTTTTAAATTAGATGTTTTAACATATAACAAACATTAATGCATTTGCTATACTGAAGTACAGTCCTGTTGACAATATCCTGTGTGACAACTAGCCCCGGTATCCACATGCTTGTATGAGTCCCACATTTTCTGGCTCATGTTTTAACTGTTATAAAGATACATATTCTTCTTAGTATGATTGATTTGAACTTGTTGCAAGTTATACAGTACATCTCATTTGAATGGTTCCAAGTTAATGTATTTGAATGATACTGATTGTGTGGTTGAACATGCGGTACAGATGTATGTAGGCGTGCATGCATGAGCATTGATACATATGTGTAGGCGTTCATTAGTGTGTATAGATGGTTGGAGGTGATTTACTACGAAACAATGTTTGTGACCACTCATAGCTCTTGTGCACATTTGATGCTTCAGTCTGTGTTGTGATGTCACCCCTTCTGTCCCAAATCCTACTGAAGGATGATTCATACCAAATGTAATCACCGAATATAGTCTATCCAGCATGGTAAAGTTGTGTAATCACAACATGTTCTGTTTCCAATCTCAAAATACAAATCAAAACTCTGTCGGCATGCTTCAGAAGGAGGTTGTTTGTCCGTACTTGTTATTCGATAACTCACACCTGAGAGCCTGGAGACTATTTCTGAAATAAATAGCTTGTTAATAAAACCGGTAATTAGAAATGAACAATTTAAAGCGGGTGTGATGTTGATGTATCTCTGTGAGGCATTCTAACGGGTGTAGAAAGGGTGTTGTCATATGTTAGTCCCATTCCTGCTCACGCTCTCCAGCTCTCTTCCCAAAAATCTCCACAAGTCCTGGGTCGCAGATGGTGTGGGACACAGAATTTTCCTAATAATCTTTATTCTTTTCTTTTTTTCTAGTGAGTGCTGGTGGCTTAGGGATTTCTCATTTTAATTAGAAGGTTTAAGGAGATAAACCCCTTTGAAAACCGTGTCCTGTGAGAGGAGGTGCAGGTGATCCTCCCAACAGAAGCCTCAACCGCGTCGTCAGCCAGCTTCTCATTTGCATATTAGATTGGTGTCAGGTTGGCACCCGTCCTGGCTGAGATGAACGCCCCTATATCTAGACTTGGCACGATCTGCGCGTATTCTGGCACGGGGTGTAAATGTGTTTTTAGTCTGAAGGGTCCGGGGTACTTGATCTCTCTGTTATTATTCGGCCCTTACATTTGACCCAGGCGCTTAGCAAAGACTCATAGGTCTTTACCTTTACCTAAATACAGTGGGATCCATCACAAAGCACTTTTTATAAGTTCAATCTGACCCTCAATGGGCGTTAGATCCTTTGAATTTTATCTAAAGCTGATTTTCGGCTAGTTGGCAGAGAGCGGGACATTAAAAGGCCCTTGAGCTCATCGATCTAGTAGGTCGTTAATGTGAATTTTAAAACCTAATGTTAAAAATGTATGAACTATTCCCATTTCGACAAATTACATGAAGTTTGTCTGAAGTAGATGTTGGCTAATTACAGGCACATTTAGCAACCATTAAAACTCAATGTTGGACACTAAAGTCATTTGTATTCTGTGTTAAATCTAGACTAAAGTTAATGATCATCTCTGAGAAATGTCTATACTTGGACCTTTGTGCACATTTTAGCACAAAGATCAATTCAGAATTTTATTTTATATGGATTGGGATATTATCTTATGCTTCAGTGGCTGGTGAGGAATACGTTGGACCTGAAAGTCTTGTTTAATTCAATTCATATTGTCTGTTTTACAGTGTTTAACCATTGGATGACTGGCAAGTAATCTTTCTGATTCTAAAGCAGTTTTCTGATTTCAAATCCTGTTCTCTAAGTCATGTTGTTTGACACAGAGATTTATATAAGACAATGTTTTCAAGGCAGAAATCTGAAGCTTCTAATTCTTATACTTTGTATATTACGTAATTATTTTATTTCTTTTTTGAATTGTGTTATTTTTAATTAAAACATTAAGTAATTTTATGAAATATAAAATATTGTTCAATTCAGCAAAAACAATAAACATTACCACAATATGCCCTATTAATTGCAGATATGATTTGGTTAAAAAGATTGCACATTTCTGATTGAATACAAAGATGTGTGTGACAAATGTGTGCGTTATATCTGCGACTCTGTCCCCTGAATGTGTGTCTCTTTGTAAAATGGCACAGACACAAGGCACAGGGACCAAATGGTCTCTTGGCACCAGATTTGGTGCCATAAATTATCACTACAGTTAATGGTGAAGAAGATCTCAGATGAAATTCTCTCCCTTTCTGTTCCCACAGAGCCAGCAGTTCAGCCCCAAGACACAGATACTGACCAAATTAAACCCACATAAATGCATGCAGGTTTTCAAGGTAGGAATAGGATTTAGTTTTTAAAATACTTAATAGTGTAAAGAGCTTGTGTATCTGTCAATCTTAATCAGTCAGAGTCTTTATGTTTTAAAAAGAAGTGGTGGTAGCAACATAAAGGTGATAATTTTGATTGCTAGGGAACACACTGATTAAAAATATAAAACGTAAATTAAATCAAAATATGTAGTGTAATATTTCGTATTTTTGTTGAAAATGTATCTTATTCACTGTGACCATTATGGACAAATACGGTCTGAACAAACCCAAAATGATTTTCCTCAAAATAGAGAGATACAGTGAACACATATCCAAGATTTCCAGTGTCAAAGCAGCACGTAACATACACATTTCTCATTGTCTTATTGTGTCATGAAGCAGTCAAACAGAAGCAGCTTTACCTCCATGTAATGAAGTGCAGCGTAACTTTAAGCAAGAGCTTTCATTTCTGTTTTAACAAAACATTTTCAGATTCCATCAAACTGACAAAAAGTGTGAGAGGATTATAAAAAAAAGATGGCAAGCCATAAACAGGCAGACAGGTGTTGATGATGCAAATGATTTGGATGACAGATGGTTAGCGACTCAATCACTCACTGTGTGGATAATGGATAGAGGTGATCAAATCCCTCTGTGAATTTGGGACTTTTTTCAGAACTTTCTGCATCTATATCACCATCAAACGCTTCCTGAGGAGCACGGCTCCACTGGAGGGTGGAATCGATGTGCTGGAAAGTTCTGAAAGACAATTACGGCAGAAATGTTTGTTCTCTCGTTGCCATCGGGTGTCATACAATTCACATACACAGTAATGATGAAAAAAGAGTTAACTTTCAATGTTTAAAACTCATGTCAGATTATTCTGCAAACATACAAATATATAAACCTTCTGAGACGCCCTTGGGACACTCGGCTTTATAACACGCTGTTCTGAAACATCTCTTTGCAAAAGGTTTAAAAAACAGCCATTTGTCATATACAAAAGCTGATTGTGTGGTTTTTAGAAATCATCTCATGTAATACTGTTTTTAATAATCAATGATCTTTTATGAGAGTTTTTTCACAGACCTGCAAGAGACAAAACATTTAAAATCTTTTGGTGGGAGAATTATTCACAAAGACAAAAACCATCTCAATAATCTTCTTCCTATATTTCACAAAACATAATAAAAATGTCACAAACAGCTAAAAGTGACATGCATTAACAAAATAAAGTCTCATCTCCCTCAATTCCACTTTATAAAACTGATGAATGAATGTGTAGGGAGATGAGACTGTTTGAAGCATTAGCCCTCGTCGAGCATATGTTACGTTGAGTTAAAACCATTGTAAGATTTGTGATCAGGTTAAGCCTATGGGTGATTTCTCTATCTCAGAACCATTTTAATGGACCAGTCAAACACGTCTGTGAATTGCTGTCTAATTGTACCATATGCAAAGAAAGACAGTCTCTTCAATTTAAAATGACAGCAAAAGAAATAAATAAAAAGTCACCACCTTAATTTTCTTTGATCTGAACATTTCTTTGACGCATTACACAGCAATCCTATATAAAATTGTCATCACACATCCCCATCAAATTCATAAATCAGATATACTGCACACTTTTAACAGCACTTTTATCCTTTGCTGCTTTAATAAAACTCATTCATTGCAATTAAATAAACCTTTATTAAGATTCAGATTAGTGTGTGTATGCCAATGCACTTTTTAGGTTGAGTTTTGGTGCTGTGTGGGCGATGTAAGTTTGAATCTGACTCGCAACACTTTCCAAACCGTAAGAATATACGTTCAAAATATATCTGTTAATATGCGTCCTGAAAAAATACATGGTTGCATTAAATGTTTAAAATGCATCAGTGCCTGTTGAGATGCGTGTGCATTTGAGGTGAGCTGGGTTTAGACGGTATCCTCCGGCCTTGTGTGGCAGTCTGTGCTGTTACACATTGCTGCCTGTTAAGATTGGCCTGCAGAGACAGCGCGTAGTACTGCAAGTCAGGGAAGACTGCCAACACAATACCCAGGAGAGGGTGAAAGAGGCCGAGGGCACACACACACACAGTCTTCTACTGGAGCTCATTACAGCAATACCTCCACACGATAGAACAAACGTGGATCAGGGTTCTACAAAACCGCATACCGCAGCCTGTTTCAGACGATCCGTGAGCGTGTGTGTGCATTTAGAAATGTGCCACTTCTTTTATTTTTCATTTTCAGCTCTAAATAGCAGTGGATGGTGGAATGTAAATGAGATGGTTATTACAGCAACGTTCATCAAGCCGGGCTGGAGAGACTTCAATAGCTTGATGAATATGCATGCAAATTTGTTAATTAAGTTAATTATTCTGCTGAAAATTCATTTGTCTTCCAAGGACTTTCTTGCAATGATTTTAACATGCTTCTCTCATTTGTCATGCTCTATGCTATTTAAAAGCACTTTGGTCCACTTTTTAAAAGTTTGAGTGTTGGAATGAGAACAAAAAACTGAAATATGAAAATGCCTTTAGTAAAAGTCAAAACAAACCAAGCTCTTTCACAGCACATTTTAAACACACTCGTGTGCCAGAGCAATGCAACAGTCTGATTAGTGTAAGGGATTTTGTGTGTGTGGCAAATATAGTGAGTTGGAAGCATTAGCATGTGCTACAACAACACGCATGTTCATTTCAGATACGTTGGATGATAGTAATATTGTGAGATATAGATTTAATGATTAAAGTGCAAAATACTCCAAGATTATTTAACGATTTTTAATTTAGTGTTTGAAACACTGATGATGAAATGTACTTTTAGACGTTATACACATCAACACACCAAATGTATTAATTACTTTTTCCGTAATTATATTTTGAGATAAATATAATAAATGTCTGTTTGGAATAAGACATTATAATCTTATAGAAGTGGGATTTTATATTTTAAGACTGTTTGATCAATTAAACTGACAATTTAGTCAATTAAGATATTTACAGTTGCATAAATTCTATCTCTGTGGTGGTTATGTCATTATTATTAGATTTGCATAAGAAATATTTAAAATTCCTTGACTTTTGTTTTAAGATCTGGAATGAATACATATATTTTTATTTGTGATTGAGGGGCAAAACTTTCTGTAAAATATATTTTTTAATCTTTGTAAAGTGAATACCTTTTTACTTAAAGCACACTTTTAATTAAAATATCTTTAGTATCTAATTTTAGTGAGCTGGAGATGGAAGTTACAATACATGTTTTCAAGTATGTAAACATCACTTTCTACTGTATTTTAAAAGTTTGACTTTTCCATTTTCTAATGAAGACAAATCTAAAGGCTACATAATATTTAATCGCTATTCTAGAGAATTCTATACCTCATAATATAATAAATAATAAATAACCAAAAAACTTAACAAAACACCATTAACTGTAATTAAATTAAAGGCACAGTGTGCAGGGTCATCTCTATAAAGACTTAAACATCATTCACAATGTCAAATAGCTGCAAACATTGCAAATATTAAAATCCCAATCCAAAGTATTAAAACAGGAAGCTCACAAAGAGCTATTGTGTCTCCTATCCAAAATGGTTTTCAGTTCTGTCTTTTTGTCCGTTCCTGTTTGTGTGTGTGAGTTTGTGTGTGTATCTGTCAGGTTGTCTGTCTGTGTGCGACAGGAGGTTGTAAATCACTTGGAATCTTCCAGAACTGCAGTGAGCAGTTAGGCAGCTCTGCAGGGGGTCGTCATCTTCCCTTTCTCAAAACACCATCCCGTACTGTAACAGACTGAGCCCGGCACATTCTGCAGTGGCTGGCCAAAAACACATCCACACACATGCACATGTATGGAGCATGTGGAAAACACAGATTGTAAAGCACATGGAAACTTATAGTAAAGCTTATTTTAACAAAGCTTATGAGTTTGGTGTCTATGAAATGCTCGTTGTATAATAGAAAATCTAGACATACAGAGAGATGCACAGTGCACTTGTTTTTTTAGTCTTTGCAGCCTTTTTTCAATAAAGGTATTACCTCTGTTTCAGTTGTTATTTACTCTTAAACAGAGGCATAAAGCATAATATCTTCTAACTACTAAAGTTTTTTATTACCCGTTTTTCAATTATTAACAATATTCAATCTGAATTTGCATTTTGAGATTGCCCATGGGTTTGGCCATGACTGCTTTATCTTACAACTTTTTTGCTCAATTGCCCCTATATCTTGTGTCCATCTTCTGTATATCAACTGTGCTTGTTAATCAATTGGTGATTTGGTGCTTAAATATACTGGTCCGCAAGCTAGACCAGCACCTAAACCAGCATAAACCACCAGCATAAACTTAAACACAGATGACAGATTTACCCTGATGTGTGGCTCTCCAGGTTTAAGCTATTTATTTGTGTACTGCTAGGTCCAGAACATTGTTTTAATCACCAGTCCCTCCCCAGTCAAACCAGTTTAATAATTTTTTGCTGACTTCATAAAGCTTTACTTAGTAAACAAAACACACGGGGTGTCCACAATGACCCTCATTCCCCTGAGGAACCAGAATAAAAATTGCACGAGATGTAATTACAATCTAGTTTGTTGCGCCTCACCAATTAACCCCTGTATATGTTTGAAAAAGTGTCATTGTAAACTTTTGCGTGCATATGGTACACAGACAATCTGCATTACTCTCTTCTAAAAATGGATCACTCAGAGAAACATATTGTAGCAGCGCCAGACCGTCCGTTTCCCTGGCAGATGCCGACATTGTGAGCACAAGCCAATGAAAACACATACTCCCCTGTTCCTTATTTTAATTGGGATATTTTAGCGCTATTAGCAGCGAAGGCTGTGTGTGCATACCACACCTCCATCCCAAACCTGCACCACCAAACCAGGTAGGCCTAGCATCATGAGGTGTCTTTAAAACGTGATGTTCAATGCCATGGCTATATCTGGCATTGATGAAGGTTGAGTTTAGAGTAGAGCAGAAGAACTGGATGAATGCCATCATTCTGAGGAGCTGCTGTTTTCAGGTTGAGTGTGTAAAGTGAAGAGAGGGGGAGTTTAGGCTCTAAGGGAATCGCACCATATGTTATGTCGGCATTCATTACAGTTTTATAGAAGCCTACAGTGCTTTGCTTTCAGCTGAATATTTTATCGCGTATATGATGTGTCTACTTAAAGATGTGTGCGGAAAACAGCTTTAATATTTGATATTTGTTCTATCCAAAATAAAAATTTGGCACACTGATATCAATTATATATCGCCATCTGGTGGTTGTAGAAGTAAATTACATTCATTTGTATAGACTTAGTCTTAATAGATATGCACATGGAACTTCTGCCCTTCTCCTTCCTGGCATTATGAAAGTAATGATGGACAAAATAAATTAACTGGGCTGGATCAATACAATGATGGCATATTTTTTTTCATTTTAAGCCTTTAATACCTAATAACCAAGTATTGTTTTTGAATCTGTGTCAATTAACTGCAGGTTTTTTTATTTGTTACAACTTACCCCATATAGTTTGATAATGCAGCCACGTATAGGGGCATGTTGTCACAAAAAGTGTGTAATTGTGTGAGTAACTGAATAATATTTTTTAGGGCAATTGCAATGAAAATGTCTGTTTTGGGCTTTTGTAGTCTTCAAGGTATTTGTCTATACAGATATTGACATGACAAAAGAACCCCAACCAGCTACCTCCTGTCTCCTCTTTACATTTATCTTAATAGTCCTTAAGATCCTCAAAGGGCCTTTAACACATACCCCATGTTTATATCCCCTGTTGGCACCAATATGAAGGGTCAGTGACTGTTAGTATTATTTATTGTTTATCATTCTGCAGTTAAACAGTAAAAAAGTGTTTATAGGTGAGTGGAAATGCTTGAATGGTCAGGAATGCAATACCACGCAAAAAACAATAACAGCTGGCTGGCCTCTGGCTAAACACAAACCAAAATACTGAAATCTACCCACCGCCAGACGGGCTTTTAACAGTTCTTTCTAATTTCAAGCTTGCGTGTAAAATTAATACATATGCATGTCGAGCAAATCCTTTCCTTTTCTATTTTTAAACACAATAAATGCACACAACTCAGTGAGCTGCAAAATGGATTTTAAACTGACAAAATATAAAAGCATAGCTAAACTAAAAAGAATAAAGGGAAAGAATAGAGTAAATGTTAAGAGCAGGAAGAGACTGCTGATGAATCAGAGATATCCATCATTAACTCTGTGTGTTTGTCTGCTGGAGGTAATGGAGTGAAGCAGAGGACGGTGGACAGCCTCAGGCATCAGCACATGCGCCGTCTGTTTCCTTCTTTCTCAGAGACTCAGCATCTCATTCTGCCCTGACACACCCTAATGGACAAACGGCATCTTTGGGTTTTATAAGGTAGGCTTTATAAGGACTCTGCATGTTTTTAAAATATGTTAAGGGACTACGGTTTGGCTAATGTAAGTGGTTCTTTGTCTCAGATGTGGAATGAGAATTTAGACAAAAGCTTTTTTCTTTCATTTAGAATGAGCATTATTGTTTATTCTAGTGGCACGGTGTCAAACTAATTTATCCAAAAGCAGAAATCTTTAGAACTACCCTGACATTTGTAATGGTTTTAAAGAGGACAGGTCAGATCATGGAGTACAAACCTGATGTGCACAGCTTAATATCATTCTGCTGTTGCATGCGTTTGAAATGCACACACAACCACACCAGTGAGAATGCATTGGCATCTTAGTAACAAATCACATTCAATGCCCTTTAAAGAGGATTACACTCCTGTGCAAGCCCAGCAAGACACTACAGACTTGGGTCACAGCTAAAAGGATTTGCAGCCCTGACTAGAAGCCAAACTACAGTGCTATAGAGCATTATCAGCCAGAAATATCTGACGTTTGATCGCTCACAATAATGCACAAAGAAACTCATGCAAATTGACTTAATATAAAACTAATTTTCTGAAACTGAATCTTCTTTTGTAAAGTTAAACAGCTATACAGAATTTCATGGCAAAGGCAGCACTAAATTGCTAAGAAAGTGCACAGACATATTGGCTTTGCGATGCAGTTAACCTTAATCGCTCCATTTAGTTTATAAGCTAGAGTAAGCAGTAATGTCTTTTACCTAGTGTTAAAACACTCATGCAGGTGTAAATTTAGCAGGAAAAAAAAAAACAAAATGTTAGATCGCAGAACATTCAGGAAACAGAGAGCCACAGAAACATGCAAAGTCACACAATTTTATTGTCATTGATAAAAAGATTGTGCAAACAAGTGTCTACCTTAAAATGTTAACTAGCATCAGCAATAAAGATACAGTGTCTAATTCAGACCAGCCTGGATTTACCAGCCTGCTTGAGGTCATTATGAAGATTTTCTGAGCTTGGAATGACAACAAAATAACTTTACCCTGCGATCAGTTTTGCAAGCACGTGGTCACAAAAACCCTGCCATGAATGTATATGGATTGCTACATGCTGGTGCAGTCCTTAGAAACCCTTAAAGGGTCCATTTAAAAACCGTGAACTTTCAACTGTTCCTCCCTTACTATGTTGATCTGCAAGACAAAGGAAGAATTAGAAGAAAAAAAAAACCACAGAACTGCAAAAGTGCATTTAAGTCCAGAAGAAACCATGCAGAATCTCAAGACATTTACCTCCATCAGAAACTGACAAATATTCTTTCGCTGGTCACCCTGTAGTTGAATCACCTCTCCATACTCCGGATGCTCAATCACAGTACCATTGCAGGCAAATTTCTATTGTGTGAAAATCCAGGATTAGTCAAGCACCACAATTTCTGATTTAACACCACAGCTCTAATAGACAATAACTTAAAAATACCTTTTTGAAGGCCTTCACTAGCTTCTTTTTATCGTAATCATCTGCAATTCCCTGCACTGTAGTCAGGGTCTTCCGCCCGTTTCGTTGCTGAATCCTTATGTGGATTTTATCCTCTGTCCCGGCCGGGAGCAAATCGTCACCCTTAGTTGCATCAGCAAAGGGATCTATATGAAGTATAATACAACAATGAAAAAATAAAGTAAAGATTCATTCAAGACTGCATGCAACAAATCCAGCAACAGCAAACACACTACAATGAGGGTTCAGTGGAGGTGAACAAGACAAAAGCGCAAGTATGTATACTCGCATACTAGCATGAAGAAAATGACGGTTTGCGTATATTTACGAGTATATATATATATATAAACGTGTACGTATATTCACACACGCTACGGTTACTTAGGATTAAAACACACTTTACATCGTGTTTAACGGCATAGAACAACCGCTATTCCTTTGTTGAATTTATACATTTCAATCGAAAATGTGCGCATGCTCAAACAGGCCTCGTGAAGATTCGTGAAGACTTACCGAAAGACTGGAGGTTCTGTATATTGGACATGCGATAATACTGCGGTAACTTTAACAGATGAAAGATGTCGGCAGACAGGGCCGTTCAAAGATCCGAAGATTTCTTTCTTTTTAAATTGAACTAAAAAAACAGGATCAAAAGCAGAGCACGTCTCTTTGTAAGCTGCCTGATGCAACTTCCAGCTCGTCTCAGTGTCGCCAGAGAAACAGCGGAAGTGCTTAAATGCGCTATAGAGCGCGATGACAAAAGTCTTTAAATATATATCCAGGTGCGTTTAATTTAGGAGTTAAAAAATTAATATATGCATTTACCCTGTTTTCCTAATTAAAAATAAAACGTATATATGCTATTATCATTCTACGGTTTATTTGTTTTTTTTTTCCCCTGTCGCTTTATTTAAAGTAAAAGCAAAAGTTATTGCTTTAAATGCCTTTAATAGATTTTATAAATTTTCTTAAAAAAAAATCACCCATGTTGCGTACGAATAGTGCACATTGCAGTGTATGTCCGGTATTTCATCAATTGTATATTTTATTTTTTTAATTCCTTCTCGTGTGGGAAAAAGCTTTATTTTGTGTTCGAATTATTCTAACCTTTTAATATTGTAAAGCAGTGTGAACCTGTGGATAAAATTTAATCTTTTAGTGCAAAATAATGCTGCTGCGTTGAAAATACCATGATATCTAAACTGCGCCTCACCTTTTATCCAGGAGGTGACGGTAAAGAGAACTAGTTGGTGATTTAAATAACAGCCGATGAAGTGAAGCTGACGTAATAGTGATTAGTTCGGTGATTTTAACAACTATATTCTTCATTGCATGAAACAAAGTGGTGGAGAAAAATCCCACCGATGATTTTAACAACACCGTTAAACACTAACCGAGAACAGAACACCAGCTGTGGATCTGACAAGAGCACAAGAAAATCTCTAAACTAAGTGATCGGGAGAAAATATGTTTTCTCTACCTACAACCTTTCAGGTATGAATAGATTTAATTGTATTAAAAATCTGGATTTCTAAGTATTAAAGTAAACAAACAAACGTCAAACGAGAGAAACTGTTAGGGGAAAAGGGTGAAAGCAGGTTACTACATGTGTTTTGTAACAGAAACGTTAATTTTTTTTACATGTAGATCTAAAGAATTGATGATAGAATGATATTTAGAATGATATTTACGATTATTAAATATTCATGCCAGATTCTGCCACTAGTTAAAACAGTCCTTTACCAACCGATTACGTCATCCAATTTTAATTATTACATCATATCAATAAAGCATTAGTTTGTCAGCTAATATGGAGATTTATTGTTATTAATGTCCTTAAATTGCCGTTTGTCACATATACAGTCATTTAATATACAGATATGTAGGTGTAGTTATTGTTAGCTGTCATGTGTTGTGTTGACCCTCAGGTTTGCTGTGACATTGATGTGTAATAATCCCTGCATGGGCTTATTCATAAAAAATAGTTTTGTAAGAAGGGAATGTGTGTATTTATAAGAGTAAAGATGTGTTTCTGTATGGATGTGACATTTTCAGTCAAAACAAAACTTTAGTCTAAACCGTCTGTTTATGTTTTTACTAAATCCCAAGTCCAGACATGAAAAAATCATGCTATACATGTGTGATATATTACAAAGAAAGGAAATATACATGCGTTATGGATGTGACAAAAAAAGAACACAGGTTTCTGAGAGGCAACATACTTTGTAGGATTTCTGTGAATTAAAATACACAAACCAAAAGCAATAATACTCAATAAATGAAAAAGAGGTGACTCTACAAAGAACATAAAAAACAGCACCTGACATGGGTACATTTGCACAGATGTTTCAGTTATGTGTCAGTATATAAACTGTGACATAACTATACCAGGATCTTATGAGCTGTTATGTCTTGGATAACTGTCCTAGATAACTCACAACTGGGAGCTTAATTGCCAGCGCATTGGTTTATGCTTTATTTGCAAACTGCACTATGACCATGCAACGGTTCTTTCTGTTTTATTTTAGGGAACAGTGCCTTTAACCCATCTTATCAATGTGGTCCAGTACTTAAAGAGTTCAGCCAATTCTGCTGTGAGCACGTCAGTTCAGAGTCTACAGAAAGACCTTCCATCTGAACGTGACCTACTACACAATGAGGTACAGCGGTGACGGACACAACGTCACATTTTGCTCTATAGTTAAAAGTTTATATTTGCAATTGTATTGCAGTCAGAACATAATGCTTATGCCCTGGATTTCTAAAAACAAAATGTGTTTTACAGCCTAATGTAAACCTGAAGGATCTGGGTCTATCAGATGTGAGGTTTAGTCACATACATGATGTTCTGGGAAGACTGCTGCCTTCTTTAGATCTGGAGGAGAAATCCATCCCCAACCTTTCTCAGACGTCATCAACATGGAAAACAACTCATGTTTCTGCACCCTCCTTCTTCCAAAACAAATATGGTGAGGTCACCCACAACATAACGTGAAGTCATGCATGTTTCGAAGTTTATTACTGGAGTTTAACCTTTGTGAGTGCAACGTTTGTGGGTCAGGTCATTGTGAAGGGATTTTGTGTGACCTGTTTTTGTATGCCACAGTTTTGGCATTATAGTGATGTAATTTGTTTTGGCTTGTTAACACAGGGTTCCCTCACAAACACACAAGACTTTTTGGCTCTCCAGTTTTTCATAGGCAAAGCTCAAGCCCACTTCACGCAATCTGCGCAGATTTGCGTCATCTACAGTGTAACGCAATGATTTTTTTACCTACATATTAGCAAAGCATCATGAATAACTAAAATACTCATGCATTGTACTAAAAAATATTAATTGTTTGTGTCTTTGCTTGCTTTCCTTAGTTTGGGTCCAAAACAGAGGTTTTAAGAGAATGAGGTCCAAAACAATATATCTGCAGTCTGGTTCTGAAGGTCCTATAGAAGCAGCGAATTATACTCCAACCTTCCTGAAGGTTAGTCAATAATAAAGTATTACAGGGATGCTTTCAGACATTATATGTCCTATTTCCTAAATTTGATGAATTCCTCCCTTGATCTCTTCTTGTTCTTTTCTCTGCACCTTTAAGAATCTTCTTATGAAGGAAAAACAAAATGCAGAGAGTCTTGAGCAGTTAATGAGACACAAGAATCTCCCTGAGTCTCATCAGGATGCGTTTAAAAGTGGCTTTACAGAGGGATTTATGAAAGCTCAGGCCCTGACACAGAGAACACAAGGTGATGCTTTGAGCTTGTCTGAATTGCATGTTGATGTCTTGCTTTAGGTCAAACTGCAAATCTGTTTCTTCCTTGTGCTTTTTACCAGATTCTGTAAGGAAGACGCGTCTGGTTATATTTGTTCTCTTGCTGGTGGGTCTGTATGGGCTGTCCAGAAGTCCTCTCTTCTCTGGCAAAGGGTCATTTTCTGATGCTGGTTTGTTTCTCATTTTATTTATTCCAGAAAGAAGTCCATATATGAGATATATTGACTGACAGTTTGCACGTAACTGAAGATGAAACTTAAGCTAGAAGTGAATTGTCTATTTCTAAGAGATTACATATGTTTTTTGTTTTAGTTATTCACGCTGTTTTACATTAATATGCATTGTCAGTTCGCTTTCGTACCACCTCTGGACTGGATTCAGCCGTGGATCCCATTCAAATGAAGAACGTCACCTTTGAGCACGTGAAAGGTGTAGAAGAAGCCAAAAACGAACTTCAGGATGTTGTGGAGTTTTTGCGAAATCCCCAGAAGTTTACAGTGCTTGGTGGGAAACTTCCCAAAGGTAAAATTCTCTACTTCATTTACTGTTGTGTTTTGTTGAAGTTATCTTGATTTTTAGTTTTGGTTAATAAAAAATGTACCTGTCTTCAGGGATTCTGCTGGTGGGACCTCCAGGAACAGGAAAGACCCTTTTAGCCAAAGCGGTTGCAGGGGAAGCAGACGTCCCCTTTTACTATGCTTCAGGATCTGAATTTGATGAAATGTTTGTGGGAGTTGGTGCGAGTCGCATTAGAAACCTCTTTAGTAAGTCTTAAATCTTTTGTAGTTACATGCTGATGAATGTATTTTTCTACATTGTGATATATAGGTATATTTTAATGAATTTTCCTTGTTTTTATTCTCATAGAGGAGGCCAAAGCTAGCGCTCCGTGTGTTATTTTTATTGATGAGCTGGACAGTGTGGGTGGAAAGCGAATCGAGTCTCCAATGCACCCGTACTCACGCCAGACCATCAATCAGCTGCTGGCTGAGATGGATGGGTCAGTCCATGTCTCATTGCTATATTTAGGTAGAAACTATTCACATGGGTCTCATGTTTTATTTGTTTAAATTTCAGGTTTAAGCCTAATGAAGGGGTCATTGTGATTGGAGCTACAAACTTTGCAGAAGCTTTGGACAAGTAGGTTCATTGCGCTACCTTTTAATTGCATCAGTTATTAATATTCTTTAGGTGCACAAAACTGATTAAACTTAAATTGCTCCTGACATTATAACCAACGCTTCTGTCTTCCTATGTGTGTTTCAGTGCGCTTGTAAGACCAGGCAGGTTCGACATGCAGGTCACAGTCCCCAGACCTGATGTGAGGGGTCGCACTGAGATCCTGCAGTGGTATCTGAAAAAAATTAAAGTTGACTCTGGTAAGAAGGATTTCAAAGCGCATGCAAAGCTACATGTTTTTAAAATCAGTAAAATATCACAACTACGTTAAGCACAAAAAAGTAGTTAACATCACACAGTCCAACAAAGTTGTTTGTGTTTTGTAGCTGTCGATGCTGAGATCATTGCTAGGGGAACCGTGGGATTTTCTGGAGCAGAACTGGAGAATCTGGTAAACCAGGCCGCGCTGAAAGCAGCTGTAGATGGGAAGAAGCTGGTGACTATGAAGGAGCTGGAGTTTGCAAAGGATAAGATCCTCATGGGTGAGATCAGTAGGGCTGGGCTTCTTCTCTGTAACATGTGACGGGGATTATAAACAGATTTACCTGATGGTTTTACCTCTGTGTGTGCAGGCCCAGAGCGCAAGAGTGTGGAGATAGATAAGAAAAACAAGCTCATCACAGCCTATCATGAGTCAGGACACGCTATAGTGGCTTATTACACTAAACACGCCATGCCCATCAACAAAGCCACCATCATGCCACGCGGCCCTTCACTTGGTCATGTGAGTTATTGGTCTTATTGCTCTTCGCAGACTTGTCAAACTTTCTCACAAAAATGTCATGTGGGATAAAAATGCAACAGGGAATTCGATTATAAACACTGGTCTTTCTCAGGTATCATTGCTACCAGAAAACGATCGCTGGAGCGAGACGCGGGCCCAGCTGATGGCTCAGATGGATGTCAGTATGGGCGGCAGAGTTGCTGAGGAACTGATCTTTGGAAATGATAACATTACTACTGGTGAGAGATGTTACCAGCTCATACTTTATCAGCTTTGATTTCTTTATAAGTCAATACAATGAACTTGGTATTTTCTTGTACAGGAGCATCGAGTGATTTTGATGGAGCCACTAAAATTGCACAGATGATGGTGACACGGTTCGGCATGAGTGACAAGGTACAACAGCTTCTGTGATCATGTGACACATTTCAATTTTTGTTTTTTCACATTTTTAAAGTTTGCTTCTGATAAATGTAATTATTCTTGAATGTTTATTGGCATTTCAGTTTTTAAAAAAGGAGAGAAGTAAAAAAGTAAAGACATACAAAATTACATTTTATTTGATGCAAGTCAAGTGTTTTATTATTTTTTAAAATGTTTTGTGACATTTTTATAAGAATTAAAACATTTTAACCATCAAATTTACTACATATTTTAAGAATCTTGTGGGAAGTGTTCTTAAATCTCATTTTGTTATTATTCAACCTTAATTTCTATAGTGCCTTACACAATGTACATTGTTGCAAAGCTGCTTTACAGAAAATGTTTTAATATGGTGTAAAAAGTAAAAAACCTAATTAGTATTCATGTAAAACAAATAAAATAAAATAAATTAATTAATGAAATAATGATTTAATATTAATATAAAATAATAAATGTTAAGATGCGATATTTTATATTGTTATATATATTTGATCTTTTTTCTGTCTCATATGCATAATACAATCTGTTTAGTCCTTCCACGTGCTGAAAGCCATTAAAGATTGTGTGAGCTCTCACATTCCAGACCTAATCTGTGTTTCATCCTAATCCCTTCTCCTGCTTCATACTCGACCTCTTAAAATGAGCAGTGCACATGTGAACTACACTACACACCTCCACCCGTCTCTCTTTTCTCATGTAACTTAAAGGTTTTGTTGAATTACTGTGTGCTTATAGCTGCAATTTACTCTCTTTTTGCTTTGTACAGCTGGGGGTGATGACCTACAGTGACCTGACAAACTACAGCCCAGAGACCCGCGCCGCTGTAGAACAGGAAGTCCGGGTACTGTTGCAGGTAAGGGACCCTCTCCTGTAGTTTTTGCAGCAATGGTAATGATATTGTGGTAATTACATTTCTTGTGTTTCTCTGTCAGGGTTCATATGAAAGGGCAAAAAAGCTACTTAAGACCTACAGCAAAGAACACAAGATGCTGGCTGATGCCCTGCTCACTTATGAGACTCTAGGTGCTAAAGAAATTCAGATAATCCTGGAAGGAAAATCACTCAGATAATCAAATCTTGCCTTTTACAGAGACACAGTATAAATATTTCCTAAAAGACAGTTTCTTAAAAAGACTTTTTAACAATCAGTCTTTCATTGTCTCTCACTGTCTTTCAACATTTTCAGTCATTTGCCTGGGCAGTGATCTCCATGTTAATGGCTTTTAATAAGGTAAAAAGTCTTTTATCTGTTGCTAAAAGCCAAGCATTAAATAGAAAATAATTCTGAAAAACACATTTCATCTGTTCTTTAACAAGTCGTCAGACACACTTGTTCATGAAATGGAGAAAGAAACAAACTTGTTGCAAAGCAATGCACCCATAAATGGTGCATTTTCATATCAAACGCCAAAGGGGGCTTCTGCTATTTGGTAGTATCATACGGTAGTACAGATCCTTCAGTTTTTCAACTTTAGACACAAACCAATTTGAAATGTGACTGCAGAATGCCAGTATTACAGAAAATATTTACAGAAAACCTGTATGTGAAAACAGAAATTGCAGAAAACATGTATGTGAATCGGCTGAATACAGAACTGTATGTTTTTTAATTATTTATTTTAATGTCATGTTTCAGAAGTAGCTGAAATTCTTTTGCCGCCATCGCTTGTCACAGTCTGTATGTGTGTGTTTTTATAAGACTTAGGTGACCACTGTATATATACTGTACATGTGTATGTGTTGCTTTTGAAGTCAATTTGAGTCAATCATGTTCAGATCTATTTCTCCAAATTGGTACAAAAAATAAAGCATATTGAAATTTCTTGTGCTTTATTTCTGTTGTGATAACTGTGTAATGGAAACACATAAAAAGATCCACTGAATCTAACCAAATGCATTATAAAGACTGTTAAAAAAAGTACTCTAGTCTGATAATTGTTGGTATCAAGTGGACTGAGATTGTCATCAGTTATCCTATTTCAAATCGGTGGTCTAGAAACACTCAGATTCTGGCTGTGTTCTCATGAATTACTATATGCCTTCAGGGAAGCCAAATTAAAGTCAATCATGAATTAAGAGAATCATCTCAATGACTCTGAGACAAAGCTTTGTTGTGTCCTATAAAGGAAACTGCAATCAATGTTTTTACATCTCAACTCAAGCCTACAATTACAGGCTTTTGTTTCAAACCGCCTCAATTACTGGTTACACTTAGAGTCAGAACGGCATCTAAAGACTCCTTTGTTGAAAGAAATGTTTTCTCATTGGTTTTCAGCCATGAAAGGCTTTATAAAAACATTTAGACACTGTGGGAAACTCAGATTAAAACTAGTCACAACTATGACATGACCAGACCTCAGTATTGTATTGTTTTACTTTTGTAAAGAGTTTTCAAACTATGGTCATTTTAAGAAATTAACAGGATGGATGAAGATATTGCTGTCATTGGCATTGGATGTAATTTCCCAGGAGGTAAAGTTCTTAAAATATTTTACATTTTTTGTTAAATATTATGTGTAAGTGTACAAAAGGTGTTACTTTCCCAGGTGAGGGTGTTGATAATTTCTGGAAAGTTCTTGTGGAGGGCAGGAATTGTGTCGTGGAGATTCCAAATGAGAGGTTTAACAAGTCGGAGTGGTTTCATCCTGATGAGAGCAAACCGGGAAAAACACAGACGACCAAAGCTGCTCTTATTGAAGGGTAAGAGTCATTAATTAATTACAAGGCATTTGAAAGAAATCCACACCTGGATTTCCATCTGGAATAGGTAGTATGATTATATCTGCACCTCCACATAAAGAGATGTTCATATATATGAGATTTAGCACAAAATAAAAAAATTAACTTGCCTACTGTTTTTGTAGATTTAATGAATTTGATCACAAGTTCTTTGGCATCAACGAGGCTGAAGCTAATTACATGGACCCTCAGCAGAAACTGTTGCTGCAGTGTGCGTTCCGAGCTTTAGAGGATGCTGGGGTACCCTTGGAAAAAGCAAGCGGAACCAGAACTGGCGTGTACATTGGTAATATATACAAAGGCATTCATAGTATGTCTTGTTTATACAGGCTTTTTAGTATTCTGATAATGTGTTGTGTTTGGTTTCAGGGCTTATGAACAGGGATTATGAGACACTTTTGAACAACAGTGCCAGCACAATAACCCACTACAATGGCACAGGAACAGCCATGAGCATAGCGGCAAACAGAATCTCTTACACCTTCAACCTGACCGGACCCTCCTTTGCTATTGACAGTGCATGTTCTTCATCCCTAGTGGCTCTTCACTCGGCTTGTCAAGCCATCAGACAAGGTAATGCCAAATACAATGTCCCCAACATATTAGATCACTTAAGCAACGCTTAAAAATGTTCAAATATCATTATGACCTAGATTTTAATTTAGAATGATGCCAAAAATTATTATCCAGGTTGTATGGGACCTGTATTTAATCTTGATATTCAAATCTTGTTTCTCATCTGCAGGAGACTGTGAGATGGCTTTGTGTGGAGGAGTCAGCTGCATCCTTGAGCCTCGAGTCTTTGTGGCCCTCAGCAAGGCGAAGATGATCTCACCTGAGGGAACAAGCAAACCATTCTGCCGTTCAGCAGATGGCTACGGCAGAGGGGAGGGATGTGGTATAGTCCTACTTAAGCCTTTGAAAAAGGTATTTATTTGCATTTTTATAAAAAAAAAAGTTCTATAATACTATTATTAGTTCTATAATAAAGGATTTTTTATGTTTCTTTGCAGTAAGCTTGTGCAATCTGTGCTTCTTTTCAGGCACTTGAGGATTTTGATCATATATGGGGCATTGTCAGCAAAACTGCAGTTAACCAAGATGGTCACACTGTTACACCTATCACCAAACCCTCGATGAGCCAGCAGGAGGCTTTACTAAGCATGATCTACTCATCTGAAAACTACCTTGCAAACATCCATTATATAGAAGCTCATGGAACGGGAACACCAGTGGGAGATCCAGTTGAGGCGATGAGTGTCTCCAATATCATTGCCAAAGCAAGACCTTCAAGCTCAGGACCGGTATATATTGGCTCTGTCAAGAGTAACATCGGGCATACAGAATCTGCAGCTGGGGTTGCAGGACTCATAAAGATTTTGCTGATGATGAAGCATGAAACTATTGTCCCGTCTGTATTTTACTCAGCGGATAACTCTAGCATAGACACTAAAGCTCTCAATCTTAAAATCCCCACCAAGGCAGAAAAATTGCCTTATTCTGGCTCCAGGAAAAGGATGGCTGGATTAAACAGTTTTGGGTTCGGTGGCACTAATGCTCATGCTATTATCCAAGAGTATGTGACTTCGACAATCTCTGACATCCACACTCTTCAATCTCCAAAGCTGCTTCCATTCTCTGCAGCCACAGATAAGTCTCTTCAAATGTGCATAGCTGACACTTACCAGAGGATTTCTGCAGATGACACAGTTGATCTACAATCTCTTGCTTATACAGCCGCTTGCAGAAGAAGCCACCAGAGACACAGATTTAGGAAGGTCTTATCTGCAACTTCGCTCTCAGAGTTAAAATCTCAACTCGGATCCAGCAGGAACAAGAAGTTGGTTCAAACAAAGCAAGACCCAAAGTTAGTATTTGTATTTTGTGGGAATGGGGTTACGTATAGGGGAATGTGTAAACAGCTACTCGAAGAGGAACCTGTCTTTAGAGACAAGGTCAAAGAAGTGGAAAACTACTTTAAAAAGTTCATATCCACCAGTATTTTGCAGAAAATTGCAAATAACTATGACAATGAGGATTTCTCAAAGCCAAATGTTGTCCAGCCACTTCTTTTTGCAATTCAGGTTGCAATTGCTCATCTTCTAAAGCACTGGGGCATCAAACCAGATGTTGTTCTTGGACACTCAGTTGGTGAGGCTGCTGCAGCTCATTGCTCTGGTCTGCTTTCTCTTCAGGATGCAGTGAAGGTCATCCACTATCGCAGCGCTTTGCAGACCAAAGTTATGGGTGGAAAGATGCTGGTTGTTGGTAACATAGCCGTCACAGACGTTCTGAACATTTTGCCTGCATATACAGGGAAGATTTGTCTAGCTGCTGTGAACAGTCCTATGTCTTGTGTGCTGTCAGGTGACAAAGAAGCTGTTGACCATGTGCACCAAAAACTTCAGTCTTCATTTAACAGCAAGAACTTGTTCTTTCATGTCTTGGATGTTCCTGCTGCCTACCATAGTCATATGATGGATCCTATACTGGGACAGATCAAAGACAGTATTGGATATTTGACCCAACATAAAATGGAGTGTGAACTGGTTTCTACAGTAACTGGAGAGATATGTAATCAAGAGGACTTTGTAACAGGTGAATACTGGTCAAGAAACATCCGAAAGCCAGTTGCATTTGAACAAGCAATCAAATCAGCTTCCAAGAATAAGACGAACATAGTCTTTGTTGAAATTGGTCCAAGACGGGCTCTCCAAAGGAACATCATAGAGATCTTAGGAAATGACACCACAGTTCTCCCTTCAGTGCAGCCAAATAAAGATCATGAGACAATGCTCACTGCTGTATCAAGACTGTTTGAGTTAGGAGTCGACATAAACTGGAACCAGTTCTACAAAGGGTTTGAAACACAGCCCATCCATTTCCCAAGATATCAATTTGAGTCCCTAAAGAATGAGGTGTATTTTGAGGATGTGAGAAGAGGTAATGAGACAGTCTCACATTGTCCACATCCACTTATAAGCACAAGTAAACATGACAGCAAAGTGGTTAATTGCAACCTATCAGCAAGGACCACCTCTTACCTTTGGGAACACAAGAACAATGGTATAGTCATAGCCCCGGGCACTTTATATGTTGAACTTGCCTTTGCATCTGTAATGGAAACTGCCATCCCAAAAATGCCTTTGTCCTCATTACAACTCTCCATTAACTTTCAAAATTTGTTGGTTTTAACCAAGAACAATTCTCTTCTTAGAGTAATGCTTGAGACAACCACAGACAAAACCTTGTTTCAGATACAGTCCACTAATACTGTACATGCATCAGGCAGTGTTATCCATGTAGGGGGACCAGCCATGATAGAACAGCAAACCATCCACCTAAACACGGTGTTGAAGAGATGCCCATCAGTCATTAAAAGCAACGATGTGTACAACACTCTTAAAGAAGTAGGATTTGAGTACGGATCGACATTTAGACAGCTGGGTGACATTTATTACGGACAAGAATTTAAGGAGGCTGTCACCAATATCAGGATTCCAGAGGAACTTCTCAGCCATCTCTATGAGTATTGCTTGCACCCAGTAGTCTTGGATTACTTCCTGCAAATGTCCTCAGTTTTAACATTAGCCTCAAGGCCTGGGTTTCCATCTGGAATAGGTAGTATGGTTATATCTTCACCTCCACATAAAGAGATGTTCATGTACATGAGACTTACAAAAATATGCCAGACTACTTTGAGGTTTGTGGTTGTTTCACTGACAAAGATGGACATGTGTTGATTGAGCTAAAAGACGTCAGAATTAGTTTTCTTAAAAAACATGCACATATCAGGGAATCATGTTTCTTTCATAACCAGAGGGTGGAAATTGACATTAAAAGTAGGTTTTCCAACACAATAATCAAGGCTTTGGTTTTTGAGGACACCTTGGGGATAGCCAAAAGTTTGAGATCAAGCTTGCACTCAAAATCAGTATTTGTTCCCCCACTTCATTTAGCAGAAAGCTCAGGCTTAAAAGTCCCCAACTTGCAGTCTCTTTTAGTTACAGCAGACACAGATCTAAATGAGGTCCTGTTTATCTGGGGCATTCAGAGTTTTTGTAACTTAACAACACAGGCCGTTCTAGAGAACCTGTCAGACAACTGTGAACTTTACCGTCAGGTTGTATTGTCTTTGAGAAGGTACAGGCATGCTTTGTCCATCCGTGTCATAACATACAGATCTGCAGAAGGGACAGTTGATCATATAAATCCTGGTTTTGTGTTTTCAGGCATGACAAGAGCATGTGCTGCTGAGCTGTCAGACATTTCTTTCCAGTTGATTGACCTGGCATCTGTGTCAAGAGAAGACATAGAAACATTAGCTCATGTGCTTCACTCATACAAAAGTTATGAGTACCCAGAGGTCTTCATTAACAAAGGCAAGGTTTACACCACTATGATAACTCAAACTCCCATTACCAACATTAGCAGGGTAGAAACCCAATCAAAACTTGTACAATTCCAGGATTTTACTTTGCAGACTGCTGATCCCCACAAAGTGACAGGCTTGTCCGCTCTGCCCTTAGACAGTTCAGTTGGTGCTATTGAAAGAAAATGTGTTGAGGTTCAGCTTAGCAAAATATGTGTGCATTCATCAGATTTCTTTCCAGTTAGTACCTCAGAACTAAACTTCGGTAGGACAATGTACTGGCACAAATACACAACTCAAAACCACAGTCTTCTTGCACTTGACTTCAGCGGAACTGTTACTGCTGTGGGAAAGGATGTCAGAAAACTTAAAGTGGGAGATCATGTCATCTGTTGTTACCCCATAAAAGCTACTTCCAAAGTTGTTCTTCCAGAAGCTGTTTGCTTTAAAGTAAAAAGACTCCCCTTTCTAAAAGACATGCCATGTGTCTCATACATTGTCTTAATTTGGGAGATTATGCAATGTACATTACCCAAAATCAAACAACAGCAGAAAACGTTGTACATCTTTTCCACAGTTAATGACTCAGCTCTGGTTAAAATATTCACACTTCTAGCAAATAAATCAGGCTGGAGTGTTTTCACAGAAACTGAGCAAAGTGAATTAGTCCAAAATGCAAAGAAGAGTCATCTTTTAGTCATTCTCCCCCCATATGATCACTCACGTTTGACAGAGACCATCAGTGTTGCCAATACAAATAACATTCTTGTATTATGTGACCATGTGCAGCCACTTTGTTCTTCACTGGATATAATGCAGAGGGACAGCGAGACAACTTGCTTGCAGACTTTTGAGATGTCTCAGATCTTCCAAAAGTCACGTCTTAAGGCACATGGAGCTCTTATACAGAAATGGTTAAAGGGAATGCATTTGCAAAATGCATGGCCATCAATACAGACCAACACTTTTCAGATAGCATCCTCTGAAAGTATGTCTAAAGAGCATTCTGAATCTTATTTCAGTGCAAGAACTCTGGACTTGATCAATTTAAAGAGTGATGATTCTACAAGCAAGAGGTCAGCCATCCCTTTACTTCCAAGATTTAAGCAGATGTTCTCAAAGACAGGTGTATACATAGTTTCAGGTGGACTTTCTGGTTTGGGTTTTGAAACTGTTAAGTTTGTTGCCCAAAGAGGTGGAGGGTGTATTGTCACACTCTCACGTAGCACAGCATCTGAAAAGATACGTGAGGACATGAACTCTTTCCAGAGAAGATACGGGGTAAGAATTCTCAATCTTCAGTGTGATGTTTCCGTGTCAGAGCAGGTAATGGAAGCCATCACTGTGATTGGACAACATTTTTTCTCTTGTCCAATCAGAGGGGTGTTTCACAGTGCCGCTGTGCTTCATGATGGATTACTGGAAACTCTTGATCGATCTCTTTTCCAGAAAGTCTTGCAACCTAAAGTCTGTGGTGCATTAAATCTTCATCATGCTACTTTGCCCAGCCCAAAACTTGATTATTTTGTGTGCTATTCCTCAATCTCATCCTTCATTGGAAATGCAGCGCAAGCTAATTATGCAGCAGCTAATTCTTTTCTAGACACTTTTTGTCATTACAGACGTAACAATGGACTTGCAGGACAGTCCATAAATTGGGGACCCCTTAAACTGGGCCTGCTTATGAACAAAGACAATTTCCAACAATTCCTGGAAACGAAAGGACTAATAACCATGAATGTTTCAGAGATCCATGATGCACTTGAGCTTTGCCTATTAGCTAACAATACCCAGCAGGTGATCTGCAAATTCAATTTCAGGAATCTGAAGAACCATGTCCTCTCCCAAAATGCATCTCTGAAGTTTCGTCTGTCAGCTTTAGTTGAGGAAGGACTAAAAAAAGGTGAGACTGTTGAGGACTTCAGGATAGATGTTCAGTCGTCAATGGTTGACTCTGTTAGAAGAATTTTGAGTGAAATTTGCAATGTAGATACTGATGATATTAGTGATGAAACTGCCTTCATGACACTAGGTATGGACTCAATGTTGGCCATGACCATGCAAAATCACTTGTTTCAGGAGACAGGAGTGAATGTTCCGCTTGTTGCTATACTTGATCCAAATAGTACACTGTCCTCGCTGACTGCACTCATAAAACACAGTAATGATGAGGATTGTGATGTAGATGTGCTTTTGTAAATTCTCCCTTGCTAACAGTTCGCATTATATTGTATGTAGTCCAGACGAAAATTATGCAAATAAAATGTGATATGTGAATTAATTTTTATGCACACTAGTTTGGTGTTAGAATAAACCTCTTATGAAAATACAGTATTGCTTCATTGTTGCAAAGCTTGGTTGTGATCTAATCACAAGACTCTTTGCTAGAATCTGTGGCCAAAATTTTTAAACATCCATTTTCTGATTATTTTATGTTTTTTGTGCTGATTATTTTATTCTGATTATTTTATGCCATGTCTCTTAGTACTACTATTGATTCAAGGGTGATGTACATCTTAACATATTTCTGCAAAATCTCCTGAGGTTCTTATACTAAAATAATGTGAATGTAAAACTAACCACACAAAATTGGTGTAAATTTCTTCATGTTTCATTTATGTTCATTTCTGTTAATCTTTACTGTTAATCCTCTTTCCATGATCCATGTGAGGAAATATGTACTACAGAGGCAATAAGAAAGGCATGTCTCCTTAAAGACCACATTTAATGAAGAAAATAATGTTTTTGGCTGATTACAAACAATCAGCTAATATAAACAACAGTTAAGATAAAAGTGTGTTTAGTAGTGTTTGAAATAATCCTCTACACAAAGAACAATCATTCTTGCACTTTTGCTAATGTGCATCTCACGTAAACAATATAACAAATGAAAGTCCAGATAAAATCTTACAGACAATGTTTTATACAGATAAAATTGTACAAGATTTGCTTTAATATGTATTTCATAATTTTCCTGTTAAAAATGATTTTTTTCATGTCTCTCCTTTTTCTACAGTGTGTTTTCTGTAAAGCTGCTTTGCAATAATGCAAAATTGCGAATACAATGACAAATCCATACAAATATTAAAACAATCTCAAAAATACATAATGTATTTATTAATAAAATTTAAGATATACTTTTAAACATTTTAAACATAACTAAAGAATATTCACATGTTCAGCAAAAATAAACCATTTTCTGAGATTACTTTTTTAAAATGTGTACATTGCTTACATCAGTGATAAAGAATTTTATAAACATTGTTTAAGTTTTCACAATATTGTTACTATACATATAAACCATTATGTGAACAAAAGCTTAATTTGCCAGCTATGAAATGAAATGTTTTAGGAAATTATGTAGAAACATGTAGATGACATTTCTTTTAATCACAGTGACCCACATTTTGTAAATAACACATTGTAAAGGTTTACGCAATAGCCAGTGATTTAGATTTACACCGTATAAAAGTTAATGCAAACATATTTTACAGGAAAAAGCATTAGAATTTTATGAAACTGCCACATTGGAACAATTAAGATTGGGAACATGTGAATCATGAATGTGATTACTATTTGCTGAAACACAATTCTGATCTTCAGAAGCTTGTTTTGAGTGACAGTTCACTGTAAACACGTTATCATCACTGGCTTTATACATGTGAACTTCATAAGTCTGCATGTCTACTCTGAACATCGGGATAGTGCTCGCCATGCACATTTCATCATCTTGGACGTGATAATTGTTTCCGGTTATCATCCAAATGGAAGGGCAGGGCTGAGATTGACAGATTGACTGATGGTTGTTGGGCTGAAAAGAATGATTGTCATAAACTTTCAGCTCTTTAACCTCATCATCTTTTGTCTTTGGTTGAATATTATTGGTATGGCTGTTCTTCATGGTGTGTTCCTCTGGGGCTTTCTTGTTTTTACCATTACCACCACTACACATGTCAAAGAAGGTGAGGAAAACTGGGATAAACGTTAAGCCGTGGATGAGTCCAAAAAAGATCACCAGGAACATGATTTTGAAGAAGGTTCTAAAGATATAGTTCTTTGAAGCAGACAGCACTACCACACCTAGAATAGTAGACACGGCACCTTGCAAAATAGGGTAACCTAAATTAAAAAGGGCTTCAACTGCTTTTTCATCTGCGCTGGGCTTTTTATTGGACACAAAGGCGTATGATATATGAGCAGAGAAATCCACAGAAAAACCAATGCAGACAACAAGAATGATCATGGAGATGGTGTCTAAATTAACATCCCACAATGCCATGAATCCAGTGACTCCGACAATAACAGATGCGATTGAAAAAGTCACCCAGAGTGAGCAGAGAGGGTTCGGGATGAGCAGGAGAGAGATGATCAACATCACGGCTGTGGTAACCGCAATGTTCTGTATGGTGTTGCTGACTATCACTGCATACTGGTCGTGGTAGATAAATGCAGGGTGGTACACTAGTAAGGGCACTGGACACCTCTGTGCCGTCTCTCTTAATTTGTTTAACATGTTCATTTCATCCAGCGCTGTGGAGATGTTTACCGTCTGTATAAAAAACCGTGATGCGTGAATGGAATTGTTGGTAAAATTGACATCTTGCTTGAAATCAGAATAAAATCCCAAAAATGGTCCCAAATTGTCTTTGAAGGCGTGCTCGGCACTGAGATTCAGTTTGGTGTGATAGCCGTAGTACCTGTAAGATTTAATCCAGGATGTAAATATATCCTTTTCAATAAAAGACAAATTCTTGAAATCATCGATGCATGTTTCTAGATCTGTCATGTACTTTTCATCCCAATATGGAAACTCTTGTCTAACGACGACCATGATATTGGGACCATATTCTGAGAAATACGCCTTCTCATCATCATAGTATTTCACTACATAAGAATCATCCGCCGCCAAGTTACGGAGATCGATTCCTTCCTGAATCTGGAAGCAGCCGTAAACACTGATCGTCAAGTAGATGCAATATAACATAATTACAAAGACCTTAGTCCATGATTTTGTCAGGAAAGGGCCGTAATATTTTTTAAAGAAGTGATTCATGGGTTGCACCTCCTCTGTGCCAGTATGGGGGTCATAAGCTCCGCCCACGCAACACAGTTCGTTCCATTTCGACTGACCCGTGGGACATTCTTCTGGGACTTCCTGGCAGGTTAACCAGTGCTTGTTGCTGTTCTCACGCCTTCCGTTGAGCACGAGAAAAGCCCCAAAGAATGTGATGCTGTAGATGTAGCAGAACAGGATGGAGGTGCTGGTGTACAAGCAGAAGGAGCGAACCGAACGGAAGGGCGTCATGAGACCGATGTAGAACGCGAGGACATCTGTAAGTGTGGTGATGGTGATCGAGATAGCCGCCTCTTTGTATGTGTTTGCCAGGCGAGTCTCTACTCGATCGTGGACGTTTGTCTGCTGCCAACAGGAGATGAGGATGAACATGTCGTCCACTCCAATCCCTGTTTTAAAACATTAGAAAATTTTGGCTTTACCTTAGAGCAAACAACGTGGACATAGACAACATTATGACTTTAGAATAAAATATATGTAAATGTCTATATGGTAAAATTAGTTAATTTTTTGATGCTGTACTGTAAAAAACTCATGAAGTATTTTATTTTACTTCCAGTAAAACTCCTACAGTGTATCAAATACATTTTTCATATAAAAATATTGCATGCAGTACCTCAACTATCATTATATACCTACATAAGAAAAGCACTGATTTGGTATGAAAGATGTTACCTAGAATTAAGAAAGGTGAATTAGCTACTGTCATGACAAACGGGACACCAATGTGTAACATCATCCCAAAAGAGGAAAGAACAGCTAATCCAGCAGAGAAAACTCCAAATGCTGCCACCCATACTTTGTTTCTGACACAATCAAACCTGCAAAAAAAGATATAATACAACATCCTTATATGCATGGTTTGAAATAACACAATAAATACATAGAAGAAAAGTGACATATGGACACTGAGAACACTAAAATAACACTTCACATTATTTAAAAATGTAGGCTCACGTGACTGAATTGTTTTCATGATCTTAAAAAACTTTTCAAGTTTCTTTTAATGTTTAAAATGATTTCTGTAGACCTAAATGTCTGCAGACATAAACGCTTACCTACCTTAAACAAGAGAGAATGGAGAATGCAATGGCAATGACATATGTGATAGAGAAAAGAGGAATAACATCCTTTGTGTTTGCCTCGAATTCCACCTGTCTTGACAAAGATGTGGAGTGGGTCACCTGACAGAGCAAAAATATCATAATGACTTTTAACAGTAAAATTATCAGAAAAATATTTGTAACTTTAAATCCATCTTACAGTGCAAAACAGAAACATTTAAACTTGCAGACCTGCAGAAATTTGGATAAACATTTTACAATAAGGTTATATTTGTTAACTCTACATTAGTTGGACAACAATGGACAACACTTTAAAAGCATGTTTTCATCTTACTTAATACATTTTTAAAATGAAAAGCTTTCGAAAAGAATCTGTTAACATTAATATTTATTGCACGAATAATTAACATAAATGAACAACGAATAATAATATTTGTATTAATAAACATTATTAAATATTGTAAAAATGTATAGTGTTCACTGTTAGTTTATGTTAGCTAATGCATTAACTATAATGAAGGACTCATTATTGTAGTGTTACCCAAAGTTGTAAAATAAATATACAATATTAAGTCTACCATTTATCAAATAAAGCAATAGCACAGTAAACATATATTAAAAAACCATACCTTAATAAAGTTTAGCGATAAGTTGGAAGGAAATACTTTCAGGAATTCATTTAGCCATAAATCTGTTCTGGAGCGATTCTGATCCTTGAGGAAATAAAACAGGCGCACAGCCTTTGCGCTTTTAATAACAGATGAATCAACATTCACTCCACCAACAGAATAACCCAGAAAAACATACGAGAACCGAAAAAGAAAGAAAGGAAATGTGAGCTCGGTTTGTTCAACCTCTTTCCCATAATGTTTATAAATATCCAGTATCTTATTAGGTATGCACTTCTTGTACCTTCGTGCGCAAAGCCCGTCAAAAGTGAGCAGCTCGTGACCCATGGACACATTTAGTTCCCTGACTTTCCTGTCTAAAGTGACGATCTCCTGAAACGCATCATCAACGAGGATGTTGGAGGATGTTGATACGGCTATAAAGGATGCGTAAACTCCATCCGTGTAAAGTCTCTGGTTAGAGAACACCGAGTCGTTGAGAGGAAAGTTCTGCTGCACGAACCGCCTCTCCAGTTTGGCAGGACCGTTCACTGGTGTAAACTGGTCCTCGATGTCATTGGCCTCACGTTCCTGTAAGAAATAAAATCCACTGCCCAGTACGGCAGAGATAAACAGAGGACAGATAAAGAACCACCACGGATGGGTTCCCACAAACCGGCCGAACTTTTGGAAGCAGATGGAGATGGGCTTCTCCACGCAGTCTGTGGTGCAGCCGGCCATGTTCACCGAAAAAGTTACGAGAATAAAGTTTCAGAGGGAAAAACAATAAATAGATTAAAGTACAGAAATGGTGCTCTAATTCCCGCTAACTAAAAATTCATTTTAAAGTATCTATATAAAGTTAAATTTATAAGTTAAAAGTTTATTTAAAAAAGCGTCAGATATATAATTCATACGGGGTATTTGGATATCCTGACGCATTTCTGCGTAAATCTGCAGGAATCAAGACGAGAGCGACCACTCACGGACACATGGAGCAAAAAACATACAGTATATGTACAAAATAAGATCAAAAACCAACTATGATATAATTAAAACATTTTAAGCATATACTATAATAACCTAAATAAATATTAAACCAACATTATATAATGTTTCGAGAACTATTAATGCTGGGTTACTTTTAACCCATGTTTTGGTCAAAAAGGACAAACCCATTGATTATAAATTAGTCTATGCTGGGTAGTTTTGATGATAAAACAACCTAAAAATAGGCCAATAAATTAGACACATTCTAGTTGGCAAATGTCCACATGATGAAATTATCTGAACATATGTGAACTCCAGAACAACTCATACTGTTTTTAACTATGTGTTTTATAACTAAATGTACATGTAAAATACATGTATATAATAACATGTATATGCTGATGTATATGCTGTATTTTCTTGAGAAAATATAGGATACATGCAGGACAGTTTATTTCAAACCCACATTTACAAATACTCTGTATTAAAGAACGGTCAGTGAATAGTAATATAAATAGAAAAAACATTATAAATACACCTTAAATACTGTATGTTTCAAACACAAATGAATACATTGAATGTGAGAAACATTACTTACGGCGTGGTTTCGTCTCTGTTGGCTCCATCAGCACAGAGTGATATGAGAAGAGAATGACAGTCAAGTTCATTAATGAACAGAGAGCTTCATTCATGCCAGTTAATTGCCTCAGTATTTAATTACCCCAACAAAAGTGGCTTCATCTCTCAGAGCTTTGATTTGCTAACTGAGCATAATTGGGGTTTTAAATTATTTAAATTTTTAATGACAGAGCTTGTATATTTAATAGTGTAATGAAGGGTATAGTCTACCTGAAGCTTAAAACATAGTTAAGTATTGCAATAATCTCATAATTACTAAATATTTTTAGTTTTACTTGAACCTTAATTAAAAATAATTCACAATGCACATTTTCTCTTTTCCACTAGGTGGTGCTAGAGATCGCTTTCTGTGTATTGGACATTGGGCTGTTGTCATGGTGACAGGTCACGAGGAGGGTAAAGCTGCAGTTTGAGGTCGTCATGGTAAGTGTGGGGGATGACAGAGCTGCCATTATAGATTGCCATAGTGACTGGATGTGAGGAGAGAAGAACTGCCATCAGAGGTTGTCATGGTAACCAGGTCAAGGGGAGACGGGACAGACTGAGGTTGCCATACTGACTGAGTCAGAGATTGACTGAGATTGTATTGTTGGAAAAAAATATATAGATTATATTTTTGTATGCATAGTATTTTATTCTGTCCTTTAAACATGTCAGTACAATATTTTTTATATAATAACATGACTCACTTTGTGGACAAAATAATGTATGCAACAAATATAAAAAATATTTTTCTTATGAGGTCACAAAACAATTTTATTACAAAACCCGGCAAAAAAAATATTTACATACTTTCAGTGCATCTGACATTTATTTCTTTAATAGTACTATATACAAAGAGATGTAACCAATTTAAGACCGACATTAAAAAAAGATGAATGATGAATAAAGGCTATTATATCATATTTAGGTAACACTTAACCTAACATTATTTGTCTCATTTGTTAACATTATTTAATGCACTAGCTAACGTGAACTTATACTGTACAACATATTTTTACAGCATTTACTCATCTTTGCTAATGTTAGCTAATCCCAGTAAAATTGTTAATTCATGCTAGTTGTTTGTGCATTAACTTAACAGTAACTTAATTTGTATTGCATAGTTAATGTCGAAACTGACATAAAAAAATAAATAAATGCTGTAGATGTAATTGTTTACTGTTTTTTCATGGTAACTAATGGGTTTATTGTAATGTGTTACCCACATTTGTTTTTATTTTTAATAATCTTTTTTTGTTTGTTCCTCGGCTCCACCCACCACACACACATAGTTACTGTTCAAATGTATATTAAATATTAGTCATGACATTATCCTTTTAATTGTCTGCCAATCTGAAGACTAGAATAACACTTACAGTAGTTTTTACTCCCATTTAATACTGAGCATCTTACAGCTGAGCTCCCAGAGGCGCTGGGCCACATCATCATCCAATGCAGCTCGTGAGCAGTCCACAGGTGCACAGTCACTGTGTGGAGAATGACAGAGACCTTAATATCAGCTCATTTAAATACTAAATAAAAACATAAGCGATAGCTGGAATTGTAAAATCAGTACTGTGGATGTAAATGGACTGACCTGTAATATCTGCCGCTTTCTGTCTCCAGTTCAGGAGCCACGGCGCAGTAGATGGTAGTCTGAGCTCCCTGAACAGATGTTTTGGTGAAGGGTTTAATCATCCACATGACGGCCTGTTGAGGTTTATTTAAGTGCCTCCACAGTTCAGTTTGCACCACTCCAGGATGAAGAGCATACGCTGTCACGCCAGTGCCTGACACACCACACTTAATTTACCATCAATTCTTTTTTGTATATCTACTATTAATGCATTTTATATTATTTTTTAAAGCAAATATAAAAATATATATAGAGACAGGGGCTAGTCGTCACAAGAACTGTCTCTCAGTTAATATAAGGTTTTATCAGTAGCTGTTATTTCTAACCACCTAGTGAAAAATTCCCAATAAACAGTTCCCATTGGTTTGATCACAAATGCTCAATGTGTTAATTTGTTCATTAAAGGTATTAAAGTTTTGAAACAGACCTTCTAGTCTTTCGGCCAATGAGCGAGTGAAGAGAATATTTGCCAGTTTACTTTGACAGTAAGCTTTCTGTTTATCATAGCTCTTCTCACTGTTGATGTCCTCCAGGTTAATGGATCCCCATTGATGTGCCATAGACGAGACATTGATGATCCTGGCTGGCGTTGATCTTTTTATCAAATCCAGTAACAGGTATGTCAACAGAAAGTGACCTACGGCACAAAGTCAACATCTTTAATGGCCCTATCTACTGTTATGCTCCAAAAATATTGTCAGTTTTACACAAATCACATACACTTACCCATGTGGTTCACCCCAATTTGCATTTCAAAACCATCTGCAGTTTTTCCATAGGGACAAACCATCACACCTGCATTATTGATAAGGATGTTGACTTGTTTCTCTTCTGCAAGACACCAAAATAATGCAGTTTGAGCTAAATGATTTTGTCATTCTATCATGCAAATGTCATCCTTACCATGAAAAAAGTTTTTGTAACCAAATAATAGCTCAGATGTCAATATGTGGTGGTTTAAATACTCATGTGAGGTCTCTTTTTAATGTTTAAAGCATGATTCTTTCATCAGATAAAGTGATTAAAATGCATAAATGAAAATATATGTACATATTTATGACCTCACCAGTATTGATCTTCTCTGCAAATTCCCTGATGGATTTGGTATTTGCCAGGTCAAGCTTAGTGACAACAACATTCTGGTTTCCTGAAGATTCAACAACTTCCTTGAAGGCTTCATTGGCCTTCTCCATATCCCTGCAGGCCATGATGATTCGAGCTCCTGAGGAGAAAACAACAAGGATACAGTAAGACAGACAGTTTTTATCCAATGAATTCACATGAAAATGGGTTTACCAACCTCTCTTTGCCAAGTCTATGGCAGTGTTCTTGCCAATTCCAGTATTGGCTCCAGTAATTATAACAGTTTTACCGTCAAGTCTCACATCTGATGACCACGACCGGAAATAATTTCTAAAAAAGGAAAAAGATTATAATAATGCATTTAACTGCATTTATATTAACTAACTTCCTGTGGGCGTTATTTTGAAATGATAACACGTCAATGAAATCTTTTCATAAACAATTCATCGCATGTAATCGAGGTGGTCTAGCGTTAAAACATTATAATTTTTATATTATAAAACGTGATTTATACAGCCTTTTGCCTTACTTGCTTAAAACAATACAGCATGTATTGAGCAACATTACACTTTCATAACAAAACATCTGTTAAATATTATTTTCAGTATGTAATAAAATGTGTTCATACCTGAAGGCTTGCATTTTAAGATTGCTTGTATTGAATCGATAAAAATGTAAAGCTTTTATATTATAACTTACTAAAATGTACTACAACAACAAACGCTCACATGAGCCGTATGACGTATACGGAAGAGAAGAGGAATGTAGTTCGCTATTGGTCAGAGAGAGTACAACTCCGCCCTTTCTCGTGGATTTTTCTTTTCTTTTCTTTTCACTAGCTGTTTCTTTTTAGTTGAAGAAAAAATATTCTAGAAATATATATTTATTGTAGATCAAACATTAATTATGTAATCATTATTATATTTAAATTGAAAAAACAAATTCAAAAACTGGTTTGATGACGTGATTCTAGGTTTATCCAGCAGATGTCAGTAAAGATCCATAAACTAGCAGGCATCTAAAAATGTTTGCTTTACCAGTCCAGTAATGTGACAAATTATTTTTAAAAAGCTTGTCTCTCAAAATGAGCCTCTCCGTTATTACTGACTATTACATAATATATAATAATGCATAAAACATTTTAGTATAGTAAGATACACTGCTGACATTCCTATATATCTGCATTAGAAAATAATTGATTTATAAAACATTGTATACATTGTTGGGCTGTTGCTATGTGGCCTAACAAAAACTTAAAAGGGTTTTATATTGTATCTCCTCCCCTCATAAAGCTAAACTATGTGTGGCATCTTCAATCAGTTTTTCCATTGGAATTGTTTTCAGCTCAGATTATTAAATGAATAAATATTTAAAAGCAAAACATCTACACACACACAAAACATGTACATCTAAAGTCCTGGTTACAAATGGAGGCATTTAAAACAGGAAGTGAATCGTCAGCAATCAGATGACAGTGTGTAAGTAAACATTTCCTTCCCATGATTCAGACAGGACAGTCACAGAGAGAGGACTATAATTAAATCAGCTCTGATTAAAACTCATGTCACACTTGAGGCCAAACTAGGTTTTACCTCAAACAAATGGATCTCAAGTGCTATACATTTAATAAACCTTTTTTTTCTGATGTACAAGTATGGCAGGCTAGATATTAGAAACACCCACAGCTGCAGTTAACCCTATGACAATCTCTCAAACCCCTTTCACACACCTTTTACATTATCCGTCAAACAGTTAAACTTCCACTGTAACTTTTTCTCACTAAACAGGTTTGGTTGAATGGACTAGAATGTCTTTGGGTCTTAGATGTGATTACACATTCAATTTCTAGACAAATCTTTATTCTGTTAAATGTCAGGTTAAAGGTATGGGTTTGTTTAGAAATAATGGCAGGACAAACCAGTATGCTTTGACGCATGCATAACAGCCAGACTGTCTGATTTTACTGGAGAATGAGTGAGCTGGCAAACCAGTGTACATTTTTTTAGGGTTTTGTTTCCTGGCCCTCATGTTCCGGATCATCTAATTAACATGGGTCTATAATTAGCCTGCCTGCACTGTTAAATATGGGCCATTTTGTCTGTTGCTTGGCCTGTCAACATCGCCTGTGTCTGTTAATAACAAAAATACAAGAAAAGTGTGACCCTGCCTGTAAAAATCAATCAGCTAATGTTTTTGTGCTTTACTGTTTTCTACATTGACTGTTTTCTACATCTCTATTGACAGAGTAATGACATGTCAAAGATTAAAATCATAATGAAATTAATAGGTGAAGTCAAACTTTGATGCTCGTTATGTCAGAATTCGATTTTTAGACCTTATCCTGGATTTAACAGACAGGGTCACAAATGTGTGCGAGTTTAATATGCATTGTGTTGGAGCTTGGAGCTTGCAACACCAAGGTTTGAATCCACAACACACATACTAGTACCGTAAATACATGCTGGATAAACACATCTGCCAAATGCACAAATGTAGGTGTAATAGATTCTAGAATTACCAAAGGTTTACAATTACAATAGTAAATGTGTTGAAATATAATCTCTCATGTCTGTGTATGTAGCAGGATAGAGAATATTGACCTGTCTAGCTAATGTATATATTTATTTATTACATGTTCCCTCAGAGACTCACAATATTGCGGTACATGTTTAAATACAATACAATGTTTGAATGTTCAAATACAGTAAGGTTGTATTTGTCAACAAGATGTTTTGTATTAGAAAACACTGCAGTTTTACTGCAGAGAAAACACTGCAGTTTTCTGGGAATATATTTCTAAGACGACGTAACACTCTTGACTATGACAAATTTTGTCGTATTCATATTGTTCTCAACAGAGCTTTTACTCTCTTTATTAGTGTTGTGTAATGTGATTTTTAGCTTGCCACTGTTTTGATATGTTCTTTGTCAGGACGGTTGATGTAAACAGGGACATAATGAACCCTGTTCTCACCTGTCAGTGTGTCCGTGCGTGATGTTTCTCATAGAAATACAGATCACTGTTAATTTCATCTTAATACCTTGATGTCAATCATTTTAACATCTACGTTGTCTTTAATTTTTTGTGTTTGTTTTGAAAAATAATAGATGGATTTGAGCTCTGTGTCAACACGCTTAAGATTATTTGGATCAAAACAAGATATCGGGTACACCTTTATATAATTCAGGTGAAGATTTTTGGAAAATGAAACATGATCTACATGATCTACACAAACAGAACAGTCTGTATTGTAAAATAATATTTAATTAAGGTAAAAGCGTCTGAATTATATAATCTGTGCTAAACCGTGTTCATTTTCTAACGCCACAGTCTGCAACGGCGCCTACGTATTTCACAGTTCTGAAGTCATCCGTGAAAACAAAACCTCCCACACAGAGAATGTTGCAATTGTAGCATTTGAAATGACACGTATAACAGGAATGGTTCACTGAAAATGGCCAGCAAGAGTCTATTAGTTCATCAAACAGGGGAAAATTCAATTTCATTTATTTCTGGACATCAGACACAAGGGAGCTCACTTCAAACGATTTTCTGTTTTTCAGCCTGGTGTTTGGCAGAAATGTCCAAGGTACAAACACCCACAATCCCTTTCCCCCAGAGATTAAATTATCAGCATTAATTCCTGTTGATCTCACCTAATTACTGTCAAATATACGGACAGATCACCTCCATAACAAAATGCTAAAATTACTGGTGTTTTGCCTGGGTATTACATTGCATTCTGAACATGACCTGGGTTATTTTAATACTAGTATGCAGAAGTTAACATTATAGGTCAGTAGCTTTGAGCTGTAAATCATGTCTGGAGGGTCACACCCACAGCTATGAATATTTCTGTGTCAGTGCGGCTCTGCGGTGTTCAGTTGAGCTGTAATGCTGCGACTGATGTCCTGAGCTTCAGCGAAAAAAGAAGTTAAATCTCATGATTAAAGAGATAAAGTAAACACTAGGTTAAACAGCGCTTGGTTTCGTCTTGATTGTGTTGCACCATTGGGTAACATGTTGGGTAGCAAAGAGCATGCACGGTTTGAGTACAGTGATTAGCAAGATCTCTCTAGATTTTTAAGTCATTTCTCAAATTCATAACAGACTTACAGCTTGATGTTTGCGTCTTTGTGATATTTACTTTTTTAAAGAATAGTTTACCTGAAATGAAGATCGTCTCATAAGTTAACTTTGTTTGAGTGTGTAAAGTGAAATGCATTTACTTTTATTTATTTGACCGACTCATATCCAAAGTTATCTGGAAACATCACAAATAATTTATAAAACAAAAGCCAACAACTTAAAGTACATCAATGTCATTTTGTATTTAATGCATTAAATGCATTTGTATTGGTCAGGTAAATTCAGTCATAATATTTTGACAATAAACATTTATATTTAGGCATTTAGCAGACATATTTAGCACATAAATTTAGATCACATTTTAGGTTTTTGTTAAAGTGTATGCAATATGATCATTACTCATATTATTCACGTAAATTACTGCTAATGTTTATAAAATCAAATGCCTGTTATTTATTATATTCGGCAGTGGGTTTATTGGGAATCTAATCTAATAAATAATCTAATCTAATAAATCTAATCTAATAAATAATACTGTGGTAAAAGGAAAAATAGGGAAGAGGCTTAAGGTGAAGAGATTTGATTGCTCCTCTCGATGTTAGTCGTGTACAAATTCTCCGAGCCAATCAAAAGAGAAAACAGCCTTACCTGTCTCAAGCTTGTCTAATAATACATTCCTCTTGCTAAAAAGAGATCAGATGATAAATGACAGACAGATCGTGAGCTGTCTTCTGTCAGTGTAAAGTTTTATGTTTGAAGTGTTTGTTTTGTGGAAGCAGGAACACAAAATATGACAGGCAGAACATATTAAAACATCCAGTTAATTTTTAACATTTACAATATTTCTGAAGCCAGATAATAATGGTCATTTTGGTGCTTTGGGATTTTTATATCTGCTATTGCTCATGTTCAGCTATATTTAGACAAAGAGATCAAACTCTGACCCCATGATATTGATCTTTATTGGAGGTTATACTGTCTGCAATTCAGGTCAGTAGTCAATCTTAAAACCTTTATGTGTCTGTTAAATCAATGACTATATTTAGTGTATATGTAGTCTTTAGTGTCAAAGCAGACATTTTGCAGTTTAACATTTGAATTGTATTTTTTATCCCTATACAGTGATGAAACTTTAGTTGTTTCAGAGTTTTATAAGGACACACTGTGGACTGTTGTGGACTGGCAGTGGATTGCATTTGCCAGCTGGACCAGAAACAAGTCTAGAAAAATCATTATGTTGGTCCTGTACTCTCCAAAATCCCTTAAGGGCTTGTTTGCCACTTAGAATGTTGCTTTTGTGATGTGTACCAAATTAATACAACACATGTTTTTTTAACTTAATATCTTTTTTGTAAAAAACTTACATAACTTACATAAATCACATGTATTTGTTCTTATATTAGATATAGGACAACAAAGTTTACTAAACAGGAACAATTAATATTTTTAATACACAGTATACAAATGTAATCTATATGGAAATGAAAGTAAATAAAAAGGTGCAAAAAATAAATGAATAATGATAATAATAATACAAAAATCATAATACTATGCATGTTAAAGTCAATAGTGTCTTTAGACCTTAAGTTATCAAGGTTAAAGTGTCAATAAAAAACGAAATAAAAGGTATTAAACCTAACGTTTAATAGATTAAGGAAAGTCCTTTGGCAGTACTATAGTATTTTTGAAGTATCTTGGAGAACAAGTAAACACCATGTTATATAGTGTAATCATTTAGTACCACAGTTAGGGTTACCAATAATACTTCTATTTAATGGTTTTCAGATGCATTTTGTTAAATGTTATTCCAGTCCAACGTCTTTTATATCACATTGAAATGTTGTTTTTGAAACTCTCAGAACATTATTTGTCAGCCATTAATACAGCTAAGAGACCTGAGAGAGACAGCTGGTGTTGCCACAGTACATTTTTATCATCATAATGAATCCTGCTGGCTGTATACATCCAGATACAGATTCTCCCCAGGTTTTGCTTTATTCTCCAGGAAGGAAACAGATTAGCATCCCTCCTGAGCTCTGCGGTCTAATCGAGAGGGTAGCAGCACCTATTCTTAGATCTCACCTCCCTCACCTTGTCTAAGAGTTTGACAGAACATATTTTCCTCTTGCTTTCTACATTTAAGGTGAAATTTTTCTAATGTGCCCCCAGTGTTTGTTAACCAGCTAATGAAATCCTGTTAACTGTGCTGTGATGTTCAGTTAATACAGCCTCTTCATCTGTTAGGGATTGGATTTAACTAAGATGCTTACTGTTCTATATATAGATAATGAGATCTGCCCTCTCTGTAAATGAAATCGCACAGATAACCCAGACCCATAATTTGGGGTGGTGAAGTTTATACTTTCATCAGCAATTCTTACAATAGACCTTATTGTTTTATCATTAAGGTCTGAATGTTTCACTGCTGTGGATTTTCCATATTTGCACTTTTATTCTCCTGAAACAGAGCTGAGCTCAATGTGCAAAGTGAATTAATGTTATTAGACCAGATGAATGGCTAATATAATAATAATACAAACCTTTGTTACTCGCTAAGCTGCTTTTGGTAATATGAAGTTATTTGAATCCATAAAGGAAATGCTTAATAACTTGTATTTCATCAGTCGTCAATCATTTCCTGTGTTATTTTTTCAGTGTTATGTTATCACAAATGTCTGAGACCAATGAAAATTAATTTTAATTTAAATATAAAGCAAAGAAAATCTGTGTCACAACAAAGAGTTTGTGCAGTTCTTTCTAATGCTTAAAATGTATGCATTATATATATTCATTAGAATTATTTGCACAGAAATGTGCACAAAACACTAGACTAGGACGTTGGATAACATTTTCTCCATTCTATTAAGAAAACTTAAAGGAAAAATGATATGCATTTACATTATATTGCATTTCTTGGTTTCGGTTTATCCTGTAAAGTGTTAGTAATGTGAAGTTTCTTGGTATATTTGCTGGTGATTCTTGATTTAGCTCATCTGGACTTCTTGGATCAAGTCATTTATATTCTGTGTAAATATTTATCTTACTCAGTAACAGTGGAGGACAAATGTCAGTGACAGGTCAAGAGAAAAGATGAGAATCTTCAAAAATCCCATCAGGGCTCTTTGTATATGCGTCTGTATATAAAGACATGGACTGTGTCCACAAACACCACCTCACAAAGGTTGCATGCTCATCGCTGCTATCACAAACCACTTCCTTGTGTTAGATCTCATGCTGGTTGTTTGTGATTAGACATGCAACATGCAGACCTGCCCTATCACCGAGGAGGACGTCTGATGATCATTTAAATGTCTTACAGTATAAGACCTGTTGTGTCTTCAGATGAAGGTATTTGTGTTTGCATTGGCAACACATTGATACGTTTCCATTGTGCTGGTTTGTGACCTTTGTTAGTTTCGTTCTAGCTTTCTATTGTGAAAGGTAAATGAAAGGGCAGTATGTTCCTGAATGAGTCCAATGAGTTGATCTTTATCTTTTATTTTAATCTTAAAAATGTTGCCAGAGTGTGATTAAATCATTATCATTGTGTACCAAGAAACAAGAGTCATAAGTCAATGTCTGGTGTGGGTTTGGCTGTGATAAGGTCATGTATCAAGATGAAACCTCCCTGAGAAATTTGTGAAGCATAAAAGTCATAAAAGTTTTTCTGTAATGCATAATGTTGGTTAACTATTTGGTTGAACTCATAGCAGTCTGCATCCTTTACATAGTCTTCTTCAGTCACATATTGGGGTCAGATTTAAATAACATTTAAATAATAAGTCAGATTTTGGATCGTTGTGTCACCACAGGACCTGTCAACAACACGAGTCATATTTCACCCCAAACTCAAAATAAAGTAGATGTTGTTTGCTTGAATAATATTAAGATTATGTGTGCAGCAAAAATAAAACACTGATTCTCATTTATCGCTCAGATGTTGCTCTTTCATTGCTCGGGAGATTTGATGAAGTTCTCAATTGTGTTTCATTTAGGTATAAACATAGTCTCAGATGTTTCTCTTAAAAATGCCTTGAAATAATAAGAACAGAAACAAATGAGACCATTTTTAAAGGAAATGAAGAGTATGGAGGTGTAAAATGTAAATTGTTAAGATAAAATAATGTGGATGTGGGTAAATTTGATGAGAAATGTTTGAATTCATATTGGAATCTTAAATAATATTGACTTTTGATGTCACAAATCTGAGTTCAGTTTGTGACGTTGAAATATCTGAGACACAGATGAGACTTAAGCAAAAGTTTCCATTTAATCTCTTTTAAAATATATTATCATTGCTTCGGCTTCCAGTATTGTGTTTAAACACACCCAACACTTTTAGGTCATTTCTCGGTCACCAAACGTTTCCATGCAGGATAACAATAAAAATCACCTGACATGAAGCTTTCTGTCCTATGAGAGGAACATAATGAGAAATCAGTCGAGGCTATATGTGTAATTATTCCACTGAGTAAACACTGTGACTTATTCATCTCGTCTGGCTGTAAGGCACATATATTGACTTTGTGAATAAAGTCAAACTCTTTAGTATGGACAGAATAAGGCCTTTGACAAACACTGCTGGCACAACCACGTCTTCTTGTCCATTTTTCTCATCAAACAGTTGTCCAGACCTCCAGACTCTCCTGGGGAAATGACAACAATCACATGTTTTTTCCTTAGTTTGCTTGTTTTGGGTTATTTTAAGATTCTTTGTTTGGTCACCATCCTCCTGGACAGCCCATCTATACGGAATTACAAGTAAATGTTTTCTGCAGATCCTGTGAATTAGCAGGGGTTCAACAGGTGCATGTGTGACGTCTTACGTTCTGTTTTGTACTACAGAAGCAGGATTAGACTTTTTTAACCCAAAAACATTCAGTCCTAGTGCAAAAAGCATTTCTCTTCACATGTCCACATTAATATCCCATGGTTAATGTGTCGGCCGTATAAGTATTATGGAGTTTTGAATACTATCTTAGATTCCAGGGACTTTAGCAACAGTGAGGTTTGGTTACCGCATGACTCGACTAACAAATGAACAACTCCCACAGTGTTAAGATATACTACATATTCAATTTCAGCTTTCAAGCATCAGGATTGTTTTACATACAGCATCACCATAGAATTAACATGAACACAAACACGACCTTACTGCATTTCTACATTTTCAAGTAAACTTAATTTAGTATGATCTATAAGCTGTTTTCCTTATGGGGACCAAAAGAGTGTCCCCACAAGATTAGAAAATGGTATTGGTAAATGGTACTACTATTACAATCTTTGTATCATTGTTTGGCATGACAAACATTGTCACACATATGTCATCTAGTATCTTCATATGTTTGTTCATAACCAAAACTATTATATCAGACAAGGCTTAAAACATGACATGTCGTAGGCTACCGTGATTGCTTATTTTCTCTCGCTTTTGTTGAATGAACAATAAAAGAGTTTAAACATTCTGTAAAATCCTCTTTTGTGTTTAACAACAACAAAAAGGTCATATGGGTTGTATTAGCATAAGCAAATGATGACAGAATGTTCATGTCTCTTTATAAGTCTGTTTCTTATCACACTTGGAATCTGTGTCTTTATCTTGTGTGTTCTGGTTTAATCGTCTATCATGTTAATCCACAAACTAGAGCACAGGAATGAGGATTTGGGTTATTTTGGTAAATAATCCTCATACTTGTACTTTTTTTTTATCATTTTAAAATGCTTTCGTTTGCACATCAGTTCTGCAAAACCTGATGTATATCTGTGTACATATGTACACAGTGTTCACAGTTTCTGGATGAATTATTCTACAGTATGTCTGGCATTTTTACAGTGCTGTTCAAAAGTCTTGAGACATTTCTGTTTTTTATTGAACTTAAAGTAATTTTTTATATATTCTTCCTGTTGAAATTATTAATGAAATAATTCCTGTAGAAATGGTTAATTCCTCTCTACTAAGAAAACATTGTGTTATATAATCTCTAAAGACTCTTAAAGTCTGAGGTGTTTAGCTTTTGTAAGAACTGTTTAGTCATCAGTTAAATGACCAGCTGAACTGTTTAGTCATCAGATATTCACATATATGGGAAGTTTTGCAGAAAGCAGTGCATGAAACTCAAATATCTTAAATTCTTTGGCTTAGGGTTAATTCTTGATTAATTTAATGCATCATTTGTAAATAAAGGTATCAATTTCTTTAAAAAATGATTTAACTTTTAAACTGTATTATAGCTCATAACTTTTCTATGGTACACTCTAAAAACGTGATTCTAACTAGACACATCTTGTGTTATTTTTAACACATCTGTTTTTAAAGTGTAGTGTATATTAGCCTAGATAGTGTATACTAGCTTCACAATACAAGTAGATGTTTATGTATTTAAGAGCTGTGAGTGCTGATCTCATTTAGGGAAACTTTCCCCTGACCTTTGCATGTCTGCGGCAAAGTGCAGGTCAGACAGCTGCGACAGGTGGTAACGTAAGAAACTTAACCCCTCCAGTAGCCCATGAAGAAACCCAAGCTGGACTCAGGCATAACTCAATACACCAGATCCGACCTGAAATAACATACATATATGAAAGACAGAAACAGATAAATGCATATTACTGTGCCAAGAAACAAATAACTTTGTTTTGTGTTTTATTCAGTAGGGCTTTGAACAGTAAAACATCTATCACACAAACGCCTGTGTGTTACCGTAAGAGCAAGACGGATTGAGCCCAAGCCAAGGTAACCATCTAAAACCAGGAATCTAGTTACACTGGCTCTCTCCTCTCATGTCTTAAACAATAGATGTCTATATGTGTGTCTAAGTTGTTTTAGAATGTAGCGGGATGGTAAATCAAGAATGTCTGGTTTGTAGATTAAACATGATATATGAACAGTCCCACACAGACTTTGCACACTTTAATTATTATTTTTCTTTTGTACTGTTTGATAAATTAAAAAATAAAAATAACATTAACGTTTGTTTATTGTTTATTCTTGAGTCTTAGACCTTTCAATCAATAGTTTGTCATGATTAGATTAGAATTTAGTATTTTTACTTAGGTATCCTTACTTTTTTAATTTGAAATACATATTCATTTTCCTATCGTAACTATATACGATTATGTGGTTAGTATTTTTTTTTTTTCATTTTAATATTTGCATCATGCATTGCTTTTCCATGCTGTCCACAACCACATCAGAACAGCCATTCAGCCTACTGTCTAATAAACACTGAGCTGAGAAAAGTATTTTTGGTTGATCAATTATAACAAGTTACACAGGAAAGTTTTCTGTGGTTTCTTCAGAAGCTAGAAATGAAATGTTCCACTTATCTGATCATCACATCTGATCATCAACCAGTTATGAAGAAAAACATTTCTGTCAAGTGACAAATAAAAAGCATCCTGTGTAAACAGACCTAACACCAACCTGTATGAACTTTTAAACTCCTGAATTAGATTAAAGACCCACTCAGGTGCTAAAAGAGCAGCTTCATTTCCACTGAAACAGGAAGCCAGCCTGGAAACTAATGATAAGCTAAAGTGCAGGATTATGTCATCGATGTTGTTCATCTGTATTGGCAGAAGTGGGAGACTGTGTACATTTAGTAAATTTTGTCAATCTTTTAAAGCAAAGTAGTTTTTAGATATTCTAAAGGGTAACATATTCCTAATAAAAGCCAAAAATAAAAAATGTTGTGAATTCAATGTCAGTGATAACCTTCAATCACATGGAAATAACAAACAATATAATGAATTTTAATGTTTATTCCACAACAATATCTTCATTTGTTTTATTTAATTGATATATGTGATTAAGTATTTCACATATTTCACATTGATAATTTTATAAAAATTGATATTAGTTGACAACCTAGTTTTAGGCATAAGCTTTTCTTGATTAAATACAATAGGAACTGGACAAAATATGCATGTATTCAGAATACTTCTCTAAGGTCTTAATACCTTATAAAAATGTGTTTTAGGTCAATTAAACAAGTCTACCATTAACTTGATAACTGTCACTGCATAAATCTGAACTAAAACTTTTTACATTTTTTAAATCTTATTAAGGTATTTCTATAAATAAATTTAATTTTTTTCATTTATGTTTATTGTTATAAAAACATATACATATATACATATATATTTATTCTTGAGTCTTAGACCTTTCCATCAATATAAAGTTTGTCATGATTAGATTATAATTCAACTATGAAATATTAAATTGAATAGTGAGAAAGTGTTTCACCTTAAGTTAGCAGGTTAAGCCATAGAAATAATTTTTGCAGTGTAATATAAAATCTCAGTCTACCTGCTGCTTTGACCTTTACAGTGACCTCTGACCTTGTGGTTCAGTGCCTGTGAACATCACAGTTCCCAAGCTCATCACAGATGCTCTATTGAGTAAATTACCATGCAGCTTTCTATAAAAGCTTTAAGCATTATATATAGACATACAGAAGGCCTCCAGCTATTTTAAGAGGATTTTAACGAGCATCAGAGGACACATTAATAACAGAGATAACAATTTTTGAATTGTGACATTAACTATTTGAAATGTGTGTGCGGTATGTTTGTGTAAACGTCTCTCTTAATGTGCGATGAAACGCCTGATGTCCCCGAATTACATTAGTATGGGAAGCCTGCAGACATGGCTGTTCCTGTCCACAGCTGTGTGTGTCCTTGGCTATAGGTCATGTTTCATTCTGCAATGCGGCTTAATCACGCAAGGATGCTCTACAAGATTTCATGCGATAAATTCAAATGAGTGTGTGTGTGTGTGTGTGTGAGCAGGAGATATACAACGTTACTCACTCTAATTTAAACCATCCAGACAGTGTTCTTATGTAACACATTGATTCCTGGAGCTGTGTCTCGGTTGCCTGGTTGTAAGGCAGTATATGTCATGTTAACATCAATAACCCACTGTGAACTCTGACGTCAGCAGCACCGCTTTCCGCATCAGCGTAAATAAAAAAAAGAGATTGTATTATGATGTAACAAAGACTCCTCCAGCCTCACACAGCTGACAAAACACCTCTGACTGCGCTCACATACACGTCTGTTACGAAAGAAAAGAGTAAGGAGGAGGGTCGGAGATCACAGCATGTTTCACACTAATGGCCTTGTGATTCATGAAATCATTAAACCTAAAGATATCTTACAAGCTGCATGCTAACCGTGAGAAAATAACAATGCAGATAAAAAAGGTTCAAGGTTTGCTGCGGTAAGATTGGTTGATGTATTCTCCTGAAACTGCAGTGTCACGGGAGTGTTGGTTTAATATATTTGTAGCTTCCCTTCAGTGGTTTTAATCCAGGGCTTATGAAATGACTTGGTGCTTAAAGCCTGATGTTCTCTTAAGATTGAAGAGAAAGCCCGGTGATGTATTTAATAGTGTACCTTCTCCTGACCTCATTTTAAAACCCAGTAGATATTATTCAAGCTTTATCCTTCTGGTTTAACACAAAGCTAAATTTAAGAACTGTTCCATTTTTCCATTGTAGCAACATGTTTTAGGGGTTATACAATTAAAGAAAATAAAAAAACATCACAAAGAAGATAGGCATAAATATCTTTACTTCATATCTCACAGCAGAACAGTGTGTGGCTACAACAGTATTGCTTATCATACAGCAGCCCTCGAGTTCAAGTACATTCAATGCACATTACACAACTCATTTTTTACATAACACGACATAAAAGCCTGTGGTCCCTGATCTCAGTATTCTCATCTCATTCCTAAAAATATATTTTCTATGTAGATATAGCTTCTATTAAGACTGTGCAAAACAACTAGAACTAAAAACAGGTACAACACATTTATGGACTTATTTAAGTAAAATAAACCACTAACATCATGCAATTATTGCTACTGTTTTTCAGCTAAAATCTTGTGCATAGCATTGCTTTAGATAACATTTAAAACACACAAACTTCTCTGATTGCTTATGTTACATTGTGCGCCCACATGAACGTTTTGCCATGTGTGTTTGTTTGTCAAAGGGGATTTCAAGCTTTTTGCAGCCTGATTGGATGATGCTGAGAGAGGCAGAGACATCAGCCAGCACAGATGGCATCGCTTCGGGTGGAGTCTGTATCCCTGGTGTGTTCATCTGAACTGCTGGCTAGTCTCCACAATAATAAAATACAAATTAAATATCCCTAATGCCCCGTTTATGACTTAAAAACATTCCAATATAGTACATATCTCTTATTATATTAGCTCTTATTATATATTATATATAATGTATATTTCTTCTCTGTTTGCCTGTGTATCACAAATTCAAAGCATTGTACAATGTTGGCACCATATTCTTGATCCAGGTGATTCAAGCATTTGAGATAATGAAACGATAGATGAAGAAAGACAAGACAGTACAGACATGTGTTTCTTTAGACACCTCCATCTTAAGATGAAAGGAAAGGGTAGACAGGGTGGAGGATGTCCTTTACTGGAAAGATGCACGGACCTCACGTCCCTTCAGAGGCTGAGGAGGGCGATAGTTATTCACCATGCAGCAGACCTCCTCATCCTCACCGGAGAACCGGAGATTGCGAAATTTGTCCATCTGTTTAATGAATAAGAAAAAAAGAAGGAGAAATGTTAAGATTGTTTCTCAATCATAGATTTGCAACCAAGTTTGGTTTAAATTAACCTAGAAAATGTCCATATTTGACCCAACAAAGAGTTAAAACGTGGTTAAACATTAACAGTACTGAATGAAATGCAACTAGTTTTTATTCATTCTCACAAATAGAACAGAATTCACGTAAGGTTGGGTTAATTTTACATTCATAAAGTCAATAATTTAACAAGCAAGTGTAACTGGGAGATGAGGCGTGGCCAGGTTATGTACACAGCCGAGGCCTTGAAGAGCAAACCAATGTCATGACATGAACATTTTTCATGGGTCGTGTTAACTTTCACTAAAACAGTCTGAAAGGAGCAGAAAATGTACCTACTAGACTACAGTCAGAAACTATCAGAAAACGTATTTACAGAAAAACACATTATAAAATATTTGAGATGTGTGATATGCGTTGAGATCTGGCAACATTGTGACAGAACACTCATCTAAATCCCTGCTCTGCTAGATGTCACACTTCCCTACTAAGTATGCAGCAAACTCGTGTGTGTTTGTATTACAGATATGAATGGTGACCTGAGCAGAGCTAACGCTGATCGGCTGCTTGCAGACAATCCATGTGACGCTCTCGAGCAAAGGGGGCGTGGTCAAAGACCCCAGGTAAGACCAGTAATCCAGCGATGACGGGAGCAGGATGGCAGGGTCAAAATTTGTGAATGAGGTCTGTGTTCCCTGTGAGATACAACACAAGATGGACCAATAAGAAAACTTGTTCAATTTATCTCAAACAAACATAAAATGAATTGGTGAACATGCCTTGCACTGAATGGCATCCATAGCATCCAGAAGTGTCTGAAGCTGAGGATTTTCTGCACCAATCTAAAAAAACATAAAACGGTCATTTTATCCTGTAACCGTTTCTTAGTTGCAACTGGAACAAATGCAGCTCAAGAGATGAAAAGAAATATAACTGTAAACTTTTGATTATACCTCCAGAAAGACTCCAACTACAGCGAGACCATCTGGTTTACTGGCCGCTTCACCAAAGCTTGAATATTTTGTGTTCCAGTGAACCAGATGGAGCTAAAAATGAAATTAGAAACATTAATACTTATTTATGAACACAAATGAAAACATCTAATGTCCAGTATGGTCACGTACCTCAGATGGATAGCATTTGCCATTGACTGTGTGCTCTGATCCTTTATCATCACTGTCTCCCCAGTGAAAGTGAAACTGTTTGAGTCTGTAGGTGCCTGAGATCGGCCCTTCTGTCAGAGCTGCGAGCAAACACAGAATTAAATGATTTATGTCTTTTATGGATTACAATTTTTAGGTTAAACCCGTTGCACAGGCTCCATCTGGCTATTCCATGATTGTGTAGATGTTTCTGTGCATGTTTATGTGCATGTTCCATCTATTTATTTCTAGACTTCACACTCCACCTGCTTACTATTGTAAATTAATATTTAACCCTGTAGTAAGGGCAAAAGCCAAATGTCCAACTTTCCTTTGTAATTAATAAACTTTAAATGACTGCTCGAATACAAAAAAACAAGTCAAAGTATTTAAATACATATTCAGTAGCAATTAGCAATATTGTTAAAGTATTGAACAGGCATACAGTATTATTGTGCACCTCATTATTATATAACTTTTCCCTCTAAACATTATCTGTTTTAACACAACGTCCTTCAAAAGCCCTGTGACTTTTGAAGTTAAGCTAATGATTAATAATAGAACAGTCAGATGGTTCACACAGCATTTTAAGTATATTATTATAAAAAATGAACAAATAAGGGTATGCACTTGAGCTGTCTTCATCATCGGCAAAGGTCACTTGGAAGGAGTGTCCATTGTTGAGGATGTCCAGGGAGGTGGAGGGGTCATACTGAAGAGTAAGGGGCTTTAATGATGAATCATATGACGCACTTTCAGGTATTATGTCTATTGGAGATTGGCGAGATCCTTTAGCAATGGGAAAGTTTTCACACCATTTGTGAGGTCCTAAATGGGACACAGACATTTTGGGACAAAAATTGGGACAAAATACATTGACATGAGATTATATATTAAATGATATATTTAATTAATGCATCTAAAGCAAAATCCTGAAAACTAAAACTAATTTTATGCCTTTATGTGGAAAAAAGAAATACAGTAAAATATACATTTATGTGAAGAATAAACGAATTATCTGCATTAGACACCAAAACAAATGTTAATGTTTTAAATAATGTTTTAATGTATGTGCAACAAAAACTAAATATTTAAAAAACAATAGAGACAATATGCACAAGTGCATTTGTGTGCAAAAACATGCGTTTGTGACAAAAAATCTGTGCATGTTGTACTTGTAGCGCATTGTGCTGACTGCGCACTGGCCAAGGTGAAAATGTCTTAGTTGCAAAGGAAGCCAATGCAATGCACGAGACGAAAAGAAACAGACAGCTTTGATTCAATTGATGATTCAATGCATGTTTCATTTACATTTATATGATATGTGCAATGAAAGAATGTTATAATAATAATGAGAAGAAGAAGAAGAATCACGTGGAGGTCTTACCGTTATGTTTCGCGTATCCCCATCCATGTGACATTGTGACAGTAGTAGTGGAATGATTGAAATCCTGCCTGCGAGTGTCCTGAGCTGACTTGCCCCACACAGACCAGTTTATATAGGGGATCACTGGACGCTGTTCTTTTCAGGGTTTGTCCACATGACCGTATATTAAGTGTGATCAGCAGGAGGAGCTACGAAAGCAAACGATCGATAATGCTCTCTCTCTCTCTCTCTCTCTCTCTCTCTCTCTCTCTCTCTCTCTCTCTCTCTCTCTCTCTCTCTCTCTGCATCAGATGCGCTCCTCAGGAATGCATGATCCGACACCGGCTCTATTGCTTTGATACAGTAATACATATAGGCGCCCTTTGCATTCCGTGATTGCGCAATCAGATACTCGTAGCACGCCTGTAAAAAGAATGACGTAAAGTGATAGTGTGACGAAGTGACAGAATGACATGAATCATCATTCACAAGCAGACGGTATGGTTACAGTCCCTGCTATCAAGTGGTTTGCATTACACATATCATTATGAACCATCTGCTGTTTACCATTAAAACCATTACAAATTTCGTTTAACTAGTATATTTTGGGTCTTGTTCCGGCAGGATTTAAAGATCCATCCGCCAGATACTATCCCACCAATAAAACCAACACTACAGACCCACAGGGATAGCATCCATTAAAACCAATACGTTTGGCATTATAACCACTTAACGCAATAACACTGATGTGATGATTTCTATTGTTTTTCCTCCAGGGAGGGTTGATGGTATAAACGGTCCTGCATGAGAGAGATCGTGATAGATGTTGCTGCAGCATCATCAGCACGTATATCTAATGTAAACATTACAGTATGTGAATAATAATAATAATTATTTTATTATTGTTATAGATATGTATTCCTGTAAATATGTACATTTCTTACTGCTTTGACGATTTAAAATAGCTTTTTGATCATCGTAAGACATTTCAGTGTCAAATACTAATACAAAGTGAATGCATGCCATCTCGTGGTGAAAAGTCTTGCTTTCAAGTTTTTAGCACATAAACTATGTGCATGCGTAAATACACAAATAGAGTTTTCGATGGTTTTTTATAAAAAATGTTTATAAAAAACTTTTTTCAGCTTATATAATAGTTATATATCAATATAATATTTTTTGCGCACTCTCCACACCACTAGAGTGCGCCATTGAGCTTGTAAACTGATGGAAACGCGCAGAAGTCGCAGCAGGCACGTGTGTTGATAGTTGGAGCTGCGCAGTTTATTGAAGAGATGTTGTGTTTTTATATTTTGCTGGAATTGATTAGTTGAATATATATTTAGGATCACCAAGATTCCGCGTCACCAAATCGTGATCTAGCTATAAGTAGTTTTGTTCCTGTTGTCTCGTTTGGAGCTGTCATATATAAATCTACGTTGAGAATCAGATACAGTAGTGAAACATGGGCAAAAATAAACAGCGAGGCAAAAAACAACAGAATGTCTTTCAGATTGCGAACAGGCAATCAAAACCAAAAAGCAAAACAAAATCTGTGAAGACCTCATTAAAACACGTAAGTTATAATTTTGTGATCATATTTTATGGACTTGACACACTTCTGTGAATTTGTGATAAATATTTTGACGTTTCGCTTCCAGATAAACACTTTGAAAAATGAAAAAGTGGAGAACTTAAATCAGATCTTCACGGAGGTACAGAGGGATGTGAAAAGTCTATCAAAATCCACATCCAGTGAACCAAAGAAAAGAGAAAAGGTAAGACTGTTTTCCTGTGTTTACCCATGGAGTATTATACAGTGGCCCAAAACATTTAATTGTCTTGCATTAGATAATAAAAGTAATACATCCGAATATATTTAATTTATATATATATATATATATTAATAATGATTTAAATATTCATTATATATAGTGATTTTAAAGAATATATTAGGTTCTCTTTTCTATTCATTTTTTGCAGTTATTTCTTTTAACCAACTACTACCAGAATCATTTATAATGGATGAAGTTTACATATATCACAGTTACTGCAGAGTGTAAATGTGTTTTGTTGGTAAACAGTATATCTGTTTCTATAAAATTGAAGATAAATTGTGTTAAATTTAAGATAATGTCTCTTTTAATGTTATACAATGACATTCATACATTTTTAAGTGTTAAAATCGTTTTGTGGGCCACTGTATACAGTATATATTTTTATTATAGATCATCAGAACTGACATACTGCCTTTTTTAGGTGGTCAGAGAAGCTCCACAGGAACCTGTAAATGTGGATGGTGCTGCACAGCTTTTCTCTCAACTTTAGATCCTCCGAATTTTTGCAAGGAAATAGACTCTGGACTAAAACCCAAAATCCATCATACTCATTGATTATTTGTATAAAATTATGCATGGGTATTCCTGTATTATTCCTGTGTTCATATTTTCTCTTGCTCTCTGAACGACAAGAAGTGCATTTTGTAAATGTGTTTTGAAAAACTGAAGACATTTTGCATTAGCAAGCCTAATGTACCAATAATACATTAGCAACTTTCCATGCTGAAATAAATATTCGGATGTGAATATTGTGTTTGTTTATTGGAGCATAAAAAGCAAAGCCATTAAAGAATTTTAGTAACGCAGTGTATGAGGTCTGGGAGAAAAACACTGTGCGTAATGACAGCTTGAAACCGCTAGAGGGCGCACGTGAAATAACAATATCGTAATTGTTCTTTAAAAGCTGTTTTGTAAGATATGTGTATGCTGATTGACACGTGATGAAGTATTAAGACCCATGACACAAATGTGCTAATATTTTTATTACTCTTACTCTATTATACTGACTATATTTGGGTTTAATCATTCAGTTCTCTTAAAACTTGCTGTGTAAATGGAACAAACCTTTAAGGATAATGATGAAAATAACAAATCTCTTTTGTTTTGTAATGTAATTATCTGCTGTAGAGAAATACTCCATCATTAAGCCATAAAATTAGTTTAATATCCAATAGCAAGAGCTTTAAACGTAATAGACAACTGCATATTACACTTTCCTTAATAAATGAATGAGAATGATTTGAGTGTTTTTTCAACAAAAGAACATTGCAGGCTATTGTAGTTTAAGCCATTTTACCTGCCAATATATGTCTCATCCATCACTATGAATATCAAGAAAATGTTGTAAATTAGCTTTTTTGTAAATCTGTCGAAATCTATATTTTGCATTTGAAAGAAAAAAGACTTAAATAATAAATAATGCCTTGCTTTATTCTCAAGCAGCTGGTAAATCAACACAGCATCTCCTCACCACACTTCATTCATCTTGTGAAAACCGGAAAACAGATGATTGCTTTCTAAACAGAATAACAAACAGTTGCTGAGCACTTGGTGTCGAAATCTTCCTGAGATAGGACATTTAGATCTGCAGAAGGTGAGAGAAGTGTCAGACTAAACTGAAGTTGTGAAGAGCTGTACATAAGCATTTTCTGTACACCTGTCAAGCTTCTTGGCAGAATGATTTTAAGCTCTGCATATCTTGCGTGACATAAAACGTTTCTAACGCAACCTTGACAAAACTAATGTGCCAGGCAAAACCTCCCAAAATTGCACTTTGGCACCACTGCGCTTTCATTTGTCACATTCAAACGGCGATATCATTTCTCGTTCCAATCACCTGTTTATGTGGAAAGGGGTTTCATTTCAACAGGAGTTAAGGTGGCTGTCTGCAATTTGGCTTTGGGTTAGATTGGTAAAGTTCAGCATTATCTGAGTCCTGCTGGTAATTTCAGCTTTATAGATATTGTCTGATGGAAAGCACTTAGAATTCCAAACACACGTTGCTGCTTTGTGCAAAACCTCCTGGAGAGCTTTAAAACAGGTCAGATCAGCCAACAACAGTGAAGTGAAGGTGGTATCGACTTTATCCCCTGGAAGCCAGAGATGGATAAAGAGTCAGTCAATGTTAATTCCTCAGCGCTTTGCTGTGGCCCACGTTGGCACTTTCAGTTGTATATTCAGCTGGTGTATGAAAATCGGGTAAAATTTGAGTATCTTATCTTAGATCAGTTGCAGTTGAGAATGTGACCCACCTTTAAAACCATGTTTTCCAGCAGGCTGGTTAACGAATATGTCTTAAGGGTTTCCTCACATTCACCTCGTGTTTTGCTCCAGTGCACGTCAGATTGCTGTAACAAGATGGACACACTACAGTACAAACGTTTCCAATCCTACACAGTGAGAAGTCTTTCAGCCGTGCTTAAACGGCCTATTAGAGATTGTCTGAGAAGTCTAAAGATCAGTGTGTGCTCTTAAAGGTTTCAGCAAACCATGCAAATGACTCGCCGCTCACAGCAGACATTCATAATTATAGACAATTTAGTGATTAACCCCACGTCCTGCCCTGAATGCCACCAAAATGAAGAAAAAGGTACTCCTGCTATTCACATTAAAACTTAAATTGATTCTGCTGCTAGTAATGAAAAGCTTTATTAATTTACATTTACATTTACATTTAGGCATTTAGCTGACACCGTAAAGCTCTTATCTACAAACACAGCTTGAGGAAAATTGTGATTTATGTGTAATTTTTTAACTGGTGAAGGTTCAGGCGTAATGACTGAAGATCAGGACAGCTGTTGTGATTGTATGAGCTTTGATATGAGTCCTGTGGAGAAAGTTTTGACTGCTCCGACATCATTGCAATTGGTTTTCCTCATGCTCTGTTCATTTTTCATTGACAGTATTGATTATATAAAGACGCTTTGATTACAGAGACCCTTGAGAAGTCTTTCTGCCGGGTGTTTGGGAGCCTGACTGAAAATAAAGAGAAGTTTGATTCATGAGATTTACGCTAAGGTAAGATTTTCTTAGACATACACAATTGTGGCCATTAGTGCATGACAAAAGTCAACTTTTTAAAATAGTTTTTTCTACATCTAGTGTAGCTTGCACATATGTGTACATGTTATAATATTATGCATATTATGAATTAAATAAGTTTAGTATTTAATGCACTTTTTAACACTCCAGTCAAACCTTTTAGTTTTACTTCCTTAATGGAAGACTTTTGCCAGAAAACCTCTATTTATAAGGAAAGGTTAACCAAAAATGTTTTTTCATCATTTATTCACCCTTATGTCATTGTGAACATGCATGAAATTTCTTTTATCTGAAGAACACACCACCATTGTATGGACACTAAACCACTGATACATCTCTCAAAATATCTTTATTTGTGTTCAACAGAAGAAAGAGTATAAATGATGACAGAATTGTTAATTTTTGAGAAAGTCGCACTTTGGTATCCCTTATTTTCTAGGAAAACTATCAATGAAATGTGTAGTGTTACTTTGTATAAAAAGCATCATATCAGCAGGCAGAGGATGACATGCAACATCTAAAATGAACAAATCTGAAATCATGGCATCAGATGATAATAATCGACCGTCTGTGCCCTGTGACCTCGCCGTGTGATTGCCCATCAGAACCAGTTCAATCAAAACTCAAGGAACATCGGTCTGAAGAGAGATATGGACCCCAAACATCACTGGAACTGATAAGGACATGGAAGTGTTTCCAACTCCAACAATGTTGAAGGAAATCAATACGCAATTTTCTCCCTGAATCTGCACTGGATCCCGAAAAATCCATTTTCCATTTCATCCGCCCGAGTTTCCGAACAGCTGGGTCAACAGCTTTAGTTCCTGAAACGTCTGAAGTCCTTTAATTACTTACAATTTTGTTAATATATCTAAATAAATGAATATTAAACTATAAACATTTAAAATATGGGAAGTGGTCCCACAGCAAAGAAGCTCATCACTGTTTGGCCTTAAAGCGCAGCGGTGCGGTGCAATAATTAACTTTCAAGAACTCATAAGCAATAGCAGCAGGACAGAAATGACACTCACTTGTGTCCTCAATATGCATGAGAGAAAATTCACAATTTACCGGCCTGTCTGAAGAATCCCTGAAGAGAATAATGAGCTAATCCAGACAAAGTTATCAGGTTAAGAAACCTCAGTTACTCATCAGATGTTTCTGTCTGACCCTTTGGGACTATTGTTAATTAAATCTATTGAACCACTTTTACTGACCACAGAACAAAAGTCAGAAATTCAGATATTATGGCACCCATGGGATTGTTAAATGGCTTCTTGCATTTCACATTAATGACTCTTGATGTCGCCTGTTTATAAATGTAATAGAAATCTGGGTCTCAACTCTAAACTCATCAAAACCATAAAATAACAAAACTGTAACTGAGTGATTAAAAGCATCCAAAATAAATGAACACTGTTTAATATTTTAGCATCTTTAAATGTAGAAATTGTAAAATCATACTCTTGACATTTTATCATCCACCATCTTGAGATCTCAACCTGACAAGCTTTTAAACCTGATAACTGTCACCACATGAAAATGCACTAATGTGAACTACAAGTTTTTATTTTTAGATTTATTTCAAACATTTTTAAATCTTTTGAAAGAAATGTCATTTTATGTATTTTTATAAATTACAGTAACATTAACATTTTTTTTTTTTTTTATTATGTTCATTATGAAAATTAGTCAAATATTAAGAAATATAAAAGCGAATAGGGAAATGGTTAAGAAATTTCTATCTATGCTGGACTCTTATTGTTTGCTTTTTATTCATTATTTGGTCAAAGTAATCCATTTCAATTTTTAAATAAATGTTTTTTTTTATATGTTGGCATATTAGATTTTGTTTACAAAAGTAATTTCATACATTAAAATATACACCTTTAAATTTAAAGATTTTTTAAGATCATGTTTGTCATTTGTGTCTAAACTTTTGACTGGGACTGTATGTGTAATAAAAATTACAAAAGCATTACTGCAAGATGAAAAAAGTTTCTATATTCATTTTATTCTCAAAACAGCATGAGATGTTTTTGAAGCAAAACTACCCCAAATTTCCTTCGCATTGTTTGTACAGCAGCACGAGTCATTAGAAAACTTCTCGCAGATTATTGTCATAACACCCAACTTCATTTAAATATTTTTCAAATAAGACCTGGGAAAAATGCATATCCAGCCCTGAGCTAATATAATATAAATGTTAATGAAGATTTGTGCAGTGAACTGGGAGATGAATATTTGTAATGCAGCAAAACCACTTTAACTTTTGGATATGAAATTGGATATTGCGTTCCTGTTTTTTTCAGGAGTAACTGTGAACTGTAAAGTAAATTAGACCTGGTAAAAATGGACTATTTGGTGCATTTCTGTTACTGATATGTAATTTAAAACTTGAAATTGTTTTTAGTTACACTTGGGAATGGTAATGTAGCTGGAATCTATCCAAATGCATTTTGCGTCTCGTTCATAATCCAGCCGTGTGTAAAATCATGATAATTGGATTTTGTAAACAACAATTTCATCTAATGCTGATGTGATTTTATGATGAAATATGGTGAGATAAATGTGTCTGTGCTGGAGTTTTATATTCAAACCTGTCCTTTATTTCTGAAACATATCATTTCTGCTTTCTAAACAACTTTGTTCATGTTAGTGTTAATTGTCCCATAAATATTGTTGAAATGAGATTGTGAGGAAGTTAATATTATGAACTGATTTTTTTGTGAAGTGGCCAGTGGCCCTCATTAACCCGGACATTTGCTTTTGTTGTTGATGAATTGAGTGTGTTTGAGTTGCCATCTGTTCCAGCTGCTCTCAGGTGCATCCAAAACTATCACAGGTGCTGCAGTCCTCACTCCACACACACACTCTCTCTCTCTCTCTCTCTCTCTCTTAATATTATTCAGCACTGGCAATGTTAATGATAAACAATGATAACAATTTCGTAAGAGGGGTTCCTCTAAGACTTGTAAGTTACTGAATCAAAACAAAACCTTATGAATTTAGTTCTTATAAAAGTATTTTTGGGTTTTGTAAGGTCTCTTAAAGTTTTAAAACATTTGTTTATGTTTAAAGGAAAAGTGTTGTTTTTAGAATTGTTACATCTACACCAGCCCATATTCCTCATAAATGAACACATGAACATAAAAATAAAATAACAATTTTATAAGTCATCTCGTCTTCATTTGTTGGGTATTATTGCTTCTGGTTTTTTGTCACATCTGTAACGCAAGAATATTTCCATCTTTTAAAACCGATACGTATAGACTGATATTTTTCTAATATCTGGATTTTGTCAACAGGACTTCAGTAAAACACAAACAGATGATTTAATATACTGGTAATAAATACATAATGCTGGAATTTCCCTCTAGGTTGATGTGTAACTGAATTTTAAAGACTTTACTGCTTTGTTCCAAAATAAATCTAGAAAAAAATAAAACAAGGAAATTTAAATTTTCTCAGTTTATATTGTGATTGTAATGACAGTCTTTCCTTTATCATGAAGCCTATAGCCAGACCACAAATGAAACAACTGAAAATACATTAAAATAACAAACATGCCAATCATAAAAATATCTTTACAAATAGTTTACATTTCTATACAATATGAAGTTATATAACTAGACCTTTCAGCTGAGCAGTTATGATCATATTCACTCAGACGGTCAAGAATCATTTTTTCTCTCAAACATGACTTAAAAATATAAAAGAAAACAAATCACTTTCTCATCAGTTTGTTTTCAGCTTTACACAAACATCCCACATTCTTCATTAAAACAAATCAATTATGTACAGTAGCAGGATGAGAATGCTGGCAAAACAAATATTAATATTGTGAAGCTTTTTCTGTAAATCTGCCATACAAAAATAGAGAGTTCATACTCTAAACGCATTGACGTCATAAAGAACAGAAAATGTGGATATAAAGCGGATGTACTCTGAAAGTCCAGTCGTTCATCTACTGGACAGAAACATTGTGACGATTACATGTAAAGTTACACACAGCTATGCATAAATCAAACAATACAATGACATCATGTAGTACAACATCATCTTTTTTTACATTATTACAAATTGACACACTGAGATGAAAGAAGTGTTTCAGGAATCTGACAATATTTCAGTTGTGTTTTAGGGGTCTGATAAAAGGTGTGGCAGTACAAAGTTAACCTCTTCTGAATTATTTTTTTTAAATATATTGATGGAATATCACTATACACAAAACTTCACATACTTTCAGAAAAAAACATAAACTGGGTATGAAATGAGAAATAAAATAACACAAAATTACCACAAAAAGGTTTGGCTGACAGTCTCATGAAACATTATTAGACAATACTCATTATTAGTTAATACAGACACATTTTAAAAAGCCTTTGTGTTTTAAAATTCCTTTCTAGCAGTTTCTCTGTTAATACTGATTTTAGACACGCAAGGCTCATTTCCCACAAACAGATCATTACACTGTAAATGGTAAATCACTGAAGCCTGTAAATCATGAATTAAAGTTTTAACTGTTCTCAGAGAAAATGACCCTTAAAGGAAAATTAGACGTGAAGTTAATTTACTTTCACAGGGTGTCTGCAAATCAAAACACAAGTAAATGTGACATGTTAACATAAGAAAACCAGCAACATTGACCAGCAGATGGTGAATAATGTCCAAATATAAGTGTTGTTTCTCCAATCACAGTCAATCAAGAGAGAGTTCACAGCCTTATCGAGAGATGTCGGTCTTCTCAGAGTTTGATGTTTATAAAAGTGCAGGTGATTTCCTCTCTGGATGGAGAACTCTAAAAGACAAACAAATGCAATGCACAATTCACTGAATAAAAACCAAGAATATCAAGAAAAAAATTATATAATATAATAATTACATTTACATGATTACATAGCCACAATAAAGAATGGATTCAGAACAGACTCACCTTCAGTTGTCAATATCAGACACATGATTTTCCATCTGAAAAAGAAAAACAGATTTAATTGATTATTAAATGTGTTCAATTAAATGAACACATGAAAATAAAATAACTACTTTATGTTTTTTGTAGAGTCATCTCTTCTTCATTTGTTGGGTATTATTGCTTCTGGTTTATGTATTTTAATTCACAGAAATCCTACAAAGTTGGAGAAACTGAAGTTTTGACTGAAAATGTCACATCCATAATACTGGAAATTGAATTTTTATTTGTTAATAGCCTTTGGTTTACATCACAGCTGTGATGAATTATTTGCCATTTTCTATTGCTTGACAGAAGCAGATGGTACTTGGAAAGGAAACGTTCTCAATCTAGACAGCATTTTACTGAAGAAAAATCTGGATACACCTATGATGTCTATATTTATACTCCATCAAGAGAAAGGCCAACGTGTACATCTGTTAAAGCTAACAGACACGAACAAGAGCCACAAAAATCCAATTCTGGTTTCATGGGACGTAAAATGCCAGACTGAAAGTGTCTGAAATGCTTTTATGTGGAGGCTCATTACGCTTGTGCATCGCAGTCCTGCTGCGAGTCGTATGAAAAGGACTTTATAAATATGTATGAACGGTTTCAACGGTACAAAGTTCATTACAGAGAGAAAGAAAAAAGAGACAGATTACCTCTCACTTCCAAAAAAACAAAGTAAATTTTATAAAGCACTTTCTTTTTAAAGTTAAGCCAATTTATGGGAGTAGTTTTGGGAGAGAAAATATATGAAGCTGTCATCAAATCTTGTCCTATGATTGAAGGGTGAGAAGTTATTTATTAGAAAGCAAAAAGATTTAACACTGAACATATGAAGGCAGTTTAGTGCCAAAAGGACGTTTTTAATTCATTTTAAACACGTGTTTAATAAATATACTGTCATTCAGATCAAACTATGGTAATTTTTTGTTCTGGTAAAGTTGGTAAAATGTCATTTCTCAACCCTCGCTATGCTGCTGGGAATCTTGCCTACAGAAGCTCCATTAGATGTTTCCAGCTCATTTCCACAATTTAAGGAACAGCAGAGCTCATTAAAATACAGTCTGTCAGCACATCCTAAAGCTTAATTTACATCTGCTCTCGGTCCCAGTGCTGCTGGACTCCAGAGGTTCTGTTTTAATCGCCGTTTGTCACAGGTGGAGGTTAAACCGGGCCGGGAGTGGCCCAGTGGAACCCGATCAGTTTCTCCCTCACATCATCCCTCTTTTACTCTCATCCTCTCGTATCACTTATGACTAAATCTGCTAAATTAGTTTCAATAGGGCTTTTTATACCCAGTGATGTACCAGATCAGTGCTGCCCTCTTCATCATAGTCATCCTCGCCTCCATCGGTCATCTCACCCGCCTCCACGTCTAAAGGCCCTTCTCCTCCCTCTTCTCCAGAGTTCTCCGCCGCTTCTGATATCGACTCGTCATGTAGAGAGTCACAGTTATCCTCATATTTCCTATGAGGTTCTGATGAAGAGAGAGAGAGAGACATGAAGCTTGTGATTTATATAACAAATATCTGTCATATTCAGAGCGGATGAATGACTGCGACTTGATTTCCCAAGTCGAAACCAAAAACAAAAGCCGTCATCATTTAATCACTCTGGTGGCATTTTAAACACACACGACTTTCATTCTTCAGTGAAATACATAAGACAACTTTTACTCAGGTTATATAATGAAAATCTATCATGATAAATTATTATTAAAGTAAACTATTCATCCTGTACTCAACATTCAATACATTTATTCAACATATATGCAATTTACGTCTGTGTTTTTTTAAATGTGGCTCACCCGGATCCCTTTTAAAGAATAGTGTTCAAAGAATATATCTTGAGTTTTTTTTTTTTATCAGTTTGTACTGTTTTTCTGAGTGAAGATTTTTTGTTGTTCAGTAAGGTTTATGCTTAAAGCAAAAAAGAAGAAAATATTAAAAATATTGAAAAATAGCTTCTTGTTGTTTTCAGATCATGAGATGTTTAGATCTTTTCACTGGAAAACAATAGCAATATTAGTGATGTGCACATTGATCTGCTACAGATCTGTATCGGCCAATAATCATCAATCTCATGAACTGTTTCATGTTAATGTCGAATAATTTTACCATTTAGCAGAAAGTGTTTTGCATAAGCCCTGTTTTGAAAAAGACATGAAATCGCTTATTATAATGAATATTTGTTATACTTATTTATTTGGCTTTCTACTAAAATAATAATATACCTAATTACTGTAAATAATATAAAATAGACAACATCTAAAACAAGTTTAATTTACAGAGCTCAAAGGATCAGAATCAGGCAAGAAATCGACAGCTAAAATTCTGATCCAAGCATCCCTAACAAATATACTTATATATTATTCCTTTCATCTATATAAAGCAGACACATGTGAAGACTGAAGATCACAAAACTCTACCAGATGAAAACTCTCGCTAAAGTAAAACACTGCAAGATTGCCATTATAACAGTTATGACAAATTGTCTTCTGTCTCGCTGCCTGTCACAGAGATGGATCGTGAGCTCTTAATATTCCTCTCGTACAGCTGATGTTTGCACCCCGTCCCTCTGGATTGGACTTTATTTCTGCCTTCTAAAGACTTTTCTCTCGTTCTCACCGCACTCGGCTCTTTGCTGTTTCTCCATCTTCTCCAGGCGGCCCAGGAGAGAGTCGATTTTCATCTTGATTTGAGTCAGTTCACGTTTGATGGTCTGGACTTGGTCCGACTTCACTGCGAAAGAGAAGAAAATGACACGCGTGTGAAGCAGATATACACTACAGTGAATCCATGTATTAGTTGTGCTCATAATAATGCACATCACACCATCATTCCTTACACCGACTCGTCCAGGGCTATTCAGTTTGTTTAAAGTATTTTCTTCCCTGTTGTTTTTACTTTAGCTTTAGTCCAAATCTCACATCTGTTGTGCTGGGTATTAAGATTTAAATCCTCTGTTTGTTTTTATGGTAACTTTGTTTTATCAGTCACACAATTTGAACAACATTTTGACGTTATCAAGAATTATACTATCTTCATTTATAAAGGAATAAGCCCTTGACTAATGGCATTTGCTTTGAACAGTATTATGCTTCATTAAACGTGCAATGCTTCAAACCATATTTAATGTCTTAGTCAGTTTTACATTTTCCAACTTTTCAACAGTGTTTAAAGCTGGAATTCATAACATTTGGTAACTCAAAGAATGACTGTTTTACAATACTGTATTGTGCTCAAACAGAAAATTACTCTCAGGTTGCTTTGACACACCAGCCTTATGAATATGTTTGATGTCACATCGCTTGAAATGTTTGTGCTAAATGCTTGCTGGCTTAATTTCTGTAAATATTCAGTGCTTTAAATACGTCTGCTGTCTGACAGCTGTCAGATTAATGTCCCTCTGATGATCACACCATTGAACGCACACCGCATCTCATAAACACTTCAAATCACAGGGTCTCTCTCTGCATCTCAAAATGACCTTGCTGGCAAAGAAAAGCTCAGAAAGGCTAGAAAAAGAGGCAGCAGATGGTATTTGACACAGGAATACTTTTAAAACATGGAAATTGCTTTTGACATCTTTCAAAGACAGTTAAAATCTCATTCAGGACCGGCTGTATTTCAAAGAAAATACCATAATTGAATCATTTATGACTTTCGGTTCCATTAACATTCATGTTTCTACTGATACATACCGAAGACTGTACTAAAATGATGACTAAAAACTACTATTCAGAAACTCTACAGCATGAAACATAAAGCACATGACTGCTGTAGTCTGACTGAATGATCAAAATATATATTAATCAGTACATTTAAACCAATTTTTTTTCTTAGTATTTTTATTTAGTATAAGCCTAGTTGGTACGAATGAATTGCCTGCCTTTATGCTGCTTCTGTACTGTGATAAAATTGCATTAAAACTGCTGTAAATGTAAAAGTCTTTGGTGCTTTCTACAGCCGCCAATCGTCAACAAAGCCCTAGCAACAGGCTAAATCCTTTTAAAATGTCTTAGCAACCACATAGCAACGTCCAAGCAACCACCTACAAACATAGATAGACAGATCTATCTGTATATATATATATATATATATATATATATATATATATATATATATATATATATATATATATATATATATATATATATATATATATATATATATGCCTCATTAGCAGCTGTTTCTATTGGCTGCTATACACAAGTCATCCGCCATATTGGAACAGTCAAATCCAGTCTGTGAACACTCTTTTAATGTATACACATGAAAACCAAAAAGATAAAAATCAAATATTATGGGCTGTTGTGTAGACCAAAACATTTGCCAAAATGCTAAATTGCTAAAATAACACAATACAGCAAGATGAAGGTGTTAACTAACACAACATCAAAGTGTGATCATACTGTAGTTTAAATACCTGTAAAAATGAGTGAATAAATACAGTATAAGAACATAAACCAACACATTCTCACCAGTGACAGGTTATCGCATATCTCCTGGAATATTAATTTCTGAGGTTTTTACAACCAATGACATGTGTCAGTGTATCAATATACAACAGAAGAAATTTTGCTAAGCACTAAGCCAAATGATATTTTATTAGCAAACAGCCTCATTGAGAGCAGAAATGAGGATGTACTGCGGGCTGAACAGACGTTACTGTATGAAACACCTCTTGACATGGAGAGACCTGTTTTTTAATGATAATTGGAGCTGCAGGATACAAACGAGTGATTTGTTGAAAAATTCATTAGTCTCTATTTTGCAGAACGTGTCGACTCATTCATTTCCACTGAGAAGCCAGAGCTTGCCGTTCTACGGTCACCGCCGTCAGCCGTGATAACACAGCGTGACCCAACACGACTGTCACACCGCTGCCAGCTTTTCTGCTTCCTCACGAGATGTTGTCACCTGCCGTCACCCGCCCGAGGCGGAAAGCTCAGCGTGTAGGTGGTTAGTTGACGTGCCGCCGTATCTACTGAAATTCACGACTGTGTGCCACAATTGGAATCGTTCCAACAATTTACAAATTTACAATTTACAAACATGCCCAAAAAAACGTTTGAAAAAAGATTATATAAGACTAAGATAAAGACTGCATGTTCTGATAGACTTAAGTTGTTGTTAACGAAAGACTTTCTGACACGTGTCTCTGCATACTGATATGGAAAAAGAGAAAAGTAACACTGAAGTTTACTAGTGATTCATATGGTTTTCGCTATTATAGCTATTAACTATAAAACTAATCTTCAGTTTGTGTTTGTGCAAAGAGGGAAAGAGCTCCAGTAAAATGCAGATGAAGGTAAACAGAAGCACTTTTGTGTACATGCCCAAATATGTTTGATGGTGAATTACGGCGATATAAGTAAAGCCCCCGAAGGGAAGACGGCACTACGGCTAAGAGCATTAGTGTCGTGCACCGCGGCTAATCTCCACGCTCGAAGGAGTCGCTGAGATGCAGACAGATGCTGTGAAAGCCGCTACTTACGGGATACAGATCAAATGTGGATTAGTGTTATGAATTCTAATTTACAAACACTCGCCGTTTCTGTTTGGCTAAAATCCCGACACCTTTGGTTAAACAGACTTCATACTGTACCGAAAAACATCTGAATGGACCCCGTCTACAGTGAACGGTTTTCTTTATGTGGTGATATTAACACACAATCTGTTAAGAAAAAGTGTTATTTTATCATGTGGAAAAGCTAGCCTTACATTTCAGCCCAGAGGAGAAGGACGATGATGACGACGGGGGTCTTGAAGAAGAGGAAGATGAGGTTTTAACGGGAAAGGAAGTCTTCCCTCGCCGAGTGGACGGAAGGACCACCCGTGAGCGCTTTAGAGGAATCACGGCCCTCGGAGGAGGAGCCACCCGTCCGTGATAGTCAAACAGCCTGAGCAGATAACAGAAAAGATTTAAAACATAGATGTCTCAATAACCTTTGATTCTGAATTACAGAGATATTCAACTATTTTCTGTGTTTTTATCTTTGAAAACATGTCTGAATATTAGTTCCTGGTATCCCTGGAATTAGGAGAGCTACTTGTGAAATTCTCCGAAGAGGCAAATTAATTTTTCAAAAGACTTAAAAAACACAGGAGGGGTACAAGAATGTCAAATAAAGCCATATGCCCTTGCTCTCATTTCTGTCTCTCAAGGTTATACACAATTATTCATCTAGCTGACATTTAGCAACAGAGCAAGACATGAGAGTAATAAGACAGGTCTTCTTAGAAATGAAAGGAAGTCCCGTTTACTCAATGTTGATGAAGTTGTACGCACACAATTCCCATTCATTTCATCTTTGAATTCTTCCCAAGGACAACCCGTAGGTGTTTAACATAATTCAAGTAATGAATTAGCCGTGAATATTATATTTAATTTCTTCATATCTTTGTAGTGCGTCAATATGGAAAAATACACATTGATATTTGCTTAAATTCAAGCCTTGAATGATCAAACAGCAGCTGAAGGACTCGAATGTTAAAACCCATTCTCTGCAATAAGATTAAACATTGCAAAGCTTTAGGTAAATGCGTACGTACCGATTGTAGAAATCGTCCCTGTAGTAATCATAATCAAATTCATAACCGCTGAAAAATGAAAACAGAGACATACGATAAGTGAAAAGTATTGACAGGTGTGCGAAGTCAACTAAGAAATGCTGAGGTTAAAAATCACTTAAGCTCTATAGACAGCGTGTGTGTGTCGTGCTGCAGAATACAACAGAAATATTTTTCATTCTCAGTCCTTCAGTTAGTAAGACAAACTCAAATTAAAGTTACAGTGAAGGTCTATAGAGGCCAATTTAAGCAAAAATGTGCAAAAACTTATTGCACAAATGTGTGTCATAAAGTTTAGACACAACTGACAAAAATGTTTCTCATGATCTTAAAAATCTTTTAATCTAAAGGTGTATATTTGAATGTTAAAAATTACCTTTGTAGACAAAAATATAATTGTGCTACCATATTAATTTCTTTCATTAGAAAACTAAAATTTTAGTTTTTACTTAAACCAAATAATGAATAAAAAGTCCAGCATAGATAACAATTCCTATTAAACATACTACAAATAAAATATTTAGTACTTTTTTTCTCATTTCATTTGCTAGCTTGTTTTACAAACTAAAAGACATTTTCAGAATTTTCTTTTCTGCGATGTTTAACAGCACATACTGTAACAAATACTGTCAATAGACCTCGACCTAAAGCTACAGCGTTCTAATTTAATTTAGAAATAATGGCGTCTTCAGGCCTGTGTGAATCAAAAGCTGACAAACAAATGGAGGATGATCCAGACTTACATTTACAGTCCAATTAACGCTGTCAGATCAGACACATCCGATTCGATTGTGTGCTTTGAAAGCTAATCAATTTCTACCTGAGATTTTAATTTGTAAGGAACAAAATCGAGCTGGTGTGACAAATAATCTGAAAATCCCATCCATCTGTCCATCATTTAAAGATCCTGCTTACAGATAGATCAATAATATTTGCCCTTAGAGAGCTGTGATGCTCCCATAAAGACAGTCACTCATCATTAACAGTAATGATCAAAGCCTTTACTGAAAGCCCTGCAGCTACATCAGCTTTTATATCTTGTTTTAAGGGCCAACAGCATCAGAGAAAGTTTGTAGTTGATGGGTGACCCCGCAAACTCAAGAGCACCTTCATCATCAAACATGTCTTCAAACAATATACAGTATTTAATATACAGTAGAGTCTAAGACTAGCAGCTTCTATTTTGCATGTATTTTTAATTTAATATTTTATGTTATTCCAAATTATAAGCATTACAAATTTTGTGAAAAGCTCACAGGATTCTAGTGTTCTTCTTATTCTAATCCTTACAGAAAAGCCACACAAAATTCACATCTGCAATGATGTGAAACAACAACATTCGTGTGAATCCCATTTTAATTTCACATGGGAACACACATACTAATAAAACTCATACTGTAAATGCTCTGTAAGATAAAAGATTTGTCAAATGCATAAACATGAAAATCATCGGTACTGTTGCCTGTGGCCATAGTTTCATACTTAAAAAAGCTTTTTTGTTTTAATACGCACTGAAAAATTACACACAATAAGACCTCTGACAATTATTAACAAAGCAAACAGGGTAAATTTTAATGTCACATTGTCTTTAAACATGACATGCACGTCGCAAATTCCCCGTCAACCATTAAAATTGGATTGAAGGTGATTTCTGGTCATTACGGCCTAAGTCACAAATACAAGCTCATTATTTTCTCATTATGCACAACTCTCATTTCCTTTGACTGCTTCATTCCAAACCAATTAACATGCACAGCCATACTTTGTTACATTTCTGCTGTTTTGCGCTCAATTAGCCCTGCTTACATAATGCACCTCATATTATTTGATATGAAATGCAAATCAATTCTTAATTCATTTCAAAAATACAATGAGAGGGGAAACAAAACTAAATACACCAATTAGAAAACGAAACTATAATTATAAAAAAAACTTTGCAGGAAACTCATTTAAGCTCACAATTGAATTGCCAGAAATCCATAAATGAATGTTTTTTTGTTTTGTTTTTTACAAATAACACACTTGTATTATTTGTATAAAGAAAGAATAGAAAGTAAATGCCAATATAAATGCTAATATAAGAATGCTTCTTCAAGTCTTAAATTAAGACTATAAGAATAGTGAATAGTGGTAAAAACCCTTCTCAAACATTGATTTTGCACTCATTTTCTGCTTGGTTACTTTCTGCCGCTCTGTAAGAGTTAAACAACCCAACTAAACCTGAGACACAATTGCAGGATAAGCAGTTGAACAGATATGCTGATAATCACAGACTGTGAGCCGCTCTGTTATCCAAACCTGATAATATGACAAATGTGCTGACGGCTTTATTCGCCAACCAGACTTTAATCTGCTCTACCTTCACTTTCCTAACAAGAGAATCAATGTGAGAGCAGCGATAGCTTTTCAATATACACTGGACTACATTATCTGAAGTGAAACGCAGAATAGCGACAGCTACGGTAAAAATAAGATATGAACCAATCCGTAAATGTACAGCGCTTGTCACCAAAACTTGCTATTTAAAGTCAATAAACATTCATACAGCACACAGCCAGCAAAATGTTTTTCTATACATCAACATGTCTTTAGTGTTCTGTATGGTTGCTTACTAGCCAAAGACTCACCTGTAGACTGCAGTAAGAGGTCTTTTGGATCCGGCTTTAGGCCTGTAGGGTTTGGGCTCGCCAGCCATGTTAATATCTGCACAAACACAGAAGAAAATTTCAGTGAAATAAAACACCTAGTTATAAGATTATGAGTAATGAGCTTTCTCATCGCACACTGAGTTTTTCAAAAGAAATCAATGCAGCTTCTCTGAATTAAGTAGATCATAGTGATTTAAACAATGCCGTACATGTTTGATGTTCAGCAAATTTCTAGAAAAAAAACTCTTTAGTATTTATTACCAAATGTGCATTTCCATAATGATAAAACTAAGAGGAACACTATATTGCTCAGACGTTGCTCTTTCACAGCTCAGGAGATCAAGTATCAGATACTGAGAAACAAAGAAATAAACAAATGAGACAATACAATCCATGAAGAGTATGGAGGTGGAAAAATAAATGCAGAAGATTGCATAAGTAAAATAGCTGAATTTGGGTAAATTTGATGATAAATATTTTATACCGAGTTTATATTAAAATCTTTTATAACTTAAAGCAAAGTCTCCATTTGCTCTCCATTAAATCTCAATGAGATATTAAAGAGATTTTCTACTTGTGGAAATGAATAACCTACTGAATAGCAAGATGATATAAAACATATACAACTCACATATGGGAAACGAAATGGTGTTTAACTGAACATGTAGGAATGAATAATTGATTTATCACACATGATCTAATCTACCATGCCAGCAGGACAATAGAAAAGTCATTTAAATAACACTAGTAATTCACTTTTAGTAGAGGATAATGTATTTAAACCTGTGATATGAGATCTTTTACACTCATTCACCTGCATTGTACTGTGTTAGAAAACCACTGTTTTGAATTATTTATAATGCTTTGCTTGAAAAGTTTGCTTTGGCTATCTCAGACATAAATGGCACTTGGCTTGATATCGCACTGACATTCATAAATTTTTAAATATGGTTGAAGTATCTGAATACCTTCTGTGGCCACTGTACATTTCTGAAGTCTAAAGTTATAGACTGTAGATGCAACAGCAAAATATTTCATTTCTTTTTGTTTTTACGTGCACATTATATAAATCAAACTGAGAGCAAGAGAACACGAAAGACAAAACATCTCTCTATGAGATAAGAATTCACACCTGACCTCTACACAGCCGAGCGCTGATGTTTTTCAGCATTCATTACAAGAACACAGTGCTGTGTTTTCAATAAAGGGGAAACTGTCACAGAGTTTTCCTTAAGATAAATGCGTTTCGGTTACATTCATATCTTGGACTATGTACTTTCTGGAAGCTCGCACATTAATAGCTGTGAAGAGACAACACAGAAGAACAACTACACAGCTCGTATATACACGGCTGATTTGTCTTCTTTAAACTCATTGATACGTTGAAGCGACACATGGAGATCATTGTATCATACAACGATACAATTTTATACAGAAAATGTGAACAATGTATGCATTGAAAAAATTACTCAAATAGTATGGCAGTAGGGTATTTCAATACTGACTCTCTACACAACACAACAAATAAATCATACAAAGAAAACGACAACAATTAATAAATAATTTCTGCAGTTTTGTCACGGCTACAAAACAATTTGCTGTTGTGCTACATCGAAACAATATGATATATTTAAAAAACAATGCTTCTCCATATAAAAATCCTGTTATTTATCAACACACAGAACAATAGGAGCTTCGTATTTTCATGAGAAAAGTTTCACGCCTTTGCTTGCTGCAGGTTAAATAAAGGAGAGTGATAGGACAGAACATCTATATATCACGTATAGCAGTTAGGAAAGGTTGTGAAGTTGTTGGGAGATTTTCATTCATCTGCATCTGCGTGCTGGACTTCAGACGGTTGCCTGGAGACAGACGGAGCCGAGCGGAGCTCTCCGCGGTCCTGAACTCCGGCTCGCCTGAGGGGGAGTGGCTCTTTTTCGCTGTTTGGATTGTAGCATCATGAAAGCTTTCCATTGAGACACTCACAAAGACACATCCGCAGCATGTGAAACCCGCAGTGTTCTCAGTGCAGATATTCAAAACCAGCCCTCATGTACAAACATTCTTATCCACGATGCACAATATGAGCAGGAGAAAGACTCCAAACCATACCTGGATGTTTAAGCTCTCTTTAAAAATGTAGGAAAATCATTGCAAGCAAATATCAAAGTGAAGAAAGCTAGAACAAGTAGTTTTTAAGCAAAAGGTTTGTCTCTTAATTTTCGCAATAGTGTAAAATCTATTAAAACTCAGCAAGCATGTCCATATGTACTGGATGCCTCTGTGTGAACTCGAGGGCAAATAATTTTATATATACTAAAAATCCTGAAAGATATTTTGTTAACTAAAAACACTGACATTCATACATTTTTATTTGCGCCTTAGTTGTCCAAATACTGTTTACTTGCTTTCAAAAGTTTTTTACTTATGGAAAATTTCCAGAGGGATGCCTCAGTGCTCAGTTTTGGTATAATCATTTTATCCTGACAGAAAATCACCCTTAACAACACAGATCTGCTTCTGATTGGCTGCTCTGGTTTTTTCTCTGTGTCCTGCTGCTTTGTTTTTCTCAATCTTTATTAGACCGCCTTTATGTACCTCATAAACACAAAGCAACACTGCATGGTTAATGGTTAATCTGACCAGTAATTCTACTTTATTTTCATCCAGTTAACACCTAAAGGAAGCAGCACACACATTAAAATAGTGCATCCACACACAGTGCTCATCACATCTCTATTGGGAATCTATTTAAAACATGACAATCACCAGGAGGGACACAGATAATTCTATCATGTACATCTGATACGTGCTGCACATGTTATTCCATGCCCTCTCCACTATACTAAACAAAGCAGTAAAGTATTCTCACCCCATCTACAATGAATCATGATGAGACCATGTTTCCATAAAGAATAACATTAAGGACCATAAGGCTAAGACACAATTGTAAGCAAAGCTTATAAAAATAAAGTCTATGTATATACAGAGTTAATTTACAATTCCTTTACTGACTTAATTACAAGTTCTGTGTCTGGTAACTCTCATCTAATCAAACATCTAAAAAACAAACCACTGTATGTGTTGCATTTGTATTTACACGAGATGGTCAATCCGAGCACCAGTTCAAGCACTGCAGGGATCTCCGCAGGCAGATCGGCCTCATCCTATTCTTACTCCGCTGCGGACAATTTAGTGTAATGGAAAGCCAAGACATCAAGTGCAAACTCTGCTTTAAATTAGTAAATAATGCAGTGCCGCAGGCACCCGAGGGATCTTGGCTTTAACAGGCTTACGGTCCGTGATCAGACACATAACGCAGCAAAATGAAACGGCTAAAGCAAACATAAACATCTTCAGCGTGGGTTCGCTCTGATAATCCCGCCATATGAAATCCGCTGATGGTTTATGATGATAATCTGTCTTGGAAATTTTCCTTTGCACCAAATCGGTTACAGCACTATAAAAATCCTGTTAGCATGCTTTGAACTGGAGATCAGTGAAAGATTTTAGAAGCCTAAAATAGTGGGAAATCACTAACGGCATTCAAAGTACACAAGGGATTTGAAGGCTTTGAAGTTGTGATGGTGATTTGGCGATGTCCGAAACGTTGTGGTTATGTTGGTTTGACACGATGTGACAAGATCATACGGCACTATGATTTCCACAGTACAGACGGTCAGTGAGTTCATAACTGAGGGAAGAGGCTTATCTGAACAAGAAAACAGATCAAAGCCCGTTGCATTGAGTCTGTTGCTGTAAACAGACGGCAGTCTGATTGGGTGCCTGGGATTTCCAAGAATTCAATCCATAGAATTAAGCAAAAAAACTGCAAAGTGGCTTTAAGAGACAGAGACCACAGTCTATAGATGCTTCTTTCTAGCTTCACCTGAGAAACTCTCTACACCTTGTTTTCTTGTCACTAGCATAAGTAAGACATCTGCAATATACACCATCAGGTACAACAGCTGGGCTCTGTGAATTTACAAGATCATAGCAGGAAGCAATGAATTAAGCGATTAAGTGATGTTGACAGAACTAACAGGATTCAGGATGTGATGCTGCTCTGTGCTTAGTTTAAATCAAAGCAATTTACCTTACGAGAACATCTAGACGACAGGGCTTTGGTAAGGATTAAACCAACTACACTCTATGGATATAAATAAAGTTTGATATTTTAAACGTATATATGTGTATGTATTTTGTATAAGGCCAAATGTCTTAAATAAAACAAATCCAGTGAAATGTGTTTGGACTAATTCCACAGTCGGCCCACCGGGATGACCAGGTCAAATAAATCTGTCAGATGTGCACTGTGGCTATGAGATCTATAAACCGGTACTGTCAGGGTTATCACCCTGCAGATGACAGAGCCAGAACAGCTATTATAGACAGGGACACAGGCGGGTATCATAGATAATAAATAAATAAATCTTTTTAAATGCAATCTGAATGTCAAAAGGGTCACAGGGTTGTGTGAAGCTGTTTATCAAGTTTACAAATTGCCAAATTTAAAATGTGCATACAAATGTACAAAGGTTTGACATTAGAGTATTTTAGCGTTTACCATTCATAAGTCATCTTCAGTAATACCAAACCAAAAATTATTGTAATTTAAGTTTTAATTAAAAAAACCTTGATATTGTGGGTGAAAAGATGATTCACTATTAATATCTTTTGTTTTCTAATAATATATCACTTTCTTATTATTTTTTAACCTTACAATATAACAGTATATGAATGTAAATCTCACCAGTGTTTCAAAACCTTTCTGCCTCCACTATTTCAAACAGTCCAGAAATATGACAATGACATTTAAAATTGCACTAATAATCCAATGCAAGTCTCACAATTAATATAAAGTCAAAAAAGTATCAAGTACAATAATAATTCCATTTACATTTATGCATTTGGCTAAGCGACATACATTTCTTTTTCTGAGTATGTGCAGTATCTGGGATCGAACCCATGACCTTGGTGTGTTAGTTCAAAGCTCTTAACCACTGAGAAACAGGAAAGCAGTGCCACAGCACATGTCAACTTATATAATAACTTATAAAGTTATCGCATGGCTTTAGACAAGATAAAGCTTAATAGTGCTTTTTAGAAATTGACATCCCTCATTGTCATTCACTTCCATTATACAAGCTAAACTAAACAAAGTTACTTTTAGTGCTCAGTGTTAGAAACAAAGTCATACAGAACAGCACAAGGGTGAATAAATGGCTGAATTATAATTTCTGGCTGAACTATTCCTTTAATAATGGCTCATATGAACAGGTCTGTCATGGTGATGATGATGCTAATGATGAAGAAGAGATGCTCATGAGAGTGCCATTAAGGAGAAAATGGCTGCAAGGGAACTTATTAAGTGACTTGGATTCAGGCTATTTCCTTCGAGAGAGAATGATGTCTGAGTCTCCTTAAGCAAGATTGTTTCAGCTCTTGAATAACCAATGAAACATATCAAAACGTAACCACTGGACAACAATAGGTCATATATAGAAACATCTGCATGGTGTTATGTATTTTGAGGATGTGTCATATCTTACTGATCATCATATATCACTACTCATGCATGACATGGCTGAGATTTTGCGTAAATTCAACAAAGCAAAATAGGTATTTTCTTATCAGCAACATACAGGTGATATATAAATATCACCTGTATATATTATATATAAATATAAGTTTCTGCTAAAAAAAAATGCTAAAGGTTTCTATTACAAATACCATTAGGAAACATCAACTGTGTACCATTAAAACCATAACAAAAATCCATTCGAGAAGCATTTAATGGTTTTCTATTGGTTTCCAACTGCCAGATAACATCCCACCAACAGAACATAACACATTACCAGTACAGACCCTGGTTATATTATAGTGCCCATTACAGCCAACACAAATCCCATTGTAACCATTAAATCCATTAGAATTAATGTAATGGTCCCAGGAGCTTATCGAAATCATGAGAAATGCATTTAATGCAAACAACAGACAGTATTGTGAAAGTTAAACTGATGCTCGTAAACTCACACCGGTAATTTCGACGCTTCCCTTTAAACATGGTCATCCGGAAGAGATCCAGTTTGACGGCTCGAGATTCCTGCTCGTTGTCGAAAAAGAAGAGATCGGACCTCCGAACCTCTGCTGTGCTTTTTTTAAGAAACTGATCCGCTTTTTCCGAAGGTGAGGAACCGAGAGCCACTATCGGAGCCGAGACGATACCATTATCGACCAGAAACAGGGGCGTTTCTTGACGAATCCAACTGTGGCGAAGATGAACGTATTTTATATTCATGAGCCGTTTGTTTTGGAATTGAGGCGCCGCCGCACGCAACGTCGTTACTACGTATTTAATATTCATGAGCCGAGTTTTGGGATTGGAAGGTCACCAAGAAGCGTCGGCAAGGAGTCATTAATATTCATTAGCTATAGTGGCCGTAGTAAATTTTGTAAATGGGTTTGTTGAAACAGCAGAACTGGATCTAATGAACTCCAATTAATCTTATTTAAAATATTATACAGGGGCATCTATAAAAATGACCTTTTTATAAATTAAATTATACAAGGTTTTCTATAAAAATAATAAAAATAAACATATTAATATTTGTTTGCATGGTGTGGTAATTTTGTCAAATTATACAAATGGCAATAGCACAATGTAATGTAAACACTATTACTGATAAATTTTACAATAATTTAAATATTATTGAATATTTCAGAATTTAAATTAACAAATATTTCTCAAAATCATCCTGGCAAATATCTCATCTGAGTTTCCATCTCATTTCAATCTTACATCCAGATTTTGTGCACAATTTGAGAGCTACATCGAAAGCCTTATGTTATATGCTGGGCATCCTGCCATGTTTTTTTCATTAATACTGTAAAATACTAATGATTTTGTTTATCCCACAGTATAGTGTTTTATAATGTGAAAATTTGTGTTGTTTCTAATTTTCTTTATGACTGCAATACCATGTTTTACTTTGCAGTAGACCGTGTTGTTAGAGAGACAGAGAAAGAAAACGTATAGTCCTATCTGTCTAATAACGTGTGATTTATTCAGCTGTCAGTGCTTGGCTATCACTGTGTGGGTTGTTCCTGACCAAAATAGCTTTAGAAATGTAGCTTTAGATCCAACTGCAGCGAGGAACATACCGGTAACTAACCAATGCTGACAATATCTGCAGTCTCTGGCCTACTCAAACATGATAAATTACTGTTTCCTAGAGGAAGAAGAAAAGAAGGTTTGTGTATAACATCATTTAAATGTCCAGCTTATTCAATCTCATGTACAGGAATATTATTTGTATAAACAAAAGGAAGACTGCTTCAAATTTGTTAACAGAAGTGAGAACATTTCTAAAATGACAGAGTATAATAAAAAGTAAAATAGTGAGGAGAGAGAGGGGTGCAATAAATGCACAAAACATGTATTTTATTAATTATATAATAATTAATGCAAAAATATTATTTTATATTTAAAATTCAATAATGTTTTGTTATTGTCCATGATAGCACACAGACGTCTGTGTATCATGTACATGTAGCTGCAATATGCCATTGGCAACACAACAGCGCCATCTTGTGGACATTCAGCGATCTACTTTTGTGTTAATACTGCATTTATTTATTGTACTGTAATTATATGCGATTAAGTACATCTTTTTATTTTTTTCTTGTGTAAAATAATGTAAATAACTAGTAAATCTAGTAAAAGTCAGAATCTTAAATTCTTGGCAATGTTAAGTATAAAGACACATAGAAACTGCTTTTATTCTGAGGACTTGCATATAACCAATAACCACTGAACACATATTAATAATATATTAAATTCTAGCTGGCCAGGTAAAGATACTTCAGTGCTTGTCGTCAGCTGACTTTTTTTCTCTGTACTGTCGTCTATTGTTCTTATACATCGTTAAAAGTAATAAGAGTTTAATGTAAACAAATTTATTCTGTTTTGGATCCATTAAAACCACGAACAAAGCAAGAGTAACATTAAAATGGACGGATGTTCTGTCTGTCTAATCAGCTGGAACATCAGTAACAATAGCGCTTTTCGCTTTGAAATAGGTGTATGATTGTTTATTGGCCAGCAGGCATTTCAATCACGTATGTTCGCATGTATGCCCCGCCCACTTCCGGATTCTCTATTCGATGGTTGGAAGCGCTAACAAATGGGCAGTAGATTCGTACAAATGGCGTTTGAAGTTAAAAACGACTGTAACATCTGCATTTCCACATTTCACGTCTGCTGTCAATTTATCTCATGAAACTCAATTTTGTGATCCACTGAAGATCATGTTCATGAACAACATGACGGTGAGTTATAATGACAACAATTTAATTTGGCTTGAACTATTCCTGTCCTAACATCGATAAAACTGGAGATTCTTAAACATCCATGTGAGAAATATCAGCTGTATTAAAGCAGATTTATTCAATTATTTCACTGATATTTTTTGATTGCAGAGACCAGTTGCATAACTGTGTTTATAAATAACAAACGTTAAAAATTAAACCAAACTGCAGCATTTAATATAGCTATCACATGGGAAAAGGCATTGCTAATAAATCCATTATACTGTAGTCATTGTGGTAACATGGATAGTCTCCAGAAATAGCTTTGAAATAGTTCTTTTGCAAACTAGAGAAAATAAAGATCTAAATGATTCTAATGATTGTAAAGGAATGACACTTCTTCATTATAAGGTTATCATCAGCCTATGAAAAGTGAGTTGCTATGTAAACGGTCATCTGTCTTGTCTAATGGAGTGTCATATTGCTTGCAGAATTGGTCACCTGACCACACACACACAAATCTGAATCTCCCAACAAATAATGGTTTTTAAAACAGTGAATGCACCAAGCATGCAATCCTATTTGGTGAGGTTACAGAGAGCATATTTATTTCTCTTTAGGGGTCTCCGTCGATAACCTCTGTTCTATTGCACCCAGCTGGGATGCTTCTCTCAAGTATTAGAAATTATGAAGACTGTATTGTTCAGTTCAGTAGAGCTGATATCTGCTGTGATAGCACACAGTCTTGGATTAATGGTGTGTGGTTGATGGGTGGTATAATGCATCACAACACAGAGATTGACAGTTTTGCAGTCACACAGAAGAGCTGGAAATGAACTGAGAGGTGAAAGTCTATAAGCATCTGGTATTTAACAAATAGTTCATCAGTGTGTACATTCAAACTTGTTGTGTCGACCCAGATTTAATGTCAATGACATGCACTGGTCCTTGTGTGTATGGTATGATTATCCAAATTTTGCATAAGTGCATTTGGGATTTGAGAGATATGAAGAGAAGATTATCACAGAATCATTTAAATTAACATCTTTGATCTAGTACTTTTACAGACTTTGTACGGTGTTCTTGTCCTTGAAAATGTATAAGATGTAAAATGATGTATTGAAAAGAACATCATTAACATTCAATTTCTTGTTTTGTGTTTTAGAGGAAAATGGAAAAACTGGATGGATGTGCGATTGTAAGTTAAAAAGCACAAGAAATGTTTGGGACTGTGTCTGCTATATGTGAGTATTACAGTGTATCTTTTATATATCAGATGTGTTTTGATGTGATCTTGATGTTCACCGAGTACAGTAGCACCACGGGGCAGTTGTGCTCTGTTGTCAGTTTGTGTGAAATATAATTCAGTGCGATAGACTGTAGCATGTGACCTTTAAACAAAAAAACACAAATCATCAACAGGAGTATGAAAAGGTCATGGTGAGATAGACGGGCCCTCCAGGTGAGAATAAGATGGAAAGAACAGAGTGTGAATCTCATGAAACCCGTCCAGAACATGTCTGGGTCATGTATCACACTCTTCCTTCTTTATATGAAAAAATAATAGATGTACACTTCTAAAAGGTAAAGGTGCTTCAAACGGTTCTTCAAAGCAATGCTGTAGAATAATCATTTTTGGTTCCCAAGAACTATTTCCTTCTTAAATTTTTATAGTCAAAAGAACCTTTTGTGCAAAAGAAAGGATGTTAAACATTGTGAAGCACCTTTGTTTTTAAAGTATTTGTTGTATTGCACTTAGTTTATGCTGTATTACTGCATTTAAAAATACTGCATTAACAATTATAAATAAACAAAAACACTACAATTAAATTGTCTGGATAGTTTTGTATATTGCAATTATTGTTAGCCTTTGTAAGTCGCTCTGGATAAAAGCATCTGCTAATTGAATAAATGTAAAATTATGGTAATGATAATTTAGAGGTCTCATAAACATGTTTGCCGGACAGTCTGTTCTTGTCTAAGTAGGTGCTTTCTGACCAGACTAAGCTGAGGTCAAAGGTCTGACAACATGAGACTTACTCCATATAAAGGGCCAGAGAAATGCAGCACATATTGTTCCACATCAGTGAGTCTGAGGTCAGAGTCCCGCTGCCCGTATGACTCATAACACACCGGTCTCGTCCCATTCTGATTAAAAGCTGATCTGGGGTCAGTGCACCCACAGACCCGAGCTCTCCACTAATCTAATTCAGGTTTCACAGCTGATAATAGACTGATCTGAGGCTTTGTTATAAATTGAGCTTTTCTTCATACTGGCAGAGGTAAGGTGCTTTTGAAGATAAGAGGGATTAGAAATGATGGGAATGGTTTTATTCAGTAAATTAATCTTGGAGAGATTACTAGGTAAATTGTCTGAGGGTTATCCTTGTGCGCATAGATATGTATCCCAGGTTAAATGTACAGTCAGGGAAATAAGATGTTACTTGTGAGATTATGTGTGTAAACAAATCCCCTGCCGAACCCGGTTATTTAATAGCAGCTCGGTATGGACTTCACTGCCAATTTTAGTTTTTCGCTGCATTTACAGTATCAGCCACAGTGTGGCGCTCTATGATTATCATGAATCAGCTGTAAACCTGTGGATGAATTCAGATGAATCACGTCTAACACTGGCTACAACACAATTTCACAAAGAAATTATTAGTTAATACAATCTGATTTAGGCTCCATCAAGAGTTATTCATCTTATCTAGACACTGAATTACACTCGACAGCGTATTTCGAACAGAACTGAAGGGTGGGAACGAAGAGGAATATGGATTCATTTTCTTGCCTGATATGAAGTGCATAAATCCGGCAGGAGCTCATAATAAAAATGTCACCATGAATTTGGGCCAAGGGTCAGTTTGTTTAACACTCTGGACCAGTGCTCCTTCAATAATGTGAAGTAAGCATATGAAGAATTTCATTTTACTGTGTGAAATCTTTTTGTCCATGTGACAATGAAGATGTTGAGTTTTCATAGTCAGGTAAAGTGCTGTTTTCAGAATTGTCACATTCATAACAGTGAAAATTAAAATGTTTTTTGTAGAGTCATCTCTTCTTCATTTGTTGGGTATTATTGCTTCTGGTTTGTGTAATTTAATTCACAGAAATCCTACAAAGTATGTTGATTTTTTTTAAATAGATAACCTATTCATAGACTGATATTCTTTGATGTCTGGACTTTATTAGTAAAATATAATCAGATGGTTCAATATTATTGGTAATAAATACATTCTGTGATTTGCCCATATGTATACTTTTTTTGTTGTGGTTTTGACATGTTGACTTTTCACATTCATGGCAGACAGTCAATTTACTTCTTACTGGAAACTGGGCGTTTAAAAAAAATCACTGTAATCCGATTGCTGTCTAGGCGAAACAATTGAGTTTTAAAGAGATCCCATTAGTGATTTTCTCGCTAACCTTCAAATCTGTGCTCGACCCGCAGGTAAAGACTCCTGGAGCGACCCGAGGTTAAGTGTTTAGCTCAGGGGCAGCGTGGTAACAGGACAGCGATGGGATTTGAGTAACTCTCCGTTTCCTGGGTCACACCCACTCGAGATTAAACCTGCAACCGGAGGCAAGTTACACATTACTCCATTTGATTCCTTTTCAGCGTGGAGAGCCAGAGGCAACTGGAGGTTGGATGGTTTCCTCATCATTTGGCATTAAATGTTTGAGGTAAACTTCCCTGGACTTGCCTCCCTCTGGTTTCTCCTGTATCCTCCCCCATGACATTTTTCCTTTTAACTGGAACATCTCCTGTACTTCCTCCAGGCGTCAGCAGTAGATCAAAGAGGTTTATGGAAGCATCACGTCAAACTGCCGCATAAACGCTGTTGATGCAGTCCTGATGGCCGTCATGAGTCAGTGTCTCATTCTGCCGCTTTCTGCAAACGGATGCACTTTAGGATCTATTTTTTTTATACACTTATAATTGCGGGGAAGCTGCATGGCAGCGGTTGGATTCAAGAATATCCGGTCGGGGTGGAGGAAGCAGAGATTTTTATGAAGCACTCAGAGGCTGAAGAGTCATTACAGACGTTGTGCTGATTAAAATCCTGTGCCATCGTGTTACAAGTTGAACTGGCGCTTTTATCTTTTATAAAAGATTTGAGCTGGCCATCATGCTGTGGATAAATGCGAGTTAGTCTGCCTAGCTGGAGAGATAAAGGGCACGTAAACCACATAGTTGTGTGTAAGTGTTAAGAGCAGACTAAATCTCACAGGTATCAAAGGAATCAGTCGTTTCCTTTATTATGAGAAATTAAATTTAGCAAGACTGTAACGATTAAATTGTTTCTTAGTTAACTATAGGTTTGTAAATACTTTTAGGTTTTACTGTTTTACAGTACAGTTTTCTTACCGCTTGAATCCTTTTGTAAAGTGGAAATGTACTGTAATAGTTTTTTTCTGTTGAAGCAAAAATGATTGTTATATTTTGATTGTGTTTTAAAAATGATTGTGTTACTCTTTGTGTTATGTATGTTGGTCCATAAGATAAATATCAGTGACTTCATTCATAAACAAGTGTTTTTTAAAACATTATTTAAACTTATTTTTTAAACTTTATTATTTAAATAAATTGCAGTAGCATTAACGTTTTTTGTTTATGTTATGAAAATGTATCAAATGTTTATTCTTGAGTTTTAGACATCAGTATATAGTTTGTCATAATTTGATTAGAGTTCAACTATGAAAGTAACAAAGTAACTTTTCAAACACTTTTTTAAAATAAAACATTGCAGTACAATCCAGTTAAAGTAAGTGTGGGAGTAAAGCGTTTAATTATTATTTAGGTAACCTTTGAACAGGTTAAAGTCAGAAGATGGAGAGTGTTCTCTGATTGGATATGTTTTTGGATTGACTGAAAAGCACCCGTGACACATTTTAGCTGTTTACAGAGCTCAGGGCTGTCACAGTGACAGGTGTGATTTCTCAGGACGCCTGTTTTAGTGATATCTGTCACGCAGAGAGGACAATTTATGCACCGTGTTAAACAACAATCTCTCACAACGCTTTCAGCGAGAAAAAGCACAGATAAACAGATACGTGTGAGGATGATGATGATGTGAGGAGATAGATGAGAGCGTAGGAACGAGGCTTTGAGGATCAGACTGTGAAACTGGAGATTTTGCATTTCATTACCGTTCAGCCATCATTAAATCATACTGATTTAAAACCTACATCCGCCCCTTATCGAGCGAGATCTCTGATTCATGTTTGCATTAAAGGGCACTTTGATGTGTGTTTGACATGAGCTGTGTGGAATTTTAATGGGTGTTTTTAAACTGGATTGACTTCCTTGACTTCATCCACCTTCTTGCAGAAAGTTAAAGTAAAGATAAACATGGGGTTAGTCATATTAAAACCTAAAGAGCTAAAATGTGAACAGTATGGTAGGTATTAATGGGACACTTTACCCAGAAATTAATTTATTTCATCATTTATTCACCCTCATGTCATGTGACTTTTTATTTCTTCTGCAGAACACAAATGAGGATATTTAATGAAGAAACCACTGGTAAGCAAACAACATTGATTTTCATTGTATGAACTGTATAATCATAAATCATTCAAACATTAGTTGCATTTTATACTTTCCATAAAAAAACTAAAGTAGTTCAGATTTACTGTTCTATCTAAAGCAAACAAACATCCTCATTTAAAAGTGTAAAGGAAACAACTAACACACCTGCTGAATAGCCATTTTGCTGAATAGCCAAACATTTTCAGTTACCTTAAAAGCCCCGGGATTCGTTTGATGTGTGATTATCTTCATTTCTAATGATAACACTGAAAATTGTTTCAAGTAAAGCCCGGGATGACCGTAATTGCCATGACATTTGAAAGAGCCGCCTGAATATACAAAGCCGGCCGCGAGTAAATGCTGAAACTCTCTCCGCGATCCGGCATCCCGTGTGGTTTGTGCGTAATCATCAGTTTACGCTGTGTCTTCTCATGTATCCCGCTGATTGTGTCATAATAATGCCGGTTGTCATATGTCCTGCCTCTTTTCTTCCTTTAAAGATATTATTATCAATTAATGAGCATTTTCTGTACTCTTGTACGTCCTGCTGTCACAAGATAACTGCCACATTGTATCTGGCACAAACACATTTTATTATCTCGCTTTGGGCTACAGCCGTGGGAACGAAACCCTTACCTATCTTTATTTCACATACACAAACGTGCACACTGATATTTACCCATGAATTTTCTAGCCTGGCCAGTCTCTGCCGGAAAAATACACAACACACCGAGGCCTCACGCTGATTCATTTTAATAGAAATGAAAAGCCTCGCGTCTAAAAATCACCTTCTGTGTACAAACCCGCCATGTTTGTTTTCACTAAACCCAACACTTAGCAATTCTGTAGTGTTCTTTCATTGTGTGGCATGGCACAGGAACATACAAATACACACATCAGCTCGGTTTCACAATCTAGGGAGATCTATAGTCTTCATAAGAAGCATCCTTTGTGTCAGAGGCCTTAAAAGTCTGTCTAGGTTTTGGAACGGAGCTCTTGTCTTCATCAGGTGGGCACCTGTGACTGTAGGCATATGAGACGTGTCAGTTGCTTGTGTTTGATTTGGGTAATTCAGTAGACATCAGTGTCCAGCATAAACCCAGGAGAGACGCACTGAAGGGGAACGGCGTGCCAGTATCTGCTCATTACGCACCAGTCCAGTGAGATAGTGCGGGTAAAGTGAAATGGATTATCTGAGCGCAGCGTTAGGACAAACAGCCCTAATTCTTTGATTACAAATTAGGGTTCATGCGCAAGGAAATTTCAAGCCGTAAATCAAAGCCATGAATGAAAAAAGCTCAAGGGCAGGGCTGTCTGATGTCTTTGAATGAGAAATCTGCTTACGGGTAAAATACAGGTATATATGAATAGTTTGCATAATGACAATTTTTGGTGCTTTTTTGTGTTAAGCACCCGAACTGCCATTAGGTAATACTTTATTATTTATTTTTATTATTATTATTATATACAGTAGTTTTATTTAAAGAAGAAAATAATTGTATTACATGACATTATATACATCATATGTGTAAATAAGCATACTTATTGACTCTTTGACTGGTTGCTTACATGTTTTTCTGAAGCAGTTTCTTGAGATGCTTTTAAACACTACTAAAGAAACTTCTAAAATCTATTCTACGATATTATTTGCGGCTTTTTTCATCTGCTGTAATTTATTTGAAAACAAATAAATAACGTTTTTATTTTGTAATGAAAGAATCTAATGTTTACGTAATAACATTTTTGTCTGTTTTCAGATATTAAAGCCTCACATCAATAGGTTTGTATAGTGTCGAGCTAAACATTTGACTGTACATAAGTGACATAATTAAACTTTTTAAAGCTAATATACAGTACATATGTACAATGTTTAATGTCCTGTGTATGAATGAAATAGATTCATCATTTGACAAACGAATACAATCCAAGCTAAATTTCAATTACATTCTCATCTCTGCAGTGACCTTGTGTAGTAGAAGCTAGAATAACACAATCATCCTGAACCCACAGGAGCAGCGCACACACCGTTTGGATCTGGATTATGTATGATAATGTTACTGTCTGAGGCCCTAGCACACAAATCAAGACCAATGGGATGTCAGCGATGAGGACGCTGTTTGTACAGCAATCACATCAGAGCCTCAAAGTCTGTTTCTAACACACAAACAAACACACACACACAGAGAGACACTCAGTCATTCGGGACGCATTGCGATTGCTCACAAGGTCAATGAGTGTTGAAGACAGATAGCCGTCTGGAAGAAGTGTCTCGTGCTGCAGATAGACTTCAGATAACAGAGGACCATGTATGAGATTCTGTGGCAATAAATGATTCGAGATATTTGTTCCTTTTCTCTTTCTCATCTCCTCTTATAAACTGTCTCTGAAGGCGAGAGAACACGACTCAAACGCAGGTCATTGCATCTACCTTTCTAGCCATATAGGCTATATGTTGAAACTTCATCAAATGGGGTCAAAGTTGACTGTGTGTCTTTCTTTTTGACAATTAATTTTATTGTTAAGAACAGAAAAGGTGTTTTAAAAAATAGGAAAAAGAGTAGAAGAGAAGAGAGGAAGTGTTGACCAGATCCGGGCTCATCCTTAGTTGTGTGATGTTATTCTGATTTCTGCATTTCGCATCCTCTAGAATGACTAACTGCTGCAGTTCTCTCACTGTAATGCCGTTAACATGGATTTTATAATCTGATACAGGCACTTTAATCTATACAATGGCGTCTGGAGAAAGCGTACAGTGATACATCTCCTGTAACCTTTTAGTCTGAGCTTTACCAGTGAAGTCTGTGTTACAGTTTAACCTTTATATCTTCAAGTGAAGGTCATCATGGTTAAAGAAAGCTATCTGATAGCATTCTTCTTCATGTCATGTAACAAATCTCTTTACTAAATTGTTAGTCATGTTTTTGCTTTTTCAGCCAATCATCTGAAGAGTAACGCTCAGGAAATCATCGTAACTGCTCTGATTGGCTGATGGCACAACAGAAATTTTCACTCCCAAACCCTGAGCACAGGTAAAACATCTACAATAGAAAAATAACAAAATACTGGACCCGACTTAAACCAGACACACCTGACTAATCTTAACTCCATATCTTAACTTTCTATTATTTAAAAAAGAAATCTCTTTTATGCAGTTCACTTTTAACTGAAATGTAGCTTTGTGTATTATGCTTATTGTTGCCTTAAAATGCATTGGATAAAAGCGTCTGCTAAGTAAATAAATGTAAATCTTGTTAATATGTTGCTTTTAAGTTCATTCTCATATACAGTAATCACAATTTACTGCCTTTTTAATGGCCATTGATAGAGATGAAAGCTTTTCTAGAGTAATGCATCTACTACCGACCAGATCTTGATTCTTTATACAGATCCAGACGTGAGGTGGAATATTTTATTCCACGCTTCATGCATGTGTATGAACTGGTGTATAAGCTGCTTCCCTCAACAATTACTCCTGCATCTTTAATTCCCATCATGTAATAAACTCTTATTGGTCTTACAGTGCCAAAGCCTTGAGCGCAGAGGACAGGCTTCATACTTTATATGTGCTGTAGATATTTGTCTCCTACAGGTGCCGTTCTCTGGAGATGTCATTAGCAACCCAAGTCTGACTGTAGCTGCGGGCGGAAGATTCTTTGTAGTCAACTAAGAAATACAGAGTCCTCAACACAACATCCAGGGAACACATGCTTTGGCTCGCGGTACCGATCGAAATTTCTGCAGCCCTGAGGCTCCTCAAACAGAGCTCATCATTCTTCAGCACTGAATTAGGCCTTTCACAAACTGAAGACAGGAATCGCATGCTGGTCTGTTTGTTCTCTTACTAAACAGCATCACTAAGACTTACATTTCCTGTGATGCCAGAAGAGAACATTTAGTTTTCTTTAAGATCTCTAGGGTAGCAAAATCTGTATAAATCCAACACACCTTACATGATTTCATTTACACTTCAAGATTTAATATATATATTGTATTATACTGAATCTTTTTTAGGATGCCTTTAAACTTTGATGTATTATATAACTATATAATAGACTACATTTTAGTCTGTTTCGCCGAAGAAGCAGATGATTATGACATGACATAAAGGTGAGTAAATGACCAAATTAGATTCTAATATATTATTTTGTATCTTTTAATGCATATAAAACTATTTCAGCAAATAATAAAAAAAATCTGTGAAAGGCTTTAACAATTATATTTAACAAAAGGTTCTTTAACAATGATAAAAGTTTTATTTAGAAATGGTTCTTTATAGCACCACTGTGTTTTCAAGGCAATTTTATTTTAGGAATTCTTATAAAATTGATTTAGCACAAAAGTGGTCTGTTATTGTTACAAACTGAAGAACCCTTATTTGGTACTATATAGAACCATTTTTCTTAAGATTGCGTATTTTGGTCTGTTCTAGCCAGATTTTGATTTTCTGTTTGTGATACTTAACATTATATGAGAAAATGGTCTTTTTAACGTTTGTGGTAGTAGATTGAAAATACATTGAAATACATGCAGATTATTTAAACAAAGCATTGTTTTTTTTAAAACAAATGTAGTAGCTTAAATTGAGTTGGATGATTTCCTTTAGATGAGGCAGATCTGGACGGCCTTTACTGGCACATATGAACTGAACATATGTGTGAGCAGACATGATGCTGGGCCGACACGTGGAGTAATGCTCTTAGATTCATATCAGCAGAGAAACAACAAACTGAAGGACCCTGTGGTCAATATGGAGAGGGACAAACAAAAGGCGGATCTGCAGAGCCTGTGGAGAGAACAGCTCTTCACCGGGAGGTAACACATGCTTCACACATTTTAGCCACAGCCCTTAAATCATTCCATAATAAACACATTCCCTTTGCTTTTTAAGCAACGTATTTAAAGCTGTATCGAAAGTCACCTTTTAGTTTTTAATGACAAAGGTTAGCCTATATCTGTGAGTTATTATGAGACCTATTCATCTGTCATTTTGATCCATCTTCATTAGAAAAACTATACGAATAAAATAGTTCAGGAAGAATAATGTCAGTTTTTTCTTCCCACATTTTAAAACCTTTAAATCTTCTTTAGAAATCTCCAATAAGGCACTGGAAGAGATGGATTGATTTTACAATGGTTGAGGGATGTTGGTTTACCATGGGGAAAAAAAAAAAAAAAAAAAATCACACAGCTTTGGGTGGCTCATTGCTTTTATAGAGCAGCAATATGATTCTATATATATACAAATCATATTGCTGCTTTATAAATATATATATGTTTCTGTAAGCAATGTAAACACTGTAAAGACCTGACAAATTAATATAGCGTTCAGCTGATGTGCCGCCCAGAAGTGCTTTTATCTGCTATTCTACAATCCAATCAGACTGCAGATCTGTTTTTATAAGATACTGTCACAATATTTTCTGCCGTCTGATAATTCTCTATATTTTGATTCTGCAGGGAAAGCCTCTGGTGGGTTTTTCTTAAAGCATGGATTAGTGTCTGGCGTAAAAGCTGAGCATTAGAAGCAGAATCAATACTTATGTTCCACTGCCGGCACTAAATGGCCGGAGGGGGAAGCTTTCGGAAAGATCTGACAAGATATATGAAATAAAACAAGGATGTCGTATGGTTTGCCAGACCCGTATGACCCTTAAAGTATCTGGCCTGAGATTGCAGGAACACAAAATGGTCGGAGTTTTCAAAGACAAAGTCAGCACACTGAAGTCTCTTGATGAAAAAATCAAAGTAATCAAAGTAATATACAGAAAAAATAAAGCACCACACCATAGTCTGTAAATCATGAAATATTTAAATGTGTCATCAATTATGGTTTGTTTGACCTGGTCATTACATTTAGGTGTTGTCTTAGGAATATTGCAGTATTGCAGTTTTTGTTCACACTTATATTTACCGCTGTTAATGCAGTGTTGGTTCTTAATTTGATCTTAATTTGTCGACCACCATTATACAACTGTTTCATGTATAATTGAACTGCTTTTTCTGCCAACCTCAAAATATTTGGCCTGAGAAAATCCAGATACTTACTTTTTTAATGAGTTAGGAAAAAACTTTTTGAATACTTTAAAACACTTTGTACTGCTGCCCTCATTATGAAGAGATAATAACCCCTGCGTTCATATTCTTATTATTACTTTTATATTTTTTATTACGACAATTATCTTTCTAAAACTAAAATTTTGACAGCACATTATCTAAATGACTGTACATTGCAATTTGAAAGATATTTTCTGCCTTGGCTGACATGAGCCCATTAAAGCGGACATTCATTGTGGACTCCATCTGAACCCACTTTTGAAAAATTAGCTTCATCTGAATTTCCCATTGCAAAACTGACACATAAGCTACTCTGTCATTTCTAGACATGTACTGACCTGTTATAGCTTTTAAAACCGAGCATTGTGGGAAGGCATCGGGTAAAAAAAGACATAATTATACTACTCTGCGGTTGCCATGGTAAATCTCCTCACAGATTTGTCTCTGTTCATTCACAGTCAATTCCGAGACCCTTAAGCAGGTGGAAAAAGAGCGATTTCTCTATTGCGAAGTCTATATTGCGATAATAAAGCCATAAAAACAGCTTTACCTGGAATGAGGCCGCAGAAAGTCTTCTTTACCTAGAATGAGGCTGAATACCGGAGACTATGATGTACCTGAACCCGTAAAAGATCTGATCATAATGAGATTCGCCCTCCAGCTGTAAATATTCCCAGAGCACAACTGTTGTTTTTAAGCTCCATTTTCTATGCCGTTTTGTTTTTTATAGTTCTCTAGATAGATCAACTTAGTGAACAGGAACAAAATTTAAATAATACAAATAAAAACTAGATGAAGCCTGTCTGGGAACACACATCCCCTTACATACAGTACCAGTCAAACGTTTGGAAACACATACTCACTGTTTATTTAGATTTTTACATTTTTTAATTATAGTAGGAAACTCTCAATCAGAGAGCATCTTAAATAAATGAACACTATGTGATATTTGATCATCTTTAAAAGTAGTCACTCTTTGTGTAGAATTTATAAAATCATACTCTTGACATTTTATCATCCAGCTTCTTAAAATCTCAACCTGAGAAGCTTTTTAAACAGCACTGAAGGAATTTCTGTCTATGCTGAACTCTTATTGACTGATTTTTATTCATTATTTACTCCAAGTAATTCATTTTGAAAATATCTTTTAAAACTTTAGTTTCCAATGAAAGAAATGAATATGTTGTAGACAATATTTTTGTCTACAGAAGTAATTTTTAAATGTTGAAATAAACACCTTCAGGTTAAAAGATTTTTAAAATCATGAGAAACATTATTGTTATTTGTGTCTAAGCTTTTTGACTGGTACTGTAAGGGTATATTATATACAGTGCAAGGACATTTTTGATGAAACAATTCAGCTATATTAGTCAGATTAAAATGTATTGGCAATGAATAACGGTAGTGGTATTCCAATAATAGAAGCATGCAAATATCATTGGATTGTGAGCTGGAGGATGCCGATGGGTTCTTTATATATTTATTTAGTTATTTTTTTGTATTTTTGGTGAGATCTCAGTAGAGAATACAGACACGAGTCAGAATTCAGACAGAGAACAAAGCCAGAATTTCAAATGCAGCCTTATAAACTCCCATTTATAATTAATCAGAATGTGGAACATGAACTTTTATCTCCCAGGGAACAAACGGGGAATGAACAAGATGATTCTCGGGATGTGAATGCAGATATCTCTCTCTCTCTCTCTCTCTCTCTCTCTCTCTCTCTCGCTCTCGCTCTCGCTCTCGCTCTCGCTCTCTCTCTCTCGCTCTCTCTCTCTCTCTCTCTCTCTCTCTCTCTCTCTCTCTCTCTCTCTCTCTCTCTCTCCTCACACACACACATGCACATACTCCTAGTGAAAAGAGAGGAAGTAAGAGACACAAAACATGAGGCTTGGCAGGGCATGAAATGTCTCAAGCTAGATTCTGTACAGCAGCACATACCTGACACAGTTCATTTATGTAGCGAGCACTCCTGTGGTGAGGGTAATTTCAGCATGGGACTGAACTCTCCGACTGTATGTATTTCATGGTTAACACTAGTCTGAACTGACTTCACGAGAAGTCAGCCTGTGTATGTGAGAGGAGGCAAGTGATAAATGTTTGCATGTAAGTCATTTGGGTCGATTGCATTATTAAAGCTATTAGTGTCACTAAATTATTTTTATTCTGTTACTGTCAGAAGGATGGTGTTATCCATCTGCTATCAGCGGTCAGGACTAGAAGCGATGAAGAAATAAAAATGTGAAAATTAAAGAGGAGGACCTGTTCCAGAGCAGTCAAGATTTGGATGAGGATGTTTTAAAAAGGGGTTGTGAATTTTGTCTTTTTTCAGAAGCAGAGACTGTGTGTATTACCATCTGAAAATGAAATATAAGAAATACTCTGACAGCTGTGTTGTGTTCTGCAGAAAAGATGTGTTCTGCATCCAGAAGTCTAGCAATAAACCACAAGACTGATGCCATTGAGTGATTTTACTACAATAATCTTTAATCTTCTCAGGTAAGACAAAAGAAAGCTCTCAACCTCTCTGTGAAAGGGCTTACTGTATGTAAGACCAGAGCAATAACAATATTATATAACACATAAATATTCACATAATCATTTTTTCTGTCATGTAATGTATGTTACCTCAAATCTAGGTTTTTATATGTCTGATATTTTATATCAGAGATGAGCAGAACATCTCTTTTTTTATTGTCTCTGTTTTACAGTGAGCAGTGTGGAGTGGAATTGAAACGGTGTTTCTATCAGGTAAATCTGGAATGGAGTTATTATTGAACAGACTGCTCACATACTATAAATAAATGAAAAATAAAGCTGCTTCATGATGCCATAAAAGAACAATTCTTGACCGAATTGTTTCATTAAGAAACTTTAACATTCAAGGAACCTTTCAGTTTCACAAAAAGGTTTTTAGGTTTTTTAGATTATAAAAAGGTAAAATTGTGTTTTTGAGAACATTTGACATAATAGTTCTTTGGGAACCAAAAATAGTTCTTCTATAGCATCGCTGTGCAGAACCTTTGAAGCACTTTTATGTTATTTATTAGTGTTTGTACTAGGGATGCAACAATACAGTTAGCCCACGGTTCAATACACACCTCGGTTTTTTAACCACGGTTTTCGGTTCGGTTCGTTTCTGATGGCTTGACACATAAGAGTGTTTTTTGTTATTCTATGCTTAGGCAATAGGAACAGTAAGAGGTTAAGAAGAAAAAATAAAAACTATTTATTGCAATACTCCTTTATTTTTCTTAGAAGCAAAGAAAAGTCCACTAGTTCCTAGTGTATTGTATAATATAAAATCATTTTTTATTTTAAAATGAACACTGACATCTCACAGCTGCTGGTAGCCCATGTACAAACTGGGGAACACATAAATTCCTAAATTTTGAAAATAAACATACTTGTACTTCAGTAAACATAAATAAACCATCTTAATTAAACTTAACAGTACTCCAGTACAGTATCGCCATGTTAAAGTGTGGAATGATGGTTCAGCGCCCCCTAACTTTAGATCATAGTGATTGAATATTTTCTCCTCATCTCAGCTCGTAGACTTACAGGCACACACAAACAGTAAATTCGGAGAGAAATAAAACGCACATAAATTATTTAAACGTAAAACCGAAAAAAACGCAATTCACAAGCGCGTATTGAACCGTGGATGTCGTACCGAACGGTTCAATATTATATTGAGAATTGTGGCATCCCTAGTTTGTACACTTGTATTAATGTCTTGTTTTAGTACTTCGCACTAGCTTCACACTTGCAATATGCTGTTTTATTACCTCCAAATCGTAGCTCGTGCTGATATTTGCTTGAAAATTGCTTAAATAGGCAGTACATATGATTATTTACTATTGAAAAGCCTTGTTTTAAAGCAAAAATAATGTGTTGTGAGTACAGTGATAAAAAAGTGACTCATACTCTCATGAAACATTTCAGGGCTGTTGTTTGCTTATTAAAAGGGGATGTTTTCTCAAGCGATGCTTCCTGATTAATCGCCACCTTCTTGCTAAATTGTCATTACAATGATCAATTCAATGACAGTAAGAAATAGCAATTGCTCTGTGGAAATTGTTGGAAACCTCTGGCTGGTGCCCAGCAGCCGCTATTGAAGAGACCACAGATCTCAGCCGTGCTAATAAAAGATGTCAGTTCTGTAAGATGAGACTGAGTGTGGATTTAATTGGCAATCAGGAATTTATTTTCTCCTCCGAGTTGTGATTTGCACATCATCTGATAATAATGGCAGAAATAGCTTTCAGCGATACCAACCTTTATCTGACCTTTAAAGTGATGAAAATATTATAGATTCCACTCACTGTTTTGGCCGCAATTGCGCTGATGGAGTGTCACGTATGAGAACGCATGAATGCCAACAGCAGACATTTTCTGTTTCTGTCTGTCCGTCTCTCAAGTGTCTGTCGCATACACGCATATGTCTCTTTTTAGCAAAGGCCAAAATTAACACTCACCAAGTGCCAATGGGAGTAAAAATCAGCTTCAGCGAGTGAATAAAACATTACTAACAAAATGGATTAGAGATTGAACCGTTATTATGTATATGTCTTAAAGCTGTTTAAGTAAAATGAAGTACTTAACAAATATTAAATATCAGTAAGCTTGTACTTATGATATTATTTGAGTTGTGGGGCGGATTTTGCAGGAAATTTTGGTTTTATGTCATACGTAAAGAAATGCATGTACCTGCAATTTTATGTTTCAAACAGAAATGGCAAAATCTGAGAATTGCAATTTAGAGTTAAAACATTAAGTAAAGATTAAAGGTCGAACTGTTGTGGATCAAAATGGCATGCACCGTCAGCAGGTGTAGCAAAATGTTTTGCTTTAACTTAATTATTAACACCGCTACAATCAATCATACAACGAAGAATCCCAGTGCACTGTATGTAAATGTCTACGCTAGTAGACTGTGTGTGTATTTTCTTTCTGCTTATCGGTAAGAAGAGCTAGGCAACATTAATATGTAACATCCTGGCTGGTTCTCTGATGTCGTTGTTACTCCTAAAGGAGAGTGAGCCGTGTGTTATCGCAGTGGAGCAGAGTGATGGTATCTGCAGCGGTCCACTGGTTTCCATTAAGCTACAGCCAGGTCAGATTGGGGGTGTAGTGCAGACCTGTGGTAATGAAGGAGTATATCAGCATTTACACATTCCTCCGATGCCAGGCCTGCACTAGCGGGAGATTAGGAACGAGACCCGGATCGTACATCAGACTCTGTGTGCCGCTGACAGAACCGGGTGAGATAGAAGAGCAGATCTTCTGAAGGGATGTACAGACAGTATATGTTTTGTTATACAGTATGGCATCTTGTTGTCTTATTCTATGAATGTTGCTTTTGTGGCGCATATTTTAAAGAGGGCATGAAATAAATAAATAATACTATAGTGTGGTCGAATGCATCAGATTGTCAAAGGTGGTCTGATTTTGTCTCGTGTCTATAGCAAATTGTAATCTTTAGTGTAATGAGCAGGCAATAAGAAGAAAAAGAGTCCTTTCTGAAAAGGAAATGTTGACTGACTGATTTACACTATTATTATTCTCATTTATTGTGGTCCAAGTCTTTTCTTTTTTATTATTTGCATTGTATTTGCTGTCGTTTATTTAAAATATGCAACTATTTTCAGCCAACTGATGAGCGTCTGCTGTTGGCTGTTTTGTTTTTCAGTGTCTTGCTTTTGACTGTCTTACTAAAGACAACCATGAGCTTGTTTTATCCATCATTGACTTTAGTTATTCAGAATAGTTCTTAGGACACAATCTTAAAATAAATGTTTTTGCAACCAGCCCTGAACTCAGACTCGGGTCATTTTATCAAAAATAAAATTCAGTCCAGTGCATCAGTATCAGGTTTAAAGCTATCAAGAGTTTGTGTAGCTGAATTGTTAGAGCATGGGTCCCCAAACTTTTTTCTGTGAGGGCCACATTATTGTTCCTTTCTTTAATGGGGGGCCGGGCCAGTCACAGAAAATTACATGGGCCAGAGTGACTATTATTGTGGAGTTTTATTATGATTTTAAATGTATTTATTATACTTGCTCGATCACGATGAAACGTTTATTGAATGTGCAATTCTATTGGTGGGTGAATCTAACAAATAATTAAGCTAGGCTATGTTAATATTTAGTTAACAACTAAGGAAAATTTTAGTTTGAAAGCCAACCTTTATAATCAAATACAGATTTTAAAATTAAATTTTCAAAGTATGTCTCTGGCATTGTTCAGAGGGCCAGTCAAAAGGTGGGGGCGGGCCGTATTTGGCCCGCGGGCCGTAGTTTGGGGACCCCTGTGTTAGAGCATTGCATTAGCAAAACAAAGTTGTGGGTTCGAATCCCAGGAAACACACATAGTCATAAAATGTATGTCTTAAATGCACTTTAAGTGGCTTCGTATTAAAGCACCTGCCAAATGCATAAATGTAAAAAGTTTAGGATCTTTGTTATCAAGTTTACATCATTTTAAAGGAGTTCAGTCAGTATGATTTTAATATGTAATGTAACATATTTTTGTGAAACAGAATGTTCAGTGAGGATTGTAAAAAATATCTCGACATGGCAGGTGGATGGAAAGCAGGGGCTGAAAAATAAATGACTGTACTGAAGTTGTTGGAAAGCCTTTTTTCTCTTTGGAATACTGTGCACAGATGAATCATTCACAATAAGACCAGGAACGTGCATTAAGATGGTAAAGTGGGTCAATTTTGATTTCATTGTTGACTGATAACAACTAATAACAAAAACCCTCATTAGCAGAAATCCCCAATTGTGATGCGGTTGCACATGTTTACAGGCTGAAAAATAAATGTTAGCTGGTCCTGTGTGGCTGTTCCTAATGAGGGTCTCCTGGTTATATTTTGCATTATGTATAAAATGTTTTTTAATGCAAACAGAAACTGTGTTTTTAAAACGGGTCAAGGGTATAGTAAGGATGGAGAAGAGTAAGAGTGTGTTAGGTCTCATTTTTAAACATCATTGGTCTCAGGGTTTTACAGTAGATGGGAGGGTTACAGCAGGATTTTTCTTAGTCCACTGAATGGTGAATACACAAACACACACACAGCATCAGCTCACAATGAATAAAAATAGTAAGGCATGCCGCCTAAAGGGGTCATGTTCATTTTTTTAGACTAATTTAGCTTATGTGACCGTTTTCTCTGACCCTTAAAATGACACAGGACATGTAATTTTTGCTCTTGGGTCTATAAGGCTGTTATATAAATGACAGCAGGATATGTGGAGTGGCAGGTGTCACATCCAAAAACAACACAAGATTTGGTGACTGGACGGGATTGTGTTTTGAATACTGAATAGTTTTCACTGTGTAAACACGGGCTGTAATATGTGTGTTTAAATGTGCTCTTCAGACATTAAAGTGTTACAAACAGTTCCTGTAAATTAACTTGTGGAGCATTTAAAGTGCAAAGGTCACATATACTGATAAAATGTATTGTATAGACTGTTTTGATTTAAACAACACCAGGGGTCCAGAAGCACTTCCTGTTTCAGTTTTTTATTTCACATATGTAACTTAGTCTTAAAGATGTTTGTTAAACATTTCGATTCTGTTGTAAATGTTCTGTTGGTTGTATTTTCATCTGACATTTGTGTAGTGTTAAAACTGAGACAGGAAGTGCTTGTGGACCAGTGTTGTTTACATCTTGCTAAATGCCTTAAATGCTCCATAAATTGCTTTGGATAAAAGCATCTGCTAAACGCATGATATAAAAATGTACAAAGTTAAAAGTTAATTTTTGTACCATGCAGAAACGTTGAAGTTTATAGGTTAATCTCAAAATTTGATTCCTCATAATTTGAACCCTTTAAATGCCAGTGGTTTTAACAAAAACCACTTTGTGTTTAACAAAAACAAACTCTGAAAACCATCATGAAAAACTATGATACTATGGTGTTTGTCGTATAAACAAAATTTACTAGAACCCAAAATAGGGGCCCATTTTTCAACAATAGCAGTGGCACAAAATGTTTCTTTCCCACAAACCATCAAAACAGAGAAAAACACTTTGCATGTCCAAGAATCACAAGCGAAATGAAAAGCGCTCCGGATGTGCCTCAGGCAACGCAGCTCTCTGTGAACAGTCCAGCAGAGCTGAGCGAAAAGCATTTTGTTAAACATGTCACAGCTTTAGTAAAGCTAAAAAGACTCACCGAGCGGTTGTCCTGCGATAATCCTTGCGTTCTCGCCCGCCACGGCCGCCCGTGCGTTCCGTTCGCTTATGTACTGGACGAAAGCGTAACCCTTGTGCACCGAGCAGCCCACGATCTTGCCGTATTTGGCGAAGATGACCTCGATGTCGGCCTTCTTCACGATGGCGGTGTTGAGGTTGCCGATAAACACCCTTGAGTTGAGGGATCGCGGGTCGTTCTTGTTGGTGACATTGCTGGTCTGACTCTTTCCCGTCATTTTTCTCCTGCGGAACACGAGCAAGGACGACATCAACCACATACAGCAGATTGATTTGCTTTTATATCTGTTGCTTTCAGTAAAAATGATAAACGGGAACAGTAACATCATTCAGCAGTTTGTAGATCACAGTATAAGAGTTGAGTTTTCAACATTTCCTAATATGATATGTGTACTGTATATATCCTCTGTAAGACTTTGTATTCATCCTGAATCAGCTCAATACACGAGCATGAAAACTAAGATCTAATATATTTCTTTCAGATATGCTCATGAATATGAATTACAATGTGGTGTTCGCCTGGTGGTCTTAAATAAACAGCTACAATCAGAAGTTGGTAAGCAAATGCTATCCACACAAATCCTCTTGTGTGTGTTTTGTCAAATAAAGAGCAAGCACAAGCATCTGGATGGTACAGTTTGTTTCTTTGCTTTTCACTTAGTAAAACAAACCTCTTAAAATATTATGATCATCTCCCATTAATAGGGAGTTTACTCAGAGAAGAGAACAAGTGGAAGGAAGACTGGAAGGGATTTTACTTGAAAGTTGCATTGATACATATTTTTAGGCTTTATTATTTGTATTTATTGTGGATAATTATACATACTTGTTCCTTTTGAGTCTTTGAAAAATGATATTGTAAAATATTTAAAAATTGATAATATTGTAAAAATATCTTCATTAAATATTCCAAACCTATTCTAATTCCAATTTGAGTCATTTGTATGAATAATGATTGTTGTATGCGTGTTGTGTATGTGAATGACACACAGGTTTGGTGTGAGGTTTGGTTATATTTTTAAACAAATTGCTATAAATATAATAATTAAAACTATGAAGGTTTCTATGCAGGTTATGTTAGTATCTTGGAAGGTTATGTCAGTATAATGCCATTGCATTTCGTTACTAAAATTGTGTTCATTTGTGTTTGCGTCTTCAAATGTGTCAGAAATGAGCAGTGTATGGTGTTATTATAAGTGTGTGCTGGTGTGAAGGTGAGAATGAGTGTGTGTGTGTGTGTGAGAGACTGTGGAAGAGTAAATTAGGGGCTTGGGTTTATGCAGTATCTGTATTACTCACTGAACACACCGTCAGTCACATCAGAGAACAGAGGCGAGATCTTTCAGCGTTACAGACACTGGCCTTCTATTGGGTGTCATCCAGCCTCCTCCTCCTCCCCACACACACACACACACACACTGAGTGCTATTGTCTGCGACAGGGATGTATTATGTTCTGTCTCTCACGCTGTCAACGAGCTACTCTCACAAGACGACAAGAATATACACGCCGCTCCGCCGGGATGGAAGCAACACTGAAGTGTACCCGCTGACCAAACACGGCACCCAGAGGTTTCCAAATCCATCCAGGGTTCTTCCAATGACACGATCGTTCGCGTTGACGTCTGTTGGAATCTGAATCTTTGATGTTACTGACTTTAGATTTATTTAGCTTAGGGACCAAATGCTAAATAATAGATGCAATAGTCTGTAAATAGGATTAGTTTCCAAGGTTACCTGCATTCTGGGAATGAGGCCGGATGAAGGATCGCACGTTGAAAAGCACGCTCGCGGACAGATAGACTCCTATGTGTCCAGTCATTCATGACGACAGATATTGGAATAGTGAAATATACCCTCTTGTAATTTCCCGGCCAAATATCGTGTCATAAAAACAGCTTGTGTTTGGACAGGATTCTGTGTGCACACACCTGCTCTTACTCTATATCTCTGACTGTTCTTGAGTTTCTCACTTTCTCTCCTGCCCACAGGAACGATTTTACAAAGATGAACTTGATGTCTGTTAACTGAATATGTGTTTCTCCTAGACGGCAACGAGTGGGAATGGAGAGCGAATGGAGATTTCAACTTTAAGAAGTGATGGCAGTAGTGTCAGTGGCGATGTATTTGCAAAGGTAATGATTGTTTTCACGAAACACCCGACTGCCAATGCCATTGGTTAAGCCAGTGTAAGATATACCATGTAATGTGAATAATATAAAAATGACTATTGACAGATGTTTACTGTACGTTTATGTAAAAAAAGCACTAGAATATGTGTCTGTTAGTGATGCTTATATTTCAATCTACGTACCAAATCATCTATGTAGATTCAGATGATCATTAAAATCATCTGAAGCCTTACAATAGTTTTGTTAATGTAGAATTCGGCACACAAGTCCTTTTATAAATTATTATATTTTGGGGTATTTTTGGTAGCCTGACAGTCTCAAACCTCATATTATTTTCATCTGGACATTTTTCACTTTATCTTCTGTTGTGTACATGCTGGCAGAATTTTCATTTTTGGGTGAACAATAAGTCTCCCGAGCTTGTAAGAGCAACCTTTGAGCAAAAACAATTTTCCTCCGGGTGTGCAGCTCTTGAAGGTTTCAGGGACGATAAACTGCGACCGCCTCCAAAAAAACAGCTTGACAGAGAACAAGCGGTGTAATAAACAAAAGCAGATATACAGCCACTGTGCCATCTGTCCCCTTAAGAACATTTCTCTGACTGATGTCCAGACCCAATTACAGTGCCGTGAGGTTAGCAGTTTCACCACCTCTATCTTACAGAAGGACAAAGATCTCCTCTTCCTTCTTCTCCGGTCGGCAAATCAGCAGCCTGTTATTTAGAGCCCTCGCGCTGGCACCCGTGTTGATGATACCGGACAGAAAGGCGAGAACATTCACAAATCAGCAAAGATGTGTTAAATTGCACCTCTTATCGGATAAATCTCCTATGCCGAGCGTTCGCGGGAGATCTCCTTCCAGCCAGCTGATGACTCGTTGACACACGCAGGTGTTTGTGGGGTTCTCTATACTCGCCTGCTTTGACCTCACATGAAAACATTCAAGACCTCTTCAATTCAACATATTCTAGTGATGGGTTGCATCTAAATGTTTTAATTGATTTAGTTTAAAGTTCTGTAAATTTAAGGGACAGACTGTTGTCACTGACAATTAGATGCAACAAGTCACTACAAACTTTCGAGTTGAGGTTTGAAATCATATTATTATTATTATATATATATTATATAACAAGTATATTTGTTGTGTTGCAGAAAACATCTAAAAGGAAGTAAATTTTCTTCTTTAAATATTATGATTTATATTTATAATAAGTAAACCTAATAAGTAACATCCTGATTGGCACATCAGCAGCAGTGACTCAACCAATGGCATGGGTTTGGAGGCGGGACTACACCAACAGAAGGTGAGGGATGTGTTCAGAAAATATATTTTTGCAATTCCTTATGATGGCATAAAAAATTGCTAATTTGCATTATTTATCTTTAGTTATGTTTATAAATGCAATTCTTTTGTGAAAAAAAAATATTATTATTATTATGGCTTTATAGTTCAGCTGCAGTGTTTCTTAGTTTATATGAAATAATATTGGTTCTGGATCTGGGTTTTTTATACTAACACTTCTTCCACTTAAACAAGGATGTTTTTTTTTGTAGGTTTGGATACGAAGTGCACTAGAGTTTCCACTGGTTCTTGAAAGAGTAAGATACATGACGCTTCTGAGTGTGTGTGTGTAATTCCAGTATATAAACTGTCCACAGTGGGAGTCTCTTTATGGTACAGTAGAGTTCCAGTAACTACAAGTCCTCATATCTCAAGAAGCTCATGAACCGCAAAAGACAAGGATTTAAGTTTAAAAACCTCCACAGCCTGTGAGCTCATTAAGAGTCTCACAAACCCTCCACTTGACATCCTCTGTGATTTCCAACTCAGTGAATGTGTGAGTGTGGCTTTGCTGCGACCCTGCCACGCAACGATAGACCGTCGAGGCGGAAACAAGCCCGAAAAAAACCCAAAATCACACCCAGAGAGATTTCTCCACCTCCTGTGAAAGTCCAGCACAGCGCAGAGCCACAGGGTTAAAATCATGTGACTGTTACCAAAATACCCGAGGTGCTTCTTGAAATCACGCTCTGGCAGGAATACCCATAATGCCCCTGAGTAGAGCGATGTGTGTGTGTGTGTGTAGCATTATTAAATGGATAATTCTGGCTCCAGATCTGATTGGATTAGCCATGTTGGGAGCTGCTGTAAAACAGGTGACGTGTGCACACCTGTGACCGCACATGCCAGGTTGCCTTCTGTTAGGCTAATGAGATAAAATACTTGGCAGAGGAATTGTTTATTAGCTTGACTTACTAAGAGAGGCATCGCTTTTAATATTGCTCAGGGTTAGGGGTTTAGAAGAGCTAATAAACTTTAAGCAGCCCAGAGGAACATTCTATCACTCAGGATGTTGCGCTTTCATAACTCTGGAGGTCTGATGGCGTTCTCTGTGTTTCATTTTAAGTATCACCTCGGTGTAGGATGTTTCTCCTGAAAGAGCAAAGGAGAAATAAAAATAGCAACAAAAATAGCAAAAATCTAAACAAATTTTTTAGATAAAATAATTTAGATTTGAGTAGATATGATGAGAAATGTTTGAGTTCGTATTGCAAGAGATTGTGAGATTTCTGACTCTTAGGAGAAATATCTGAGATGTAGATGAGACGTAAGCAAACGTTTCCATTTGCTCTCCTCTTTAAAAGAAATAAATTGGATATTAAAAAGATCTTATTTGTAATTTTTCTTTTCTATGTGTTGCTTAGGCTACAAACATGAGCGATACCAGCAGAAGAGAACACTCTAACAACCTTATAGCAACACCCCGGCAACCATTTAAAAGTGGTTTAAAATTTACACAGCAACTCACAATTTCATTTTTCTCCATAAAATGCAAAATCTCAATCACTATTATTATTGAAATATTGTACTGTTAGACCAGAATCTGTCCCGCTGAATCACGTAAGATTCTCCGCTGCAGCTTTGTTTTGTTTTATAAACACCTGCCTTCTCTCTCCAGTACTAAAACCTGATCCGATTGACAAGGAAGTGAATGTTGCCGGTTGTCATTCGGGGACTGATGACTCTGACAGTGGGGGATTGATTTACGGGGATGGACTTGACAGTTTGTTGTGATTGCTCGAGCAAAGGGACACTGAAGATATGCGTCCATGACGAGATTTAATTGCTTTGCTTGTTTTATGGACACGCTGCAACAATATTTCCAGTAAAATCCATAAACGGGGAGGAGGGCGAGGGGGTGATGAAGAGTCGGATGATTTGGTGTGACAGGAAAGAACTGAACAGGGTCATTCTCTGGAAACGTGTCATATGTGCCCCGTTTCTGTCCTTACCAATGATATACTGTACTCGTACTACTCGCTTTAGTGTGTAATGCTAAACACACGCTTGCAAAAGCTTTTTGCATGTAAATTCAGTTACATTCAATTAAACCCTGTAATCAATTAACCCTGTAATATTTAACCCCAAAACATTTTTAATGTGTTACACCAACCTAATCTCATGGGATTTCATAACTATTTTACAAGGAGGCTAATTTGTAATTACATTTATACAATGTAAACTGTACAAAAAGTAAAATAAAAACAATAATGAGATTGTACACAATCATAAGAATTAGCCATCTTGTAAAATAATCGTGATTGTGTTGGTCTCACTAGTGTTTACGCTGTTGATGCTTTATGCCTGAAGTGTTAAAATATGATTTATTAAAAGTGTAACGTAAGCATTTTAGATAAAATGATAAAAGTGCTAAAGTTAAAAACAATAATTTTGACACTTTTTTGGCATCATAGTTGTGTATATTGTTGCTTAAAAAGGTTTAAGAAAGGCTAAAATTGCACGTAAGAAGAATGACAGCGAATGTTTTACCCAAACACCCGCCGTAGTGCTGATGTCTTATTGAAGTACACCTCTGTTACTGTTGCCGTCTGAAACCGCAGGTGAATAATCACGTGAAAAGCTTGTTTACATTGTAAAACATAACCCCCCGCTTTAATGAGAACGTTTAATCCTCGCTATGCAAACACAGACACATGTTTGCATGTATTTTTAAAGTCGTAAATGTGCATTACTTCTGATTAAACAGCTATTTCATCATGTTCTTTAAATGCTTCCAGCTACAGACTGACAGTTGTGGAACAGTCTGTTTTTGTTATCGCCGACGCACAAAACGTATTCACGAATCACCGTGAGAAAAGAGAGACTTTACTTTCATTATAATGCAATATAGAGCACATATAAATATTTGAAGAAGGACAGACAGCTTCTCGAATTAACTGCTGTGTGATGATGACATGTTTGTTATCAGCAGCTCTGATTGGAGAGAGGAATACAGACTCTCTGTGGTAATTGGGTAAAAATTCTGGCAGCGGAAAGAAGCTCAAGGTAATGACAGACATGCATATTAAATGAAAGAGTGACGAGCAAACACTGCGTCACAACCTGTTCAGATAAAGACTTTTTATGTGCACAATGTTAAAAGCTTGGAAACATGTAGAAAGTGTGTGTTTTGGTATATACATATATACTTAAAAATGATTAACTTTATATTTTCATTTATAGATATTTATTTCTTATATTAAATACATTACCGTAATTTCTATAACTATAATTGATTATATAATTATATTTTATATATATATATATTTCTGACTCAGGAAATGCAAGAGATTTAAGCATTTGCTCTCCATTTAATCTCATTAATGTCTATGAGAAATAATTAACAGTTCACCCTAAAAATCTCTCACCATTTTCAAACCTAGGTTTGATGTCAGTGATGCTGAACAACGCCGGCGGTCACGTGTCAATCATCAAACACGTCTGAACATGCAGGAATGTGAATGAGATTAGAGAGCAATGACAGAAAGACGTTCCCTGGATTCTGTACGGCAGTTCTACCAGCAGTGTAAGTCTAAAAACCCCAGACCCTAATGAGCAACAGTAACAGTGATGCTGGCCTGAGCAAGCATCATGTATCCCAGCATGCTGTGCACACAATTCTGAACAAGAACAGTCTGTCCTTTCAGACAGCGTTCACAAACAGAGATGCACACATAATGGAGCGAGCAACAGTTTGAAGGCCTGACCTTAGCAGAACACATTAGTGCCTCTGAGTCATCAAAAACACGGAGCGTGAAGCTTCATGAAAAATGAGTAGCACAGAGAGGTCCGTCCATAAACCAAGGGCAGGCTTCGAAAACATGTAAATGTCTTCAAACTGGAAATGTTTTTAATGACACAGTTTGAAGGCCTGTATGCACATTGTTTCTCCTAGACACCAATGAGATTTAATGCAGACTTTTTCCATTTTTTTCCTGAAGAAAAAACCTTATTGAAAGACATCAATGATGTCTGAAACCGTGTTCAGATTTGGCAACAAAAGCTGTTGATTTACTGATATGAACTCTCTTCTTACAGTCTTTTAAGGACAAATTATTTGAGCTAAACTATCCACACAAGATTATTGTATTATTTGTTATGTTTTAAGATGAATCATTAAATCCCAAGAGCTATGAAAGAGAATCCTTTAGCAATACAAGGTTTTTCTTCAATTGTCCTTCATGAAAACACAACAGCGTTCGCGGCGTTAGACATTAGCCAGTCTAATGGAGGCAGATTCAGCCCCCTGCGTGTCTGACAGAAGACACCGGGATAATTACAACTGTCAGGACGTCCACATCAGTCAAGCCAGTGTGCAATCACAGGTTGAGACCTGACATTAAAAAGCAACTTGTTGTCATTAGCGTCCCCATAAATATCTGCTGTGATTTGGAACTGAGACAATCAGCCTCCAAACCTTGATTTTCCCCACTGGCACTTCACGTTTCACATCATTTCTCATCTCACGGACATCTCATCTCCACCCTCGCTCAGACCTTTAACTGTCCAATCTCATATTGTGTTTTATAAGTCAAAATATTTGAGGCTCATACACCCACCGTAACGCCTTGCTCAAGGACGTTTTTAAAATGTGTTTTATACTGAATTGAATTTAGTTTCTATAGCACTTTTACAGGAATCTGTAACAAATGTAAATACAAAAATTAATAAATTAAAAAATTAATAAATGAATACATAGATAGTTAAATAAGCCACAGGTCTGAAAAAAGTAAACATTTTAATGTTGGCCAAATAAATAATTTGATGAATTCTTTTTCATATTTTTTTCTGTTTATATTTTGTCAACAGCCCATAATGACTGTTTAATATTCCATTCTGACATTTTATCCCATAATGTCATTCCATGTTAAATGAGCTGTGTCTTTTTACGTGTAGTAACAACGGAAACGTCCAATGGATTTTTTTTGTAGCCCAGACTTTAATGTACGTGTCAAAAAAATTAAATAAATAACCCTGAGAAACATTCACACGAGTACAGAGTGTGACAACTAGCCCCAGTCTCCCTGACCTTATTTCAGTGGAAAAGTCCTTCCTGGCTTGTTTTAATGTGATTGATGCTTCTAGTTTTTGATGTTTCAGCTCTTGAGAGGTTTTACAGTGATGAATAAGGTAAAGGACCAGGAGCGGCACTAAACAAATGACACTGTTTTCCTTAAATTAAACATTCTGATTTTACACCCTGAGATCTAGATAAACATCAAAATCAATCACGTTCATGTAACTTGAATTGCCTCATCTGAACTTGTTTTCTATTATACGTTTTAATTAGAAGAAACCGTGTATGCTGAGACATGCCACACCTCTACAAAGGTTAGTAATTGCTTTACCCAAAACTAAGATGCATTTCTCATTTTTACTGTTCACGCCCCAATATTCATTCAAGCTCACGGTTTAGAGAAGAGAGCGAGCGAAGGAAAGACGAGGTTTGTAGTAATGGACTCATAACCCCGGCATAAACTCCTGCTGTCGGCATGGTTGGCCATCAGGGTGACATCATTTACACCAATTTAGAAGGTTGAAGGGGAAATTGCACATTGTTTGGTGGTAAATTATATGTTGGGCTTCATTTCTTAATTAGATCCCTGAGCCGCGGCGCTATATTTATCGGTGTAGCATCTCTCGCCGCACTTTCATTTCTGTTCTGGATTACTCCGGCATCTAAATGCATTTCGCTCAAGCGAGCAAAGCGGAAATAGACCTCGATGTTTCATAAAAGTACAGGACATGCTGCACTGGAGATGAATCTATTAGTCGAGGTGGATTCGTTGATGCTGGTGTGTAGTTAAACCGTATAAAAAAGGAAAACAGCAAATGGGTGGAAGCATGCATGGGATGATAGACAAAGAAAAAAAAGATAGAGAGAGAGAAATATCAAAAAGGCAAATCAGATGATGCTAATGAATTAAGAAGTGTCTGCCTGTCTTCGTTTGTCCCTCAGAGAATTTCAGCCATCCGGCCTTTCCAACTTTTTAGCCTTAAATGACACGGCTAATGAGGTGCTTTTCCAGCAACTGACCAAAGACAAATTATTCAGGGGCAGCAATTAGCTGGCAGGCTGGGAGGGCCCGTAATGCTGTTCTGAGCGGAGGACAGCCGAGCCTGGAGGAGCCCCCTGTGGCCCCTGAGGCGGTGTGAGACGCCCCTGCGGCCTCATCATGTGGATCTGCTCATCGCATTACCAAGAAAATGTCCTAATGGCAGAGACTGTGCCAGACTGCAGCTCTTCAGACTCAGACAAACAGCTTTCAGTAGTCTGCTGGTTTTACTTGCTGCGCTAGAAAGTTCTTCTTTAAATTAGAGCCCTTCATTCCTCTCTCATTCTCTCTCTGTCTCTCTCTCTGCCTCCCTCTTTTTCTCACTCTCTCTGTCTCTCTCTCTCTCTCTCTCTCTCTCTCTCTCTCTCCTTCTCCCTCTCTCTCTCTCTCTCTCTCTCTCTCTCTCTCTCTCTCTCTCTCTCTCTCTCTCTCTCTCTCTCTCTCTCTCTCTCTCTCTCTCTCTCTCTCTCTCTCTCTCTCTCTCTCTCTCTCTCTCTCTCTCTCTCTCTCTCTCTCTCTCTCTCTCTCTCTCTCTCTCTCTCTCTCTCTCTCTCTCTCTCTCTCTCTCTCTCTCTCTCTCTCTCTCTCTCTCTCTCTCTCTCTCTCTCTCTCTCTCTCTCTCTCTCTCTCTCTCCTCTCTCTCTCTCTCTCTCTCTCTCTCTCTCTCTCCTCTCTCTGCTTATGGACGTCATTATGGTCTCCAGAGACAAAGTTTGGATCATGTGTGTGAAGTAGATCTGCAGTGTCTATAAGGTGCATATATGGGCTTGTGTGCTGGCTTATGGCACTTTTAGATGGAGCCTTCTTACATAACACAGACAAAAACAGACCACCGGTCTATACCATATGTGAAGGACAGAAATGATAATGCACTACCTCATACAGGTTTATGTAGTTAAAGGTTATCATATTTTAATAGAGGCACTGCAGTGCTAAATAGCAAGTCAATCCTCCTTTAAATAGTTGATAAACGTGTTTGCGTGTGATTAACAATTATTATTATTTGTTATTGGAATGTGATCAACATTTTAGAATATTTTCCTAAAGGATACTTAAACATACACACAATGACAAAATGTATAGCTTGAATGAACTGTAAATCACTTTGGATAAACGTGGCATAAAAACTGAAACTGTGAACTGAAATACTTAGAGAGACAAATGAGAGTATTTCACTTGAGCTGTATGTTATAATTACCTTCCGTCCTTGAGCTATTCTGCTGTTACCTACTGCTCCAGGTTGTTTTTTAATGTCTGTATGGCAAATAACAAGATGTGGTTGGGTGTCTTCTGAATAGAGCTTTTGCAGTTCAAACCTAGCTATCTGTGAAATACAGTGTGCAGTTATAAACAACTAAATGCACTTGTTTTAACTGTGGACAGAGCATTATATAACACATACATTATGAACACTCTGAATGCTGCTTTAATTGTGTAAAACTGTTATGATGCTATAGGGGTGTAGTGGGTGGTTGCCTGGGTGTTGTTATGTGGTTGCTAGGGTGTTGCTGTCAAAATAGTCCATCCTCAAATCCTCCATTATTGGATGCTAATTTTAATGCTTAAAATTATTAATATCCTTACAGAAAAAACAAATTTCATTTTTTTACATGTGACATGGGTTTCAAATAGGAGTTTCCAAAACCACATTTCACGTGACCATGTGTTTTTAAACATGTGAAAATGTGACTTTTGTGTACGGGTGCATTACAAATGATAAAATTCTTTAGAAATATTTTTGAAAATAGTAAAATAATATAAATAGTAAAATAAAACAATAAATATTAAATTGTTAAAATATATTATACTGTTATTAAAATAATGTGAAAAATATTTTATATACATTATGATCATTTGAGCAAAATATGATTTTAATTAACAATTTTGTTTCATATTGGAATTTTTCATATTGGATATTATATTGAATTTTTTATATGTAAAGTTATCTGAGCACAAAAGTTTGTAAATTTCAATATATAAAAATAGTGTTTTAATGAGCTCATGAGTTTAATAACACATTTTCCTCTGTCATTTTTACAGCAGCTCATAATGGAGTTGTCGCCAGAGACCTGATGCATGATGCAAGCCTGAAGGCTTACGTAAGTTGTGAAGGTAAAGATAATTGGAAAAGGTCTTACACAGTATGTAAATCCATCACCTACACCTATATGAGCATAGGAAGTGAACTGCAGCACATCCAGATGTTCTCACAAGAGTATGATACAACCAACAGTATTATCTGATATTAATGATGTGTGAAGTCAAAGTGACTGCTACTCTATGTAGTCTTTAGGTTTGCTAAGATGAACGCTGCAGGAAGTCGACCAGACCCGAGGCACCTTTTCCAGACTTTAATCTCAAGAGAAAGAACGTGTAAAATACCCCGCCGAGCTGACTGGAGCGAATCTTCTACAGCTTGGGGCAGACTCCAGCGGGCTCTCCGTATGGAGCTTACCCAACTATCTCCTCACCTGTTCTGCAGAGATAGGGTCGGACCATTGGCTTAGAATCAGAGTTTTTCTGTCGAGAAACTGATTCTGCTAATTAGCCCTGTGTTGCTGTACTATCAGGCTATTTGTAGCCGTGATAAATGATTCCACTTCACTCACGGAGACCCTTTTGCTCCGCGTTCACTCCTGTGAACAACTGCACTACGCTTTGTCGTTTTTTCTCCAGAAATTAGGCTTCTTTTTCCGCAAGGTGCCTCATGATCAATGAGCTGGTGTGGAGAAAAACTATTGTCCACACAACGAATGTGATGCAGTCTGTGTTTATAAAGACTCATCCAGGGCAGAAGAAAATGCCCATTCTTGACTGTAATGTTAATTAGGATGCCAACCTCATGCAAACCAAAAATTTTTTAAATTACATTTTTTTATTTCAGGTATTTTTTATTAATTACATTAATATTAACATTAAACACTAAAAACAGTCATTGATATGCAGGTGGAGATTCCCCAACATTAACCCTTAGGCCACTCCACGACATTATTACGACTCGCCATCCACCGAGGGACTTTCCTCCCCGATGATGTGATCGGCATGTGAATTGGAGCAGATCGAGACTCGCAGCGTCGGGGTGAGATGAGGTTAAGTGGCGTATCTCACATAGGGTTCTCTTATCAGGAACACAGCTAATTAGAGGTTTCAACATGACTAATTTAATTGAGCATAATTTTCTCTTTAGGTCCGCGGGCAACACACCAAATATAGATTTAATAAAAACCGAACAGCGCGTTCTCAGAGGAATTACATGGCACTAAAAGGGATTTAAGACCTTATCTGATGTGTCGTTGAATATTTCTGCTATTCAATAGCATGCAGTTACAGAGTAAAAGTGAAGATGACTTGTAGAAGAACTCTCTTAGGGGAAATTTTCTAATACTTTTTTACAGTGTGTGTATTTGGTTTGCCAGCTGAAGCACTTAAGCATCTCTTAGGATCCAGAGAAATGTCTGGCGGCCATATTTTCACGCAGTGCACCGAGACCCAGGTCACAGACAGATACAGGTTATAAATAGGCTATGAATATCAAGTTAGACAAAATGGCACGTCTGATTTTGATGCATTTTAGTGGTAGGAATCATCCATCTTTGATGTCCCCGTACTGGTACACGGCATCCTCAGATGCATGCTAAATATAATTCCCTGTTTTTCCACCTAATTAAGATGTTACCACAGAGGACAATTCCATCAGCTGCTAACGTGAAGAGATACATCAACAACAATCCAGCATCTTGACAAGATGGTAAGGCACAGAGGAGAAAAGAATTGAAGTTTGGGTGTCTGATTATGATGGAACGGGCCAATCACTCCTCCTCCCACATCAGACATGCACGCACACACGCGTGGTTACGGTAAGCACATTCACATTCGCACCGCATACACATTCCTGTGTGCCACTCTGGGTTATACCGCTTGAAAACTGTGCAAACGCTGGATTCTATCAAAATAGCATTTTCACAGTTTTTGTTGGTGGATAATTAAGTGTAAATGAATTTCCATTTGGCAAATGCAGTTATTTTGCCCTGCATAATAGAGTTGGAATAATGTGTGTGCAGGTGGTCGTAATGAGCAACTGTGGTGAGTTCAAAACTATTACATCATTACAATGTTTGCGTTGACGTGAAAGGTACTTCTGAACCTGTAAATGGTCATTTACAGGAAAACAAATACTTAAATGTACATTTTTAATTCATTTATTTGTTTATTTAACCTTATAAATGTCACTGCAAATATTGAAAATGCACAATTTTTCAAAATATTTTTATTTTAGGTATTTTTATACAATAACGTTAACATGAACTTTTTTCTAGTTTATGTTTATTGTTACATCAAATGTTTATTTGACATTTATTTGTAAAATATTTATTCTGGAGTCTTATACCTTTCCATCAATATATATTTTGTCATGATTTGATTAGAATTTAACTATGAAATATTAAAGTGAATAGGAATCTGTTTAATCTGTGGAACGGTGACAGTTAACAGGTTAATATATATGACAGTGCGACTTAAGTAAGGAGACTTAAGAGGCGAGGAATGTTTTTAGCTTTTTTAGGCTGCAATCTATAACTTTTTTGTCTAAAAATAAACATAATTCAGTTATTAAGCAAGTCCATATCAGCGTTCAACACATAAAGTACATAAAGTAACCTGCCATTTTTTGTTTTAAACGGATGATGATGATGGAGAAACATTTGAACGTTCTGGATTGCAGCTTTGAAAACCCCCACAATTTTTATCAAGGTACATTAAAGGTCATTATATATTGCCAGCAAGCTATATAAAAAATGCAATCCAAAAGTCAGATAATGGGAATTCCATAATGATCTATTTAACCCACTCAGTAGCTCTAAAACTCTAGAAAGCAAAGCAAAAAGCTTGTCGCTAAAAATACAATCCCTGCTGGCTGAACTCGCACAAAACTGGAAGTATGAATTATGGGAGTCAAAGACACGAAATCCTTATTTAATGGGATTGTGGGTAATGATGTTTGTTTAGTGGTAATGTGGCGATTGAAGCTGTAGTTTAGCAGCTGGGTAATGTCATTATCCTCATGCTGCCACAGTACTCTTCATCTCATTTAAATCCCTTGTTTACTGTCACAGAAGCTGTTGACTTGAGTCTATTTGTCAAAGTGTGCACGACTTGATGGACATCTTCCGTTTCTGTACCTTGTCTTATTGCCTCTGGAATCTCATTTTATTCCAAGCAGCAAGAAATAAACGTCCAATCTGACTGTTTCTTGAGAGCTGTAGGCGAATTGAAGCGTCAGCATTCAGAATTAATGCTATTAGAGGATTAGATCCTTAGAAATGCTAAATATTTTCTGAGCTCTCGGTTGCTGTCTACTATATAGAATCTAAAGTTTAGAGAGTTACAGAGATGGATGGTAGGGAGGAGATGAAGAGGATGATGGGGCGCTTGTGAGAGAATATTTATGAGGGCCACGTCAGGTCAGGAGAAGGAGAACCACCGGGATCATTTATAATTAAATTCTAGGGATACACAGAGCATACGCTTCAATGTTTTTGTTGCTTGAGGTATTGTTTTAGAGTTTCCTCTGTCTTTTCCTCTCTGTGCATTTAAGAAGGAAATACAGGTAAGATATGATGCAGGGGATCATTTAATCATGTGGTAAACTGATGATACTTTAAAGATGAAATCTTCATTTTTGGGCTTTTTGGATTTTGACAAAGTTGAAAGGGTTGTTTTACACGACCATTGAGGAATTTTGAATCTAAAATCATACCAAATTGTGAAAATGAAATATATAAGATATTTGCAATAAAATGCAATAAAAGTCCCTGGACACAGTTTTTTAATAAGCAAACATGAAAATATTCGGTCTGGTCAGGTGATCTCAACACAGCGAGCCGTATTTTACTCAGTGTAAAATAAATCAGCCTGTATTTGGCTACATCACTTGAGTCTATGTGAAGTGTTCTGTTCATTTCTTCAGGGGACAAAGTTTTAATGAGGAAAAAGTGTTTCTTTAAGCGACAAGGGCGATTTGACTTTTTGGAGGAAAAAAGTATAGACTAACCTTAGATGACTTTTAATAGTAGCTCATGTGGGTATGTTTTTGCTGCATATGATAAAAGGCCAAGGGCTCTGGTGGTCAGTCTGTACTGTATTTTTGTGTGAAACCAAAAAAAACATGATCATCTAAGACTGTAATTTTACTTGGTTTGGTGAGATCCACTCTTACAAACACACACTAATAACATTTCTGCAGAAAGCCGAATATAACGTTTCCTCCCTTACACACACACACACACAAATGGCTTAAGATATTGTAAATCCACCATATACTCACACAGGCCTGCTGTCATTGTGCACCATTCAGACACACACAGCTTAATCCCAGTTTGGACCAAACCTCTCACGTGTTTTCATTGTTAAGATGAATTGTATGACGCCCGGCAGGACACACTCCACCACAAGAATTTAAGGCAAAGAATGGAAATCAAATCTGAAGACATTATGTTTGTATGAGCTGTTGAATGGTAACACTGTCGAAAAATGTATTTTACAAAACTCTATTCAGTACAGTAGAGACGTGAATCAGAGACGTTGTTTTGCTCTTCGTTCGTAATTCTGATTCCAAAAACATCTCTATCATCTACAGCAATGATTTTAAATGAAGAGTAAATGGAGAGATTAGTTATAATTTTCTGTTCCAAATTAGACCAATCTACCTCCCTGATCCTTCTGAAGATTATGACCAGTTTTAAAGAAATAAATTAGATGACTAACTCGTTTATGCAATCACTGATTTGCAGCATTCTATAAAAACACGCAAAAATATTTGAGCTGACCTGCTATACCGAGAAATGCTTTTTGGGTGTCTTGTCATTTGCAGGGTTCCCTTAATGAATATGTAATTTGGGGATTGTCTACATCAAAGTGTAAAGCAAAGGGTGTAGTACTTTCCGATGGCTTAAATGACAATGACAAAGTGATTTATCAAGTCTGAAAGTCATTATAGAAGCCGTGTACAAATGAATACGACTGAACGACAGATAATAATCAGATTTTTGCTTTGCAGGATGACTGCAGTCACTGTGGACAAACTGAGACGTTACAGCTGGCGAATAGCCGAGAGATTTGGCAGAACTGGTTGGGCACTGATTTTAAATATCAAGGTTTGAATAAAACAACCTTCAACGTTGTAAATAATACTGCATTTTCTTCTGTGATTTCTACATTTCAGGTGATCGTCCTTCACTTTACAATTGTCCTGAAACTCGTGCAGTAATATTGTAACCACACATATAGATCAACTGGTGGATGCTGATGAATGATTTCTTTAAATACCACTGGTTTCAGGTATGATATTATATACTTAGAAATACATATACTATTTATTTACATGTATGTGTAAAAGATTTCATAAATAATAGCTGTAATACAGTATATATTGTATGCAGGGCTAAATATACTTAATATGAAAACTGTATATAAATTGTCATGCTTTGAAATGGTATTTAATAAGAGCTGCAACATTTAGTAAAATAGTTATATCAAACTTATTTGCGTGGAGTGTTTGCACTACATTTTTATTGTAAATCACCTGCAATATGTCCATAAAGTGCACATTCAATTGTTTTTACTGCACAAGCAACTCAACTAACAATCTGTCAAATCTGTCAGTGTATTTGTTTTCAAGTGCCACACGAGATGAAGCTGAAACACAACTTAAAGCTCTATTAAGTCTCCCGAGTCATATAATTGTCCTGTGGGTCAGTTTCACTACCCTCTCTATTCCCAAACCACAACGTTTTCCTCTGAAATAACAACCTTTCCTTAAAGACTGTACCAATTATCTGTGTTTGCCCTGATTATAGAGTCAGAGACAGAATGGCAATGAAGAGCCGCCCCTGATGCTGCTGTGAGATGATTGGACCGCAGTATCCTTGGCCAGGACAAGGGTGAGATGGAGTATCAGTAATGAATTTATTATTGGTGAGTATGAGAATCCCCCGTCTCTCATTATTCTGACCGGGGTAGATATGAAATGGCTTTCCGCAGTAATTAATGACTCTCTGGAGCTGTTTTATAAAGGATATTACCTGTTGCAGAGTAAGTGAAAGGCGAGACCATTTTTAACACTCAATCCAATGCTGATGAAGAACAGAAAAGTGGCTTGCTTAAAGGAACAGTCATCATTTACATCTCCCCGTGTCATTAGAAATCCATATGACTTCCTGTCTTTTGTGGTACATGAATGGAGATGTTTTAAAGAATGTGTTATAAATAAAAACTTGCTTGCTTGAAACATCAAGTTCGGCACTTCAGACACTTCAGTCCGCAGAAGTAAGAAAGTCATATGGATTTGGACAGAATTCATTTATCTCTTTAAAGATGCAATTCATAACATTTTGAGGTAAAATGAGTCTTTGCTTAGTTACTGAGCAAAATTCACAATGGTAATTAATTATAATATTGATTTAAAAATTATGGACTTTGTATGAAATTCAACCCACAGGAAGTCAAGTGCAAAAATTGATTCTGCGATTTTATATTTTATATAGAGATGACAGAGGTAAATGTAACAGATTGCAGCTTACATATATATATATATATACATTAGAAATATTTCAAATGATGTCCAATAGTACCAAATGTATTATTTACTAGAATTTTTGAATGTGCTTTTATGCAAGAAACGTCTTTTGCATCAGTAACCAATCAACAGTCATGGCTTCGCTTGACCAGCTCAACAGGCTATTTAAAAGCTGCAAATTAGCCATTCAAAGTCCCTTGTCAAAAATCAAGAGGTTTAGAAAAAGCGAAAGGATTTTCCACATTTAAGCTCTGCTCGCAGCGTGTCGTTCCACACGGCAGGCAGCATTTATTCTGCGAGAAGAGATCTCGTTCTGTAAGGCAACATCACGAGAGTCCTTCACAGTTCCTTTAGTCCTAGAATTGACTGTGATGACTTCTGTGAGACAATTCATCAAAGATTGTAGAGAGAGCAAAGGAAGATATATAGATTACAAATAAAATAGAAATATAAATTCTGTGCTGGATTTGAAGGAGAATTTATGAAATGTCCACTGCTAAAGAGCGAGTTCACCCAAAAATGTATTTTTGATCACTGTCATGTCATTTCAAACCTGTATATGACTTTATTTCTACTGCAGAACACAAAAGTAGATATTTTAAAGACCAAAGAACATTAAACTGCTTTGATTTACATTGTATGAACACAAAACTATGAAAATATCTTCTTTTGTGTTTTACAGAAGAAATAGTCATATACAGATTTTAAACAAGATGAAGGTGAATAAATCATGACGTAACTATCCCTTTAATAAAAGAGAAATCATGGAGAGTATGCAGAAATGTATGAATGATGGAAGTGCATAAAGTGTGTTTGTAGATTCTTATTGTATACGTTTCTTATCTTATTAGGATGCTCCCTCAAAAGAAAGCAGTCTATGTATGCAGTTAGCAGCTCAAAAGGTTTTGAATTAAAGCATTAATCTATCTAGTCTTGCTTTCTTTGGCCCAGCGACTTCAAGGACAGAGAAAATGAGCGATACAAATCTCAGATATGACAGATATGAAGCTGCTGTACAGTGCTCTCTAACATTAACAGCATTTTAATCAAATGATTAATTGTAAAACACAGTAAAGTAATAATGGTCGGTGATTGATTAAAGGAATGTGCCAGAATGTGCATCACTAGTATACACTGTAAAACATTATACATAAAAATGTCATAAAATTTCTATTATGATAGAGGAGAGATTTCTTTTCATTCATGTTCGCTCTGATTGGTTTAGACTGATGATCAGATGATGTGAATTTGTGATGTTTCCAGTGTAAAGATGGTGATAGCAAAAAATAAACTTTATCACACAATAACACTCAATGTACTTCACTCCAGGGTGATATTTCAGCAAGGTGACGCTTTTAATATTTAATAAACATAATGATAAACGACAGCCACATCCAGCGGAAAAGATAAAGACACTCTTGCTCTCAGACGGGGGTAAAAATAAACTTCAACGTGTCCTCTCTCTCTTTAATAATCCGTCATTGTCTTTTTCTAATCACCTTAGCGAGGCACATTTTTCTCACAGCGTGTGGCCTGTTTCTCAACTGCATCACAACCGAGATGTTTTTGTCTTTTTCAGAACGTCACCTCGTGCAGGAACGACCGCAGCGCTTCCCCAAACGCGGGGCCTTCGCAAAGCCCATTACTGCTCTGTTTAATTTGATCATTTCTATGGAGAAAACAGCAGGAGCTGCGGCGGGAACCGAACGGCCCGTCTCAGACTGAAGAAAAACACAACAACTTTCCTTTGAAAGTGGTACGATTTAATAAACGAATGAAACTTTCAACTCGCAGAGATCAGCGGGGCTCATAACATTTCAGCTCACTGGTTTCTTAATATGAATCAAATCATTTTATGGTTTCAACAGAAGCTGGAGACAGTGACAGCTTTGAATTTAAGTGCCATCAATTGTGATTTGCTCAAGAGTTTAATGGTGAAAGGACAAGTGCTTATTCTTATGGTAATGGATAATATCCACCTACAGTAGGACAACGTTTTAGACTTTATGTTACCAATTCTGAGCTTACTTGAACACTAGACTTTAAACTTCCAATAAAAAGTGTTTGTTTTATCGCATTACGCTGAAAGCAACCCAACATCACGTTCTCTGAAAGAGTAATCAAAGAGAAGAAATCAAAGTTGCACAACAAAAGGTTCACTAACACTGACCAATCAGTAAAGTGAAACTAAAATCTCTTGAAACCCTGATCATGTTGATCTGAAAGTCATTGTTATTAAATCGATAACTCGCTTACGACTTAATTTTGTGGAACACCAAAGAAGATATTTTAAGAAATATGTGTGTTCATACAATGAAAGGCAATGCAGGTCAATGTTATTTGGTTAGCAACATTCTTCAAATCTTCTTTTGTGTTCTACATAAGAAAGTCATACTTCAAGTTAGGAATGTATGACGGAGGATTAGTGCCACGTAAAAGACTACGAGATTAAAGTCGAAATATTAAGTAGTACTTCGACTTTATTCTCGTAATATATCAACTTTATTCTCGTAGTACTTCGACTTTATTCTCGTAGTACTTCGACTTTATTCTCGTAGTACTTCGACTTTATTCTCGTAGTACTTCGACTTTATTTTCGTAATATTTCGACTTTAATCTCGTAGTCTTAAAGAATTTTTTTTTTTTTATGTGGCACTAATCCTCCGTCGTAGGAATGACATGAGGGTGCATAAATGATGGAAGAATATTCATTTTTGGGTGATATTTTTGCATATAAAAATTTGACTTTGTATTAGCGTATTAGAATGATTTTACTTGTAAAGTTTGTATAAAATTAGTTTAGTCAGTTAACAATATATTGTATTTCTTAGAAATTCTTGGGTTTGTATCAAACGCTTTAGTGTGAAATCTTTAACTTACTCAAGTTTAGAAAAGCAATAGCCCCATTCCAGACTCTTAACAAAGCCACTGCTGACTCAGTCTTAAAATCTGCTTCTTTATTGAATATTAATCGAGTTCTTGTGCATGTGCAGGTCTCTGTCTCTGCTGTGGAGCATCTCTGGCTGTCTTGGGAAATGCCGATGGGCAGTGTATGGACACTATTGACCACTTTAACCCACTCAATGGACAGGTCTATAGGTCTACCCAGGTAAATATCAGATGCACACATTCACATATATAATTTGTGGCTCTAAATGATGCAGCGACACGGGTGCAATGCAAAAGAAAGAATGCACGAAACAAAACAGATGAAAACATAGAGATGCTCTCAGACTGAGCTTTTAAGTGGCGTTTGGAAATGGCAGCTTGTGTAATTTTTGTCAATCTCCTTCACACAGGGACACAATGGGCCCAATCAAACCACTCAATCCTGCCTAACCACCAGGCAAGCACTTACAGCTGTCAATCACCGCACCGAACGGAAAATGGCTTCTCCCGAGCTTTGGATCTTTCCCTTATAAGGTTCTGTTTTCAACAGCGGCGCTCCAACACGGACGAAATGTGTTTCCTGTGCTAATCAAATCTAGCGGATCGTAATTAGCTTGCAGATGACTAAAATTACCCAGAATGTGAGAACGCCAAAGAAAAATACCGGCACCCCGAATTTATAAACAAAAATAGCTGATAGCTTCTTAAAGAAAGTTAATAATTGTGGCACAGTCGCACACACTCCCACTTTAATAATATTTACACTTACTTCTCTTGGAAGATGAAAGCGAACGCTCGCTCTGATTTCCATTTAAAGATTCAAATCCTCTTAAGCTTAACGCGGGATGCCGCAATGCATTATTGAGCAGCTTTGAAATCGCTAAGTCTGGCCAGTTGTTTCCCGGGTATATATTGACGTTTTTGATAATCTCATAAATGCAAAAAAATTCCACTTAGTGAGCATGAGATAGATGTGTCTCAAGGCCATGAATCCAATTAAACATCTCCGAGCGTCAGAGCGGTCAGAGATGCCGCAACGTCACCGAAACCCTACGGCTACGTTTCAGTCCGTCAAACGACACATCTGACAACCTGCAATTAACGGAGAAGGAAAGCAAGGCGCTGCGGACGCGGTTCAGACGGGTCAAAAGTCTAATGAATTTTGTGGAAGCAATCAAGCCGAGCCGTACAATTCTGTTTGAGGAGCGCTACTTTCACAGCATAACAAATTTTACATTAAACCAAAAAGGCTCACTTAGAATACATATCTTCCATTTTTCAAATATGATAATAGCCGTGGCGGCTCTACAGATACTGCCCGGCTCCTATTAATGTTTCTCTCAGTCATTTCCAATGCTGTAAACAGCTTGAAAATTCATATGCATTTCTGGGAAAGTGCTGCTTTGTCCGTCAACCGTGATGTGACTGGAATGTTTTAAAAGCAGCGGTGACTGGTTCCTTGTCAACAGGAAGAAAATGTTTTTATTAGAAACTTGTTATGTTATGAATCACCACTGAAGGTGATATGTGAAGCTTTTGTGTTAAAATACCTCTGTGAATGCAGAAAATGGAAAAATGTTAAATTCTCTCACAAAAATATAAATGTCAATCTAAAATTTTTTATATATATATATGCAGATGCCAATTTAATTAATAAAAAGTGTAAACAGTGACTGTTTTTGTTTCCCATCAGCCTGACACTGGCTCAGCCAATGGTCGAGTTTAGGGCGGGACTTTCTGTTTGACCAACCAATGGAACAGAGAGGGTGTTTTTGGTAAACCTATTTGTAAGTCATCACACAAACACATACACAACAATAGCCAAACAAAAAAACTACTATCATAATCCACAAGCATGCTTACGCTCCACAAAATGAATGTGTGTTTGCTATATGTGCCCCTGAAGAAAGTCCGTCTTCATTTATAAATGAGACCGACAGGAGCAGAATAAACCTATTCAATGAAGTAAAAGCTTTTAATGCATTTATGTGTTTTGTTATGTGTAGGCAGAAACCCGGAGCAGCGACTGTGAAGTCTAATCTTTATTCTTATAGAAGACAGGTTGAAGCCCGTTCTCATTTAGAGAGAGAACGGTGTGTATTCTGTTGCGCTGTCGCCCACCGGCTCACGCCTGAGAATTAATTATACTAGAGCAAAAGTTTACCAGACTGATTTAATTAAACTTCTTACTGTTATTGATATGGCTGCTGTACGTCCTGTAAAACATTTCTGATGTGTGACTGTGTCTTAATGAGGCAATGAGTGATAAGTACTGTCCCTTTAAGATTAAACGAACGGTTTATGATCAGTACAATAGGAGGTTCATCAGCAGCTTTTGTTAATTGTGTTGTATGGAGCATCATAAAAAATAATGTCCAAGTGTCTCTTACAATAAAAACTCAGAGTGCGCTACACTTTGATGGTGTTAAATAAGAAAAAATTGAGCTGAGCATTATCAAAAAAAAAAAAATTATTATATATAAGTATATTTGCAAAAACTAAGGAATGTGTACCCCCTTTATATACTGTTACACTTAAAGTTTTTTATGTTTTGTTTATTTTTGATGTAATAAAAAAAATTCCTTAAAAAAAATTAAAATAAAGCTATAATAGAAAAAATAAAATTGAAGTAAAACAACTGTAGTAAAAATAAAATGTAGTAAAAAAGGTTTTCCTTAAAAAATGAAATAAAGATAAATAAAATATATAATATATAAAATATAATAAAAAAAAATTGAGCTTGTTTTTATTGATCTACATATATTACTAAATCAGCATAAAACATGAATTATTTAATTTGTAAAGTTGTCTATCATTCTTTTCTTTGAACTACTGATGTTATTCACACAGTTGGTGCTCATATCATACTTATATGCCAATATGTATACAGTATATAAATGTGCACACTGTTAATATTAATTTATGTATCTATAAAAGTGCTTTTCTATATTGCATCAATTTTATAATGTATGTTTGTTTATTGCATTGCAGGCGTCTTACAATAAAGTGATTTCACTGGAGTTCATTTTCATGGACAGTATATTCAGTACCTGAATCCTAAAATCTCTCATTTTCCCTGTACCTCTTCTCATTGGCGAGGTAAGTGTCTCGTCCATCTATCTCTATAACTAAATGACCCGTGTGTCTGCTGTAGACCGCATTGACAGTAAGATCGTTGCTGTGGGCAAGAACCTGTCTGTACGCGGTACACTCTTTCTTCTATGGTGTCACGGCACATTGCGGTGTTGAGATGGGGTTCAGATGAACAATGACCCGCTACATTTATCTGGCTTTCTCTATCTGTTTCCTGGCCTGGGTCCAGATCAATGGTTTGATTATCATAAATGTGCTCTACAATCAACCCATTCTGCTCAGTGGTGTTTGGAAAGATATAGCTTCAAGATACAAGCCACTCGTGGTTAAATAAGTTAAATTACACTCTTAAAACGATGCCATAGAAGAACCTAATTTGGCTAAATGGTTCCTTTACAAAAAGGTCTTTGTTGTAAAAAACACAAAAAATGAAGATCTTATTCTGGGTTTAAGCATCTAAACACGCTAAAAATGCTTGATTGTTGTAAACCATGGTTGGGTAAAATATTAACAAACCCAACCGCTGGTTTAAATTATCCTAAAAAATGTCAGTATATGACCTTAAACATTGGTTGAAATAACTCAGAATAGGTTCATTTAAACATAATGGTTGGTTTTGTCAATATTTAACCTGTATATAAAACTGTATTTTGTAAAGTGTATAGTTGAATGAATCAATTCACCAAAGTGAATCTGATTCTCAATGCTTCATTGGAGACAGTGTGACACAGACACAGCATGACAGTGTTTTTGCTTATTGCATCAGTTGCCTGTAAAGCTGTGTGTGCAATACAACGTGATGACAAAACAGCTATGATATAATGCTAGTCCATGTAAAATCGCTTGTTACTGAGAAAGCAAAAACCCTTCTGTCAGAACAGAACAACTCGTTTTTTCTGTATCATAAATTAGTTACTTTTGATTAGTTTCACCCCGTGATTGATGTTGATCTCCAAGAAAAGAGCAGAATTTGAGACGCGACAAATGAGGAGAAGCACCGCTGGTAAATCTCCTCCTGAAGCAGCCCGGGCAAGCCTGTCAGAAGATCTCAAATGTTAAGTCCGTCCTGACAGGAGGGTTTTTACTCCGAAACGTTATTTCCACTCAAGTTGAGCTTAATCACATGAGCGTGTTCATGTTAGAGAAACCACGCCGGACCCAAAACACATTCAGTGATGCTGGTGAATCTGACAGGAATCGCAGAGCCCATCATGTTCGGGTCTCTCTTTTTAATTAATCTGTCATTGTAAATCCACAGGCCTGCGACAACATTATATATGCACACAAACACACACAGAGATACACAATGTGCTGATTAGTTTGGGCCTCAAATGGCCATTGAGAATATTTGATGTGTTCTGCACACAAAAGTGACTCGTTCTTTCTCAAACCATCAAGCTTTAATATGATTGTTTGGTTGCACAGGTTGTTACAAGTCTGAAAAACTGTGTAAATCATTATACACTATATTCAAATCTGTCTAAAACAAACTGCGGTCACTCACTTTTCATGTTAGTCACTTCTTTCTGTCGAGGTGGGCGGTTTATGACAATAATTATAGTTTGGTTATATGGGACTACACGCTGACAGATTCACTTCCCTTTCCATTGCCAAAATATTTTCACCCTGTTTCTCATTCAACAGTGCGTCTCAGTGCAGATGGTCAGATACAACAGATCAGCCTTGAACCTTGGTTCTGTCCATCATCTTCAGTCTAGACATTTAACTGGCCATTACTGATGTTGGTCTGCTGATGAGAAAGCGTGGGACTCGGAGCTCATTAAATCCTGCAGGAAGGAGGAAATAATGAGGAAAATCAAGTCTGACTGCTGGAGATTTTCTCTCCAACCCTGGTTCAGCAAATGCATTTTTTAAAGATTTTTCAATGAGAATTTACTCTGTTTAACCAGCATGAATACGTCTACATAGATCAAATCTGGGATTTTTTTGTGTTCCTGTAACTGGTAAAGCCACACAAAAGTCAAGGGTTCAATTCTAGGGAACAAACATATAGATAAAAATGGATCATTTAAATGCACTTGGGATAAAAGTGTCTGCCAAATGCAGAAATGTGAATACTTTAGCTTAAACTAGACAGAAAGGGCTGAATGACTGACAGGTAAGTTGATCAATCACAGTTTGTTTGTCTTTTTCAGATTTGTGTAATGAAGGCACTTTGGCAACACCTCGGGCTCAAGACTACATTTCACCTTCAAAAATAAGTGTAATAGATAATTATATTTTGCATTAAGCCTTTTTTAGGATCATTAATTTTTTGTGATGTTTCATTTTCATGATAATTAAACATTTGTTCAGTCAAATTCTAATAATGATTCTCATTACTGAAAATAATGTTAATATAAAAAAATCTTAATGGGCCAAAAAATGTATTATTTTCCTTAAAGAAAATATTATTTTTAAATTAGGTTGAAATGTGATTCACACACATTCTTTTGTGACTTGTAATGTTTTTATGGCACAATATAAATGGGTCTTTCTTGCCTTCCTTTCTGAATATATACACACACAAACACACCTTCAGATTGTCTGTTTTTCACTGGCACTAGGTGTTATTGAATCAGAGTCAGGCGGGGTTCACAAAAGACATTCGCCAGAGGTCACCTTTCCCACAATTCACTGGGGTCTGCTGAATCACATCTGCCATGTCAACAGCAGGAATGCAGAATGGACTCGTGACACGGGAGAGATTACGGAATATGCTTAAATTAGACTGAGAGGAAGAGATTAAGAGAGAGATACTGAATAAGCACACTTTTTTAAAGTCTTAATGAACTAACTTTCCAAGATAAGCATAACTACTGATAAATCAATTGCATTTTAATGTGCAAATAACCAATAATGTTGACTTATTATAAATGACATATAATTTGTAAATATTTTATGAGATGGCTAATTGAATTTGTACAATGTTATTCATTTATTTTCATACAGTCTGCAAGTGATGGGTAAGTTTAGGGTCTGGGCTTCATTTTTGATTTTTTTAATACAGTCTAGTTATTGGAGAATGAATGAGCACAAGGCTGTTAGGTTTGTGATCCTGTGTATATTTTTTGATTATCTGTCTTTATTACAGATTGCAGAGATCTGGTTCCAGTCCATTCATAGAGTGAATCGATTTGGATTTATGGAAATCTGCATGTAAACGCAGTCTGTGAAACAGGGATATGACAATCAAATGGAGACATATGTGCAATAAAGCATAATACATGCCGGAGGGGGAGAGAAGCACATGGCAAACGCACCCAACAGTGTCCGCCTGTCTCGTGCCCGTGACCCGCGTGTCTCTCGCCCATCACTTCCTCCCCCGCACACCGTCGGTCAGAGAGCCAATGAGGAACATCTGTTAGACTGTCAATCTCCCGTACCACCCCACAAAACACACACACATGATCTCATCACAGACAGACCACTGGAAAGGTTGCTGTGCTCACATGGTTAGCCAAGCTGCTGACATTTGTTAGTCTGTTTATGTGGAAATAGATAGTGTTATTACAACGAGGTGCGCTCCAGTCGGCCCATCTGCACCAGCAGCTGCTGAGCCTCGCGGAAAAAGAAAAAAGGGAACGGGGAAAAGAGAAATAAATGCCACTAGATAAAAGGCCGCTGGCGTTGAAGGGCTTGCACTTCTGCCTCGGAGACAATTTAGAAAACAATGCCAAATGACCATTTAGAAAAAATGTGTCGATTTGTTCCAAAAGCTAGTGAGCTGCCTACATAGTCAGCTGCCTTTTAAGGGTGAATTTACATGAGAGTTGCCAGGACATTGTTGTCAAAATGACTATGGTTCACACATAAAGATTACCAAAACGCTGTATTATGTGCATGACGGGCTGGTAGTTGCCAATGTCACTTTGTAAAGAAACACATAATACGCATGCGCATGACATCCCCCTTTTGGCAAATTTTTAAACCTGTTTTTAAACGTTTTTGCATTTTCAGGCCCCCAAAACACCTTTGTCTTGTACAAGAATAGTCCAAACTGATATCACAGGTATTTGTATATTTTTTACGAGGTGGCCAATTCATATAAAATCATACAATCATAGATCGTATGAATTTGTACAAATTGGCCACATTGAAAAATACATCACATAGTTTCAAATACATCATAAAGTTTTCACTGTAGTCAAAAACTGTGCCAACTAGGACAGTATTTCATCAATTAGTTGATTTAAAATCATAATTCTTTCACTCCATCCAAATCTTGTTAAAGGATGATATGATCATCACTCATCACTATGCATTGTAGGATTTCCTTCTCTTTAAAGATGATCACACAATGCTGCCTTACAAATTGTCATAAATGATGCATCTTAGAAGGTGGCATAATTAAATTGCTTACACTTCACAACGGCCTTTGTATTAATATTGCTTTATGTGCACGTATCCGCTTGGTTTTAGTGCTTTTCTCACACTAACTCTGTATTTTTCTGCATTTGTAGCACCTGAACCTGTAAATTGGTCTGTTGAGGAATCTTCTCCACATCCACCAGTGACTGACAGATGAAACAGAAGCCGGAGCTCGGCATTTCCGTCAACAAATACAGCTAAAAAATCCAAACGGTCTCTTTTTTTATTTCCCCGCTGGAAGTGTTTCCTGTGCGGCATGCATTCAGCTTATCAACGCTCAGCCCTGATCCTTATCTCAATCGCTTTCTGTGGACAAACGGACGGAATGGAGAGAGACGTGACCACACAGAAATTCAGACTTTCAGGCACAACAATGCCACTGTCAGAGGCCTGACCACTTTGAACCCATGTTTATAACGCCAAATCAAAAAGACTTTTTGCGTTTTTGTGTCGTAGGCAATCCTTAAATACTTAAATTCTGATAATGTAGCATAATTTATTTTTACATATTATCTTTTTGATAGCAAAAATAACCGTGTAAAGGAACGTGATAACCTGTGGTAACCCTAGAAACAGCACAAGTGTAATTATATCTGATAAAACGGACTGCAAAGAAGGTGAGAATGAGCTGTGGATTTGTGAAGAACATATGGAGCTTACAAACGCTTTAAATAAATCAGGCTCCTCCTGTGACTCCTGTACATGTATAAATGTGACTATTATAAAGCATAAATCAAGTCATGTGATTTCTCTGTGCTCTTAGAAACATGAAGCATATACTAAAGAACAGAAAAGAAGCTCTCAGCTGGAGAGAGAGAGAGAGCGATCCTGAGATCAAAACTAAACACAGGATGTTTATTTCTGAGAAGGCTCAGCGCAGACATCAGTAAACGCATGTCGAGATACGTGCCAGTCACGAGCTGTTTGCACTATTCAAAAGCAGTCAAAGGGACCAAAGTGGTGCGGTGCACTCGGGGAGGCAGATCTGCCTCAATTTTTAATTCCATCCATCTCGTGCACTTCACATCTGCTGTTATTTGTGGTGGCTTTGCATTTTGAATGCATGTAGACTTTTCTAATAATACATGAGTTGTGCTTTCAGGTCACGACCCTTAGCAGGAACATTTTTACAGCCCAATGCGAGCTGCACACAAAAGGGGCTGAAACTTGAGTCCGAGGACCTTTCAATCTGTCGACAACAGGGCTTTAGGTGTACCAGGTTAGTGACAGTTTTAGCAATTATAGTCTTGTGTGTCTCTCGTACTTAATATATGTGTTCTGTATTTGTGAGATGTTTGCTGCAATTTTGCTTGCAATCCCTTCACAAAAAAATTCATTTTTTAATTCACTATTTTAATATAGCGCTTTTCACAACTTTCAGCTTTACATACATTATAATTAAAAAGAAATAATATTATTAATAGTAAACAAAATAATTAAACAAGGCATTATATAATATTAAAATACATTGTATTATTATACTAAACTGAAATAAATATTATGTTGGATTGTCAGAAACTGTCAGTTGTTATTTGAAGTATATTATCTACAACATTATAATGTGTATAATATTTACAGGATGTACATTTAGTAATCTCAGTTTACAACTACACTTTTCTGAGAAGCACACAAAAAGTTGACTGAATGTATGCTTTCTTGTTTTTAGTTTTAAGATGTAGTACTATATATACTAATAGCACACTACAAACTTAGTTCTTTGGATGTTAACGGTTCTTTATGGACATGGTGAAGCACCTTTATAGTGTAGCAAGTAAACTAAATATCAACTGTAGTGGAATTTGTGTTCTGCTTTGATTTATGAATGTCTGTAAAATAATCTCGTTCCTCTGTGTTTGTCATTTAACTCCAGGTTGCTCCATGAGGACCTCCTCAGCAATGAGTATCCTGTAAAAGCATTGACGCTCTCACATATGTGATGTCATGGATGAGCTCACACAAACACAGAGGCGGTAACAGGGTAATGTGGAAAGCACAGAGGTGCGACGGAAAAACTTTCGGCAAAAATGGAATGTAATGATGAACTCAACCTGAAAGAACCCAAGAGCTGTCAATCAGCAGTCCCGGGGCATTGTGTGGGATTCTGACAGCGGCAAAGCCTGTGCTTAGCGACCTGCAAACAGCTGAAATGAGATCTCAGCCAATCTGATTGAATTATTCTGCTCTCAAATGGAAGGGCCAATGCTTTGGGCTCCAACACATCACAATGATAAGAGGAGAGGAATTTACCTGAGAGAAAGAAGGACAGAAAAGAAAGAAAGAAAGAAAGACAGACAGAGAGGCAAAGAAAGACTAAATCTAAAAGTGTGTATGTGATCATCACGCCCGGTACACGCCGTACAAAACCCCGCTCCTCTTGTAGTAAGAGGTTTCCTACTAAGAATCATGTTGGAAATGAAAGCTGAAGATTTCGCCGGCAAGAACAATTTTCTCCAGCAAATCAATTCACACGTTAGTTTGCTTAAGGCATTCAATATAATCGCGCACACTCAATTTAATCTTCATCAAATCAACAAGTGATATGCTGCATGCAGAAATGAAAACAAGTAAATTAATTCTGAGGGACGAACACATGCAAACAAGCACAAGCACAGAGATGTTCACAACATTACAGCTGATGGGAGTATTACACAAACATTTAATGTTGTCCAGAATGAAAAATCTTCACTGGCAACAGATGCACATATATGAAAATAGTCTTAAAATAGAAAGGTTTGGATTTGGTCCAATGTAGGTTTAAGCACTTCATCTGAGTAGAAACTAGACAGATGGCATTAAACAGATGAGATTGAAGTATGAACGGTACACTTCCTGTTTACATAGTCAGGAAGCAATCTGATTGGTTCTTTCTGATCGGCCTACAGGGCAGTCTGTTTTTTTCTGATATAACTCCTGTTTGTTCTGTATTTGTGAGATGTTTCCTGCATTTTAACTTGCTATTCTTTACAAAAAGGAAGTATTCATCAAATCAATTTATACTTTTATCAAGCATCGTTAAGCAAATTTCAAGTAGATTTTAGGTACACTGACAAAATGTTAAATGCTTTCTTCTTTTTGTATGTCGCTTTGGATAAAAGCATCTGCTAAATGAATACATGTAAATGTAAAACTACTTTATTACTACTTGAAACTAAATAAGTATACTTAAGTGTAACAGTAGTACACAAGTAGTTTACAACTATGTTTTTTTGAGAAGTATATTTCTAAAAAGTAGAAATATACATAAAAGTAGACTAAACGTATACTTCCTAATTTTTAGTTTGAAGAAACTAGAAAACTTTTTTGCAAAATTATTTTTAAGGGATTCTAATGCTACAAAAATAGCTAAATTCATGTAGATATAATGTAGGACAGGATGTGACTGGTAAGATCTTGAAGTGATGTGATTTTACTTCAGCAGACAATGAAAAAAATAAAATTGAAGCACATTGGCATTGACTGTGTTGTAGTGTGACTGTAGTTTATAATATGCATGAGAATTGAGACAAAAGCATCTTTTTAAAAGAACAGCCTCTGTTTCTAATGACAAGAGCATCATACATTATTTATGTGTATTGCTGCAGAATGTTTTATGCATATAAATCACGCGTGTGCCGAAATCAGTTTGGCTCTAATCAGAGATTGAAATAGGTTTTCTGACATACTGTTTGAATGTGGATTGACTTTCCTAACTAAGCCTCTGATTCTGTTCGTTTGTGTATCGCTGCCTAATTGCAGCCACTAATTTCCATAAATACTTCAGAGTATTGACAGTAATTAGCTTTATCTCCTTCCTAATGGGTGTGCTTGGTTTGATCCCGGGATAAAAGATATACTGCTCGTATCAGATACAGGCAGAACAGGTAACCTGGTCAATGTACAAGATCTGCTGAAATTCACCAGGAACAAGGATACGGTAGAGAATAATGAGAAACCTCAAAACCTCGAGTACACGGTTTGAGAGAGAGAGAGACCTTTGGTGTTATATTTTAATTAAACATCAACTGAACAAAAGCGAAAAACTATTAAAATATATTATTTAAATAAATACTAATTAAACACTATTGTTCTACTTTACACATTGTGATTTTTAGCAGATTAATGACATGCAAACTAGACTTTATTAAAGTACAGTACAACGGTACTATTCTGACCTTCAAAACAGCTTTTATCATTTGTTTTACTTCCGTAATGTGCCATTTGATTGATGCTTTTATCTGTCAAATCTATCATTTTGCTATAATTGAGATATTATAATCTCTTTAATATCTCAATTACTTTTTCTAGACATCAATGAGATTAAATGGCAAGCAAATGGAAACTTTAGTTTAAGTCTCATGTGTGTCTCATTAGAGTTCAGAAGAGATTTCAATAATGACACAAACATGTCTGCAATCAAGCCAATATTATTGAAGATTTGATCTCTAACATTTCTCATCAAATTGACCCAAATCTGAATTATTTTATGTTGCAATTTTAGAGGAAGACTACGTTGAAACACAAATGGGAACATTAAATCTGCTGAGCAAAAGAAAACAAATCTCTAATCCTGCTACCTGATGAATTGTGCACTGTAAGTAGTAACTCGTATTGTGTACATAAATATGGTCAGTTTTAGTCAATATTAATGACAAAACCCAGCCCAGCAAGAATTGTGGAATAAAATAGAGGCCTACTAGGTATGTTCTTTGAAAACATGTATTAATGTCTAGGTAAATAACCGACTGAGTTCCCAAATACACAACAGGAATCATGTAGTCGTTTAATAAAACACATTTCAGCTCAACTGCTAGACTGCTGTGTTCAACATAAAAACCTGCCAGCACCTGAAGTGTCTGTATTCATATTAGTGTGAATAAGATTTACATGTGTGATATAGTAAACCAACATAAACACCAGTTTATACCAGACAGGACACAGCTGGGAACAGTCTGTCTGTCTTTCTCAGAATCTTTTGAGACGCTTAGCAAGTAAACATATCAATCAGACGACCACTTCATTTCTAAGTTGGCTGGTATTGGCCAGAATAAAATGAAATAGACCAATCACATACAGTAATACAAAATGCAGTGCCGGCGAGCGCATTTACAAACGTGCAACAGCATTTAAACACTAAAGTCATAAAGAAGAGTGTGAAACTGCAATCACTTTAGCCTTTAATCATCTGATTTTCATTCAAAAAGACAAGTTTCTACAAAATCAGACCGTGCAAATAATCCCATAGACACAAACAAAGTTGATGGCCGACTGTAACTTTCTGGAAATGATTCATTAGAGAAAAGAAGAAAGCAGCAGATAAACCGAGCGAGCGCACGAGATCGAGCACGGCAACGTTTCACAGAGCCCAATCTTGAACAAGCTCATTTCACAACATCAACGTCAACATGGGAAGGAGAAAATCAATAAGCAGGACAGAGATGAGAGACTCCACTGTCATGAGAAAGACAGAGACAGATGCTGATATACAGAAGAAACCGCTGCCATTTACAGAGAGAAAAGGACAGTCAGAAGGTTAGTTAAACTGCGCTTTTTATCAGATCCATGCCATTTCAATTCAGACGCTCAAATAAATGATCTGAAATGCTATTGCCGGGTGTGTCGTGCCTGAACCCGTGTTATCTTTTGTGTGAAATGTGCACGTGCGTGAACGCGTACTATCGCACGCAAAACACGCATTGAATCTGACATGCATAAAAATTGCATTAGATCTTCCACTTTCTGAGTTTTTTGTGTCTCTCTCTATCAAACAAATCATAACCATCTAAGGTCTAACCAGCTCTGAGACGAATCGCAGAACTGTATAGAACTGTAAACTGCTCCTGTTGTAAACAATTGAAAATGACAAATTCAAATAAGAAACAACACAACAAAATAAAACTGTATTGCTACAGGATTTGACTAGTCTTACTGGAAATTTGGCTATTAATCCAAATTTGGCCATTTATGCTGATTTGTGGCTTGTACAGAGTCATACATCATAATCTCAAAGCTCAAGAAAGGTCTGTCTTGAAAGTTTTGTAAATTCATTTATTTCTCTATAAAAATAAATGTGGTTTTTACTTTTGAAACCCTGCTGGTACACTATATTCCCTTGGGAATATCCAGATGGGGATTTTTTTTATAGACTTCTACTGTTTAATATTATGGTAATTATATTTTCTGTCTCTTAATCCCTAACCCTTACATAACCCTTTTTGCATTTTCAGATTTTCATTCTGACATTCAATGTTTTCTTTAACTGTAACGGTAATTGTTTTGATCCGGTTATATTATATCACATCGCAAGAAGTTCTGTACTGCATTACTGTGCAGATGGGTCATGGTAAATCAAGTGCTTGTAGTTTTTTGTATTTCTTTTCAATAAAGAGAAAGGAAACGTTACACACAGACATTCAGAGTTTTCATTGTAAGAAGGTATTGTAATAAACTATGTCCTCACAAACGTGCGACCATGAATGTACATTCAAAAATATCTCTTATGGACAAAGGCTTTCAACAGGCCTTGAATTATCTAACATTAACTTACTTAAATAGAAAACTGCAAAAGAATTGTGTAAAATCTTCCAAAGCATTAGGAGGCTTTTGTAGATTCAATAGATAATTTCTGCCTTTTTTATTGATTCAGCCCATACTGAATTCAAAAACGTTTCTCATAGCCCCCCGGGGAGAAATGTAATTGCTCGGAGGTTGATCTTTCATGGCCCAGGAGGCATAATGGCACTGTGTTAGTAATATTTCATTGGACTATCAACTGTCTTAGATAATTTTCCCTTAGAATATATAAAATACACAACTGGGACAATTACTGACACACAGTAACACTATAGAGCTATAAAATGAATGAGGATGACATAACTAAAGAGATTGTGTTTGTGATTTTTATGCCGATGATCAGAAACCATCCTTGAATATTTGACATGCAGCACACATAACAAAAAATTCTTAAGATGTTGTGCTTTTCTTCTTATTATTTATGATTATTCATATGTTCAGTTACTGGAGTAGACTTAGATGAATGAATAAATGAACCGTGTTTTATTATAAATTACATTTGATGTTACCGTGGCAACGTTGCCAGATGCTTCAGTTTATCACCACAATCTTTTTCAGTCCATAAAATTTGGCAAGTTTGATGTGCATGATCACCTCAATGGTTTCTTAATCCTTCATACGGTTTTATGGTATCATTTTCCCAAATCATTGTTAGTGTTTGTTTTGTATACAGCACACTGTCAGGATAGTTTAACCCTAACGCTTGACCACAAATCTGTTTTACCAAAGAGCAGCCAGTTTAGATTTTAAGTTGAATGCATCTCACCGGCTCAAATGAATCGTTAGACGTTTCTGTCAACAACAGTCAGACCCTCACGCTTCACTTTAAACCATCAGCAAACCCAGAGACGTCTCGCAAACGCAGATTCCAGTACAAGTGATGCTTTCACTCTGCGAACACCTCAAAGCCACACAGATGCAAATCAGTTTTTCTGTGCATGTATCCTGCTCTATCCTCGTGTGAAAGGAGGAGGAAATTGAGGTCACGCTCCATCAGAAACTGATCGTCCCCGAACGTTCCCATTGTGGCAGGTGGGATAGAAGGAGCAGGATGGGAGAAAGATTGTCTGCGGCGGAGCGTGTTGGGCTCCGTCTCATATAAAGGCGATGGATGCGAACCCTGGAGAAACTACAGTGACCTGCGAGGACACCGACCTTCAAGAAATCTGGTCTAATGACACTGATCTTGACCAAAAGAAGACATGACTTATGGGATGGAATAAGAGAGCAATTCTGACATCTGGTCAAAGGCCTGTCTCATGATGTAAGTGAATAACCACATCAGTCAACTATGATTATGTCATAGAGGTTTACTCGCTTTTACTCACCATTAACATAGATTTTACACCAATAGGTTTACTTAATCTTATTTATTTAATAGTTTGTGCTGCAAATCAAAACTGTTGATCACAACGCCTTTTACAATTCACCTCGAGCGCGAAACGCTTACCAAGTTCCATGCTTTTAAGCTGTATTGTGGGATACATAAACAGAAAGTTTTCAGTATTACCAGTATAAAATTTATAATTATATAATCTTGCAGGCTAATAAACCTAACAACGCAGCATGACTGGTATTTTGTGCATTAACTCACATTAATCTAATTCAATATAAAATCTTTTGCACTTTAAATGAATATATAATGCTTTAAGATTTTACGATGAGTAGGTCAGCATGTTCTAATTGTGGATTATAAATTAAATATAATTTATATGGAGTGATATTGATTATTTCATACTGTATTATATTCAGCTATTGTGTCCAGCAGCAATCTGAAGGGTTGGATTTGTATGTAACCCATACGATATATAATCTCATTAAACCCATAACAGACATGTGTTGGTTATGTTTAAATCCAAATTCAAAGAAATAAGTTTTTATATTAGAAAGGATTTATATTAGGATTTTTGCTTTAAAAATAAGCCTTATTTTCGCTATGGAACAACACATTTCTATACATAAATAAATCAGTATTTATTTATTAAATATGTGTTTAAAGTGAAATATTTTTTCATCAGATTAGATATTTCCGCTCTAAACATAAGTTTCCAGTCGGTCCAGGTGAAGTCCAGCTGATCTCGGCCCAGCCCAGCTGTTGCTGATGTGACCCAGATGGAGCGGTTGTTGTGTGTTCGTCTCTCAGAGGACATTTGGATGTGGTATTACCCACTCTACCAGCATCTGTACCTCCTCCAACCACCTGCTCACCAGTTTGGACCAACACACTTTCATTTTGCTTGGCCATGTGTGTGTGATAAGCACTTCTGCCACATAATGTTAATACTCTGCATTTATCACGGCCTTTAAAAAGAGCCACAGCGTTTGATACTTACAGCTGTGAAGCAAAATGCTGTAAACTGCATTTATTCCAACGGTTTCCGCTAATCCGAACGCTCAGAGAAATGATTGATTCTTAACCCTGCTAACATGTCTTGGAGAGGCTGAGGAGTGTTTGGGAGGAGCTGCTGTAGTTATAAACCAGAGAGGCATGTCGATTACACCCCTGACTATTTATAACACTCGCCACAGGACTACAATGTGGCTGTGTTCACACCATCAGATTTGTTTTTTATAACTGATCCTTAGGATCGATTCTGTAGGTGATAAACTATAACTGAAAGCACATATGCATGTGGCTTAAATCTGGATTGTAAATATTTCATGTTTTTTAGGTTTCGACTGAGTCATCTGTGAATCACACTGGTTCGATAGCTATACAATATAGAGATCAACAGATATATCTGCCAGGATCTTGTCTTGTCAGCTTGTCTGTGTAAACCCAGCTAAAGTCATGTGTTTGTGATTTATGGGATCATTCTGTGAAAATATAACTATGATATCTTTAACATTGACATTGAGTAATGTCAAAGATTGGAATCAATATATAGGAAGCCAAAATCCAGTATGTATGTACTTATAATAAATACTAAAATATTATTCAATAAAACCATTATTTTAAGTATTTAAATAAAAAATTTGAGTGCTGTATCTCTAAAGCAATCTATCATTTATACAGCCATAAACACACATTACATATTTTTGGCTATTTTATGGCTTTGATACTTTGATGCTCTTCATAATCTTATTATTAGATTTTGAGACTTCGGCCTGTATTTCACAGACAAGGTCACAAGTGTGATTAAATTTCGAGTAAATTGGAAAAAGGACATTTTATGTATGTCAACAGTGAACTGTTTTGTATAAGGTACACATATGTACATGAAATCAGCCTTTGGATACAAAAGGCATAAACCTCCAGACATCGAATAAAAAACATTTGGCATGTAAGAATAGTAAAAGATAACTGTTTATCAGCACAAGAGTATGACAGAAGACGACTGCGACTTTGTCATCGTATAACTGTGTTAAAGTCGACAGCTCTTGTACCGCTGAGATGATGGAACAACGCTCTCTGTGATGTTGACAAGCGACGAGACAGCCAAAGAACTGCACTCAAGAGTTCTGAAAGGTGCTGGTCTTCCTAAATAAATAGCACATATTTCTAAGAAATGAATTTAAATGTTTGTTGGCATGGGGAAGGTGTAAAGCTTTCAATCATTTGCATTAATGAAGATTTTATGCAGGCTGATGTGATAAACAGAGAGGGATAAATACATTGGGAAGGCTTGTGCATCCCATGCGAGACAAATAGTGGGGTAAAATGACATCAGTCGGATGCGGAACACGGTGCTGCTGAAATAGACTGTGAAATTGATTCCATGAAGTGAATCATGATTTAATCTGCCACAGACAACGAGGTATAAATATTTTCCAGGAAGAAATAACCGTTAGAACTTACGACATTCAACATGTAAAACACAAGGGTCTGCTTATAATATTTAAAGTGGCAGATATTCCGGCCTGATCTCAGGGGTATTTGTAACTATTTTATGAGGTGACTAATTCATATAAATGTGAATTATACAAAAAATGTTCAAATATATAAATATAATATTACTGGACATGAAAACAGATCATCATAAAATGAGATCATACAAATTGATATGAGATTAAAAGGAATAGTAAATAAAAAATAAAAAGAATAATACTGACAAATATGAATTATATTAATGTGCTATCACATGATTTCCTTATCTCACACCATTAAACATACATTTAACCTAAAAGAAATTAATCCTGAGTGACAAATGTATGTGAAAATAGAGCATTTTTTCAATGAAACTATCTGCTTTTACATAAACCTTGCCACTTTTAAAATGTAAATTTCTATTCTCTCATTTGCTGCCTTCTTCCCTGTTCACGAATGTGTACGTGTGGTTACTCCAGCAAATGTTTCTCGGTTGGAACAAAATGAGAAACAACCTCAGCTGGAACTATTTGTCAGAGTACAACTCAAAATGAGGTCTGCCGAGCGAAGAAAACATCAAACAAACGGTAGCCAGCGAGACTTTCCCTGCCATCTCACCAATATTAATTAGTCTTTTGAACGACACAAATGAGCAGAATAAATGAGACAGAACCCAGGCAATTAGTGCTGAGCCCAATTTAAAACTAAAACTTAGAAGAAAACTCTCAAACAGGCATTAGAAAGGCAACGTGCTGTACTGTAAACTGATTGGCTGAAAAAACTGAAAAAGAGACCTCAGCAACGAGTCCGAGACAGGATCATGCCGCACACTTATTACACCGATGCCCCTTAGAGCCACATCCCTCAGTCCAGCCTATTAACCTGCTGTCAGGCTAAACACACTGTAAAATAACTGTGTTTCTCTGCTGTTCAATGAGCTCCGTAACCTCTTATCCAGCGCCGACTGATAAAAGAATGTGAAGACACGTAGCAAAACTAGCCTAAATGTACAGCTGCAATAAAATGAGTTAGAACTTAACATGATATAGCCTGATAATCATACACTAAAATGCCGAGTTGTTTCAATCCACGGTTGGGAAAAATATAGACATTTGACACTTTCATGCGTGTCAAACCAAAGCGCAAAGCATCTAATTGAGTTTCTACATAACATGAAAACTGTATTCACCTACTGTATACATATTTCCAAAAGAGAAGGGATATTAAATGAAAAAAATAAGCTGACCGGGCTTGCTTTTATCCATTGGGAATTAATTAGAATGAAAATAGTCTCTATAAATGGTGCTTAAAAGGAAGGAGTGAAAAATAAGAGTGCTTGATAATGTCATCTGAAAAGAAGTTGTAACATTTTGACAAAACACAAGCATGTAATTAAGAAAGTAAATAGGGTCATGTTTGAATTTTGATCTTTGATTTTAAGTTTGATTTGAACAGCTCCCCCTGCAGGATAAGAATATAAATAGATATATTTTTACATCAGTAATCACAGACTCTGCAGACTGAAACTCAGGGTTAACAAAACAATTTAATTGGGAAAGTTAGCAGAGCACATGTCACGCAAGAGGTTTTGCTTAAGGACTGCGTTATAATTTAAATGCTTTAACATAATTGGCACTTAAAAGCTTAGACAGATTGCCCTTGTTCTCCAGAAATGGGTTTGATTGTTCAGAATATGATAATTTAATGAAGAATTCTCTCACTTATTCAATTCACAGAAAAGAGAAATAGATTCCTCTGAGCTTATGAATGCTGAGTGCTCACTGCCAAGGGTGAGATGTTGCTGTTTAGGGGTAGGAGAGAGAGAGAGAGAGAGAGAGAGAGAGAGAGAGAGAGAGAGAGAGAGAGAGAGAGAGAGAGAGAGAGAGAGAGAGAGAGAGAGAGAGAGAGAGAGAGAGAGAGAGAGAGAGAGAGAGAGAGAGAGAGAGAGAGAGAGAGAGAGAGAGAGAGAGAGAGAGAGAGAGAGAGAGAGAGAGCTTTTATCCAATTCAGCTTGTCATTAAGATTTGACCATGATAGGAAATAATCTCATTGTGAACTGAAAAGCATTTTTGTCCTTCGCCCCTGTGAATTTGTTGATTAAACTATAAGCCCAAGAACGCAATAACAGCTTGTAGTCATTAGAATATCATTTAGAAATCTGATTGTTTAAACATCTATGTTAAATGAGGCACTTTTTTTTCACATTGAGAAAGTCACATGTATATGTCTGTTTAATCTTAATAGCGTGCCTGACTTTAAAGTCAACACAAAATCAAGTCAGCATCTTTTAATCTAGTATCTTCTGCTCTTATTGAGCAGTTTCTTTTAATTTATCAGTGCACATTACACCAAAGAGGCAAAAAGTTTGCTTTTGTAATCTCTTGCTGTAAATTACCCACGAAAACACTGTTCTTATTCAGCGGAGGGTATATAGGCCAATTAGTAACCAATTACAAATGTAAGTAACAATTACAACAATAATATTGCTATAAAAATAATGTTAGATTTGGAAAATTAGCCACACTTTTGGGATATAAGCTGCAAACTCACATTTAGTTTTGGCTCCATTTTGTTATGAAACACCATCTTATCAATTTAATATGTCATCTAAATAATATCCAATCAAGTCTCATCCTACACTAAATCCTGCTTATTGAGTATTTTGTCTTATTCATAAATACGTCATATTAAGAAAGTAAACCATATTACAATTGTTGTTTCATGATGACTTTAAATAAATTCAATCTTACTGTATCCGAAATCACTGAAAACAAGATCAATAGAATTTTCATTTCCTGTAACAGATCCCACGTTGTCCAAAATAGAAAAATGTCCCATTTCACTAACCGGCCCTATAATTTTATCCCCTGTGACACATCAGAGACAGCAGTTCAAAGGCCTTTTTGACTCTGATCCTTTACGTCTTGTTGCTTTGGCAGTGTGAGAATCAGAGAGCAGGACATTCCTGCGAAATCTTCCGTTTACAAAGCATCTCGCTAGCTGTAACATCTGCAAGGAGACAACCGATATCAATAAGACGGCAATACATCTTTCTGAACAGATCACACAAATCAACGAACACGATACGAACCACAAGAGAGGCCAGTTAGTCAGCCCTTTGTTGCGCACACAAACACAGTCCAGCACTATTCTGATGGCGGGCTCGTGTCCAGCGTAAACAGTCCTTTACTAGCGGTACAATGTTTTATTCATGAGCGTGAAGGCATCTCCACACATGAGCTATCATATTTCTCAACCTTCATTTATAGCTCTCGTGTGCGACGCCCAGATAACAGGGGAAAATTGCCTGAAGGGCCGAGATGACACCACAGGAAGTAACACTGGCTATCATAACACCCAGCTGGAGAGATGACAGAGAAAGACACATTTATCAACGACGCAGAGGCATCTTTCAACACACGCCACGTACATCTCTGTACAGCTTTTTCGGAAAGTCCAGGCACCTTCGCAATCACTACGATGGGCAACATTAGGCTAACGGACAAAGGTGATGCAAAAACAGCAGTTATAGTTTTGTCTGCCCACACACTTGCGTCCTGCTGTCTCATTGATTTGGGAAAGCATGTGCACAGAACGCTTACAGTTGAAGAAATAGTTAAGCAGACAGTACTGAATGTAAAGGCTTTGTGTGCATTACAATACATCCCCTGTTGTATATAATAGCTCCCATGGGAAAGTTGGCTGTCATTGTTTGCAAAGTGTTGAAAAGCTATAGGCTTGTGTCTGATTGCTGTCCATGGTGCTGAAACACAACGTCACATCACATAGATCCTGAAAGGATCTCAGAATTCTGTATTCTCGATTGTGACACAACTACTTGCATTTACAAAGATAAAGATTTATTGTGGTGTAAATCATGTTATTTACCTGTATGTGTGTGTGTGTACCCACAGATATGAAAGATCAATGTGTGTATTTTGAATGACAAGATTCTTCCATACCTCAAACAAGATTCATTTTTTCAGTCTCAAGTTGCTGAATGATATATCTATAGCAATACATAAAATATCTGAACAATTACTCAAAAGAGTCTTTAATTGCAAATATAGAAGTATAGGGTGTATCTGTAAAATATTCACATAAGGTCACTGATGAATCTATGTGATCATACAACAATAAAGTTTTACACAATCCACACAGGCTATACTTTGACATTATCAGTTACATGACAGTGTGGTTAAGCAAAAGTACAACAACAGATGTGTTTGATGATCAACCTCAAAGCCAAAGAACACATCATTCACAGATCAACATTTCAAAATCGCCTTGCTTTTATTAAAAAAACAAAAAGACGTGCTGTGAGATTTTCATTTCTTGTCCTTATATACCTGCAAGGGAGAATCGTCTGTTCATCTTCGTGGAAAGCAAAGACGCATTGATATTTCCCCCAAAGAAACAATTATTCCCTTCACAGCAACCTCAATCTGCATCATCTACGTGAAAAACGACACCATCCAAAAATCCCTTCACCTTAAAATCATCAGCAAAAGTAAAAGGCATTTAAAAAAGGAAAGAAAAACCAAAAACGAACAAACGCCATCGGTAAGCTGCAAGAAAAGTTTGGCATTAAAAGGTCTGAAAATGACTTTTCGGGTAAAGAAAAGACGCACCAGTATAAAAGCAAATGCTTCGCTGAAAATCACAAAACTCTCACGAACAAACACCGCAAAAGACAAGCAAAGCATATCTACAGCAAAAGAAAACCAAAAAGAAAAAGGTTTAAAAACCCACTATCATTGCACATACGTAAAAATGGCTTTAAAAACCAGTTGCGCGATGTGACACCAATGCAAGCGCGTATTTGCCCGATAGAAATCACCGCATACCGAAAACTTGATGCACGGATGCAAAAACGCCTAAAAACAAACACTTCTCAAATCTCACCGTTCAAACCCCAGCGCAAAAAATAAAAAAGAGCAATTGAAAAGACAAAAAAGGGTGACAAAAAGGCCTGGAAACGTACTCACCGAGTGGGAGTAAAATGTTGCGATAAAAACGCGTTATGGCACAAAACGCAGCTATGGCGAATGAAGCGCTTTCTCTCAGCCTGCTGTCATGTGACTGCTGCTGCCTGACCAGGGAAGGAAGAGGAGCTCACTTAGTCCTTATCAGTGCGCACTGAGAAGTGCTCTTGTCTTTTTCTCCGTCTCTTTTAAGCTCGCGGAGCTGCCATGATGTCAGACTCAACGTGGCACGTGAAGAGATTTTGGAGGCTTTCGACGCCGTCTTTGTTGTTGTTGTTCGTCTTCATACATGAGTAACGTGACGGGTGTGTGTGTGTGTGTGTGTGTCGTTGAGAGGTGTACTATCTAGTGCTAATGAGATCAACGTCGTGGCTTGTAGTTTGAGATCCCTGTTATTGTTTTATGGACGTTTGTCTACAGTAGATTCTTATGGAGGTATTTCCTTGTTTTTCTTCTCATTATTTCTATATAAAATAACAACTATATATAAGCTTTGCTGTTTAACATTAAAACCGGTTTTAAAAGATTTTAAAGACACAGTACCGCAAATAATTAAACAGCATTAAAATATGATTTTCAGTTGACCTAATAGCCTGTTATTGATATCTAATACTTTTTAATGTGATGTCCCTGTGTGACCGTTGGTGGCGCTAGAGATGAGCTTCCGTGTTTTTGTTTTCACATGGTTGTTTTTGTCACAATAAATAAATAAATGCAAAGCTGCAATCGAAAAAATACATCGTAATATTTTGCACAAAAAAATGCAACAACCCAAAAGCATCACATATTTACATATATTACTTGAATCTGACTTTTTAATTAACTTTTTTTAATGTTTTTTAAAAAACATTTTTTAGCTAACTTTTTGTACTGATTTATAAAAGGTAAGATTTAAGCAAATAACATGTGTGCCAGACAATGAATGTGAGGCCAAGACCATTAGTGGGACCTTTATTATTTTTATCCCCAGCTATATTTAAACATTTCATAAATAAAAATGCTACATTAAATATGTAACACTTTAGCATTTATTTTAAATTATAATATTTGAATATTTAATTAAAGAATCCATATGGAAGGTCTGAGGCTATGTCAGAACAAGCCTGGCCCTGTTTCACACCAGTAAAGAATTATTTGATTCCTTACGTGGAGAGAGAAAATTATTAAGAAGAATATAACTGGTAAATTCTGTCAATTGATACATTTAACTAATGAATGTTACACACTGTTTGTCATTGAGAGCAACTATCCAGAACATCTACTGGTGGACCTCGTTATTCACCGTTCCATGCCGATGCTAAACAAACCATAAATAATACAGGCACCGTGATGGAGTTTGTAAGCTTATCATGCCTGAACAGGTATAACTTGGACGGCTGATGCAGGGAGTATGCAGCTGTGGTTAGGGGCCGTTACAGTGCCGAGCATTGTGGGGTTTTTTTGTAGTTTCCAGAACCCGTGTTGCCCTCGAGCATTCCTCTGATGGCATTGCTCCAAAAGCTCTTTGATGGAGCACCAAGCCAAGATATCAGCAGATATGCATGCACAGCCTTGGACTGTGTAAATACACCCAGTGATTTGATATTTTATTTACTCTGAGGATCCCATGGCTAGAGACGTGAAGCCCTGATGACTGTCCACAGCTCATTAACTTAACCTTCGCATTTCCAATAACCACAAGTGTCATTAGAGGCCGTTAGATGCACAAATTGTTATTAGCTGTAATGCTGTACTGTCAGTTTCAATAGCCGACATACATCCCTCCGAATCCTTGAGTCCCAAGGCTGATGTTTATCACGCGAGGCATTATTGCCCTCCTCCGAAATTCCTCAGCAACCTCCACCTAGTGAAATATTAATCAATAAAAGTATATGCATTATTTATCAGCTGATTCAGAGCGTTCAAGGAGGCAGGCGTCTTTCGGCGGTGTTTGTGTGCTGCGGTAAAATAGGAAATAAATAAATACCCGGATAGACGGAGGCTCGTTCCTTTGCGTGTACGTTATATTTGCAGAAAGATCACACGTTATTGTATTCGCGCCGTTGGGTTTATTAAAGCACTGTGGCCTAATCCCAAGATTCTTTGTTTTGAATCAAAGTGCGACTGAAACTCTTCAAATATTTGAAAGTCTTTGCTTTTTTGTTTTTTACAATGAAATTAACACCAAGTCTGACACAACCAGAGCTCATATTTATTATTTCAGTTTGTCACAGCATGCTTTGCATTCTGATCACCATTGCGAGGCCTTGGCATGCTTCAGAATATTTCTAGCCAATTATTTTGAGAATGAAATGATCTCAGCATATGTAAATATATCGATGTCCTTACGTAAGACTGAGTTTTAGCACAGACACTCGAAGCTGCCAAAGAACACAGCAGGTGACACAGCGAGTCTGTGGTCAGCAGTTTTATTGTTTCATGGTACTTTGAGTTTTTTGTAGTGTGTGAAATTGATAACACAATTCTCTGCCTGGCCAAAGCTCAGTCAGTGGCCTGTCTGGAGTCGTCAGACATCTCTCCTGCATTGATTTATATGCAATATGGATTTCATTTCCGTTTGTACCCCATACTGTACACAATGATTCCTGTTTTCTATGTTTCCTTTCAGAGTGTTGGAGTTGTGTGATTGTTTGCTGTAGTTTAAAAGCAGATTGATGATTCATTTTTAGAAATGCACTCTTAGCAAAGGCAGATGGTTTTGCCTCTGTAGGGATGTTTGTTTGTTTTTGTTTTGCTTACCAAGTGGCTTTTCTTCACTTAAGGGACTTTTTTTCCATCTTTTCTTGTCGCTGCTGGCTCAGTTTTGCTCTTCAAGTATTAAGGCTTTCTAAAGCTACTTTGTGACAGTATAATATTGTTAAAAACAACATAGACACAAATTCAAATGTAAAATTACAAATTGATAAAAATGTATATTAACTTTTGTATTTCACTCTTAATTGATGTGGCCTGTGGATTTGCTTGCTCATGGCAGATAAAATAAGTGAAAGAAAACCCGAATTATACTGACTAACTAACTAATTATACTGTATCCAGGAACTTTTTCTGTACAGTAAAATACTTTAATTCAGTAAAACATTACCTCTAAGATCTTATATAAACACACACCCATATATTTCATACAGTCAGACAACGGGACTGTTTCATAATACCTCATTTTCTTACTGGCTACTGCCGTCTTGCTCTTTAGTTCTTCAATGTGCCATGACATACACGATACATATGGTTTCAAAGCAGCTTTACAAAGAACCGTGCCTCTAAAATCTGTGTAAACCGAGCCTTAGTCTAAGAAGCAGGATTTTCACAGCAATAATATAAAATAAGAAATTTACACAAATTTGTACAAAAGTGCACATACTAAATAGAATAGAAATGTATGCAAAATGCAAATGGATTGAAGGTGACACAGAGTTTCCACACATTTCCTTCACCTCCACACGGCTTTGAGATGTTTCCAGAACTGACTGCTCTGTATTAAACATGAATGCAACAGAGGGCACGGTCTCTGTCTGTGAGCCAGGAGGAAAGATGCTTATGTATTAAATGTTATTAATAACGCCCACAAAAACAGCCTACGGTCAAATCCCTGAAGCGACACGAGCAAAGCCAATTATGACCTGCATCCAACCTGCATCACTGTAGCATCATGGGAAATTACGATGACTTGACCCTTTGATTGTCATTTAACTTACACTTCCTTAATGGACTCGTAAAATTTATCTTATCTGTTAATGGCCTATTAGGGAAACGCGTCTAAACCGTATGGTGAAAATATTGTCAACTTTCCCCAGCGGTTTTATTTCAAACAAGAAACATGCATTTGTGTCTGTCCTTGATCTTTATGTGTAGATCACACAGAGGAGGTAAGTAAATCACTCATTTATCTACTAAAAACAGAAAGAGCATCATGTTTTTAATTCATTTGTCACTTTGTGAACACTCACTTAGAATACATGTAAAAAATGTAAATTGCATCTTGAGCCTAATATGATGAAATTTTTAATTTTGACAGTATTTAAAGTCATCAATATCATTGTTAAAATGACCTGTTTTCATCATTTTTATGGCTATGGCTTCATTGATGCTCATTATTTTGTAACTGGATTTTGAGACTTTTGAGGTTTCATAGAGAGGGTCACATATTTGCACTAAATTATTTGCTTAAATATTAACAAGTTATTGTATTTATTAACTGCCACAGACACAAATGTAACAATTTTTAACAATGTATTTTTGTTTGGTTCCTTTGCAAAACAGGTTGCTGAAATTGTGGGATGAAATAATCCAGAAGTTCAGCACGAGTTGGAGCTGATATGATGTGAAGTTGGAGAATGTGTGAATCTTCAAAAAGTAGGAATGATTTAAGAGGATTCATAATGCATATAGCTTGCATCAGCAGTGCTTTAATACGTGGGGTTTTATCTGCTGCAGGGGAAAACAATACAAATAATGTGGCTACACTGAATGAATGATTTAAAGACACAGTTCACCCAAAATTGTCAAAACTGTCATCGTTTATGGGTTTGAAATGAATGATGGTAAGTAGTGATGACATAATTTTGATTTAAAAGAATGTTAAGAGCAAAAATTAGGTCATGAAAGAAACACGACCCAGTATGAAGATATTTCTTAGCATTTCTTAACTTGCACAGGCAGTCACAGCAAGACAATTTGAACCTGCAGTGATAAAATCCTCATATTACATTAAATCCCTTCTCATCTCAACAGCCCCTCCAGGTGCAAGACGCTTTATGCAGTTACCATATATTCACTCTGATGTGAGGTTCAGCCCGAGCCTGAACTTTGACCCCGAGTTTCCACTGAATGATGTGGTCGTAAGCTTGTAAATGAGAGTGTGCCGGTTATGACAGCTTTCATCAGACGCGTCACACTAAATTGCATGTGAAATGTGCTTGATGGTCCTCACTTTGCTCCTGGTGGAGATTATTCCACCCCAGTTGATTTTCTCTCTCTCTCTCTCTCTCTCTCTCTCTCTCTCTCTCTCTCTCTCTCTCTCTCTCTCTCTCTCTCTCTCTCTCTCTCTCTCTCTCTCTCTCTCTCTCTCTCTCCTAACAGATGTCATTCTTCGCTTAAGGAAACAGGTAACCTGTTCTTTCAAGGCTCTGACAATGATTTGTAATCGTTATTAGTTTATTTAACAAAATGTAAAAAGCGCACAAGCATAACAGATTGTGAATAACTGGGCAAGGACAGTCACAGCGTTCTGGATGCAGCACGTACAGCTTTGCCATCAGTTATTGTTTGACTGGAATTAGTAACAATGCCATGGCAAAGCTGAGCAAGGCATCGGTTAATGCAGCACTGGCAGTGATGTGATGCAATGCGATGGCTGCTTTGATGTGCATATTAGAGACCATGTGCGCTGTGTTCCTTGTCACTTTTGCAGACTAATCTGAGAAGACGCAGTTCCTAGAAGAACCTGGTCCAAAGGAGCAGACGTGTTCATGTTCCTAAGAAAGATTTCCACAAGATCTACTTTCCCACAATGTGTCATTGTAACGTCTTTGGATTTTAACAATAAATAGCAATAAAGCTGGTGGATTGAGTAGCTAATGTGCTTGCATTTTCTATTCATTTTTGTTTTAAGATATATGCTATAGTGTTTGTTTTACAGCTGTATGTAGCTCTCTAGTGGGTAATACACCATGCTAGCACCTTAAAACCAACATGCCGATTTTTAAAAGCTTAAAGATCCCTTTGCAAAGAAAAAAATACTGAAAAATGTGTCATTTGTTTCTTCTAGACAGTAATGAGATTAAACTAAAGTGAAAAGTGTTATATTTTTGTCATATCAATGTTTTATTTTCCAAATGCATTTTAGGAGAAGCATCTCCATGAAATCCCTGAACTATGAAAGAGAAACTCAGCAATCCATTAAAACTATTTTATGATTCAATCAATGTACGATGAATAAAATCAACTCCTTACCTTCATTATTTTTTAATGAACGTGCGGTTTCACTCAGTCACATTTTGGTGTAATTTTCATTTTGACTTTAACAACCAAATGGATTTTGGTTGGAGTTAATTTGTGCCCCTCTTGTTATGACAGGCAAGAATGATTTTAACAGCGTTGCAATTGATCATGATGAAATATTAGAAATGAAAGCTGTGTTTGTATTCTAGATGTTTTTTATTAACAGTCCCTCAATTGTGATTTTGAGCTAATGGCTAAACTGCTCTCCCCTGACACATGTGCTGGATGCTGCTGGGTTTTATTGGCTTTCTGGTTTCTTTTAATGGCCTTGTCTTTTGGTTACAACTCTCATAAACTCTGTGATTGCTAGACATTCGCTCGAAATGAAATCTAAAGGCTTGTAAACTGTATTTAAGATTGGGCACATTGGTATTTAGCTGTTTGTGGTGGAGAGATTTGTCAAGTGTTTGAATTACAATGAACCAGATGAAACAGAGACCATGACCTTAGACTGAGATAAACAAATATTAGAAATTACACTGATTATAGCTGGCAGATCATCAGAATAAAAAGTTTAAAGATTATTATGTTTTTTGTTTCTCTATATCGGTGCAGAATAATAGTATAGGACTATACCGCTATTATACCGGCTCATATATAAAATATTTTAAAATATAATAGACAACGGTTCATGATTAAAAACCCATGCATACCTCTTCCCCATGTTTCACTTGGCTGGGCTTACAAAAATGGCCTGTAGGGATGTCACGCTATCAGCAGAGATATAGTTTATGAATAAATCTGTATATTATCAGAATGATTCTTGTAAAGAGAGGAACACGATTATTAAAGTAGAGCTCAGAGTTCAACGAAATCTATTTCCTGAACAGATGAACAGGCTGCTAAATTTTTTTCCTGAAATTAACACCGTGTTCAGGCACCGCCGGTTAGGCATGCACTTCTTCAAATGGACGGCACACAGAAGCGTACTGTCAAATAAGCGAGCAGACCGAAGATTAAGAAGTGCGTGTTAATTTCTCTGAATAAATCATTCATGGTGAGTTGGGTGAGGTGTTGACCTCGGTTGTGTGATAACGTGTGAAAGGAGCTCTGAAGCAGACAGCAGAATCCAACACAGAAACACATGCAACAGAGTGATGCATGAGTTTAACAGCAAGACCTTAAATCGTATCATATGAAAGATTATATTCATACACTGAGGGTGAATAGAAAATCTTTGTGAATATTTCTAGACACTTTTAAAAAATAATGAATGAGGTTTCTCAATAGCACCTCCAAAAAAAAAAGTAAGTTCAACTGGGTGGAGCTTTACAAGTCACTACAAACAAGTCTTTATACCGTAGGTCATTGTTTAACATTAATCTTTTAGGTTTTAACTATTTTTTAAAATTTTTGGTCAATAGCATATTTCCTTTGGCAGATGGTCTGGTATAGTCTTATATAAATGTGCTAAAAAGGTTCTTCACAGTGATGCCATTGAAGATCCATTTATGGTTCCCCCAAAAAAACATTTAGCCATGGTATAATGGTTCTTAAAAAAACACTTTTTTCTGTCTAAAGAACCCTTTTCCACTACCAAAAACCTTTTGTGAAACAGAAAAGTCTTTGGATGTCAAAGGTTCTTTATGGAACAATAGTTCCTCCATGGCATTGTAAAGCATCTTTATTTTTTTGAGTTTAAGTGTGTGTGTGTGGCTGTTAGATGTCCGTTTGGTCATATATCCCTGATCATGTCTCCACCCAATGACGGTAGACTGTAAATGATGCCAGTGCACATTTCATCTCATAAATATTTATCACATAAAGTAAAAAACTAAGAATTGCTGAGGACGGCATTGAAACAGACCTACAGAGCAAACGCGGTTAGTTTGTCATGCTTGGATGGGCCGGGTCTCTGTAATTACTGTGTGTGCTCAGCAGCACAGTGAGTGAGATGAACCGACTATAGCCAGATGGCTGAAGACATCAGGGGTTCGGAGAATACAGCGCGGTGTCCTCTCACTCTCACACGGCCCCGAATTATCCAAAACAAATTGGACTGAACATTATGGTGTCAATTAGGAAACCAAACAACAGCTATCCTTCTAAAGACCCTTATAGCTAATATTGTTTTTTATCTCACCGGTTTTGCATACGAGACAGTTTACAGCATCAGCTCAGCTAGATGTGAATAATGTCTGGGATTACAGCAGGAGCTGAGTCAGTCTCTGGGGTTCAGTGAAAAAAACACATTATTCTGCTTTTTTAAAGACATAAACCCTTACATCCAGCAGACTTGAATTAATTGAGATGTATAGAGAGATGCATTGTTCATTGCTTCAGATATCAGCTGAACATTTACAGCGGAAAGAATGAACACGCATGACGGGATAAAATTATGAATTCATTTGTTTTTAAGTTTGTGAAAAGAGCAACGTTGGACTGGAAGGAACTGTTTTGTAAGTACATCTGTGCAAATATCCACATAGTTAATGTAAAGTGTTTATACATATGCTTTTGAATCAAAAGGGTTCATACTGTGAGATCACAAGAAATTAATTTAGTGTTTCCAAACATTTGATTTGTTGCTTATATTAATAATTAATTTGCAATCTTTGCATTCTTGCAAAGAACTAGACAACAAAGCGTTGGTCTGTTTTGTATTTTTACATTCCTAATCTTACATGAGACATTGTTAAATTCTACTGCTGCAGAATATCATGATTTGTGGAACACCTGCTGTTAGAGATGCTTGTTTAAATGAAAAGACTATAATATGCAAAACATGTCAGTATCTATTGTTAAAACAGCACAGTTCTGGATTCCTGCAGTTCGCTTTAGTGAGGGACTAAGTCTGTACCAAGGTCTCTAACAGCCCTTGTTAATATCAAACATTCACTACAGAAAACCCAGCTGGCTTTCAGAGCTCAAAGACTACTACACCAAAGTCCCAGCATACCGCCTGCCGTTATGCACACCAACTCATCTCATCTTCTTCAGAAGTTTTGCTTTTAACAAACAGTACAGTAAAACCAGAGATGCACGGCTGTCCGCACGTCGCGATTTTGGCCGGTTTTCCCTGAGCTCGTTTGTATCAAGAGTTATTTTGCTTAAGCATGCATTTCTGGTCTTAAAACTGCTGTTGTCATTTATACTCTCATTACCTGTCAACAGGATTAAGGCATTATATAAAAGACATGGGAGACAATAGCTGAATTTCCTGAGCTTAAAGCTACTTTTATTCTGTATTATTTTCATTATCTCATTAAAGGAAGTTTTATGTAACATCTGTTGTGTAAAGCAATGCAGAAAATGATTTGGATTTATCACAGTTTTTCAAAAACATCATTAATAGTAAAGCACTTACAATAGAAGCACACATGGCCGGGCAATAAACATTAAAGTATAAAAAAGCAGAGAATTCACTAAACATTTCTTCACATTTTCTACGCAATATTTTAGCATAAATCCCAGTCTTATTCTCTAACCACTCACAATCAAATTTAAACAGGCATTAAATATGCTGAACAAATGCATAACTGTATTTAAGTCATCGCATTTCTTTTTAGTGCAAACACACCATCTTTATATGCAGATTAGGCTCATTAAAGGCTGTAAATATTAATTTAGCGAGTGCATCTGCAGCATTTAATTTCACGTGCTTTGGTTGAACATGTTTTAGATTAACATTATACATAATGACATGAGACAAGTGTGATAAAATTGCTTGCTGAAATCATATATCCAATTAAATAATAAACAGAACTTTATTGAATAATTCAACAAACTGTGCAAGACGCTGGCCTGAGTTACTGTAACTGCATCTTTGTTTTGCTTTGTGTTAAAAACGCTGCTAACACAACTAAACTTGTACTGACCCCAAAAATCTTTATAAATGTGAATTTATGTACAGAAGAGGTCCCATGATAGCGCTATTAACAAAAGATGCATATTTTATATTCTGCAACTCCACATTTAGTCGCCACAGTCAAAGTGAGTAAACAAAAGCTTGTATCAGCAGTTTTCTTTTCCCTTACTAACGTGGTAAAACCCCTTCCCATCAGGTATTGCTTTAACCCCCCATCAGGTACACACAAGAATGCCAATTTACTGTCGCTGTGCCATACTGCCGTTTTTCTACAAAGTCATTCTGCCTCCAATTAATTAGGAAGAGAGAATACCGGAGCGAAAAGCCATTCCTGAGCACGGGATTAATTGAAGTCATCCACCGACACGAGGCATTTCTCCGAATAACTTGGAATGTCACATTCTGATGAGTAAAATAATTGGATGTAAGGACTTGAGGTAAACAAACTAGGGGACGAATATCACAACATTTCCATGGAAACTACATGACAAAAGCAAGACAGGTTGCCAAAACAGAGCTTCACAAAGCCGGTTTCCGCTCGGCGGCTTTTATGTCCGCTATCATCAAGCTAATTGCTGTATCTGTGAGCTAATGTTCCCATTCAGATGTCCTTATAATAGCCCTTCACTGTGCCAGCCCGGAAACGAGTCATTTGCAAAGACATCATTGCAGACAGGCAGGATAGACTGCTTCATGACCTTTGATTTCCTACAAAGCCGCTTTATAGAGACATTTTTGCACACTCGCTATAGTTTATTTAATTTGTCTACTAACAATGTGGACATAAACACATTACAGAAGAATTGTCCTTGTCATTTTTTGACAATGCATACTGTAAAAAGTGCTACAGAATTCAACTTAAAAATGTTTCAACATACAGGTCGAATTTCTATTAGGTATTAGGTTCCTTTAAACAAGCTGTTGGGTTAGTCCATATTTTACCCAACCGTGGCTTAAAACAGCCCAACATTGTTGAGTTCAACTAAAATTAAAGATAATTTGATCAAATAAAAGCTGTATTGCAAATGTCTTTACCAATCACGTCTCTCAACACATTTTTAGTTGTTCAGTCTCATTAATAAGTTATTTTACTATTCATTTTAATATTTTATAGTTGATTGAAATATTTGATATTGATTGAAAGACTTAAGAATAAATATGTGTCAAATTTTTATAATAATAAATAACCCAAAATATTAATAAAAAATATAATCATATATATATCAAATATAATTTTATATTAATTTTATAATTAATATAAAATATCTAAAATGTAAAATATTGTAGTGCATTTTTATGTATATGCTCAATATGTGCAATAACAGTTATCAGGTTAAGACAAAACAATAACATTCATAAAGCATTTGAAAATAATCATGATAAAAACTTTCCAAAGACGTTTACTGTATAATTTGACCTTGCTATAAAATAGATAAAAATCTTTCAATTTTGATAAAAAAAATAAACCCCTGGGTCACAAAAGCGCCTAAAGACCCTTCTCCTTCATACAATATCGATGCACTCCAGAATCATCTTTAGAATCTGCTCGGGTCTGCTAACCTGCAGGCTACGCCCCTGCCGTCTGCCGGCGCCGCTGGCTCCAGTTGTTCATAAACATATGGCGCACAGCTCGATTCAGAAGGAAAAAGCCACTCGTGAACAGGCAGTCTCTCTAATCACCAATGCCTGGTTGGGGTTCTCAGCGGCTGGTAAACGGGCAGGTCTGCAAGTGTTTTGTCTGATCAGAGGAGCATGAAATTAGTCCAACTGAAACAAAGTGGAGATTAATTGGGCGTGGCTACACAATATTGTTCCACCAAGTTTTAATATCCCCATTTAGGGGGCTTTTAGCCTTTCAGATTGCTCTGGATGCGCACACGTTATAAAGAAGAGATTTTGTTAAACGGTGAATGCTATGAAATGTATTAAGCACTGATGGAGGCTTTTTCTCTTGGTACAACCTTCCCTCAGGAGTTCATTACAGTAAGCACTTCATTATTTCTCTATGGCATCAGAAGTGCCCTTCTGCAGTCTAAAGCGCTTGTCTCTCTATGCGTTCTGCCATTGTTGAGGGCTTTCGGTTGCCATGGTAACGTGCCGTGAAGTGATTTTTTTCAACGTTTCTTTCAGTCATTTTTTTGTTTAAACATGTTAAGCTTTGCTTTAAAGTGCGGTCTTGCTGAAAGATCTGACTGATGATGAAAGTGTAGATGGAGAAGCAGTTTACTTCCATACGAACTGTCAACTCAGTAAACCTGGATTGTATCTATGAAAAAAGATGATTATTTCACATACAAAAAGTGACTGGTTGATGTAATAGACTTTCTAAATCATCATTTGACACCTGGCATTGATTTTCAGTCAATCCAAGATTTTAGTCTGGTCAATGTCAAGTTATCATTCTAGAAGCAAATGTGTTTGTGTAAATCTGTTTAACCAAAGCAAAGAGAAAATGTACATGAACGTGTCCTGTTTCATCTCTGTTTGGATTGAATGTGCATTCACATGGGGTTTTTTAATCACACCCAACCGTTGGGTTAAAAATAACCCAGTGTGAACGCACATGCAAAAAGGACATATAATGTAAATCAATCAAATGTTTTTGGTCTAAATAAAAAACATAGATTGGAAATATATTAACAGCTTTTTGCACCCATGCAATAAAACGAGAAGCGAAGGATGCACATTAGTTGTGTAATGTTCTGTGCATTTGAGCTTTTTCACTTTGCTGCAGAGAATTGTGGGAAATATTGTTATGTAAATGTAAATTCACAGCTGTTTTTTGAATACACAGTACACAGTGTGCAAGAAAAATACATTACATACATCCATTCAGGTGTGACATGCAACATGATCACACATCTGAAAGTTGGCACATTACAATCCATTTAAGATGTTTTCACAGCACCCACACCGCGCACTAATGAGGCTTATATTTAATGACACTTAGACTTAATGACACTAAGAGCAATTTCTGCAAAAGTTCTTTGCAGTATTTCCCATCATGCACCTTGTTACGAGCGTCCGGGTCGAACTCTGAAAAGCAGGTGGCAGTTCATAGGGTGACCTGTTGCGCTTAAACTGCAGTCATGACCTTCTTAGTGTTGACTGGTAGGTTTCCAGCTCTCAAATGAGAATGTCAGATAGGATTATACTGCTGTGAAAGATCTACTGCTAATAAAGACCAATAATGATTGAGGTGTTTTAGGTGGAAGCCAGAATGGAAACAATTGTTTAGGACAATCCGTCCATATAGAGTTTGACAGCTTTGGAGATGCCAAATCACAGATCACAACATTCCTTGTCCTTTTTTTAATCAAACTGGAAAAAATTGTGTAATTGTATTCATGCTCAACCTGAGCATAAGTAATGTGTTTTTATAAAAAAATAATTTAATGCTATTATTATTTCCATCATTAATGCAATAATGCAAAATAAAATGTATTATAATTTATTGTCTAGTAATTTACAGGTTTGAACAGCCTGATCTAACCGGAATCATAACTATTTAATGAGATGTGAAGTAGTATGAAATCTAACGTAATGTAAATAACTGTATAAATATAAAATATTTTTAAGAAGCCCCACCCCTAAACCTCACCATCAATGCCGTGATCATATGAAGTAGCCACCACAGAAAATTGTTACGGATTTCATGAGATTGTGTTGGTTTGGAGCATAAGGGTGTTTCCTGCATGACAGAATATTCAGTTTGGGACATTTCACTTTATATTTATGTGTTGGCAAGGTGCTGAGAAAAGATTAGCTCAGTCAGTTACAATAAAAAACATAACAAGCATATGATCATTACGGAGGAAAACCTAAACAGATTTTTTCCAAACTGCCGTCTCAGTTCATTTAGTGTAATACACTTTGTATGAAGGAGATTGTAATCAGGCTATATTGAAAAATTAGGCTGTCATCTCAGTGGAGATCTTGGATCATTTCTGATACAAAAACATTATGTTTTGAATGTTGGTGGTGATTTTTATCTCGCAGGTTTTATTGCTGTCTAGCGGGTGACCTGAGAAACAGTGTACATATACCCGCATACTATATGTATACATGTTTAATTCTGCCAAACATGACACGAGACTTGAACTTCCACTAATGAATTGTTTCATCTGTTGTCAAGAACAGTAACATACACAATATTACTGTCCTTGTTCTTCTGAAGTGATTTATGTGTGTTTATGTGTCTGCTTGCACATATTTCACCGAGACCGATTAAGATTGTCTTTCTCATCCTTGAAGTTTCAATTCAACGCTTGTATTCTGCCAAAGAAATTAAAAGGAAAATAATTTTGCTTTTGTTTCCTTAAACGTTATATACAGCAAACATTTACACAGATTTAGCTCCTTGTGCAAATCTTGTATACTGAATCTACAACCTTTCCAGCGCATTTATTTTCTTATTCTGTGAACCGAAGACCCTCATTCACTCAACATGATAGACACTAAACTTGCTGTTGCGAAAGTATTTGAATTAATTTGGTTTGTTTTATACACCAGTGACTCTTTTTCCACACTGCAATGAAGCTTGGTAGAGACATTTAATTAAAGAAAAGATTAACTGTTTTATTTATTCCTACCAGCTCGGTGGCATCTGCGTGTGAATTGAATTTCATATTCATAAGCCACAAGAGAGAGAAGCTTAATATAGACTAATAAATGATCCTTTTTGCAGGCTTCTGCAAACACAAAGGTGTTAAATATAGTATTTTATATGTAAACTTTGTATTGTTGCAAATCTGTAAAGATGCAGAAGCACATACACATGTACATACACTGGTAAAAATAAAACCCTTAAAATGCCATTAACTATAATGTCATGTTCCAGAAGTGATTTTTTTCCCCACTTTACCGGTGCACACCATCATTATCTCACAAGCACAAGAAAATGTTTGCATAGCACAGAACACATCAAGAATTCTGTTGTATCTCTTGGAGGCGACATAAATTTGACATCTTCTCAGCAAAAATGTAATATTTTGTATCATACAGTCACACGATGGCATGCAACTTTTAATTGTGTCATCTAAAGAAATTTGCATATAATTTAACTCGTGACTGACTAAAGTTTGATTAGATAATGGACTTTTGGGTACCGTCAGGATGACTTGATGTTAATTGGTTTCACTTTTGTTCGTGTTTTGGGTGGGTGGATGGATGGGCAGAAGCAGAACATTCTCAGTCATTCTCTCTTTCCGCACCTACGAACTGACAGCCGGGAGAAAAATTGAGGGATTAAACAAAAGCCTTTATCACTGGCTTCAAAGAGCAGATATATACTAGTGCTTCTTTTTTTCGTTTGGAGAAAAACTTTTCTTTAAAGGTGGCATTTGATGTTCAAATAATCATTTCTAATCAGATAATCCTCCATTCAAAGTGGATTTTCTAATTTGACTTAGTTGTCATGAAATTCTATGTTTAATTTAAATTTTATAAGAATATCAGTTCAGCATGGATATTACATATTTATCTAGAGATCTGCAGACCTGCATTATTGCTTAAACACCAGAAGAACCTACAAACTAAGAGCATGAGAGTACCTGCTTAAAGGTAAAGCATGTATTTTTTCATTGCATTTAATACATTTTTTATATATTTTTAAATAACTGTAGTTAAAAATAATAATAGAGTAAAAATAATTTTAATTTTATGGCATGAGTTTGGGGCGTGGCTATGGCAGATGGGGGAACGCTCAGGAAAACCTGTTTTCCATTTGGTATCGCTAAAGGGACAGATATGAACTCATCACTTGTACACAGACCATGAAAAAAAAGGGAACAGATGTTTTGGAATCCACGTTAAAAACGCTCAGGCCTTGCATCACTTTCAGATGTGCAGATGTACAAACACGGGTGTAATTTAGTCGCCATTAACATTAAACTTAAAGCTGGAGTTCTCCTGATGCTTTGCTTTAAGACAAATAAGAGCATGTGCGATTCCCTGTCTGCTTTTTCCAGCCTCGTGATTGGAGTTCCCTAATTTCAATAAAACTTGAAATGTGAAAGTCATTTGTAATCGTCCTAAAGGCTTTTTAAAAAAAAAAATTAAAAAAAAAAAACATTGATAGATTATATTAATTCGTGGTTATGTACCACCTATGCTTTCACAAGCCACAGTTTAAATGATATATAAAACCCACATATGAAGCGATTAAGTCAAAGGAAAGAATATCGACGTCAAGATGCATCTACATGACGGGCAGACTGCACAGAAACGCTGCAACGTGCATGCATAAACATGACCTCTTTAATAGTGGCTTGTTTACCTTCTATGTGACAGGCGTCGAGAACGCAAGACGCATCTTTTCAGCCAGCTGTCAAACTATTTCTCTGCTGTCAAAATCATATTATAATCTCACTACTCGTCGTGCGGAAACAATGCCTCCTTTTGAAAGGATGAGGAGGCATCCAGATACTCTAAATATAACTCGGAAGCAGATACATCTAATAACCTCCATGGGTTGTAAGAGCACTTGAAACAAATTGGTTCCTTCCCGCACATATCCAATTTTCTTCTCGTGAATAAAGAAGTTCCTGATTTCCAGGCTTGATGTTTTTAAGAAAAATACAACTCTAATGTTGAAAGTCAATTTGATCTCACAGTTCCATGAGTGAAATCAAATAAATCCTGTGGATTTGAGCTCCAGCTGTGTGGTAGGTTTTCAACTAGCAAAACAAAAGGTTAAAGCAAATTGAAAAAAGATCTCAGCTCGACTATTTCACAATCATGTTATTTTGGGTGCGTGCGTACAGTGAGGCAGATTCTCAGAAGTGTTGACATCAAAACGATTCTTCTAATGTCTCTGATCTTTAAACTAGAAGATCCTGGGCTCGGCTTTTCAGACTTTGGATCGGTTTCAGATGGCATACGAGAGCTTTCATTTCAGTTTCTCTGAACTCATTAGAAAAAAAAACTGAATAATCTTGTTAATTGTTCTGGACCAGCTGGTGTTTACTTGTGAATTTGAACAAAACCATTAATATTCCTACAGTAACTTTAGTACGAAACTTTTGCCATGCATGTGGCTCATTGAGCAGATCAGGGTGATTTGAGATTTCTGACTTATCTTACATTTAAACAAAAAATTCATAACGTGTGTGGTTTTGTGATTGAACCCATTAGATCTCCACATCACAGGTAAGCTGAACAGAGACATTGAGAAACTGTCTCATCTGTACCATGAGTGATCATTGATCCGATTGAGCAGAGATTTGAGAGTTGATGGTTTTATAGTACGTGTGAAGCATGACGGCTGATAAGAGTTCAAAACACATCAGGACCGGGCAGGACGAGAACCCATGAATGATGACTCATTAAATAAAGATGTTTTTACCCTATGGCATGCTTCTAAGTAACTTTTCCATTAATATTTAAATGTCATTAATGACAAACTGCTTTTCATGAATGTGTATGACAAGCAGCAGTGTGATATGATAACTATTCTAAGCTATTTCCAAAAAACATATTTTACAGAAGTGCAATATTTAGATTTACCACATAAAAGACGATGATTTTATGTAGAAAATAGTAAATCCCCCCAAAATTATAATTTAACAATAACCTTAAATTGTCCTATAATGACCTGGTCTATGTGCATGAATAAATGCCTTTTATGTGTTATTCACACCATCAAAATATTGCACTTCCGTCCACATTCTCTGCACTTTCTCTCCCTGCTGAGACTTGGATGACTTGAGGAAAACCTGCTCAACGCAACTCATCGTGTTACACTGAAGATACCGAGGAACAGCGGGTTTTAAAGCAGTCATAAATGAATTCAGCTTGGTGGTGGTCCGGCATGTTTTTAAAGAGATATTGGACTGACGTCACGTTCGGTGTCCCTGCAGAGCATGTGCTGGAGAGAATGTGGTTAAACTGGAGATTTAAATGAGACCGCAAAACCAGAGACTCCCCGGTGTGATGTTAAAGTGTTTTGTTTTGTAGTTTACTTTAGGTAGTTTAGTTTGATTTACTTTTCCTTCATGTTTTTATAGACTCATATTAGTGGAATGAAAACAACTTCCCATAGGTGTTCATTATTGTAAGCAGATGCCCGCGGAGAGGAAAGGAAACAGTACATAATAAAAGCCCCAAGCGTCCGGTCCGAATGGGCCACATTCTCCCGCTTTCATTATACCTTATGATGAATATGAATCTTTCATAATTTAGTCAAATGTAAAACAGTTGACACAAGTGTACTTATAGCTCATATGTCAATATTTGCTGGTATAAATCTCTCTCAAAGTTTTTAAAGCATGATTTTTTATAGTCAGGTAAAGTGGTTTTCAGAATCGTCACATTCACAACAGTCCATATTCCTCATAAATAAAAATGTAAATAAAATAACTATTTTATGTTTTTTGAAGAGACATCTCTTCTTCAGTTGTTGGGTATTATTGCTTTTAGTTTGTGCATTTTCCTCTTTTAAAACGTGTTTTGTCCCCCACAATCCAAGTGCACAGATTCCATGCTGGATCATGTGTTGCAATTTAAGCTTTGGTTAGATGTTAAGGTATATTTTTAATGTGCTCTTCACTAAATTACCGTCAGTTGACATCATTTTTCCCGCTGATTTACGCATTCACAGAACTTAATTAATTACAATTAAATCCAAATGCTTGGAGTATTGGAGGCTTTTATTTAAAAGCAACAGAAAATTGCAGCATAATGAACGTGGTTCGCTAACCGTCCTCAGTCAGATTTGTTAATTATCGTACGCTCCGCTCTGCATCCATCTGCTTAAGAGCGTGTAAAAGAACTTGCTTTGTTCTTTCCAAATGCAATTAGAACGCAGTGCCGCAGACGGGAACAGCGCAGTGTATCGTATCCCCCCAGTCCATCGTGAGGGCGTGAGAGTACGAGTGACAATTCATTTGAATTGTGTAAGCCGCGAGCATGGGGAAACACCGTACCGTTGAGATGCTTTTCTGTCATGGAAGAATATCCCTTAAGGTTTTTCACCGTATTGCGGGTACTTGTGTCAACAAAACACTTTGTTTACAATACAAACACATGGTAAACATTGTTCAACATTGTTCTAAACCCCTACAGTACGCTTAAAACCACTTGACAACCATATAGCAACATGCTGTCAACACTTCACCCTTGCGTTAAGATGATGAGTTTTGCTTTGACAGACAGAGATACAATATAAGTGTAGTTTATTTAAACTCATTAACTCTTCTCATTACAAAGTTTTTAAAAGAATCTCTGACAGTCTGGCCGTGATAAAGTGACTAATTAGGACACATGGTATTTTTTTAAATGTGTTTTTAATCGTATGGTGATGACTTTGCACTGTGTGGGCTGAAAGAAATGCAATCTATATCAGATCGCACTGGGCCGAGGTCTCCATCACATCATTGAAGTTCTCTGCTTTGTTGAACTTTACTGACAGGGAATGAAACCAAACGAAGCATGAATACATTTAATCGGACCTGATGACTGTCGCTTGATGTGCACTTACACACACACATAAACATATGCTGCACCATTACTGGCACATTCGTGATGGTTATTTTAATGATGTGATATAAAATGCCTCATAGTAGGAAATTAGTTTCTGTTTAGTGTTCAAATGTATATTTCATTAGTGGTGTAGTAAGCATGTGCATTTTTTTCACTTACAGTACAGTATAGCATGTCATTTCAGAAATCATATTTTTTTTTGCACTACTGTACTTTTCCTAAACTTTACATCTTTTGTAAAACAGAAAAGCTAATTTGACATCAATCCTTCAATCTATGCATTACAATCACATGCATGTACATACACTTTTCTTCTACAAATACCAAATTTTTTGGTGTATATATTCTTTCCAAACAATTAATAATATGAAAGACAATTACTCTGTATGTGCTGCGGGTCTGTACCACATCGCCTCTGGACTTTTTCCTCAATTAGTTTTTCTTTAATCGTGATTACGGGGAAAGATAGATGATGGCGGACACAGCGGTTGTGAGACCTGGCTGGATTCAGAGGATCTTTTAATTGGATTATAATTGACAGTGAGACAATCAAAGCCCGAATTATTTCCCCTCAAAACCAGTATCTGAGTCTGATATATCCACCGCAATAACAATGATTCACTGTGCGTAGCAAAGTCTAAAATTAACTCTTTTGCAAGCTGTGCAAACAGAAAGCATATGGATCGTTTCTCTCGATGATGCATAATGCCACATATTGTGATAAACTGTATCTCGACAGGCGGCGGGCACGTATTTGTCTAAATTAGCACAGCTTTCTCCTCATCCAGCCGAACGCGTTCAGCGTCTTGCCACGTAACCGCTGACCTCCTGTACTAGCACTTATGCTAATATACTCATTACTTTCACTGCTATCAAGCAGGTATGAGCGTGACACTTTGAAGAAGAATCCACATTAAAGCTTGGCAGAGACTCAACAGGGGAAGCAAGAACGCTCATTGGCCAATACATCTCTATATGCTGAGGAAATTGAAAATTCTTCCACCACAGGGAGAGAAGCTGGGTTATTTCCCAACAGAGCGGCTGCACTCGACCGGGCCCGTACGCACAAAACCGCGTGTCTCCGTTCAAACCGGGACTTATTATCATCTAGGAGAGGTGAAATGGAGATTCATTTGAACATTAGACCTGGCGAGGTGTTAGAGGTGATGCTCATTTCAAGAACTGCACATTACTGCCGAGCACTGATAGATTCAGTCTTCCTGAAAATGTCAGAATTTTTCAGAATTAGACTCAGGGGTCACTGCTGTACTTTGGAGAAGCTTTGATATATTTCATTTGGAGTAAAGGTCTTTGTCACATACTTCATACTGAGGTGCTTGCATTCTTATATTTCAAATAATTAAAAGTATTCACAGTCAACAAATATTATAAATTATTGTATGTTAAAAGTGTCTCCTCAACGAATAAACTGATTACTGTATTACACAGTACCAGTCCAAAGTGTGGACAAAAATGTTTATCATGATCTTAAAATTCTCTTATTTCAATGTTTCAAATTACTTTTGTAGACACAAAATTAACTGTGCCAACATATTAATTTCTTTCAGAAAACTAAAATGTTATTTAAAAAAATATTTTTAAATTGATTACTTGAAGCAAATAATGAATAATAAGCAGTCAATAAGAGTCCAGAATAGAAACAGTAGAAATTTCTTCAGTTCTGTTTAAAAAGCTTCTCAGGTTGAGACCTCAAGAAGCTGATTTTACAAATTCTACACAAAGGGTGTACTTTTTAAAGATGATCAAATATAACATAGTGTTTATATAATATAACATTTATTTTGGATGCTTTTTAAGTTACAACATAAGAGATGACTTTTCAAAGAACATTAAAGTTATTTTATTTTAATTTTCATGTGTTCATTTATGAGGAATTGGACTGTTATGAATGTGACAATTCCAAAAACAGCACTTTATCTGACTATGAAAAAAGCATGACATAAACATAAACAAATGCTTTAAAAACTTTGAGAGAGAGATTTAAATACAGGAAATATTGACATCTGAACTATCAGTATGATAAAAAACCTTTGAGAAAAACATAGTAAGGTTAAAATTTGCTTGGAATTCCCATATGGTTAATGTCAAGTTAAGAAATTTGTTAATATCAAAATATCTGATCAAAGATTAATAAACTGTTAAAATCTCATTTAAACCTCTGGAGAAAATAAGTTTTTTTTTTCTCAGCAGGAACATTAGAGAAGAAGGATACTTAAGTGAAAGTCTCTCCCCGCTTGTTTCTTTTCTTTTGGCCGTCTTGGATAAACAACTCAAATATTAAAGATTTGAAACTTTCGTTTCCTACGAGAATCACTTCGTGTTTACCTCAATGGTTTGGAAACAGAATAAAGCCTTTCAAGCGCATCTCCTTGAACAAAATCATCTTGAGAAATGCCTTTGATAAAAAAAAAAGTCTACTGTTTTGATCTGAAGGATGTGGTGCTTTGAACCACACTGACATTTTCAAGGTTTCTTTAGGATTCTATTTTTGTGAGCTATTAGGCAACATTTAATGCAGGAACAAGTTCCTCCAGCGCTGTGAAATGAAGGCCATTAAACCTCCAGCTCGTGTCTTTAGCTGTTCAGGTCTAAACCGATCACACCACCCACTCATCCATCTATCTCCATGGTGATAAGACCCATCAGCCCCAGGTGGGGTTGTTGATGAACGTTGTCGTGGCAGAAGATCATTCAGATGTTCCCCTCTGGCATTCACGGTCTTCATTTTTGACTTTCTCTAGATCATGTCATGAAATTGATTCCAAGTCAACAAAACCTAAATCACCTTTACCGGTTTGATATATATTCCTGGTCTTATTGTGCATAATTTAAACTGTTTTTAATGTGTTTTATTATTAGCTTTTTTCTGATAACTGCACAAAAAGACGTGAATTATTATTCGCAGAATATCACGGTCCTGTGTGTGTTGTCAAGCCCCTTCTTTCATCCGCAGGGCATTTTGGGAAGCTGATGTGTGTTTAGTATGGACAGAAATGAGCTCATAAAATGTGCATTCGTTGTCTAATAGCTTTACACCCAGAAACAAACAGCACACATCACACGAGCTGATGAACGACTCCTGCAACTGATTCCTGCGGGCCATTCCTGATTACAGACACAACATTAAAACAGACTTCGAATAAAGATCACATGACTCATACAATCACACTGTATATCTGCAAATCTAAAAAACTAAAGAGAATGTACACGTGCTAAAATGTGAGTTTAATGAGCTGTTACAAAGAATTCTCATTCTGTCTAAACAAACCGAATGGCGTACGCAGCTTACGATAGACTGTATTCAGGATTTTCATTATTGACGGCACTTTGAGAAGTAAAAAGTTTCCCATTCCAACATTACGATCAAATATTTAATACCTTAATAAATATATATATGTGTCTTTAAAAGCAAAGTTTTTTCAGTTTACTGCTATTTTCTCTGACAATGGGAATTATTTCACACTTGACTGCAAACCTATGTGTGTTCCTCTTTTTCTCTTTTCTATTAAAGATGAGAAATCAAATTTCATAGCACTTTAGATTGCCTCATTTCAGCTGTTTGTGCCTGTTGACTACAAAACAGACGGACAGATCGCCTCACGTCTTCATGTTGTGACTGGAAACATAATCAAAAACTTACAAAACGTAATCGAACGCATCTGATCGTCCATTTCCATCACATTCTTACTTTATCCTTAAAGGGGAATAGATACATTTAAGAAGCACTTTTACTGAAAACGAATAGCATCTTTATCAAGTTTCTTGATAAGTCTATTCAAGATCCAGGATGTTTTTATCCAGGGACTAAACAGGGATTTTGGAGGTGTGAGAAGGAACTAAATGGAGAATGTCTTTGCAATACAGAAATGCATTGACTATTTCAAATGGAAGATAAAAAACCCAGTTCCACATCAATCATTAACATAAAATCCCTGTTTATAATCATAATGGCAACAGTTACTGATTTTCCTGCTCGTTTTCAATTGTGTTCTGCTTTAGACAGACGGGTATTTTTAATAAACATGAAAGTATGTGTTTACATTGAAAGTAAATGTAAAGTCAATGTAGCTACTGTCTGTGTAGCTGAAAATCTCATTTCATGATCTCTCACTCCAGCTGTTCAGATAATACAACAAGATAAGCTGCTTTTCCTATTTGCCATGAATGTAATATATATACAACAGAATTCAAGAAACCATAAATTCACCCAACGTGACGGGCATTTTCCTCAAATATATGGTACATTTTTATGTCTTGTGACATTTCTAAAAGCATTAGAGACACAAATTACATGTTGTTTTTATTGTTAGAATTGTATTATTTTTCTAGTTCCTTTTTGAAAAATGTGGTCTAGTAAAAAAATCTAGTAAAAAATGTTTTCTTATAAAAATTAAATAAAAATGAAGAGAATTGGCTTAATTTTATTTTGAGATTTAGACTTATTTCTAAAATACTGAAAGAAATTGCACTGTTGTATATTTTGTTTATTGTTCCTCTTTGATGTAGGTCTACTGTAGTGAAAAAGTACAGTAAAATATTTTTTTAAAAAGTAAAATATTCAGTGAAAATGTTCAGCCTGCGTTTCTCAAACACAACAGTGACAGTGTAGGAAACGATGGATTTACATTGCAGTAGGTGAATCCCCACTGAAAATCAAGAAACTGATTTTTAAAATTGGCACTGACACATTTTTTAAATGTTGTGAATTTTTGTTTGTTCATTTCCAAACCAGGATTTATGTCACATATTTGTGGAAAGTACCAGCACCTTACTCTTATCAGCTATGTTTCTGTTGCTCCTCCTCTAAGTCTTTTCAATCCTTGTAGTTTTAAAATAATGCTGATGTCACCCTGCTGCCAATGACCCTCCAACCCCTATAAACCACCACCACCTTTAAATCCATCCCTCAGTGCACAGCGAGTAGGATTTAGTTCTCGCCGGCGTTCTCATCACGCGACAAGACGCGTCTTATCTCCCCCACACCTGTCCACCACACGCCAGGAGCCAAAGCTCTGCACCTTGAACAATTACACCCTGTTGTCAAAAGCCGCATCCCCGAGCCAACAAGATCAGCTTATTCCCCCCTCCTCCCTAATTAATTTCATCCCACCAGTCAGAAATCCTTCCATCTGGAGAGATTTGGATCAGGTGCGCGTGCTAGAAGACCAGCGTCTCCACTTCTGTTTCAGAGAGATGTGTTTTACTGCGGGAAAACATGAGCATGTTAGTGATAAAGAAAAGATGCATATATATATATATATATATATATATATATATATATATATATATATATATACATATATACATATATACATATATACATATACATATACATATACATATACATATACATATACATATACATATATATATATATATATATATATATATATACACACACACACACACAGGTAGATGTGTAATTGTCTAGACAAACATTTGCCAGTTCAGAAATAGTGACTGACATTTTAAAGTTACTGCTAATGAATGAAGCATAAAAAATTCAAAGGCTGATGTTACATTTTATGGATGAATTACTGAAATGAAAGGAGACAAAAGCAGGTCTCATGAAACCTCTGTATTTCAACTACTATCTATTCAGAAGATTTGTGTTAACATTGACTGAAAGATTATTCATCTTAACTTTTATCATTATTCTTTCTTCATTTCACTTCATATTCATAAAACATTTTCACTAAACGTTCATGAAAGTTTAATTTTTTTCAATTGGCCTGCGGCCACTTTTCCAATTGTACATGGATGATGGTTTTTGCAGTTTTTAATAATAATAATAATAATAAACAGTCCCCAAATGCACAACACAAACACATCAGACTTCTGAAACTCATTTAAATTACAATTCTAATAGAGTTTGTTTTCATACTGAGAGTGAACAGAGATAAATAAACAAAACCTAGTTTACAGTAAACATGCTTTCAATTAAAAACAGAAAACAAAAGTAACATTAATTTGGCCTTGGTTAACAAAACCGTTCGGTATTCAACACGTTCTGTCTGATTTGATGTATTATTAGGCAACGCTATGATTGCATTATGTTGGTTTCGTTTGACATATCCTGAAGCTATTATTGTGTTTCTTCAAGTGCACTGACATTAAGATTTTTAAAATGAAACCAACCAACTTTAACAGCCTTTTAGCAAACAGAAAAATACAGTGCATGAATCATTAAGTGTCAGACATATATATGTCAGGGCAACATGACTTCTATGCTGTCTGAAATCAAGTCCCTTCATCCAAGAGCAACTGGAATGATTTGTCGCTTCCTATGTGGAAAGAAAACCTGATGTTGTTTCCTCAAAACAAACCGAATCCTCTTTAAAACAATAATAAAAAACGGGGGCACTGAATGATAACAGAAATTCGTCTGATAGCCGTTGGCTTATGGGCCGTGTATTCTGGGATCTTCATTTCATTTTCGCAGAAATTGCTTGGAACAAATCACTATGATACAGAGAACCCTCCTGACTACCAAGTGAAACATGATGAATTTGGTACATGGGGGATTGAAATTGCATAGTGCCGGTAACTCGAGGTGTGAATGAACAATCTTGAGTCACGCTTGCATGTCAATCATTTTCGTGCTCTTAAACGAAATGATACTTGGCCCGTGTCAACATCGATACCTAGTGATGCACATAATACAATAAATGTTCTGAATGTTGTGTTACAGCCAAGAATCAACCCATGCGAAGTGCCCGTGGTCATAAAAGTATAGCGCTTTTCATATTATTGCCTCTCTAAGATGAATCGCTTTATTGTTTTCTACACTTTTAGCGTCTGCTAAAAGCCTAAATGCAAATGTTAACCTTACCATGAAAATGATTTGTTTCATAAAAAACAGTCATAACAGGCCATATTTTGCATAAATAAACACGTGAAAATAAAATCAACCTACAAAGTATGTTGCTCTTAAATATGTAGGAAATATGAACATAGACTTCAGAAAATTTCTCTATCAACAGGGTTTTATGAAAATATAAACATATGATTCAATATATTGGTAGTAAATACATTCTGTGAGAATTTATATTTCAAGTTTTGACTGAAAATGTCACATCCATAACGCTGGAATTACCCAAATGTAAAAACAGAGAGAAAATACAAGCTGATTATACAAACCCGATTCCAAAAAAGTTGGGACACTGTACAAATTGTGAATAAAACCAGAATGCAAACCAGTTTCAAATTTCGATATTTTATTCAGAATACAACATAGATGACATATCAAATGTTTAAACTGAGAAAATGTATCATTTTAAGGGAAAAATAAGTTGATTTTAAATTTCATGGCATCAACACATCTCAAAAAAAGTTGGGACAAGGCCATGTTTACCACTGTGTGGCATCCCCTCTTCTTTTTATAACAGTCTGCAAACGTCTGGGGACTGAGACAAGTTGCTCAAGTTTAGGAATAGGAATGTTGTCCCATTCTTGTCTAATACAGGCTTCTAGTTGCTCAACTGTCTTAGGTCTTCTTTGTTGCATCTTCCTCTTTATGATGCGCCAAATGTTTTCTATGGGTGAAAGATGTGGACTGCAGGCTGGCCATTTCAGTACCCGGATCCTTCTTCTACACAGCCATGATGTTGTAATTGATGCAGTATGTGGTCTGGCATTGTCATGTTGGAAAATGCAAGGTCTTCCCTGAAAGAGCCGACGTCTGGATGGGAGCATATGTTGTTCTAGAACTTGGATATACCTTTCAGCATTGATGGTGCCTTTCCAGATGTGTAAGCTGCCCATGCCACATGCACTCATGCAACCCCATACCATCAGAGATGCAGGCTTCTGAACCGATCGCTGATAACAACTTGGGTTGTCCTTGTCCTCTTTAGTCCGGATGACATGGCGTCCCAGTTTTCCAAAAAGAACTTCAAATTTTGATTCGTCTGACCACAGACAATGTTTTCTGGAAGTATTCCTGAGCCTATGTTGTGATTTCCATTACAGTAGCATTCCTGTATGTGATGCAGTGCCGAAGATCACGGGCATCCAGTATGGTTTTCCGGCCTTGACCCTTACGCACAGAGATTGTTCCAGATTCTCTAAATCTTTGGATGATATTATGCACTGTGGATGATGATAACTTCAAACTCTTTGCAATTTTTCTCTGAGAAACTCCTTTCTGATATTGCTCCACTATTTTTGCCGCAGCATTGGGGGAATTGGTGATCCTCTGCCCATCTTGACTTCTGAGAGACACTGAGAGGCTCTTTTTATACCCAATCATGTTGCCAATTGACCTAATAATTTGCAAATTGGTCCTCCAGCTGTTCCTTATATGTACATTTAACTTTTCCGGCCTCTTATTGCTACCTGTCCTGTCCCAACTTTTTTGGAATGTGTTGCTCTCATGAAATCCAAAATGAGCCAATAATTGGCATGACATTTCAAAATGTCTCACTTTCAACATTTGACATGTTATCTATATTCTATTGTGAATAAAATATAAGTTTATGAGATTTGTAAATTATTGCATTCCTTTTTTATTCACAATTTGTACAGTGTCCCAACTTTTTTGGAATCGGGTTTGTAATATTCTTCTCATAAATAGGTTATTTAGCATTTTTTAAATACAATTCTGGTTAAAAATGTCTTAAATATTGGCAGTTCCATAAAATAATGACTCAAGGGCTTGTTAAAAATATATATAATTATATTTCATTCCGGTTCATTTCTCACCCTGGAAATGGAGGTAGACCGCATTGCATTGTGGGATACATGCAGTGTGCTCTGGTTGTGTAATACACACTTGTAGTAGGTCATCCATATATTGTACTCAGACAGAATATTGGCACTGTAGCAATAAGTGTAGTTGTGTTTCCAAACAGCCATCAGGAGTCCTGAACTCCCGCTCTGTGTACAGAAAGAAAAACCACTGCAAATTATTTTCCCCAAAGCTTCATAATCACCCAGCTGGACAGACCTCTCACTCTGTGTCTGTGTGAAAAATGAAGGCATCAATTTTGTGCAAGAGCATTTTAATGTAAAAAAACGCCTTTAATCATTTTTTTGAAATGAAAAGGTCATTATTGTTTGTTTGTTATGCACCGCTGTAAGCAGCTATTCAGACACAGCAACAGAAGTATACAAACAGCAAACACATCCAAAAACAGGGATATGGTTATTAATTCATGCACTTGCACGGTGAAAACATTAATCTAAAGGTTTTGTCCAAACCTTTCGGTAACTTCAGAACAATTCGCCTTCCAACTATAATCAATATTGCCCCATAAAGAAAAATCAAGGAAAGCAATCCCAGAATGCCATTACCTCATGTAATGCTATTAAAGTCTCATAAGGCTGAACCGGTGTTGTAAGAATTAAACAAGCTTTATGAGTCTGGTCCACCGTGATTATAAAAGTCAGATTTTCTCAGCAGAGATGCCCAAGTGCCGTCTCCACCCAGATCCTTTATGAAACATTTAAAAATAACACAAAAAAACCCTGGGATTTCACACTTTAAATAGGATTTGACACTTTGAGATTTAATGGTTTTTGACAACCTCTTTCCTACCTGAGAAACACTACAGGGTATTGGTCAGTCGATTCAGACTTGAATCAAACCATCAAACGCTCTTTTATCTGACTGTTGAGGGTTCACGTGGACGTTCTCCCCTCAGCTCTCGACACGCATTTGGAGAATCAGCATGGTGCCCGTGTTGGGCTGGGGAGATGACGGTATGCGCCGTAGGTTTACCGCACGACCCGGAGCCTCAGACAAGCTAATGAAGAGAGGAAAAACAGCCAGTGGTGCTGTGAGTTAATTAATAACGCGGTCTGTCTGTTCTGGTTTGAAATGCACAACACTCGCTTGCCTCACAGGGCCTGGATTAGCTCTGGATAGAGCTTCTTTTGATCAGGTTCTTCTGTGTTTAATAATGCATGTCTTAGCCTTATGCCCTAAGTGCTGCATTAGATTCTGACACTCAAGGTAAGCTCACCCTCAACGGCAACAGTTTAAAGGGGTCATCTTGTATACATTTTAGGTTTATTTTTAAATATTATTAATTTTTATTCTTCAATATTTTTCATTAAGGATCTCTTATAATCGTACTAAACTGTTTTGCATGTGCTACGACATGCCCTCCATGCATGTGAAATGAGAAACTATTCGTAATGTGAACTATTCATAATTTGCATGGCACATCAACATTTACATTTATACATTTGGCTGACGCTTTAATCCAACACAACTTACAATTAAACCTTAAAATGTAAAAAAATAAGATTAATTTTGTTAAAGAATTGACCACATTTATTAAAAAACTCTGTTGATAAAGTCAAAAAATGAGTCTATGCATGAGGTAAAAAATTGAAATATACATGTGTTATGGATGTGACAAAAAGAGAGTCAACATACTAGGATTTCTGTGAATTAAAATGCACAAACCAGAAGCAATAATACCCAACAAATGAAGAAGAGATGACTCTTCAAACAATATTTACTGTATGAGGAATATGGACTGTTATGGACGTGGCAATTCTGAAAACAGCACTTTACCTGACTATGAAAAATCATGCTTTAAACATTAAAAACCTTTTGTGCGGGACCTCACATGAGTATTTACACCACCAAATGTTGACACCTGAGCTATCAGTATTATGAAAACCTTTGATAGAAACTTTGCATATATACACTATTATATTAAACATACTGCTAATATCAAAAACATATTAACTGGCAGTGATTGTATCACATCATGCTACATTTTCTGCTCCATTTAATCTATTTCTTGGAAATCAAACCCATGAATAGGCGTTGCTAGCACCATGCTTTACCAGTAAAGTACAGAAACCCTTTCAGCATTGACGTCTTATTGTGTCTTGTTAGGTGTAATAACACAAACCGAGACTGCCTTAAGCCCAGAAAGATTTTCTCAGCAATTTGTATATTGTAAATTGCTTCAGATAAAAAGCATCCACTAAATGACAAACGGTGAATTGTTCTCTGTATCGTGAGGGATGCTTGTATGCGTCTGCATAGCTGTGATTATAAGTGCTATACCGCAGACCAGACACTATTATCCTCAAGTGTACTGCCAACATAAACAATCCATATTCAACACCACACCTCAACACGAACCCATCAAAAGCTTCAGTCCGGCTGAGGGACGGAGAGACTTCTCGCTAAATCATCTCACCAAGACACATTGGACAAGAAAATCCGTAGATCAATACATTTCAAAAATGTAATGCATTTCAAATGGTTGAATGTAGACTCACACAGCTTCTCGAAATGGTAAAGACAATCATTTCTTCTTTGTGAAACACTGTATTGTGGATCCTTAAGCTACTTTAATTGTAATAAAAACAACTGCAATGTTAAAAGAAGGCTCAACAGCAACAAAATTCATCAAATTAGTTTTGTTAGAAGTCGAGTAATGATGTTCCGCTCTTTCAAGTCCCTTAGAAAATCCAAAGTTGTCCAGTCAGCAAAAGTCCTGCTGGTTTACAGGAACATTTACTTTGGCCAAAGTCAGATTTCAAGGAGAATGTGACTTAATGAGCTGCCAACCAATGAGTTTTCAATTTGGCACTTAGGCTTTGCTCTGCAATTGTTATTTTAGGGTTAATGCACTCTTAAAGATCTTTAAAAGATTTGTTGCACTTTTGTTTTGCAATGTCAATCTTATTGTGTTGTATGAATAGTGTTGGGCAAACCTCAGAATTGATTCCTTTTCAGCTGGAATCTGAATTAAACCGGCCACACCCCCACAGGACGTTCAACTGAAATGACAAAAAAAGGAAATTTACTTAAATGAGTCCGGCAATTATGTCAACATGATTTATTAGTCCAATACTGCAACAAATCTAAAATAATTAATTATCTTGACCAATTATTATGATCACATTTTTCTCAGCCATACAGACATATTTTCCTAAACAAAGTTCAATATTGTAAAAACAGACATTAAAATATACTATTTCCAGCACATTATATTTGTAACACTTTACAATAAGGTTGTATTTTTTAACATTAGTAAATGAATTAGCTAACATAAACAATAAACAATGCAGCTTTGCAGCATATATATAAATTTTTTAATGTAGAAATATTGTTTATTGTTAGTGAAAAATAATGTTAACAAATACAACCTTATTGTAAAGTGTCATCATTATACTGTATTTTAATTTTGTAAGACTAATAGTGACATCAAAATGACATAAATCAGATGATTATATAATATATTACAATCTGTTTGAAATTGTTATTATGTTTTTCATAACAATTATATATCCCGTTTCCAACTTTAATTCAAATTCATGAATCAAATGTGAATTTAAAAGCATTCTCAATTCACTTTTAAATGCAGGACAACCCCGATGTTTGCGTTCCTTGATATTTATTGCTATTGTTCTGAATGAAATCTTGCATTGAAAAATATCTCTATCTATCTCTTGACAGTTTATATTATATTTTAATGATATACAGTACAGGACAGCCTCTTAAAGTGTCCTGGTGCAAATGATTGACATTCCACAATCAAAACCTACAGGTAACAAAGGGTCGAGAGAACTTCAATACAGATACAACAGACGACATCACCTGGGCATAAATTTACCTCAATACAGTCACTGAGAGTAAATTATATCTGCTTGATATAATTTTTCCACCCTGCTGTTTCACAGAAGCAGAGATCTAATGGGCAGTAAACATCACTCTGAAAGATATTACTGTAGCTGTGAGCTGAGAGTTGTGGCCAGAACTGTAATCCCTGCAGGATGTGCTTTAAATAATGCCAGTGGTGTAATGGTGCTGATTAATGGCCTTTCTTACTGTATCAGGGTTTCTTCCTCTTTGTCTGCCCTTTGAGTGCATTTGTTTAGAGTGCTGCTGCTTACAGTTTCACGGCTCGACTCACAACAACATTTTCCCAGTTTAATGTCTCTAAATAAAGAATTTATAATGGTTAAGGGCTGTTAAAGACGTCGCATTGGTAAACATACAAAGCATATGAGATGAAGTCCTCTGGCTTCATAGGCATGAATTACCCAACCAGTTCACCTGAAATAAAACTGTTTGACCTACGTACAGTAAAACCAGTTCTTACTGGTGCTGGTCAAAGCTGGTCATTTCAGCAGAGATTTTTTCCGTTAAACTGAGCCAGGTAAATAGAAGAGTTGTGTTTTTTTAGTCAGAGTAAAAGTTAATATCACTATTAAATGCTGATTAATTTGTCAAATAAATATTGTACAAATTTCCATAACAATAATTACAAAAATATTTTTTAAAGGTAAAATGAAAAATTATTTTAAAAAAGTAAAATATATAAAATTGTAGTTCAGATACTGTATGCTCAATATGTGTATGCTACAATTACCAGGTTAAATATGCCAGGAAACCAAAACATTTGTATTCATTCCAAGCCCTGGAAAATACAAACAGAAAAGCAACTGAATGATTTGTTTAATTTATTCATGCATACTGTACAATCAATTTATAAGATTTGACATCTGGACCCACGCAAGTATTATTCTAATACTTTCTAGTCATTTCAATAAAAAAAAGTTTTTGTGCTTCGAGAACACTATAATAACTTCTATTTTTAAAACAATGCATTGGACAAATCCATTGCAGTTTGTTTTAATATACTGACATGGTTTGCATTTCAAACGGCATGCCTATATTTCAATCAGTCATCAATCTTCCTTGTCATATCAGCATGAAATATTGAATATATTGTTTGACTTGCGAGCAGCCTGTCAATGTGTCAGACGTATAACATCCACAGCTACATCGTAGTTTTTTTGTTTCAAGTCTTGCTAGACGGAATGGAAAACTAGTCAATGTCTTTCTTGACACCTGTGGTAGTCTTTAGACGTGAAGACATTCATGAGTTTTACACCCCATGGTTTTATTATTCGTATTTGTGTTATTTTTCCCAGTAATAATCATGGCAAAATACTTTCATGCGTAGTCACACATAAGATTCTTTTTTCTTTTGATTTCTAGAGCTGAAGCTGAGCCCGATCAAAGTGCCGATCTATCTTAAAGCCACCAACAAATTCATCTGCGCTGCACACAGGCACAAACGGACACAGGCACATTTTAATCTGAATGTAGATCAAAGCGGGTACCTTCACAGATGTTTTAGAAGACAGAAAAAAAAGCTTTGATACTAAAAACAAATTTATCTTAAAGGTCTTTGCTATGTCAGAACTATCTCTGAGCAGATGGGTAAAACTTCATGGTGCTGTTAATTAAACATTTTAGATAAGAAAGTTGCCCACCTGATTTTCTTCAAAACTCTTTTTGCTAGTGAGAAATAAATAAATAAATTAATACTTAAAAATAGACACAGAGATATGAAACCTTGTGTACCTTGCAAAAACTTCATTTGAGTTGTTCTGTGGTTTGTAACATTAAATAGACAAGTTTGTCTATTTAATAGTTTTTATCTATTTATATTTCACTCTTAAACCTGCTCCTAACACTCACAAAAATGTGTGAAGTGTGTGTGTGTGTGTGTGTGTGTGTGTGTGTGTGTGTGTGTGTGTGTGTGTGTGTGTGTGTGTGTATCGACTGAAAGCTTATATAACATGTCATTCATTCGACAGTGTGAAAACCTTCATGACGGAATACAGCCACAGAAGTTTCTACATCCGTAAAGCCCCTGAAAATATTACAATAAACTACAGACATGTTTGCAAATCCAAAGTCAAAAGTAGCTTAGAGACAGACTCAGATGTTTTTTCAACCATGTTTCTGAACCCCAATCTAAACCTCAAAGTCATGTTTGAACACGTTCATTTACACCATTTCTTTTCATAAGTTGAAGAAATTCAGGTAAACTTTATTTAATACTAAATTTAATTGTGTAGTTTCTAATGGCTTCCCGAATTATCTACACAAGTGACAAATTCTTAACAAAATCTGGAAAAAACTGTGATGACTTGATTTATGCATAATCTCATGACAAACTATATTATTTTATTGTGATTTTGCACCAGGGTGTTAGGTTTACGGGTGGGGGATTGTTATTGCTTTTTCTAATAATCATACATTTGTGCACAATTTACTTCATACGTATTAGCCACCTTGTAAAACAGTTACAAATTTCTATGACATCAGGTGTGCAAACCAGCTTTCCCCTGCCTAAACATGCTGCGAAATGAACCAGACCGTATGCTGATGCTCAAAACACAAAAAACAACTCATTTGAAAGTATTTAAACTTTTAAGCACATCAGAGTCAGAGCCATACGCATTCCAGATCTTCACACTAACATATGAAGAACTGATTACATTCAATCAAAAGCAATTAAAATGAACAAGAACCAGTTTGTTATACTTGAACACAGTAACAAGGTTAGACAGCGAGAGAGCGAAACTCTCTGGATGTGACACTTAAATCTTCTGAAAGAGCCGAGGCTCAACATAAAAGACTAAGTGTCAGTCTCCCATGGGAAGAACCCTGTGGTTCTACTGAGGAAAAGTTCCCCTGATCTACAAATCTTCAAAGGTCACTCGCTGCATGGCTCTGTACTCATAAAAGAGACAAGATACAGATAAAAGACAAACGGACTAATTTAGAAGCGATGAAGACAGAACCGGCTGTGATGATAAATTAAGTTTTAATTAGTTGAGTTACACATTAACAAGGAAGTTACAAGTTGTGCCCGAGTGTGTGTCTTTATTCTTGTACTATTGTGTTTTCATAGATACGCTTCAGAGGAAAGATAAGAAAAGAGTGAATTTTAAATGCAAGCCAACACAGAAGTCGCAGCAGTCCCAATCCAAACACATCCCGAGCCCAGAGTAAATTTTTGATCATGGACTCTGATAATCGGGATGGATGTGGAGTGCCGAGACCTTCTAAGACAGAAGAGCTCTCGAAGACGAAGTGCAAGAAAAAACTCATTTAAATGTATATAAATTTTATTTGTATGATGAGATATAATTTGTGACCAAATAAAGTTTTGATATGCATTCAGTATTTAATACTAAAAGTAATACAAGTCAAAAGTTTGGAAATACTCACTGTTGTTCAGATTTGCTTTCCACATTTTAGAATAGTAGTAAACTCATTAAAACCATAAAACACAATTAAAACTGTAGGAATTATGTTAAGCATCTAAAATAAATGAACATCATGTTATATTTGATCATCTTTAAAAGTAGTCACACTTTGTGTAGAATTTGTAAAATCATCATCTTGACATTTTATCATCCAGCTTCTTGAGGTCTCAACCTGAGAAGCTTTTAAAACAGCACTAAAATAATTTCTAACTCTTACTGACTGCTTTATATTTATTATTTGCAGAGTAATTCATTTCAAATATATATTTTTATTAAAATAAAAATAAAAAGTATTAATTAAATATAAGTTTTCTAATTAATTGACAATTGTGTCTAAACTTTTGACTGGTATTGACTATATAACAACTATTTTTACTGAGATCTACAAGAATTTAAAGACAGAATATCTATTTTGTAATGCTTCATAATGTAACCATTTTCTGTTGAAATGATACAAGAAAAAACCCCAAGGGTTGTTAACAACTTGCAACAGTGACCCTGGCACTTAGTAAACACGGGGTCTGGAAATATGTCAATGCTGCAGACAACTTAAAATGCCCGGGTGGAGATCTGACCTTTTCATAGAAATCGCATAGTTAGCAGGGTTATTCATTCAACAGTTTGAGTCATGAAATGAATACACATTTTCTCACACATATAGAGCAGCTTCTCACAATCCTGCTATAGACTTTTGAAACCTATAAGCCATGATTAAACTATACACCCCAAGCTTTTCACAAAGAAAGTTTTATTACTCTGTTCTTTTAGCATTCATCTTGGATCCAAAAGGAATAATTACAACCAGCTACAAGATCTTTCTTACATGTTGCTTTGGTAAGAAAACATCCTCTTAGGAAAGAATTTACATTTTAATGAGACGCAGCATTGAGCTGTAAGTTGTATGTGCATGGTAAGAGAAAAGTTGTATTTTTCGTGCACTGAGCCTTGTTTAAATGTTATTGTTTTATATAGTGATATGCTGACAACTGTACACTAAAATACTAAAGACTTTAAGTCACATTTGATTTGAGGAACTAGGAATACGCTGGCATGCTGTGCGCCTCCACCAGGAATCTGTCAAGGACTCACACTGGGTCTTCTGGGACCCGCCGAGACATGAGACGCACCCTGTTGTCTTATAAACTTGAACAATGAAATGTCTTTGAAGTAAAGGCTAAAAGCTGAACTTCAGCCTGTGTAACTGCTGATTTATTGAACCAGAAGAAATATTCAGTGGCACAACCTCAAGGCAGAAGATTTGATAAAATGGACTCAGTTTCATCTACAAATCCAAAAGGTCATTCTTTTTCTCTTTAAAGTTTCCAAAGGAAAAAATGCTGAAGAAAAATTTGTAACTGTGTTTTTGTAATCTGCATGTTTTTTATTTACAGTATCTGTGCACCATGAAAAGAATCACTCTGATTCTTGAGTTAAAACAAATGCTGAGATGTTATCACACGTTTGTATGACATCACTGTATGTTTAATATTAAAGTAGCTACAGCATATACAGTAATTGGAAATTTAATTAATACAGTAAGAACTGTATAAACTTGGGTCATGTGATCACTGTGTACGGAGAAAAAAAACATTACTTAATGCATCCTATTATTTTAACCTAACACATATATAAAAATATAAAAAATAAATAAATAAACTGAAAAATAAGAAAAAAAATAAGAGTGTAATGCCATTCAAAGAACAAAGCAATGTGTTATTGTCAGGCTAATAATATAATATAATATAAATATAATATAACATAATAGAACAGAATAGAAATGCTATAATAGAAAATGCTATAATAATTACATACACAAATAAAATACACACACGCTTTAAGTTTGTGTATATTCAATATACACAAACCTAGCCATATGTGACCATCTGTGAAATCCAGGCTTAAGTTTTTTATAATATTGATTTCAATCATTAATTTCACTATGTTTTTAATCTTCAAGATATCAAGGTTATATTTTAACAGAATGTTATTCAGTAAATCACAAAATAACAACCTACACTGACGGCAAAACAAGTCAATTGTGTTGCGTATAGAACAATCTGTGTCAAGTGTCAAGGCCACCATAATAGATGAAACACAAAACATCCGACAAAAGGCTCTGGATGATGGTCTGATAATGGAATGACTCAGACAGCCGCAGACAGCACACAGGAAGTGGCACATCTTCAGCTCAAATCCTTTGGGACTTCCAGATTTAGACAGACAAGCACATACTGGCCGATTAAGTTAAAGTTTTGATAGCAAGCAGTGAATTGTGGTTATAGCTAGCAACTGTTTTAAAGAACAAAAATGACAAAAATGAATGATTATTTTTAAAAGAAATCTTTTGTTTTGGGTTTACTTGACCCTGATTAAATGCGTTTCTTAAGGGAAAGTTTTCATTGAAAGATTTCAATCTTTCTTTTAAAACCAGCTAGATGAAACAACAAAACTGAACAAAATACATGGTTTTCCAAATGTTTCTCCTACTAAGGTGGACTATTCTGAACTTAAAACTCCATCATAAAAACACATACTCATAGCAGGACTCTAAATGAAAAAGATGTGACACAAGGGTCAGAGAATATTTCCAGCAATAGCTACTGCAATAAATCCTCAGTTGTATCTCATAACACCATGCACAGCCAAGCACCTGAGACCCGGAAATAAATATAGATATTAGTTCAACAGTATGAGCCCTTTCATGCAGAAAACCTCATCTCAATGTCTGAATAATAAAAAGCAAACAAATACGGGTAGATTCCTGAATCATCTCATGAGAATATAATATAAAGCACAGTAATGATTTAATTATACTGGAAAATCATGACTTTGAGCTCTAGCAATGCTGTGATAGTTATGAGAAAAACTTTCATACCATATTCAAAAAGCAAATCTCAGAGCGCCCTTGAAAGCATACTTAAGATTTGTGCTTTAAGACCATCGCAAACATTCTCAAAGTTCCTGATGGACACATCAAAGTCATGAGGTGATTAGCATTGGCTGACATAAGCAGTAAAATGTTCCAGAGGCAGATACAAGCATACATTACATTGGGACTTAACTCAGGAGCGAAGACATAAATCTCATTTACAAGCCATCTTCACCCTCATTCAGAACTGTATATCACGTGGGGAGGGTAATAAGGATGGTAAAATTACACCAGCTGCTTATTTCTATAGCACACTTTTGAAAACTTTCTGTACCAGCCTGAACTTACGGGAATTTAAAACATTTTTTACGAGGTGGTAATTTTAGAATTCATACAAAATACATAAAACCAAAATGTAAGTTTTTTAGCAACAATAAGGTTGTATTTGTTGCCTTTAGTATATGCATTAGAACATGAACTAACAATGAAAATATTTATTTTAGCATTTATTAATCTGTGTTTATGTTAGGTAATGCCAATACAAATGTTCATGTTAGTTCATTGTGCATTAACTAATGTTAAAAGTTACAACTTTTGATTTAAAAAATGTATTAGTAAATGCTGAAATTAACATGAACTAAAAGTATTAAATACTGTAGTGTTTAAGTAATGTTTATTGTTAGGTTAACTAATGTTAACAAATACAATCTTACTGCAAAATGTTAATGAAAAAAGCAATAATAAAGCCCTAACAATCAATGACGCGAAAGCAGATCGTACTATAATGTATGAGCGAAATCATATGAATAAATACAACTTAGCACCGTCGAATTCAAGCATGCACAGCAACATGTAAAAAACATATACTAAACTACAGTACAACACAGTTAACTGCAGCTGAAACAAACAGTAAACCAATAAAACACTACACTTGATAAACAAGCACACGTTTCTATACCACACCACAACAACAACTACAACAACATTAATGCACAAAACTCTCTGTCCCAAACGTAAACCATTGTTGAGCCAGTGTTGCTGTAGCTGAATGGATCAATTAAACAAACAGAGTGATGTTTTGATAATGCAACAGAGCCAACAATGATTTTATGAACAGCTAACTAAGTCCCTGTATATTCAACTGTGAAAGAAGAAAGTATTTGAATATAAAAGGTTGAATTTGAAGCCTTGGTGACCACATGACTTTAAACATTTAAACTTTTCTTTATTTGCATGTTCATTTAATCCTTTAGAAAGCCTTGCCTCAAATCCCAGAATAGACTGAAAGTTATTGCCATTTATTAATTTATTCAGTATCAAATATTACAGCTCAAATTAGCTTTATAAAGCAAAAATACAAAGAAGCAAAAAGTATCGCACAGGCCGAATACAGATTAGGGAATTAACTGTGCTGGTCCAAGGCTCTGAGTCAGCATTTTGCCTCTAACTCTGGAATGAAAACTGCTCATTTTCTTTCTTCTTGCAAATAATGAAAGAAAAGCTTTTTTTCCCCTGCAGAATAAATACTTTAGTGGGACGTACGCAGTTAAGCTGCATCTTTCTTGTTCGTTTTAATTCCATTATGGCAATCGTTGGGAGAAAGACGTTCCTCATGAGTTTAATTGGAAGTGAGCTGATTGATGGACGATCTGCTACCCTTAGCATTTCCCAAACACCTGCCTGCTCATTACTACCGCAATACTGCAGAAGAATCAATCACTAAATGAGCCAGGTACACACAGGGAGAGAGAGAGGAGAGAGAGAGAGGGAGAGAGAGAGAGAGAGAGAGAGAGAGAGAGAGAGAGAGAGAGAGAGAGAGAGAGAGAGAGAGAGAGAGAGAGAGAGAGAGAGAGAGAGAGAGAGAGAGAGAGAGAGGAGAGAGAGAGAGAGAGAGAGAGAGAGAGAGAGAGAGAGAGAGAGAGAGAGAGAGAGAGAGAGAGAGAGAGAGAGAGAGAGAGAGAGAGAGACAATTAAGCTGGAGACAATTAAGCTCTTTCTCAAAGACAAAGAAAGATGTTGTACACGTATGAGAATCAGTGTGTCACGTTTGAAGCTTGCGTACACACAAGTGACTGCACAATTAAATACACTACATTTAATTGTAGTTTCTTTTCAAACTGTGGAAGATTTATACTTTTAATTGTTACAGTGCTTGACAACCACAAATTACACATTTTAATAAATTCTATAGCTTCAGAAAACTGAAAATGTCATGTTTCGTCACAATGCATATGACTAATTAGTCACAAGCAAGACGAAAACCAGTGAGATTTGACGTTATCAACGTGCCACCATATTAAAACTTACTTTGCTAAGTTGTCTGTATATTGTGTTTACATTACATACGCGACATAACAATTGATAAATAATCCCTTGTATAGTTTATACTATTTAAATATAAAATGTTTTTACAGTATTTAAAAGTATTTAGATGGACTTTTAATTTGAATAATGTAGTTTAATATTTTACATAACCTTTCCAATAGTGCCTAAAATGCTATGGGGTACTGCAGACTGCAAACTGGTTAGGATACATGACAACTCTTCAAGATTATCTTCTCATCGAACCCACAGGAAATATCACCTTGACATAGATCTCAGGGCTAAAAGTGTCATGAAAAGAATCTATCAACCTTACAAATGAGGGAGTCCCTCACTTAAATTTAGGTTCCCTGCAAGCTAGCGCCTTCTGTCTGCAAAAATGGTTAGGATGTTCTCCTGAGGGATTTAAGGCCCATTAGGGCTCAGATTGATATTGTTTGAGATGGCAGGAAATCTTTAAGCTTGGGTCCACGTTCAGGTGACTATCAATCAACTTTTAGTTATCTGGATTGAACAGGGCCTGCTTTGCTGCAAGGAAGCGGAGCGGGGAAATGCACCAATCAGGAGGTCCATGGATCATCCAAACGGGAGGCATTTGGGGATTTGGAAAATCTCCATCTTTCTGACAGCTGGTCAATATCTACAGTGGGGAAACATTCAGTCAACTATGACTTTGTTCTGTGAATTTTTTTAACATGTAATTTGTGAAGCTCTTCTTTGTGTTACTGACTGACAACACAACAGAGTTCTTAAAACTCATTAAAGGTTAACAAGGTTTGAGAAAATAAAAGTGCTGAGCTGTGGTGTTCAACCACAGTTGTTACCAATCTTTAAATAATCTATATGCTCCATATAGCACACAGATTACATATATTTCAGCATTAGATAAACAGAATCTGATTATTTATAGCCAAATAGCGCCTGTAATGATGAATAATGCCACAGTCACATTAGACTTTTGGAATGCAAAATGTCTATGCAGACACCTGCGTATATGGCCCCGACATGTACTGTAATACGAATTCACATGAAACTTGGAATGCAGCAAGATGTGATTTTTCTTATGCAGGACCTTGCATTCCTGGTCACATTCGCCTACATATGAATGGATGTCAATGGAACGAAGAAGCCTTGTGTGACTGCGGCATAATAATGGCACAAGATTAAAAACACACATACATGTAAAACATTAGTGAATGTGTTTGTTGTAACACTGATTACATCTTGGTATGTGTTAAGATACACAACAACCCTGAAACACTGTTTCATGAGCCAAGCAAGTTTTATGCTGAAAATAAAGACGGACCGTATCAAATGACCTGCAAATGGTACGACCCTTTTAAAGCTGAAAGAATGATGCATTGCAGTAATTAGGTGAATCCTTTGGCATTGATACACACACACACTTTCTCCTCTCTCCTCTCTTCAGGTGTCTGTGTTCAAATGAGCTGATAGATTCAGAATGATGCCAGAAGAATGAGGTCAGGCTATGTGAGGCCGCTGGATCGTAGCGTGTTATCTTCAACAAACAGATGTCTTTTACATCAATTACACTCCTGCTGCAAATTAAGGCGCTGACTCCCCACACACACACATGAACACACTGAATTGCTCTTTCAGTTATCAAATCATCACCAGTTTCAGGCCATGCCCACACATACACCTGCAAACCAATGGCAAACAGCCAATCTTAGGAGCACGCCCACAAGTGGTGACATCATGCACAAGCATTTGAGCTGGGAGTAAAAATGTATCTCAGTGATGATATTTTGGGCAATTCAGGTTATCTTTATTATCTTTATACTTTATTAAATATCTTTATTTCTGTCTTTCTGTGTTGAAGGATTATATATTAATAATTGTATCGAGTTTGATCATGTCATAAATTAAATGGAAATTATTGTTCAACTCTGCAATGGCACAACCATCTAAAAAAAGCAGTTAGACTGACAAAAGCTCTTCCATCATTCATTTAGTCCACTGTGTACACAAATCAATAACCAACATTCAAGAGCGTGATGCACTGCTTCCCTGTGATTCTTCTGTAAATACATGTATAATCACTCTAGTGTGAGACTTCTATGTAAAGTAAAATCGTTCAATTTTAAGCGTAATATAACCGGCTCACAACGCTGTGTGGGGCCTCGACCAGTCCTGCAGATACACATGAAAACAAATACAGGCAGAAAATCTTTAGCTTTGATGCAGTTGGATATCAAGTTCTGGTGCGATTGTTAAAACAATAGTAAGCATAGTTTTACAGTACAAGCTAAAAGACAAAGTAGTTAGCAGCGAAAATAAGCATCACTATTATTATTGCTGAAACTAAGTTTGTTGTACTGTATGTTTATGCTAACAACATAATTGATACTCCATATTATGCAACTAAATTATAACATAAATCATCAAAAATCAGGTGGAAAATAAATCTTACTTTTCTTTTTTAAACTTATAAAAAGAAATGTCCAGAGTCATATCTATAGACCAGAATATCACACACCCCTAAGCAACTACCGCCTGCCTGGTGCTGAAAACCACAAACAAGCACCATTTAAATTTGTATCTATTTATATAAAAATCTTTCTTTTTTTTGAGCTGTAAACATTTGATCAATCATTAATACTGGTTTTTACTGAACTTAAAATCGTATTGTAACACCTCAGCTTAATTTTTGTTTGTTTGTGTGAGATATTGGAGATATTCTGTAAGCAAGCACAAGATAAAGTGATCTTCAGGCTTTTAGTAAACACTACTGTACCTTAGATCATTAACAGCAGATGTTGGCCAATGTTTCACTTGCTATCTAATGGTAATTTACTAAGATCACAATGTCCAGTTGTTTACCAGCAGAAATACTGGTGTCAAAGAGCTGGACGCAACAGAACTACTCCATTTATCAGCACGGCTTCCACTCTGTTGATCTAAATTGGCTCACAAACTCTTTGCTTGTGATCAGATTTCAAACTTGCCAAAAGTTTTACACCTGCTGGTTCTCTCCCCTCGTTTTATTCTAAATCCTGTCTGCAGTTTTACATTCTCTGCTCTCTTTCTCTCTCTCTCTCTCATTAGTTCTCTTTCTGTCTTTTACATCAAGTTTTCATGATGCAGTTCTTCTGAAGTTTACCCCTGCGCATGCTCTTTCTCAGTCCCATGCAGAATTTATGGGCAGGCGGGACGCGCAGGCATCCGACTTCACTTTGTGCCTTTGATGTGTTTGTCCATTCTCAGCCCTGTGCCCAAGGGTGCTCAAAACGTGTTATGCTATTGATTCATGGTAGTAATGCCCGTCATTAAATGTATGTTTATTTTAAGAAAAAAAAAGCATAAGTATGGAGTATTGATCGTTTGAATTTCCACAGAAGCTAAACGTCTTCTTATCCTTTAACTAGAATGAATAAAGAATTAGTGCAGTTAATTTTGTTAGAAATAGGGCATAGGAACTACATTTTTTCACTTCACAAGAGTTGAGTTTAATTAGCAGGCTGTTTAACTAATAATTACTAAAATGAAGTGAATTTACCAAATTGAAATTAAAGAAATGAAACAGTCCCATAACTTTCCCAATTTTGTTATTCTCAAGCATCCGTCTTGCTATAGTTTGGTAAAAGAACATTCACAATTCTTCAATTCTGAATCATTTTGTAACTGTCCTTGTCAATTAACTGCATTAATTCATGTCATTCATGGGATGTTTTAGTAGCATTCCACTTAATGCTGAAGCTTTAATAAATTTTGCTGAATTTTCCAGTGTCATTTCAAGGTTGCGACACAGATCTTATGAGAAACCTTGCACACTTGTTAAATTTGTTAAAATTCAACATCATACCTTAAAGATCGGGTCTGTTTTTTAATGAGGCCTCTGTAAATACTGGATGGGAGGAATCGTTCTTTAGAACTCTCCTGCACGGTCCGCTGAACTCTGCGGCTTGAAGAGCTCGTTGTATTTTAAGTCCATAAACAGAGAGGATTTATGCAGCTGAAGTGTCATGGTTGTATTGTTCACAGAGAGTCATATTAGAAACCACAGGGGTGCCGTCCTGTGAACATTATAGCATAATATGAAGATATGATACACACACTATTATCTCACATCAGATTAGGTGTAAATGTGGAAGGGTTTAAAAGGGAACATATCATGGAAAATCTGATTTTACTTGTTCTTTTTTATGTACTACTGCATGTAAACATACATAGATGTAGACTTTGATAATGTCTCCTTTAAAAAATCTTAATGTTACAAGCATGAGCACATATATGGCTAGGGCTATTATCTCAACTATTGCTGAGAAAAGTCATGAAATTAAGATAATTTAGTTATTGTAATGGACAAAAGTGTATTTAGTACTCCGTATATTGCAAAAACGCATTGTGTGTGTATGGATACTTACTCGTTTTGTACTGCCCCATCTCGATTAAATGTACTTTGTCGAAGCATGTACTCTATGAAGAAGAGGAAGAAGATTATTTATTTGAGATGGTAGACAATCATAGCAGATCCCATAAATACTATATAGAGGTCTTAGAGATATAAAGTCTTAGCAAAAACACTTTAAAAAGTTTCATTTTTACGGTTAGAAAATCAGTAAAAATGGTTATGTAAATCTAAATTATAGTACAAAACCCTGACAAACATTAGAAGTGGGAAAAACATGAAACTAGGGACCAATGGTAACAAGTAACTGTACTGTAGGACAATTTTAATATTTGTCACAATTGTGAGGATGAGTAAATCATTCTATAGCGGATGGTTTTAAAATGATTATAATAAATATTGGTGCATCTTTACATACAAATATACTTTAAATAGTGTAGCATGAGGAGAGATCATAGCAGGAGCATATTTGGGACATACTGTCAATGCATATTCCCAAAACCAAGTCCATTATGAAAGGTTCAGCTTGAATCCTGGTGGTTCCATATCCACCTCCCAGCCAAAAACCATTGCTCATCATTAACCACCAGCTGAGCAGCAGATCATAAACTAGCAACAGCTCAGTCTTCATGTCCAAACCTGCGCAAACAAATAATTCTATTAAATTACTGTATTTTAATTGGGTAAACCATGTTCTTTATTGGCTGCGTTATGAAACCAAACAAAACTGACAAAATTATTTCTCCTAATTATCTTAGCCTGGTAAAACTGAAGGCTTTTTAAATTCATCTGCCACATTCAGTAAGCCTTCACAACACTAGGTCAATTCTGAGATCAATTTGCATATGCATGTAGCCCATTGTTTGCATTTGAATATGATTTGATGATGCGTTACATCTGCGAGTGCCTCAGATTCCCGTTGACAGTCTGTGAATGGCAAAAGCTCATAAATAATTAATCAATTCAGCCATGCTGAGAATGTGCCGTCACTCTAAAGTTTCAGAAGTAAAAGATAAAACAGTTTAGCGTCCACAGTATAGAAAATATAACAAAAGCGTATATATTCTCTATCCTGTCAAATGTCATTTATCAGCAGAAATGGTTTATGGACTTTATGTAAAGGTTTAAACTGCAGATATGACTGCAGTATGGATGTTTTATACAGAAAGAAAGAACGCAGTTTTCTTCCCTTTTCATTTGCTTGTTCAACTGGTATGTTTTTCTATATGTCCAATTGAGGTAATTGTCTGAAAAGTTTTTGTTTTTTCCATGGGATAAGATGGTAGATTTCAAACCTACCAGATTGCTTTGTCAGGTGTCCCTCGATATGCCCAGATTCTGAGCATGCTTCTGTTTGGCTTTAAGTGTAAAATAAGGCATCTGAATAGTAAAAAGCAGTAAATTTTACTATACACGTAAATGTGTAATATATTTCTGTTAGTATATGGGTAGGGTAGCTGACAAATAAATATGCGACTGTGTCCTATAGTGTGATGAAAAAAAAAAGGGGTTTTAGCCCTTGTACTGAATAAAAATACAGTATTTTTAAAAGTCTGGTGCTGATGTGTAAAAGCAAACTGGAATAAATATTTTTTTCTCCATCTTTTGACTCAACTCTGTCTTCTATGAAACATCTGTGTAATTTTACTACATGGTGGTACAAATATTCAAACATCAATACTGCCACAAAAGAGACCCGTTTTAAAAATATGTAAAACATCGAACTTTTACAATAGGCCTTTTATTGTATTTCATATCGTGCTTTCTTACCTTTATTAAGTGATATTCTGCTGAACACAATCATCATGACATCCTTCAGCAATGCCTGTCGGGTCGGGCAAGGGTTTTTCTGAGCCTGTGAGAGCAGGAAATGGAAATCTAAATTAATTCACATTCGATCTAAGCCGAAACTTCAAAGTTGAAAGGAGTTCCAATTTGTGGCAAATCTATCAATATGCAAATAGGCAGAAGAAAATGCCGTACAACGCTGATAACTCCAAAAGCGCTCCAGATAGGAGACTGACGCTGTGAGATGGAGGTGTCTTTAGTATCATCTTACAGGTTTCTGTACTTCATTTATGCACTACGGTGAAATGAGAACGTAGCAGACTGTTGCAAATAGATCACACTCAATCAGTTAGAATCATAGAGACTAGAATGCATTATGCACACAAGCCATATAAGCGCGACACGCTGAATATTTCATGTGGAATATTCTGTACCACGATCCAAACACGCTATGAGTGTTCTCTTCACTTTTCTAGCTGTGATGGGAATAAACAGATGCAAATTCCCATTACCACAAAACAAACAAACAGACAAAAGGCAATATACACAGGAAATGCATATTGATACAGAGAGCAAGGTTATGTCTTTGCATTAAATAACAGTGGTTAACGAATGAATACGGTGTATAATCACTTCTGAATGGAAAAAAATACTATTTTATTTATGCAGCATGGATCAATAACATTGATTTAGTCCATTACGCAATTAACAAAGAATACACCGCTAGATTTATATAACAGAAGTGTTTAACTCTGGCTCAGATTTACAAAGAGGGATGTGCAAGAAAATGTACAATATTAAAAAGTAATGCAAACATAATTACACTGGTGTATTTTTCCAATTTCAGGTGCGTATGAAATGATAGAGCAGTAAGGAAATAAATAATCATGGGGCTAATGAGATCAACCTGCTGGGTTAATACACAAATTGTGTATGCGCGTGTGACAACACAAGGAAATGGACGACCCAGTACCTACAAAGCAAGCGTATGATGTGTCAGCCGTTGATGATGGCAGTAACTGATACAATCAAATTCAACACCAAATAATTTTCATGCATTGTTTTGTCGTACATTCTCATCCTTTAAGAGCAGAGACGAGTCAAAACAGGAAAAATGGTTACACCTAATGTTGAGCAGTGATGCATATCTAAAGACAACCAATGATAGTGCAGACAATAAAGACAAATGACTTCAATGCTAACATTTTTAAGGACTATTTTAGTTTTGCATCACTGTCAGTGTAGATGTAAAAGACAGAAAGAAAGAATTCTGTTTATATGATCAATAGAGATATTAAACATAATTGGTGACACTTTACTTAGAGACATTACTGTGGCTGAATTGGTTTAATTATTATCTGTGCACTACATTCGTTGTAATGCATTATATCTCATAAATAAAGAATGCTAACAAGAAACAGATTGGTCTATACTGATCAGACATAAATGAATATTACTGGACTGGATTTTGCACTAATTAATGGGTACTGCTCTCTGTCTAATTCAATAGTCACAGAAATAGTCTGTGCATTATCCCTCGAGAACAGAAGTTATTAAAGGTGAAAGGTAATGACTTATGGGGTTATTAGAGGTCAAAGGTAACGATAATTACTGTGTGCCTGACACTCACCAATCTGCATTCAGCCATAGAATAATTATGATGTTCAGTCATTGTTGCAATTGCTTAATTAATACTTTGAATAGTTCACACATGGCTAGAGATGTAAATTATATTTTCTAAAATCTCCACACTGGAAAAGATTGCAGACATCTTTCAGATGTTTTTCTATTTAGCTATTTAGCTGTTTTTGTTTAAAACATCTTGGAAACTTTATTATTATAAAATTTGCTTTTCTATTCACTTGAAAACAGTGAAATACAAATGTACAAGCGTAAATAATGAGGCATCATGGGGCTAAATCCTTTTCTTTCTTTTTTATTATTTAGCTAAAAAGACAGATTGCATCTGTCTTTTAGCAGTGCAGTTATTATTACCGTGCTTTTATGGTATTGGTTAGACAGAAGCCACAGTGTTATTTTTCTCAATAAAATTTCCCACAATGCACTGCACAAATGTATTATTGAGACTGCATCTGCCATGTGCTACTGTTATCCCCGGTGACCCTTAAGATTTTCAGAGGTACTTAAATTCATAAAATCCCCAAGCGTGGACTGAAACAGCCAGACTTATGAAAAATGTTGAAAAACTTTATCCTGTTTACTTGACATTCAGCCAAACTTAGTCCAATATGAAGTTTGTTGGGTGTTTATTAGTGGAATGCCTTTGTTTGTTTTCAGTCTATGAAGGCAGTATGATCCCTGATCTTATATTTGATTTGATATTTATATTAGATTTGAATAAAGCATCTGTTGGGCTTCATTTCAATACCTAGTAAGCAGACTATGTAGGCAGCATTTTAAGCCATTTACATTGTTAAATCTCACTGCTATTTAGGAGAAACAAATCAGATAATTAATTCAAAACACTTTAATCTTTAGCAACATGGCATGAATGGCATGAGTAAAGACTCCCACATGTAAAAGCCCTAACAACATCCATGGAAAATTCAATGTAATGCCTTTTATACATTGCATTGGTATACAGACCCAATAGAAACCCTGTCTAAAAAAGAATGCAAAAGAAAGGAACTGAAAAAATGTGGAGGACAGCAAACTAGAGAACAGACTCTCAGGTTTTAAAGTATTGATGAAATGAAATCCTGGGTTGATTATGGCAGAATGGGATTACATGGATGAAAACCCAGGAAAGAGAATGCTGGAAGCTCACACTGCAAACGTCCAGAATCATTATCACATCCAGCTGGATTACTGATGACAAAAGCTCACAGAAAAAAAACCACAACAACTGACTTTCCATAGCTGTTAGTGACTGATCATTCAGGCATGGATCAAAATTAAGAGGATTTTTCCACCACACAACCTCTAATAAAAGAATGGCATAATGGAAACAACACAATCTGATTTGAATTAAAATAGAATTTGCACAATTCGTACATTTTAATATGATCTGCTCTTACACCAATGACAGTTAGATTTAGGGTGGGTCTTCATAATAATCATTTTTCATTTTTGTATGATTCACATTGTATGAATTTATACAAATTAGTCATCTAGTAAAATAGCTCTGAATTTTTGCAAGATCAGACTTGCTAGAAAACCGGTGATTAACCATATAAACTATGGACACTTCTGGCACTGGTTTACACTAAATAAGCATTCATTATTCTAAAGCATTATTAACATTTCCATAACAATGTCCACCAAATCATAAATGATATATTAAACATTGGAATTAAATGACAGACTGATTAGTTTTTTAGTTTTTCTTTGTTTTCACACATCATGTATCTATCATGTATTTTAATCATGCTTTTCATTGTCACTTGTCAACTTTTAATGGCAAATTAGTGGAAATGAGGTTACAACTGAGACACAGTTGGAATTTTTGTAATCACTTACATAAATAATTTTCCCACAAAAAATGTTAAAATGGTTTATGATAACTTCATTCACTTTTAAATTACTATTACAAAATGTAATAATATTTTCATAATAGCCATTCATATTTTAAGATCGAAAGTCAGGGTCTGAGACAAGGTTAAAACAATAAAATATACACATAAAATCCTATTTTTTATAAGTAGCAGAAATAAACGATTAAGACATTGTTAAATGTTGTAATGGACTTTCATTTAACAACAGAAAAATGTGAACTGTTTTAAGTCTGACGAAACAAAAATCAACCTCTGGGACAGCCTCTCAACAGCTGAAAAATCACCAAAAATGACCAAAACTTGGTACCTAAAAACCAAAGGAGATGAGTTTTCATCTCTACTATTTCTTCAGTATTTAGTACTAGCAAAACAGAACAGGTTCAGTCAAAGCCATCGCTGCATTGTGTACACAAATGGATCAGACAGGAAGTGTGGACAGCAGCAGTAAACATCAGCCGTGGCCCGGATTTACAGTCCTAATGTCAGATGGAAGGAAAATACCCTTGTGTGCTCTGGAGCAGAAGCCCTGATTCGCATGGATTCAGTGGATTTATTTTGTCTCATTCTTTTGTCCATGACAACACCCATTATTTTAGGATCACTAACTGCGAATCCTAGCGATTCTAGTGAAATTGCCCCGGATCTTGCACATTATTTAAGATTAGATCATTCCCACACTAGGTTTCTTGCAGGATGAGTTGAAGGACACTCGTCCTGCTTACTGCAATTTATTTGGAGCCTTTGTTGTAATTTGTTTTTTCTGTTGTAATTTGTTTATCCAAAAATGTCTGAAATTATGATCATTAAATTCAAATTAAGTTAATCAAATTCGTGATCATCAATCAGAAAGATCTTTTCTGCAGAACAAATGGCATTTATGGAGCTTAACAGTGCTCATCCACTATAGGCTTATGTCTCCCATTAATTTTCACTATAGCAATGTCATAAAAAATTCTGACACTTGAACAAAACAAATTAAGATTTACCAAAAATATAAATAAAAGATAAAATATAGGATATACACATATATTTACAGTATATAATGTTGTATATAACAATGATATAATTCAAGACGTGATTACTTTTCTTTATGTATACACTTATTAGTCTTATTTTTAAATAATTAACTGGTTAACATTCACAAGAAAGAGCGCCATGCACTGGACAGTTCTTTGTTTACATGTACCTCATTTTCCACACAATATGTCATACTAAAGCTCTAAGGTTTAGAGATAGATAGATCTTGGGGTCTACACAAGGTCTTCACCAAACAGCAAAAGCCCCTTTCAAGATTTTGGCTTTGGGAAAAAAACATAATAAAACACAACACAATAAAAATGTGCAATGAGTCTTAGTATAGGCTCCATTTCATCCATTCATGAGGTTTTAATTACTAAACATTATCGGTTGTATTACTGCTCCTGTACTGCATAAAAATGGATGAGACGTTACCGGCCCAGGCACAAAAATGAGACGCGTCCATGCTCATTCTCCTCACGTCTCCTTTTTAGATATTATGCAGCATTACCAATTATTTCTGCTGAATAAACACTGTGTCAAGGGAGGTGCCACAAGGTGCATTTTCCTACAAATTAGTCCAAAAAAGATCAGCCCTTTTCCCCACAAGTGACAGTGTAATCGATATTTTAACGTCTAAAGCACAGCTTTGGACACAAATAGGCAGTTTGGTATTCAGATATTGTTCTTTTATAACCACTCATTGTTGCAGTTCTGTTACAAAGTGTCTTTGCAATTTCTGCTAGTGTTGAGTGAAATGCCAATGCAGGAAGTACAGGCGGTGACAGACTAGGATAGAGCTGATAGGGATCAGAGGACTCATAAATTCAGCCGGGGAATCCAGGCCGTGTAATATGTGTGTGTGTGTAGAAGGTGTAGATTGTTGACTGGCTGTAAGTGTCAAAATTGTACTGCGGTAAACTCAGAGGAAACAGAAAAAGACAGAGATTGGAGCACTTCTTTTTTAAGAACAAACAGTGGCTTTGAATGTGTTAAAAGCAAAACCCATCATACTGTACTGATGTATTATATAGTACAGTGTTCCTGTAACTGAAATAGTAGATTGCGTTAACATCATAAAGGTCATTGGTTTGATCCCTATAGGCAACACATACACTATAAAACTGTACCTTAAAAGCACTGTAAGTTGCTTTAGATAAGAGCATAGCGACTGCCAAATGTGTAAATGTAATGTTAAAGTAATATTACTCAAGCTATTAGTGATGTGAAGGAGGGTAATGGAGTATCTATCTATTATCTGGATGGCTAGATGGATCTGTTCCCACTCCGGTTTTACCGCAGTACCACTCACATTTTACCACATTTACAGTATATATGTTATACACACAGATCTTCACATTGTTGGTGGATAAAAAAACAGAAAGAAATGACTGAATTAAAGACAGACAAGCCTACAGACAAGAATATACACTAGGTGATAGGGGTGGGAATCTTTAGGTACTACGATCCGATCCGATCCGATCCCGATTCTGGGACTCACGATCCAATTCCAAAACGATTCTTCACATAATTTTTGCAAATATGATAAATTTGCATTTTAAATAAATAAAGAGGTTTTATGCTTTTTGTTTATAGTTAGAATCTCTTTGACAGTATTCCCATCTTGAAGTTTAATTTTATTGCTTTTATTTTAACAAAGTTATATTCAGGATGAACAAGTTCTGACATAGAATCGATTCTGAATCTTTGAGAATCATTAGAGAAAGAATCCCGATGCATCGATTTTTTCTCCCGCCCTACTAGGTGACTCTTTTGACTTGGACCACCTAGCAGCACACAAACAACCACTCAGAACATCTTAGCAACACCCTGGCAATTACCCACAACACCCCAGCATCATGACAAGCATCATGGCTAGCATTTTGTATGAGCAAGCATCACTCAAGCTTCCTCATAAAATGAAAAAAAAAAAATAGTCTCCTTTCTGAAACCCCAGAACTATGCAGCTTTACATCATTCATATTTTACACAGCATTATCATTGAACATTACAGCATTACACCAATCACTGTTACGGCATATTATTCTGAAATATTAAAACTTGTATTGCATTATTTACTTTTCATTCTACAATATTACCATTGCGCTTGATGATAGATAATTAGCTTGCAAAACATCCAAACCCAAAGATTTACTGTCTTTTTATAACTTTGGACATTTTGCAAGCTAATTATCTATCATCATGTGCAATGCTAATATTGGAGAATAGCCAGAAAATTCAGCAAACCGGCAACTGTACCACCTACTTCCAAATCAAACCCCTTCGCCAAATAAAACCACAGTACTTACTCTGACATGTCATTCTGATACTATATAAAAAAGTGCTGCTGCCATTCATATCTACTTATCCTATGGGAGAAAGTCTAAATCTATTGTTTAACTTCTTCTTAATTGAATGCATTGAATGAGGAACATAGCTAAGCATTTATACATCTCACAGAAGTGATAATTGGCTGTTTGTGTTTCAGAAAACGTCTCCATTGCAGCTAATCATAGACAAACAGAAGAATAGCAATGCGTAGCAAATCTAGTCTATTGTCTTCCTCAGCACGTTTCTAAACAGAGATCTTGACACTTTTTCAGCTGTGGTAACATTTTTTCAGTCCCGTCAACTTATTTCAACCACTCCAGGCCTTTCACACAGCATTAGGGGATTATCAGCATGGGTATATCATTATCAAAGACGTATGTAATTATGATAAAACATATTTCATTATTAGACACAATTTGCATAATCATATGCTAATGCTCTTATTCTCATATAGAATAAGCATTATGATCACCATTGTCCATCTTGGTTATGCATTAATTTCTGAATAATGTGTCTCACATTTAAGAATTAAACTGTTTCATTATCTTAATCTGACATGCAAAGAATGTAGTAAGAGAATTCAGAGGGTTTTCACAGTTTTAGGTTAAAAACGACACATTAAACAACCAACACACAAACATCCAAAAGTGTGAGTTTCTTTTATAGCTGGAATGCTTTTCATAGGTATTTAATATATCCTATTTCTAACACTAAATATGATTAGCCTAATCGTAATACAGTACCAGTAAAAAGTTTGAAAACACATACTCACTGTTGTTTCGACTTTTTCCACATTTACAAAAGTAGCAAACTCATCAAAACAATGAAATAACACAATTGTAACTTGTTGTAAAATAATCCAAAATAAATGAACACTGATATATTTGATCATCTTCAAAAGAAGTCACACTTTGTGTAGAATTCGTAACATCATACTCTTGACATTTTATTATTCGGTTTCTTGACGTCTGAAACTGAGAAGCTTTTTAAACAGAACTGAAGAAATTTCTATCTATGCTGAACTTTTACTGACTGCTTTTAATTCATTATTCGGTCCAAGTAATCCATTTCAAAAATATATTTTAAATAAAATTTAAGTTCGCCAGACAGAACAGGTGTAGTGAAATGTGATAGCGTCATCGGTTGCGTAAAAAATCACGTCAGAAACAATAAAAACGGCAAAGTAAATGCTACTTAAATGTTTAAATACCCAAAATAAGGAATGCTCTGCAGAAGGAAGGAAATCCTGTCAGAATTTACTTACCCACCTGTCGCACCTTTAGATGACAGGATGACTATCCTAAAAACTATTCCAGCACTGTGATATCACGTCGTTGCACTTGTCCCATTCGAATTTGGCGCGCATTACTTTGGGTTTGTGCATTTTAATTTACTAAAACCTACAAAGCATGTTGTCTCTTAAAAACGTGTAATTTTTGTTACAACCATAATGCATTTATAAAAAGAAAATACATGCATAGACTTTCTTGTGATGTCTGGACTATATCAACAGGGGTTTATGAAAATATAAACAGATATGGTTCAGTATATATTGGTAATAAATACAAAATTGCCCAAATACACTTATAAACAATATATAATGTAATATAAAAAATAAAATCTTTTTTGTCCATGACAACACCCATTATTTTCCGGTTAGTGTCCACAAGCTGATCTCAGTCAGGTGTGTGTTTCGCTTTGAAACATGGGAAATAGTTATTTGACAAGTGAAAATCATAGTGCATTATGAGTAAAAAGGAGTGAAAGAATGTATAGAACAAAGTAAATCAATCAGGTTTCAGACACCACTACAAAATGACCAACATCCAATATAGTGCACTACTGTATATATAGATAGAGAGCAGTTTCAGACACAGTTATTGATTTTCTCTTGCATAGTCAGCGCTGTATTTGAATAAGATTAGATACTGTACCTTTGGGTCTGTCCAAATACCTACAATTGGAGTTTTTGCACTTGACCACTTGTCTACTTCCATTAAGTATTTTCTGTATTTTAAGTGCTCAAGTGGACATAGAAACTGCAAGAACTTTTGATTTCCAACCCAGTGGCACACACTTACAGTATAGTATACACGTTTAGATTTTTTCCTTGCACTTTAAAATAAGCTTTTAAATGTGTTAAGTAGTCCTATACAGTATGCAACACAAGACACAATTCTTTTGGAATAATATGCATTAATGAACAGTTCAATGCTTCATTGGAAGTCTTCATATGAAATCTGTGAGATTTCGGTTATGTCACAGGACAAATACCTGGCATGGGAATTTCTTTTTGTGACAAGTCAGAGTTAGGACTAAGATAACTGCATTGAAAATGAATAACGGTAAGTGGCTTTTATCCTTCAGGAAGCCCAGATTTACTATTTCTATAAAGGGGAGATGTGGAGTGAGACGTTCCCTGTGTCCTGTGTACAGTATCCAGTCTTATCTGCACCTCTCAAACTGCTCTCTCAGGATTCTGATAGGGGATGCGAGTAAAGCAGCTCTTCTTACGTCAACTGAAATGCCTTATTGATGGCATTTAAAGCTTTTTCAGGTAGACCGTGAATTTGCCTTTTCGACAAAATTCACACAGGCTGCAACGTTGTGAAGGCAGAGAATTGGCCGATGCTAAAGGAGACATTAATGCAGGGTGGTGCACATTACTGGGACATTTGTTTTAAATGTATGAGGTCTTGAAGGTAAATGCTTTTAGATCTGTATATTGATTTTTCTCTCTGAGAATGTTTAAGGGTTTCAAATTTATACGTTTCCTCTGCTGGGTCTCTTAGTGGTTATAAAGCCTAGTGAGTGAATATTGTTTATTTTCTGCACGTTCAGTCTAAAGATATCAGGAACAAGTGAGAATATCATTCAAAAAATATAAAGCATTATTATAAACTTTACATATATAGAAAAGCATGATACTGTGTATGACAGCAATTGTCTTTATCACAGCTCATATCTTCACATCTTCAACACTGTTGCCTGTAGAGATTGAACATTTGCTCATAACAGTGACGAGCTTCATTTTATAGTACCTGAACGAGACAATAAAGACATGAATCTAGAATGAAAATAATACATGAGAAAATGTTGGGAAAAAACAGCACAGTTGAAAAGATCTACGAAGAAACGCTAGAATATACAAATAAGTAATGTAGCTTAAAATTACGTTTGCTTGCATTCCATAAACAGGTTAAAATATAAAGAACAAAAGTAGAACAGCTTTGATTGTGAACAGTTTCTTTAGTTCATGGAACTTGTTATTTATGTTTGTGGGAGACTATTCAGAATCAGAAAGAGCTTTATTGGCAGTTAACACATACGAGGAATTTGTTTTAGTGACAGAAGCTTCCACATCACAAACAGAATGATAGTGAAAAGACAATACACAGATAATAAAATGAATAAAAATAGAATAAGTATAAAGGAATTTTTTTTATTTAAATGTAAATAAGAATGTGATTAAATAAATAAATGTATAAATAGTGTTGTGTATTGCACTGTTTTCATAATACAGTAAGGAAGGTACATTTCGTTTTGCTGCCATCTAGTGGCCATAAATGTGTATCACTCTATTATAACTGATGGTTAAATGCTGGGTTGACTGTATATATTTCGTAAAAGTTGTAATTTACAATTAGAGTAATTTATCAAGGTGGTCTGTCTTGTGTGGACAACATTTCTGCGAAACTGAAATTATATTTTTATAGCACAAATTATATTGTGTAATATTAATAATATAATTAGTTCAGACACATTTACTCTTGTAAAATCATTCTTAATTTATGATATTAAACTGACTTGAAAATAGTTAGTGATCAAAACCTTTTTGCCCACCCTTGTTGGCAGTAAGCATTACACAGTGTTTGCCAACATCGTCTATTAAATTGAATGTTGATTTTATACACCTAGTTTAAAACCATCACAAATGGGAATCATGCCCATTATAAATTTTTCACTTCTCCTTTGGTAGGGTACACACTATGCATACATAGGTAGAAAGAGAGCAATCATACAAATTCATAATGTGTATCTTTAATAATGAAGTCTGTCTCTCATCATCTTAAAATGAGTCTGGGCGTCCATACAAACATCACATTTGTTCGTCTCAGAAGTGAAACTCACATTTGCATAAGCAGCAGAGTGGAATGTTTGTGTTATTCTCAGAACAGCATCGCTACCAGATGTTCACTGTCTCAAAGGGAATTTGATTTGTTTTGGATTTATAAAATAAATAATGTGTGTAGCATGTGAATCTCACCAGTCACAGG